>CM036586.1:36039447-38439447 GCA_020745705.1 Hemiprocne comata
TGAGATAAACCTTAACCAGGGAAAACTTAATGAATGATGGTTTGCATAGAATTTCCAATCATGTGATATAAGATTTCCAAATCTGTAGGCAGGGTAAGGTAGTATCTGGTAAAGTATTGAGTCATTTTCATGGTTTAATCAATTCTGGACTTTCATCTGTAAATCAATTTTTATATATAATGGAAGAACTGCATAAAGTTCTGGATGTCGTCAAAGTTATTGTTTGTAAAATGTGTTTGTCTCTTCATAGAATTAATTATGAATGAGAACAAAAATTTCAGTTATTAAGGAAAAATAAAGTAATATCCCATTAATGGAGTGTATTCCATTAATGCAGAAGAAAATGTAAAATTAAAATGAAGTTGTTTACAGATGTACTGCTGAAAATCAAGTCTTACACCTTGCAAGTGTAAATGTAATAAACTGTGATGATATCTTCACAGTCATCTAAACAGATATTGTGACTTCTGCACATATAAGACAAGAGATTACTTTGAGATGCGTATGATAAATGGTGTTGGTGATGTGAGTCCATAATCAGATCTACCAATTGTAACTCTTCAATTTTAGTGGTTTACTGCTTTTTTCCTTTGAATCATTTTTATTATCATTATTCATAAGATTTTATTCTAAAATGTTAATCATTATCATATAGTAGTACCAACTTGATGCATGCAATAACTTTAATGCATTTTCCCATACTTACCTTCTTACACATGTTGTGAACTTAAAAGTATGTTGTACTATGTTTATTTTTAGTACACCTCCTGATAATCTCTCAATTCAAGAATTTCAGAAGAATGAGAGTATTGATGTTGAGGTAAGGAGAGTACAGCAGATACACTGTCAAACATAACGAGATAGTGACATTCACAGATTGCATTTGGTTCTGAAATATTTTTTTTTTAAGTTACCCATTTGTTATTTTTTATGTGATACTATTTTCTTTTTTGAAAACAAGACAGGAAATTCAAAGGCTCAGAATTTGCCTGCTTCTGAGTTATGTAAAAAGTAGGAAGCAGCATGCAAAAAACTACTTCTTGTCCACTGAGGTTCAAAACAGCATAGAGTGGCTAAACCAGAATGTGTTTCTGCCTCTAACCCATTATCTCATTCTTATTATGTTATTGCCAAGCAATTACACAGGTAATTGTAAATCATGGAGGAAGCTGACAATTAAACCTAAAGTGAGTGCTTTCTGTGTTGAGGGGGGGGCATTTAGTCAGCAATGATATTATTGCCCTCCAGATGTGTTCTCAATATTGAAAAGCTTCTGCATCAACGATGACATTATGTCTTGCTTGTGCAGTTCAGAGTGCTGAAATGGTGAAAGAGATTGTTTGGCCAATGCCGAAGAAAACTAAGAGATTATGATACTTGGAATGAAGAAGGACTGGTAACCTTTCACTCCAGGACAAAGAGATGTAGCAGGCCAGGGATTAGGCATACAGAGGAAAAGGAGTTGCAGAGAAGACATGGCAATATCTGTGGGTCTGATTGCCTGTCATTTCTCCAGAGTGGCAGCTGAGACACAAAGATATCTGGGTGAAAAGCAGGAGTTGTTCTGTCTGCAGTGAGCAGAACTCTGAGGTCTAATGCATTTATGGAGATCTTAACCCACTTTGTTCCTGAATAGGAGCATCAAGACCATGGATAAAAAGCATTTCAGTTAATGTGCATTGCCTTAAGCTCGTTTAGATAATTAATTCACTTGTTCTGCTTTGCAGATGTCACATTGTAAGCGTGTGATATGTGTGTTAATGTAATAGTGAGGCTATTGAATCAAGTGGTGGGAGAGGGAGATTCCTAATGTTAGATCTTCTCTTTCCAAAACCATACATTCAGATTGAATAATATACTTCAAATGTCAGTGGAATCTGAGTGGTAATTGCTTCAGAAACTCTGACCAAAGTAGGGAGGGGGGGGAAGTGTATTATTTCCATTTAACACTACACGCAAGACCGCAACTTTCGGATGTATCTGCAAATTTTAAAAGCTATCATTGGAAGGTCTTGTGAATTTTCATTAGGCATGTCTTTTTTGTTTAATGTTTCTTAATACTGGAATTACAACTTTAATATTCAGAAATCCAATATAAATATATTTATTTTATTTTAGGTTGTGCAGCTTATCAGCACAGAGATACTGCCATATGCTAATTTTATTCCTAAGGAATTTGTTGGCCAAATAATGACTATGCTCAATAAAGGCTCAATACATTCTCAGTCATCTTCCTTTACAGGTATGGTACCCAAATGACAAAAGATACGGTGTTTAAATCTACTAGAAAGCAATAAAAATGTTGAGAGTATTTACTCTAATAAAGACTTTACTTCCATGGCATGTGTTCAGTACAGACTGTTTGATATCCAGCTTGTTTTTATAAACTGTATTTTATTTCATGGAAGTTGCCGAGCATTCCTTGCAATTTTTTCAAAAATATTTCCTTATTTCTTGGTCAGTATCATATATAGTATTGTACTTGTGTTACTTTATACTTTCTACATAGTTTGTTTTGCATTGTGCCAGCCGAATAGTTCTAACCATAATTTCAGACAATTGTAAGACAGACATAATCGTGTTGTTAAAAGCTAAATTACCTTAGCGTAATTAACCAGGTACCTTCTCTGCCTTTAAGAAAAAAAAACTTATCGTTCTTTTGGAAAGATGAAAAAAATGGGCATAAGCTATTACAGAGAAAAATATTTGGATTGTACAGTATCAAATATTAGTATTTATGGTGTAGAATTGGGATTGCTGGGGTTTTATTAATTGATTTTATATGTATTATTAAAGCAATTTCAAGTAGGTGACACATTACTGAATGTGTTGCGTATTTTATTTTTGGAACTATTTTAATTATTAAGCACAGTCCCCCTTTTTTAGAATGTATTATTAATATTTGTTCTCATCAGTGTTAATCTTTTTTAATACTAGAGAGCGATAAACTTTTTACAAAATGTAATAAACTGATTGAAGTGCATCATTTAGTATATTGGCATGCACACTGCACAATTAAATGTGACATTTTACTTTGACAGAAGCCGAAATAGATATTCGAATGAGAGAGGAGTTTTCTAAGGTGTGTTTTGAAACATTGCTCCAGTTTTCATTCAGTAATAAAGTCACAACTCCTCAGGAAGGCTACATTTCTAGAATGGCACTTTCTGTGCTCTTGAAAAGGTCTCAGGATGTATTGCATCGGTACATAGAAGATGAGAGATTGAGTGGCAAATGCCCCCTTCCACGGTATGTACGTTGTCTTCAGAAAAGTAAAGATATTGCCAGTATTTTATGAGAGGAAGTTTGCATTCAAACTATCGCTCAATCATTAAAAAAATACTGTGTGTGTGAAATGTAAAGCCAGGGATATGTTTGTGGGGAAGACGTTTCAAAGAAAAAAGCTTTATGCCTTTTTTTTGTTGAAAAAGCTTTAAATAATAATAGCAGTCATATTCAGTGCTGTTACACATAGGCAATAGGAATGTGACTTAACATTTTCAGTTACTGAGACAGTGTTTCTGATATCTATAATACAATATTTCTGAAATCTGATTTCCTTGTATTCCAAATTGAGCTATGTATAGTTTCTAAATTGAGGTGGAGTCTCCTCAAAAAGAAGACAAAATATCCAAACAACATTGTGAATCATTACCCAAGTAATTGTTCTTGAAACAGAAAAATTGACCAAAGTACTGGCAAGTTTTTTCAAATGGGAACTTATTTAAATTTCACTTAACTTTTTGAAGGTTTTGATCATGATTGATGATATTATTTTCATGTTACAGTTAATCATGGACATGAGTATTTTCAGATTGAAATGTGTCTGCTGTGTTACTGTTTGCAGTATCAAATGTAAAGCTATCCTAGCTGAGACAACAGCAATGATGGTGGGAAAGTAAAGTCAAATTATAACCTTAATCTCTAAATATCCCTGCTTGGGTAGGCTTCATGGCAGCTGTTTCCATTATGTGGTTTTTTTTAATGTTTAAGTTTCGTAGACTACTTATATTCTTGAGACAAAAATGAGAAGTTGACTGTTTGCATTTTTTTCTTTGTAGGCAACAAGTAACAGAAATCATATTTGTTTTAAAAGCTGTCAGTACTCTCATAGATTCACTTAAAAAAACTCAACCTGAAAATGGTAAGTTATTGTTAAACAATGTGATTCTAAACAACATAACGTTGTATCTGCCACAAAGACTTCTGTATTCTTTCCTGTAGTAATTTTCACACAAATTTGAAAGAAAAGTATAATCTGTAAGATTCAGTATTTGTAATTCTGCATATATGTAGGTGGCAGGTAGACAAAAAAAAACCCAACAAAACAACAACAACAAAAAAAAACCAAACCACACCCAAAAATATTTTCAGTATACCTAAAAGTATAGAGTCCTATGATACAAATAAAATATTTCTATAAAATAGAAATTTAGATCTGTGGTGCCTTTTGTCAGCTAGAGCTTGGTGTCTTCTAAAAACAACAAACAACCTGAATAGAATTCTTAAATATAGGTAGTCTAGCTAGATCCTTTTTTCTTCTCGTGATACCTTTATGGGTTGCTATGGATCACGTTCATACAGGTGCACTCTGCAGTTAAAGGGCAGTACAAGTTAAATGCATGGCTGTTAGATGCTTAAACTTGTGGTCTTGCTTTCCATCCGTTTCTGCTCAAGTACCACCTGCCTTAGCTCATTGTTGCCCAAGTAAATGGTTGACAGATACATAAAGCCTTTTGGCAAGCCCTGAAGGCAACAGAAGTGCTATGTTGGGGGCCCTTTCTCTTAGAGGGGTACAGTAGCCAACACAGCTGGACTGTTCCTCACATCTTTTTTCTTGCAATAAGAGAACTTCATCTGGTCCATATTTGGCAGTGATTGCCAGACCTCCTGCATACTTTCTTATGAAAAGAACCACTGGACAAATTGCAGTCACTTTACTCCCACTTCTAGCTTTTAATAATTTATTTTAGAAAATTGTTAACATTGTCTGAAAACGGGTTTGTTCTCATTTGAGAACAGATAAAACTGAGATAAGCAAGGAAGTGACTTAGTAAATAAGATTCATGCTACAATTTTTAATCTCACTTATTGGAATAAAAAACTTTACCATGGATATTTTTGTGTCTTGGTCCAGTGTTTCACTCCCTTCTTTCTGTAGCTCTAGTAATCTGGAATGATCTGAAATTAATGGAAGTCCTCATTGCTGACAAGTTTCCAAAAGTTAAATGTGCAACCAAGTCAATTTTCTGTCAATAGCTAAGAAAGGCAGGCAGAAAATGTGTGTGTATTACAGATTTAATAGAAGTAGTATCTTCAGTTTGTCAGGTCTTCCTCCAGAAAACACAGGGAATTACTTACATGTAGGAACACAGGTGTGTAGCACTGGTTTATGGATATCCCATCTGCTTTCCAGCTGCAGCATAAAAAAAGAGTATGTCTCTTCTGCAAAAAGTCCACATCGTATCAGAGAGCCCTGTACAGATGTTGTAGTGTCTGTGCATTGAAGGAATTTATTGTAAGAAGTTGAATATTAGTAAGTGATTCCGTCTGTTCTGTTCTTCATTGCAGTTGATGCTAACACATGGGCACAAGTTATTGCCTTGTACCCAACTTTAGTAGAATGTATCACCTGCTCATCCTCTGAAGTGTGCTCTGCTCTGAAAGAGGCACTGGGTCCCTTTAAGGACTTCATGCATCCACCAGCATCCAAGGTACAGAATGGAGAGTCTTGACCCCATAAAACTTTTTTTTTTTTTTAAATTCTTGAAGGAAAAAAAAGTATCCAAAAAACATTTGTTCCCGGGTGAAGTTTCTCTGAGGAAACCTCTTGTGACTAGTACTTTGGCAACCAGTGCTGACTGCCTTTTAACTGTACTAACAAGAGCTCAGTAATTCACGAACACAGGCTATATCTCAAAGGTTCCAGAGTGAGTAGCAGTGCAAACTTCTAATAAATTTAACTGAATAGTCAGAATCATTTATAATCTAATGTACTTGCTACAGTATCTTGAAGTGGTGATTGAAAAGTGGGCTTATGTACAGCTTGTTGTGTATGTGTTAATGATGTAATTAAAAATATTTCAATTCAGTCAGATTTATTAGGCTGGTGTTTTGCACCCTTTTTTTGAAGTACGAATTGTACTAAAATTTTATGCAAGATGTTACTGTAACATTCCATATATCTGTAACCAGTCTTTGTAAACAAAGGGAACTGATATACTTGTGTGTATAATAAATGGTACAGTTCTGTATAAAATAGTTGCATTTATTATTTAAATTTTTTTAAAATATTGATAATGTTAAATGCTTGAAAAATTATTTATTATTATTAAGTTGTATGCTTGCATTTTTACTTACAGTTTGCCTTCTGAATTACCAGATATGCTTATTCATATCTGATCATGCTGTTAGTTTTTGCTTAATTGAATGTATCTTGTCTGTGGCCATTGGACATCTAAGAAAGGGTCATATGACAAAAGGATGGACCAGGCAGTCAGTAGTCTTGTTGTTCTCAAACTTCAAAGTAGCTGACCTGAAGTAAGTTTGAATATGCAGAAATCCACTGTAGCACTTCAATACTACCATACCTCACTTCATAATATATTTGTTTCAAGATGTTTTTTCTACTCAACTCTATCCATTTTTGTAGTTGCAGCCTTGCTTTAATTAAGAACACATATTCGAGTTTGTTAGCCTTTTTTGACCTTCTTGGTAGGTATGACAGTCTTTGAGTCATGACCCAAGAGAGGTGATTTCAAATATCTGAAATACGCAGCTGTAACATTTCGTTCAATAATTTTAAGTGCTCTGTTTTGTAATGTCTTTTCAACCCAAACAAATTGTTCTAATCTTTTAATTATAAACTGTGTCTGATATAAAACCATGAGAAGTGTATTTTTGAAGGTAGTTACTCAGAAGTGCAGTAGAAGTTGTCATCAAGTAAAAGTGAATTGGTATCACTTTCACCTAATACACAACTGAAACAAAACACTTTTAATAGTATATTGTTTTTAAAGTTTGTGACTTAGCACTGAAACTCTTATTATTAAATTGTTAGTTATCATTTCAGTAATGTTTCACCTATATTCACATTATTTTTAACCTGTTATGTGAAAGCACAAAGGCTGAATGTAAAAAAAAAAAAAAAAGAGACAGGTGCCTTTCTGTGGAGTTGAGAATTTCGGGTCTTACCTTTAGGTTTTCGTTCCTTAAAGTCTTCTGTAGATATTAAAAGATATCATCATGCATAAAAAAAATATATCTGTTTGCTTTACACTTTCCTGGCTAAAGGGACATTGATTGGTACATGTGAATAGATGTAGAAGTTGTAGGAGCTTTAAGTTGAAGGTGCGATTAACTGATCAGGGTTAGAAATACCCTGCATGAATAATGTTATACAAGTGCAGCTTTGAACAATTTGCTCCCGTGAGGCTCCAGTTTATGGTCTCTTTTAAAAGCTTTCTGTTTCAAAGTAAAGTTAATATTAAAGAGGCTTCAAGGTCTTGCACATTTCTCTGTGACCAAAGTTGCATGGAACTTAATTATCAAGCGTGGATAGTTTTTAGAGGACACACAGTTTACATAAAGGAAAGAAATGCTTCCCATTAATGGAATTTATGTCAAAATAGCTTATTTGGAGGAGCCGTTCCAGTATAATGCAGAACTGGGTCCCACATACAGATAACAACATTATCTGTACTCTGAAAGTGAAAACCTGGCAACCGCTCTCCTAATTACTGGAAGATAAGTCAAGGTCTCTGAGGTCGTTAAAGAAACAAAGTGTAGGACAGGAAAGAAAGGTTTTAGAATATATTATCTTAACCAGAATTTCTGGAAATAGGTGTGCAGACCGAACTGGGTGAGTTTGTTTCTAGTTAGTGTCTAACTGGCTTTTCAGTGATAACACAGAAGCATTCTATCCAATGAAGCAAATCTTCAGCTTTATCTGTATTTTAAAAAGTAGGTGTATAAGTCTTTCCCAACTCTAGAGCTTGGAATACTTTACCACCTATGATCATAAACCTTCACAAAGTTTTGAAATAAACTACCAGTGAGCTACCTTTCCTTCTTTTCCTCTTATTTACAAAATTAATATTATCTGTGCTATTTGGTGCATGATTTGGACATGCAAGCTGAAGTTGGCCATATTCAAACCGCTTTCTTGTATTTTGTATAGTTTGAAAACTAAACGTTTTTTCGTTTACTAATGTTTTCTGTGAATAAGAATTATTTCCCTTACTGTGCCTTCTTGTCCAGCACTCAAATATTTCTTCCGACTTAAAAATATGTTTATTTTTTTCTATGTATGCTTTTTGCTAAATATTCTTAGGGCTTCTTTGATGCAAATAGCATTTTTTAATATTTAAATTTCACATTCTTACATTCTAGCAAGGTAAATCTTGTTCCTGAATAAATTTCATTTAACATTACCTATTGAGTTAGACCCATGTCCAAGTTCTTTTCAAGTCAGTCGGGTTGCTTAGTCATGAGAAGTAAAACAGATGGACATTTTCATTGCATCCCTGAAATCAGCTAGAAAAGGGGTACAGCCATCTGTGTATAAACATATCAGCTGGAAGTCAGAACGTAAGCATTAATTGTATATTGAATGTAACCACTATTTTCATGTCTTTTCTTCTCCTCCCCAACTTTAAAAGAGACATGGATTGGAAATGCAAAGAGAAAATATGAGGGCCTTATAAATTAGAAGGTTCGTAACTTGTTACGTCTCAGTGCTGTGACCATTGCCTTAATGTACACAAACATTTAATATTACATAGTAACTTTGATTAAGAAAAAGGAACGTGTGCCTCAAGCTGGGAACTTCTTATGAAATGTCATATTTTTAGGATTAAGCTACAGTATTTATTTGCTTATTGCCAGAGATGCTTATCTAATTGGACATCTGTTTTGTTCCTTTATACATATGCCTGCTTCCCTATCCGTTTTATTGGTTAACTGTGGGATGTTACTGGACAGCAAGCCACATGAAATACATGGTCACTGTTATTTACAAGAGCAAGTAGGAGTATGTCTGTGAAACTTCAGTGGTTTATCATTGAATTCTGCAGATGTTTGTTGTATGTGTTTTTTTTACCCAGGCTGAGTAGTTTATTCCCAGCCTTCTCATAGCTGGCCCTGAACTCTTCAGGCAAGGTATTTTTAGTGAGGTTAATGCCTTTCCTCAGCAAACACAAGTGCTAGTCATCAATGTATTGTACAGGAATTAATCTAAAACTTTAGGACACTACCATTCTTGGGGGGAAAAAAAGTATGTTTTCTCCTTACCTGTTTCTGTATAGCTCAGTTCTGTGTCTTTCGCTAGTTTTTCCCCTCAGAATTTCCTATGTAGGCAGGCATCTTCACAACATCTTCTAAATTATTGTTAACAGAAACGCCCCTAGTTTCCAGGGATGTGGAAATTTCAGAAAATAAAAAAAACTGTATTTTTTTGTCCTTCTGTTCTGCCCTTTCACTCTGTCATTGCTCTCCATGTTACATTTCAAGGGGTAAATGGGCTATCACAAAGCGTTACCATTAGTGTCCGTGTGCACAGTACGTGTATGGTGTTGTGAAGGAGTCAGCTATGAAAATGTGAGTTGTGTGGTACCAATGAGTAACATTTTTCTTCCCCCTTTAGCTTAGTGAAGTGAGATTATGTTGCTTTAGGAATTCCCAGGAGTGTCTTCCTGTTTCATCAATAAAATTTTCTGTGATAATGTATGGTGCTCATTATGAGCCCAGCTTAGTACATTTTCTCATAATGATTAGTGTTTGCACATGCACGTGAGATTCAGAATTTTCATCTCTAGCATCTTTAGGTAAAAATGCTTAGGTAGTGATGTTTGAGAACTCACTGATTCCTGCAGCTGTCTATTACAAGGCTAACAGGATATGGACAATTTTTCCTGTCTGCAGGTTTTGACTCAATGTAGTGACTAAAGTCTGTGCAGTATTTAGTTTATCTAAAGTCTCAAGAGCGAGCTTCTCAAACAGAGAGCTTTGGTAGGATTTATGCACTAGCACACAAGCATGCTTCCTAAGTAAGAATACTTTCCTCACATGAAGGTTGCATCATATTTTAAGTACTCTTCTTCAAATGTAAATCTTATTTTATAGTTGAGTTGTACTGTTCAGATTTATGTCATCTTCAAAGTGCCTGACTGCTGTCTAATTTAGGACACACAATGTTACACTCTCTAGGAACCTGTTGCTGGGATCATGAATGGCTACACCAGCAGCAAGTGAGGAAAAATTTGATGGTTTAAGATAACTTGTATAAAAAAGACAGTGAAATTAAATATTCATGATTCCTAGGGTGGAGGGAGAACATGAAAATAAAAATCAGCGGACTTCAAGAAGGCAGACGTAAGAAAGTCGATAGGTAAGATCTCACAGAAGACAAGTCTGAGGTAAGAGAAGAACTGAGGACTTAAGGCAGTTCCTCAGAAATGTGAAGGTCATGACTGAAAGTATATCCCAGTGCAGGTGACAGAGACTAGCTGTAACAAGAGACCAACTCAGTTAAACAAGGAATTTAATTGACTCTAAACATGAGGAGGGGAGGCCTACAGAAGGTGGAAATTCAGATACCACCAAAGGACATTGTTAACAGATAAGGATAAAAGTAGATGAGATACAACTGTCAACTGACAGAGAATAAATATGTAAGTAGTAAAAGATTTGTGCTAACAAAAGTGCTGACTACTTGAAAGAGGATGGCTGTTGACTTATCAAGCGATCGTGTGTTTGGTTCAGATTTGCAATTTGTATGCTGAATTTTTTGGTTTAAGTGATGACTGATCCAAAAAGTAAAAAATAAGTGCCAGTTTATTGCTCGTGCAATTGATATGAGTGACAAAGATTGAAGAAGCTTATCCAGAAAAACAGGATAGAAAATAGTTATGTATTGTCAAATTTACTGGGCCTGTAGAATTTCTTCCTGGTGTACAAAGAACTAATGTGAGGAACTTCAGCCATTTAAAGATCATCTTTAAAAACTAATGTAAAACAAGAGAAGTATCAGATGACTGAAAACAAGCAAAAATAGTGCTTTAACTTTTTAAGGACAAAATGGAGGAGAAGATGGAAATTACAGATCAACTGGCCTGTCACTGATACTTTTTTCTGACAAAAATTAAAATATGTTGTTAGCATTGGCAAGCTATCCGTGATGCATATAACAACTTGTAAGTATTTGCTGTGATTAAGTCACATAAACCCAGTCTAATTTATTTCTATGAAAAAGTGACAGGTCTTGTGGATGGAGATAAGAAATAGTTGCTAAATCTTTATTTTTAGTAAGGCTTTGGACACTGTTTTGTACGTTCTTGTAAGCAAACCAGGGAAACAAAGTCCACCCAAGCAGACAGTATCCTAAAACCAAGTATTAGTTGATCAGGGTCAGAGTGTACAGATTAGCATTCTACATGTAGCTTCTCTGAATAAAATAAGGATAAGAGAATGTGCTTACTAAATCAGTAGCAAATTGACAGATGTATTAGAGGTATGCTAGAAAACAGGATTATAACTCAACATTTCAACTGACGAAGTGGTCTCCCAAAAACCAGGACACAATTCATCAACATGACTGTAAGATGCTGCTGTTAAGCAGTAGTCAGCTTTTTCCATTTAATTTTGCCAGCTTTCTTGAATAGGAGACTTGAGTTTCAAAACAGTTTTGATGATCTTCCTTAGAAAATTTCTCCAGTGTTAAAATGGCTGTCAGTGCAAACAGGTTTCATTAACACCGTCAAGAACTAGATATGAAAACCTGTTTTGCAACAGTTTCTAGCAGCAGAAGTCTTACAATCTTTTAGGTGACTAAAAATTAGAATTCTGTATCAACTTTTTAAACTGATACATTTCTGTGCATAATGCATAATTTTTAACATTTAGTCTATACAATGATTGTGTAATTGTCTTTAAAGCATCCAGTCAAAACTTAACTGAAAAATGAAGATTTATTTAAATAATATATCAAACACCTGATCTCTACTCACACTGTTTGTAAAGACTCCAATTAGAAATGTATGTTGTGTCTTAAAGAATTAAATTGTATATTAAAGACAGGGTGGAATTCTTGCAATAAAAATAATACTGAGTGGTATTACCAGCAGAATAGGATTTGTATTGCATTGTAGAATGCATCAAATAGAACTATATAGTACATTAGTTACCATCCACTTTCTGATTCAGAATGTAATAGTCCTTGTGTCCTATCAGTTAGACAGTAACATGCTAAAAAATAACCCTTGTGTTTCTGAGGTCCTTTTTTAAGCATTTATGTCTTGATTGTGAAACAGATTTGATAAAAAGGGTAAGTTACCTGTGTGTTTCCTATGCTAACTGCAGCATTTCATTAGCAAGAGATGAGTGTTCATTGTGTGAATTGCCATTATAATCTACATTTAGAGGAGTTCTTGGATAAGCTTATTTTAAGCATCAGTATGATTCGCTTTTCTCTCCATGTTAACATGTTTATTCCCACTGATGGTCCACCTTAAGAACTTCTGAAGGAATCTCCTTTGTCAGCACTGTAATCCTCTCTTCACCTGAAGAATGTTCCTTACAGAAAGGAGGAGTTAAATACAGCTACCTTCTTTTTCTTCAATCAGAAATACTGCAGTGTTGGAACATACTCAAAGGCCTCAGCCCATACTGCCTGTCAGTTTAGCATTGTTGAGGGTCTTTTGGTCAGTTTTGTTTTCAGAAAGGATTGCCTGTCGGTAATTAAGAAAGAAAATATCTTGTAAGGCAGGTATCTGTTTGGCATCTTTGCAGTTTTGTTATTAAAGACCCTGATCTTCCAACTGGAATCATAACTGCTGCTCTGTGTGTACAGAGTCTCCACGACCAGTGATATTTCCAAAGCTGACAGCTTCAAAGCTGCAGAGGCTGGTGAGGATGAGAGACTGTTGGAAGCTTGACACTTGACATCGCCTACTCCGTTGTTTGTAATGTTAACTATTTCTTATTTGGAACTATTATAGTTGCCAAGGAATTACTTATGTCTCTGGCTTCCTTGCCAGAAGACGCAAACTTCTTTCCCCCATCACATCACACTAATGCCTGGTCATGAGGGGATGGACTGAGAGGTTCCACAGAAAAATGGCAGCCAACACTGGATTGCTACCAACAAAGGACCTTCAAAAAGCGTGGAAAGCAGTCTGGTTTTGATCAACCTTTCTTACTAGAAAACACGGAAGGGGACAGCAGTATTATGTGTGTAGTACTGCAGGCATGTATATGTACAAAGAACTGGTTTCTGGAGTACATCACAACTATTACTTGCAGAGCTACTTACTGAGTGAACATCTGTTCATGCATCAGGGCTTGGCGTTGTAGCATAATATGGTACTACTACCTTACTGCTGAAATGAGCCCCAGAGTCTGCACATAGTACTGCCCTGGGACAAATGAGGGAAGATTAACATTTTTTTAAAAAAAGACTGATTTAAATTAAGTAATTCCTCTTAAACTGTAAAATCAGTAGCCTTTGTTACAGCTGTATGCACTGTAATTTCTTAAAATTTTAAGCGGTAATGTGTTGCCAAAATCTTAAAAGAGAATGCACTGAGCTAATGAATGGAGTAGCACAAAACTCTTCCTCTTGATAGAGTGAGAATCGGAAAGCAAGTTTTTGAAGTGCTAAGCCGCAGTCTGATAGCAGTAGCTGCTTCTGTAGTTCAATTTCATTTTAACCAGCTCAATTCAACTAGTTCAAACCTGGGAACAGATTAGGAATTGAAAAAGCTTGGGGTGTTTTTCCCTTCCATACATAGGACAGATCTGTGAAGGTAAAATATTGTATCTAAAAGCTGAAGGCAGTGCCAGCCAGAAACTGTCAGTTCTGTCCTCTTTGTTAACAAGATTTGTTAACCGTACACTAACAAGTATTTAATTAATGTATCCAATACATTTAAAACTGAGCAATCTGAGAAGGCGTAATTTTGAATGCTGTCTTTCATACTATTCTGCTTTGTGTCCAAATAAGAGCTGTATGGAAACTAATGAAGTGTTAAATAATGAAGAAAAAATGTACTCAACCATTTTTTGATAAAATAAAATGTAACCGTGTAGCATTTAATCTATAGAATCATTAGTTATGTAAAATGTATTCTCTAGCTGTAAAAGATTGCCAGCCTTAGTGCAATGTCTATATTTAATTGCAAACATTGAAACAATTGCTAATGAAGTAATAAAAACAGTATGTTAGAAGAGAGAACTACACAAGCAAAATAAGGTTTCAAGCATAGTTCTCTGGTTATTTAAATCCTTATTTAATACAAGTCACTTGACAGAAATCATTCCCCCTGTAAACAAACTTGCAAGAGGCAGTATGGAGTATTTGCTTTGAGAGGCACCAGTTGAAATCCTCTTCTGAAATTTAGCAAACTTAAAATTTTGATGTCTACCCCAAGACTGACTAGCTTGGATTTCATTTGCAGTTAGGGAAGACAATTTGAGTTGCTATGTGGAAGTGTTGATTCTTGCTACGGGAGCATAGGACAACTACTTTAGGCTTAGGCATCTGGTGTTTTGGGGTTTTTTTTCAGTTTACTTTAGACATGTCAAAATGATGAAGATTAATTTCTGTCAGTGACTCAGCCAGCCACAGTAAATGCAACTGACTTCACTATTGCAACGTGGTGATGGTGCTATAGGGGTTTTTTAGCTCCCCTAAAAGGATTTTCTTTGTGGGTTGTTTTTTTTGTTTGCTTTTTGGTTTTTTTACATGTTCTTTGCAGAGGCCTACTCTCAGGCTTGGCTGTTTCCCCACCCCCCCACCCCCATGTGGAGATCATATTCAAGTATTTACTTGTTGTATCCTGTCTCTAGAAGGGGCAACATGCTATGATTTCCTTATAGCATTAGTCTGAATACTTAGGTGAATATTTAAGAGCTCAACAGATGCTGTTAGTGCAGAAAAGAGCTCTTTTGGAACCTTAAACTCTCCTTGCTACTGTCTTGGTTTTCCATCGGTTCCCCAGTCATGAGTACATGTCATCATTGTCTTCATGAACTCAGTAAACTGAACTAAACATTTCCAGTCCTGGAATTTTGTACACTCTTCATCTGAGAATTTTTCTGTTCGCTTTTTTTATATAACATTTAACTGCTGCTTTCTACCCAATTTTTTCAGGTCAGCAAGGTTACAGTTGCTTCTGATACCTATAACTTGGTGCCTGAATGCTCTGGCATTTTGGCATTTGAATTTCTCATCTCTGAGGAAAAAGAAAACGTTAGCTAGTGTGCATGACTTCTTTGGAAGTCGTTGCACATTCACATTCTCAGTAAAGAAGATTACTGAAAGTAACTAAGGGCACCAATCTTCAAAATCTTTCAGCGCTTCAAAGCATTACAGAGTGTGGGACAGTGTGAGGAAATCAGCAAGGTGGGTGGGTGACATAAGGGTCTGGAAGCCTGCAGATTGGTACCTGCATCCATCTGCAGCCTCACACATCTCCTAACCTTTCAGTTCCTTTTTTGTTGTTTTCCAGGATCTACTTTAATCCACTTCTTGGACTTCTAGTTTTTAGATAAATGCAAATCCAAAAAGAAAATATCATTGTAGATGTTCTGATTTGCCATATAATAAATTGTGATGTTTGTTGAATAACTGCCATTATTTTTTAGTGATAGTTGATTCAAACAATTTAAAAATAACTTCTACCCATACATGAGACTACAAATATTTAAATTAATAAACTTAACAAGCTTCCAAGAGGAAACAGCATTCTGCTATTGTTTATCTGCCCCTTCTTATAAATAAATCAGTTAATCCCAATAATGTGGTTTAAATTTACATTTTACTTTGATCCAGAAGTGCTGATTTTCCTCATACAATAATTGCAAACTCCTTGTCCAAGAAACTTTGTAAATGTACTCATGATGTTAAGATGGATTTCAGTCTGTTAAATAATGAATAGAGATCTTAATTGAGAAAAACAAGTCATTAAGACATAAAATGCTGATAGTCTCATGTAAAAGTTGCTTTACGTTATATAGTTGAAGTGACCTTAGAACAGAAGCAGTTAAAAAAAAAAGTGAACTTAACTCAGAATTAACTAAAAGCTTCAATATTCTAAGTATGAAGGATTTTTTCCACTATTAATACCTTTTGTAATATGATTTAAATAAATCTGAATTTTTAATAGGTAAAAGGTGTGAAAATAGCTTTTACTCTTTTTTTAATAAACATTTAAGATTTCCCAATTTTATATTGTGTTTCTTTTTCAGAATTGGGTTTTCACATGTATGCCAACTTAATTGAGTAGGAATGGAGCATACATTTACCTGGTGCATCCACTTGCCTCTCCTGAGCTGACCTCACATAGCAGAACAATCCAGTCTTACTGTCCCTGTGAAAAATAGTATTACATGGCTTTAAAGAGGTAAACAGGAATTGGGAGAAAGTGGTCTAAAGGAGATCAAGCAGTCCATTCCAGAACCATAAACAAATTACTCATGAGAGAGTTGCTGGATGCTTCCATTTTCTCAGCTGTGGCATGTTCTTCAACTTTTCAGTCAGCATCATAACCATACGTACTTTAAAAGCATACAGAAACTCGTTCCATTTTCTCCAACAGCATATCACTGGTTTAGATGTCTTTAAACAAGCAATCGGTGATATAATTGCACCCAATGTTTGATATAGGTAGCAACTTTAAGAACAGGGAACTACATGATCCTCAAGTATTTTCTTTGTCTCTTACTTCAAGGTGGCAGTGTTTTGGCTGCTTTCTAGCGTGACTTCTTCAACTACAAATTTGTCCCAAGTTGTCCCTAAAGACATTGCATTTTGTTCTCAACCCATCTTGTAGATAGCTTTGCACTGGAAACTCCAGGGCTGTAGTGTTTCATTTCAGGTCTGGCTGCAAGCTGGGCGATTTCCGTATTCTGCATCACTGATGTTAACAGTGTTTGTAAACTGAACTGTAAGTCTTGCAGCCTAATTCCTCTTGTGTATTCGTAGCTGTTTTTTCAACAAATTTGTTCGTAAGATCTGTTGGTGATGGACTAAACAAACGTGATTATAAATTCTGGTGTTTGTAACATTTGTGAATTTATAATGAGGTTCACAGTCTGATTTGTTCGAGGTCAGTTTCTGGAGCAGTCATCCTGGAGTCTACTTCCATTTAGAAATAAGAGGTTCCGCGTTTTTTATTTAAACAACAAAACCCAAACCCACCACAACAAACCAAAATAATTTAAAAAGTTAAAAGCCCAGAACCAAAGAATGCAGTATTTAAAGCCAGTGCCCTCCTCTTTGCCTAGCACGCTGCAGGGAGGGGACCTGCCCCGACCCCAGCCGCGGTACCCCCGTTCACGCGGGGACCGGCAGGCAGCGCGCACACAGAAAAAAACAGCCTCTTTTCTCCTGTGACTAAAAGACACACGTAACCAGTAAGTCGGCTGCCATTTCGGTGTCACCCTGCAGCTTTCACAGCCTTTTCTGGCCCATCCCGCCGGCCGTGGTTCCGGTCAGCTCCGCGGCATCTGGGCCCCCCCCCCCCCCAACCATAGTGTTAAAAGGACGGAAAACCCGTCCTGGGCGCTGTACTCCTCTCAGAACGCGTTTCCAACGAACAACTCCCAGTTTGAGAACGCCTATTCCCCCTCGCCCCGCCCTCCCTGCACTTCTCGTGGGTCCCGTTCCGGCCGCAGCGTTTCCCGCGGCGGTTACGGAGTCCCGGATCGAGAGCGGGAGATTCTCCCCCTCCCGGCATCCTCCCGGAGGAGCATAACGCCCTCCTGCGCAGTCCGGCGGGAATCGGAAGGAAGAGCCGCAGCGGAGTGGCGCAGCGTCCGTCTGTGAATAGTGGCCTCCCGCCGTCCCGCGCCATCTTGAATACTCGCTGGGGGCTGCCTTCCCCCTCCCTCTTCAAGATGGCGCCGGCCGGGTGAGTGACATGTCCAGTCACGTGGGCAGCGGATGAGCCCCTCTCTCCCCCCCGCCTTAAATGATCTCTATGGTTCAGCCGGACACACAGGCGGCGGCAGCGAGGGACGGAGTCGCGGCGGGAGCGGCGTCCGCGGCGACCGCCCGGCGCCTCCTTTGTCTGCGGCCTCGGCAAGGCGAGCGCTTCCCCCTTCCCGACCCTTTGGGCTGCGCCCCGACGCCCTAGCCTGAGGTCTCGGCTCCTTCTTCCCCGCTGGGAGAGGCGGCGGGCTTCCCGCTGGGGCGGCCGGGGCGGGGATCATTCACCAGCACCTCCGCCTAAAACGGCGGCACGACGCGTCCTCGGGCGAGCAGGACTGGGTGCTGAGCGCCCTGGTTCATCGCCTCCGCCTCTCCCGGGAGCGGGCGGACCGGCCTGCCGGGGCTCGGCGGCTGGGGGTGGCGGGAGGTCAGCTGCGGGCGGGCAGGGCGGGCTGTTGGCGGCGGCTGGCGCCTCTCTGCCCCGCACCCCTTTCCTCCGCGGGCCGCCCGTCGCTGGGGCCGGGGCTGGCGGAGCGGCCGTGCTGCAGGGAGGGGCGGTGCGGGCAGGTCCTGTGCCGCCGCGGTTCCCGCGGAGGATGGGCGAGGAGAGTGGCTAAAGCGGGCTGGGGGGGGTCGGGGTGTGTGTGTGTGTCTGTCTGTCTGTGTCTCTGTCTGCTGTGTCTCTCTTCCCCCCCACCCCGTTTCTTTCCTTTCTTCCCTCCCTCCTTCCCCTCCCCGCCCCATCTGTTATAGGCTTGCGGAACTGTGGCTGTTTGAAATTAAACGTGATCTTTACTGTACCAGCTGGGGTCTGTAATGTATCTGATAAATGAAGCTCTTCCCGTCGGTTTCAGGTCATGCAAGGAAAAGGGCAAAGCTGGGGAGGGAGCTGGGCGGGGTTTCCCTTTGCTTTTCACAGTCAGGCGAGAGGAGTCTGGTTGATGTCTGCAGCAGATAAAGGAGACAAGAGGATCATCAAAAGACCCCAGAGGCCTTTTCTCTTTCTGCTGTTTTTCCCTCTAATTTCGTTTATCGTTGCTGTGTTGTCTGTCTGCTTGTTTCCCCCCTTCAGAAGGGGTCGGGTGCACCAGGGCCCTGGCTGAGGTAGTAGTTTGTGCTGTTGGTCGGGTTGTGACATTGCCCGCTGTGGAGATAACTGCGCAAGCTACTGCCTTGCTAGTGCTGGTGATGATCAGCTGCAGATGAAGACAATGACAATGGGAATCCCCTTTGTTTTCCCTGGATTGCATGCTGCTGAGGTGGCAACAATTCCTTCTCCTCCTACTTCTGCAGAAGGAGTCTAGCCTTGGCCACTGAGATGTGTGGGGTTTGACCCCGTCGGTAGGATGCTGCTTCTCTTGCAGAGCTGGATGAAAAACCCTAAGTTTCACACTGTTTGGAGGGCACCTGAATTTGGGATGAAGAGCGAGTGTCTGCATTTCTTCTCATGCTTAGACCTTATTCATGTGTCACCCTTGAAAGAGGTGGATTTCCTATTTTGTGAAGACAGAGATCAATGACCAATTTGTATTTTCTGTGTTCTGAAAATGCAAAACTTGTATGTGTGTTATTAAGTGCTCTTGTATGAATGGTAAAAACATCCTGAACATCTATCTAAAAAAAGTGAAAATATATAATTAATACTTTCCTTATATTGATAGTCTTTTTACAGTATAGTTGGCTAATTATATTGCTTAGTGCTAGCAAGTTTTTAGGTGAACTTCTGAGATATTTTTCCTGTGTATTTTGACTGAGTTACTTGTGAAAAGCAAACCAATGAATCTGCTACTGTGAATTAATCTTAAATTGCTGATATTTTTATAGTGATGGCTAAGAGTATCTTCTTATATTCATTTTAGTGTGTTGATTACTTTATTACAATGGCTTAAATTTGGAATATATTAAAACATTTACAATAAATGTGCATAACTGTCTCTTTTGCTTTTAAAAACGAGTGTTAATTTTTCAATCTTCCTAAGATCTAGCTTTGAACAGAATGTGGTTAATCTTTGGAGTTTGTAGTCAAAGCTCTAGCTAAACACTTGAAAATAAGTTGATGCCCTAGTACTGCCTCTAATTCACACATCTAATGTATGTATAATATTGGGAAGAGTTGGGCGAAGTTACAGATATTTAACTTTGCCTCTTTTTTTGAATTGGTTGAGATAATTATGTGTTTAGAAGACATGCAAAGGTCACTGTTGCTCTTGCATGTCTGCTGAATGTAAAGTGCCCTGCAGAACATAGGGAACATCATACTTGCTGACAAGTTTTATCTGATGATATTTAATTTCTACACTGTGCAATGTGTTATTCTGGTAATTCAAGCTCTGTCATGAACGAAAATTTTTTAAAGCTAGGTATTCTCATGCTCACTAATAAACTAAAACGTTAAGTCTTCTTATTAGTAGATTTTCTTTGAAGTAAAGTAGTGATCATAGTTGTTGACTGTTTACAAATTTAAAACCCCCTGGCTTCTCCCCCCCCACCTTAATTGGAAAGGGCAGAAAGATTGCAACAGCTGTCTGCTTTTCACATCCTAACAAACAGCACATCACAAACAGAGCCCTTCGAGTTTTGATCTTGAAGTTAGGGTGGTATTTTCACCATCTACCTCTAGGCATCTATTTTAGCTGGCTAATCACTAGTCCCTCTCCCTTCAGTGGAGAAGGCAGAGGTAGATCCCTGATGTAAATCATGCTTTCAAGTGCCTTAGCATTACGTGATCTGAGTTATCCTTTCAAGGAGCCTGTCTCTGTGTGTTGATTGTAAGGGAGTTGAAGGAGCTTCAGCTAAGCAAAGTGCCTGTAGGTGGGTGGTGTGAATTTGTCCCCTCTGTTAGTTTTCCTTCTTATGCTTAGGCAACTTCGGCAGAACTAGAACTTGGCTCCCTTTGTAGCTTTTACGGTTTGAGGGAGACAATCAGTGGGAGATGTGTTCAAGTATACTGCCATTAAGGACTTTGCTGTTTATGTCCCATATAAAATACCTCCCTTAAACTTCACTTGCCATCTGAGCAATCAGTTCTTTGTGCTCTGGATGGTGACTTCAGAACTCAGGAGAATGTTAAGAGCCTGTACTAAAATAATACAGTGCTACTGAAATAATGCAGGAAGGGGAACTGCTGGTGAGATGTGTAATGCACAGGGTGGTTTGTCCTCATGTCCACATGGGTCCTGGTTATGTATTGCATGGTAGGTTTTAGGTGTGTACCTGTGATTTCTTGAGTTGTTTTCAAGATCCTTAGCTTTGCGAAGCATATCCATACATTTCTTAGTTCAGAACACTTGTCAGTCTTGCATTCAAAGCATAGAAATTAGTCCAGACAAGTTCCATCCTTAGCATTATCCTAGTCTCAGTCCTTACTACTTAACTGTCCAACTTACATGGCTTACTTATAGGAAGAAAGCTGCAACATCATGCTTTGAGGCAAAAAGATTAATTCTTCAGTGGAATGGAGAGCCTTATAATAGTGATGCTGTAAAAGTCAAAGCTGGTATTTCTGAAAAAAACTGTGAAAGCCTAGAATGGAAAGAGTAGCTCTTATCTTGCAAATTCAGTGATCCTTTATTGTGATTTGATGAATTAGTTTGGAAAGAAAAATTGTCTCATACCAATTAAAAAGTTGTACTGCTGGCACATTATTGTCTATGGCATTGTCTCTTGCTGAACTTTTTCCCCTTTATTCTTCAGAGGTTTCACTCACTCAGAATTCTTGTGTGAATTTGTTATAGAAACATTAAAATAGACACATGGCTGAGTTGATGGAATTTCTGTGCAAAGTTATTTAGTTTATAGTATCCCTATTGTGTATTGTTTTCTGTGCTGGGTGAGAAAGTACTGCACAAGAAGTGTTCCTCTTTCTTTTTTCTGAGCACTTCTTTTGACTCATGGAATAATAAAAATGCATTGAGATTCACAGCATAGTCGATTAAGCTTTAGATGCTCTTATTCCCTGGTTTGATGTCTTTTTGCTCTATTGTCTTACCTATTTTGTGAAGAACAGTCACCAGCTGCTCACCCCTCCAGCTACTGTCTGTCAGTGCTGCTTCTAAAGATGCTGGCACGCATCAACCTAAAATCTTAGATTCAAGATAGTTGCTTCCCTGCAGGGTGCAGTTGCCCTCTCTGTCACCAAGGAGAGTGCTGTGTTCCCATGCTAGCAAAACTGGTATTTGAGAGCTTGTCTTAACCGAGGACTGGCTTGCTTCTTCTACTTTAACAGATCCTGGGCCATGCACATAATGCGCGAGTTCTCCCACTTAATGGGGAAGAAGCTTAAGAGAAAATGCCAGTTTCTAGAGAGTTGTATCTATAAACACATAAACAGTTAATATATATCAGTGCATTTAATAAGCTGAATGTGTGGCTTTCCATGGGATGCTTTCTTTGCTCTGTAAGAATGAGCACTAAAGTAACATAAGGAAATGCTTATAAATTAAAGTGAGCTGCATTTGTTATATTTAGATCAGTTTACTTGCATCTTCCACTCTCCTGTGCTTAAGTGTTACTCAAATTAGAGAAATTGGTTCAAGAACCTTACTTCTAGAGGAGGTTTCATATATATATTATACCACATGAATAGGCAAATACGCCTTAGAGACATCCTTTCTGTAGCAAAAACAGAAGTGTCATTCAAAACAAAAGTGTGAATGTTTGGGAAACTGTCTTATATATCCAGAGTCTAGCTATCTAGAATACCTTGAATATTAGTCTTCTAATAAATATCTGGATCATAATTTATACAAATTTATAAATTCAATTTTGAGAAAATACCTTTTTGGCTGAGCAAGTTGAACTTTTAGCTTAGAGTCTGTCAGCCTCTCAGCTGCATTAATGTACAGGCTTTTTGAATTTCAGTCAAGAACGTGTCCTGCCACTGAAGGCCTTAAAGGTGGGGAAAGACTGGGGAAATACAACAGGAAAAGTTACCTTTACTGTGGATTTAGTGAAATCATTGAAGTGAAAGCCTTGTATTTAATGGGAAGGGGTTGGAGTGGGGGCAGAAAGTGCTACTTCACAGTGAATGTGCTGCTGCATTCTGGCTGGGAAAAAGAAATACAGATGTGGTGCTTAGGGACATGATTTAAGCATTGAACAGGTAGATTTAGGTTATGGTTGGTGGATTTAGGTTATGGTTGGACTTGATGATCTTCGAGGTCTTTTCCAACCAGGTTGATTCTGTGATTCTCGAAGACTGGGAACAAACGTGTTTCTTCTCCTTATCCAAGACTTTACCTGCAGAAAGGGCTGTCTTACCTCGACTTCCAGTTTCTCTTCACAAGTTTACTTATTTGTGCTGTCTCTCTGTTTCCTTTGTACCTTAAGTTCTCACTCTTGCCCTGTTAGTTTGAGTACTCTCCTTTCCTCTGCAGCCCAGGCAAAACTGCCCCTATCTTGGCAGTTAATAGCTTTTGAAGTTTGCCTGTTTTAGGCTTTGGGTGAAGGTTGCAATGGCTGCAACAAAGCACTGGCTTGGTGCAACAGGTAACAACATCCAGAGCTTAGTGATGCCACTGTGTCAGTACACAAATGGAAAAAAAAATCCAGTCCTGAACATTTTTTCTAAATGCTGTTAAGTTTCTTATTCCAGGCCACCTAAGAAAATAGCATATATGATACTTGATGGTCAGATCCCTTCCTGGTCCTTGATCACCTTATTAATCATAGAATGTGTTAGGTTGGAAGGGACCTCTAAAGGTCATCTAGTCCAACCCCCCTACAATAAGCCAGGACATCTCCAACTAGACCAGATTGTGCAGAGCCCCATCAAGCCTGACCTTGAATGTCTCCAGGGATGGGGCCTCCACCACCTCTCTAGGCAGCTTGTTCCAGTGATCCACCACCCCCATATTAAAGAACTTTTCCCTAATGTTCAACCGAAATCTATCCTTTTCTAGTTTAAAGCCATTACCCCTTGTCCTGTTGTTACATGCCCTAGTGAGCAGGTCTTCCCCAGCCTTATAGGCTCCTTTCAGGTATTGGAAGGTCACTGTAAGATCCCCCTGGAGTCTTCTCTTATTCAGCCTGAAGAACCCCAACTCTGTCAGCCTGTCTTCATAAAAGAGATGCTCCAGCCCTCTGATCATTTTAGTGTCCCTCTTCTGGACATGCTCCAGTAAGTCCGCATCCTTCTTGTGTTGTGGGCTCCAGAGCTGGACACAATACTCGAGGTGAGGCCTCACTAGGGCAGTGTAGAGGGGCAGAATCACCTCTTCTTTCCACCCTCTTCACATTAACTTTTGAAGCCCAGCACTGTCTTCAGCCACTTGAAAGAAGGTTGAAGTTTTAAAATAAAATTATGTTCTTCCAACTTACATGAAAATATATTTAAACATTTCATTGCTAATGTGGTGTGGTATTTCCCCGTTCACTTGAAGACATGCAGAGCATGCCTCATCCCATTCTAAAGGGTGCTTTCTCTGCCTTCCTCTTCATCATTTGCAACTGGCAAGGATTTTGCCTTGCTCTTGTCTTAAGCCTTGTCCCACAAAAAAAAATAATGAGATGAAGGAACTGGTGTGAAAATGCTCACATTGAATGAGGCAAGGGCATGCTTATCCCGTATTCCTTGTGAAGGTCTGTGTGTGTTGGAGAAGAGGGGATAGTTCCACTGTGGGTTAACTTTTGAAGGACATCATTAGGAGGGACTGTTCAAGTGATAGCCCAGTGACTTAGTATTAACTGTGGCACATGTTCCTGGAAGGATTATGTTAGTTTGATGCCAAGACTTTTGACCGGAAAGACAGAATCCTTTGTATGCCACCTGCCAAGAAAAATAGTAGGTGTGGAAACAAAGAAAAAAGTATGGTAACAGACTTCCAGCTGCTTTAAAATCTACTTTTATCTAGTTTCTGGTTCTTCTGGTAAAAATTAGTATAGTGTGTGGTTTTTGCTGAGGCCTTGTGTTTCAAGCTGAAGCATCATTTTCAGTCTAAAACAGATCTTGTTCACTCCTGGAGTTTCTACACTGTGCTGTTAAAGGGGAAGTTGTTCCAGTTGAGTAGCTTCTGGAAGATTAAAATAAACCTAATGAATAGTACATTTTAATTATCATAAAAAGCTTTGGTTATGACAGACAATTAAATTTCAGTATTTGAACTATGAAGTGGTGCCTTTTTTCTTAGGTAGGTGGAAGTGAATGCTGTATCAGTCCTGTCCAGTAAAATTATATTTGAGATGAAATGTGTTTCTGTAGAGTACTGTGGGATTCATCATGTGTACAGTAGCTACATGGTCATCTCTTGTGGCAAGTGTGGTGGTATGCCTAACAGAAAAAAGACAGAGGAACTAAAAGTGAACTCAAAACCTGAGATGTTTCTTTGAGAGCCTCCATGGTGTTTCCACTCCTGGTATTGGTGCATGGGACCTTTAGAACCTCCTGAAAAAATGTATTGCTATAATAGATACTACTTCAGGTAAGAAGACCACCACATGGATCCATTTTTCCATTCCCCCCTGTGTTATGTCAGATCCCACTGTTGTGTGTTTCCTTGAATGATTTTTAGATGTATTGTAGCTATGTGTGTTCTTTTTGTTCTCTCTCTTCCTAAATTGAACACATCTATTAGAAGCTGATGGAGATGCAGGGCCAAAGTACAGTCCTCTGTGAAACACTGTCAGTGCGATAGATGCACAGCCTGACTCTTGTTCGTGAAGCCCTGGGCATCTTCCAGATTACCAGGTCACCTCTGTACTGCAAGTCAGCAGCTATGCTTTACAATATGAAACCTATTCCTAAATTTTTTGACATTGCAGGCTGCTGTAGTGAGGGGACTGCTCATCTATTGCATACCTAAGGGCTACACCAGCATGCATAGTTTATGTAAGGGTCTTACATAAACTACAGCCCTTCAGCATGTGCTGCAAAGTCGATACACTGCTGTACTGCATCTAGTTCTTGCATCTAGCAAGGATTGCTTCAAGGCCATCTGTGTTACATGGGGTGGAACAAGGTCATCTGCAATGATCTGGTTGGAGTGTGGATCTTAGATTTGTCTGTCATCCTAGCTTTCATAAGCTTTTCTGTCTGGAAACTTGCCTGCACCTCCGTATAGGTCTAAGTCAAATTGAGGAGACGTTTTGGCGAACAAGGGGGAAATTGCCAACAAATCCAGGACAACTGCATAAGTAGTCCTGTTTTCAGGACTGTGGGTGAAGAGCTGTCACTTTCCCAACTGCATTAGTATGGCTCTTGTCATGAGGACAACTACCGTCTATGGAGCCTTGCTGCATCCAGTTCTGGTCACCTATTGGATGACTGCTTTAGAATGGGTAAATCTGACATCTGAATCCATGCTACGGCGTGGCTTACATCACGGTGATGCAAAAACTTAACCATTTGTTGGGGATTACAAACAGGATCTGGTTTTCTATGGAATGTCTTTTCCAGAGATCTCAGGCTAAGCAGAAGAAAAATCACTTCCTTACCTTTATTTACCTACATGTCACACCTCTTTAGGGGCCTGTATCTACATATACAATGGGTTGTACTGAATATGTGGTATCTGTGCTTCCTGAGGTCTTCTTTCCCAAGGTGATAATCATAAGGATTATCAGGATGTACACATGCATGGTCACTGTCCATATCTATTTTGTGCTGCTCTGTATCGTGTAACCTTATCTGATTTACACAGTGATTGTAGTTAGATGCTGAGATTCTGAAGCCTATCATGGCAGTGTGATAGCAAACACTGGAGCTACACTAATTGCTGGTGCCATCGATATTATTGTGCCCTTCATGCTGCAAAACCTGCATATGGACCCAATAAATACTGACTTCTGTTGGAAAGGATGGAGTAGATTACTTTTGTATAACCTCATGTAGGTTTGGCTAGAATACCTAGGTGTAAGATAGGTCTGAAATGGTACATAAAAATGTACAATATGAGAGCTAGCACTGCTATACACATTCAGTGATTATAGTTGTGTCAGTCTGCCTGCTATGATGCTGGTATTTTCTGGGTCCCTTAGATTTCTTCCCGCTCTTGTGACCTGGCTTTTACACTACTCCCCAGCCTCGTGAACGTCTGTCTTCTTTCCAGCGCCTGAAAGATTGCTTTCTAGTCATGTTAATCCCTGATGTTGTACACAGTCTGTCATGCATCCCAGCTGCTGTCTTCTGGTTATAAGCTAGAGTAGAAAAGAAAATAGGGAAGAATGGCAGAGGAAGCAAGTGCTTAAGTTTACCAATCCTTTTCTAATGGTAGAAAAGTAAAAATGGTAATAACGTGACAAAGCGCAGTGCTTCAGGTAGGTAACAGTAGTGCTACTAATCAAAGCCCAAATAAAATGGTCAGTGCAGAGTCTAGTGCGAAAGAGATCCTTAAGTATTTATGCAGTATGTTCTCCTCTCCTTTCCCCAGGCTTGTACTACCTACACCCGTGCTGTTGTAACAACATGATGGTGGAGTGTTTGGGATATGACACAGCTTCTGACTACCCCCAGTACCGCCGTGTGAGCTGCAGCTAGCTGAAGTTGAATATGGAGGCAGTACACAAACAGTTCAGGTGTCATTAGGATCTTCTGCTTCAGGAAGCCCTAATGCAGGTGGCTCAGCTGGTCACAATGATCATGTGTAAGCCTGGCCAGATGACTGTGGTGAGCTCATGCCAAGGCCAGGCTTGATATTTGCCCAGAAAAATCCTTTATGGTAATCCTGAGGTCTTCTACAGCATCCTATTGACATGTGTGGCAGGAGGGGTTGCAGGCAGCTGTGCGGTAGCAGGGTCTACCTTCAGAAGAATCAACAGAGGCAGAGGGAGTGAACTACTGGAACTGAGCCATGTACAGGACTGTTTCTGGGAGCCTGTCTACTCTGGCACATGTATTCCAAGGCCAGCATTTGCAGTTCTGTATATGGATGCCAGTATTGTTCAATCCAGTTATCAAAGCTCAAGAAAGTGAAATACCATCCCTAATGATAGTTGCAGATGCCACAGTGATTGATGGGACAGTACACGTGGAGCTTTTACTGTTAGAAAGCAATCCAAAATGTTTCATTAGTCACAGTCCAACATATTTATTACTGTCAATCATGAAGTACCATATCTACTAGCAAAAAAGTAGGCTACACCCGCAGGATGTGTTGTATAGAGACCTAAAAGTAGTTTGAGGTAACAGATGGTAACTCTCAGTCTGTTACATAAAATTATTTGTAAACGTCCGGGAAAAAAATAAAAATAGAATTAATTCAGTCAAAAAATTCCTGCTCATTTAAAGAACATATTGAGATTATATCTGATGGCTAACAGGAAAATTATTGCAGTGGACCCAGTGTTTTGAAAAATTAAGCCTCGGTGGTAGAAGACGAGGGCTTCCCTTCTTTTAATCTCCTTTGGAATTCATTGTTTGCATAAAAAGATGCACAGCTTTTACCTGTGAAGTCAACACCAGTGTGGGGCACCACACATACAGACTTCTGGATTCATGCATGATGCATTGAAAACACAAAGTTCTCAGGCCAAGCCAAGGGAGCAAGGACTGAGGTGATCTTAGCATGGATGTTTACTGACTCTGCTGTAGTCCCAATCATCACTCAAAATACCAAGACTGGCTATTTTTGCCCCTTTGTGCTTCAGTTCCTCCCTCATTCTTTCCTAGTCCTTCTGATTTTTGCCTTTGTGCTAATCAAGTCGTGTTTAAAAAGCTTGTCTTCTGCGACCTTATGGCCAGGTAAAAAGCAATGTCTTTGATGTGATAATAGTTTTGGCAGAGCTTGAAGTGACTGAAAGCTGGCACCTTTTAGTTAGTAGGAGTGGCTGGTAAGGAAGAATCTAGCAAGACCATTTTAAAAATTTGTTTAGCATTTAGATTTTTTTCTCCCTTTCAGTTTCATGATGGGAATCTCTAGGCTGTTTCAATTTGTCTTCCCATCCCTAAAAACACTGTTAACACTATTATCAATATTTTGGTTTGTTAAGACTGTCAAAACAAGAGTGTTTGTGGGTTTTTTCCCCAGATTTTGTATATCTAAAATAATGGGAAAGGGACACAACTGAACGTTTAGGTTACCCGTCAAGTGGTGTAACTGAGTAGGATTTGCTTCTGCCTCACACACATTCTTTTTAAAGGGTTTGTACATTTCTAGTATGGTTGTCTGTGACAGAATTAAGCAGGATGAGATTTCTGGGCTAATAATCCTGACATTTAATACGGTACAAGGCAGTATCATGTCAACCTCTTTGTACTGATTTTGGCAGAATACATGGACCCAACACAGGGACTTGATGTCATTAAGCAAAGAGTCAGAAAAAGGGCTGGTGTCACTGTGGTCCTCTTGAAGCGGACTTCTGTTACTGTGTTTCAGTATACAGAAAGAAAGCTATTAAGCTGAACCAAGTGATCTTTCCTTGATTATTGTATGTTGATGCACTGGTTATCTTAATTCAGAAAGAAGTGGGACTATTGGAGAGAATTCAAATAATGAAGTATTGTGGGAAAAAAGTCTGAAGACACAAGCCATGTATATATTCAGCAGATGAAAGAAAAGGATGGAAGGTAACATAGCACTTACATGTGGTAAAGTAAACTGATTGTAGGGAGCTTTTTATAATACGTAGAGGCACAGAAGATGCTGTTGTATCTTAAGCAAATAATTTCTACAGTTTGAGTACTAGGAGTAATTCAATATTTGAACAATTGGCAGGGAAAAGTGGTAGATTGAAACATGATATAGGTTTTACAGCTGCCTCTTGGAATCATAGAATCATCCTGGTTGGAAAGGACCTTGAAGATCATCAAGTCCAACCATAACCTAAATCCACCTACCATAACCTAATCTACCTGTTCAGTGCTTAAATCATGTTGCTAAACACTGTATCTGTATTTCTTTCAAATACTTCCAGGGGTGGTGACTCTTAATACACAGTGATATATGTTTGACATTTAAAAAACTTGTATGGCTATTGCATAGAGCAAGTGATGACAGTGTTTCTGCTAGGCCAGAATGATACCTAGGGATGGCTGTCTTCAGCATCAGACTCCATGTCTACTCAAAGGCTAATCTGCAATTATTTCAAGCAGGATTCAAAGCTGGGTCATCAAAAGAGGCACCCCTTTTTACTTAGTGCCATGGGCCCTGGACCTCTCTTTCTCAGGAGTCAGTAATTCTGAAATCCTTACTGTACTTAAATTCCTCAGCTCCGCTGAGTCCAAAAGGACAATGACTGTGGTAGCATCCTTGTCCTCTTTCCATAGTGCAAAAGTCTGCAGAATGCCTATGGCTGTTAACTGAAAATTCAAAATCAGCATTTTCCTTCCTCTTCTCCTCCCAGGGTCAAGGAAAATAACATAATTAACAATGCACTGTTGCAGTATTGTACACCACTGTGAAAAATTGTGTGCCTTGACGTCATGTTCTGCTGCCTTCACCGTTCCTAGAAATCATGCATAAGGTTACAGTCCTGGTTCTGCTTCACAAGCCACATGTCCACCTCTAACTTAAGGACATTCTTTTGGCCTTTGGAATTATTAACTTCTTTCTGCAACCATAGTGAGTCACGTTTAGTGTCATCCTTTCTGCTCGAGGTAACTCCTCTGATGGGCAACTGAAAGTATGAAATGTCCCCAGAGCTGTCCAACCACCAAACCCATTTCTGGACCCTGTCTTCCTTCCCACTGGCAACAGCACCCACCCATGGCTTCATCTGCAGAAGTCCAGGGTCCCTTGGTCTCTTTTCCTTCTAGCTGGAGCAACTTCTGCCCATTCTAATCTATACAGAGATAGATATTTTCTTTCTTGAGCAGCTACTGAACTCATTGTCCTCTGCCTGTCACCAAAAGCCAGGTTTGGCCCACAGTAATAGGGTGGTAGTGAGTGAAACCCACTACCCCGTTAGACAACTAGTGCTGGTTTTATATATTGGAGTGTGAACAGGCTCAGAATGTGCTGTGCTGTGCTGCCACCCTGAAGGAAAGGGATAGTCAGAAAAACTCTGCAAGCCACGGTCTTCACAGCACTGATAGGACTGTAGGGGGTGGGTTTTTCGGGTTGGGTTGGGTTGGGTTTTGGGTTTTTTTTAAGCAGTCAGTGGCAAATGCCTAGTCTAACTACTGGTTGGTGTTACAATTTAAAAACACTTACTTCTCATAAATGAAGAGTTTGTATGCTACAAGAAAAACTTGTTTGCCTGCCAGTGGAACTGCTTTGGCAAGAGGATTACAATAATTTTAGTGTTATGGCACTTCCTTCTCTTTCGCTGAAGCTTGGCTTCCTCTGCCATGGTCATTGGCTTTGGTTGGGAATTGCACATTGCTGTGCTTTAGGTGCTTATTCAAGTGCTGGTACTGCAAAGGGTTTTGTTTAATTTTTGAACTTGGGTTCGAAAAAAACAACTACCAAGAGCACAAAAAAAAAAAAAATTCCCAACCAAAACCAAGATCTCTGCCCCAGGAAAGTTATTTCTTCTCAACCACTTTCCCCCCCAGTCTTAATTCCAGCAAGTTTTGTTTTCCAAATTACTGAAAACATTAGAAATATTCTTCATGCAACAGTGTGTATTTCATGTAAGTCTTTTTTGGCTGTAGAAGGCAACTGGGGAATTGTTGGATCCACTGCTGGTTATGTTTAGTATCCCTTTAAAGTAATGCAGATCATATGCTGCATTTGCAGAAGCATTTGAGCTACTGCTACAGCAAGAAAATATCACTTAACGTGGGCCATCAGATCAGTCTACATTATGGTCTGCTTCTCACAAAAAAAAAAAAAACAAAACAAGGAAAGCTGTGATAAAGGCTAATTTCCTTAGATTCCTCATTCTTTTCTACATGGATGATAGATTTATTTTTAAGCATCTGTGTTCATGCCAAGAGATTTTTCTCTTCAGCTAGTGCTGAGAAATTGCTCGTCCTCTCCAAGGACAATCCTCTGTGGTCTACAACTTAATCTCTACCTTGTTCAACACTTGAAAGGAGCCCTTTACAGAATTTTCTAGGAAATATGGACTGAGATTTTTCAGCTGCTCCAAGTGAACTTGGGGAACCAATGAGAGAAAGAGGACTTGAGCGAGATGCTACACAGATGAGTCTGGGAGTTTGGAAGAAGCAATCTGAAGCTATGCCAAAAATTAGTAACCTTTTCTATAGAACCTGTGAGTAGTAATTTGAGGCGTCTGCAGCCACTGCCACAGTATTGTCACCTAAAACCACAGACTGGTGCAATGGCTGCATTGTTAGGTGGCACTTTTAAACAATCCTGATACTGAGCCTGACCCTGAACATGGTTTCCCGTTTGTACTTGAGGTGCGTCGCTGTGCAATACAAGTTGTTTAGCTGCCTTTGTATTTCTAGGAAGTGCCTGTAAAGCTCTACTTGTCTTAAAACCTAGAGCAAAAAGATAAAGGAGTAAACAAACTCCCTGTCTGATCGTCATACCTGAGGTTATCAGAAATGCCTGTGCTTGGTGACTACAAAACCAAAAATAAGGAACTGCCTGAAAAGCAGCACACAGTTATATTTTCTTCCCCTCTCACCTGCCTTTTAAAATCCAAGATTACTTTAGTTTGGCAGTCTGCAGGATGGGTTGTAATCACTGCATTTATTTTGATATTTGCAAAGGATGGACTCCATAGTGAATGAATACTGCTTCATGTGGGAACATGCTTTTTCCTGTCAAAAAGTCTATTAATAAATAGGTCTTCAATAGTTTCACAAATGTAAGAAGAATGTACAGTCATTTTCTCCAGTGATAATTACACCTCGTTCTTGAGTTTCCATTTTTGCTGTTTTTTATTTTTCTATTTACAGTGACTTCCATTCTCCTTCAAGTGATTAAGCAGTTTGAAAAAGAGACAGATCTTTACATACATGTGGAAAATAATTTTCTTAAAATGAATGCATCTATTCAGGCACTTTTTCACAACTTTGCCTCATGGATCTTATTTTCCTTTTTTATTATTATTTGGGCCATTCCCATGTGATCATTTTCATTAGCCTTTTCAAAAAAATGTACTGTACTAGAGAGAATCCTAGTCTATGACTAAAATCAGACCACTTTCAAACATAAACTAATGACCTCATTTGTCTTGCATAAAATACATGCTTTTTATTTTTGTTGGAACTGTATTACCTTATTATGTAATGAACATAAAATATATCTCCTGATTCAATGTTCTTTTAACTTAACCCCTTCCTCCTTCTCTGAATTTGGTTCCTCCTTCCTATCAGGACTGCTCCACATCTCTCACGATGCTTTGTTTATTTCAGGTGACTTCTTTATTTATCAACGTATTATTGAATTTGTAGTGACTACTTTTTTGCTCTTTTCCATTTCAAATAATGCCAGTGAGAATCTTATTTTTCCTATACCAGCCCACAATTGTTAATGAATACACTGAGAAATGTGTTGCAGGAATGGATTCCAGTGGAACACATTTCTAAATCTTCTTCAAGTTAATACTGACACCAGTGCATTTCTTCTCTCCATTACATTTATTTCCCAATCAAAGAAAATAAGTTTAGTTAGTTGCACTTGAGTTCTGATTATCAAGTTGACTGTTTCTTAGTTAGTGTCCTACTAAGGGTTGAAATTCTGGCAGTAAACTTAGTATTTCGTAAGAAATACTGAACTGTAAGCCCTTATACATGCATTTTGAAATAGCTCCTGTATTTTCTATTTCCCAAAGCTCTTTCACCTCACCTAACTTAGGTAGAAATAATGGTGGAGAATTCCAGTTAAATATAGTTATTTCCTTTACTTCTCTATGAGCACAGATCTCTTCTAAGATAAATGCTAGCTACAACATGTGACAACATAAGTTTAGATAGATTCCTGAAGACAAGCAAGATGGGAGAGAAGGAGAAGATTAGAGGGGTGACTTTTTGTAGATATTTGCCAAAAGAGAACACTTGGGAAAAAAAGGCAAGCAAATAGTGGAAGTGACCTTTTGAATAACTGATGCACAATCCAGAATCACAAGACAGGCTAGTGAAGGGAAAATAAAGTTGTGGAACAAGTTGCCTTTGCTGAAGGAGAGAAAAGATAAAAAGAAGGAAGAAAACAGAGTAGCAGATGAGTAGAAGGGAGAAGGCAGCATCAGCAGAAAAGAGGAAAAAATTGTCATGATAGTGTCTGGTGCCCAAGAAAAAGTGGCCATGATGAACATGATTTCACAGTAGTGAAAGAGAACAGATGACAGAATGGTCTGCCAACAGAAGAAAGAAAGGATGGGGAATCTAAAGAAGACACAATTAGCATCAGAAAGGACATGTGTGTAGCTGGTACTTTTTTCTGAGGAAAAATGGGTAGGCTGTCACGAGAGTGGATCCAGAAGTATGTTTGCTAAGATAAAAATTATAGATTTGGATCTGAAAGCTGTAATGGTCCAGTGAATTTCTTGAATTTCCCATTTCTTGAAGAAGGAAGGGTAAAGGTGTGACAATCAACAGATACTGAAGAGTTGGTGCTAAGATTAATGAATCACTGAGAACAGTACAGAAAGAGAATATTTCTTAATGGATATGCTTGTATTATGGATACTTTCTGAGATTCAGCTTAGACCTATGCAGGGGACTATTAAGCTGAGATAGAGCTATATTTACACACAGTCCATGCCTACATGAACAGAAAGAGGGAGGAAGGGCATAAGATATGAGGGCTCATCACAGAGCATGGCATGGAGAAAGACAGCCATCATGCTGTTAGAGCAATAGTAACCCTAGACAGACTTCTGGGATCAGGGGGAAAAAACCCCACAAAAGGCTAGTTTTAAGAAAGCATTTCATAAAGTCATGAAAAAGTTTATGTGAGACAGTTGCAAAGCCAGCAGGGAATAAAATCTGGGTTTTCAAGAGCCCCTGCCTATTGTATGCTCTTAGATGTTTATCTAGATATTCTCCAACTGTTTCTCTTGATCCTGTCTTATGACAACTCCTTTTTGTTAACCATTGTTTTGTCATGTAATGTCACAGCTATGCACTTAACATTGCAGTTCAGTAGTTTTTAAGCATTTCAGCCTTCCCCGTGGCTCTTGAAACAGGAAGGTAAAACAAATCCTTAGTCACATGCTCTTTTGTTGTTCTTTCTCTCTCAAAAGCTTGTTCTGCTTAATAAAGGTAATTTCACTTGCTTTTTTTACCAATTACTTTGCTATGGCTGAATACTTTTAACGTTAAGTTTCTAAGAAAACAAGGTTTATGTGAGTATGCATCCGCTAATCTTTCCTGATGAACCTTGAATCCATTGGCCTATTTAATTCAGATTTGACCAACAGGAAGAGAAATTAGAAATACTAATTTTATGAAAAAAAATATGCCTTTCTCTAGACAGCTGGATAATGAATAGAGCCTGCTAGTGGAAAGACTGTAAGAGCTCACTCTTACCAGCTACGTTAAAATCCACATGGGAAGTCATCCTATAGACGCAAACCCAGAGGGAAGCAGGCTTGCCTGGTCCTGCTTCTCAGATCCTTCAAAATTCCCTGCCAATGTGGCTGCATCAGGTGGTGGCATTCATGGGACTTTAGCCTAGGAGAGCCAGTGTTCTCAAGACATGGTTGAGAGACCTCAGCTGAGAGCCTGGCTTAACTATCACTGCAATGCAAGTGTAGATATGGTGCAGTGGTGGGACATTTAATGAAAATGGCTACCGTAAATGAAGTATTTGTGACTGTGCTTTTGGGTGTCTGTTACCTTCTTCAGCTCTTCTACGGCTTCTGTCCCTGTTGTCCCCCAGATTCTGGTGGTTTTCATCTCCTGGTTTTAGAAATGTTGCTACTATAAGAATACTCTTTTTTTTTTTTTTTAATGTTCTATTTTCTGGCAAATCCTGGTTTCACTGTTCTGTACTTTCCAGATTTAATTAGTCTGATGGGAGAGAAAACATAATGAAGACAGAAAAAGCAATGTAAGGAAAATATATGAAATTCAAGAGCTTTGCTAAACCAGTGGGATATCATCATTCTTGGTCCAGATTTTAAAGGACTATTGCTCACCACCCACCTAAAAAAGCATCTACAGAAAGCGTACTAAAAATTAGCATAGGTTTTCTCAGCAATACTGAATGATGAGCATATATCCAAATGGTCTGTTTTCAAAAATAAAAATTCTGCCATTAGAAGAAAAGATAACATGGTGAGAACAAGAATATATCTTGGTGGTTCTTTCATGAAGTGCAATTTTTAAGAACACCGGGTAATTATTTTGAAGTTATATGTGAAGTTTGCCATGATGGTAGGAATAATGACATTACAGATTAAGCATATTTCCATTAAAGACTGAGATCTAAGTTAAATAGCTCTGATGATATTTACCACTGTTGATAACAAGCAATTAGTTCCTTTCCACTGGAAGGAGACTGAAAGCAGGAAACACAGTCTTCAGCATTTTTGTGTTACACCAGTGCATTCCATGTAAACAATCTAGTTCCTTCTTCCCATCTAAAAGACTGCTGCTTTTATGCATAACCCACACACATATTCTGCAACACTTTTATACCTGTAAGTAACAGCTGTAATCCAGGGGCTGGTGCTTTGCATATGAGGTGGAGTCAGCACCTTCATCCTAATGATAAACACCATTGATTGTAGATCTTTGATCTCACAAACCCTCACTTTGATAATCCCTGGCCATTTGGGTGCTGCTTTCCATCTGTTGCCAAAAATCACATAGTTGCACGCTAGCAACTGATGACTTACTAACACTCTCTCCAGCAAAGCTCCCTGTGGCTTCTCCTCTCCTATATCTACTGATGGCATCACTCAGTATTGAACAAAATTGCTATTGCCTTTGTGATGCATTCCCATGGAAGCAAAATTGAGGTTCACAAATGGCTTTCCTTATTGCAGTCCTGCAGCTTCAAGACTCTACTTGCAGACTTTCTCTCACCTCTGCATTTATAAGCAATATGCTGTACACCTGCATAATAATTAACAGCTTTTTTATGAGGACTGAGTCAGGCTGGATAGGTTATTGGAAATGATCCTTTCTCAGGGAGTTCTCAAGTAATGTTAAATCTTCTGCAAAGGTGAACAACCTTCCCCCTTCCATTTTAAGTCAGTTCCATAAGCTTCACGCCAGCGATTTTCCTAGCATGGAAGCAAATAGGAGCACAGCATTCATTTCTGCTGCTGGACTGAGCTCTAGAGCTCAGAACACAGAGCGGTGCATCTCTGACCTGCCCCAACAGGCAGATCTGTTCTGAGTGTGTGTGGTTGGTGTGGTTCCTCTCCTGCTGGTGCTGCTGTCCCCCAGTGGTGGCTGGTCTCCTGTGGTGGCAGGCCTCCCATGGTGGTATTTGCCAGCATCTCTGCCTGTGCCACGCGGTGCCGGGTGGGCTCCTGCCGCAGCCCCACAGCAGTGGGTGTCACGGGCACTTGTGCAGCGTTTTGCTGGCACCCACCTTGCTCCAGACGCTTCCTCCTGCCTGCAGTCATACCTGTGCCCATGAACGCAGCACTCTTTAGCTTGCTGTTTTAACTCTCAATGCATTTTATGACATTTTATGGACATTTTACTTTGCTGTGAGATGTGCAGCATTTGGACTAGACCGTTGCAGAGAGGTGCTTGCAAAGCCTGTTCTAGTTATGCTGTCCACTCCCAGACAGGACTGGGCTTTTCCTGATCACACCACATCACTTGAGGCCAGCAAACTCTCAAGCAGTGTACTTTCTTAAGCTGTGGGCATATTTAAGAGACTTGCAATACCATTTTTTTTGTTGTGGCTTGTATGTAAATATCTAAAAGTGGCTTTAATGGTAGCATTGGGCAGTCGATGATTTCCTTTTACTGTGTTTCAAGGGAAGTCTGATTCTGGTTTTTGTTGTCGTCAGGAGCAGGCACACCATGAGCCAAAGTGGATGGGTTGTGGGTGTGATCCAAAGCTAGGAAGGGCAACGCAGCATCAGAGGCTGTCTCTTTCCTTGTTTTAATGGTAAATACCTTGGCACTTCAGCATCTTTGGCTGCAGAGCACGCTTGCAGTAATTAAAGACACCTTTTCATGCAAATGGTTCTTAGAAGTTCAAAGGAAAAAAAAGGAAGAGGATGTGTAAAAAAGATCACCTTATTGGATGTGTCAATCATTAGAATTTTCTTCCAAATTTTGGTCATCTCAAATGGTATATCTGGTTCTTGTTAAAGCAGCAGTATTTTTGTGAACATACTACCAGAGCTTTTTTATTTAAAAAAAAAAAAAACAACAAACAACAAAGAATATTCTAGTCCTGAACTGCTGGTCTTTTTGGCAGTAAACACGTCATGTAGTTTAGCCTGATGTGCCCATTAAACCATCCTTAGGAATTTTAAACAAGAGAATTTTGAGACAGTACCTCAAGATGTCATGTGGAACACAGCCCCTAGAAGTGAATGTCTTTTAGGTTGTGGTTTCTGTGATGATAAACGAAAAAAAGTTGTACTTCAACCTTGTAAGACTCGTTCACACCTAGGTATGTAATGGTGTCATGTGTCAGAATGAAGTCAGTGGTAAATTAAGGGATCAACAAAAAAAAAACAAAGGTAATCCATTTGGTAGAAAGCAGTCATTCCTTTGGAAGTGTTTGTGACATCTGTGCTGCCAAGGATGCTTATTTGTAATTTTCCAGAAATAGATCTGAACCCATCCAGAATGGGCTTTAAGTGGGAAGAATTATCTAGCGTTATTTTGGGAGGAACAAAGATGTGTTGGTATGCAGAAGAAGCACCTTTACTTTATTTAGAGACTCTTGTCATGGGTAAAAACAGTGTGTAGAAATATTTTAGTGTGCTGCTTACATTATTGATTATTTTTTTCCCCATAAAGTTGAATTTAAATAAAGTTATATGGCATATAATTTATCAGGTTCTCCTCACGTCTCTGTAGTGTGCTATGGGGAACAACACAAGACTGATGGCAAAAAGATGCAGAGGCTGACACACAGCTTTCTGTATTCTTCAGGCCTATAATAGGGGCTTCAGCTTTGTTTTGTTTGCATGGGGTTTTGGGCTTGGTTTTATAGTTACCATTGCCCACCCCTCAATCTTTTAGTGAGACCGATGGCTGTTTAGGCATTTATTCTTCAATCTCTTGATAACGTGTATGAGATTTCATGGGGGCTTTTCTACATATTCCCTAATTTATCCTATCGTCTTATGTTATCTTTTCACTTTTAAAAATAACTGTTATTATTTCATATTTTGGAGGGCTGGAATATTGTTTTCTGCTTTTTTCACCCATTGTATGGAGATTAAGTGGACTACTTGAGTTTTAGGTCAGGTAGCTTTTCATGAGGATAGCAAAATGACTTGTAAGCATTCATCCCCTGTGGATGAAATCCTAGCTGGCAGCATTTATGTCTCCCACCTTGAAAAGTAGCAAGACAATTACTGAGATCCTTGTAGATGGGCTTTAGAGCTGGGCATAATCCAGCAGTGAATGAGATGCAGAACCGTCAAAATCAGTGACATTTAACCCAACCACACATCAGTCCAGGTGGCAAGACAAATTGGTACTCAGCTGTTTCCAGCCCAGTTTCCTGGTTAGTGCTCTAAAATATAAAAAACAGTTTTGGCACCTCCTGTGTGATTTTTTTGTGCACATGCACACGCTTGTGCAAACACACTTCATTCTGAATTCAAGTTTTCTGAGGTAGGTAAACTTCTAAAACATCGGTCTTTCATTTCACGCTCTTCTTAAAAACAGTTGTTCTTTCTGGAGAGAGAGCACTCACTTTTCCCTTTGCCTTTCATCCTTTCTCCTCTTATTTCTGCAAAGAAATTGCATCACTCAGTTGTGACATTTCAGAAGTGGAAGCTGCGCTCATTTTAACCAAAGGCATATTCCTCTGAAATAAAACCTAGATATATTTATTTGTCAACAGACACGCTCGGTAAGTTCCATGAGGGGGACTGAATGATAAAAATAGTAAGACATGTGAAGCGTTTAGGTGTTACTGAAATCTACCCTCAAAAAGAGCAAGAGCCAGCAATCCCTTGTGCCAACCTCTTTTATCTTTTCCAACACTATTTCTCATTTACTGCCATGCTTAATAATTCTGTGTCACGGTGTGCTTTAGATTCCCAACAACAGCAGAAAAAAAAAAGCAATTATTACTTAAGAAAAAGCAACTTGCAAATCATGTTTCTGTTTGTGTGCAGTTCTAAATGAAGCCCTAACATTTCTTAACTAATGAGGATCTTTTCCGTGTGGAATAAATTCTTAGTACTTAGCAGCATTAGTAATGCTTAAAAAAAAAAAAAAAAAAAAAAAAAAATTTAAAATGGTTTAGTTGCCAACTGCCTTTGACTGTCTCAGGAAGACATTGAAACAGACCTTCTGCTCTAAATTAATAAGGCCAATCACAGCCACACAAAGCCCAGAATGACCGATCATTCTTTTGGTGTCCTCGCTATCTTTACTGAGGTCAGATAAATCACTTTCAAGCTGTTAAATCAATGATCATAAATTAGGGCTCTGTTTTTACAGCGCCTTGTGGGAAATTCTCATGGTTAAATTAATCTAACAGCTGCAGTGAAGAGCACCTCCCACAAGATCATGTCAAAAGTTCTCCCCCCTGCACACTGCTTTTTTTTTTTTCTTTTTAAGGGGAAAAGGGACTGCATGGTTTGTTTTTACCTAGCACACAAAATGGAATCCCTCTGTCTATCCCTGCTAATTCGTGTTTCAATTGTACCCAGCTGTTTAAATTGCACTGCACAGAGATTGCCTTGATCCCCAGGTGCTGGTACTCCATCTGTGCTGCTCTGAGAGACTATTTACAGCAGAGGTTAGGCCAGCGATTGCTGGGATGGAAAACTCATTTCTCAGCCTGGCTTTTATTTACACTCTTATTAAAGATCCTTTCACTCATGTTGGAATGGCAGCTAGTGGCTGCAGTGAGCGTTTGGCATGGAGCCAAGCAGCAAAATTACCATGTCGATGAAAGATAGCCTGCTTCCATTTTAACCTTTCACTGTTCTCCCCTTTCCGTCTGTATTTGCATGAAGAAGGATGATGATTGAAAAAGATAGGAGGACAAAGGGATGAGAGAATCCTTGTCAGCTGAGCTTTTCAAGGGATAAACCAATGGTTTGTGACCAATTTGGAAAAATCTTTGCTGCCTTATTAATTTCCTACTTCTTTCCCTTAATTGCTATTAGAGTTTATTTTCACATGAAGCAAAAGAACTGCTCAGGCTCTGCTCATGTCCTTCCCCCACTGCTTCCCTGGGCCTTGGATGTGAATGTAACCCTGGGATGTGTCTGCAATGGTGAGGTTTTCTGCTTCATCCCCAATGCAGGTCACACAAAGCCACAGCAACACCCTCAAAGCATTTTTTTTCTTACAAATATGCCTCTTAGAAATGAATCACCTTCCTGGGAGCGAGTGGCTCGTTGCACATAGGATGTTATATTACTGGGAGAGGGTAAAGGAGAGTATGAACAGCTGCTGGGGGAGGCTGCCATCATGTTGTGGACCTTGATGCATTTAAAAAAATGCAAATAGCAACTATTCCTCCAGAAACATCAGCACATATTTTTTTAGGAGCAACACATGATTGGTGAAAAGCAACAAAATCCACCTCAGCTATTGCAAGACAGTAATTGACATTGTTGAGTGCCAACTATAGCCCAGCACAACAAGGAGGAAACCCCAAAACCTCCAGCCTCACAACCAAGCTCCATGTTTGAGGCAGACCATGACCTTAAGCACAGCAGCAGTGCAGGTTTTTGACTGCCAGTGAAGCTGGCTTCTTTCTCTTTTGCTGCTCCCAAGGCAGGAGAGAGGAGTGAGTCTATTTTCAATTTTCCGGAGCGGAGGAGCAGTGACTCTACTGAGAGGTTTACAAGAGTTGCTGGTCTTGCTCCTGAGCCATGTTTTGGGTAGTGTGCAAATCCCAGCGCTCTTGCTTCTTTTTTTTTTAAAAAAACCAACAACAGGATATAGCCTGAAGGATGTAACCCTCTGCTTAGATGGTTGTGTCCTACTGCTTTTTAGCCAGTGTTTAACCTTGCAGGTCCCCGAGAACAGTTGTCTCCACTGATCACCAGAAGGCTCAGACACCTGCTGTTGGCCAGGGGCAGGCGGCTCCACGGGACCAACCCGTCTGATGGTGAACTCCCAGGACTTGCAAATACAGGAAGCTTTTCAATACAGAGGTAGCTGTTGATTCCCTAATTCTTGGAAAGAATGCAGAAAATGGAGTTATTCCCTGTTCAATTTTTAAAACTCAGTTTTGTTCTTGAGAATGAAGTACCTGGAGAAAGCGGTGCCTTGTTCTTTCTTGCCCCCTAATCCTCCTAAAAGGCAGAGGGTTTGTTAACAAAAGTACAAACATATCCTTAGCTGTATTCTAGTTAACAGACAGCTAAAACAGGTGTATTTACAGACCAGTGCTCACTTTCAGCTCCTAGAACAGGCACAAACAAATCCCATCTTCCAACATCTTAGTTGCTGCTCAAAGTTCCTCACCGATTTTTTTCCTATATACATAGATAAATATAGTTATGAAGTTGTACATTCAATTCCAAAATTCTGCAAGAGCTTATTTATTATATTAGAACTCAGTCTGAGCCATATAGATAACTTCAGGACTTCACATTAGCTGGGTGTTGTCTTCCCTATTTCCTAATTGACCAAGTACCTGGGTCTCATGCTACCTGCTTTCTGAGTGAAGACAGCACCAGGGAAATCCTGCAGGAGTGGTAGAAGCAGCACTACTGGGAAAATTTACATTCCTTTTTTTTTTGGCACGAAACAGACCTTCCCTAAAACACCGTTCTTAGAAAAATGTAACCACAGCAAGATTTACTGAGCATTGTGTTTAATATTTTTCCCATTCATAAAATACTTGTATGTCTGGACATGAGACTTAGTTTGAAGAGAGTGTTTTGATTCTTGTCTGGCTCATTTAAACTCCTTCTGTGCTGGTGCTCAAGCAGAGAAGAGCCAAGAACGATGTTCCAGCACCTCTAACATATTCTAAATTCCCAGATGGAAAATTCAATGGCATGAATGCTGGTGAAAAACAAACAGTAAGAGGGGTTGCAAGGACCAGCAAAGTATATTTGTTTCTTTTAATTGGGAGAAAAGCAAACTCAATCCTCAGAAAACGCAGCATAAGAATTTAGTATTAGGAGCTTGTTTGTGGAGTACGTTGATCTCAGCCAGATGAGATGCAGTTGACATTTGGCTGACAGAGCTCCAGAGAAAGTTGGAGGATGGTAAGAAATAATGTATTTGGTGCAGTTAGCTGCAGTTCCAACCCAGAAACAAAAGGAAACAGGCACAAGATGGGGACGAGAAAAACTTTCAGAACCAAGGTCTAAACTGCTCAAGGATGTAGCAATTCCCAGTGCTTTGTACATTCTTTGGCAATTCCCTATTTGAGTAATTGGTTTGTCCGCTTTTAGCTCCTGGAGAACCGCAATTGGATTTGGCTTCTTCTTGTCTCCCCTTCCCCACCCCAGTGCTGTGCCATGAAACAGCTGCTTCAGCCCTCATCTGCTGAGGCGCTCCAGCTGCAAAGGGCTGCAAGATTAAAAATCAAACTAATAGACATTTAAGAGCTCTGGATGGGCAGACTCAGTCTAAATTTTTGAAGCGATCAAAACGACTGCAGGTGTATCACCTGCTTTTACATCCTCGTGCTTTATTGAATATTATACTGGGTAGAGAAAGGGTCTCTGTTTAGGAACAATTTCTGCTAGTTGATGAGGTGACTGGTCATTTGCCTCCAACAGTTACTCTCTTGGGAAAACAAGACCTATTCTTGTATTTTTACCCATGGATATCTCACAGAATTTCCATATTGTTAAGTCTTACCTTCCTAAAGCAAAAATAGCAAAATTTCAGGTTTGCTTGCTTAGCCCCAAAAAAGTTGTAGCAATAATTACAGAACTAAGCAATGACTGGCACATCAGAAGCTACGTGCTGCATCTGAGCTTCTATGATAACCTCCAGATATTTCTGCCAGCTCCTCATTTGCTGAGAAGCAGTTGTTTCCCCAAAAAGTAACTGGGCCAAAGTAGAACCCTCTAAAATCAACTTAAAGCCATTAAAGTTTCCCTTTTCAAACAGAATTCACATATTGCATGCATTTAAGTTGGTTTTTTGTTTTTTTTTTTAGGTAATGAGCAATATTAGGTTAATGAACAAATAATTTCCCTTTCTGTGGGGCTTCCCTTTGGCTACCACTGATCCCTGCCATGCGGTGGTGCCATCTGTATCAGCACCCATAGGAAGTGAGGTGGGGGGGGGGGGGGGGGGAGCTGGATGGCCAAGGACTCGGGGACACATCTGAAACAGCAGTTAACTACTCCAGAATGCTTTAAAACAAGGAGGGGTATGGTAATGAGAAGGAAGGAAAAATACCACCTATAGCATAAATGAATCCAGGGATGACTGTGAAGCTCAGGGACGATGCCAAACCATTACAGCTGGTTGCAGTGCTGTCTTTACAGAAGAACGCCCTAAGGGGTTGCCTTCCAGTGCTTAAGGGAATCAGTTCTCAGGGGGAAAGATCAGGGGCATTTTGACTCTTCAGAGCCTGAGAAATTATGCGCTAATACACCAATAAAAAGGTTGTATTTCTAATCTTAGGAGGCCTAAAATTCATGAAGGTTCAGAGAGCTCATCTGTCTGTGGATCTAAATAATCGGTCTTAAATTAGCTGCAGTAAAAATCTAATTATTTTTTCTAGTGCAGCTTCCTCCCTCTCCCCTTCCTATTTTATTACAGAGTACTGCAGACTTTCTGCAGCTTCGAATTTATGATAAATTGTTCTTAAATTATTTTAAAAAGTCTCCATATCATCTGTTCTTTATCTACCTGTAGACACATTTTGTCTACCTGGATCATACTCCTTTTTATTAACATTGTCCTCAAAGCATAATTTCTCCTGAAATAATTTTATGGCCCTAAAATGTTACAGAAACCTTTGCTTTACAAAGTGGAGGATTTTTTAAAAAGCCTTCATCCTTCCTTCTAACAAGAACAGGATGTGCAATAGCTTTGGTTTACATAAGCCTTCCTGGAAAGCACGAGAGAAATGCTGGAATCAATAAAAGCTGCGGTGGAATAGCATAAAGAAGTAAACTTTTTGATGAGGTACACTGCTGCACGAGGACACATTAAGAAGATGAAACTTCACACCTCGGTTTTGCAGAAACTGTACAAAATACAATAAATTACTGGGATTGTTCCCTTACGTCGCTTTAGTTAAGTGTGTGCATTCAGCAGAATACCATGAATACATGATTTGGCGTAGCGCTGATTTATTGCCTACAGGAATTACAGAAACTGCTGTCCAAGTTTGAAGAGTTGTATCTATTGCCTAAAAAAAAGAAGAAAATAATAAGCCTTGCTTGACCTACAAGCTTATAGAATTTAGGGCTTAAGTGATGCACAAAGCGGTAGAATGCTGTGGAGCAAGCTCCTTGCGGTTCACTTCATGTGCAACAGCTCCCGTCACTCCATGCTACCAACACTTATTTATTCAGCTGATACCAACAAAGCAGGCAAAGCTGCACCAAAGTTTATTTGCACAGCAAATTTAAACTTAATTCAGTGGTCGGACTGCAAAAATAAACTGTAGGATTTAGCTGGAGAGTGAGAAGAACCAGAGCAAAAGTAACAAATCGCTTCACTTTGCAGCCTCTGTTACGCTCAGTGAACACGACGGGCACATGCAGCATTCTAAAAACTGGGGTAACACTACAACAAATATCTTCACTGCTCTTCTGCTAAGTGTGAGGTGAAATAGGAATCAGGAGCACTGCTTGTGCCATGACGCAAGATTTCAAACCTAGAAACAGTCGATACATGCCCAGCTCTCATGCCACTGGCAACTGGATGGGCATTGCCCCTGCTCTGTACTGGTACAACGCAGAGGCTGGTTTAGTTCCTGCATCTTTCGTACCTTCAAATAAAGCTTTGGTTACTAAATAACCATGACAGCTTGCTCCAGTGGAATCCATGAATTCACCCGTGGTTTTACTTAACTTGGAACAGAATTTGACTGATTCCTAAGGAACTGAGGAGGAGGGGAAACTTATTCCGACTGTGTTGTCATTTAAAAAATTACACCCAGTGTCTCATGCCACAGAGAACTGATAGCTGATCACTTTGCATCGCTCTTCACCGAGTCAGAACATGGCAACTGGCAGTCTGAGCAATGAATTATCCTCTCATGGCAGCACACAGCTCACACAGTTATTCTGCAGCTGAACTCTTCCAGGTCAACCCATACGCTAATGCACCTCATCGGGATTCACTTCATTAAATCAAGAGTGAGACCTTTTGTCAGTGAATCATCCATTCCCCTGTAAAGCAGAGTGTGCTACTTGTCCATATTGCACAATTACTAAAACACACCAAGAGACTTAGGTACTCTTCAGGACAAAAGCAGAATAAGAATGGTTATAGATATATTTATATAATTTAAAATTTTATTTTAAAACTTTGCGCATACACTTCTTCAGCATCCTCCTCTTTTGTTCATTGCACTGAAAAGTTTCAAAAAACACAAAATATATCCCTTTACTAAACATTTTTTTTGTTCTTAGGTTACAAAAAGATTAACATTTCACAGTCACAAAGCAGAAGTACATTGGTCCAAAACATCTTCCTCCAGCAGGTTCTCCATTCTTCAGGACATAAACCCCAGACAGTTGTACAGATCTCAAAACAAGTTGACTTGTCCAATGAAGGAAAGAAAAAGGTGGAGGCTATTAAAAAGAAAAATAAATCCCAAACCAAAAGAAGACACCTATAAAAGAACACCAGCAGCAATGTTAAAAAAAAAAAAAAAAGAAGAAAAAAATAAAGAAGAATGAGAAGAATGAGAATGGAGGTGGACAAGGGCATCCTCTTTCAAGTACATCACAGGTAGAAGAAATACAGCAGCACAGTTACAGCATTGTTTGGTCACTCTCTCCATGGCAGCCACATCACCATCTGAGACACATGGAGACACTATTTACACACCAAAAATGCCAGGGAGGAACAACAATTCCACACAGTTTGCAATTCATGTTTGATACAAAAACGTTGAAAGTATTTGTACATAAAATGTAAAATTAAAGCAAAACATCGAGGCAGGAAGAAACACAGCAGATTTGCTTGGAGTGTGTAGTGTTCTTTAAAAACCCAGCAAAAGTTCAAAGCCAAAATCTGCCCAAACATCAAGTGCAGTTCTTTAAAAATCTCCTGGAGGCACAGAGTCAACCATACCTCCCAGACCTCTCATCATATTTTAACATGGAAGTAACTTTAACATGGAAATCCACTGCTAACAGCAGCCTCTGACCACTTTTCCTTTAGCTTGTTAGCCCTGTTGCTTTTCAGAATTAAAAAAAAAAACCCTCTTTCTCTCCAGCATGAGGCCACTGAACATCAGCCTTCTTAGACAATATGCTTTTATGTTCGTGAAGGAAGCATCATTGCATTTATGTACCAAAAGGTGTTTGAATGCCTCACTTAAGGTATAAGCAAAATTTCTACCTACCTTCTTCAAATTAAACAAATATTTTAGGCTGTAGTGCAAGAGAAAAATGTCCAAAATGGCTTTACTACCTTCTGTAACAGTATCCACATGAGAATGGTAGAAGCTTCTTGGTTTCAAGTTTCTAGGAACTGGACTAGGCACCAGAAGACAGTGCTACTGGCAGCTACCCTGAACCATATGGCACACCACCTCTGTTCCTTGCCACTGCCCCAGGAAGGACAAGAACTTGCCTGGCTCTCCAAGCAGCACCCATGTACAGGCAAGGACACAGCACTGTGCAAGACCAACACGAATACAGAGGTAGCTCAGGACTGAGGTTCTCTGCTACTGAGGCTTCAGCAATCTCAGATATTAAGGGAAGTTCACTGGCAAAAAACACTGGCATCAGGCAGTAACTAAGATGATGTGCCAAGGATCTAAACTATGGAGTTAGTGCCCAACTTGCTCCAGTTTGAGGAGGCAAGCTGTCTGCTCCCAACACAGGAGCTTCACTGAGCCCTAGAACAGCTGCAAGTCTGCACGTCACAAGAACCATCCTGTGCCTACCTGAAAAACAGTATTGTGCAGCATGATCCTCCTTGCCATCAGTGGCTTCTAATGTTATGACTCCCATAATTCAGCCTATAAAGGAAATGCTTTTAGTTATTCTTTCTGCTCACACAATACCTCCCCAGGAAGTGACTCCTGCCTCCTCTTGATATGAGGCTTTGGTATGTATATATATTTATACCATGCCTTGAAGCAGAGCACAGACCACAGTGCAGGCACATAGGAAGCTCCTAGTGAAAGCAGGTAGAAGGGAAAGCCCAAGGACTAACACAGCAGCGTGTCAGAGATGTGCCAGAGGCCCTAGGGAGGCAAGCAGGTAACTGTGTAGCAGATACTTTGCAAACAACAACAACAAAAAGGCTAAACAAAAAGCATCACAGCATAGTTTCAGTCACATACATCTGAGTAGGAGGCTTTTTATTATGCTTTGAAGTTCTCAGAATTTATTAATTGATGCTAATTTATATTAATTGTTGATACTGTGCTTCCACCCTTTCCAGGAGAGGGTGTGATAGCTAACACAACTCCTGGGCACAGCTGCTGCAGAGAAGCAGGCTGACTGACAGCAACACCTCAGGTGACCAACATGGTGGATGGAGGCTGATTCATGAAGCCATACCAGCACCCATGAGATTTTGCTCTGGAAAGTGACCAGCCTGTTTGCTCCCACCAAGTCATGCACTCTACTAACCCATCTCCCAGGGACATGTTTGAAAATTCCCCTGAATAAGAAGGTGCATTTTTCTGTGGCCTTGAAGTTTCACTTTTAAATTCTGGCAAACACTACACTGGAAATCTATTTCCACTACATTGTATGCAGTGGTTTTATAATGACTGGTATGTGTGTTGACACCACATTACCAAATAATGAAGACTAACAATGCACGGGCACTGAAATTTTTGACTCAGGCTCGTAGTTGGTACCAGCAAGAACCAGCTTCTCTGCTGTTCAGGTGAATCCGCCGGAATTGCCAGGAGTTTCTTTGTGAAAGAGGATCTGAATTGCTAGAGGACTACACAACTGCATTTGCAAAGAGACAACAGGAGTTACACAGAGCATGAAAAGCATGTTTACAAGTTTATTAGGCAAAAAAAAAAAAGCAAGACAAGATCTCTTGCTGAATCTTTAAAATGTGAGGGGCAATGTGAAAAACATTCAAACATTCTAGACTCCGAACTTCTCTTTTCACCCAGCTGCACACAGAAAAAGAGGTAAAGGGAAAAAAAATAAAAATGAAAGAATAGATAAAGCATGACAACACATAATCAGATATGCCATTGATTTATGCTGAAGCTCTAGAATCCAAAACATCCGTGTTCTGAACAGCTTTATCACATGCAGGCCCTGGGGAATGCTTGGAACAGTTCTCAGGCAAAAATCATGCAGTTTGCTGCATGTTTGCCTCCTCTCAACCTGAAACTCCTACCAGGTCTAGAGTTTTAGAGCAAGGGTAGTCTAAATCCACTGAAACTGTTGCATGTGTACTTCCAGATGCAATCCAAGGAAGCCTCTGGGCAGCTGTGCCGCACGCGCGGTGTTTACACAGCACTGAATAAACAACAGAAGTGACAAGTTCCAGGCCACGCCTGCTCAGGAGAAAGTCTGCAAAGGGCAAGGCATCCTCTTTCTCCTTTGGGAAGGACATAACGTGTGAGCTGCCTAGCCAGTGCCCTACGATTATGTCAGCCCCTATCTTTTGGCTATCCAAGAAGCACAAACCAGATGAGCAGCTCCAAAAAAATGTGGTCTGAGGATAAATGAGATTGAATTTGGCTCCTCTGCCAATACAACTGCCTATACGCTAGAGCCTCCTGATCTTGTTTGTCCTTCAATTCCTGCCAATGAAGTAAGAGAGCTACCTGCTTGAAGAATAAGCAGACAGGTTAAACTGCAGATTTGCTCACTTGTTTCCCTCTTGGAGTATTGCTTCCACTCTGATAATGTTTTACTCAGATTTTCTTTATTTAAATTGATTCATCACTTCTAAGAAAAAAGCTGCTGGAGCTAGCCAAGGGCTTGCATCTACCACAGTGATCCTCTGATCCTTGACTACAGTCCTCAAGAGCAAGAGGACAGAAAGTTATAAGCTGTCACTTTTGAATCACCAAGTTAAGCAGGCAAAGATATACTGAATAATAAGTGAGGCAGGAAGAAGTGAAACGACTTTTAAATAGATCACTATCTGGGCATTCAAATTGATAACGAGAACAATGCCACCACTTCAAGTAGGAAGCCAACTAAAAATACACTCAGGAGCCCAAATAAGTTTACTGAATCCCAACTGATGCAAAAGCTGTACGGTCAGGGATCCTTTCAACAGGATAAAGCAGGCAGAACCATTCAAGGAATGAAAAATCTCTGATCCCAAAGAAACCATGGCCTCCAGGTAAACATCACATAAAGCTGAGTTTGCGTGCTCTGTATAACCATGGTATACACACAAACAGGGAATCTTGACAAGTAACTCCTCACACCAGAATAAATCTTGCCATACAGAACTGTGACCTATTTCTCCAGGACAATTTTGCAGGTGGCTGTTTTAGCTGCAGGAAACAGGCATAGTTACACTGAAAACAATTTCAGTTTTCCTACTAAAATACAGGAGTATAGTCTACTGAAGAAGAGACGGGAGAGGAAAATGGCGGTTCGAAAGATTACACAAGTTTGAAGTTGTCCATAGGTAAGTCATGAATGCAACTTCTTGAAAGAAGAAAACTCTTGAATCTCATATATGTGTATATATAGGTATTTTTAAATGACGTGACCCAAGTCACCTTCTGAATCTTTGGGGCTAGATTTCAGGAGCCCCCTTGGCTTTTGGTACCCACTTCTACTTTCACGACTGAAATGGCTCTTCCAAGCTACACGGTAAACTGAGAAAAAAATTAATTCCCCGCCTGGAGGGACAACAGAATCCATAATATGCTAGCAGCATTTAAATCCCATTCCTGTTAAGCACCAGAACCATTTCTACAGGGAAATTTTAATCTTAAGGATAATCTTTAATCATATACAGTATATGTGCAGAGCCCTACCTTTCAGGCAGAAAAATACCCCTCCAGCATTAGTTTTGAATAGATTACATCGATTGGAAGTGTCCTGGTCAGATCACCAAAAACATATTGTCTCTTACAGGCCCTTCCCAAAAAGATCCCAATCCTGTAACCACTCTTGGTGCTGCTTTCACGACTGTTTGTTCCCATGTATTAAAGGGATGACGTAGACAGAGATGTCGTCCCCAGAGCCCAGCCTGTCGTTGGATATCCGCCAGCCCCGATCCTTCAGCACTCCCCTGGCTCGCATCACCAGGTCCTGTGCCGCCAGCGTGTACCTGTGGAAAAGGCAGAACACAGCCAGGGAGTGCTCGTCTTCATGAGGGAAGTGGCTGTTCACAGCCTGCAAACTTTACTGTCATGAGCTACCAGGACACGCTTCCCAGTGTTTTCGGAGCAGGCAGGAGAAATGCAAACCACGGCACAGCCACAAAGCAACCCCTTCCAGTTCAGTGATGGCTCCTGCCTCAGAATCTGAAGGTATCTGACAGGCACTGATTCATCAAAGAGTCACCCATCATTCTGGGTGCCCCGCTTCCCAAGTTTTCAGAAAAATACTTGAACACTTGCCTTAACAAGTGCTGCTTTATAGCAGCAGTCTGAAAAAAAACTGAGGACACTACTTGTTGAATACTGTGCCCTTGTGGACTGAAACATTTGAAGGTAAATATAGGTCGACTATTTCAGAGATAAACCCTAACAAAGAAAGGGATTTGAAAGTAATAGAGCACTAAAACTAAAATCCAAATTACACTTTAAACCAAGTAGACTAACTTGTCTGTTTTCCTTGAGCACAAGAACGATTTTTAAACCTCTTTATTCTGAAACTGGAAAAGGAAACTTACAGTTAATACAGCCAGATTAACAGAGTCCCACCGTCCGTCCTTTCATATTTATGAGTTCAATGAAAACTGTGTTAATGTGACTTGTCAGGTGCTTATTTTAGTGAAAAAACAAGTTGCATGTTGCTTGAAAACTCCCAGCCTGTGCTGGGCTGAGCGGCACTGGGTTTACGGGAGTTATTTTCTGTCCTGAAAAAATAACAGATGCTGCCTGGGGACAAAAGGGTGTCAGAGTCCAAAAGGTGGTGTGTGACAGTGCTGTGTCATGTCCTTCCTTATTGTTTTACCTGCTGTTACTAGATCAACACATCTGTGTACTCAGAAATTTCCTCTGAAAAAAAAATCTCACAGGTGAACAGCTACTGTACCATGTTTTTCTTCATCAGTCCAACACCTGGCTGAGGTGTTTTGAATTGGGTTGGGTGGATGCAACCTTTTCTATGATTTGATAATTAAAAATTAATCAGGCAGTTAGAAGACTGACAAGAAAAAACAGTTCAATGTTGTCTGCCTGTGTTTTATTTAAAGAATAAGTACCAGTGTCCGAGATGCTTTTGGGGCTCTATGAAGCCACAAACACAGGCCACCAGTAGCAAAGCACACCTCTGCAGTTTCCAGAAACCAGGAAGGACAAGAAGAGTTTGCATTTCAAGACTTTTTCTAGGGAGATCTTGGCCAGAAATGATCTGCCCAGATCCCAGCTGAGGAACAGGAAAGAACAGTATATCTCCATTGATCAGAAGCAGTGGGAGCAGGTGGGGGAAAGAACTTATCAAGTATCTGGGACTGTTCTAACCCCAGAAATTTTCACTGGTGAATCCATTATTAAATAGTAACTTCTATCAGTAGAGACTTTATTCATTCACTGGTGATAAAAGAAGGAAAACCCACCAGTTGTGTTCTGTTTCAACAATTTTGGTGCCTTAAACTCAAATGACTCCTTTGAACCAGGAATAGATTTATTTTCTCTTCTAGAAAGATTTCTTCAATGAAAATGAACCAACATTTGACTGTTCAAAAGGTTTGATGTTAAATCCAAGTAATGTTGTGCAGAAGCAATGCACTCCCTGCTCCTAATGGGACCGAGTGAGAAAATTTCAAGCCCTCACTAGTTTTGACAAAATATTTACTTTCAGCAATAGGAGAAGGCATGAACTCTTAACACACACGTTTGCGCACGCACGTGCACACTGTGCACATGTTCCAAGGTAAATCTGTACCAACAACCTCAAGCTATAGTGGCAGGATGTAACAAGAAGCATGGCCTGTACTGTCCTAACGCAACAGAAGATGTATCTGCTAAGGGGAAAAAGCCCAAATATACATACTTGCAGTCCCCAGTTCCCAAATCCCCAAATCAGATGCAGGGCTAAGGAACAAAAGGACTCCACAGGGCAGGTGAGAAACTGGAATATTTATTCACAGCGTGTCTGATGCTGAGTGAATCTTTTCCAAGGATTTCTCAGGTATTGTCAGAATTTAAGAGAAGAAAACACCTACCATTCTGCAAGAAAACTTTGCCTTCCTCATTTTTCTAACTACTGAGAGGTCCTCAGATTTAAAGAGTACAAAGGAATGACTATTGCTTTTGCTGCTTAATGTTTGGAGAGGGCATAAAAAAAGGAATTTTATTAAACCAGAAATTCTTGTAGAGAGACTGTGAAATACACAAGAAAACCAGCAAGAAAACCAGCACAATGAAGCAAAGGAAAAGGAACAGGTGAAGGCAGCAGCGAGGTAACATATTCCTCTCCTTGTGTAGAGCTGAATTGAAGGTGATGCTTCTCAGCTTGGCACTAGAGATAGGGTGAGTCTCTTGTACCTGGAGATGAATAGCAGCAGCAGTTCATTACTGAATGTTTTATTCTCCAGTGCTGTGAACTTGGGATTCAGCTGTCGAGACAGTATTAGAGAGCTGCTGAAGTAGTTTTAAAGTATCCACTTCCTCCTAATGAACAGCCTCGCTGGAATACAACTTTTGTGTTTTAAGAATAAATATATGAGTTTTTTTTCTTCTGCTGAAGCTTTCAGTATTGATCAGTGAAAGTACTGCAGGAGAAATGGTGACAGTGGGGGAAACGTGCTGCTGTCTGAGCAGCTTCTTATCTTCTCACATCCAGCAGAGGTGGAGCAACTCCCCAGCATCCTCATAAATCTCTAGCTAGTGTGTGAGAAAGAGAGGGAACGAGAAAGGACAGGAGAGAGAATGAGAAATAAAAGATTCCCAAGGTCAGTGGGTAAACCTGCATAAGTGCAGCTGAAGGAAATAGGCAAGAGTCATGCTTCTCTATCTTCATAGCTCTTCAGAGAGATGACGTATGGAAAGCAGCAGTGTGTCACTACCACCTGTTCTTCATGCAGGGTCTCCTTCATGCTCTTGTCTGCCACAACCCATGTAAGAAATGAGCTGGGTAAGAAATACAGCTGCACTCCAGCTTCTTCCCTCCATCGCAGCCCTCACAGAGGAACTGTTCTCTAATCAAATCTGTGCCCATCATCCACTGCCCAAATCCCCTGAGGCTCTGTCTGCATGGCTGGGTGAAGACAGACCCAAGGACTTTGCTCTGCCTGCACTTGGAGATGCCCAGACACATGCTACATTTGACAGGATTCAAAGATGTTTTTCTGTGGGTAACAAACACTCACAGTTCTGACAGTAAGTATCAGCAGGAGAGAGTCCCAAGAGCATTGCCAAGGGCTGTAAGCTCTTACCCATCAAGCTATAAAATTACTTCTAATTCAAATGGGAGGGATATTGTTCCCACAAAGAACTAATTATATAGCAGATAAATACTCTGCAGCTCTAAAATCTTCCTCTCTAGCTCTTTTTTTTTTTTAAACTATGTTGCTGTCAGGGTGTAAGTAGGCTACTGGGTCAGGCGGATCCAAGGTTTGCTCTACAGGTAGGTTCTCCAGAAGACCACAGCATTACCAAACCCAGGGGGCAAGTCTCTTACATTCTGACAAGTTTTCTACATCCTCAGAGATTTTACATTCCCAGCTGATCACCTCACCACAAACTATGTCACTACACCCATCACAGAACCTGACATTTTCTGGGATAACATTTCCTTTAAACATAACCCTGATAATACAGCAAACAAGATTTCCTTGTCACTGACTAGTGAGAGGAATGAATGCAGCTCCACAGTCTGAGTTGCTATGCTATTGTAAATTCATTAGTTATACCTCATTTGGACCACTGTGAAGTAATTACCTAAAACCTCTCACACAGTGCTTTAAACCCTTTAAATATTCCTTACAATCAAGCAGCAAGAGCAATTCCACAAAAGTAATTTTCATAAATATAACTGTAAACTATATGAGGGACTGCTCTAATTACCTTTAGCAAGCTGGCATGAGAAATGTCTTGCCACCACTATTTGTAAACCTCTAAATGACCTGGCACAAAGTTACTTAAAAGAACAAATTAATTTTCAATTGAGATGTCCATTCATAGACCAGTAGGTCAAACACTAATAAATGTGTTTTCTCTAAGTCATAATACAGCAGGCCCAATTCTGGAGTGTGCAGTACTCACGCTAGCACAAACAGGGACTAATCCACCACAATCACTCGGGCTAAACCAGCCCAAACAAACCTAAATGAAACAAAATATCTTTTTTTCATGTAGTGTCTCTGATTTCTACATGTGTTTTATAGGAGTAATTTTTCATCCATTATGACAAGTCAAAGATGTTGAACAGCGAATCCCCGTTTCTACTGCAGCAAACATGGTGGCCATCACCAGCTTTGGGAAGACCAAAAGGACCAAGACAGACACAATACACCCAGAGTATATTCCCACAGACAGCACCAGCGAGGACGCTAGGAAGAGCCAGACTTTTCCCAATTACTAGATGAGAATGGACACAGAGGAGGGGAGAGGTATTACATTTTACGAGGTGCCTTTGCAAGGGAAGACTCAGGGGAGCAGAAATGAGAGCAAAAGCTCCCTAGCACCTCTGAATGGTGCCAGGGAATAACCAAAAGCAGACTGGGTGGGTCACCTCTTCCTACCCTAAATTAACGGCCTACCAACACAGCACAGTGTCAGATGCCCTGCAATCGACCCTGGCTAATCCTGCCTGATCTCCTCCCAGAGAGAGGGCAGAGACACTTCCGTATCTTGCTGAAGCAGAGGAAGCCCTGGCTGTCATTCATACCACATCTCTTCTACAGCACAAGGAGGTGGGGAAGGTCAAAACATTGCAGTTGCAGCTTCATGTTAATCATCCATTCACTGGAAGACTGAGTGCTTGCAGCGAAACGTCACTTTGCATTCATGTTTCTAGGTGTCAAGGCAAGAAAATACTGCTCACGAGTTACTTTGGAGCTGGCTCCCACATTAAAATCCAAGTGGTAGTTGGGGTGTCTCAATTATCCTCCTTGTTTGCTGATGGAGAACCGGGCTGTCCTTGTTAAAATGACCACTTAGAAGCATGTGAAACACCACGCATTTTGAGATGGGTTTATCCCATCCCACGCCCTCAAGAGTTGCCACATCTAAACAACTATAACTTGGGCTCTCGCACAGTCCCACGTGCTTTCACTTGGATGCCAAGATATCTCAGAGCTTATTTCTGAAGCTCTGCTTTCTGCCAACCAACTGGGGATGCGTAAAAAGCTCTTCCCCACTCTCAGCCCAAGGCAAGGGCAGAAGACGGTGATGGCCAGGCCTGAATTCAGGAGCAACACACACTTCCCTTTCTGAATAGCCCCTAGGGAAGGATAAAGCTTTTTCCACTTTCACAGTCCTCCCTTTTAAAAGCAAAAGACTTCTGATCTCTAGCATAATGGAGACACCCAACTCAGCAGCAGACAGACTGATGGACTTGCTCAAGGCAGACAGTGCTCTAGCTAATTGTTCGGGAACTTGTTTGCTTGCTTGATGGTGTGTTTTAAAGACAGCAACTGATCAAATAAGAGGTGATAAAGACAGGAAAATTAAGAAGATGAGGTAGGTTAATACTGTGAAATGAAACAGAATCCAACTGTAACAGAGCCAGACTTTCCACCTACTTTGTCACTGCATCTCTCCTGCAGCTGGTAGCACTGACCGTCCCCTACTGAAGGTGAGTGTAAAGGTCAAGCCATGACCTTTGGGAACCACACTGTGCAGTATTTATACATAAATACAGTGAGAGAGATACATGCTGGTGATGCCCTTGTGAGAAGCAATCTTTAGTGTTAAGGGACTATCCAGAGGAACTGAGTGGAAACCTGTCACCGTAGGAGACAGAGACCTGTTGCTAAGACCTCGGCCTCCTACAGTTTCCACAGGATTCTGTACAGCAAACAAAATTGATCCCATACCAAGATACCATGATCCCACAAGTTCTCCTTTGAAGATATGTTATAACAGACCCCACCTAACCTCCACATTTGCTGTAGATGCTCCATCCAACTTAGAAAAATGTCTTTGTCTAAGTGTTGTGTATTTACTGAATGTTATTTATGATATACATTCTACAAAAAGACATTACCAGAAAGTGCTCTTCCGTGGAGAATCTAGAAATTGGAAATGAACACGAACCTGTGGGGATCATCAGGGTCACAGTTTGGTAGAAAGTTAGAGACAGCTTCTGCCACTTCTTCATTTAACAGCACATCCCAGAGTCCATCAGTAGCTAAGATCAGAACATCATCTGGCCCATGTTCATACTGCAGGAGGTCATAAACTCTCACCTAAAACAAAAAAACCCCAAGAGACATCCATGAAAGAGAAGACTGTCAAACCTGTTTGTGAAACATTGCTGAATTTGGTTGTGTGTTAGGAGGTTTGGCCAGGGCACTAAAATACCTCTCCCACAGCACTGCTGGGGCTGTCTCCAGTTTAGCCCTTAGGCCAGCAGCTCCTTGTGCCCCGGCATGGCACCAGTGCTGACCCCAGCTGGGATGGACACAGTCAATCCCTGAGCAAGGCTGCCAGCAGCCCTCAGAGCCTCCCCCACCCTGCAGCCTGGTTTGGCACGTGAGGCTCTTCCCTATCATTGGCAGGACTAGTCATATGGAAGCTGAATAATTTATTTGATGAATTTTTGATATTTTCTAATAAAATATTCACAAATAATTGTTTTCACTATTTGTCCAGCTCCATTTAACTCTGCCAGATAAATTGCACGCATTGGGAAATGTCTGTGTGGCAGAAGGCAGCACAATTGTTTTCTGGCAGCTGCTTCACTCAAGAATTACAGCGTAGAGTTAGATGAAATGGAGAAAAATTATTTACCTGCTCAGTTATGTGTATCTGTAAGGAGAAATCAATTCAAGATCAGCACAAAAGTGAATCCCCAGCCTATCTGCACTATTAAAACACCCGCTGGCTTCACCTTGTCAGTCTACAGCCACAGTCAGGCTGACCACTGCTGCTGGCACCTCCATAACAGCCTGCCTTTAAAACTAATTCCACCGTCCTCTCCTCAACGAAGCTGGGGAAAGCCAGGAGTGGAGGGAGCAGACATGGGGGGTGCCAGGAGGCTGTCAGCTGAGCCATATTATGAGCAAAGGCCATGGCAAGTGTTTTAAAATGAGCCTTTAGCTTGGTGTAATTCTCCTTCCAGCACACACTGTACTCCAGCTGACAAATCGCCTGCAATTCCCAGGCTGCGATGGGGAGCCGTTACGAAGCACTCATGGAGCACTTTAACTACCACAGCAACAACCACAGATTGAAAGAAGTGTGACAACCTTGGCAAGGCAGACAGGAGGAAACTATCATCTGTTCTGAAGTTTGGAAATGGTGCACCTCGTCACACACTCTGCTCCAGCCTCGGGCTCCACTAACAGCAGCATCAGTTGGGAAATTTGTCAGGACAAGCACTTGGCATAACTAGAAAATATGAGCTGTTTTATTCTCCCTCCTGGTGCATTCTCCCCTTAGGAGCCATGGAGCAGGCAATGCACATAAAATGCCTGGACCTTTTAATGTAATTATGATTTTATGGGGCTGCAACCAGTACCAGAGAGAAAAAAAAAAATCACCTAGACCTGACTGCTTATCCTTACTTGTTCACCTTTCACTCAAAAACACTAGAAGGTCATTTGTAAAATGTAACCTACACTTCATTATCTAAGGTAGCAGCTGAATAAGGACTTTGGAGAGGATTAAAGGCAAGGCAAGATACTCTCTTCATTAGAGCATATCTCCTTATTCAGACTGAGTGGGAATACTGTTATAGAAAAGTTCCCTATATGCAGCACAGCTCTCATCTCAAGCCCATTGCACAGAAACCAGTAGTTGTCCTAGTCGCCATGTCCCAGAATTTAGTTGAGCCTCTAACAGCCTAGGGTTTCACCTTGGAAATCACTGATGTGTGGAGGGTAAGCTGGCAATAAGCAGCACATGTTCTGGTCAGATCTCTTGGGTACAGGCAAATATTTGAGAGAGCATCAGGGTTAATGCTCAGGGATGCACTCAGCAGCAAGGCCCTAGGAGGAATAACCAAGCTTTGAATGTCAGTGCTAGGAAAAACACACCTACCATGGCTCTCCCACCCAGGCAAAGTACACATTGCACCATAAGAGCCTTTTTTGCAGTGTTGGTGGGGCAGAAGGCAGGAAACCAAGACCATGCATCACTGATTTGAATCCTCCTGAAATGAACAATCTTGTCTGACTGGGAAGTGGCATGGGGGTGGATAAGAAACTTGTCAAAGCTACCTGAAGCCAGTCCACAGGTCAAAAGGTCCAATCCTTGGTGCAGCACAATGCTAGAGCCAAGAACTTGTTGGGAAAACAAACAAGCAAAAAAGCAATAGCTGATTTTATGGGTAATTTGGGAACAAGGTAGTTACTTCATAAAAGAAAAAGCTTTGTGAATGAAGACCTCCAGAAAGGGGTGCCATTGAGAAGGAACTAGATGTCAGGAGAGGTGCAGAGAAGGTCAGTGGGGTGAGCACAATAAGGGATGCTATGCTGGTACCCAGGCTAAGGAAAAGAGACTGCCAAGGTTACAGGAAGCAAGCTTGGGTAAGATTCCTGTATACAAGGAGCAGTTGGTCATGCAACAAAATGTTCACTGAAATGTAGCTTTGTCTGCCTTCCAGTTACCACAGCAGCAACACATTAGGGCAGCCATGTCCACACAATACTTAATTTTTTTCTTAAACTCTTTTTTCTGTCTTTCCTCTGATTTCTAAAATACAGCTGTAGGAGCCCCCCCATATAGTGCTGACAAAAATGAGTTAACTTAAAGCTGTCCAGCCTATCATAGATTCCTGTTACTGCTCACAGACCACCTTGCCCAGGCAAGAAACAAGCCAGCTCCTAGCCCTTCACTTTTCTGCTAGCAGCTTTGTTCAGGTTCTTACTTGGGTCAGTGAGGGTCTCTCACAATAGTGACACATGCCTTCAGCTGGACACGGAGCAGTGTGACAGCAGAGCTCCTGGAGGGCACACAGATTGGGCAGCACCACCAAGGCACATCTAAGGGATGCTCAGACCAGCAGGGCTCACTGAACGTCCACTCTACCCACCCCCATGTTTTGCAGCACCCCAGAGCATACTTCACACATGCTGCAGAGAAAAGGTGAAGAAGTGTGATGTGCCAGAGTTTCAGAAAGATGAGGAATGATCCCAGGAGTTACCGAAGTGCCTGCAACAGCAAGCAACCCCACAGCACTGTAAATCTAATGTGACCAAAAGCAGCTCATGGACTCCCCTGGAAATTACTAGGGTTTATTTTTTCCTTTCACCCCCAAATTTCACAGCCCATCTTCCCAATGACTGCCTCCTTCCCATAGATGTATTTCAGAAAACCAAACAACAGTGTGGTTTAAGTGATGTGCTCTCTGTGACATGATTGCACAAAGCTGCACACGCTGCCGGGACAGTATTGCATAGCCCTGCCAGCACAGTTGGCCAGACACCAGCTGACAGTGCAGAGGTTTCCTTAACTGGTGCTGCACCTTTGACACATTTCCCAGCAATTCCTCTCCAAATCTTCAATTGTGACTCATTGCTGCTGAAGTCAGATGTCAATTCTGATAGTGCCCCACAGAACTCTTCCCCAAACACCTTGGGCTGCCTGTGCTCTGTCCTCTGCCTCCTGAGCTTTGTCAGCAACTTCCCCAGCCTACCAGCCCCTTCTGTGCTGCCCTGGCAAACTTTCTCACTCTAACACCTCTCCGGTTCATCAGGCCAGCCCTCAAAGGAGCCCAGTTTGGTCACCATACTTCTACCCGATGCCTGTCTTGATGTAGAGCAGCTGACCTGTTAATTAGCTGAGCTTGACTTCAGTAACCAGAAACTGTAAAGAGCCAACTATAAGGAAGGAGCATGAGAACCTCGGTAGCACAGACACCCATGACAGCAAGCACTGGGTTACACTATACTCTATCCTGACTGGTACTGACAGATGTCTGCTGATAGGTAATGGCAGACACACACCGCCTGCGCTCTTCGTCACACACGACATCCTTCTGAACATGCATTATGCAGTTTGTCACATAACACCTTTCTTCAATCCAGGTATTTGTTTCTCATATTGCTCACCTACACACAGTCAAGAGCGCTGAGAAAAATGCTCTGGGCAAGCAATGAACAAACAGGTGGGCTGGTTTGATAGTTACATTTTAAACGGATCTACCCACTAGACAAAACCTGCATTTGGCTGCTGAAAAGGACCACAGCAGCTCTGTGAAGGCTCTGTGGCTTGTTTGCCAGGGTTGTTTTTAAGAGGCAGCCAATGTGAGTCCCTGCGGCTGGAAAACCCTTCACAACAGAGCGACACACGAGCCTGCAGCCACCTGAGGTGCTCCTCAGCAGCCAGCCCCAGGGGGCTTCGAGCCAAACAACAGCCTGCATTCACTCCCCTGCACTATTGATCAACTTGGCTACTTCAATAAATTAAGCCCTTTCTTAATTGTATCGTCCCTTTTTATGCACACTGTTATCCAGTACAGCTTCACTGGCAAACGACGAGATCTTTCACTACTACCCTCCAAGTAATTTATATGTAAATAATAAAAAGCGGGTCCCAACACTGCTCCCTGCAGCACTCACCAATTAATCTCCTTTTAGCTTTTTACTGCCACCCTTTGTTTCCTGCCCTTTAGCCAATTTCCAGTAGACTGTGCCAACTTTCCACTTAGTCTGTAGCTTCATATCTTTTATATTAATAACCTGTGATGCAGAACAGTTTCTCAAACGTTTTCTGAGAAATCAAAGTGCTCATGCAAGACCATCTACTGCATTTATTATTCTTATTTTTTTAATTGTCTGATAGACATAGCCCTGAAGGACTTCAAACCACCAAAGTGTGATGTTTGCCACCTTGACTCCCTTTGATCATACTGTACTTCACTAAGTATTTGCCTTGCTTATTCCCTTTGACAATGTAATTCCTAAAGATTTCTTCAGAAGGCAGATGTGAATCTAAAACGGCCTCCTTTGACATATTTGTGGAGTTGTCAGGAAGATTTTACTAACATAATGGAATGATAAAATCTCTCCTTCATTACCTTCTTTAAAGTTTGCTGTGGTGGCTGGCTTTAGGTTCATTGCTGGCAAGGGCCAAATGCTGCCATCAGAGCCACACCTCTCCGCACCAAATGGCTGAACTGCCCTTTGAAAAATTTCAAGAAGATATTCTGCTTTTCAGTTGCAACAAGGTGGCTCTTGCTGAGCTTTAAAAAGCAGAATTTCCTGCTGAAAGCTTTCAAATGAACTGTTCCATTATGAAAAATAAATATTTAATTCCATGCCAGAGAGCCTCAGCCATGGCTTGCCTGCTTTGTGCTACTCCAGTTCATTAGAAAAGGCTTAATTCTCTAGAGCTCACCAACCTGCAGAAGTCCTCCAAATCTGGTCTCATAACAGCTGAGCCACTGAATCCTGATTACATTTGTCAGTCTTGGCTACATGACTTCTCCTCCCATAGCCTGGCACTCTATCAAAGTATAATTTCACACCACCCTCAAATTACTTTTATATGCCTGTTTCTGGATGTAGTCTCAGGGCTGCTTACCTTCAGCTAAATTTAAGTGGATATGGCATACTAGAGCTTTGTCACACTGGAAATAAAATGTTCTGAAAACTCACCACATTGCCCCCAGCTTGGGAAAGGACACTGTAATTACGGCACAGAAACAGAAGCCAGAGGACCTTGGATCCTCCTTCTGTCACGACTCACTGTGCTGTTTAATTTCCTGTGCCTCCCCTTTCCCAGGTCTGGAAACCAGACATTGTGCTTCCCTACCTCTATATAAACAATTCAAAATCCGATGCTCCACAAGGGCCAAATATAACTGCTGCTTGATGCCACTGCCTTTACTTCCGAGTGCCAAGCTTCCCAGATGGCAGCATAAAGATGTTGTTCCTTAACGCTGGTTTCTGTGCAAGGTGCACTGTCCACATATGGGCAGAAAAAGTCAGGGAAAAACATGAGGAGATAAAGCACTGGGGCTCTCTCTGGGAAGAGAAGGAAGAGGTGATTAAGAGAAAGAGGTGCAATGGAAAACAAGTTGGAGCATATGTTAGTTCCTAATAGAATTCAGGGCATTTTTGCCAGTATGTCTAAACTGAGGTGGCTGGTGCTCAGTCTTTCCTCCTCCTGCCCTCGTACATTTTTGCTGAATTTAGCTGTGAAGAGAATGTGGAAACAAAGCCAATTTTGCTTCCCTTTTGCGAAGCAGTTAAGAGATGCTGAAACGTGGATAGCATATGAACTGGATGTCATATTCCAGAATTTGAACACGTACAGACACACTCCACACAAATCAGAAAAACCCATGAGAAGCTTTGGTTTATACACACAGACAAATAATGCAGCAGCAATTGGCAGAGACGACACTACTGAGACACTCTGCTGCAGCCATTACATTCCCCAGAAACACCAGGTCTCAGCATGCCAGAAAGAAAAATAAACAGGTAGAATTGCATCATTTTGCTGGCACTAAACAAATCCATGACAGTGATGAGGGCAGAGCTGCTGCCTGCCTGGCTGAGGAGAACAGGAGCAGGTCCCAGGTGATGGATATCACACACTCAAAGCAGGGAGAGGGAAGGTACTGGATCGACAGCAAGAAAACAAAGAAGGTGCTGTCTGTAGAGCTCCCATTTTTCTTCAGGGCCAAAATCTCTCAGCACTTTTAAAATTTTTGTTTTTAAAGAGTCAAAGATGTTCTAAGCAAGGTTAATTTAATAATTTGGTTCCTTCCTAGCAGTGTTATGTCATTTGTGTATTTTTGTTCTCATACTGCTATAGCAAGCAATAAATTCAAGGTCAAATACTGGGTAGGGTTACAACTCTAGCAAACCAGTTGACAGTGGATGGCTCTAAGCATTTGGGCCATGGAAGCAAAGGCTCCTCTTTTACTGCTGTCATTAGATGGCTTGTCCTTGCTTAATATTTTCTAAAAAATGTGTCATCTCTTCCTTGATGAAGGATCAGGAACGCAGTTACAGAGGGGAAAAAAAAGTGAGGTTTGCATGTTTCTTGTTAACAAGTACATTCAAACCCCTTTGGAAGGCTTCATATCCTTCACCGCAAGGTCTCTGGTGGTCAAAAACTGGAATTGTTTGTGGAGAGGCAAAACAAAATTACGGGGGCATTTAAAACTACCCCCAACACAAGTACTGCATAATCCCCTTGTTATGCCATCGTTTGGGAATCACATTGCCATTCCTGCCATTATTTGGTGTTCACACAAAACCATCATAAAGAATTAAGAACTGGAGCTGAAGGGGCAGACAGATGGAAGCAGAAAGCCCTCTTCCAATCACTCTTGACATTTCCCTGCTTAAGAGTTGATCTGGTATCCTCTGAGTAATGCAGGATACTACACTACCCTGGAAGACATGCAGTGCTCCTTCCTACTCTACATCAGTTTCTGTGAAGGCAGCATGATCTAGACCTCAAGGGGAGCTGTAACACATGAAGGTGGGGAGAGGATGGTGTCTGTCACACTGAATGATGAGGCTACAGGATAATCGTAGATCAAGGAGTGAGAAGGCATCAGTGCCTTGCCAGGGATGTGGAGCAACCAGAGCCAGGACACACAGCTGGGTAACTTATAATGTTCCTACTATGTGGATGTTACTAACATGCTGCACCTTTGAGAAGGGCAGCGTGTTACCTGGATCAGACCACAATCAGAACAGACAGTTTGGGAAGAAGAAATAAGCAGGCTAAGTATATTTGTTTCTTTCTTATAAATTAGATAGTTGAAGCTTGGCTGTTTTACCTCAGGAGATGAGGACAGGAAGGGTTTAATGTATATATTAGAGTCATGCACTTTCAGGTCATGGTCTCCCAGTCCTCGGGTCACTCCAATTGTTGCCATAACCCGAGCCTGGAAATAAAGAAAAGCAATGGGATCAAATCTTGTTACAAGCACTGTGCCAAAAGGGAAAAAGAGAACATTCCTACTACGCAACTGCTACAGTTAGGGATGAATTCCATTTTATCTCCCAGAAACGCTAGATTTAACACAGCTAAATCAACTTCAAAGCTTTTAACACTCATGTCATCTCCATTTCCCTCATTGTCCCAAGCTTGGTATTCATTCACATTCCAGTCTGCAGGCACCCATCTTAGACTGCAACCCTCTGTAAGGGATGGGGACTATGGAAACCTAACCCACTCACCTCACTGTCCCATGCCAGTCTATGAGAGGAGTCCTTCAGCAAATACACTGTTAGTAAACAGGTTTTATAAAAAAGGATGAGGAGTCTAATTACTCACCTAAGAAGCCTGTGGCCTCTTCCTACTGACATATTGCCATATATTCCCCCCACCAAGGACAAATGCCAAAGACCACCTTAAACTGCTGAACACACAAGTGACAGTGGCACAGACCATGGTGCTCTCCTCTGTGGACAGCCAGCCAAAGGCAGGCCTGCTGTTACCTCAGGTCTACCACTTCCTTCCACAGGCACCTTCCTCTAAAACATGAGTTGTCTCCCAGGAGGCTCTTTTTCATTAACACTTCTTCAAAGATCAACCAGGCAGACAGCCTGACAGGGAACCTCGCTCTCTGCTGTCTGTGTATCGCTTCCCCCAAGCTCTAGTTTAGCCACAGGAGCTTCTGAAGAAGAGAGCTCACAGCATCAATAACAGCGAGCAACTGACTCAAAATTATTTTGCCTCACTAACCCTTGGTTCCATAAGGCAATAAGAAAGTAAATTAAAAAGATGTGCATGAAACATTTTGCAAATAATTATAAACCTAGCCAAATTCAGAGATAAGCTGCAGGTCTGAACCTTCAAAACTTGGACTAATTTTGAAGAGTGTGTATTTTTGCCCTGAGATAAGAACCTAATGCAGCAGGGGAGCACTATTTAGAAACACAGCAAGCATACCAATATCGGCAAGCTGACACCACTGCGTCCTTATATTGATCCTATTGCTGCATCCAGCTAAGCTTGCTGGGATCAGCACTAATGATCTCACTGTTCTTAATCACAGAGCTGGAAACAAAGTACAGCCAAACAGAATGGTTCGTTTCTCCTTTTCAAGAAAAACTATCAGCATTCACACATCAGAAAAATTCAACAGTGAGTCCACGTACACTTGCTGAAGAAGATACAGTTAAGGGGTGTTACACTTTGGAAATCCTGTCCTGATCCCTCCCCTTCCTAAATTAGGGATGTGCCTCAGAGCACTCTAAAAAGTTATTAAATATCGTCCTGCTTTTTTCTTTTTTAGCAAACATGAGGTATTTTGCTATCTTCACCCAGCCTAGTTATATTTTACAATGAGACCAGAAACATTTAAAGTAAATTATTTAAGACAGTCTGATTGTGGCCTATTTACGTGAAAGAAAAACAAGAGCAAACTGAACAGCAAATTACTGTCTGCTATAAAAATGCTTTTTAGTAAGTTCAGCTCCCCCCCGTCACCCCCCCCAGACATGAAACTGATTTATGACAGAACCAAGATATTCTTTCAAGCTGTCAAAACGATAAAATAAAGAGATGCTGAGTGGAAAACACTGGACTGCCACAGGCTAAATCAAGTGGTAAACAGCAGACAATCCCTTCTTCCTTTGGTTTGAGGAAAGCAAACATGCTCACCTTCTTGCCTTCTCCGTATATAAGGGGAAACTTCAAGTCATCTTCCTCAATGGTTTTGTATGCCCTGTGGGGGGAGGACAAACAACATTTATAAAGCTTGCACTCAATTAGTGACCCAGTGCCCTGAAACAAGCAGCTGTGATTTAAAAACAAACAAAAAAATCATTATTTTTCCTAGGGACTCTGTCTTTGAAACAAGTTGTAAATTTCTTTTTCTGTGGAAACATTTCCCCTAAAGAATTATCCATTTCACCAAAAAAGAAAAGTGAACATGAGGAAATATGCCAAGTTGCTCCTATTGCTTGCAAGGAAAAAGAGGTAGACAGGAGTAACACCATAATCAGGTAAGAGATTGCTGGCTATGGCAACAGCTATGCTGTAATATAGTATCATAAAAAAACCAACCAACCAGTAAAAACCACACAAACCCACCATGAAGCTCACCAATTACTAGATTCACACTGTTAACGTGAAATGGTGAGCAACAGCAGGACATGTACACAGTCAAGTGTGAAACAGCTCTCCAACCCTCTTCTCACCTTTCACGACCACTTAAACTAACCCAAGCGTCACATGTCGAAGAGTCTTAGAAGGATATTTAGTGCTCATTTGACCTTGCTTGCAACAGTCAAGGTTGTCAGAGATTTCACGTTTCACAGCAGCTTTCCCATGGCCAAGAGATAAGAGAAGTAAATGCTCATGGTCTGGTTCTGTTTGCTGCATATGCCTGTGTACCCTACCTTTTACTCATCTAGCTGTTGACACTGATGAGGTGAGAAAGTGAGCAATTTTGCCAGGGAGAAATAAAATGTAAAAAAAAAATATAAAAAAACAGATGGCTGTCATTCTCATAAGCTGCAGAGTCCCATGGTTTGTATCACACATGCTTGAGCCCGAGGTGCTGGGGAGCTCCTTTAGCTCAGAGGGACATGGTTCCCTTCAAACTGTCCCTCCCCAGTCTCTCCCTTCATGTTGTCTTTCCCTCCTGGCCCATCCCTGCCCAAAGGCCTTGGGGTGATACCCAAATCATCCCCTGAGCACAGGAGTCAGTGCTCCCCGCCAAAGCGGAAGGGAGAAGTGGGAGGAGGGAAGGCGCCACAGTGGGTCCCCTGCCAGCCATCGCCAGCCCCTGCTGCCTGGCTCTCCAGCCAGGCTGGCTGCTTGGGCTCCAGGGAGTCATATTCAATCAGGTTTAAACAATGTTAGGACTGGGACAGAAACCAGCAGGAAATTAAAAATTAACAGTGAAATCCTATATTGGACCAAACTGCCCACCCTGCTTCACCAAAATATGGCATAGAGCTGGGATCAAGAAATGCTACACATGCTGCTTCACCTAGGCAAGCCTCAGACTTGGAGTAGCAAAGACATTTAAGCCCCATCTTTACATTTCCTAGTAATCACAGGTAGGGCCCACATTGGGGTTTGGATTGAAGGAATTGGGGGGGGGGGGATGCGGGTGCGGGGAAAGAAAAATCAGCCAGAATGCGAAGAAGAAACAGTGGTGGAGGACTCCACTCCTGTCCTACAAAGCATTAGTAGGTGTGAAATCCCAAAACGGAACCATGTGAGGTTTGCAAAACATAGTGGGTGCTTCATGGGAGGTCACGTAGTCAAGAATACGTTGGGTATATAACCATGATATTTGTGTATGTCTATGAAAGACAATATAGAGAAGGCATTTAAATGGCATTTTGTACTGGGGAAGGCAAACTGGTTAGCTCTTAAACCAAACAAAAAGGCACAAATCACTACAATTAGACAGCATGATAAAACTTTCCTAGTGTTTATAACCTGGAATAGTATTTTGTTGGGAAGGATGAGTCAGTCATAGACTTTGCTCTTGCTCTTTCCTTTATTTCCAACAGGGAATAGCTAATGTCTCTGCCTCACTCACCAACCTGGACATCCTGGTTTGAATGCAGGGGAAGGATTCTACTGTCATTGACTGCTCACAAACATGTTTCAAAGCTTCCAGATGGACCTACAATGCTGGGAGCCCTGATGAAACCTCCTTTATGAGTCTGAACTCTTTCCTATTCCTTGCATAGAGGCAGTTGTGCTTGGACACCAAGAAAGAGGGTATCAGCTGAGTTCATATTGGGCATCAGAGTCAAATGACTAATCAAACCACAAGCCGAGTAAGACAACCATTACTACTGCATTTTCAAGTTGTTGTACGTATTTGTTACAAAGAGCAAACAAGACTAAGTTGATGTGACTTAACTATTTGCAACCCCCTTTTTAAGGGAAAAAACAAACTATATTATCTGCAAGGTAACTGCAAATACTTAAGACTGAAGCCCCACTTCACACTGTTCTTTAAGTAGCCTCTAAGTAGCTAAGGGCTTTGGGCATGGGTGGGCCAGGAGGGAAAGACAACACTCAGGGAAAGGCTGGGGGGATACAGGTTTGCAGTATGAAGGGAAGCATGTCCCTGTGGGTTCATGTACTTTAGCTAAAGAGGGAGTGCTGAGTTTTCATCCTTCTCTTCCCTCCTTCCTTTATTCTTCTGTATAGCAACTCACACTGACTGTGCTTTAGGAAGAATGAAAAAAAAGAAAAGGGGGCGGTGTGCATATGTGAGAAAGGCATCATTTGGACTGCTGTCCTCCAAAAGAATGGTCCCCACTGCTGAGTCCAGCATCTTTTATAGAACCACCATAAGGACCATTGTCCCTACGGCCTTCAATGGTTACACAACAAGTGCAAAGCTGCTGGAAGAGGCCGTGTTGCAAGGGCTGAAGTTAACTTGTTTCATCAGCAGATTAGGAAGGGCAGCTGGCTAGCCTGTGATCTCCTGAAGCTATGCGACTAAGTCAGGGGAGGCCCAGAGGGCTACAGTGATTTGTGGTTTCTCACAGCAAATCATTTCTTGGAGTCAGACCTTGGGTGTCAAGACTCATCTGAAACATGCTTATTTTGTTGCTGTTGCCTGAAAAATTATCAACGCTTGAAAAACAATGCTCAGAACTGCAACCGCAGCAGTGGAGCTGGCACAGACATTGAAAAGCAATCTGAGACACTCTAGAAAAGTACCTATGTCCTGCATTACTAGTGGAACAGAATTAATAATATATGAGTGTGTGGTTTGCTGCAAGAGAAGGATGAAGGACAGCTTTTCAGCTAGCAGCTCAGCAACTGTGCTGGGGAGAAGGAAGGAAGCTGTGAAGTTCATTTTGATTTATGCCCCATGAAACCTCCTGTACTTCGTACATATGTTTATTTCATACAGGCTACAACTTTCTGGACTATTTAACTTGATTTTATGTAATAAAGCTGCATTTATACCTTCCTGTGCTATTTTGAGAGTGCTGTATATAAAGATATAATATGGCAGTAGGTACATCAAACACAGACATACGGAGAACCTGAGGGGGTTGTTTGGCTTTTTTAGTGCCAACAAGGCCTTACTCAGCCACCTATGTAACTCAGCCTAGCTCACTGTTTCATCAAACACAAACACAGGGTTGCAACCTTCCACTCTCCCCATCTTCCTCCTCCGTACCCCAGGAGGTATCAGTGTCCACCAGGGCATGACAAGACAGGTTATAAAGACAAAGTTATGCTACTGCTTGCTGCTCTGAATAAGCCCGAATCCTTTCAAGTGTTTTTGCCACGTAAACCTCTATTTTTCCAAACGGAAAAATGGGGGTGGAGGAGGGAGTAGAAAAGGCAAGCTTGTGCCCAGCTAGATCTAGCTGCATTTTTTTCAGTTGACTTTGTTTCTTCTTTTCATTTCAAAAGAATTATGAAATGCTACAGTTGTCCAAAAATACTGAACTAGGGCTTGACATACGTACCACCCACAAAGCTACATTTGGACTCAGGATCAACATTTTGGAAAATCGGGCCAAATCGCACCAGGAGCCAAAAGAGATGTCAGAACGAAAGAACTAGGGCTGACATGATGTTACTCATATGCTAACTGGAATCTGCTCTAAATACATGGTGAAAAAAAACACCAGAGCTGCTAAATGCACAAGACAATCCACAGAAGAAGTTTCCTGCATTGTTGAGGTTATTAGCAGGGCTTTCAGCACTCCTTCAATAAAAGATTATCAAAGTTACCTGCATATTGCTGGGTCAGACCTTGAAAAACTAGTCAGCTCCCAAATACAGATTTCAGAGCCAAAATCCTAGATAATTTCTTACATGTGTTACATGTTCTCTTGCCATATAATTTGTTCTTAAAATTGGCCTCTGAAAGCATCTATTCAGGTAAAAGTAGAAGTTGTTCGTGACCAAAAAAATTAATCCAGATTTTATTTTCTTTTACAGCAAACTGTGTAAGGTTACTGGTCATGAAAAGTATTGCATTGGCATCCCCCAGCACAACAGATGGTGGCGGAAACACGATCTAACCTGTCCTGGAAGGCTCAGTTCTGTCCACAACAGGGGAATCCAGACTCTGTGCTCTCCTTTTCCATATTGGCTTTAGAAAGTTTGTCTGTATTTCATATCTTTGCTAGTGACACCTGATAGTAAACTGAGAATTAAATCTAAGGAAAAGCAAAAAGAATTGCCAAAGGGCTTTAGCTTGAAGCATAGAGCAAAACCCACCTGTGGCAAGCAAGAAAAAGCACTGTGGCTTTAGAAATGTCCTAGTTGATACTGAGTACAAGGATGAAGGCTCTCCTTTCAGACAGGTGGATTTAGTGTATTTCTAGCACTGCTTTGCTACGACTCGCTAAAAAAACTCAAATCCAGAAGCCTTTCCAAACACCCCCACACCCCCTCAAAAAAAATATGAAGCCACAATGAAACTACCCCAGCTAACCAATCAGCCTCCCTTCTCCCAAGCTCAACTTTCCCTAGTTATATCAATAGAAAAACAGATTTTAATCCTCAAGCAACATAAAAGTTGATAGAAACTAGCGTTGTTGTTTGTTGGGTTTTTTTTCCCCTCACAAGGAATCAGTGGATTGGAGCTAACCCTTTAGATAATAGAGCTTAAATCACCAACCCAAAAGGAATTGTTTACCTATACTGTTGATGGAACTACAGGCACCAAACCAGCATAAATGTGTGCTTACTACCAAGAAGAAAAGATGTGGAGTGCACGTTAGGCACAGAGCCACTGAAAATTATACAATTTATGCCTTGATGCAGCCATAATTTTTTAAAAACGTCCTTGTGCACATGTGCTTCTGCAGTCAGGATCTCTAAACCCAGACAGCACTGTCTGATACTTAGTACCCTCTAGGTAAGTTAGCTTTAATGTTCCACTGCCTCAGTATCTTTTCCCTGTTACTCATCTGACATACAGTTTAATGAGGCAAAACTATGATAAACAAAGATAATAAAAGAACACAAACTATAGTAATGATTGTTAAGAGAAAAGGATGATGGCAAACCCAAATCAATTAAAGACAACAAATGTATGTGCACAAAACAGTTTTTAGGGAAAGATCTACTCTAAACCAAGATATTCTCATAATGCTTCTTTCAGGTAAAGAGGAAAACAAGCAAGTTTTAAAATGTGTTTTTCCCAGAAAATTCAGAAACCCATTATTCTGAACCTGAAACTGTATAATGCTTCATTTTGTAAATCCCAGTTCTGCTTATCCATCTGCAAAAGATAAATAAAGTACCTCTGCATACATGTGATTTCTGGCTTGGTCAAATCAGACTGGTAGGTGAGCTCTGGACCTCCAGGGAGCCTTCACTGTGCTATACAGTCCTAAGACAAGAGTCTGGACATTGGAGAGGATGTATCCCCCAGTACCACGTACTCCTGTGGAAGTAACGCCTAAGCAAAAGGAACTCTATCCATCTTGGTCAGCCCATTTTAAAGATTCAAGCACTGGTTTCTTCTCTCAGGCACCTACTGGCACGTGGCTGATTTTTGAGTCCTTTCCCCTCTAATGGAGTACTAAAAGAAACTGGTGGAGAAGAAGTTGAGGAGAGGGTGGCCAAGGACCTAGAGAGGTCCTTGTCCAACAACAACAAAAAAAAGGACAAATCATGAAAAAAAAAAACTGAAGGTATTTATAAGCACCCTCCCTTGCTGCTTTTGTGCTCATGAGACTTGCAGGGACAGAGCAACTGTACTGTGAGTGCTTTCATTCACTGCTTGTGACTGGTTGAGCTTCCACAACCCACGAGTTACAGAAACTGTGCAGATACTGCAGCTGCACATCAAGTGGATCCATATTCTGCAACAGCCTCACCAGGCCAAGTCTTATTTTTCCCAGCAAACTTACTGTCTTGAGTGCTTCTTAAAATTTACTTCATCTCTTCTACTTTTAAAAGGCAAACAGGAAGGTTTGTCAGCAATTTTCTCTGGAGATAGAAGGGTAAGGGAAGTGGGCTGTTAACACCCTATGGGCTTAATGCACTGTGATGGACAGAAAAACCGTTTGTGAATTCACATTTTGCTGTACTACTTATTAAAAGGATGTGGTGAGGCAGATGGGAGAAGGACTGCATGTTAATCTCGCAGTGCCTGCTCCACACTTGCTAGCTGGGATCCTCTGGAAGTAAAGGAGATTGCTGTTAAGAAGGAATCGTGAAGCAAACTCTTCTGTGAGAGATCACAGTAGCATAGGATGGGGCAGACAGTGAGACACAGCAAGCAGAGACCTCACCATCCCAAAGCAGTGCTGGAATCATCTCTAAGGGGCAAGAGGCCTCCCCTCAGCCAGGAGCAGGGCCGTAAGTCAATCCTGAGTGGCAATGGAAAGAAAGATGATTTCCTAAGGATGCAGCTGAGGTTATGTCAAATTTGTGCAGCTGGGGAAGCCAGAGAAAGCAGGAGCACAGGAAGACATTTCACCTAATGAGGAGGCAGAGTTGCTTTCACTTGGGTTTTCAGATTTAAAATTACCTCATTTCAGTTTAGTTTCTGATAAAACAGACTGGGAGCCTTTTGTTTGCCCTTGCATATGTGGCACCTGATCTTATGCCAAGGCAAAACACAAGCAGAGATGCACAGCCACGCAGGGACAGGCCCTGGACACACTGCTTCCAGATGGAGATGCTCCTGCAGGACATGACTCAGACCAACCTCATTCTTGTCAGGCTCACTTGGCCCCAGAGAGGCCATTTACAAAGAGCTTTACCTCAGACTGAGGTTCTCTCTTTTGTGGCAGCACTATTACATTTTTGTTTCTGCTTTCTCCTGCCCTGAAGACACTGGCTCAGCTCCTGTGGCATGTGTGCACTTGGGGAAAACAGAGCCGCCATTTGTCACTGTCAGGAGATGTGCTGTACGCAGCAGGTCAGCTCTCACCTCCCACTGCTCCTGCAGTGAGGGCTGCAAATCCTGAAAAGATGCATAACATGCACATTGCAAACAGACATTCATCATCACAGAGCTGTGCCCCTGACACCCAGGCACAACCCAGCAAGCTGCTCTGGGCTGCACGCACCAAAGAGGCACGTCCTGTCCCACTCCTGGGTACCCCGCAGAGAGAGACGAGAGAAAAGATTAAAAAAAACAAGGCAAGTGGCTGTGGATCACTGTTTCTGCTGCAAAAATGACATCCTATCTCACCCTTCTCCAGAAAGGCTCAGTGCTGCAAAGGTGGCCCATAATCATTAAATTATGAAAATGTAAGTTGCTGGGAGGAAATTAATACCAGGCATGACTGGGAAAAAGGCTGCTTTCTTGTGAAGTAATTATGAAATTAAAATTTGATCTCTCCCTGGCGATTGTACAAAGGATACGGCTGAGGTCTCTAACACAACAACACAGCCAGGATTTCAACAGAAGAAGCACAGAAGGTTTCACTAGACAAAAAAGCTCAATTAAAAAGAGGGGGGGGAAGGAAAGGATGACTTTTTGTAAATTACATGAATTTGGCTAAAAGGCGCAATCAAGCAGGTTACGGCACAGGGTTTGCAGACTTCCAATTACTTTTTACAAGTTGGAATCAAGCTGTTAGGAAACGTAGCTTATCTGAATAAGACTAATAATGCTAAGCTAATTAGACCCACAGGCATTAGCCAGCAGATAAATTCAGGCTGAAAAGAGGGACACTGTCACTTTAAATACTGCCTTGGGATCAGTGGAAAAGCTAATGAGGAGTGTCAGTTGGGGCTGTTTTATTAGGTGGTTCTCCAGAGGATATAGCCCGAGGTTTCTGTAACAGGGCTTCTGCACTTGATTCAATAAATCAATTTATATTAAAGGAGGGCACAGCGCGGGCTCCTGCTCCATAAAGCATTTTTGTGGCATTTCTCAATCTGCTCAGGCACTCCTTGGGCAGGATACCTGAACACGCTGTCAAAGGACGTTGAGCCCAGCAATAAAGAGTAAGACAGCAGCCGCATTGGCAGTATTTGTTCAAATCAGCCCAAAACCAAGCAAAACATGTATGTTGGCTCTCACCGGGGTATTCTGGATCCCCAATAAGTGATTAATGAGAGCCAGCTTTTTGTGAGCTGGAGTCTGGACCGCAGACGGCAAGGCGGGCTGCAGAATGAAAGCAAAAGGCATCCACCCCAAACAAAATAAAATGGCTTGAAAAGTGAAGTTGCTTTTTCAATCAGATGCTTAAAGGCTGAAAGACATTCCCTGTTGGAAAGAAAAGGGTGAGCGCAGAGCAGGCTGGCGGCTTTCCAGGCAATGGACAATATTGACTCTAGAATAAAATGGGTTTTGCTTAGTGCTCGCCCCAGGGCACCAGCCTCCCTGTTTCAGAATAAGTCATGCAGGCAGGCGATGCCCTGGCACGGGCTGACCCTTGGGTGGCTAACCCTGCACACAGCATCCCCTCACCAGGCACACGGACACGGAGCTGGCGAGGGCTCCGCTGCCGACATGCTCAGAGGCAGTGCCCAAAGCTCCTGCCTGCTGCCAGCTGGGGCTTCAGCCCACAACGCGTGGTGAGTACTACAACAGCTCGTATCACTCCTGATGGGATGCTGCTCAGCTCTGCATGCTCCTGGAGGGCAAAGGAAGCTGCCAACAAATCAGCTCAAAAATGGACTTGTTATCTAGGGCTCTTTTGCTAAAATCAAGTAAAAAAACTGAAGCTATAATCTGGAGACAAGCCTTTAAAGAACTTCAACATGAGCAGCAGAAAGGCAACTGTTCATGCTCCAAGGAGGAGCAAAAAATTAACTTTGAAACCACCAAGGCTGATGCCAGTTGGTCGTGCCCTCTGGATGCCTTTGATTACACGCAGCATGGTACAGCTCCTCCAGCCCTGCAGGAGGCCAAGAGGAAAACCCTGGAAGGAGCCATTGTGTCAGTGAGGGACACAGTAAGCCAGAAAACCAGGGTTTGGGAAGGTATCTACAATATAGCCAGAGCAAAGTACTTCAAAATTGTTCACACTGGATTTATCCATGAGTAAAGAAAAGCTGACCAACCATGTCTTAACTTTTAAATAAAAGGTGGAGAGAGAGAGAATACTAGTTCAGTGCAGTTCTTTAAAGGAGCAGTTATCAGGCCTGATTTTTTTCTCACATATTTCTACCTCAGGCTACCCGCACCCCTTTCCAGTGCTGGCAGCACTTTGCTTACGTAGCCACCATGTCTTCCCTGATGTTTCTGTTCTCAGGACTTGCCAAAGCCACCAGAACTACCCTCTCTCCGATACAAGTTTAACCTCTGCAAGCCATGGACCTAAAAACCCCAGCCCAGAGACCCAGCTGTGAAAGACTGTCAGTAACACAGATGTCTGCCAGCAAATTACAGCTTGAGACAGCTCGGAGGCTTGTTCAGCAGGAGACACAGCTCTTAAGGTCCCTTGCCAACCACAGTACACATTTTGCAATGGTTGCTCAACCACAGAGCGCATGGGGTGAGGGTGAAGGAGGGGCAGCGCACAGTCAGCTCCCACCTAAATGGGATTTATTTTAGATAGCCTTAATACAGCAGATTTCTCACCCCAACTGCCAATGCAGAGAAAAAAGAAAGGGTGGCAGAGCCAGAGGGAGAAGGGAAAGGCGGTCCCAAAGCAGTTCCAGGCAGCCTGGACTAGTGATGCAGCAGCACACATTGCTGGATCAGTGGTTGTCCTAATGCTGTGGGGAAACTTGGCAGCTCTGCTACCACTGTGGGCTGTTGAGACAAAGCCAGTGTGGAAACTTCACATGAAAAAGAAAAAAAAAGAAAAAAAAAAAAAAAAGAAAAAAAAAAGAAAAAGAAAAGGGAAAATGCATTATGACAGACCCAAAGACAATAACCTTTTGTAATCCAAGCAAGCAGGGCAAGCCAAGCCATTGTTGAGGATCTGAAAAGCTCCAGAGCACAGAAGAAGGGTAAAAAAAATAATCATACAGAGTCTAACAGAAAATACAGGAAATGTTCTGAATTTTAAAATAAACCAGTTCATTTTCCTGAGGCAACATCAGAGCAGAGTTTTACACCCTCTCACTAAAGAATTCAGTAACTAAATGTAAGAGTGACTGTTTCTTCCTAGCATCACCTGCACTTCTCTCCATGTACATGCAAATGTCAACACACAGTGAAGTCACTGATCAAAACAAGGTTTAGACAATTCATCTTCCACATTGTAAGTGATAAAGGTCTGGCAGTGTTTTAGTGCACCACGCTCTGCCTGGCCAAAGCTCCATCTGATGGTTTCTAGAAAAGGAATATACATGCTAATTTATTCTCCATGATAGGTATTGTCCTTAGAAATAAATGCAGAACAGACATGTCCTCAGCCACTGTGTCCTGATACATCAGTTAAATCTAGGAATTACAAAGGGAAGAAAGCAGAAGCAAAGCCCTTGAAGTGGAAAACAGCCACTGTGAAACACCAGCCACCTCGAAACATCTGAGGGCCCACCAAGCTGGAAAACTAACATCTTGTCCACAACCTCAACCATTACAATTGACTCAGCCTTCTGGATAAATAGAAATAGATTGCTTCTCCTCTGCTTAGGAGATCACTGCACACAATTCAATGGAAAACCAGACTCCCTTGGGCAAACACCCTGCAAAAAGAAATGGATCCTTATTTAGAAGGGCTATGATTTAGATAAATGTATGGCAATAGAGCAATTCCCTCACCATTTTGTTGTCCTGAGGCAAACAAACAAAGCAGTAACTGATGCACTAGCTGTAGGGTACGGAGCAGCTAAAAGATTCTATTTCTTTTATTCAGGACAAAAATGTAGCCCCCATTTTCTACTTCCAGGCAGAAGTCAAATGGAACAGCAGGGAGAGGTAGCTTCATCACAGTCTTCACATTCTTTTGGTTGGCACAGGTCACCCCTTCCTGGGACAACACTGAGGTTAATTCAGACTTGAATTTTCAAGACACAGTTCAAGTATTTATTCTGGAATAGCTGCTTACAGCTGGGGATATTTGTGCTACACTGGTGGTAATTTTTGCTTTGACCATACTAGAAACTGTAACTGGATCAACATGTGTCCCACACTTCAGGGAATTAAAATCAACAGAAAAATCAACTCTCTTCTCCCCCCCTGCCATATGCTAGTGTTAAGAGTTCACACACCAATACTGAAAAACAATACACTGAATCAAATCTGTCATCCATTTAGACTTACCCAAGCTCTTCTACCTTACTCATTATTCTACATTAAAAAATTGCATTCCTTCTTATTTATTTTTCTTCTAATGCCAAACAATATTAGCTATGCAATAACCGTTTTGAGTAAGATGAAGAGCTACGCACAGATTCACAAACGAGGTACAAACTGATGCACAGAATCATTTATTCGTTTAATTTTTAACCATCCCAACCCTGTATGCATCCCAACATCCCACTGGCAATTTTAACTGTAAAAAAATCACAGTAAGCAGAATTTCCACTGAGCTTTCTGACACAGCTCTCAAGTTCATTTGGAACCTCTAGTGGGCAAAATAGTTATTTTTCCCTCTTCGTGTTTTACTTGTTATTTATTAACACCAAATTTGATTACTGTGCTGCCCATGCCCACTGTCAATGATGCAGCTTCAACCACTCTAATCTCATTTCTTTTCCAGTCCACTAACCAAATGGGGAAATGCAAAACTACTCCCATGAACCTGGGGAAACCCTCTCTGCCTTCCAACCATGGTGAAAGAACTCTGCTCTTACTCTCCTCTCAGGAAGTTCCTGGCCCATCATACTTTTATAGCTCTTCCCCAAATTACAAGGTGGTTTGGTTTTTGGGTTGTTTTTTTTTTCCCCCTTTTCTTTTTCTCCCTCTGTAGCATCTTGAAAAAGAGCTTTTGGAAGACTACATGAAGCCATTCTTTACTGATGCCTTCACAGACATCCGGGAGTTTCATAAGAAACATCTCCCTTTGCAGAAACTGGGAGAGTGTCTCAATCTTCCAAATGTTTTACTGTTTAAGTCCTCAGTTGATCCAATGTTCTCATTCTGTTCCTATTCTTTTGCTCATGCCTGCAGCCTTTTTAAAATGTGAAGTCATCGTTCTCAGGGTGAGACTGCGTATTTCTACCAGCAGCTGTTCAAGATGATGGACAATGACTGTTATTCCCAGATTAACATGTTCTGCACAAACACTCCAGATAATATTAAACTTTGGTCATTATTCTGCCATTAAAACAGCATTATATTTATACTCTATAAAGTATGCGACAAATCAGAAGCATGTGGAGTTGTAGTCACATGTGAACATCTAAGTCTCCAAACCTACATGAGTTCAGGCTTTTTAACCCCCTCCATTCTTTCCATTCCTGAAAAGATACTTGCTAAGGATGCTGAAACAAACAGTATGGAAGTGAAAACCATTTGCATATATAAGGCCTTCGCCTTCATAGGTCACACACAGCACACAACAGCAAGGATTAGGGCTTCTCTTAAGTGAGTTGGAGTCACTTGAGAAAGAGCCTCTTGAACTGACACAAAACAATGAAGACATTTAGCCAAAGACAAAACCCTCATTAATCTTTCTGTCTTCACTTTGCTAAGTCAATGCTGTTCATTCAAGCCTTTTCATTTTAGGCTGGCTATGACTTTTATTCAAATAGGTTAATCTCTAAAACAATTCCTCAAGCGTTACCCAAATCTGGAGTCAGCTGCACTGGAGGATGGGAGGCAGCTCTTCCCTTCTGCAAGCACTCCTCTGCATGCAAAGGCATGACAGCCTGATCCAGACTCTATAAAATGTTACTTTCAAGATAGAGAAGTTCTTTAACTTTCAGGAAGATGACCTGGCACATTTTGCCCTTTATGTGTTTGCTCTACTTTGAGTGTTCAAATGTTAAAATGGATGGAGGTCCTGGCTCTGGAGGGAGGTCAACTTATTTAAAACATTAATTTCTATATGAAAATACATCTGAAAGAAGGAAATACCTTTCCCTTTGGTATGCAGGTGTACACCTCCATGTTTGATGCAGTTTACACTAATTGAAGACATGTACAAAGCAGGCATTGGTTAGGAAGAAGGCTGACCCCATGCTGAGAAGGACACATCCTTACCAGCCAGTCATGTTGAAGTCACGGTAGAGCATCCTCTTTCCAACTTCCTTGCGCTGCACCCTCCGTGGAAACTCTAAATGTGTGAACTCATTTCCCAGCAAGTGGGGCTGCATGTAAGCCTGTGGGCAGAAACCAAGCCACAGATACCACACAAACATCAGAAAACAAGACATCATATATTTTTAATGAGGCAGCATAACCATCCTTTCCCACTCCCTTCCCACACATAATTTTTCCCCCCTTTTCAAACAAGGAACATGATGAGCTCCATTCAGCAAATCATGTGCACAAACACCAGTTCTGACGCTGCCTGGTGTCCAGCAGTAGCCCTCAAAATCCTTCACTTCTCTGTGCTCCTCAACATCTGGGATCTCTAAAGTATGCCTCATACACTGACCCTTAAGGAGTCTGCAGGGCTTCATAAAACAGAACGTCTCCTTTTGTAAGTCAGCGACCTGAGAGAAGGGAACAGTCAAAGGACAAAGCCATGGAGCAAGCAGAGACTCAGAAAGGTGTGTGTGGAATGAAGCTCAAGCTTTTTGACTCCCAGCTCAGCTACATCAACAATGCACACAACCTAATATTACTACCACACTTTAATTTTCCCTGCCTTGAGAAGAATGTTCCCTTTTACCTGCTCAGTGTGCTGCACCCCATCACACGAGACTCTGCAAATAAATGCAGGTTGCAGAGCATTTTATTTTCTTGTTTTCTAAAAAACACTGATTCTGTACAAAACAGACATTAAGAAAAGCAGCAGCAGTTCTGTGTCACAACTACAACTAATGTTTTTGATGGTTTGATTGCTGCTGCTGCTCTGTAGATGCTGGGAGACTTCTTTGCTAGAGCTGTGCCAGAGGCTCATGTGCTCCAAAGCTGGCAGTACTTGAGAGCATCATGAGGCTCTGTCCACCACACAGATTTTTGGTTTGCATTTATACATGTATCACCTGACATGATAGATTAATCCTTAAACATACCGTATTTCTGCTTTCCAAAATAAACCTCACTCATTTTTCTTTATATTTACATAAACAAGCCTTTTCCCTCCCTCGTTACATCCTGAGCGAGCTCTTCTGAAGACACAGTTGAATCGGCTTGGGAACTGAAAAAAGTTGTGTTTCTTAACCTTTCTGCAGATAACTCTTTTCCTTATCCAGCCAGTCAAGGCAATAAAGTCTGTCCTATCTCCAGCAGCAGCTGCCATCAGGACATACCAAATACCAAATGAGCCAGCTTTAGTTTGTCGGTTTGTCATAAATCTAGCACTCATCAAAGGTGTGCGGCAGGAAGCAGTGGAAGCCCTTATTGATCTACCTGGCAGCTATCATGCAGATAGTTCACAATAAAATATTTCCTGCATTTAAGGGCCCAGCCTGCTCCCACTCAATTTAATAGGAGTTGGATCAGGCTCAGCACATCACAGCACTAACCTTCCATCAGCTTGTCCCCATTCCTGTCCCGACATCCTTCCAGAAAACACCTCAAGCTCGGCTGAAACGGCTGAGGGAGATGGCTGTGTGTAGCCAAGAAGATTGAATTCTGCTTTCAAGAGGTGGCTTTCAAGCATGCAAGTGTGATCTTGACATTGTGATCCCTTCCTAGAACAGAAGCTCCATCAAATTCTCCCTCTGTGTAAACTTAGAGGAGTTACATTTTTTTCCTGCAGCTTACAGTCAGTCAGGGTCCCCTCCTCCATTCAAATTTTGTTTTCAAGGACCCTCTAATTGGATCACCATTCCTCAGATTCTGTGGTGGTCCTGCTCTGGCAGGGGGGTCAGACTCGATGATCTGCAGAGGTCACTTCCAACCCCTAACATTTTGTGATTCTGTGATTCCAGAAATGGCTGAGAAGCAGTAGTGACTCTTGAGAAATCTCGCACTATTAGTCCAGGTGAGGTCTCCCATCCTTCTAGAACTCCAGGTTCTTTACTTAAAAGTCCACATAAACTTTTAATTTTTATTTATTTTCATTACAGTTGCAAGAAAGATGGAACATCCCTAATGATTTATTTGATGTATTGCTACACACTGACAGCAGAGAGCTGGAGTTTCTTTTGGTATTTTTAGATTAATTCAGTCTGCTTTGAAAGTGCAATTCAGTTCACTTAAAAAAGCACAGCCTACCTAGGTTAAACGATTATAAACTGTTTCTAGCTAAAGACTACTGTTGCCTGCTTACAAAACAAGAAGCCTTATTTAAAGCACAAAAACTCATACCTGACATCAAAATGAAGTTATTTCACCTTGAGATTACAAGGTAACTTATTAGGCTGGATCAGAGATCCAGAAGAAAAAAAAAAAATAAAATCACAGGCTTTTAGCATTTTTCCCCTTGAGAACAAGAATTTCCGTTATTGAAAAGGTAAAGCGATTGGGAGAGACTGCATTTCATGAAGATTTACTCAGATGGAAAGTCTGAGGTCACAAGTGAAATAAGATTAATAAAGCTGGCAGAGTTACCAGTGGACTGCTAATGTTCAAATAAGATTTCTCTTCCGCAGCCAAGCCTCAATGCTTGATTTACAATCCAGGGATCTTGACTTGATTCTAATATATTTGGCGTCAGTGGAACGGAGGGAAAAGAGCAATTTGGAAGCTTCTGGTGCCTGTGAGTTGAATTCTTATGTGAAGAAAAGGGGATTTTTCTTGGGCTTTTTTTTTTTTTTAATTTTCTATATTTTTTGCACCCTTTTCTTTTTAACGGTTATTTTTGATGCTTCACTGGTAATTCTACAGAGAGAAGAATGTTGTACTACAAATCTCAGCTGCAACTTCCAGCCAAGTTTGTTGAGAACTGCTCTACATTTACTACTACAAGGCAGGGCTCTTCTTCCTCTCCACTCCAATCAAACCATGCTGGGCAGAAGAACCAGAAAATAAATAAAAAGCAATGCTTCAAAAATCTACAGATCTTTCCAGTAGATATACAAGCAGACACCATGAAATCCCCTCAAGGGATCAAATGAGAAGCTAAGACTATCAGAATTTTATCTGTGACAAGGCACCATATTTTCCATTTTTTCATTTATTTAGTCTCAATCTGCAAAAACCTCAGATCAGAAACACCATTCAGAAAACTTAACGCTTATTAAAAAGAGTGACCATCAAACACCGTACATATCCTTCCGAGGTATGTTCAGACAACCTTGTTATTCTGTGTTATGGAACTGGAATATTTTCCATCATTTTTCTTTCAGAAGCTATTACAGCTTTTTGGCATAAAACTGGCATAGTCTGCATCACGTGTTTTTGGTACTCTGCCATTTTATGGTGTGTTTTGTGGTTGGATGTACTACATTCAACATGGGTTGTTTAAAATGGAGTCTGTTCAGGGAAATACTAGTCATGTTTCTTTCAAAAGGCCACTTACTTCCTGCTGTGTTTCCTGGTGATCAGCAAAGCAAACATGAAATTAAGATAAGCCTAGACTTACACACTAGTGTACCAGTTCATTGGTGGCAGGGAACACTGCATCTATCTTATCATACCTTGATAAGGCCTGCTGATGCCTTTTCCAGCTCCTCCAGTACACACTGCGTGGGGATATAACCAGCACTAGAGGTTTTACTGCATTCTGTGTTATTTTCAGAACCGCTGTTTTCCCCCACATCAACTATATATTACAACCTCATCCTCTTATCATACTGTGCCACTTTATCCAATAGGATATTTTACTATATGGGACTACTGCTCACAGCAGCATGCACAACAAAACACATCCAGAAGTTTTACAAATCATTCAGCTATTTTCACATGGACACGTTTAAGCTGAACAGAGATTAAAACTAAAGGAAGCGGTGATAGACGGAAAGAGGGAAGTGGAAGTCAAACCCATCTGTAGATTGGTCTCTCCTCTTATTAAAGGCCAGAACCCTTTCCATAAAACCACACACCTCTTTTGCTACAGCATTGTGCAACGTGTCAGATGGCCAAAACAATCCTACACTGGGTCGTGTGGGGAGCCACAAGCCGTAAGAGAATTAAGACACACCCAACTTGTAACTGAAGCACTAAACTGACATTTTCTCTTCAGGTTTGGGTTCTCCAAGCATCCTTCAGCAGATAAGTTAGTATCACTTGATCCTTACCTGAACAATGAAATAAGAATAGGTCCTCTTTGAACCGATGCCTGTCTGGGCTCATGAACATTTGTTTGAATGGTGCCCAACACAAAGAGCATCCACAGCTCACTGCCACTGATGGCCATCCAGTCCCTACTAGTAGTAAAGCCTGCCCTGGTAGCAGCAGTGCATCATCTTTGGCCTGAGCTGTGAACTTCTGGGCCACTGCCTGGCTACATACATAGACACACTAGGCAATAACATCACGCTGACCTCACATGACATCTTCCAAGTGCAACTTTGATAACTAATAGAAATACACCCATGTGCAATACACTCATACATCATCCATTTAAAACACATTTTCCAAGGGAATAAGTAACAAAATCTATGCTATTTACTGTTGCAATGTAGCCTATCATGACTGATAGTCTCCTCAGAAGATGAAAGGAAAATTGCCCTTGGTAGTCGTTGCCTGCACAACTGCCGAATGTACCAGAGCAGTTCTCAGTCAATACTGAATTTTGTTCTCCTTTGAGATACACCGATATGGGAAGCCAGCACTTTCCTGAAGTAGATGCTGTGTGAGCTCTCCTGCCACAGTGCTAAAAAGAAAAGACTCAAAAATTCAAAAGAAAAAGAGGCTCGTGAATGCCTGCCAGTGGAAGGGAAGCAGTATGGTGCACTGAACCTCTATGGAAGCCAAAGAACCAAGGGAATACTGGTGCAAGGCTTTCATGCCTTGTACCCTAAGAAGTGCTCCTGACTGAAGGACTGATTGCCTTCTGCAATACTCTCACAAGTCCCCTGACACAGAAGTGTGCCTCTGCTATATAGCCTGCCTGAAATCTGCAGCTGTATGCTGTCCTCCCACTGCAAAAAAAGAGGATGCAAGAGGAGACAGAGGGATGACCATGACCAGAGCCACTCAAAAGTCAGAATGACTGGGTAGTCAACATATTCTTTTAAAGTTGCGGTGCCAAAGGCCTATGTCCAAGGCCATTCTTGGATACATGGCAATAAACCTGCATTAATATGGGAGCTGGATAGGGAAAACATTTGTTTCCACCTCTCTCAATTACTCAGCCAGCACAGTTTTGCCTAAGACTACTCTGCAGGACTTCATATAGAGATGCTCATGTGACCTGAACAACTCATTATCTTGCAGATTTCTTTGCACATGGAAATTAGGACCTAGAAAAGAGGAGGCAAATCTAGAAGGTGCCAGTTAACCTAAACCAACATCCTGTGTGGACAAAGCAATAAACAGGCACTAACGGCACAGGAAAGCTCCTTTGCTCTGACTGTGCTAACAGTGCCTACTGCACAGGGAGCCAACCCTCAGTAGCCTGCAGGCTGTAAATCCATAACCTAACTCCCTTTGCCTGTGCAGTAACTTCCCCACAGTTCTGCATTCATCAAGTAAAATATTAATGCTAAAATGATTAAGTGATTTTCTTCCTATTGTGCAGGAAGAGCAGTGCAACATGTTTAAACAAAGAAACTCAGTTTTAACTGCATAGAGAAAAATATATCCAAAGTAAGCAACTTTCAGAACAGAAGATGAGAGATGTGGATGGTGCAATAGACTGATAGCGGAACCTGAGGGCAGCCAAGATGAGTAAGGAGAATTATTTGGGATCTAATCAGCAAGACAGATGCAACCTTTGGAGTGTAATATTTATGCCAACCTTGTATGAAGTTTGGGGTAATTTTTTTTAACACTAGAATAAAAATGTTACTTACGGAATGTTATGTTTGAAATTATCTCTAATTTTGTTTCACGCTCTTGCTGTCTTGCATGCATTTTCTTTGAACATGACACCCATAGCCTTGGTATATTTGTTACATATAGAATTAAAATAAACAAACAAATGTAAAGGAATTTTCCAAAGGAAACAGCAGAAACGCTTTTCAGATAAGTTGCTGTTTTCAAATATAAGCCAGAAAGGACATCAAAAGAGGAAAAAAAATCCCTCGTAGGCAATGTTTTATCTCGTATTTCCTATAGAAGACTCCCAAGATACTAAAGATACCTTCTACTCCAAAGGCAAACAAATTATTTTAAATGTAACTGAACTGTAAATATTTATCAGGCCTGTTTTCCATTTGGTTCTCTGAATATGAATACTCCAAAAGCAGTACTTCCTCTGAACTTTTCAGCTTCGAGCTAGTGAATCTGATGAAAAATTAGACCTGACAGTTGCAGAAAGATTTAAAATTCTTCTTTAAAACTTTCCACCCTGGCCTTCAACCACTGGCATTTTGCCTAATTTCAAACCACAGTGCTCAGGCCAGGCCGAAGATAAGAGACACCTTAAGACCAGGGAATGCCACTAGCCTTGGCCCATCCACCTCCCATCAGGCAAAGCTGACAGTGAGCCTGCCTTGGCTATAAGCATAAATTTCTAGGAGGAAAAAGCAGAAGATCAGAAGGAGAAAAAAAATCTCCCAGCCACATTAGGAATGACATTTTGATAAAAAGCCCAACCAACTTCAACCAGCAAATCTAAGCATTGATGAAAAACTTAAAAAGTAACAGGATTGTTTGCATGACAAATAACACCACGCATTTTGACTTATGTTTCTCTTGCAGCTTATCAGCCAACACAACTTGGTGTATAAAGCATCACACATCTCCTCAGCTAGTCATAGAATCATAGAATGGTTAGAGTTGGAAGGGACCTTAAAGATCATCGAGTTCCAACTCCCCTGCATGAGCAGGGACACCTCCCACTAGACCAGGTTGCTCAGAGCCCCATCCCACCCAAGCTTGAATACCTCCAGGGATGGAGCCTCCACAACTTCTCTGGGCAACCTGTTCCAGTGTCTCACCACCCTCACACTAAAGAATTTCCTTCTGATCTGTAACCTAAATCTCTCCTCCTGCAGTTTCAAACCATTACCCCTTGTCCCATCACTATATGCTCTTGTAAAAAGCCCCTCCCCAGCCTTTCTGTAGTCCCCCTTCAGGTACTGGAAGGCCGCTATGAGGTCCCCCCGGAGCCTTCTCGTCTTCAGACTGAACAACCCCAACTCCCTCAGCCTTTCTTCATAAGAGAGATGCTCCAGCCCCTGGATCATTTTCGTGGCCCTCCTCTGGACACGCTCCAACAGGTCCACATCTTTCTTGTGTTGGGGGCTCCAGAGCTGGACACAGTATTCCAGGTGAGGTCTCACCAGGGCAGAGTAGAGGGGTAGAATCACCTCTCTTGATCTGCTGGCCACACTTCTTTAGATACAGCCCAGGATGCAGCTGGCCCTCTGGGCTGCAGTTGCACATTGGTGGCTCATGTCCAGCTTTGGATCCACTGGTACCCCCAGGTCTTTTTCCACAGGGCTGCTCTCTAGCATGTCTTCCCCCAGCCTGTATTGATGTTTCTGGTTGCCCTGGCCCAGGTGCAGAACCCTGCACTTGGCTTTGTTGAACCTCATGAGGTTTTCTTGGGTCCACTTCTCCAGCTTGTCCAGGTTCCTCTGGATGGCATCCTGTCCCTCTGGCATATCGACTGCACCACCCAGCTTGGTGTCATCAGCAAACTTGCTGAGGGTGCTCTCAATGCCACTGTCAATGTCATTCATGAAGATATTAAACATCACAGGTCCCAGTACAGACCCCTGAGGGACACCACTTGTCACTGTTCTCCATCTGGACACCGAGCCATTGACCACTACCCTCTGGATGTGACCAGCCAGCCAGTTCCTAATCCACTGAACAGTCCACCCATCAAACTCATATCTCTCCAATTTAGAGAGAAGGATGCTGTGAGGGACCGTGTCAAAGGCCTTGCAGAAATCCAGATGACATCCACTGCTTTTCTCTTGTCGACAGATGTAGTTATACCCTGTCCCAGCTTCATGGGCGCTGCTACACTCCATAAAACTAGACTTTTTTCATCCATCTTCTCCTTCAGCTACTCACTGAGATCACCTCAGTTGGATATCTTTTCCCTGACTTTGATACTATTGGCATATTATCAGAGCAATTGAATAAAACCTTGCAGTATTGTTCACACACACACAAAGAGCAGTCTGTGGTATTTCATACCATCACACAGCAAATGCAGGATGGATTGAAATACCTTTGTGGCTTGTTAGCTCTATGTCTGTGTTCTCATTACCCAACACCAATGAGCTGCTGAAGGTCTGCAGCTGAACAAGGTACACAAGCACAGCCATGCTAATCGATGGCCTTCACAGAAGAGATAAAATTCGTTTCAGTGGGATTTGCCCCACCAGGCTTTTCTCCACATTGGCTGATGGCTAAAAGATATACATGGCAGGCACTGGTGTTCAGTGGACACGTGGACTTTTACAGTAATTCAGCAGCATGTGTCTGAACCAGGCAATGCTTGCCTTTAGCAGCACCTGAGCTGGTCCTCAGGTCTCTTACCAGATACTGAAGTCGCTGGCGTTCGGTCTCTGGAGTGAATTCTGAAGACATTGGAATGACTTCACCATTTCGGATTATTATAGCCCTGTAATAGGAATAAAAACCATCATCAGTACAGGGAAAAAAAAAAAAAAAGGCAAAAAATACTCAGAAAACCACAGGGTACAGTCACACACTTATTCTCTTCAGAATCTCAGTAAAATAAAGCCATTTCTTTTCTACTGAAGCTGTCAGCAGAACAGGATAGTAATTCCTGCCCTGCATTCTTCAAGCTGGATAACAAAGTATATTTGTATATGCCAAGTTCATTTCAGAGCTCACAAAAACATCCAAGCAACAAAGGCAAGAGTTATTTCAGTTGCTGTCTACAGGGGATCCTTATTAAGTGAAATGCAGACACCCAGAGGAGCTGCTGCAGAATCACTGATTGTAAAACAACTCTTTGCAGGTTTTAATCCCAGTTGTGGCTGACACCGTCTAAACTACTGGCTTCAAATGACTCATGCAAGCACTTTCCAATTATTGATTGGTCATATGTCATGTCAGAACATTTCTACTCCAACAGCGAATGGAAATGGCAAAGCAAATCCTATTTAACAGAAATTTAACTAGTTACCTGCCAAAAGATGACAGGTAATGGAATGAGTATAGATCAGCCAGGAGATTTCACATACAATTTTGCAAATGGCAGGGAGGAAATTCAAACATCTGCCTGTTGCCTCTTAATAATCGGCTATGCTGCATGCAAAACACAGTCTGATTCTTCCCTGGTGTAATGCCACTGGCTGAAACACAGTCACAAGAGGCAAGAATTTACCCAGTATTCCTACTGCATTCTGTGGTCATATATTGACTCATAGAACAGTGTTCTTTTAACTTTCCATTTTTTACGCAGCTCTGTAAGTACAGTAACCCTTGGTGATTTCAAAGAGCCTGATGTACTATGTATCATCCTGAAGATTTTAATGCCTGCTTTGGAGCTTTTTCTCAACCATCAGTAGATTAATTCAGTGTTTGGACAGTAGCAGTGTACCAGCTCTTGTCTTGAATGTGCACAGAATTTGGTAAAGATAAAACAAGCAACTGTCACTTGGATTCCAGTTTCTGTATGTTTTAGATGGTCTCCGTTCTGTGATCTTTTCATCCTGCTGAAGTGATGGTTACAGGCTAGCTTATGTCTCTTGATAATTTTATCAATTTGCTGGCATTGCTTCTATGCCAGGTATTCTGATAGCACTGCAATGTGACCAACAAATATGGTAGGTACACGAAAAGTGGAAACTTAACCTCCAAATTCAAAACACAGGCAACTTCAGAAAACCAGCCCGGGTACAAACCAGCGTTGTAAAATTAGTAGCATTGGATAACTTTCCAAGTCTTCTGGATATTATAGTGGACTAAAATTGTCTCAGAATTATCATCTAACTACTGCTACTAAGCAAAAGGAAGGAGCATTATCAAAGAGGAAAGAAACTGTTCACGTTTCCGAGATTCATGTGGCAAAGAACAGACAGGTACAGAATGGTGCTACAATGGGAGAGGTGGAAAAGGCTCTGGTGATGAAGGGAAAACAGCTCTGCTTTTACAGATAACAAATTTACTGCTCCTGGACTTCCAGTACTCCCTTGCAAATAATTTTATGTTGAAATTAGTGGTGGCAAGGGTATAGCCTACATACTAAAGGTTCCCACTGGCCCTCCACTGATACTATTAAAACCAATACTGTGTCTTTGAAATGAGACAGACATAGTGGTTGTAACTCATTAACTTCTTAAGAGAAATTTGTGCAGAATTTTTAATGGAATACATTACAGGCTTACAAAAATGTTGGTCCAATTAAAAATAATAGAGTTTTGCTGAAAATAAATATTTTGGATTTCTGAGACAGCCATTTAAAAATGAATTAAGAACTCCGCCACCTCTTTTCTGCAACAACACCTTTGCTTTTATTTCTGCCATTCCTAAGGTATTCAGCTTTGAACCAGACTCATTTACTCAAAGACAGGGGACAGTTTTTATAACCTTTTCATATGTAATTTGACTCACTGGAGTAGGCCTCCATTTAAGGGGACTGTGGGTTCAGTACAGAGTAAGTGCTCTGGCAACAGTCTAGACCAGGCTGATCAAAGGAGCTGATCAGACACTAACCAAATTTTACACACTGATTTAAGAGAGTCGTAATGGATCTACTGATCCCGTGCTTGTCTGAAAGAGCTACTATAAAAAACCAAACATTGATATAGCTGCTAGCACGTCAGGCTAATTTTTTAATTATCCTTTGCTTCCCCTTTAATCACCATTTCACAGGAAATCCATATTTTAAAGACCATTCGGGCCAGTCTGGGCCTCACCTTTTCTTTGTGCACATTGACATACTTCCTGTATACTTTGATAGCTATCATTCTCACTTTTATGGGTAGAATTGGGCCCCAAGGGATTCACATCACATAAAAAGAAATTCAGAGGCGAGTGGGTCAACCTTTCATGGCTCAACTTATTTTCACTAGAAATTGCAGGCACCTGGGATAAAAAACACAACTCAGCACAAAAAAAAAAAAATCTTTGGAGGGGGGGAATTAAAGCAATGCTGTTGATACCTGATAAAACAGAGCCTCAGTTTTATGTTTTTCATTAATGTTTTCAGCAGTTGGACTTCATTCAACTTGAAAGTTACAGCTGCTCATAAGAGTCAAATGATTTGATCCGAGGAATCAGACGGCTCTAGATACGAGTAACGAGAGGGATGCAGACATACACATACAGGTCACTGGTCTGAATTCAACTCCGGTGGGCTCGTTCTCCTCTTACCAGGCTCTTTACCTTTCTGCAACAGCTGCTTGGCCATTTTATGACAGCTAAGGGTATTTCTGACAGCCCAAGTGACAAAAACAGGCACATTTGTCAGCCATCTCACTGGAGAGGTTGGGTGCGAAAGCCTGCCCCAGGAGCCACCCTGGCTCAGTGGGATTTTCCCCTGTGACTGAAGAGGTACCAAATCTGGCCCTAATTGGGTTTGGAGACTGAACTGCCCTTTCCATGACCTCACAGTGACAGAGCTGCCAAGCACTGACTGAAGGCTTTTCCCACTGAGCAACCTCCAGAGCCCTGAATTCAATAGCCCAAAGTCAATAACTGCTCACGGGAAGGGAGCCTGGCTGAGGCAGCAGCCACAAACAGCCCAGCAACTGCTTTTAGAGACCCACTCTATAGGGTCCTGCAGGACAATTAATTTTGACTTTAGTCAAATGGACTAAGCAGCAACATGGCATTACATGAGCATTACTGCTTCTGCCATGCATGAAAGCTGCATGCAGTCAATGAAATAGTGCTCTGAAAGCATTTAGCTCCCCATGCATTGTGGAATGTATTATTTTATCCCAGAATCCAGCTGTCTACCGGAAGCAAAAACTCCTCAAAGAGATGCAGTGCCCAGAGAGGATCTGATTCTGCCATGTTTAATAGTGACATTTTAATTTCAGCCACACTAGTGAAACACATTATAGCAGAGCCACAGGGGGAGCTTCCAAAGGCAGCCAGATGATTCATGTTTGCAGAGAACAAATATGTCAACACTAACCAAATATTCTCTGATTAGAAGGTTGCTTCAGACCTCTATCAATAACTAATGTATATCACCAATGAAGTAGTAATTAAAGCAAAGTTTTTTTGGCACAAGAGGAACTTGGGTGTTGCAGATCTGCAGCCCCCTCAAGTGTACTGCTCTCCAAGCCCCATAGCTCTGATGCCCTCTCTACACAGCATCATCCACAGTGAGTAAACAAACTGAAGAAACTGTCCTTAAGTCCTGAGGCCACAGAGGCCATTAAATCACTTATTTTGATCCCTTCTACAAACAAACTAGATTTCCCAGAGTCCTCTCCCCTCTTTTGAACCCAGCTACCTACCTCACTCCCCACCCACACAAACTACAGGATTGTACTTGCCTTTGCACTTCAGATACGTGCTCTGCACGACAAAGAAAGTACATTCACTAATCCAGAGCTGGTAAATATTAACAGAAAACAGGAATTTATTGGGGGAAAAAAAAAATGTCCCCAAAACACAGCTGAAGTAGCCTAACACGGAAGAAACAAGATTCTGATCTTGTTATCTTTCTTCCGGCCACTTCACTGAGTTTTTCTGATCCAGAGAAGTCGTGCCTGGAACATCTAAAAGAGCAGCAAGAGGTGTGCCAGCACCTGGGTGTGTCAGGCAGGACTGGCAGTCACAGCAAATCCTGCAGCAGGCTACATCCACTCAGTCACATGCAAGGGAAAAGAAACACCAGGAGCTCAAAAGGCTGAACGTAAATCTACAGAAAAGACTACATTTATCTTTTGGATTGACATAACTGCATAGTGCACAATGATCAGCTAAAATCACACAGAACCTTAAGTATATGGTTATTTTCTATATTTAGATTCAATACTTTAAAACTATATTTTAGAAGGGGATACATACTAAAGCATCAAATCTGTAGTGAATGAAGCAACAAAAGGGTAAAAATCTGCCACTGTGTTGTACTGCTGCTGTAACACTCTGGGTATAGCAACAACACTGGCTTAAGAAAAATATCAATATATCAATTGCTTTTGCATTTTTAATACGGATAAAACAGCCACCTCTCCCTGAATCAAACAGGGTTTATCTGGGTTTTTTATTGTTTGGGGTTGTTTGTTTTTTTTTCTTTTGCGGAGAACACAATCAGTTGAGAATTGCACAGCATTATTTCTGAGTTCCTTGTGAGAAACAAACAGAGGGAAACCCATATGTTTTAGAGGAAGCTATTGTTGGTTACTCTCATGTAATCATACAGAGAAAGAAACACTTTAGTGAACAAGGTCAAAAGTGTAATTTCATCACTGTCATGGGTCTACTGGGATTCTAGTGTTCAAAACAAAGAGGCACCTCCTACTGTTAGGACTATTCAGGGGACACCCTGATTCCATTACACACTTTTTCAGCCAAAAATGATTTGAAACGCAACATTAAACTGCACAATTCTACAACAGAGAATATGGATCCGGTAAAGGTGACAAAGAGAGACCGATTGGAAAACACTTTTTGACAGCATTTATCAATTCCAAGCCACGGGGAGGATGTATCCATTTTGTCAAAAGGTGTTAAGCATTGTGGATTTAGTACAGATGAAGCAGAAGTGTCTGGCCTGTCTGAAGAGGTTTTAGAAATGTGTCAATGGAGAAGAAAGAGGGATTAAACTGACAGAAAGAATAAGGCAGGGGTTTATTACATTGAAAGAGGAAAACAAGCAGTAGAATTTAATTAGGTGTGTCACAAAATAGCTGAGGAAAAAAAAAGTAAATCTTAGAACTACAGAATCAGTCTAGATGGGTACTTGTTTATTATGATAACTAAAGGCATATATTTAAAGAAACCAAGGAACAGCCATCCATGCTAGTGCCTGGTGAGCTTCAAACTAGTTTTGTTTATTTACCTTAATTGCTAAGAAGTGAAAGAATAAGTTATTATAAAATGATTAAATAAAATCCTTCTCTCCTCTCTAAATGAAGTACTGCAACTTACAGCCCTTATGATTACTGATGACTTTTAATACATTCAGCCCTGGCACCTAAGTTTCACTTATTACAGACTAAATTACTCTCTCTTAGTCCTACACAGACTAATTTCTCAATGTTTCTTTAGAAACCAGGTGAACAAACACCTCACTGCACGGGTAATAATCATGGAACTATAGTGCAAAGCCTTTAAATTATTTCCTTAATTTTATGAACTAAGGCAGACTGGGGATAGTGAAACAAACCATTATATAATGTTTAGCTGGCACTAAAACAGGTCCCAGTGATGACATATCCATCACCATAAAACTCAGAGGTGAAAGCAGCAACCTTCAGCAACACCAATGGAAAAAAACCCGGGCTGTTTCCCACCCATAATACCCAAGAGATGTTTCAAAAACACCCCAACTCTGACTTGGCATCGCTACCAAGAAGAAAACAAGCAACAAACTGGGGAGAAGGTAGAGCCAATGAAAATTGCCTCTATCCTCATCTTCTATCTCCTGTCACTCAACAGTCCTGCCACCCTGGTTTCTTCACATTTTTCAGCGCAGACATAAGGCTGTCTGTGGAAATATTGTGACAGAATAGAAACACTGGATCATTTTTCTTTCAGCCAAACAAAGCCACTCTCCCTGTTTGTGGCTCTTCTTGTGACAATGCACCCTCCTGGTGTATGCCATGGTTGAAGCGGGCTGCTCCCTCAAGCCAATAGAAGGTGCAAGCACTTGCACAAGGGCAGAGTTAAAGTTACTTGCTACAGGAGTGTGTGTTGGCATTTCCTGCAGGAACAACAAAGAACTCTCCCAAACTTCTGCTAGAGGCCTTCTGTAAACTGCCAGCCACCCCAGCTGCTCTGAGGGTTAACATTGCAGCAGCATGACCTTGGAGTACCAGCCTGCTCCAGCAGGACAGCAACTGGGTATTTCATTCAAGGGTCTCTTTTTATACCCTCGCACCAGCAAAAAGCCAAGTGTTCTGCACCTCTCCTGTAGCAACATGAGAGCCTCCTCCTACCTTTGAAAGGAACCAGCCAAAGAAATTACGAAATTCAGTCCCTGCAAGAAACCCTGAAAGTCATCTTTCAGAAGCACCTACAAGCATGCAAGCTGTTCCTGTGCACAGACGTGTAGAGTTTTATGTTGTTTCCAGTTACCCAAATCATACATATTTACACTTCTAATGCTTATTCAGTGATTCCCATGGAGAAGGCCTCTGGGCAAAATGAAGCTGCTGATACACTCTAATGCCGTTATTCTGGTGGTCTGTTTTTGCTAAATGTATTGTATTATTTTTAATAAAAGGCCACGTATTGAGCAGTAGAAGCTGTTTCTCAAAGGAAAACAATATTCATAGATTTTCATGGAAGGGCTTACTACACTATATATACACCAGCACTTAAGCCAGTCAGCATCTTCCTTACTGCCACCAAAAATAATAAAAATCTGAATTTTTAGAACTGATCTCACATTCCATCCCCATGTATTCAACTAACAACTTAGTAAGCAGCAGTTAGAGATTTTCTACTCCTGGTGGGCCCCCTCTGCCCTATATTATTGCATCCAATGCTGAGAAGCAGTTGGCCGTCACCAACACCGTAACTAAATTACTTCAGTTGTTTCTGCATCACTACTCACTCTACAGTTTTAAATTAAATATAATACTGAGCTTGCAGGTTGTCCACATAGGAGACAGGCTGGAGAAGACACATTGCTCAATCATTTTTGACCCCAGGAGCTGAATGTTTCTAGTTCTCAGTGCCTCTTTGGCAGGCTGCAACTCCATTCCCATGGGACTCTCTCCTGAATTCCCTGCTCTAATTTAGGTCCTCAAATGTATTGCTTGTCTGAGGCAATCTAAGTATGGAGTTCTTATGAGCAGTTGGCTTTATTAACAGTGTTTCATTTTAGAGCTAATTATAAATTTTTTTTGTACTCTTACCCCATCACTAATGGATGGCACTGGCCATCTGCATGAGATTTGTTTGTTTGTTTGTTTAATCAGGAAAGTATTTTTTGTTGTTGAACCAATGGTGACTTTATCTACGCACTTTGAGTATTGTCTGCTCTGCTTCCAGTAGCATTAGACAAATGCAAATGAACGGAACTAAAATGCTCTGTAATTAACTGTGTGTATTTTCTTGTTGGTTTACATCTGAACCCACCAGTCTTTCAGAGTGGACTTCAGTCAGCTGGCAGCTAGGAAGCTGTTATAAGCCAGTTTATAATGGCACTGCTAGCACACGAGAATTGCCTGCTGTCCTCACAGGATTCATTTTGCCCATGAGGATTTCAGTGTATTCCTCATTTGACCACAGCTAAGTCCAGGGTTGCAATGATGATACGCCACCATGTTTCTGTATCACAGCTGAACAACATGTCACCAATTACTCAGGCTGTGCCAGGGAAATGAACAAAAAAGTGTAGTCACATCTACGTGGCCAGCTCTGAGCCTCAACCCTGGTATCTGTGGAATCAAAGTCTCTTTCCCTGCTGTCCAGGATATCACATTCATCTCCAGGATGAGTTACTATAGCAACTAAACCTGGGCTTAGTGGATGAAGGCATTGCTGTGCAAGCCAGTGTTTATTTTGCCAGTAATATGGCGGAAGCAGCAAGGATTTTTTTTTCCCCCCTGCTCTTCAGTGTCTTACCACTAAAGAAGCCAGAATGACTTTTAGCACCTAAAGCATCAGATTTACTTTGATCTCAGCTTTTCTGCTTAACCCAGTGGCAGTTGCAGGATATTGGAACAAGCTGGACAGAGAGGTAAAAGCAGACTGAAAGTCACAATCCCTGCTCACGCTGCATCAGTGAATTTTTACGTGAGTCCTGCTTCATTCATCCATGCAGAAGTGACAAGGGAAGCCCTTACTAAAAGCCCCAGCTCAAACTGCATTGCATAGCTGCTACTGAGACTGAAGGGCCTGCCTGGGCTGCCTGGCAAGCTCATTGAATTCAGGGGATGAGAAAAGCTTTCCAAACCAGTAAGGGCTGCAGTAGACTTCAAACATTCACCAAGTAAGCCTGAGGTGCTCCCCTGGCCCTCCTCCTGTAGTATGGATAGGAGCTAGAGGTCTAAGGCATGCCTTAGCCCTGGCCCTGTAACACTGGAATGAAGAACCTGCGGGTCTCTCTGTGGTCAGCTACAAAGGCACAGATTCAAATGGTTTTGAGCTTAATGCACTGCACTGGGAGATCTGGATTCTGGTATATTCACTTATACCACAAGCTATCTTTGTAAGAGGCTACAGGTACTTTATGTATCAGTAAAGCATTGGTAAAAGAGTAATTAAAACTCCATCTTGGCATCCTTCACCCATTCTCCTCAGACACTACAAGCTCTACAGGCTACATATCCAACATACATGCCAAGATGTTATTACAGTAGGATTTTTTCCTTGATCAATGCTTATATTCACCAACAAAAATAGACAGCAAAAGAATTTTTACTTGCAGTAGCAGCAACCAACTTTTTTGTCAGGCTTGATTAGTTTGGTTTTTGTTGGCTTGGATTTTTTTTCTTTTCCGTTTTTTAAAAGCTGAAAACCTATGAGAATGAAAGTTGATAGAATTAATCCCTCCTGGAAATTAATACCAATGGACTGTGGCTTTCCAGTTTACTGAGATTACCTGAACAGCCAAAATTCCCCTCCTTCCTCATAATCTGGAACATAAGCATTTAATGGGTAGACGATGTCTGTGTGGTTAAGACCAAAGACTTCACTGAATGTACCACACATTGAAAATGTTTACAATGGCTTCAACACCTGCTAGATTGCATAGACTTTACTAAGGCATACTGTCTCCCAGGAAAAAAACAAGTTTGGAGAAGAGGCAGGACATTTATCTTGTCTTGAAAAGCCTGGGAACATTTACTGACAAATTGTTTCTGCCAGGCCAGTGCTGGATACAACGTGCCAGTACCCTGGTACTTGTCATCCACTGGATCTCTAAAACATGCTCTTCCCTCATCACTGCATTTTGAGTGCAACCATTTATTTCTGACCCCAAACCTTTTCTCTACACATCAGTTAAAGTGTTTCCTGAAGTGTCTCCAAAAGTTTTACCCAGCACAAAATCCTGCAATATCTGAGGTTGCTGCTATTCCTACGAATCCTATGCTCTTGCTTCTCCTTGGAAGGAGGCCAGGCAGGAGAAGGGGAGCAGAAGTGCTTTCTGCTGGCCTACAAGTCAGGTTTCCAAGGAAAAGAAGCAGGGGAAAGAGAGATGGAGCTTGGCTGTATCTCCTGAGTGTGACTAAGATGACATGCTCTTTTCCAACATTTTTGGCTAGACAGGATCAGACCTCCCCACCTACCAAACTGCAGTACTCAGTGAAGGAGACTGTGTGTGGGAAAGACTTACTTTGTCTTAAATTCAGTCTCTTCTCACTACACAGGCTCCTGAGCAGGCTTAGGTTATCTGTTGCCCTGAAATGACCAAACATTTATTATTTCAAATGATTCTGTCAAAGACTTAATAATAATCTAAAAGGGATGTGTACTAGATTGGCCAAATACAATCCATAAGTGTTGCTTTTGTCTCTTGGGAGGCATCTTTTGAGGATTTGGATGAATGAGAACTTCAGACACTGAAGAGGAGTCACCATAGATTGCGTGGTCCCAGGGTGAAAAGGCCCTGCATGTGGTTCAGAGATTTGCAGCTCTTTTTGTTCCATCTCTAGGAGGATACAGGAAAAAGAATGCTTATCCAAATACTGCAGACTGGAGAAGCTTAGTAACTGAGTTGGTGTTTCCTCTAGAGACTTCTAAGTATGAAGCACAGTTATTTTACACAGACACAGTTGTTTACACAGACACAGATTTAAGGAAACAGAGCTTAGGCAGATAACTCAAGGAAAACAGGGAAAATATATACCATTTAGATTAGAAGATGGGTAGTTAAGAAAATCAGAAAATTAAAGTTTCTTAAAAATACTGTAAACCAAAGACTATGGCAAACTAGCTCTACAATAGTAATATACTAGAGCACTTTTTGGTCTCCATTCTTACACAGTGTTAGTGCTTCTGGTAAAAATCACCCTTCAGAACTGCCTTGAGGAAGAAGTCAGATACCATGAACTGCAAAAATGGGTCAGAATCATCAATTCTGACTTCTCAGAAATGCTATTTAAGCTACAAGTGCCAGTCAGCAGATACGTGGCTGTTTCCATGCCTCTCTCATTTACTTCATAAAAGCAGATTAATCCTCCAAATTTGACTTCCTATGATGAGAGTTATGCACGAGAGAAGCAGCTGACAATCACCATGGCACAGAAGAAGAGGAAGTATAAATGTAGTGAGATTCGACACAAGCAGCAAATCCAGAAAGAACTGAAACAGTAAACAAAGTCAAATTAATTTTTCAATTCACTATTCTATTACACTGGGAGAAGTCAGTGTTATAAACACACTCTTCCACTTCTGGGCACCTGAAGCACCAATGAAGTTGCTTAACCTGCACCCAGATGGAAACACCACAAAAACATTCACTCAATGAGCTCATCTTAACAATCCCAAATGCCTTAGCAGTAATTCTACTCTTGCAAAAAGGAGGAGAAAATCTATTCTGGATATGAGGTCAAGCAGAGAGTGAATATGCCCTGAAAACATAAGCAGAAGGGGAGAAAAAGCAAAGAGGAAATGAAGATAATAAAAAAAGCTGATGAAGCAAAGCAAAAAATCCAGTGACCCTGCAAGCCTGTGAAGCCTCTGAAAACATCAGGCTCTTTGCTTAGATCCCATCTTCTGCCAATAAATAAAAAAAATCCAAGAACCGATTTGCAGTGAGTGTTTCAGGGTCTATGGAAAAGTCAAATCAACTTGTGGTGTTCTGCTTCTCGCATAATGATAAAAGCACAGCTACCCTACATGGCTCCAAGCACAGCACAAAATGGCAGTGCCTGCAGTCTCTGAGCAGCTCCTTAGCCCAACAACATCAAAGCGAGAAGAACATTTGTGCCAAAGATAGTTAACATGATCATATTGCATTACAGTCACCGTAGTGATATTGGGCAAATGTTATGCTGCATGAAGCTATACAACAATCGGGCAGTAATCAGTAAAAACATTAAGTCCCTGTTTTACTACTGCTTCATCACTACTTATAAAACAATATCCTAATAAAGAGCATTAAACTAAAAAGAACTGAGATTAACAAGGCATGTTATGGCAGTTTAGAAGTAAAAGTCACTTTAGCAATATAAAAATTGAACAATACTGTTTAAAAGAATGAGCAAAGAAGATTTACTATTCCTTATTAAAGCAAAGAAAAAAAGAGAAGGAAAAGGGAAAAAAAGGGAAAAAAGGGAAAAAAGGGAAAAAAGGGAAAAAAAGGGAAAAAAGGGAAAAAAAGGGAAAAAAGGGAAAAAAGGGAAAAAAAGGGAAAAAGGGAAAAAAAGGGAAAAAAGGGAAAAAAAGGAAAAAAGGAAAAAAAGGAAAAAAAGGGAAAAAAAGGGAAAAAAGGAAAAAAAGGAAAAAAAAGGGAAAAAAAGGAAAAAAGGAAAAAAGGAAAAAGGAAAAGGAAAAGGAAAAGGAAAAGGAAAAGAAAAGGAAAAGGAAAAGGAAAGGAAAAGGAAAAGGAAAAGGAAAAGGAGCTATTCAGCAGGTCTGGCCTAGTTACCATAGTGTATATGTCACACTGGTAAGCAAAGTACAGCACATCAACGCTCGCCAGAAAAGCACTATATATTGGATAGCTGACTATAACACTATCAGTCCCAAATTATACAACCTTGCATGGACAATCTTAACCACTGAGAGGAAGAAAGAGTGAGAGAAGCATTAGAAAAAGCATTGTCCAAGATTCAGACATTAATTTTAACTGCACAAGTAGGTGTATTTTTATGGCAGAGTCCAAGAATGATCAGACAAGATTAGAGAATCATTAGAGAATCAACGTGGCTCCCTCCAAGTTGTTTTTAGCAGGCTCTGAATATATCACCTCATTTTTAGTAGGGTTCTGGTATCATGTGCAGTTAACATATAATTATTACAGAACTGTGCATCATTAGCAGAAGTTTAATTATATCATTGACATTAGTGATGCCGTAACATCAAGCTCAATAATAGTTCATAACAAAACCTACAATTAGCACAATTTTTCCTCCCTTTTACACCAACCAAAAGTGTTCAGCTTCGAGAAGCCTAATAGTCCATCCAGAAGTGAGCTAGGGCTGAACCTGAAAGGCTTGCTGGCTGGTAACTTAGTAATACGGTAATTAAAGTCTTTTCATGATGTAATTACACATCAACTACAAAAGGACAGCTGCTATACAACACTGCCAGGGTACGTGGCATGAAATGATTAGATTTGAGAAGCTTTGATGGTTAAACTGAATACCACAGACATAAGTCTGAGGTATAGCTGGCACTGCATAGCACATTATTATTCAAGTCTCACACGTGGTGACTCCTTAGTCTCATTGTGATAGTAACAGTTTGTTGCAAGTAACTTGGTCCCATGACAGCAGAAGCTGTTCAAAACCCACCTTTAAAAGCTTCTGCTGCTTTGAAGTTGCCCAGAATTAAAAAGACAAACTTCTTCTGGGCAGAGGCAGTACAAATGAGGTTTGCATGAACCCAAAATATTTATTTTCCACCCCTCCAGCACGAAACCTCCTCTCACAGACTCTTGTCTGTGGGAAATGTAGCTTGTATTGTTTGTAGGCTTTTTCCAGTGGGGGAATGAAGAGGGGAGAAGAGAGAATGAGGACCTTAAGTCGAAGAAACTCAAACTCCACTGAAGAACTGAGCGTTTTGGCATCTAGTGCCAATGGCAACAAGCACAAGTCTTCTTTTTGGGTGAAAAAACAAACTCCGCCCTTCTTCTCAAGAGCAGACAAACATTTTTTGAAAGTAGTTTCCTTATTGTTTTTCTTACCACCCTCATTTCTATCTGTATAAACAGCAAAGCTTGCCAGCAAGGCATGAGACAGCAAAAAGGAACATATTTTTCCACCTAACGCAAATAAAACTTCTTGGCTATGTGACCAGGCTCTTAAAAATACAGGAACACACTGTGCACCCTGCCAGTAGGTGAACAACCTCAGAGCTGCTTTTCTAGTCCTACAGTGTTCTTTTAGTGATGAGGAGCAACACAGATGTTTTGCAATAGCCTTTTTCCTCCCTTTTTGAAACACGGAAAGTGGGGTTTCCATGTGAGAGACAGATCAACTGATGATCTATGCTTTAAAGCTTTTAGTTTGTTGAGCTATGGAACTCTGGAAGTGGGCTTATTCGAAAATTAAAGATTTTGGGAATGCAGAGAGTTCTCTTCAGCATGTAGACAGTTTCCATGAAGTCTGTTTGGCAAGTGCAAAAAACAAACTACTGTGGATCTGGAAGGACCTTGTTACCTACAAGATGCGAGGAACGAGTAGAAAAAATTGAGTCCCGGTTCAAATAAGACCCAGCCTTGCCACTGGCTTCTAATTCCTGCTCTTCCTGATTTTCTGAAGAGATGTTTTTGATGGGCTTATGAACATTCAAAGCCTACTGAAGACTTAGCGGTTTTAACTACAATTGACACTTGGGCTAATTCAAGATCATCAACGAGTTTATTCCCATTGGATGTCAGAGGCTGCAATGGAGCTTTTGGGAAGCAGAGGAGGAATCCTGGGGGAACTGGATGAAGCCAGTAATTTAAGAACAAAGTTCTCAACTACTCAGAGGTAGATCCTAAGTGGTCAATTTTGCACAGCACGCTTTTAAGAGACAATAAAGCAATTCAGCCAACCCAGTGGAAGAGACTCAACTTTACTTCAAGTACAATAGCACAAGAAAACATTACTATTTCTAATTTAATGGCAAAAGAGCTAAAATTTACTGCAGCTAGTGGTTCTGATGACAAAACAGGTGGTCTACTCAAGCATGTTTGCAGTTACCCTCCCTAAGGACTCATTTGACTATTGATGCAAAAAAGATTCAACTAAGTCACTTGTCGAGGAATTGGGGGAGCAATTTGCAATATAAACAGCAAATTTAGCCTATTAAGAACAATCGCCAACATGAAAAGAATAGGAGCTTTATGCACAACGAATTTATCTGTCTTCCTACACAGTTTAAAGCAGCAAAAGGCAATAAAAATGTTAAGCTTAAACTACAAAGCATTTTGCAGTTGATGCTGTCTCTGTAGATACACTGTGCATACACAGTACAAACATGAACTATGCGTGCACAAACCTCAAACACAAATGCATAACCATAACAGTCTTTACCTAAAGACAACATGGTTCAGTACCTTTGCAGACTTCAGTTCCTCAGCTGAACAGACACAACAGCAGTCTGTATCATGTGCGGAACTATTCTCCCTGGCCAAAAGAAACATGTGAAGGTCTAAAGTCTTGCAAGAACTGCCTCATCTGTCTCTGATGGTGGTATGGACAGAGTGGGAGAAAGGAAAAGAATGCAAGTGAGAGATTTCCAGCGTGCTCCAAGCTTTAGCTAAATTAAATCAGAAGACAAAGAAAAAGCTTCTCATCAAGAGTCTTCAAGCATCCAGCTTCTAAAAATAACAAAGCAACAACTCCTGAACAACAAAATTCAGCTCTGAGAAATGGACAAATACATGATCTAGAACAGGACACAGTAAAAATCCTAACCTGTGATAGACCCCCTCCCTCCCCTCCTTCCTGTTGCAGGAGTAGCAATTATTTCCTTACAGATTATTACCTTCAATTATACAAAAATCTGAGAGCCAGGTGGCCTTCCAAGACTAAGGCTGAGGATGGGAGCCACAGGACTTGCTACTGAACCAGTCCAGCCCTGCTACCAGATGCAGTCACCTTGTCAGTGTTCAACACAAAATTCTACTACACACCCAACATCTGTTTCAATGGCTCTTAAGCATCTTTCTATTTTCCTGCAACTGTCAAGTCATTCAGAAACTGCTACAGGGCTAGAAGTGTAGTCAACCTCCCTGACTGCAACCACTGCTTGACAAGATACTGGAAGCCTATCACTGCCATTTGCATTAATTTCTGTGTGAAGTTTTAAGTGTCCAGTCAAGAAACAGAACCCTCTAGTGACACAGTCTGCAACTAAGGGACTTCATAACATCAGATCTGGGGGGTGAAGGAATAGGTAGGGAGACACCACACTTACTCACCTGCTATCACCAGCATTTGCCACGTACAGTTTCCCCAGTAAATACACCACCACAAGGGCTGTGCAGCCGCCAGAAATATTGTACATGGTCCTCTCTCGTTCTATTTGCAAATCCTACGGGAAAAGAGAACAAAATTTATAAAGACAGCATTGCAATTACTGTTTTAGAAAATAAGTATTTCCCTTAAAAAATAAATAGTCGTCCTGAAACTGCATGTCCCACTGGCTTTTTTTTACTGTTGCAGCTATGGTCACATGGTCAAGGAGAAGAACAGAAAGTTGAGGAGTACCTATTACTTACGACAAGATGTTTGGGAAAAATCAGGACAGGAGACTGTAAAACATCAGGCATCAAGGAACAAATGGCAACTCTGAGGGACTCAAGGGAATTTGAAACAAACAAAGCACAACGAATGGAGAGATAAATGTCGCTTAACAACAGGTACCTGGTGGTATAATTGGAGAGTGCTTTACATAGACAGCAGATAATTAATGAGACCTAGCTACAATATGAATAACTATCTGCTCTCCAAAAGGGACACTAAGATTGCAAAGCATATACCTTTGCAAACACCAGCAAGACACACTCATGCCTCAAGGCTACCCTTCAGAAACCCATGGAATGGGTGGATGCTAAACTTTTTAAGGGGGCAGGAGGGAAGGTCAGTAGAACAGCATTTACTGAAAAATACTAGGCATTCACAGACTTTTCAGGATGAACCACAGTATTTAACCCTCTGTCTCATCTCACTGCTTTTATAAGGTTCTGAAAAGATTTACTTTTTAGGCATGTGCACAGGCCCAAATTTAAGGAGGTACATACCTACTCAAATAATTCTTCTTGTGTTTATCTTCCAACTGATTCTGAGCATAAGAAATATATATTAAAAAGTCCTCCTGCTTTAAAGGAAGTGGACAACACAAATCACATCTGTCACCAACAATCAATTAAGCCCAGGACTGAAAAAATGCATAAATATATACATATGTACACATACACACACATATATATAGTCCCAGGAAAGCTTGGAGAACATAAAGGACAAAAGGAAATGAGCTGTTTTCCAGTACTGCATACATTTTAAACACAAATTGAAGTATATGCCCATGAATTCATTCTGCTGCCTCTTAGTTTAGTTTGGTGTAATAACACAACATGTTACAAATTACCCTCCTCTCCTGTGTCCAGAATCAAATTCAATTTCAAACTTCCTTGTAATACTGGATTCAAAAAGGGAGCATCATTTAACATCGCTATTGCAAGTACTGGCAGATCCTTTCAGCTGAACCTCACCTACTTATTTGTGTTTTTTACTATGAATATATTTGTTTGCCTCTGTGTGTGTATGCACACACATAGCTATACTTCAGCCATTTTCATATTTGCACTGAGCAACAAACAGCTCAAAGGGTCCACTCCTTGGGGTATAGGATTTAGAGTTTTATTTTAGAGCTAAATTTATCTGAGGAAAAGCACCACAACAAATGCAAACCATGACAGCTGCAATTTGATTGAGTATCTGCAGAGGAGGCCAGGGACTGCTCTTCATTTCCTACAAATTTCATCAGAGGGAGGTGACCTGGGGCAGCGGCAGGGATGCTTAGCAGCGCTTGGCTGCTGTCCCGAGCAGACTGGGCAGAGAGAGGTGTCTGCCACAAATAACGTGCCTCTCGCCAGCTGGTGTACATAGGGCCCGATCCCATTTGTGCCCCGAATACAGCACCGAGGTGGTCGGCGTGGCGGGGACCGCGAGGAGCGACAAGGCCATCCTCTGCCTCACACGGGAACTGCATTCTGCTGCCGGAGAGACTTGGGTTTTACTGCTGCCTCTTCACCCGTGCCCTCAAGCACTTGTGGTTTCCTATTTTTCTTTTCCCTTTTTTTTTTTTTTTTTGGGGGGGAGGGGGGGGGTGGGCAGGGTGAGAGGACCAGGAGGAAAACACCTCCAAGCTAAAACTCAAATCTCACAGAACCTTTGGTCACAGACATGGGCCTGTTAGAAATGCCACTTTATCTAATCTTGCCATAGAAGCTGATTTTCCTCCCTGTGGTTTCTATATATTTTTAAATTAAGCTGAAAAGAACAGTTCAAAGGAAGCAGGCTTTTCTACCCATCAAAAGAATTTAAACTTACAAATACTACAGTGGATCTTTGAGACACTGCCAGGAATTTTAAAAAGCCTTCATCGCCGCAGTTCTGAGTATCCCCTGAGACCTTCACACAACATACAGTTCCTCACCTGGTTTCATCTCTGTAATACATACACTTTCCAAGTGCTGGAATATCTAAATTAAAATTTATTTCTTTCAGTAAGCAGAATTCAGAAGCATTTATTATACAAGAGAAGACAGATAATCTGTAGGGCCTTGTTTTCAGAGTTTCCTTGACTTAAACTAGATTTGTGTACTGAAGTTTTTTAAATCATTGATGTTCATGGGCTCTTCCATCTAGTTATTGTTCAGAACTTGAATTTACTACCATGACCTGCCAGAGTATATCTGGTGCCACGTTTAATTTGATATTACTTTGATACTTTGTTTGACATTTCCTTTTTGGGGGAAAGAGAAGAATGAGAAGGCTTTCCTACAGCTCAACAAGATTTGAGGGGAAAAAAGAAACCAAAGTAAAATAAAGCCCACTAATGCCACTATCTCTGATGTAGAGACATTGGCCTTTAATGAAAGACTTTATAACAGTGCTGCTGGGAAAGCATTGCAGCATGAACTGGGGCAAAACCCCTAAACACCTCTGAAGGCTTTACAAGGACTCCTAGACAAAGTCTGAGTGTATACAAAGCTTTCCTCATTTTCCACCTGAATAAAGATTTCAGAGCAAACTTTTTTTTTTTTTCCCCCGTTTTTCCTCCTCTTTCCTGTAGCCTGCAGCTCAACCCCACATGGCAATCTGCGTGCAGGGGAAGAGCTGAGCAATGCTGGGCAGAATCAAACTATGCACCTTTCAGTTAAAAGGGCAGCATGTGCCACTCACTCAGACTCTGGTAGAAAAGAAAAAAAACAAAAACAAAAACAAAAAGGATTTTTATGTCATCTGTTTAAAAGGCTGTTGTGTCTCATGCCAGGGAGGCAGCTAATTGAGTCTGAGCTTTGCCCCTCTTTTTAGGGCACATGATGTAGCAGCAGGCAGGAGGAGCAGGGTGCCCACACGGGTTGCCTGACACCTCGTCACCCTGGTCCCTCTTCTCGGAGTGAGAAAGAGCAGGGAGGATGGAGCAAAGCCTGCAGAGGATACCATGAATTGCCACGAGATCCGTTTCCAGAGCGGGCGACAGCGAGCAGGGGTGGCTTTCTCCACCGAGGGCAGAGATGACACTGGTTCATCCCTGGACCAGACCATCCCTGCTGTCCTGACCGCTTACGTCTCCTCAGCGCCTGCCGCCCTAACGCTCAGACCTGGGCTTAATCACGCTCATTAACAAATCCCTTCCGAAAAAAAAACAGGAAGATGACGCCACGAAGCCGGTACCACCAGCTCTGTCGGAAGCTCCCGGCTCCCAGACGGCGACGGGCTCGTGCCCTCTGCTGGAGACCCTGAGGAGGGGTCGGGCCGCGGGCTGGGCCGGGGCTCTCGGACGCTGCGGGCCCGGCTCTTCCTGAGCCCGCCTTGGCCAAGGCGTGAGGGACACACGGGGTGGGGGAGTGGGGACACTCGGTAGCGGCTGGTGTGCGCAGGCCGCCGGTGCTCAGCCTACGCAAGGGTCAGCATGACAGCAGCAACTGTGGTGGCACAAAAAGTGACTGCCAGCTATACGTAATGTTAAGTTTTAGAAATTTAGGACCTGGAAAGCAGATCTAGGTACATTCAAATTGCAGTATCATCATTACAACAAGTGAGTGCACTGCAACAACTAAAATAACATTTGTCATCTATATCTGTCCTCAGAGTAGGGGCCTTCCCTCCAGGATCTCAACTTTGCTATGATGAAAAGCAGCCAAACTCCCTACATATACAGTACCAAGTATCTGCTTTAAAAAAAAAAATAATAAAATTTCATTTCATAAGGCATAAAGACAAAATTAACTCCTTAATCTACTTTACCGCTGTCAAAAAGGCATCAAAAATGCCTGTAACACTGTTCCAACCCTCCTCATTTCTACTGGCAATTTAATGAGACAGGTTTTTTAAAGGAAAACTGTACAACATGTTGCTCTCTCAAGAATCTTCAAATTAAAATGGCACCAATCTTGCAAAAGCAAAGTCTAGATTTCATGAGTCAAAAAACAATCTCAGTAAAGAAGAAAATAATGATACAAGGTATAGAAACTTACACCTTCCAGTAAATCCTACAGACTAGTTCTGTGCCATTTTTTCCCATCCAAAATTAATCAGGGTTCAGTGTGGAATAGGTGCTCTCTCCCTTTAATCTTTACATCACCCACATGTATACAAGGTTAAATAGAGGGAAGGGATTATAGTTTGATGCTTCAGTCCAGTACAGAACAGCACTTGGAAACATCCCTCCTGGCTCCCTAGAACTGAATCTATAAATGCACATCTTAAAATTCAAGACAGAAAAATTAGAGGATTTGAATTCTGATACCTTCAAAACTTGAGCTTATTTATTTCCTTTTAACTGGAATGATTGTGGTCACTGACAATTTACTGATATTAAGCATTTTTATTTTTTAAACAGGATAGCAAATTATCTGAGAACACGACACAGAAACTCGCTAATCCCAGTTTGAACACAATCAAATTATAGTATCTAGAAGTACTTCAAAAAGGAGGCAGCTGAATTGTTAAATTTCTCAGTTAGGCAACAACTTTGTCTGTTCCAAGCTTTCCACAGTGTTTTACTGAATGTAGCTGTCAGAAAAGTACTGTCCAAAGGAAACCACACCCAATAACGGAAAAAAATAATTTAAAAAAGCCTTTTGAAAGGGATGAATTGCATTTTATTTGAGACTTGAGGCAAAAACAGGGAGAGTTTAACTAGAATTCAAAAGGCAGTTGGGGAAAATATTAATGATATGCTAAATGCTCCTAGGAAAAGGGGCAAAACCATCATTAGATAAACCTGTCAGGTTGGATTGTTTAAAAAAAAAAAAAAAGAAAAAAGGTATCTGTATCTATTCAGCATTTTCACCAGGTTCAAATAGCTCCTTTGCAGCGATGGGCGTTTCAGGAAACAACACCAAACAAAACTGCCTATGTGACCAGGAAACATGAGCTTTCACCAAGTGCCAGGTAAAACGATACACTCTGCTGGCACAAAACCCTTGTACGTTACGCACATCTCAACTGCTTTGGCCTAACTCAACAACATCCATAACACTTCAGTACAAAAGAGCTGAATAAACAACATGCTGTGGAAGAGACCCAAAATCTTCACCCAAAGACTAGTAGGAGTATAAGCTGGCAGGAAGTTAGACAGAGGTAGAAGGAAGATCAATCGTTGCAAGCACAGATGAGACTCAGGAATGTTGGTCTTGTGAACTGCTCCCTTAAACAAAAGAAAATACTCTTTTGCCTAAACCAAGACTCCTCCAAGAGCTTAAAGCAGATATAATTATCTATTGCTTTTCTTAATTTGACCATTTTTATAAGACTTCTTTTTAATGTAAAACTTAATGCTGAAATTATATTGCATTGTGGTGAACAGAGTCACTTATAACGCCAAGACAGACAATGAACTTCATCCCTCTGATAAATAACAAAAGTGAGAATTAAGGCATCTGATCTGTAGCATATGAACAAAGACAAAGGGGAGAAAATAAAATCTTCTCTGGACTTCAGCTTAGACAAAGGGAGGACAGATTACTAACACCTGTACCTGAAATACTCAGACATCATATCTGTAGTGAATTATCCAGGCTTTCTGCATTCATCATACTCTATCCATAAAAGCTTGGACATGAGCTGAGATGGTCATCTACGTGAACACCTACCAGAGGTGTGAACTCAAAATAAAGCAGGGCAGTAAAATAAATAAAGAGGGCTAAACTGACAGGAGATTTTCATGCATCCTTCTCTTTCCTTTTCAGCTCGCAGAAACTGAGCCCACTAGCCACAGCGCATAAATCTGCTCAAATGCTCCACGCAGAAGGATGCTTAAGTCACTTCTGTGGATCCTGCTCCTGGACCTGCCCACCTGAAAGTCAGTTGATGCTGCCCAAAGGCAGCTGGTGGTTCTCTTTGCCTGCACTGCCTTGGGAAGAAAGAACAACCCAGCAAGAGAACTGCTGTTCAAAATTCAAAGTGAAACACCACTTCCTTTAACAACTGTAGTTTCTAATTAGATGCATGTAGTAAACAAAATTCACATGTATCAGTGAAAACAATGATAATTTGATGCTTCTTTTCAGACAACAAATAAAACCTTTGGGAAACACTCATTAGTTCAAAAACCTTCTGCTCAAATAAGAGGCTTTTCTAAAACAAAACAAGAATTAAAAAAAAAAGAACAAGATCAGATCTCTCAAGACCTCATCCACATGTACTCATTGGCAGGCCAAGCCTCTGCTCTGCCTGACAGGAATTATTAAAGTAACATAGAGAAGTGAAGAGGGAAGGTGCAGAGCCACTATATCAATTACAAAAGAGAAAAAGCAGCCTTCTATAAGGAAATTGATGGGTTTTTTGTTTCCATAAGGTGATGATTTCCTCCCAGCTGCTCATGCTGTATACAAATCAAGCAGGTGGTAGGAACATGCGTCACGCCCCACTCATCCACACCCAACCTGCCTCAGTCAAGAGCTGCACACACACTCTCTACAGTCACTACTGTGCTTTATGACCTACTGCAACGCTAATGTGAACTACAGGTCAGTGGATCAAGGATGCTGTCCCTCATCCGTGACCCTGGTACGACCTTTTATGAGCCATTTATGTAGTTGTAGGCAACATGAACAAGGTGTGTTGGTGGTGCAATGAATGCTGACAGCCTCTGCTGCTGCTGCTCTGGTAGGGCAACAAGGCTTTGTAAAGTGCATGCCATATATACAGTCTTATGGTAACAGTCAATACTGAAATTGGCTGCTGTGAGGCAGTACTAATTTTTTTTATCTTAAATAGGGAGAAGGAGGGAAAAAAAGAAAAAGGGAAAAAAAAAGAAAAAAGCACCAATCTTCTAAGAGTCAAGTAAACCACAAATATAGCTGTGGTGCTCCCTGTGACTTAAGATGCACTTCCTGCCTCACAGGGATGTATCAGGTAAGCTGTTGAGGTTCTTAAATAATTCTGTCCACAGTCAGATGGTTTTTAAGTAGGAGAAGAAAACAAAGTGAAAAAATCCCTAAATGTTCATCTTCTCCAGGCCATGCAACTCATTAATGTATGCAAAAAGGACTTCAGAGCCCTAAGACATACATACCATTTCCTTGAATGCACTTTCTATGGCCCCAACAACCAGGCACTCATGTGGGATCTTCTTCTCAGTGAAGAAACGTGTTGGAGGGGTGCTAGGAGAGCCTGGGGCCCCCACACCACCACGCAGGGAGGCTGCCCGCGTCAGTGTCCTGCTGTTGGTGGCTTGGTTGTCAGGTTCCTCTCCCAGGCAGGTGGGTGGGAGGATGGCCGTGTTCCTCAGGATGTCCACTATCTCCTGCAGCTGCTCCTGGATATGGTGCTGCAGCAGTTTGGAAGCAACTACAGCTGCCCCCGACCCAGCGTGTCCATCAAACAGAGACCAGTAGTACAGGTTGATCCCATCTGTGTCCTAGAGAAGCAGGAGGGGAAGAAAGGGAAGGAAAAGAGATGGTCACTGTTACACAGCCACGAGTAAGGTGATGGAGCAGCTGCTGGCACAGGGACAGCAGGTAAAGAACAGGTAAATTTTTCAGAGGTAACCTTCTACCAGAAATGGAGAAATACTCACTGTGTTACCCACAGCTCTGGCAGGAAGAAGAGATGCTTATTTTTGTCACCAAACCCCAGCTTTTTTTTTTTCCTTAACCCCCTCAAAGAAAAAAACCCAGGCAATTAAAAAAGGCTGAACTTGCAATCTTTCCTACCTTACAGCCATCACAGGATGCAATAACCAAGCACAGCTACCACTGTGAGATTAAGTTAATTTCCTAATGATCACGTAGATTAGAAGAAACACATTTGAAAATCACATAATTGATAAATGATGGACCCACCACCATGGAGACAAAAATTTTATGCAAGACAGTAACTGACACTTCCAACAGGTTCGTTGTTTTTTTTTTCACTAGACCTGAGACAAAGGACTTCAGTTTGACATCTAGTAAAAAGATGTGATCCCAACTTCCATGCTGCTAGATAAGGTCCATCCCTGCTGGCAGATGGGACAGCTCAGGCTTCCCCTGTGTGTGCCAGCCCAGGAACCAACACAGAGATCCTCAAGGATGGCAGACAAGTGGGATCAGCTGCACTCCACCCATGCTAGCCTACACATTCAATGCCTAGCTTCTCCCAGAACTCTGAAAAGTTTCCTGTATAGTACTGGAGTTACATACCCTCTGATCAGAAGTGTTCTGGTATATCTCTCAGCATAATAGTATGCTTTTAGATCTTATATCTTAGCTCAACTCCTAGCATGCAGGTCAGCACAACTGATCTCATACAGGCAGCATCCAGAAAAAGTAAATTATGTAGACCTCATTATTAAAATTAAGGTATATGTGGTAATGTTACATATTTGTTCAGCAGTTATTGATCAATCATGTGATTTTCAAATATTTCTCCTTTCCTGCTTGATACAGTCTACTCTGACAGGTGTAAATCAGCTGCACTATTTGCTCTGATTTGAGCAGGAACCATGTTTTTGTGATGAGGTGCCCTATCACACAGCTAGTGCCCATTAACCCAGGGCTGGAGGCCGAAAAAGTTCTGGGCAGCACAAGGTCTGATCTGCTTGCAAAATACCAAGGAGCCATACCCTAGATAACCTCAATTGGTTTGGAAGAAATTCACCTAGAAATCCTTAGGGAAGCATTTAAGGCATAACAACACCTGTCTTTGCACGATAGCACATTTGGCAGCAGCACATGGAAAGAATCTTTCCCACCTCTCCTTTCCCCTCCATTTCTTCTTAATCCTGCACCTTCTCCCAGCTACGCTGAAACAACTGTGGGGCTCCCTTGTGAGCCAGATGTGAGTGGGCTAATACAGATTTAGAAATAAATCATTTTGCAAGGGACAGGAATCCGGCAACACTGTTGCAAAACACCTCACACTAAGAAAGCATAACCTAGATCTCACTGCAGTCAAAGAACTTAAAAATTCCATCTGCATGTCATGCTGACTGCAGTCTAATTTAGGCTGACAGACATGATTTGTTTCATTCACCCTAACACTGCTCCCTTACACAACAGCTCAGCATATAGTTTAGGCATCGTCTGCATCCCAGCACCCCATGCCCAAAGCACTGCTTATTTCAAACTTATGGACACATCTGTGAACTGCTGCTCCTGTTATTTTCTGCTGTTCCAGCTGCTCCACAAAGGTGCCAACCGCTAGGTGTAGGATAAGGCAGACAGGTTGGAGTAAGAACACCATAAATTGTCATTTGGAGATCCAAAAGACATCGTTCATTGTTGCTCCGAGGTATAAAATCCAAAACCTAATGCAAAATGTCTCTTTTAGCAACATGTATATAGACCATCACTACAAGTTCTTGCTGTTCAAAGGGCAGAGTTCGTTGCTGAACAAGCATTATTACTTTTAGCTTACTTTGTTGAAATACACATTTTAAAATAAGTCTATTTTTTTTTAGCTTATAGCACTGCTGCTGTAGTAAAAAGTTCAAATGTTCTTAACCAACACATTAACAGCAGTCATCTATACAGCGGAGGGTTCCTGCAAGAGAAGGAATTCAGCAGTTTGTTGTGCACTCTTCATTTCACTACTGAAATGCTGAGAAAAGGCAGTATTGTCCTACAGCACTGGATTAGTTACCACAGTAAGGATCATACAGGGTACATCCTATAATGGTGGAAAAACCCAACAATGTACACAGTTCCAAATGCGGCTCTATAGTCAGTCCCACCCACTTACTCAGTCTGGTAAATTCACCAAAAACCTGTTGTGAAATTTCACCCCTGAAGGCATGACTGGCAGGTGTGTTAGCTTGCTCTGGGCTCAGAATCTCTCCAAGCTCACACAACAGTTGGCTGTAAAATTCTGCTTAAGCCATTTTTAACGGATAACAGAATTACTGACTGGAAAACCTGTTTGTAAAAATACATCGCTATTCATGCAAAACGTGAGGTATTTTTGCCAACAGAAACAAGTATCCCAAACTGAAAGTATTTCAGCTTAAAACTGAAACCATTTATTCAAAATGGCAACACCGTGCCTCTTGGGAATTGTATATCACACTACTTCTGCTCCCATGCCACTCTTACGGTTTGGCTCCCTGGCCAATATCCACCTCATGATGCACCACGGATAATGTTTCCACAGCTTATGTCTTCATGTCATTCAAAACGTGCTATTCGTTTGGGGGAAAAGGCATTAAGGCATTACACCTCTGATTGAAATGGAAATATTTTACCTCCCACCTACAAGGAGAAAATATTCTGTCATTGCACTCCCCCCCTTCCCCCAAACTGTAACAGAAAATTACAATTAAGGACAAGTTTAAACCACCTCCCCCCAAGGTTTTTGAAGTTTTCCAAAGCAAGGTCCCACCAAAGTCCCTATTAGAGCCTTTCAGAAGATAAAGGAGAACAGTTAGTAGCACAATTAACACTCATTATTATGAGCGTAACACTGGATATGTCCTAAGCTGAACAAACCTCATATGAACTTGGTAGTCAAATAAGGTGCCATCAGAGACTGGGAAGCTTTAAGACAGACCAGAACAATGGTCCACGACAAAAAAGTCAAACTGAAATGTTACCACTTATTTCCTCTAAGTCAATGGGCAGCACAAATTAGGACAGAGAAGCTCGCATGGGCCTGAGCTGTATTCTCGGGCTGTCACTGACATGAACACAGCATGGCCACATCAGCTAGGGTTCTTCTGGAGTTCACTGAACTTGTCCTATTTGGAGAGGGTGTTGTTACCAGTTCAGCTAAGTTCAGGCACTTATATTGCACGCCTCCAAGACAGTTCTCTAAATTGCCCTTATAATTAAGCAGAGAGAAAAAAACCCTGCACTTTCAGACTATGCTCATCTCATTCCAAAGCAGATTTACTTCCCCATATCAACTGCAGAAGTATCCTAGATAGCTGAGAAGTCTGTATTTTAAGCACATACACTCAGGGGAGATGACTACTACAATGCTGCTCTTATATACATGTTCTGTGTGAGATGCTCTAGGGCCTTAATTTCAGTTGGGATCTGCAGGCATTAGTGTAACCTAAATATTAGTCTCCAAAAACTTGTTTGTATTCCTATGAAGTTTAATTTACTTTTAAACTAGCAAAGAGAGTATAACCACAAATAATCTATTAGCTGTCTAAAAACAGAAGAAGAAACCAATTATTTTCCCCCACCTTGAGAATAAAAATGGCTTCCTATTTGAAATAAATTAATTCTCAAAAACGATACCAATTTAATGATAATTAAATATATAGTGCAATAAAGCAGCAACTCAGAGAATGAACAAGGGCTGGTATTCTGGGCACACACATGAGACAAAATGCACAGAAAGGTCACTGCTTTTCCTCCCACAGTTGAGATGACCTCCTATAGCCACAAAGCTGTTATCATGCCTGACCAATTTGGTGGCCTTCTATGACAAGGCTACAGAGATGGTGGATAATGGCGGAGCAACTGATGTCATCTAACTGGATTTGTTCAAGGCATTTGACAACATCCCACATGACATCCTGGTCTCCAAACTGACAAGACATGGATTTGACAGATGGACCACTGCGGCTGGATGGCCTCACCCAGAGAGCTGTGGTCAATGGTTCAGTGTCCAAGTGGAGGGAAGTGATGAGTGGTGTTCCTCAGGGGTCAGTATGGGGAGTAGTGCTGTTCAACATCTTTGTTGGAGACATGGACAGTGGGATTGAGTGCATCCTCAGCAAGTCTGCTGACAATACCAAGCTGCGTGGAGTAGCTGACACCCTAGAGGGAAGGGATGCCACCCAGAGGGACCTTGACAGGCTTGAGAGGTGGGCCAGTGCACCTGTCACTGCTGCAGCACCTCTGCTATGAAGACAGGCTGAGAGAGTTGGGGCTGTTCAGCCTGGAGAAGAGAAGGTTCCAGGGAGACCTTATACTGGCCTTCCAGTACCTGAAGGGGCTACAGGAAAGCTGGGGAGGGGCTTTTCACCAGAGAGGGCAGTGATGAGACAAGAGGTAACAGTTTTAAACTGAATGAGGGGAGATTTAGGTTAGACATCAGAAATAAATTCTTCACCATGAGGGTAGTGAGGCACTTGGAATAGGTTGCCAAGGGAGGTTGTGGAAGCCCCCTCCCTGGAGGTATTTAAGGCCAGGTTGGATGAGGCTTTGTGCAGCCTGGTCTAGTGTGAGGTGTCCTTGCTCAGGGAAGGAGGTTGGAACTTGATGATCTTTAAGGTCCCTTCCAACCTTAAGCATTCTATGATTCTATTTTGGTGTGCATACACAGAGCTGTTCTCTCTCTTTCATATTTGGGAGCTTGAACTTCTTCCCAGAAGTATTAACATTCTGTGAACTTTCAGGGAACAAGACATCTATTTCTACTAGTTCTGGCAGTATTCTGCCAAAAGCAGTCTTTCAAACATCAATCTCCATTTATTCTTTTAACTGGACAGAGCCCTCAAGTGAGTGTATGACTGGTCAACACAGTGATTTATTTTAGATTTTCTTTCAAAAGATTCAGATTTAACAATATTCTGAATAGCTACTAGACACATGAAGAGCTAACAGATCCTTCCCTGCAATGACCCTACAATTCATTTCCCAAATGTACTAGGGAATCTAATAACCTTCAGGCTCCTCAACTGCTGACTTTGCTTTCAGAAAGGTTCAGCAGTTTCCTGGGTTTTGTAATTGTAAAATATAATTAAGAAATGCAAAGTTTTGGGTCAAATAATAGATGAGAAATCATGGAATAAAAAGCATATATATACACATAATTGGAGCTCAATTATAGGAAAAAAATTAAAAAGAGCAGCCTTAGCAATATATAGTGATCCATTTGGGACAAATTTTTCAGGTAAGCTAGACAGTGGTTCTACATGGAAAGCCTTCCGATTTTTTTTTTAGGAACTTAATTCCAAACAGGCCAATAAATCATGTTGCCACTAAAGATTTATTCTGAAAACCACAACCCGCTCTGACCAGTATTATTCTAAATAGGAACTACACTCACAAAATGCATTAGAATGCATCTTTAGGTCTCATAAAATTGGAACTGGGTGGACAACCGTCTCCCCATCCTCAGAGAAAAGCTTCCTCATGTTACCAATGATACGTTCAGCTACCTGTGGTAGGCAAGCAGCCTTGTGTCCCACAAAACAAAAACTCCAATCCGTATTTGTGGCAAAGAAAACTGCAGAATTAATAATTATGTATCCTCACATTACAGTGACAATAAAGAAGGCATCACACTGAGTCCTGCAACCTGTCACTGTGACAATATCCTTGCATAGGATTCCCATGTCACTCACTCATGGTCTTCAGTATTCATCATCAAGGTACCCAGTGGTTAGTTACAGGCATGTAAAAATTGGACCAGCAAAAAAGTTGTGCTGTTAAAAATGAATGCTCCTGAATAGGGACAGAGGGCAAATATGATTAATCAAGCAGCAGTGGAGTGGCGTGGGGGGAAAGAGATGTAATTAATTTAGGGTTGAGTTTTTAGAGTCTTTCCTTTCACTGCTCTGCTCAGTTTATCACCCACTCTTTCAAGAAGAAAACCATATTCATGCTTTTTAACAGGTCTCCTTGGGTTTGTGTGTGTGTTGGGGCCAAACAAATGCTCACTTCTCCATCCCCTTTATTTTTGGCTTGCCACCTCCTTCTTCTCACCCCCAGAAACTCTGCAGGGTCCACTCACAGAGCCAGGGCCATGACACCAGCACCCAACCCATGGATCTCCAACTCCCTTATGCTGCCTTGCCAAAACGCAGGGCTGCATTGATGGTGTTAGCATTAAACAATAATAATCACCCAACCTCAGGTGCAGCTGCCATTTAAATTTCATAGACTTCCCAGAAAGCAGGGTAAAACAAAGATGACATCTGGCCTTCTCAAAGATTCTGTGGAAAAACCCTAAAATCTGAGGACTATGAAATGGACTGGCTTAAATAAAGACAGTTTAAGTTCCAGCTCCTATTTTCTTTGTGCTCCACACTTTAAAAAACTAAAAAAAACCCCAAAACAGGAGACTTTCTTTTCATTGGACAAATAATAAACTGCTTCCCTTATCCCTTCCTCCTTCAGTATTTCTACAAGATGCTACACCACTCGGACTGTGTGTTATGGTGAGATTTCCCTATGAGGCATTTACAGTATTCAGCCTCTGACTTTCTTACTACATAATTGCCAGGATGATATTATACTGTTCACTGGATTGTCTCAAGCCTGTATTTCTACATCCTACTCATACAGAGTAAATTGCATCCCCATCAAATTTTAACACCGAAGTCATGCACTCCTTAAAAAATATTTGCTACTGATGCTACAGAGGACAAGATACAATATTACACTTCATAGTATGAAAATATGAAAACATAAAAATAGACACATTATAGACGTGTACTTTTTTTTTTTTCCCTTTTTAGATACATTCAACCAGCAAAAAAGTATCAAGGAAAAAAAAAAATCCTACTAATTGCTAGTGTAATACTGCCCTCTAGTAGAAAACTTTTTCTAGAGGAATGCTGCAGGTTTTGGGAAAATGTATTATATGGATCAGCTGGCTCCTCACTTCAGGCATTATGCTCTCTTCTGGTCAAAATACATCAGCAACAGAAGATTTGAAATAAAAAAATATTTATCTCAATAAGCCTGAAAGAGAGTGGCTGTTTCTTTAAAAATTGAGATAAAAGAAAGAATTACAGTAGAATTAAAGTGACCTGCCCTAGATTCTGTGGTGGTCCTGCTCTGGCAGGGAGTGGGGCTCGATGATCTCCAGAGGTCCCTTCCAACCCCTACCATTCTGTGATTCTAGGAAATACACTAGTTAACAGAGGAAGAGAAATCAGCAAGTTCTGTGAGATGCTTCACATATTGCAGGGTAACTGGATGTTTAATGAGGTTGACAACCATTAAGTTTAAAATGGATAAAAAGAACAGCTTTCACAAATATGCAGTCAGTTTATAGATCCTACCATTACGATACCATAATGATGAATACCTTCAAGGATAGAGAAGATACCTTTCCAATAATGAAATAGTTTTATATTCCTGTATTTTTTATGCAATCTAAACATATTAACTATGTGATGTTTGGGGAAAAGTTCCTTCTGAGGAAGATGACAAACCATGAAGTATAGTATATACAAGATAGTGAGCCCTTTTGCTCTTGGGAAGCATTCAGTACTACTCAAAGCTGGAAGTTAATTGGACTTTGTGAAACAATGCTACAAAGCTTTTTATGTCCCATGCATTCGTCCAGAATAGGAAAACAGAGGTAAATTCAGTACAGCTACATTCACCCACATCCCAGATGCAAAGGTCCCTGAGCAGGTATCTCACATGGTAGGCCTGGAACTTAAATGTGGTGCTAACCTCTGCACAGGACCAAGATGTGTCTACCCTGTCTGGTGTCTGCATAGGGGTATTTGTTCTGTGCATGACACAGTGATGCCCTTTGATACAAACCCATCACCTGGACCAAGCACATTATTACTTCTCTTGATGTGTTTTTTATACACAAACAACTTCTGTGGCCAAATGCTTACTTTATTAAATGTAACAAACACATGCAAAAATTAAACACACTCATAGAACCAAGTATCTGCATGAGGCAGTAGCAGACAATTGCATGGACTTTCTAGGAAAGACTTTTTTAAACATAGATTATTAAAAGAAGTTCTGTTTTGCCTTGCATGACTGTATGCAGAACTCAGCTCTAGCAAGTACAGGGCACAATTTTGTACCCAGAAATGTGCAAATACGTACTTGAAAAAAAATCATAACTGTCTGAATACAACGAAGAACATCAGCGCAAATGGACTGGGAGAGGTGATTTAAGGAAAGATTTTGAAAGAGGAAAGAACAGGGCTATTTGCAAACCTAGAAAATCTGTCAGAGTCTGAAAACACAGCAATAGTGAAATATGAAGCAGAACAGGAGGATCAAGAGGTGGGGCAGGACACAAAGGAAGAACACTTGTTGCTCAGGTCCCTGACAACCCCTGCAGCCATCAGGTGTACCAGGCCATGGGATTTTGGGGGAGTGACTGAAGCAGACTGCTAATCACAACCTGGTTTAAAACAAAAAAACAAAACAAAACAAAAATATCAAAAAAGGGCACTTATAGTCCACTGAAATACTAATTATCACTGAGGGAAAACTTGCGTTCTCTCAGCAGCGGAAAGACTGCATATCCACATTGTCTGACTCCAACATTCAGGTAGGGCATTTAGTGTTATATGGATAAATGTCTGAATCAAACACACACCATCAGTCACTACTGGAGTCTCAGCTCATGTTTAAAGAGCAGATGAAGTAATTAGCCAATTGAGAAAGAGTAGAGATGAAGAATAGCAGGTGATTGCCAGTAGACAAGCGCATGATGTACATCACTCTCCACACAGAGAGAGGAGCCATAGTCTGCAAAAATCACTGAATTAAGTGTGCTAGATGACCTTAATCTACCTGCATAAACCAAATGACTGTCTAACCGTTAATAAAATTGCATGACTGTACAAAAGGTGATACTGCTATGCTTGCAATAACTGTCACTGGACTAGTCAACCACAGCCATTAAACTCACAGTATTCTGCAGCAGTAAAGTCCTCAGGATTATATTTTCAGAAATGAAATAAAAAGGAAAATCCAAGGAGTATTCTCCTCCCCATTTTTAAAACAAAATGTCTTAGATGCAAGGAGCATTTTTCAATGCAAGAATTCAACGATCAGTAGTTGAGCTAAGAAAAATATATAGTTAAGTGTTCTATATTTAACCAGAGAGAACTAGTAAGATGTAACTGAAAATACACGAGACATTCAGTACCCATCTTTTAGTGTTATATTGCCACATCCCTTTATATTTATTTTGTACTTCTCCACTGACAAAATACAGGAGTCTGCTTACCAAACTGTCTTTCAGCTGGAGACCTTCTCCATTGGGCAGCGATGACCTCCGTTTTGTAGAGTTCTTGTTCGGTGTAGAATTAGTGCCTCCAGCTTTCCTCTTGACAAAGAGGACTTCACAGCTGGCTTGATCTTCATTGTGCGTGCTCTTCCCTGCATTTATTACCCTAAGAAAAAACAAAACAAAGAAAACAAGGGATGTGATCACATAAGAAGAGCATGGTAGCCTCCATGTGTATCTCATATGAGACTCAAGATGTACAGAACCATAGCCCAGAAGTATTGCAAATACTAGCTGAATTAAAGTATCTGACTTTCTTACACACACACACACACACACACTTTTTTGTTTCCATACACCTACACGTGGCCTAACGAGCATTTTTCACAGAACTATGTGAATAAGAACTAACAGTATCATGAGCATTTTTTACCCTTAGACATACCATGCTTTTCTTTAAAGGAACTACTTGATGGTCAAGGCTGGTAACACTTATGCCTCCTGGTTGAAACGTGAGATTCCCGAGCTGCTTTCCTACCAGCCAGTCTCTCTGCTACGGTGAATAAGGAATCTGTTGGCTAAAAGTGTGCATTCTATCTAGTTCCAAGTCTTGCACAAAAAAATACCTACTGTAAATCTAAAAAGATGTTACTACTAAAGGCACAGAAAAAAATGCAACTACTATTAGTCTGTTTGAAGGGCATATATTAGAAATGCTGTGACAGAAATACAAAGGAAAGGCATTGCCTTATATTCCAACACGCAAGTCAAGCTTGCTTGTACCACAGCAATACAGAGAGATGCATACTGAACACATTCCTCTAGTACTGCAGAACAACATAACCCCCCCCAAAAAAAAAAAAAAACAAACAAAAAACCAAACAATCACAACCTCAAACCCTCACACCTGTGTCCCCCCTGCAGCATAGAGAGCTGAAGATTTGCACCAAAAGCTGCAGGCAGGGAGAAACCAGCACTAAGAGCTCAGTACAACCTTTGGACAGCCAAGGGTATCCTGAAACTTGCACCTCAACTGCTCATCCTCCTTCTGTCAGCAATGAAGCTGAAATAACAGATATTCCACCATGACCATTTAAAAACCCTCATCGGAAGTTTGCATTATCCAAGATACTGTGGTTGCTGTCATGCATCTCCGAACAGCCAAGTTTGAGTATGTTTTCCACTTTCTACATGAGAACCTCATCACTAATGTTGCATCAGTTGACACCAGCTGACACAGTAGGACATGTGCTTTGACAGTCCTGGGCTCACACAGGGAAAACCTGTGCAAGTCAGGACCATGTCTTTTTCCAACCAAGCAGACACATTGCCACTATAATGCAAGCATGTCCTCTCCCATAAACAGTATCTAACCACTGCTCTTTACTATAAGGTTTGAGTCTCCTAACAAGCCAGCCTCTAGTCAGAGGCAGTATTTCCACTACTGGACAAACACTGAGTTCCACATCAGGCACACAATGTCTTTAAAAGCAACTGCTGCCTTGCCAGGAAGTCAAACAGCTTGAAGGCACCTCATAATTCTGATGGCAAGTTCAACACATACCTGACTTCTTGATCTCTAATGTTTTCATTACAGTAAAATTTTACATAATAGGACAACAGTTGCTAAAGGTTGTTGAAATGAAAAGAAAAACCCAAAGTAAGGCCTTCAGGGACTCTGCCCCAGCTTGCCTGCTCTTGCTGAAATGTCATTCTCTGTCAGCCTTGCTTAAAGCTAATATATTCTTTTGATTTTTGAGGAGCAACATGATACTGTGACATGCAAATGAGTATTTCTGCCTCTGATTAGAAAAAATAGTCACCTCTAAGAAAATCTGCATCCATTACAATTAACTGCTATCAGAAATGGAAAGATTCCTTACAGTGCCAAATGTCACACATTGCAGTCTGACATCTGTATGCACAATACCACCAGTTGTTTACAAGTATTTCTTGTAAATAAACACCAACTGTGGATAAAATTATTTTGTGAAATACACACAGAGCAGAGATGAAGGAGCATCCAGTCACAAGGCACCTGTGAGCAGTTTAACCATTCACCCCCTGTAGTGCCTAACCTTTGAGCAACTGGAGATCAAACATTGAGGCACAATAAGCTTTCTAGTCTGAAAACTTGACATTTTCTTGACATATTTGGAAAAATGAAAGCATATATTCAGAAACTGGGGGAAGGGGAACAAATAACAAAGACTTTAAATCAGCTGACCAACACCCCTTCAGTCTGAAAGGCTACAAGCATGATTAAAATATTGTAGCAGCACAAAAGGTGAAGTTTTATCACATCAGGAGCTAATAAGTATTCAGTTTAGCTTATCAGTCTCCTCGGTGATGCTGCTAGCTCTTTTCAACCCCATTTAAAATAAAAGCAGAAGACAGAGACAAAAGCTACTCCTTACAAAAATCACACCCCTTCCTTACCCCTTATCGTTCCTTATGAAAAATCACCAAGTGTTGGAGCTGCTCTGGTTTCTGAGCTTAGTGATGGACTTCAGAAGTTGTATGGTAGGGGATGTTCTGATTTTTAATGGCATATTAAGTTATCCACAATATGGTATAATTTTATAAAGCTCTTGCCAAGGAAATCTGTCAAGGCACCGAATACATTAGAAAGGCTACGAGAAAAGTGACCTAACAGACTAGCTTGGCAGTCAGCTACCATGAAACACCTGGAGCTGAACCTGTGTGCCAAACACCTTGCTAGAAGTGGATATGGTCAAAGGGAACCTGACAACTCTGAGCATGGAAAAGACATGAGAGGTGGCGTGTCAGTATATGTTGCATCCCAGAATTTCACTTTGTCTCCCAAAAAATCCAGTTTTCCTCTCTCCAGCAGAGGATTGAGTTTATTTTGGAAATCCTTGTGAAAACCTGAACTAATCATAATGTCAAAATTGTGTTTATGGGTGTTACCAGGTAATGCAGGGTCTAGATGCAAAAAGGTGCCCCTCTCCTGACACAGGCACTCTTCTACCTTTCCATTCCATCTCAATAGGCAAAGTTTGGGAAAGGGCTGTAGCAAAGCCCTGTTGTTTTTAATCTCAAAGCCTGACCTATGTGTTGGTGCCTGATGCCCAGCACAGAAGCCAGTAACACCTTCTGCTAAGCTTCAGAGTGTCTCTGTCTTTGCTGCCTTTTGAAATAATTTTCTTTCTGCAGCTTCTTAAATTCCTCCTCGAGGCAATCCTGTCAGCCAGATTTCCAGTGCTGACTTTACTGTTGTCTTTCCTCCTTGCTCTCCCAGACTGCAACTTATCAGGACAAAAACCTCATCTAAGCTGCTCATACAAATAACAAAACATAACTAACAAGATGTTGGTATCTCCAAAAGGTAACTCTTAACTACACCTCAGAAGTTTTTTATGGAAAAATCTACTATCCCCCTCTCCTTCCATGAAAGATGTGCTTCAGCCTCTGAAAATCTTCAGTTCCCCTTCCTATCTTTTTTTGTCTGTCTCAAAAAGTAAGTTATCCTCCAGTAAAGTGAACAAAAATGAGATAACGCACTACCTTTTCACACTTAAAATAAAGCCCTCACCCACTAAAAAAAGCCCTCCAATCATACAGTTGTCCTCACTTCCATTTTATCATGGATGCAAATAATAATAATAATATAACGCAGAGAAAAGGGAATTTAAAAAAAAAAGATTAAGGCCTATATAATTCTTTCTCACTCAAAGACATGTTTTCAAGGGAATTCTTGGTTTTGTTTTCTCTCCCCATAAATCCTCAAGATACTGTTTGATTAGACCTAATAATGATCAACTCCTTTCCATCCCTTCCCTTCTTTCCCCATTACCCATTTATCTCCTACCCAATCTTTCACAAAGTTCAACCCAAATAACGTATCGAATTTAGATTAGAAGCATCTTTGTTTATATTATTAGCTGTCTCTATTGTGTCAAACACATATTGCTCAGTAATAGCTAAATAATCCTGAGGTTTAATTCATGGTATAGTAGTGTTAGTAAAAATACATCCTACTTGTGAGTAAGAGCTTCCTGAAGCCTGCACAGTGAGGTGGTAGGTTTGATCTCACTTCTAGGTTTGATCTCACTTCAAGAGGTATTTGCATGGACCTTGATGGATGCCTCAGTACTTTACAAGACTAATCTCTGACATGGCCTCAGCTGAAAGTAAATCTCCCATATAGGAGCCAGCTAGTTTGTTTGGCTCACAATTAGCCTTCTGCTGGTATCTAGTGAGACCCCAAATCCTATCTGACTGAACAGAATTGTAGGTCACGCTGTGCTTCTCTTCTCCATTCAGTGAACAGCTCAAACTCCTGTGCTGAGGTCACTGATTACAAAATCCTAAAGTTTATCTTAAAAGAACCAAAACAGAGCAGATGAACAAATACACAACCGGTTTTGATAATGGTTTCCTGAAAAAAAAAAAAGCACCCCACCAAAAAACCAACAAAACAACTCATTCTTTTGAAGCATTTCTGTTCAGCTACTTTTCACATCGATATCAGCACATACACTTTTCAGTTGTTTTACTCCTCCCTATATTGTGCTCATTCAGATTACATTACGCTGTCTTTGCTCCAGCAAAAGTTTCAAGCTGTGCTGTAGGAGAGTTTTACCCTGCTCTAGATATCAAACTCTGAAAAAAATTACAGTAGTTGTCCAAGTACTCGCAAATCAAAAATAACAGGTAAAGGCAGAGAGCTCAGCAGAAAATCTGAATGATGCATGACAACAACTGTGTGCACAAAAAATGCTTTTTGAAATGTAAGGACTAAGAGAGCGAGAAGAGCTTGGGGAGTTATATTTCACCAGGAGAAGCACAGGAACTGGCTGCACATACACTCTGGACCTGCCCAAACAAAGAAATAAAACCTGTAAACACGAAGCCTAGCCTACCCCATCAGTTTAGTTGAGCGGTGGGGTAACTGAAAACCACCTGCAACCATGGGAGAACACCACAAATCCTAACTGCTTCTCCCCCACCAAGGCACAGCTCCACTCTGCAGTAGTGGAGAGCATTCCCAGCTCCATCTCCTCTGTCAGATCTGTTCTGAGGGTTAAGACATCATGCACTTCCAGACCAAAAGTCTGGGCACCCTATGCTTGCACCATGTTGGTTACGGCTGAGGCTTTGTCTATTATCTGTGTAGCCCACAGGGTCTGACACTGGAACAACAGAATACCTACAAATGTGTCTAAAAAGAAAGTGCTGCAGAGGAAAAAGGAGATAAGGCAATTTGCATTTGTCAGTGGGAAAGCAATCGTGCCAGGCAGGAAGCCATCCTTGCAGGAAAGGTCAGCTGCAAGTGGAAGAAGGTGAATGGAAGAACACAAAATCAGCTTGCAAGGGTCCAAACTTCTGAACAAAAGACCAGTTGGTGGTCCCAAGTTGTTACTTTCTTAGTTAGATCTCTTGGAAAAGATGCTGTAAGATGCTTTTTTTTTCATAAATGCAAAGATAAGAAAAGACCCTAACTCCGCTCAAATAAAACCTGAAACTTCCGTAAGATATTAAATATATATATAAAAGTAAAGTAAGCCCTACAAACAAGTTATCTGCTTTGAAATAATCCATACCTTTAAAAAAAGTAAAAATCTTTCCATCGCCAAACCAAAACTTTTCTCCTGTGCCTTATCTTTCTTCCCCAAGGAAATTTTGCTAACTTACCACCATTTATCTAATTAGCAGACATATAATCTTAAACATTTATTAAACAATACAACTTGGAACACATTTCTTTTTTCCCCATTGTCAGCTTTCAGGTTACCAACAATATCCAAGAGTAATACCACTCATGGGGGAATTCTTTTTCTAGGAAATACTGGCTGTATTCAATAATCACAAGAATCACAAGCAATGACAATGAAGGGCTGCTGCTGAGGTTCTTTCTTTTTCTGATAAAAGTGACTTTCTTCACTTCTGGCATATAAATGTTTCTGAAATAAAAGTATTACCAACCTTCCTGCTGTTCACATGATGAAAAAAATGATAATGGCAAAATGTCATGCCTACCCATGCATCCCTCAAAAACACAACAAAAATGTCCCATGCCAATGCAGTTGCCTTACATGATGGAGGAAAATTTAGCCTACACCACCAGCTGAGGTGAAGAAGAATTGCTTGCACAATGTCCTGCAAGATGTCTTTATTTGTGAAAACTGCTCTCAATTGATCTACAAAAACTTCCATTTTTTAACCCCCAGGCAAATGCAAAAACTCTTAATATCCTTAGCCTTAGGCAAAACGAGGCAGACAAAAGCAGATATATCCATGGGCAGTTTGTGGTTTATTGCGATTTTCCATTTAAGGCTGGAGGCTCAGAGTAGCAGTGAGCACTAGTAATTGTTTTGACACTAAACGAATCGATTCATCAGGCAGCAGAGCCCTTCTCTCCCTCTACCAACCTGGCAGGCTCCAGCAACCATGAGTCTGACACCAGCTTGCATCCAACTCAACTAGTAGCACAGAAGTAACCCAGACGAATGAACAATGTACCTATAAAACAACAGACAGTATGTTCCTACAGTTTTGCGTTATGATTTCAACTGTCTTAGAATGATCATTAAAGACACCATAAAAAACCCTTTTATACAAGTATAGCTGGCTTTTCTTCTCTCTTCCCCTCGCCCTCTTTCTTTTTTCCTCCCTAATGGATTACTGTGTGAGTGGATGTCACTGCCTTTTTTTGTGACAACTCATTTATAGTCTTAGATTTCCAGGTAGGTGGCTGTTTAGCCCTCTTCACCCACACAAGATTTATTTCTGCACTGGGAAGAAACTTGAAAGAGATTTCCTCTTAGCTGTTCACCTCCTGCAGACAAAAGGCAGCTTTTCAAGCAGGCTAAACAGTTTCATTCATTCATTACTGTAACCGTCATACTGCTCACATCAAAAAACCAAACACCCACTAGTATTGTCCACTGCAGGCAGAAATTGAAGCCATCCCTGAATCAGATCTCCAAATCCATGGGGCTGAATAAAACCTTCATTTTGCTAACTGAGGAGAAAGTGAATGTGTAGCCATAAATACGAGTCTTGCCATGCTCCAGTGTGAAAATATGGGTTCTTGTACCAACAATCACACTGGTATACTGGGCCAAGTTCACTTTAGAACCTGGCTAGAAACTACTACACCTGCCAAGCTGATAAGGACTAATACAGGATTAAAATAGGCAAGGCCCCAAAGCAGAATACCATTGATGCTGGAAATTTAAAATACATTAAAGAAGTCAAAAAATTATGCAAGAAAAAAAAGTTCTATACATTTCTGCCCAAGTTCAGTGCAAATGAACATAAACTGGTAACACAGCTTGTCTTTGGATGGAAGTCAATGATATGATGAAGGGAAGCCCCCTCTAATATTAATTGTATGCACTTCCCAAAGTGCTCTGGCAGGGCGTATCATCCAGCTACACTTTCCAAAAAGGATTAAATACTAAGTGACTACAAGGAACAAGACAGCTGTAGGTCACAGCAATGGAGCAAGCTCTGTGATCACTACACGGGGACGAACAGCTCTTTTTGACAATTAGCATACAGATATTACAGGAGAAAAGTGAACCCAGAGCAGATGCTGAGCCAGATCGGTGGGACACACGTGTTTAAGCATGATCTCACTTCAGGGCTGAGCAAACTCAGACACAGCTGGCAAAATTAATTGCCAAGTTCTCCTCCTCCTTCCTTCTGTACTGGCTGTCAGCATGGCGTAAGAAGAGGTTGCAAAGGCAAAGATGAACTTGACGCTGAATGAGAACCACCATTTATTTCCTACAAAGCACAGTGAAATTGCAGAGATACAGGCCAGATTGCTCAACATACTGTCCAACTTTGTCTGGCTGTCTGTTCAAAGCTTGCTGAAAAAACCAAGTAAGAGACCTGGAAGAGGAGGACAAACAACTTAGTGTTGACCTGTATCCTTCTAGTCCAGTTTTCCCTAATGTTTTAATGTCTTAGACATTTTTCTTCTCCTCCTTAATAGGTACATTTTGAAATTCTGCTGATCTAGGAAAAATGGGTCTGAACTTATTTCCTTGGTATACAGGAAGAAGTTCTCAAAATTATGTATCTTATATGAATAGGGCATATTCAGTCCAGTGAAGTCAGCCTTCAGGAGAGTTTGCACAAAAACATTGAGATTTTTATGCATCACTAGATTTTTCTAGTTTTTTGTTGTTAAGGCAAATAATGCTTATCAGCTTTGGCTGGTATGACAAGTTTAGAGCTTCAAACTCAAGCAGAAAGTCTTAAAGAACAAAAAAGGTGTGAAAAGAAAAGGAACCTTTCCACAGGAATATACTTCATCATGGTTTGTTAGCCTGTGAATAATCCTTCGAGTTAACTTTACACCTTAGGACCAACAACTCGTGGAACTAAGGCACCTGGTTCAATCTTAAGAAAATACTATGCACATCATGGTACTGACTTTCCTTCCTTTTATCCCCAGCCATTTTATCACAAGTGTGACTTTCCTGCCTTAGCCCTGAAGGGTGAACCTGAAAGTTCACCGATGAGCAATATCTGGCTTTTGACTGCATACTGAGAAACACATCTTTGGGTAGTGTTTTTGAGCTGTTTTTAGATGAGAAACATCTTTGGATCTATCCTTGAGCTCACATTCAAGACAAGAATGCATGTTCTAACATTCCTTTCCCTCTAATGCCGTGGAAAAGTAACCACTTCCATGCCTGTTCCTACAAGCTGTACAACTCTTTGTGCACACAAGGCTGAAAGTAGTCTTGGAAAAAAGCATCAGTCCTAAGGAGGACACAGTAGACATGCAAGTCTCGCAGAAGAAAGAGTGGTTGCTTACAAGGTCCAGTCCTCCCCACACAGTTACGTGACAGAACTACAAAATCACATTAGTTAAAATGCCCTGTCTCTAACAACAGCCTGCCCCTAACTTCTTTTGTAAGGGACATCCAGGCCTCAGAAATACTCACTTTGCCTACAAGCTCAATACTACTTTAACTACTAAACCAACTACTACTACACAGAAAAAGCACAATCAGCCAAAAGGTCAATTTCAATTAAAAATATTTTAGTTTTATTGTGCCCTCATGAATGAGTGTTTGCATTTGTCAAGGATGCATGAAGAAAAAAATGCCACTTTTTCTCCCCCTATTTCCTTCCCAAAGTTCTATTTTTGAAAGCACATCCAAAATAAACCCTTTCTTCCTTAGAACAATACCAACTATATGCAAATAAAAGCTCTCCCTATGCTTACAATGAAGCAAGTTACGCATTCGAAGTAATTCAGTAAATCCCACACCATCAGGCTATGATGCTGTAGACTGCAGTCTCAGCTCTCTCAGGGTTAAGAGAAATCAAGATAAATGGCTTATGCAAAACTGGTCCAAGCTTTAAAAAAATTATCTCTCTTATATTTAGCATGTGTGAAAGTTAACTGTAAGAGTCAGGCGGTGATGGTACTAATCCCTTTTATACAGCTGCCAACTTAAATTAGCCCCAAGCTAATCTTTTCAAGTGTGACAGGGAGGGTACACATTTCCAATGATAAGCACTAATGCCTTATTCACAATATCCCTCTACTGCAGCAGGTATTGTGAAGCCTCTATAACCTGAAAGAAGTCAACCCGGTAATTTATTCTTAAAAAGTCATTATAGGAAACTGTAGATGTATGAAAGCACACATACAGAAGGCAAAGGGAAAAAAGAAAAAGAAAAAAGAAAACATCACATACAGCTTTATTACCAAGACACCACAAGTAAAAAAATTAATTCAAAGCCAATCATATGCTGGTAATTTTTAAGAATAGCTCAAAAGAAAAACTACACCCTGTTGCTGGAGTTTTACATCCATCACTTTTCCTCTGGGAGACCATTAAATGGTAGCTTGCACGAAGGGGCCGTGTGTAAAAAACACTACAATGACTCTTTGCTACAGAAACGTCCCTCAAAACCCAATCCCTTACTTCTATTATTAAAATTACTTCGCTAGACCTTATATTTGTAGCTGTTAAAATACAAGCTAAAGGCAAGCCAATAAAATATCAGCAAATCTGAGTCTGGAAAAAGAAAAAAAAGGATGCAGAAAAACAGCAGCTACCTTAATCTTGGTAGATCTTGATCATCAAAACACTTGTATAGTGTTCATCTATTCTGCGTGGGAGTAACAGCCAACTCCAAAGTTAGCTTTCCCTAATTTAAGGTATTAAAAAGTCACAGTATTTAATGCAAAACAGGATTAGGAAAATATTGCAGTACTTTTACGTATGTTTTATATACAGATTCACACTAACCCCTGTACAAAACTATGGTATTCTCAGGCAAGTTATCCAAAGTTCAGTTAAATGTTATGTCGTTGAATAAAAAGTGCATTTTTCATGTAATATAGGTCAAAGTGCTTAATATCTTTGCTTATTTATTCAGGCATCACATATGCAAAATGTCAAGTGCAGTGATAATTTGGAGACAAAGTCAACAAAGGGACCCTGGTAAAATCAGTACCAGTAAAAAGAGGAATCACAGCCAAATGCAGAATTTCTGCCCAAGAGCAGGCACAGCGCAGTAAGCAAATGAGTGTCTGTCTGCACGCACGCATATGGCTTGGAGACAAGGGTGTCCTCTCCAGCCCAACCTGCTGCCTTTATCCAAGAAGGAAGGTACTCAAACTCTGGGGTCTGCAGGCCAACTAATACTAGGGTTTGCCACAACATGTCTTAGGGGTGTGCTGCAAGCAGACCACCTGCACCTCAGATGGCATGGACATGAGCACTGGGTAGACACTGAGACTGAACCTCAGGGCTCCCGCTGCCTCTGCAAGGGGGGTGGGATGAAGAGATGTGCCCCCAGCCAAGAGCAGAGGAGGCACAAGGTGAAGGAGCAGTTTTGGAAGGTGCAATACCAGAGAATCACAGAACGGTTGAGGTTGGAAGGGACCTCTCTGGAGGTCATCTGGTCCAATCCTCAAGGGTCACCTAGAGCAGGTTGTTCAGGACTACGTCCATAAGGGAATGCAGAGGGACCAAAGCCCAAAGCAATAGAGACCTGCTTTACCCAGTGTGTGCACAGGATCTGGCACTGAGCAGGAGCTGCTCACTGCCACCTTGTGAAGCCTGAAACACAGAATAGCTCCAAGCTGGGACCCAGCTCTGTTCTGACTGGGAGCTGAAGCAGCTCCACAGCTACTACCAGGTCATGCTGCTCCAGCACTATTGTTTCTTCTACTTGTGCTGCAGATTGACTCCATTATGAATCTTACCCATTCCAAAGTCAATAGCAAAAAGCACCACTGGCTCCTATGAAACCTCAGTCAAAGTCTTCACTTGCGAACGCCTCCAGGCACACTGGAAAATCTACAGGCTGGCAAATACTTAGGACAAACATAGTAAGCAGGCCTGACATAAAATAATTTAAGAAGAGTTATAACTAAGGAGAGTCAATTGTTTCTGAAAAGGCGCACAGGGTAGCCCTGCACAAACAGACCTAAGCAGCACTGATGAGGTGGATCCTGTGTGGCATGATCTCAAAGGCACTCACAATCCCAGAGAGGTCTCAACAAGAACAGTCAACACCAGAACCAACTGACTACTCTAACTTGTACATAACCCTTCCCATTCCTCTCAGACCACCGGGAAATTAAAATTGTGTCAAGATCTGTAAAAATATGTATCAGGAAATAATAAAGTATTTAGCATGTCCCTACATCCTGCTACACCAAGGAACAACTTGTTTTCACAAATGATAAATACAGTTGCACAAATGCAAAATAAACACTAAGGCAGTGACTGCAACTGGAAGTTTGCATTTATTACCCCCTTGACAAGACTGTAAATAAACATTAAACAAAGCTGTATGTGGTCTGAAAAGAAAACCCTGCAGAATTCAAGTTAAAAAAATCAGAAAATGAGCAAGAGAGCCAACTTCTCAAGCAAAGATGAAAGGTGAACTTTCACAAGTATCCTCTTTCTTGGATTTCCCATTATAAGCAAGCTTCATTTGCCAGCATGCTACCCCACAGGGACACCTCTGCAGCAAAGTTATGGTTTTTTTTTAACCCCAAATCAACATATTGCCACAACAAGACCAAAGAGATAATACGGAGGCAGACATGGCTGATGGAGGAGGGGTCCTGCTTAAACTATCATTTCTGAAAAAAAAGTTATGAAGTTGTATCTCAAGTCTAGGAAGCTAGCAATGACTAGAGATGATGCACCGCAGTGTAGTGCTATGTAACTGCAGACATAAAATACTGATCAGTCTCTTCCTTAGGAAAATCCATTCAGGTTTATCTTCAGCTTCCACAAGTCAAACACAGAGTGCCTTCTCCTTGGCACTTGTGCTGGCTTTGCATTGAGAAGCCAAGTACTTTTAATCTTCTTTAGGTGTCTGTATGTGTTTATAGTCAGCTACATGTGACTGCTGCTACAAGTATGGTGCCCAGAGGTGAGATCTAGTCAGATGTCTATGGTGCAGACAGCTAAGTCTGAGCTAATCACCCAGACTTTATTTGTAAGTAAAGAGAAAGAGGACATTTGGGGCCATGATTCATCTGACCTATTTTAGTTGTTTACATTAGCATGAAATGTCTGTTCCTCTTCATGGACAATAAAGCTGAGCTTAGACACTTTCACAGCAGGTTGTCAGTATGTGGTCAGATGATTCCCACCTTAGGTGCCTGAGCTGATAGCAGTGGAGAAAGTAAAACAAACAAACAAAGAAAAAAAACCCAAAACACACAAAAACCCCACCAACCCAACAAAAAAAACTTAATTATCTTTCAATAGGTTTTCTTGCTTTTTGAAATGCATTTTCCACAAAATGCATCTTTGGTATAAAAGTCCCTTGGTATGACTAATAATGCCACCCAGTGCAGAGAACCAAGGCTGAAGGGGAAGCAGAAGAAACAGAAATAGATGCAGCAAAAATTATTTTGAAAATAAAGACCAAGGACAGATTACTAGGTGCCTAAAATTTGGCATTATAGCTCCTGATGTGACAAGTGAGTTTAGCATGGTGCAGCAATTTAAATGGATCTAAAACAGCTGGTGGGGTTCTCAGACACAAAAGGAGATAATTGTCAACCTTATTCACAGCAATTAAATCTGTATAGGCTAAAATAGGATCCATTGTTCCCCCAAAATACTGGGATTGGTGCCAGAAGTAACTTCAGTGGAGCAGAAAGTTGGCAGTTTGAAAAGGGGCTGAAAACTGTGTAATCCTCTAGCATAATAGGGATGAAACCCAACACACAACCAAAGAGGGAAGACGAGTTCAGAGATTCTTACAGAGAAAGAATTTCTCTTCTTCCAAAAGTACCAGGGAGATGTCAGAAATTAGTACTGAAAGAGATGTCAACATAGACTTATCTCAGTGGGTAACCCCGCACAAACGGAAGTGTATCCAGTAATTTCTTCTGCTGACTGAAAAGAAGAAAGCTAGAAATTATTCTTGCTATATTTGGACATTTGCACACTACCCAGATATGTTCCTTTGGAGTCATCTGAGCACATGATATTTAGACAGGCACAAGAAAGCTAAATAACCGTTAAGAAGAGGCCAACACTGCCACTAGAGAAACAATCATTAATCTGCTCTCAATTCAAAATGATCCACAAGTGATAGCAAAGGATTTGCAAATAATTTGCCAAGGACGAAGTATCTCCATAGCATCAAGAGACAGCTGTTAGACTGGGCAATGCCACAAAGAGGTTGCACTAGGATCTTCAAAGCAGCGCACAGGCTGTCTCATGTTCATCAACATGTTCCAAGGAGACCAGTGTTCATGCTACCTGGAGCCAGGGTAATAAAGGCAGCACACCAGAAATGTTTTCAAGGTAGGGGGAAAAAAAATTAAAATCTTTTTAACCCATCTGAGAACATCCCTCTCTCCTGACTGAAAACCTGCAAAACCCAGACCTGGAGTAGGCCATACTGCAGGGATGTCACCAAAAGCCTTCTGAATCAGAAGTCTGTGTTCAGCTCCTTCACAGAAAATATATTAAACAAAATACTTCAAAAATTAAGTCTTAACTTTAAAGAATAAAAAACTGTTTAGGACTCTGACAGAATAGCCTAACAGAAGAAATGAAAACTCCCCCTAACTGTAGGCTGGAAGGTACACCAGAGCTCCCTCTCCAGCATTTACACCCTCCGGTGTAACTAGAATCATGCTGGAAAAGGCTCCAAGGGCAGCTTGTCAACACATTTGGCCCCACCCTCTGCCTCGAGGTTTTGCCCTCTCCCTGCACCAGGTCCATCACTCCAACTTTTTGCTCCTTCACCCACCAGTGACACCCCCACTGACAAATATAATTCATTTTTTGTCAGATCCATTCCCTGATGGTTTCACAAGTTTTGTCAGCCCAGCAGAAAGTCAGGTACCTCAAAGCCCAGTGAAGCAGGAGCACCACGGCTGCCCCACTGGGCAGCAGCAGACTGCACCTGCTCCACTGTGCAACTGCAAGCCTGCTCCTGGGTTACAATTGTACTACTAAATACAGCTGGCCCTTCTTCTCTAGCCCAGGGGCCAAGGGACATAGGTGACCGTCCTCATCATCTCCCAGAACTGAATGTCTGCTTCCAAACTGCCCAGTGCTGCCCAGGCTGCTCCTGGGTACCATCTGGAAAAATGCCAAATTGCACAGGCCACAGCCGTGCTGGGGACGTGGTAAGAAACAACATGCACAAATGCAGGACAACCACTAAAGCCAACATCTGTTTCACTATCACCTAGTACAAACACTGTCCTGGCAGCCAGAACAAAACCTACAATGAAGGGCGGTTTATCCCAAGCTGCAGACTTGGGGATTCCTGCTCAGTCCTGTAAATGCTCCAGTGCTGGACACTGCTAGATGGGATGTTTGACTGTGCCTTTCTAGATAAGAAGTTCTCCAGAACCTCAAAGAAGCAAAAAAGGACTAATTTCTCCTACACACTTTCTCTTGAAAAGAAAAAACCCACTCTTATTTCACCATGTGATTCACCTGAAATACAATTCTGTGAAAAGAGATGAGTACAGATAGCTGCTGTTATGCACCACAAATACCATAATTAAAAATCATTCATCTTCAAAAGATCTTTCTTCAAAGCTTCAAATGTGTTGTATTATTCATTGAAAAGGCTTCTACTGCACTCAGGGAAAATTACAGTTAACCATTATTCTGCAGCAAGAGTATCTACTAATCCAAAGACTGTTTTGCAGTGCAGAAAAGTCCATGGTAGTGCTTGAACTAGCTAACTAGGATATGCTGGTAACTATGAGTTCCAGCAACTTGGGAAGGACGGTGATCAGCAAGTGCCAACGCTGTGCAGAGACAACAGCACAGCATCAGCATTGCAGTGTCATGGCGAGGGCAGGCTGAGAGCTGTTCCTTTCTGAACACCATCCTTTCAGATCACAGACAGTGGCAGAGATGCTTGAAGCACCTTTTGATCTCGGGCAGCTCTAAGCCCTGGTTGTTGCCAACCCAGCACCAGCAGGTGTTCTGGCTGCTGCTCAGCTCTGTATGCTCATGCTCCAGTGCTGCACCCAAGCTCCCTCCTCAGAGACATGCAGCACTAAGGTGTCTATGTAAATAGCAATCTATCCTAAACGTTTCTGCAAGCCTATTAGCTAAACCAAACCTGATAAAGCCTAACTCTGCCTTACATTTTCCAGTCCCCTGGCAAGTTCTTCAAGGTTCAAGTACCTCCCTCCTGCGCTCTCTTCACCACTAGATACAACTACAAAGTTGATCCGAGGTTTGTTTTTTTTCCTCTTTTTTCTTTAAATTTACTCTATCTCCAGTTCCTCTGCTCCTGACAGGCCCTTTGGTTAAAGGGGATACGCTGTGGTGAGCCACATCCCTTCCTCCAACCCGGAGAATGGCATCAAGCTTTCTGACCCCATTCTTCAGCCTTCTCTAAGCTGGTCCCATCCCACCACCAAAAAACTTGTTTCTCATTTCTTGTTACTAGGAACTTTCTATTCCTGCACCACCCTCCTTGAAGGGAAGCTGAAGGAGATCTTACCTTCAGTCAACACTGCCCAAAGATACTGCCACTAAAAGAAAGAAAAATAAAAACTCCAAGTCATGTAGTTTAATAACCAGCAGTAAACAGAAACCAAAACAAACAAATACACACATTACTCTTCAACTGATTCTCAAAATTATCCTTCAGCTTAAGATTGCCTCCTAATGTAAGACAATACAGCAGCTTAAAATGTTACATCTTGCCTTCAAATTTATTAATGCCTTGTACAATACAGTAGAATGATATAATAGCAGTAGCTTTAGCACATACAAACAAGCACAGCAAACAAGACTTGGAAGCACCTACAAAGTAAAAGAACAAAAAGAAAAAAAATCATAGAATGCCAGGCTCAAAGGGACCTCAAGGATCATCTGGTCTAACCTCTTAAGTAATATTATAGTTTATATGAGATGGCTCCCGATCTCCACAACTTCCCAAAGCTTATGGAGAGCAGCTTTGCAACGACATCAGCCAGCTCTCTCAACACCCTAGGGCGGATGGCATCTGGACCCATCGATTGGTATGGGTCAAGCTCCTGTAATAGTTGACACACCAACTCTTCCTTCACTGATGGCGGGTCGGTGTCTGCATCTGCATTAACCTGGACTTTGGTTCCTATGGCCTGAGACCCAAAAGCACTGGTAAGACAGAGGTGAAGAAGGTTTTGAGGACCTCTGCCTTTTCAGCTTTGTTGGTGACTAGTTTACCTCTGCTGTTTAATAGTGGGTCAATATTATTCCTCTGTTTCTGCTTGTTGTTAGTGTATCTGAAGAACCCTTTCTTGAAGTTTTTGACATCTTTGGCCAATGTCAGCTCAAGCTGACCTTTTGCTTTCCTAACTGCATCTCTGCATACCCTGGCAATGCCCTTGTAATGTCCAACCGGTAATGTTCCTCTTTTCTACCTCTAGTACATTTCCCTTTTGATTCTGAGCAGACCCAGAAGCTCACCATTCAGCCAAAGGAGTCTCTTGCTCCACCTACCTCTCTTGCTTTTGGAGGGGATGAACTGGTTTTGAATATCTAGGAGAGGGTTCTTGAAAAACTCCCAGCACTCACTAGCCCCTTTACCCTCCATAGAAGCTTCCCACAGGATTACTTCCAACTGAGCCCTGAGCGAGCAGAAGTTTGCTCTTCTAAAATCTAAAACCTTTGTCCTGGAATTAACCTTCATTGTGCTCAGCAGAATCCCAAACTTCACAATATTGTGGTCACTGCAGTCAAGTCTGTCACTAACCGAGATATTACGGAACAGGTTTTCTTGGTTAGTGAGTAGTAAGTCCAGCTGTGCCCCATTCCTGGTTGTCACATCCTACATTTGTGTGAGGAAGCAGTCTTCTACACATTCCAGGAACTTTATGGATGTCAGGTGAGCTGCAGTGTTGTTCTTCCAGCAAACGTCTGGGTAAAGTCTCCCATAAGGACCAGGTTTCGTTCACCCAAAGCTTGCCCGAGTGACCCGAGCACCACTTCATTGGTCATGTCGTCTTGGTTTGGGGGTTGGTTACAGACGCCTACTATCAGGTCACCCTTGGAGACAATCTCTCTGATTTTGACCCAGAGGCATTCCATAGGGCTATCACAATTACCATAGTTGATTTCTATACATTGAAGGTTTTCCTTAACCTAGAGCACGATTCCTCCACCTCTTCTCCCCTGCCTGTCTTCACAAAACAGCCTGTAGCCATCTGTCACAGTCCTCCAGTCATGTGAATCATCCCACCGTGTTTCACTTATTCCTGTGATATCATAATTATCGGACTGGGCACGGAGCTCCAGTTCCTCCTGTTTATTTCCCTGTGCATTTTAAGCAGGAGAGACAACACCTTAATAAAAATTAGTATCTTTATATAGTACTGCATCTACGTATAATCAATAAATTGCATTGTATCTTATACACAAATATACAAACACACACATACAAAAATACCTTTAAAATAACAAGTGAAGCAGCCAGAACCTTCACAGTCTTTACATTGGATTTCTCAGTTCTAACTGACAAGATCATGATATTGATGTAATTTTCCTTCCTTTATCCATCAACCAGCTTAGAACACCCACCTTTTCCCACCAGAGTGTGTGCCTCAGGGGGAGGGTAATATTTCAATTGAGAAGAAGGAGATCCTTTACTCTACAGACTCAAATAGCCACATAGTATGATCACACCATCTACTGTGTAAGTTTAAACAGTGTTTTCAGAACCAGTTAAAAACACCATACTTCCTTTATCTTCATCTTCTTTGGACATAAATACACACACACACTCCCACATGTATATTTTAAACAAGGATAAACTTATCTGGTTAGGACATATTTTATTTTCCACAAAAAGATTGGTAAATTAAATTTCTGCAGTTCTCAGAGTGTTGAAATAAAATGCCCCACAGAATACAGAAGCTATCATCACTGCAAGTGGAAAAGAAAGACTTAAAACACAGGAGTCCTCCTCTACCAGGAGGGGGGGGAAAAAAATGCAAGAAAAAAATTTCCCATTCCTCTGAAATACTGATTATATCAGTAGGTTCAAAATTCAATCCTACAAAGAAAAGATTTTATGTAATGCATTTCTGAACAGAAGAAATAGGCCCTTGTGTGGCTGATGAATGGATGGCGGTTGCAGCAGGGGCAAAAGGGTCTCCAGCCACATTACCTGGTGTTACACACCTCCCTCCTTTAATACATAAATTAAAAATTGTGTGGCCTCACAGTGCTAAACAAGGGAAAGAAGAGCACCTGAGAGAAGGCTTGTTAACCGATTTCCTCCAGAGCACCATTATGCCCTCAGAGATAAGCAGGTTGCCCACTTGGGTCTGCGGAGAAACAAGCCAGTGGCAGGAAAAAGCAGCAATTATGTGTTTCTGTTCCTCTAACCCACTGGGGGGTGGGGGTGCCAAGGGGAAAGGAAGGATGCTGACCTTCAATCTGACAGCCCCTTATAATCTGCTTCCATATATAAACTGGAACAACAACAACACATTTTAAAAAATGATCAGTTTCTGGAGCATCTTCAGAACTGCCCTCAGCAGAACTTTGCTGTCCCTGATATCTCAGGACTCTGAGGTAGCATTTTGTAGTAGACAGCAGGGAGTGGGTAGAGCGATTATAGACTTTACTAATAGAAGAACATTTTACAAAGAAACATTACCTCTCCCACTGTAGTCCTGGGACCAGACACCTCCAAATAAATGCCAAAAGAACTGCCTGCTTCCTGCTCAGTGGTCTTCTAGCGTACATGAAGGTTGCCCCAATCTCAGTTAATCAGGTTTTATCACTTGATCTTAGATAAGTACAGCTCCCACATACATGACTACTCTTTTTCTTGTGCAAGTTCATTTGGCTGGCACTTCTTGCCTTTTATGAAGAAAAGAGGCTTTTCCAGGAGGTTGGATGCTTGAGGGGAAATTGTCTGTCATTTTTGGTTTTGCAAGCAGTATTTCTGGCTAAGAAGGCATGGTTTTTCAATTACAGAAGCAACTAAATTTGTTTAATCCTCTTATTTCTGCATGCATGTAACTTGCACAGCCTTCTGGATTTACTGTCCTTTTTAGACCATAACTACCCATTGAATATAAATTGAATTTCAGCCATAAAGACATCAATGGAAAGCCAGAGGATTAAGCACTAAGCATCCCATCTTTCTCATTTATATACACATGCAAAAACTTCACTGCACTCTATTTTCTTACCTCTAGACAGTCTCTATCTCGGGCAACAGTTCTATTTCCCCCACCCTGTTTATTGCCTGTCTAACAGCACAAGCTGAACTACATGGCAGGAAAAAAATAATCTAAATGCCTAATTAAAACTATCAAACATCCCAGTTTGGGATGGCATCATTGCAGATCATAGTTTTTTGTATTTCCTTCATCAGATAACAGATCTTTGGTATAAAGTGAAGCACAGCAACTAATATCCTCTTAGGATCTGGCGTATTTTGAATATGACCCAAACATTTAGTAGACATTTTCTGTAGAGATGAAACTTCATGCCCAATTAACATTTTGAATAGCCTCAAAAACTACTGCAAAGAACACTACACTGATAATTGTATCCATTAGACTTCTGTGCTTCAAGCATCTTTATCTGCCTATGACTCCACAGTGGCTTTCAACTGGGCTTTACATATCACCATAAAAAGATTAAACAGGAACACTGTTACAGTTAATTCTCAACAGTACACAGACTTCCAAAAATATCTTGGATTAAGGTAAGACTGATGATTATTACTCTATGTGAACATAGAAATCCATTGTTTGGACATGAGAACAATACTCCCCAAACTCTTTAATCATCTCAGGCTTCATCCTTAACAAACTGCCTTCACAACAGAAGAGGGTTATTTTCTGTAACAAAGGCAGTATCACTTTATTAACAGCACAGGAAAACATGTAGATGAGGATTATACTCAGTTTATTTGCTTTAAGAATATTCCCTGCATCACCACCTCCCTGTAGGCTTTTATGAGATTCAATGGATTATAACACAGTTAAATTCATATGCAGTTTGTAGGGCTGTTTTGCATAACATTTAGGTACATGCCACAAGTTAAACACTCCTCAATCTATTTTGGGCCTCCAATAAACACTGAGACTATTGAGCTTATCGACCTGAAGAATTGCTCTTTGAAAAATAAGAAGACCACCGTTGCTTTCAATGTATTTTATGATGCCTGTTTAATCAAAGAAAAGCCTATTTCAGTCACCATCTGAGGGAGAATATCCATCTTACCAAGTGAAGGGGCGAGCATGTTTTCAAGCACTATCACTTTGGTCACAAGTTAATGAAAACAAGGAAAAAGTTCAGAGATACGTACAGAGCTTGAGTCATCTCTACAGTGTGCTTATTCCTCACCTTCAGGCAGTCTGATACTCACAGCTCTGTTTAACTTAACAAGCAAGTAAAAAAACTGCACAGAAGGCTGAAACGGCCTAATCAGACAAAATGCTTTTCTTTCTAGCCCTGGCAAATTACAAGAATAACAAAGTTTCCAAGTCTTTGGGAGTGAAATAAAAATAACAATAAAACCCAACAAACTGGCATGGGCAATTATATAAATGAACAATTGCACAAAAAACTACATAAAAAAACCCAGAAATTAACTGTTTCCCTTCTCCACTATTAGCTTATTGCCTCTACCTCCCAGCTATGCAGGCCTATAGTCCACAAAACATTTTGCAGTGCTTTGATGCAGCTTGTAGTGACACAGGCAGGACTGCTGCTCATTAGAATGTGCCAATTTTTTCTGATTTCAGAATATATTCCAATTATCTCACACATATAAAGTCAGACCACAGCTTAATTTATATTTACAGCTGAGAGAAGGTGGTGAGCTCCAGAGGACAGAGCTTACAAGCGCAGCCAACACCAAGACTATCCATCACCATGTGAGGCTCTTCTGAGAGCTCATGTCACAGGTTGGGGACAGTGTCCCGACAGGTTTGTTCATTCACCAATGATGAGCTTTACTGATGGCACACACACCTACAGGGGATTCCACTAGTAAACCATGGCTCAGTGGTATAATGCATGGTAACAAACTCCCCAGTCAGCTAAAATGCAGCAGAACATACGTAAGTCCATTTTGCTATAGTAAAATCAGCCTCTAAATAGAGATTTCTGACACAAAGCTAGCAGTAAGGAGGACAAAGTGTGAGGAACACTAGCTTGGGGACAGGAAAGTGACAGATGAATGGATCAGATAATGCATTAAGTGGAAGAAGAGAAAGTTTAAAATACTTTTTCCAGGTATCCTGAAGTGAAGTTTTAGACTGGTGCCACCTATCAGCATTTACAAAAGCTAAGCAGCACAGTCTTTCAAAGTATTTAGGCACAGCTTTTGATTTAGAGTACATCTCTAAATAAGTTTTTCAAGAACCAGTATAGACTGCAATTTTGCATTTAACAATGTGTATCTCTGTTACTTTTGAAATATATAGTATAAATCAGAAAATAATACCTTTCCTACATCTCAGGTGAGATGGAACTGTAAAAACTCACATTTCTTTCAGACTAACAAACAGCCTTCTTCACCTACATGAAGGTCATCCAGCTTAGGTAATGGGCCAGAAAAATATTTCCCTATTGTAAATTCCAACACCCCACCTCTCACCCTGCCTTCCACCCCACACAAAACTAGCAAGGCTGCTTTACACTACCCTGCAGTTTCCCTTGTCTGCAGTGAGACCTCCAGACATGCAGTTTAGCCAAATACACGCTTTCAGAAATATATCTTTCGAGGCTGAAGATCTCCACTAGCTGCTCCTGTTCCCTGAGGGTTTGTTGGCAAGGCCAAGTTGAGAAAGGAGCATGAAGGCAACTAGGGTTTTACTCCTCAGCAGCTGAGGTGCCCACTCGATGGCAGGTGCAGCCTCTGGTGTCACATTTTCTTGTTGTCTCCAAGCCAAGTGAGGGCACATGGGGGCCAGTGACACGGTGCTGATGCTCAGCCCACAGCAGTTTCCCAAATACCAAACACAGGGCTTGCTGCTTTCAAGATGGGGGAAACCAGTTCCACAGGCCAGCACTGAAGGATGACTCTGTGGATGAAGCTGCTGAGGATTGTGAGGTAAACCTTCAACAGCCCCAAAAGCAAAGATGAAAAAGCCAAGAAGAGCTGACGCAGGATACCTATATTTTAAATTTAGGCCTTTTCCTATATAGTACCTAAGAATAACTTTTTGTGTTTCTTTGTATTCAGCTGCTTATCCAAAAAGTTCCCATCTCTTAGCCATCAATAATTACAAGTACAGCATTAAATATAAATAGCAGGTTTAAATCATCCCATTTTGCAGGGACAGTTCATCATCACAAAAAGGACCACATCTAGGCAAAGGACTGACAGAATGAACCCCTGACCTTCAAAGGTTTCCTTGTACCCAAATTGGACTTATTTCTGCAAGAAACTGGAAAACCAACTTAGAGTAAATCTGGAAAAGCAAGTGCTTTTCCTAGGTGCAGTTCCACATCCCTGAGACATGAACTGAGTTACCTGCTTCCTCTCATCCCTCCAAACAGGGAGTTCATACTCTGCTCCCCAGGAAGGACACATGGTTGGTTTACATAGCAGTTCTCCTCATGCCCCTCACTCTCTTCACCTCTGGCCTTTAGCTGTAGTAGTTAAGCCACGGAAATAAAGGATTACAGCAAACTTTTTCAATACCCAGTTCTCTCTGCATACCCAGAATAAATTCCAATGCAGCAGAAAACAATATTAGCACTATTTTAAAAAAAGGAAGAGCTGACTCCCACTCAGCCTCTCATTTATTAGGAGATCACAGATGTTCTTAACATACATTGACAAAGCAGGATAAAATCAGCAAAATGCATATGCATTTGCAACCAACACTGCACTGAAAAAGGCAACACAATTTTTTATGTCCTATCAGTCAAGCCCACAGAGGTTTACCAATCACAACCTGCAATCACACTGAACATATTGGTTGCCTTAGGCAACTGCCTTTTTTTGCCTCAGCAGAAAAGATAACCCAGGTATTGAATCAGATAAACTGTAATTTTCGGTCAATAAAAGCCCATGTGTCAGGCTTTTATCCTCCCATCAAATACAGAAATAACTATGCTGAACCAAAGACCCAGGGTTCAGCTCAAGCAATAAGCCCTGGCAGAGCTGGTCTTGTGAACTCGACTCATCAGTTGAGCAAACAAGCAGCTGAGCCTTGACCGCTGAGTGTCATTACCATCTTATCTGCTGGGGTTTACTGCTCCTGCTGACTTTCCCCAACCAACCCCCAGGCCTCTGCCTGCCCGCTTGTAGCCAAGCTAACCTCCTCTGGTGACCAACACCATATTGCCAACCAACACGGCCAAGCTGCAGACACCATGCTATCCTGATGACTGCTACAAAGGAGCCCAAGGGTATCTGAAAACTACATTAGCTAGATACACCAGTTTTTCTGGGGAAGATGCTTGAAAGCTTTTGCCTCATTCACCAAAGCATAAAGCAGCACAATGAGCACCCAACAGTAGACTGGGTTCAGAGACCTGCTCCGTTCCAAACTCCCTCATCCGCTGGCTGTGAGGTTTTGAGAAAGTTGCTTCCACTCAGGACAAATTTCCAAGTGACACAAAAGTGTCAGCAGATCTAATACAAAAGTCTCCTTTCCGTCACCTCAAAATTCATACTCGGGTAACTTAACAGCTTGCCATTTTGTTACTTTTGTCTTTTTGGACAGCAGTATTTGTAGGTACCACAGAAAGCGGAAATAAAGAAGAAGTGGTTTAAAATTGTTGTTCCTCCTTAAAGTTCTGCTGTAACGTGGTTTCAAGAGGTGAAACTGCAACTTCCATGTATTGTCTCAACAGTTCTTTCTCTACATCTACACTCAGTAGCGAAAGCACCTGTGTTGTTCTAGTGAGATCTCAGGATGTGAGAAGGTGAACAAGGCTACTAATAATATTAACTCAGTGTCTGATCAAAGACTCCAAGAGCAGAGAGAAAGAGAAACTAAAGACAATAGAAAAGGATGCTGCAGATTTGGGTTGGGTTGTGGGGTTTTTTTGAGTTTGTTTTTAAGTAGAAACTTAAGGCTCAGGTTTGTTGCACTGTAGTCCTGGATCTAGTGGGAGTCCCATCTCCCACTTTACAGTACACAAAAAAATTGAGCTCATGCTACTACCTCAGCTGTTCTGGTTCACATCTAGTGTAGATGGTTCATGAAGGTAAATTCATGCTAAGACGTGTAAGTGTAAATCGAAACAGCTAAGGCACAGGAGTTCTTTCCAGTTTGCTTGCAGTGCTTGGGGGGGCCTGTTCAAGTCCAATGCCTTGTCCCCACTTTGCAGGCAGGTTTTACAGCGTGCACTAAGCTGCAGGCTGCCCTGACTGCAAAGCATCTACCCAGTTAGCTTTCTGCCAGCCACAGTCTGCATGTGATCTACATGTACTTTGATGTGGTTTCTCCACTCAGCAAAACACAGGTTGAAGGTCTGAACTCTGCAGCAGCACAGGACAGAGACCAGACATGGGTTTTTAAGAGAGCCATCATGTACTGTACAAGATTTCTTGTGGGGAACTTTGATATTAATCAAGATATTTAAAGAGAAAACTCTTCAACACCCATAAAAAGGAGAAAATAAATTTGAGAGAGAAGGTATTGAAGCAGTTAGTGTATTTTTATCTTCCTCGTCCTCACTTTAGGCAGCAGTTTCTCTCAGAGGATGCTTTTCAATTTTTAGAAGGGGTGATCAAGGAGAGGCATCTTTGCAAGTGTCTTTGCCATTTTGCAAGCTAAGGAATTGGAAGAATTCCTCAGAGTAAAGCCATATCTGTTTTCTGGTGTCTTTCATCAGCAGAGCCTGAGCAATGGTCTCTCCCCAAAAGGCCATAATGATGCTTACAAAAAAAAAAGCTCAAATGCCATGGAAAGCCTAGAGTTGGAAGACATGGGACATCTCCAGTATCTGATGCCCACTGTATTATTAGACCAATAACCACTCCCTATCCCATATTTCTAGAAAACATGTAGTAAATGTGAAACTTAGTTTGAAACCCATTGGCTATTTTCAACCAAGAAAAGAGATGTACACAGAGCATTCACACAGACCTTGTTTCCACAGAAAACTCAGTAAATAATTAATCAGGACAACGACAAAGCTTAAATAAAAAAAGAAGAGCGGTTAGTGCAGACCAGACGATAAAGCTCAACAGGAATGGCAAGTTGGTTTCTTTCTGGTGGGTTTTGGGTTTTAATTGTTGGTTTGTTTTTAAGAACTAGGGGAAATAATGTGATTTTACCATAAGATAACAGAATGAAGAACGATAACATAGATAATGCCACCAGTTTTCAATGCTTTGTTTTCAGCTTCCTTTGAAGCTTAAGAAGTTTCTAATCAGAAATCTGATGTGGGGACACAGCTAGACACAACCTATAATCTGTACTACAACATATTCAGCATGATGCAATTTGTCTAAATTCCTGGTACTCATTTGCACATCACCTTCTTGTAGACATATTCCTAAACAAGCACAGACTCTATCTTGTACCTCAACTAAACAAAGTAGAAATATTGCACAACCAAAAATAAATTTATAAATATTAACTCATTAAAGATAAGTTGCCTGACACTCACATACTTTTTTCACACTATCGAATTTTAAAAATATTCCTAACAGTATCCTGGAAGATCCTCCTCCTCTTTTTAAAACTAACATTGCACACAGCAAGAAGAGGGGGTTACTTAATATAAACACTCAAATTCAACTCTGCAGGTAATACATTTGGTTTTTATACACGCTCAAAAAGAAAACAGGTATAGGCATATTCAGCTGAATTAAACAAATAATTTATTATTAAGCTGAATTAAATATATTATTATATGTGATGCCAAACACTAAATGCATGATGTGCCTTTTAAGTGTCTGAGGTCCAGAATGGGAAATTTGCTAGGTGAGATACTCAACAGAAACTTCAGTCAAAAGAGCCTAAGGATGCAGAGGGAAATGACCTCATCTCCAACACCATGAGATAACAGACCAGTGGCAAGTGGCAGAAACAAGGATGGGAAAGTCAGGACATTCCTCATGTTTTAGGTATGGAGGGAAAACTAATTCAGAGCATTCTGACCAACTGTAGCGGGTGTCTTCAGAAGGATGTAAACTGAAAGAAGGATATAGAAAGAAGATGTAGCTATAGGACTCTCTGGAACATGCCAGTGCAGCTGCAGAGCTCATTAGCCATCATCACAAGTTGGTTAAGAAGCTGAAGCAGCTAAGAAAGAATCTTATAGTAAAAACAAACAAACAAACACACCCACAGCAAACAAAAACCAAACAATCTCAACTTAAGTCTAATAATAACAACTCTAAAAATACATTTTGCTGTGTCATCTTTTTACTGAAATTTTTCCTGAAATGGATCAAATAAACACATTTTTAAGCCTAAACCTTTACTTATAACCAGTCTGACCTCAGGACATTTGGTACAAAGCAAGGCATCCCACTGCCAAGGACATGAACAATTCTTGTGATGCTCAAGTCGCAGTTGAGCTCCAGAGTTCTCAGAACATAACATCACTCTCCTTTACCAAACTGTATGTGGGCCATGGAGGGATTGCATGGGTAATTGCAGGGATCCAGGTGGAGAAGGGATTTGTGTGACAAGCCTTGGCAGGCCCCCTCCTTGGTACTCAACAGTTTACTCTAAGCATACCTAAACCTTGAGAGTTCTCAAGGAATTCTGCAATGAATGTGAAGTTGGCACAGAGTCATCAAAACACAGGGCTGGAGCAAGCTTTTGAATTCAGCTACAGCCTGATCTGAACTGACAGAGATGCCATTTTACTCTGGTGACCATAGCAAGTTGTGCTATATTTTTGACCAAAATCTACCTCAGTTTTACCCTGAATAGCTTTATGTTTCCAATGGCTCACTGCCATAGTCCAGAAATGGTCAGTTTAGAAAAAATTAAATGGGAAATTTTTTTGAGATGTCATCTGGATTGTAGCAAAAAATCTTACTGAGTTACTCAAACATGAACATACACTGACATACACTGATGAGACAGATGCAGATATGTCTTTCTTTAGTCATGTTTAATCATGTTTAAAATTGGTTGCTGAGGAGAATGGCACAGCCATCACAACAGCAGGAAAACTCGACACAGGATTTCCCACCCCCCCCTCCAAGAAGTTTTTTACTAATGATTTGGATCGATGTTTTTCTGCAGCACGAAGTTCCTTTCTGAGGTACAGAAAACAAGCACATATATTTTTCCTCCTCAATACAGCTACAACATTTTCTAGAGCAAGTTCTTGGCATCAAATGTTCAAGTACTTTGTGTAGACTGGTTGAACACAGTGTACTGTTTAATCTGCCAGAAGAAGAAAAAATCCTAATTCTTCTGTTATTGGGGTCCATACCACATGCCTGGCAAAGACAGAGCACCTTACCACACTCACTACATATGAGCAGTGGTTGGTTAGGGACAGCAGAGTCACATGCCAGCTAGTGAGAAGATACCTTCTCTCCCCAAAAAGATTCCCTCGCTGCTAGTCAAAACCCTACTCTGATGTTTGCTTGTTTGGGAAGGCTTGTCCCAATTACCTTGAAAGCTATTTTCATCTGGAATTACAAAACCTGGAGTTAGGGCAATACATGTTAGATGAAGCACAAAGGTCAAAAAAGAAAAAAATTAATGGTCATCAAAATAGTAGGGTGAGAGTTGACCATTCACCTTACCTTAAAAAAAAGCACAACAAAACCAAACAAATGCAATAGGGTCATCATTAAAGAAAGCCCCAGGATGAAAAGTAGTTTTCAAGAACCTAGGCTAACATCCAGTGCCAAGTAAAATCACTGACATAACCAGACAAATTCCTGACTGCCACAAATTCCCACCATAAAGATGTGATTTCATTCTTGTCAAAGGCCTGGTCTCCAGAGACCCACAAGCAATAACAAGGAACTTGAAAAAGGGCTGTTCATGCCCTAATCATTTGACACAAACAAGGAAAATATTCATCAGAGAAGGCACAGGAAACCCAAGGAAGAAGAAAAAATAAAATCCAGGTTTTAAATCCAGATTAGAATCTCATTCTAATTCCTCTATAGTAGGGATTTTCTTAAATTCTGACTGAAAAACCTTTTATCCAAGTCAGTGTACAATCTTGGTTTCAGTCTTGCCTCTTAGCCCCATTGCTGCATTCAACAGAATTACTAATACACAAATTATGTATAATAGCATACATAACCTCTTTGCAGGAGTAACATTTAAAACTGGGGAATAATCATAAAGCAATATGTTTCTTTTAAACCAAGGTTTTGTCCAGACAGTTACAGAACTTGCCATAATGTTTTAGCCACCTACATCTGAAATCTCTCCTGTAAAAACAGGATGCTTGAAATCATTAAAAGACTACATATTGCAGAATATGAACTAGAATTATTTTCACTTGCCAGCTGAGAGGTGTTTGCTATTTATACCGTGCTGCAATTCTGATGCATATCTCCATCTTAAAATCACATAAATATATTCAGCACTGGAATAAAAGGAAAAAGAAGTCCAGTTCCAGCATTCAAACTCATCTAGTAATACTGAAGAGATCACATTAAAACAACCCCCTGCCAGACAGATAAGGGAAATCATTAGCACTGTTAGATCAAGTCATAATGGATTAATTTGATGAGAAGCTAAAAACCCCAGGACTTTGGAACGTGATACGTAACTGTCCACCCATCAAACATCCAGAACACCACCCAGGTAGGGAAGGAGAGAGAGAATTAGGAGAGAGACTTTGCTGGATTGAAAACTAAATCAGACAGCTTTAATTATATGTACAATTATATACAAGTATGTTCAGGAATGTGCAAAAGCCTCTTGCCTCCCCCCACCCCCAGCAACTCCCCCGGCACTCTCCTGAGCTGTGAGCAGTCCCGAAAACTCTCGAACCGCTGTCTGAGATAACAGCAGAGCAGACAGGAGCTAAAGGCAGAGTTATGAGATGCCTGAGCCTAGGGGTCGATGGTGATGGATGGATGGATGGATGGATGAATGGATGGATGGAGTCCTCCCTGGACGCTGGCCATGGACGAAGAGAAGCAAAGAAGGAGCAGGAAGGAAGTTGTCTTCTGTGATCTCTGACCTTCCTCAGAGCTTATGTAGATACATGGAATGGAATACCTTTGGTCAGTTCTGCTGTCTGTCTAGTCCAGCTCCCCTACGGGGGGGTCATAGATACAATACTCTTGCCCCAGTAGCCTCTGTAGCAGCAGAGCTAAGAATCGACCTTGGAGTCTCAGCAGAAACATAAACATTCCAGTGTTATCAGTCCACTAGCTGGAACACTTTCTGCTAGTTAAAAGAAAGCTTACTGAAGGAAAAAGAAAAAATCAGTAAAAGGAAAATCAGCTTCATTCTGGCTCAACCCAGGACAATCCTCCCACGCAAGAATTCACAGCATTGAACTGACAGTGTTGAAATGTGCGGTTATCATGGACGCTGTGTTTGCTTTTTCCTCATCTACAGTAAATAGAAGAGGAGGCAAAACTATTGCCATGACCCAAACACAAGAAAGGCTTACCTGAAACACAACCCTTTTCTACCATGAGCTCTTAGGAAGTCATTGAAACTATGCCCAGATTCAGAAGGGCACCACTTTTAATTTACAAACGTTCCTCCACTGTCATCCTCCCTCTATACCCTGGTTAAATCAAATAAAGTAAACATAGCTGGAGCTGGAGAGAAACAGAGCCATCAAGTTGCACAAAATGACCTGCCAGATAGCACTGATTACAGCAGCTGCCTTTCACCATGTCTCACCTCAAATCCAGCCTGGTGAGACCGGCAGCAGATGCCTGCAGAGCATAAGGAACAGCATGATGACTACACCCCCATGAATGTCTAATTTTTTCATTAAGTAAAAATTTTAAGATGTTGGATTGCATCACCTCTTGCCTTTGTTCCTCTGTGGAAACTATTTTTAAAGTAAACATACTAGATTTGAAAGCTGCAACTTTACTCAGCAGAGTCAGTTTGTTAGAGGGCTAATCCTGTCCACAGTGTGATGCTATCTCCACTTCCAGGGTGAGAAATGAGCCATTCACAGATGGTGCAGCTGAGATGTACTTGAGCAGATTAATCACAAGTCATAACACAACTCTGGCATTTTGGGAAGTACAATGTAGCACCAAAACATTGGTAAAAGAGAGAATAAATCAAGTTACTGTGAACTTAAAGATAAGTGATAGTATCAGATGACATTGCTGTAAGTAGAGAATCATGGAATTGTTTTAGTTGGAAAAGACCTTCAAGATCATCAAGTCCAACTGCTAACCTAGCACACTGCCAAGTCCACCACTAAACCATGTTCTTAAGTACCACATCTATACATCTTTTAAATACCTTCAGGGATGGTGACTCAACCACCTTCCTGGGAAGCCTGTTGCAGAGCCTGACAACCCCTTCAGTAAAGAAATGTTTCGTCATATCCAAACTAAACCTTCCCTGGTACAACTTGAGGCCATTTCCTCTTGTACTGTTGCTTATTACTAGTGAGAAGAGACCAACCTGTATCTTTTTACAACCTCCTTTCAGGTAGTTATAGAGAGCAATAAGGTCTCCCCTCAGCCTCCTTTTCTCCAGGCTAAACAACCCCAGTTCCCTCAGACACTCCTCATAAGACTTGTGCTCTAGACCCTGCACCAGCTTGGTTGCACTAATTTGGACTTCCACTTACAAACAGTAAGCAAAATGTATCAATATTCAATGTTCCCAGAAATAATGATCCGCTCCTACAACATGTAGTAAAAGTAATTTGACAAGCTGACGTAAACCCCAGTGTAAGATGACAAATGAGACTTATCCTGTCAGTGAAAAGGCTTTTTCTATTGTAAAACTGAAGATGACAACTACACGTTACCTGCTGGCATGCAGGAAAACTTTACGTCTTGGGGTAAAAGATAAAGGTCCATTCCTCAATATTCTCTGCCCCTCATTTTTTTTTTAATATTGTGTGCATGTGTGTATTTAAAACCCACTGCTTTAAGACACAAGGAAGGAGAGTAGAGCAATAAGCACATGGCTTTGCAAAATCATCTCAGTTTGACTATGAAGCAAGAGGATGGACTTCAAGAGATGGGTGGAAGGAATTTACCTATTAATCATTTGTCATAGCAGAAAAGTGAAACAAAGAAATATTCTCCTTAATTTTGAGGTTATTTTTAATACTTTTAAATTGGGTTTCTGTTTGGTTTGCAGCAAAGAGATGAATATTATGGGGGAGAAATAAAATTCAAGGAGTGCGCATACTTCTCATGTATTTAACTGGAATAGTGAAATCCCTGCATAATAAAGCTGTATTTCATTCCCAAACAAATTTCTAGCCCAGAGACTGCAGGTAACAAGTGAAAAAACCCCAGTGTTTCTCACAGTCACAGAGTGGTCAGGTTTGGAAGGGACCTCTGAAGACCATCTAGTCCAGTCTCCCAAAGCCAGGGTTGCTCAAAGTAAATTACTAATCTTTCTTCATGCTTTCAAAACCCAGCATTTTCTAAGCAACTGTCTTTTCTTTTTTAAACCTCAGGAGGATACAACTTTGAAGTGAGGTCTTATGAGGCCAGCAATGACAGGAAAACATATAGCCATTCAGACTGCACATAAAGAAAATAAAATGGACTTTACAGCTCTGCGGAATTACAGCCCTAAGAATGAAACAGTCACCTAAACCTCAAGCTTTCCTCAGGAATCACCTCTGATGGCTTTTGAAAAGTTGTGAACAACTTTATGAGCATACTTAGGGATTCAATAGGTCATGATTTGGGTGGAGAAATGCCTGATTATACCAGTTTCATTTAAAATATTCAAAATTATTCAAGCAAACATTTGAGCAGTCATTGATCTGTGCTGCGTTTCATCACCCAACTATATACCACTTCTCAGAATTTGAATTTTTCTCCTCTCTTTCCATTTAAGGAGTGACGAAAATTCAAGACAAAGCCTTCTGACTTCTATATTTGTTAAAATTATAAATGAGACAAATCCTAACAGATAAATTTTACAGAGAAGGTAAGAGGCTTCATCTAAAGCTACAGACAAGCATAATATTCAAAGCATTCTTTGCTGGTACTAAGTAACCATGTAAGAAACTGGGAAGGAATATAATTTCAGTAAAACTGAACATTGGATTATGCAACATGTTACCACTTGATTAATAGCTTAAGGATATCACTGAATATAAAACATTTAGTAGAGAATGACACATTCATCACCAGTGCTCATGTCCCAGAGATACAGCATCATTACCCTTCCATCTGGCTCCCCGTCTTCTCACTGTTCCATACTACAGGGAATTTGGGTTTCATAGCCCCAGGGTCACTTCTGGACAAACATTAGAGGACCAGAAAGCAACATGAGGTTATGCCACCAAAGCCTTGCCTAGTAGGGCAGCTATCCCACAGAGCCATGGGGCTCAACAGCCTAGTCAAAAATTTAAAGCACTTTTTCCTCAACAATTACAGCTTTACACAGCTCTGAAGGGCAGACACCTAATTTCACCACTGTCCCATTATATCTAATATTATGTAAAGCATTTTCAAATCTATAAACACATATCTGATGATGGTGTCCAGGTTTATGCTGTGTGAGGGTGAAAACCACACCTCCTCACACCAGTTTTTAAGTCATCAAACATCACAAAATGTGCTACTCTGCAAAGTCTCAAAAGATTCTGCTGCTGCTGAAGCTTGACAAATTTTTCCCGTGTGAATTATTGCTTTATGGTTTGCCTTAAAAATCAAAGACCTGGAAGGCATTTAGGCTGTTAATAATTAATGAACAGAGACCTTTTAGGTCTTACTTTATACTCAAATACCAAGAGGTCCTCTGTGAAGGATTTTGTTAATTTGAACATAATTGATGGAAGCTGCCTACACAGCCTCCCCTTGCCAATTATAAATGTATCATAGTAATTTTATGAATACCTGCTCCCTTCCACATGACGCAGAAGTAATGTTTTCATCCATGACTCTTTGAGCTCAGAGAAGCACCCAGATCCCTGTACCTGCCTGTACCCTGTACCTCCTTATTCCTGAAGGAAAAAAGCCTCTTCTCTCCTAGTCCCTAACACATATACACACTCTGCATGCTTACATGTAAATGATTCAGTAATAAGTCATGAATAAGGACTTGAACAGATAATTTTTTTAATAATATGAAAGATAAATTTACATTATGGAAGATATTTCAAGAAATACATCATATATTTTAAGTATAAATACTTAAAAGACACATTCATGGGCTGAAAGCAGATCAGTGTAGAGGTACTGCACTAAGAGGAGAGGAAAAAAAGGAAAGAATTAATGTGTACACTCCTCCACCCCCCATATCTGTCCCACAAACCAATGACACAACACACACAACTATCTTAATAAAAAAAAACATTGTGGATCATTTCTTCCCCTCCATGTTTCTGTCACTCCCAGCAATACCCATACAGCAGCTACATATAGCAAAGCAAAACATTTTCAGGATTGTTTCTACCTGTAAGGACAGCAGGCAAAAACAGGGCTAAAATAATTAATAAATAAAATTTATTTAGACCAGCATTCCTTCTTTCCTTCCAAGCCATGAACTTGGGTTTTAGGACCCCTTCTGCTTCTGTCAAGAAAGAAGAAGAAAAGTAGCTGTGAGCTCCCTAGGCCAGTCCACAAGCTATGCCTGGGAACACGTGCCACTGCCGTGGTGCAGCCCCTCTGTCCCACACACAGGCCTGGGAGCAATGCAAGTGCAGAGCTGCCAGAAGCTTCCTTCACTATGATTACTTCTTCAATTCCCACTCCGAATGTGTAAAACTGGTTAAAGAATGCCCTTTGCAAATATACCAACTGCCATATAGCGATTCTTGCTTGGGGCACGGGAGCGCACTGGAGCAGGACGCAGGTGACGCTCCAGCACTTCACCCCTCACTGTCAGCATTCCAGGAGGCACCCAACAAGAACTGACTCCTAGTGTAAAAATACCAAATCCTACAGATTCTCAGCTGCAGGTGGGCATGACCAGTAAGGTAGCTGACAGCATTAGCAACATAAAAATGGATATATGGAACTTACTCTTTCAAGTTTCTGCCACACAGAGTTTATCTGTCTGTCCTCTCCCTTACCAGCCAAACAGCTGAATCAGCTTTTTTATTCATTCACTGGGGATGCCCAGTCATGAGATGTTAGTTCTGTCAACTGGGCTCTTAAATACAGATTCAGGAATACAAGCCTCAAGGGCTGACATGATCTGGATATGTCACTAAACCTCCTAATTCCTTTTGAATTTCACTTCAGCTCAGGAAGCCTGCAGCTGGCTTTAAGCAGGAGCTCATGCCAAACAGAAGACGCAACCTTCATGCATGGCTTTGACACTGGGGAAGAGCTGTCCTGGAGGACATCTAGAAATTTTAAATTGAAAACGAATACTGGGGGAGGAAGGTGGTTTTTTTTGTTTGTTTTCTCTATTTTTTAAGCTGGCTCTGTTCCAAAGAACAATGGTGTTAGGGTGGAAAAAGAAGTGCTCAGTTTCAAAGTTAAATTAGTATAATTGCTAGTAATCAACATAAAGCAAACAGCAACAATGAAGACTACTAGATGTCAGTTAGTCAAGAAAAGCACTAACAATCATATGACTAGTAGCAGCAAAATTCAGATTCCTACAGAAATGCAGGCCAGCAAACCCAGGCACAGGCAGCCCATGTTTCAGCCCAGCTGGCCCCAACTCAGCATATTACATCAGCCAGAGACTCTTTGAAAAAGGCTTCCCGGTTCCTTTGATGTGTCCTTCCCCATGCAGTTAAACAGGTTCAACCCAGTTAAAGATATAAGATAAGTGAAGGACTCATTCATATTGAAAACAATACTGCACTGACAGTGGCAACTCATAAAAACACTACTGTTGGTAGCTGTCCAAGTTAAAATAAATTACCTTTTTTTGGCCTGCTCCCTGCCTATTAACACCAAAGTGCTGTGGTTGTACAAGACAGCCATGTCCAGGGTAAATCCTGCAGAATAACTTTGGCAAGGTCAGTGACAGTCAGAACTGGAACTGATAACCTTTTTTTTTTTTCCAGAGATCAGCGATCTAGACTTCAGAACAAATAAGAGAAGGGGAGGAATGTCATTAGTGAAGTCAGTAGATAGCTGGCAGGGATTGATCTTTGTAGAATTAAAGAAAGCAAAATATTCCATACTTGGGTCAAACATACAAGCCAAAAGCTGGGTTACAGTGTATGCACTCATTCAGCCAGCGATGAAAAAAAGTTCATCAGATAAGTATGCAAAGTTTCCTTTCACATTCTCTTTTTTTTTAATGGCCTATAAAAGAGGTATTAAAAGAGTACTGACATACATTAGTTTTTGCCACTTCCTTTTCTGTCTTCTTAAATGAACTGGTGATCTCAGTTAGGGTACAAAGTTCCTCCCTAGGAAATGTTATGATTTCTGGCATAACCATACATGGTGCAGTATTCCCTTAAAAGTGTGGAAAAGAAAGATCTACAGCCACAGTTCTACTGCTAGTACAAAAATCTGCTAGCACACAAATTCCAGATAAAGTAATATTTCTATTCATTTCAGAAACTGCAGATTAAGATTTCCATAATCAGTGTCAAACACTAATAGAGTGGGGAGGTCAAGAGTCTCAAATACTGCTATTAAGCTTGCTCTCTAGCATAAGGGAAAAAGTAATGCATAGCCTTAGAGATCTGAAGAAGCAGTGTAATTAATCATCGTTATCCAGTCCTAAGCAAAAGACATCAAACACTGTACTACCAAGAAGGATATAATCTGAGCCCCTTGAAGATCACACACACATCTCGGGACAGTGCAGCACCGCTCACTGGCTGCGACTTCCCACACTGGCAGGGAGCACAGGAGGATGGAGGTTGGCTGCAGCCACTGGGTTCCTGTGGCTGTGAGACAAGGAAGGATGGAGCAGCATAAAAGAGAAATTGTGCATTAGATAAAGTGTCTGTCCACAGAAAGAGCTATGAAAAATGATGTTTCCCACACCTTTAAAAAACGTTCAGAAATACAAAGATGCACTAGCTTTACACTAAAGTCCTTTTCTGTGATGCACGCACATTCTCTTCATGAGAGCTAGATCAGAATCTCTTCACCCTGAACGTGCCAAGTTTCTTAAGGAAGTAACCTTTTACTAAAACAGAAAGCAAGAACGAGGATTTTTCATAAAATACAAGCACTCTGAAAAACAAGAAAATTTCCAGTTGTAACCTGATCAGAACACTCACAACTTTGCCTCAAATCACAACAGGAGCTTGAGAAGAGAAAGGACTTGGCTCATTTGCCTGCTTTTCCAAAGGACAATAGGCAAATGAAACAACGCAATTAACTCCAGGCTCCTTCTCTCTGCATCTGCCATTCTTGAGCACAGAAAGGTCTGGGCTGGAACAAATACACAGGAAGAAGAGTGGCCTTGATGTGATGATAGCCTTAGCTGGCACAACAGAAAGGGGGTCAGGACAATTCATCCTTGACAAAAGAAAGCAGCACTTTATTTTTTTGTTAACCAAGTAACATGCCAAAAACATAAGGCTTCACTATGTTTTTGGGTTGTAACATAAATGTGTGTAGAGGTGACAGCCACCTGAAGCAGTCAAGACACTCTGTCCACACAAGGAAGACTGAGAATGGCAGCTACACAGAGGGCACACACCCTCAGAGCGAGGAGACCCTGTCAGGTCCAGTAAATAAAAATTAAATTAAATAATTAAAAAAATAAAAATATTTTAAAAAATAAATTCTACTGACCTCCACGTAGCCATCTTGGTTTCTTTGGGTTTTTATTCATGAAGTTCTATATAATTCAGGATGAGACCTTCCCATCCTTCCAGGTGCTGAACACACCTCCCCTCAGTGCAGAGGAAGCACCCATTCCCCTTCTCACTGGGACTTTCCAGTTACCATGACCAACAATGAAATGCTTTTGACCAAAGACATTTTCTTTATATGCTAGAACTGATGCTGAAGCCCATCCATGCCACTGAGCCACCTGCTACAGGATCAATCCCAAGTAAAGGAAATCAAACTGAAAAAAACCCAACCAACTTCTATTAAAGTCTTCCCCTGATTTCAACTTTTATTGCTAATTATAAAGCTCTAATTCAGAACTTGCCTATTATAGGAAGAACGAGATGGGAGATTACGGCTGTAACTACTGTGCCTACTTTCATCTGACTATCAAGCTGATGGACAACATGCAGCCCACCCCCAAGAAGGAAGCAGTCTTCGACAGGATTTCATTTTTTTAACATCTGTGTATTTATTTGAGGCAATACACTATTGTCCAGAACAGTGGTGTCCACCCTGATTGTACATCCCATCAGTAAAAAAGGATCTTGACTATGCACTCAGCACTTTCAATATATATGCATATTTATTTATAAATTATCTACATGTATTACTGAATTTTCCTTCCTGCACCCCAAGGGATCATCTTGCACACCCCATTTTGGGGACCACTGGTGTAGTAGACGGAGCTTTACAAAAAGGCATCTATTTAAGAGAGTACAAAAGACATCACATACTAAGATGAAAATGTATCTAACATGGTACTTCTTTTCTAGAGGTGTATCACTTTCTCCACAGCTTCTGCACAGAAACACTGACCCTACAAAGATTTTTCCCAGGACCCACCAGCAGGCAAAGATGATGTCCCAAAAATCACCAAAACTAGAGAACATTTATATCTCTTCTCTGCAATACTGCCTAAACATCTGGAAAAAAAAGAGTTCCTCTAAGGTCTTGTACACAAGCCCTCCCCAAAGCACAAGGTCCTGAGGTTTGACTCCCAGCAATGCTGCACTCTTAAACTGAAATATTGGACCAAAGTTTTTCCAGCAAAGGGACAGTACCCATAAGCTAGCCACTGCTCTCTAGCAAAAAAACTAAACCAAACAAACCCACAACATGTATGCAGCGTCCATGTTTCAAGTGCTGTATCATCTTATTTGCGGTTTTTAGGAAAAACAAAATCCTCACTTAGCTTTTTTCATTGGGTTTACAGATTTATTTTTTTTTTCAAATTGCATGTTCCTTTCACATAGGATTTCACTAGCTACAGCTGTACTACACAATTTCTCACTGAACCATATAATTAGGCTGCATTTTTAGCTGACTACATACATTGACCTTCAGATGCAACAACTGCATGTGCAGCCTGACATTCTGGACACGCACAGCTAGTCTTGGCAGTATCCTGCTTCCACTGAAAAACTGGCAAAGTTTCCTTTTATTCAAGAACTGAAAAATCTATTTTATAGCAGTAAGCATAGAAACCCTAGTCAAAGAAGAAAAAACTAACAACAGTACTTCAGTACATTTAAGGAAACAAGGGCAAATTCAGTGTAAACTGCTGGTGAACAGCAACTGATGACCTGGGGGACAAGTGTCTGACTGTTGCAGAGAACCATGTCTGTACAGTTAACGCAAAGAGGAGTTACAAGACTTTAAAGTCATCAGACAGACCCAAGTACAGGTTTCATCTGAAGGGTTAATGTCTATCAGTGTTTACAATTCATTTTCATAACTAGTTTGCTTCATGAGAATAAAAGGTTGTTATAATTCTTTGTCTCAGCATTATTTCTACTTGAAATTAACATTATTTGGAAGACATAATGATGCCTTTCCAATTCTTCAGTTGAAGAACAGAAATTACCCTTTTGGAGGAACTGAACTCTCTGCCACAGAATCTGTGAGACTGTTCAAGTTTAAAAAAGGATTTTTTTAAAAAAATAGTTATTACAGATATATGCAAGTCAAGTAATCTAATACGAGCCTCTCCATAATAAACAGTCCCCACTCCAGATATACTTCCTGTAGTTTACTGTAAGTCTATTCCTCCTTCCATGGACCAGCTAATCTGAGTTCCAGCAACATCCAGAGAAGTGTTCAGGTCACTTCACTGAAACATTTATCAGACTTATAAAAAAAGCAATTCATTCAGTTTGATGACTCTGTATGTATTCTTCTTAACAAAAATTTGAAAAGGTTATTCTCAGTATCTTGAATGAGTGAAGACATCTGCTTTTAAACACTTTCTAAAATCAGACTGAGATCAACTGACTATAATTACCACACATATCTGAAATTCTTGTCCCAGGTCTGCAATATCAAAGTGATAAATCCTATTGGGTTCTGGACTTCTAAGGTACGAAATATATTTTTTCCTCCACTTCATGAGAGACCAGCATAGACTTTTGAGTCCTCCACTTCATGAGAGACCAGCATAGACTTTTGAGTCACTCCACTCCATTTGTCATTTTATTTGCCACCACTATCCCAGTCACCTAGACATGGTATCACAGCAGTTGTTCTGACCTCACAGCTCTCGGGGTTTATTGGGATTTCAAGGTGAATACAAGGCATGAGGAGGATATTTCCCTTCTAAACTAAAGCCAGAAAAGGGCAAATCTCAAAGTATGGCAGGCTCAGCAGCTCTTGTAGTGGTATGTAGCCATCTTCTCATAACGGCCCCAAAGAGACTAGGAGAATGATCCTAGATCTCCTTCTGAGCAATGTTGTCATCCTATGCTCGCTCCCTCAACATCTTTTTAATCATTATCATGAAGCTAACGCACTTGACATGGAGACACTCTCCCATATGCTCCAGCAGGTCTTTTAGGTTGGTTAGGTTATTTTGTTTGAGTTTGTGTTGGTGTGGTGGTGGGTTTTGTTTGTTGGAAGGTGTTTTTTTTTGGGGGGGAGGGGGCTTTTTATTGTTTGGGTTTTTTTTTAATATGAGCACCTTCTTGACTCTTGAGACTGTACACCAAGTTGAATACTTTTTCTTCACTCCATACTTAGGTTGTGGCCAAGTCTTCTGTTTTCTCCCTTTGCAGCCTGTAGACCAGACCTTTTCTCCCTAGTGCATTTTCCAGCTAGTCTCTTCTCCTCCTCTTTTGTTTTTTATAAGTCTTGTCTACATGAGCGAACACAATGATGCAGAGCCTCTCCTGTGAAACAGTACAGTTCCCAACTTTACATCTAAACCTTCCCTCCATCTAGATCACCCCTTTACATCTAAACCTCCCTAAACCCCTCTACCTCATTTTGGGACAGCCTTATCTGTACTGTCTATTGGGAACAACCCCTGGGCCATGCACAGCCCCAGACTGCTCCAAGGCACTGCCTGAGAGCACGAGATAGCACGGCCCAAACCTCTCAAACAGTCAGAACAACGATGGCATTGGGCTTGGAGCCCGTGCCATGGCCCTCTCCACTCAGCAGCACAAATCACTGACAGCAAGAGCCTCTGCAAGGCATCACTGCTGACTTGGTTGTGCCAGTCACCAGGCTGCCTCCCCCGTTCTGTGCATGACCTTCAAGTTATGTTAAAGCATCCCACATGGGCGCTCCTTTCCCTGCTCTGCCTCCCCTCCTCTCCCTGTGTCTTTAACAACAGCAAACCCAGTCTCCTCCTCCATCCAGTCTGTCTTGCAGGCTTGCAACAGCATTAACAGACTTCAGTTTTTAGCACCTCACTTCAGTCAGACCATTTCTAATTTTGCTCCAATAGCTCTGCATCATACTGCTCCTCTACATCTTTCTGCTTTTGCTATCTCATTGCACATCTGTTGCCAAGAAAACTGCTTAACTCATGCATTGCAATTTGTAGGACAACACCTCTACCCTCAAAAGCAAGGTGTGATAAACGGATGCAACTTCTTTGCAGCAAGCCCAACCTCTCCTTTCAGCTGGTGCAACACCTGCAAGGTACTACAGAGGAAGCCTTAAGGGATGAACCTCTTCATTTGCCCTCAGAGTAACAGATTGCAAAGCTCTGAAACACTTTTCCAGCACAGACTGAACAGTGCTAGTGATTAGCAAATCACAAAATCGTCAAGAGTTGGAAGGGACCTCTAGAAATCATCTAGTCCAGCTCTCCCACAGAAGCAGAATAACCTAGAGCTCATTATTCAGGACTGCTTCCAGGCAGGTTTTGAACATCTCCAGAGATGGAGACTCCACAGCCTCTCTGGGCAGCCTGTTCCAGTGCCTTGTCACTCTCATTGTAAAGAAGTTTTTCCTATGTTTAAATGGAACTTCCTATGTTCCAGCTTGTACTCATTGCCCCTTGTTCTGTCACTGGGAACTACTGAGAAGAGCCTATCTCCATCTTCCTTGCACCCACCCTTTAGATACTTGTATACATTGATAAGGTCTCCCCTCAGTCTTCTCATCTCCAGGCTAAAGAGTCCCAGCTCTCTCAGCCTTTCCTCATAAGAGAGATGCTCCAATCAATCCAGCAATCACTGGCCATCAACCCAGCTTGTGGATCATCACTCCCACACAAATGCTGCTGTCAGCTGCCACCACCACCACTCATGGCCATCACCAAGACTCACCACTAACCAAAGTGTGGTTTCCAAGAACCACTCGATTTACCTCCTCCATCTGCAGCTGCCCAGCTTTCTCTTCTCTTTATTACTTAAATCTACATATATTATTAGTTATTATTAACTATATGTCTTCATAGGAGAAACACAGCCCATTTCTTATTAAAACCTTTTTTCCTGCCCCTCTTCCTGTTCAGTTGTGCTTCACAGCCCTTGGTCAGAGCTGTGATTCAAGCTGAACGAATGATGCGAACCATGTTTTGGGCTGGGTATGGCTCACTCACGGATTCTGAAGTATCATTTCAAACCACATCTCTGCTCTGACACAAAATACCAGGTTAGCCAGCTGCACAGCAGAAAGGGGAATACTTCCCAGCCTGAGTTTACTTTTAGAAGATAGCCTCCAACCCTAAAGTCCACCAGATGGTTACTACAGCACTTGGCGCTGGCTCCCAGGTGCTAACACAGCCTCCACACACACGAGGGGACTGGCACCAGCCATCACAGCCACACAACCCAGGGAGGGGCTCAGCCTCTTCAGGACACACTGTTCATCATCTCTTATTCCCATTGGGCCTCCTATGTTCCCCACTACAACCACAGTGCTAGTGTCACCTATGAACCTTTCCTGGTCTCTGGCACCAACCAGTAAGATTTTAGGCATGTCCTATTGTTTTGCCTCCAACAATAAGCTTTTCTTCTCACCGGTTCTCCAACCAAGCACAACCAGGGCATGACACTTGGGCTGGCCAGGGCCTTCCACCTTTTCCAGTCCCCAGGAGAAACGCTGATGTTCAGATCAGAGTAGCATTTACTTCAGAGCTAAGGACAAAGCATTTAAAGGGAAAACCCTAGTACATGATAGCACAGCCAACACATACAGCCACCTAGAGGGTTTCCAGACCCCAATGGCCATGAGTCAGTCTTCAGCCACCAACAATTACAAGGGTGCTGCCAGTCATCCAAGTCCTCCCAAACATCACTTAGCACTACTTTCCTTACACCACCATTCCCAAGGCAGTTGTGGCTCTTCTGGTCAAAACCCAACAGACTTTTTCACCACTTTTACTAAAACAAAACAGATACGAGGACAAAATAAAAAGGGTGGGCTTCTGTATTTTGAAAGATGGCTGTGATCATGTTGCATCAAAACCATAACCAGCAGGATGAGAGAAGTGATTTTACCCCTGTGCTCCACTCTGGTGAGACTCCACTTACCACTGGAGTCCTGTGTCCAGTTCTGGAGCCCTGAGCATAGGAAAGACATAGACCAGTTGGAGCGGGTCTAGAGTACGGCCACAAAAATTATCAGAAGGCTGGAACACCTCTCCTTTGAAGAAAAGCTGAGAAAGTTGGCGCTGTTCAGTCTGGAGAAGAGAAGGTGTCACTGAGACCTTATAGTTGCCTTCCAGTATCTGAAGGGGGCCTATCAGAAAGGTAGGGACAAACTTTTCAGCAGGGCCTGTTGTGATAGGACAAGGGGTAATGGTTCTAAACTTGAAGACAGTAGACTTAGATGAGATATAAGTAAGAAATTTTTTTACAATAAGGGTGGTGAGACACTGGAACACATTGCCCAGAGAGGTGGTAGTTGCCTCATTCCTGGAAACATTCAAGGTCAAGTTATATGGGGCTCTAAGCAACCTGATCTACATTAAGATGTCCCTGCACATTGTGGAGGGTGTTGGACTAGATGACCTCTAAATGTCCCTTCCAACCAGGACTGTTTTATGATTAGCCCTCCAGCAACATAACACGCCCCATGTTTGCACACCAAATGGCACACTGTGCTACCAGACTGCATGCACAGCAGACTGGTTGCAAGCTCACGCTGGAAGATACACCACCCCAACAACAGGAAAAGTCCCTAAAGAAGAAGAGCAGCCTCACACGAACCAGACCTTGTGACACTGGACAGAACAACCCTTATGGAACAATTAATATTATGCTCCTGTATAGCTTTAAGACTTTAATCTTAAGCCATTTACATGCTTTTCCAATTTCACAATGAAACATTCACGTTATAATAGCAATCCATTAGGAAAAAAAAAAAAAAGAAAGAAACAAAAGATTCATGTGTAGTGACTGGAACAGATGCTACTAAATGTGCAAAACATTTTAACATTTTTCTTCTCTGATTTTTCAGGTAATACAGGTGTAATATATTTATTTCCAGATTTCATTATCTTAATAACATTTTTACTTGCATGGATCACAATCATAAACACAAATCTAGAGAATTATATTCTCCTATCTGACAGTCAAATCACTTCTAAACCAGACCAATGATATACACACAGGAGAAGTTAATTATTTCAGAACCTCCCCCCACTCCCCAGTTCATATATATTCCCAAAACCTTACTTTCTCAACCAGCTTAATCCGAAGTGAAACTACTTAATGACTTCAACAGAAGCAGAACTAAACTCTAAGGTAACAATTCATATGAACAACTGATATTTCACCTGGCTTGCAAACTGAGATAGCACAGTAGTTTATCAGAAAAAAAGGCTTGTCCCTCAACTCCTAGAAAGTCATATCCAGGTTTTCTGTGTGGAGGCAAAGAACAGCAAGGCAATGTAGAAAAGCACAGCAATATCTTTGTTTTGTATTGTACATCAACTCAATTCCACTGATGCAAGTGAATTTTTAAGAGGCGATGTTAAGACTTGCAGCTTTTCTGAAATGTACAGATGCCATGAATGCTGGAGGAGATCCTAACATCCCTGATGTCCTGACTCCAAAGGGAGTCTGGTAGCATTAAGCTCTCAAATCCTCACTACTATGTTGTATTAGATGATGGATGAAATCACCTTTGGCAAATTTTGACAAAAAGAGTAGCACAGACAGTATGGATTTTATTGCATATTTCGTTAGCTTGTTTTTAAAATCTAAAGGTGCTGGGTCCTGCATTGGATGTTTGCTTTTGAAGCCAGCTGAAAAATCAGTGTTAAAGATCATCTACATGTCCCACAAGAAGTAAGTACTATAATGAAAAACACCCTTAGCAAAACTTAGAAGCAATTACAAGCAATTATCAATAACTTTTTACTTCTGTGGTTTTTTTGGTTTTGTTTTTCCTTTTTATAGCTCCATTTTAAGTTTTTGGGTTTGCTTTTTTTATCAGGAAGAGAAGGGACACAGCAATCTCTGCATTTTCTTAAAACCATAAAACAAACTGGGACACAAAATGGGTACTCCCTCCTCCTTATCTTGTAGCATATAAAGCATATTTTTACTTAGAATCACTGAAGTCCTATAATCAATATTTTAAAATGCACAGCCTAGCAAGTTATAAAAAGAATTCCATTAGGAATAGATTATGCTTCAAAATAACGGTAGAAAAAGTTTATTTCCAGTATGTTTTATTTCTGCTCTGTGATATCAACTGGCCTTTGCTTTAACACATCAATAATTAGGAACTGGGGCATTGATGCTCCCTTGAAGGTCAATAGATGGCTTCATTGTCTCCTCTGCATTTCAGAAGACTGGAATGATAGCAGTAGGGCTAATGACACTTGGTTTCTCACACCCTTACGCCTATTGAAGCACAGTAACACTGTAACTCTGTCCCAGCTATCACCACAGCCTTTGTGTTCTCCCCTTCTCTTAGGAAACAACACTTGACCTTCTGAGGTAATTTCCACTCCTGCACATCATTCCTTGCATAACAGAGTCAGCTTGTGTAATGCTCAATTCCCAGCTAAGTCATGGGCCAATGTGCCCACCCTGACAATCAGGCCAAACAGAACAGATGAAGCTATTAGACATTAGGAGGACATAAGGAAGAAATTCTTCACTATGAGGGAGGTGAGACACTGGAACAGGCTGCTCAGGGAAGTTGTAGATGCCCCATCCATACAAGTGTTCAAGGCCAGGTTGGATGGGCCTTTGAGTAACCTGGTCTAGTGGGAGGTGTCCCTGCCCATGCAGGAGGGCTGGAACAAGATGATCTTTAACGTCGTTCCAGACCAAACCATTTGATGATTCTATGATAATTTCCAGAAGTCTGTGAGTATTCAACTCAATCAAAGCCCTGCTCCTTGGACAGGTTTGGCTGAAATTTTCCCCTACAAAACTTCAAGCCATGGATTGACCCCAGAGATACAGGATAAAAAAAGGGCACATCTTTCCTTCAAATCATTGGGCTTTATCTTGCCCATAAAGTTAAGTGGGGTTTTATTTTGTTTGGCAAAATCAGTTTCATTTCAATATAGATTTTGAAATAGGTAAAGGATACTACATTTGGATCTTGCCACCCCATTTATAGTTATTGCCAACCCCAGTTATTTAGAGTAAGATAACACGAAGAAAGACTGGTAATGAAAATACTAGTCTTTACAATGACAGCACAAAGGTAAGACTAAGCAGAACAGGCAAGTTAAAATGTCAGCTCTGCCTCGAGCCAGGTGTCCTCAAGGGTTTCTCTCTGCCCTCAGCACATGAGAAGTCTCTGAATAGCTGATTCACATGGTCTGTCATATCTCAATGGAAACTTGTTTTAAAACGTGTGTATCTAGATGTATAAATACACATATTCACACATACAGATAAATTTTGTATAAAAATATATAGTTATACTTACTTATATAGAGAGACACAGACAGAGAGATCCCTACACATTGTTTGTCACGGGGATGACTGCTTTCTTTACACATGAAATTCAGCAGGCTTTTCTTTTCTCTGCTCATGTTAACAAATGACACATACACATTAAATTGAAATAAAGAACAAGAAATTCTATCAATACAGGCACTTCAAAATTAAGTATTTATGTAGACGCTGCAGAAAACTGGTAGATATAACTCCTTGGGGGCTAACAAAATGAAATCAAAGGGAGAAGGAAATGTGGTGACGCAAATGCTCACCTTTAATTAATCAGAATTAACCAAAATACAAGTCAGTGTTCTTCTAGCAGTCAAAGAAGCACGGGGGTAAATGTGAAGATATAGTAAATAACCTAGGAGAAATAGAAATGCTCCAAGTACAGGCAACCCGTAATTAATTAATTTTTTTTTAAATACATAAACTGACAGATACGCTTTGCAGAATTCTTTGGGATATTTTACAGACTAGTTGTGAGAAACCATCTTCAAGAACCACATTTAAATCTTAGCCTTGTTAGTCTGAAAGCATGGGCTGCTGCTCCTCTGAAGTGGGAAGGCTGCCCCTTTGCAAGTGTCAAAGCTGCAAAGGTCACTGCCACCACATCACTCCCCAACTGTTCTCCAGGGCTATTCTACAACTCTGTCAGCAGGTATGAGGACTACCTAGCACATCTATTTTGTATGCATGCACATGGCATTTAGAGGTTCAGCCACTGCTCAACTAATTGGCTTCTTGCTTAATTACAACTCCATCTGAGAGAATCTTTTCTAAATGGGTGAAAATGCAGAGCATCTCCATAGCTACAAATGAGGCTGTCACAATCTCTAATCATAGAATCATCACAGAATCATAGAATGGCTAGGGTTGGAAGGGACCTTAAAGATCATCTAGTTCCAGCTCTCCTGCATGGGCAGGGGCACCTTTCACCAGATGAGGTTGCTCAAAGCCCCATCCAACCTGGCCTTGAACACCTCCAGGGAGGGGGCATCCACAACCTCCCTAGGCAACTGGTTCCAGTGTCTCACCACCCTTATACTAAAGAATTTCCCTCTAATGTCTAACCTAAATCTACCCTCTTCCAGCTTAAAACCATTACCCCCCATCCTATCACCACACACTCTTGTAAAAAGTCCCTCCCCAGCTTTCCTGTAGGCCCCTTCAGGTACTCAGAGCCTTCTCTTCTCCAGGCTAAACAGTCCCAATTCTCTCAGCCTGTCTTCGTAGGAGAAGTACTCCAGCCCTCAGATCATCTCCGTGGCCCTCCTCTGGATTTTCTCCATGAGCTCCATGTCTGTCTTATGTTGGGGGCTCCAGAATTGGACACAGTACTACAGATGCACAGTATGAGCAGCAGAATCACCTCCCTTGACCTGCTGGCTACACTTCTTTTCATGCAGCCCAGGACACAGTTGCTTTCTGGGCTGCAAGTGCACATTGCCAGCTCATGTTGAGCTTTTCATTGACCAGTACCCCCAGATCCTTCTCCTTAAGGCTGTTCTCAATCCTTTCTTGGCCCAATCTGTATTTGTGCTTAGGATTGCCCCAACCCAGGTGTATTCTATAAAGTATATTTACAAAAAGTTCTGAAGTCAGGAGAGAAGTTAATCATCTAGTCAGACTTCTAATCTACCACAGATCCTTATATGTGATTGAAGTATCTCAGGATCAACATCAGTAATTTGTGTTTGTAGAAACATTTGGAGTGTCTGGAGTATTCACCTGTCAAGTTAGGAGTGCCAGATACAAGCTTCACTTGTTTCCCTGACAGAGCTTTGAATTAGCCACCACCCCATGGAAGATTTGTGCTTCATTTCTCATTTGAATCAACAGCTTTAGCTTCCAGGCCTCAGGTCTTTTCTGCTTTTCTTCACTAGATAAAGAGTTTCTTCACAATGCATTTTTCCCATAAATATTTTCATAACTCTAATCATCTTTTTTTTTTGTCAACTAGATAAGATTACATCCAAGTCTCCTGCTGTAAGGCACTTCCTCCATCTTGGGAATAACTTCTACAGCCCCCTTTCTTCACCATGCAGCTCTTCCAGCATCCTTTAAAAGGATCGCACGGTGGCCCCACAATGTGAAATGCAGAGGCAAAATCTTATCCCCCTAACAGTTCTGGGACAAGCTATGGATGCAACAAAGATATACGGCCAAGCTCCCTGTAAAGCACAGAGTATCTTCTCACAGTCATCTCAACATAAAAGCAGGGCCCAAACTATGAAAGCCTTCAGCTCAGGCCACTTACATCAAGCAGTGACTCATTTCTAAAATCTACTGTGTTGTCTCCTCTTTTGCTCTCTCCTCTTTCAGTGCACACCAGCTTGATAACCTCATGCTTCTGGAGAGCTGAAAATTCTCCACTGGAAGTGACTTGCTCTGTCCTGCAGCCACTCCCCTTTAGCTTCCCCATCTCATCCCAGGAAGCGTGATGGCCACCTTGAATTTTATCAAGGTGATGAAAAGCAGTTTGTGACTTCACAATATGGTATTAAGTAGTAAGCGCTGTGTCTGCAATCTGCAACCTGGAAACTTCAATATGTGAAAGAAACCCTGTAAACCAAGTCTGTGTTATTTTAGCAGACTTCCCTTGCTAGCTGCGGTCTCTGCAGATTTATAAACCAATTTGGCAGCAACTCCAGTGACAGCATTGCTACAGCACAGTAATTACCAAAGCAGGAAACGCTCAATAATACAGAAATAATTCACTGTCATTACAGATAAGTATCTTTCATGTTAAGGTAGAAATATTTCTTTTTTACCCTTTTCTTAATATACCAAACAGAAAAACAAGAAACCTTCACTCCTAAAAGAAGAACTGCATGATATTCTCTACCAGGGAGCCAGGGAAACTCCAAAGCACCCTTTGGGAACAGCTATCAGGCTTGTCCAGGAGTTAAATTCTGGAATAAAGGGCAATTCTGCAAAGCAGATACTTTGCCTATAGGGACCAAAGAGATAGAAGGACCAAAGTGAACCCTGTAACAAACAGCAGCAAGGTTCTTCCATTAGTGATAGGGATGCTCTCCCAACACTGCAGGATTTTATTCCTGTGTTTTAGAAAAGCATTCAGTACATTGCAACCTTCATATAAAATGATCACTTAACCACTCAATGATCACAACCACTTAAGTGAGTTCTGTAGCTTATACAGCATTTTTAATTACTCAGTATAAGAAAGGCTCAAATTTGATCTAAGAAGTGACAGTTTGATAAAATCTCCTAAGAAACAAGACTTCTCAAGCACTGAATTTTTATCAAAGCTTTCTCATCTGCAAGAACAGTGCAGAAGTGAAAATACATAATAAGGAGTTTTAACAGGCCCAAAACACAGAGGAAGATGGTACAGTGTTTGTCTGTAGCAGGAAAATCATAATGAATCTCTATTTAGAATATGCATATGTTCCTGTTTGCTCTAGATGCATGTATAATCAGTCCTAGTATAAATTAGAAAACACATGAAGGAGTAAACATCAAGTGCCTGTCCTCCTACACTTCCCATCCCTCTGCCAGGTCCTGAGAAAAGCAGAAGGCATGGTAGCAATGGTTGGAAACAGACTGAAATTGGAATAAAAGAGGAAAATACCCATTTTCATTTTGTTGTAGAAGCAGAACCTTTAAAAACCCCATAGCTGTCTTATTTTCAACAAATACCACCATATTCTGAAATCAGGAAATTCTGATGGTTTTAACAGGATCTTAAAGATGCAGCATATATAAGGATCATTAAAATTTGGAGACGCTACAACTACATTTGACAACACAAATTGCAGTATTATGCAAAGAATTGTTTCAGTATTACTCAAACATCCTACATATTATAACTATTTCTGGGCAACTGGGAGTTTCACAAAATCTTTAAGTATAATCTTTTGTTAGCTTCACTATCTGGGAGTGTGCACACAGCACTTAATCCAACTGGCATTTTTCCAATAGACTTAGGGTAAGTCTGTGATACGCCTTTCTTTTAACAATCAAATGAGGGGGTTATTTCATTTTTGATTGTGGCTTAAAATAGCTCACTATCAAAATAATATTAGGGTGATTAGGTATCCAGAGAGCAATAGCATCTTTTATGAGACTAACTGATAGAGCTGAAACTGCCCAATGTTATCCCCCAGGTATGCACAAACCTCTTCAGAAACTAACAAACACTGAAAACTTCAAACTAAATGCAGATACATCATAAACAAACAAGTTTCTGGCAGAATGCGGGGCATGTCATAAAACAAGAAGGGCACTAGCTGGTGAGGCAATGGGAGAAAGAGTACACTAGGAACAAGAGGAGCAAAGCAGGAGAGCAGGGTATAATTCCAAGTCAGGCCATAAAGCCATTAAACATATCTAAGGACATCCCTACCATCATGCATATATGTATCTCTAGCATCTTCCATATCCAGGAGAGTTACAAGTTTGATTTCCCAGGTTCATCTTTGTAAAGCTTTTTTTTCCTGTATTTTTTTTTTCCCTTCTGTTTTAAAATAACTCAGAAAGATCAAGGCCAAGAAGATCATGGGAAGATACAAAAGATGTTTCCTGCTGAAAATAGTGTTCCAGTCCTTCACCAACTGTCTGTAGGAAAGCATCTGGGTGCAAAGTCACCCACACAATTCCTAAGATGGCACTGCTGCTCTGGATGGAGTTTATTGTATTAAAAGTGTATGTAGTTTTCAGGGATTCCTACAGATCTGTCCTCTAAAGCATTTACTATAAACACATGCTATTCTGGCACAGCTTGGTTTCAGCTGGGTTTGTTTTTTGTGTCCATTGGAAGTTTTCTCCTTATGAAGACTTTGGTAAGGCTGATGGCTATTCTGAAGGCCCAAGAAGTGAGGGCAGAAAAGGAATGTGGGTTGAGGGTAATGGAAACAATCCTTTCAAAGTTTGGTCTTATAATTCTGGCTGTAAAATATGCACTGATCTATCGTGGCCACAACACAGGATGGTAAATAAAGGGATGAACAATTTATAATAATTTTTTTTTTTGCAAATGTTTTAGAAGACATGGGCACAGAAACAACAGAGCATTCTTCAGATGAAACCAGGTACTCTCTGGAGCGCTACATTGGCACTTGAGTTGCTTATAACAGTTAACTAGTGTGTTTCAGGTGCCTGCTGGTTTTGTGGATGAAGGTTTTTTGGTCTTAGGGCTGGACCTCAGAAGACTGGCAAGATCTGAGGAATTGAAATGTGATGACAACTTTCTTGCCCCCCAGGACTCCACAGGTCAAATGGACAACACAGCCATTCTGCACATCACAGACTGCAAGCTGGCAGAGGAAAATAATGATATTGGCTCTTTTTAGACATAACTATTCTGCTTCACACTGATCTACCACATGATTAAAAGGATCAATGACCAAATAGAAACATAATTCACAAAATATAACTGTCACACTGCAAGATTATTCCAGCTGAAAAGTAGAGCAATGTGGCTTTTTTATCTTCAACAGTACTTAAGTAAAGAGTGGCAGCACTCTTAGACAAGGATATAATTAGGAGTTTTCAATTTCATTCAACTGTTGCAAACAAACAGAAGGGGATTTCAAGTGAACAATTTAATGGGAAGGGCTAAAGTAAAGTAATAGGCAAAAGAAAACCAAACACTTCCAAGAACACAACTGCCTCCCAGAATGGCAGCCTGCTGGGCATGTTCTGAATAGGGAAAGGCTTTGTTTCAGAGAAAGGTCATAGGTTTGTTTTCTTTGAAAACCTGTCTAAAATGGCTTTCCTCAAAAGATCATCTAATAGGTTATTGCCAACACATACAGATGAAACCTAAACTCTCAGCTGTGGTACGTGTTCACCAGCTGCTAACACCAGGTAAGGCAGATGCTCTTGCACAAAGCCTCTATTTGCAATGGGGCAACACTAGTAGTAATGGTCATAGACTTCAATGAGTTGTCAAATTCTTGTTTTCATATTTCTAGATAAAATTCCTGTTCAGAGCTGACTGAGTGAAAATGTATTTTCTTAAGTACCTTGTGAGACTACTCTGCTGTTCAATGACCACATTTCACTCTTCTGTAATAGGAATTGCACCCATGAAACATAGAGGACAAGATGGATAGAAGTCACCTTTGTAGTCACATCACCCCTTTCACACTGGAAGGGGGTCTGAAGGCATCCTATGCACTGCATGAAGAGACTGTGAGAGAAGCCAGTGCTTTCCATGGCGAATCCTTCTTCCTATCAGTTGCTGACCACCACAGACAGGTCTCATCCCTCACTTCACAGCCATGCTACCACTAGCTCCCTTGTTCACAAAAAATTACCATTACTGGTGCAAAATGGAAAGCTTTTGTAGCTCTGCATCTCCCATTGCTGCAGGGAATGGACACAGGAAATACAGAGGACCTTTCCTATAACCCATCCAAAGCTGATCAAGTAATGTGCAAAGGGTATATACAGCTTACACAGCAACTGGGAAGTGTATTATTTCTTACAACTCACGGATTTGTTCAGATTTCATGCTGTTTTCTAAAACAACAAGTTGGAATTCTTTCACCTTCACTTTTGAGTCTCCAATCGCACTTCCTTCCATATCCCCATAGATTTACTTTTTACACAGCTTACCAGGTTTACCTTCTATTTGATTTACAACCGAGTTTGCTAAAGAATATTTCATAAGCTTTTATCTGCAGATATGCATAATGCCCGTTTCAGACGTAGGAGAGTAATAGCTCATGATGATTTTCTAGCAGCAGCATTCCCAAACAACCTTACTTTCTGCCTCCTATATGAAAACCCCCATCTCTTTCTATACATTCACAAACAACCTTTAATTTTGGTTAAGATAAGCAAAATGCTGTTAGCTCTGTATATGGCTTACAACCCCCACTATGCTGCATGACACATCACTGCAAGCACCAGGTGTTTTTGTACTGCAAGTGCCTTTGTGTTGCGAACAAATCCTGCCTGTTCCCCATTGCTTGCAAGTATGACTCTTTCACCATAGACATTTTAGTTCTGTCAGGTCTTGTTAAAACCATCACATGGGAAACAATTTCCAAATTCCATTGTTGTTTTTTTCAATTCAAGACCACCTTGTCATTCCTCCAGACTGAGCTGCTTGTTCAATGATTCTTTATGACTAATTCAGCTGCTATTCATGGATCTTTTGTGCCTTATAACCTGCCTGTAACAATACTTGATTGTTTACTGAAGCAGTACACTCACTTGATTTTTGTTAAGTCTTTTCCAAATGGCACTCCTACAAAGCAAGGGAGGGCAGCATAGACCCTCACAGTTCTGTGATGCTTCTGGAGGGCAGGGACTCTTGACAGGAGACCCAGAAAGAGAGGAAAAAATTGATAGGTATCTGTCTATATTTCTTCTGCATTTTTGCTTCAGGATTGTGGGCTAAAATATTACACAAGAACAGGAAGACAAAGATGTTACATGACAACAGTGGCTAGTTGGAATTATTTTTCTTCTCGGTGAGGTAGCCTTCCTCAGTTATTAGCTGAGGAAAAACTCTTACTTTGGAATACCATAAAATAAGCACATCCACACTTGAACAAAATTTTTTGATTTCTGTAGTACTTAAATATGGAGTGCTAAAATGAAAAGACTCCCCACCCTTAAAAGAGCTTTTGCTTTAAAAAGGAACTTTCTCCCCATGCAGAAAATCTACACATCACATTTTGGTACAGTTTGTGCTGCCATTTCCAATTTTTATTGTGGTCTCCATGGAAGAGCCTTCTCCCACATCTTGGTAGTTCCTCCATGTACTGGTTTTGGCTGGGATAGAGTTACATTTCTTCATAGTAGCTTGTATGGGGCTGTGTTTTGGATTTGTGCTGGAAATAGTGTTGATAACACAGGGATGTTTTAGTTATTGCTGAGCAGTGTGCACACAGAGCCAAGGTCTTTTCTGGTCCTCACACCACCCTGGCAGCAAGAAGGCTGGGAGTGCACAAGAAGATGGGACACAGCCAGGACACCCAACTGACAAAATTTCATACCATTTGACATCATGCTTAGTATATTAAGCTGGGTAAGAAGCAGGAAGGGGAGAGGGAATATTTCAAGTGTTGGCATTTGTCTTCCCAAGTAACCATCATGCATAATAGAGCCCTGGTGTCCTGGAGATGGCTGAACACCTGCCTGCTGATGGGAAGTAGAGAATGAACTTACTTTTATTTGCTTGCATGTGCAGCTTTTGCTTTACCTATGAAACTGTCTTTATCTCAACCCACCAGTTTTGTCACTTTTACCCTTCTGACTCTCTCCCCAATCCCACCAAGGGGAAATGAGCAAGTGGGTGCATAGGGCTTATCTGCCAGGTGGGTTTAAACCAGGACACTGGATTGATTTTCATTCCAGACAACAAACCTTTGGAAGAATTTCTTCAACAGCATTGTTTGTGCTCCAGCAACTGCACTGCTTTCTGCTGCAGTGGCAAGTCCAGCTAATCCAGGTGGAAGTGTGAGAAAGACAAGGTTAATTCAGGAATTAACCCAACCATAGCAGAGCGATGCCTTTAATACTCAGTAGAGTCCTCTGACATGCAGCAAAGCATGAGAGGTTATACCTTCTTTATTTAAAAAAAAACAAAACAACAACAAAAACCCACAACAAACCCTCTAGGCTTTCCTAACACCTATGTCTAACTTAATTTTAAATACCTTCAGATCCAGGGTCTCAGAGCATCCTGAAACAAAAGACCCTGACCTACTAAAGAAGCCTTTCACAACTGTATGTCCTCAAGCAATTCATTCTGCCCATATACTCTTAAGTTACACAGGGAAGCATTATCTTTTATCACCGTCTACAGCCTTTCATTTTCTGGCATAGGAGTTTCTATTCCTGTTAAATTGTACCCCCAATAAAAAAAATATTTAGCTTACCTTTAATGTGCTACCTTCTAGTTTTCTAGGCTTCATTACTGTCCCCTCTATTCCAACTCCTCTGTTTGCTACATTTTTTTTCCCAGTAATACTCCTCCTTGTTAGCTTTGCCCATAATTAAGGGTGAACACAGTCTTCTTTACAGTGTGGACTTTTACAGAGGTAATCCATTTTCCACTACTGTATCTTTGTACTCTAACAATTTCTTTGACTTTTTGTCTTCACATCGAGCAGCCATTTTGGTGTATCTCTAGGAGGATACTAGAGGGGTTACAGTAATTTCAAAATGCGTACCTGTGTAACACGAGTTCAAATTATCCTTGCCAAACACCACTACATTTCTCCAAGATTAAATCCATCTTGTCACTTACCTAGTGTTTCCAAATTATCCAGGGACTATGATACAATTTCATAGGGGAAAGAGGAACAAAAGTTTCCTCTTCAGTTACTTGATAGTGAGGGGAGGTTTGAGGTGGTGGTGTTGTTTTAAAGGCACTCATTTATTTGATAGCCTACAGAAGTTTTCTGGCCTTAGATAAAGCTACAAGGAAGCACAGCAGTTATACCACATACTAAAAAAACATCAGGCTTGTAAACAAGTGCAAAAGAGGCAGTGTGCCTTACACCGTAATTAAACTGATAGTTTTTATATGTAAACAAGGCAGTCCCATGCAACCTCTCAAAACACCAGCTTGACTAAGCCTTTAAATTGATAGGATTAGCATTGCAACATGTTATCACTACTGCATCATTCCTCCCGCCCTTCCCAAGCATTTGAGCTACTGTGACACCGATACCGGGGCCGACTCAGAGGAGGAAGAAGTGAACAATACTTGTCAGTGGATCTGCTTCCATCTTGCAATCCTTTGGGGAGCTGAATCGAAAAGCTGTGTTACAGCTGAGGCCAGGCAGCCCACCCAGCAGCACCCATGCACTCCCTCCCCAGGGCTCTCAGGGCCACTGGGACCCCCTCTGCCCAAGCTCCTGGTGCCACCACACTGGCAAGAAAGGGCACAACACGAGGGAGAGACAAGGGAAAGCCTTAATTCACACAATATCTCTAAATTGCAGTATCTCAAATTTGCTGCGTGAACAAAACAGCAACAAGTCCTCAGACCTCATCCCTTTCCAGAGCTATTCACTCCAGAGGGTTCAGGCAGCATTTGACTCCAAGACCAGCCACATTTATTTCCGATTTCTCCAGCAATCAAACGACATAGGAATGAAGTATTTTCCTGCCTTCTCACTCTTCTCCCCTGGAAACAGTAAACAGTTCAAGCCTGTGAAGGCAATGCTTCCTCCTCCCTAAAACAGGGCTGCCGGAAGCACTGAACCTTTGAACACAACTAATCTGCTGTGAGCAAACGATGGCATTGAAAGACCTTGATCTCAGGTTGCACTTTGCCTTTCACACAAGAAGAAGATGCCCTTTGTCTACAGAGCAGTGTGGGTTTTGTGTTCATACACAGGAGCAGACCGTGGCATGTTTCATTCCTGTCACAGAAGGTCCTGCCTCTGCCCCTCTCCAGCAGCCCACAGCATTTCTAACACTTCACACTAGTGCTTCCACAGAAGTTAAGTGTTTTCATTCCCTTAGCACCAAAAGGAAAAACAAGTGCCTCGATGGGGAAAAAAGTCCCCAAATAATCTACCTCAGGTAGAAGCTGTGGCTTTTATTAGAGACAGCTCTGTATCCTGGTCTGCCTTAAACCAACCCCATCACCAGTTTCAGCCGCAGCTACAACATATAAAATAACAAGACCCCAACATAAACCTTTGGGCCTAGAAGCCCTGAAGTGCAATTTGCAGTCTGTGTGCAAGTTGTTCCTTGCTTGTGTTTATCCATATACCTAGATACCTGAAAGGATTACGTTCATTTTGTGTTTCCATTTGCACACTTGTTTTCAGATTTCTAAATTATGCTCAGTAGAAACTCACTGCTGACCACGAGTTTCTTTTTGCCTTGCTTCCCGTGTTTTTTCAAAGACAAAGGAGCTGAGTACCAAACTAATTCACCACCCCCTCCAACAAAAGCACTTCACAGAACTAGCTTCTGATTTAGGAATCACTTTTCTAAAACCAAGAATGGGATTACAGCTAATCACATTAGCCTATAACTTTTTTCTCTCTAAAAGCAGGATTAAAAGCAAAAATGGGGAACTTCCAACATTCCCACACACCAGCTGCATTCTTCCAGTCTCAGCTTGTTGAATGGCTAATAGAATTACCATCCACAGACCTGGGATTTTCAAGGATTATTCTGGAGGGTTGCTGCAGGAACTCACTGGGCCATAATTCCCAGCTTTGAACTATCAGAGAAGGACATAGAGACCTTAAAATAACATTGAGAGGCATGTCAGAGGGAGTCCCAGCCTGAAGAAGTTGTCATCGGCATTCTGTAAGGGCTGCAGAGACACTGATCTTAAAGTTTATTGAGAGAGTAAAGAAATGAAGTGAAAGCAAAGGACTGGAGATATGATTAACAAGGGAGCTGACATGTAAGAGAAAGGGAATCACCCTCCAAATTTTATGTTGGCCTACCTTTCCTTAATTTTTAAAAAGGTCAGTGTAAGTTTTAATGCCTTACAAATTCCTGCATTATGGTTGAGAGCATGTGTGACTGATGTAAGTTCTCACCTTGAAAAAACACATGAAAATGGCCAAAACCCAATTTTTTTTGTGCAAGTGGTGGGAGGAAGATGGGGAAAAAAAAAAATCTATTTACACTCTCCAAAATGGGTAACACTTATTTCAGATGAAATACCCACAAAACTTTATGATCTCTGTAACAATATAAGCAACAATATTCACAGAAGTTAGCTTTATGATCAGTATTTTCCATTTCTAAATGCCTAACCAAATAACTGAATCTAAAGGTATACTCCATTCCTGGCAACCCCACACATAAAATGCAAGTTTCACTGTACAGCCCTTAAAATATCTAAAGGATAAACATTGCAAGTTTGAACTTAGATCAAGTCCTTCGAAAGAAATGGGGGAAAAAAAAACCCTCTTCATTTCCTTTTCAGTCAAGACACCTACAATGAAGTTCAACAATGAGGAACAAAAACTACATCAAACTGGATTTTAGATCTAATTTCTACTCCAAAATTTAGTACTCTCTCATGAAACAAAGACCCTTAATACAGATTTGGAAGAAAAAGCACTTTCTCCAAAATGCTGTTTTAAAAAACACTCATAACCAGGAATTTGAGGAACCTAGTTTTACAGCACAGGCTTCTGCAAAACATGACATACTGTTGAAAAATAAAATAAACAAACCAAGATCTGCATTCAGCCTGCCAAGGCACTTGCACAGACAGGGAGCCAGTCGAATTAACGGCAGGAGGGACATGCAGGATGCAGAAAGAGGCTCCAACTACCTCACACAGCCACTTAAACAACAGAGGTGCAACACTTTGCACCCCTAGGTACAAGCAGAGCTACTTTGTGAGCCTCATTAGAAGGGGAGGGACGTTGTGGGGTTTATGCAGTGCCTCTTGCCTTTGAAACAATCATCCAATGCAACTCTGAAGCCACTGGAGAGGACCCTGGCATATCATAACAGTCCACAACCAACATAAAAAACAACTTCCCTCAAGAGAAAAAGGGAAAATAAAAGAATAATAATGAAAAATAGTAACAGTTTAAAAACAAAAATCAGTGGTACTTATGGCAACTTCTTTTTCAAGCACTAACTTCCCTTTCATTCCAACTGTCTCAAAACCTAACAAAACCCATTTGAAATCAAAACAGCAATGCCTACGGTATTTTCTTAGCCTTGAAAGAGCTGTCTCTTTAAACATCACACCTGAACAAAAGGACAAAACCCTTGCCCAGGCAGCTTGCCATGGAAATGATCCTGTTTTACCTTATAGAGTGTAACAGGCTGAAACTCCCATTTCAGGAAGAGCTGAAGGAGGAGAGCCCACAGCGTGTGTTTGTCTACATGGTGACCACAGAGATCTCTGAAGAACAGCACGGTAACTTTTTTTTTTCCTTTGCAAGACTTCTACACAAAATGAACCACTGTTGAAGATGCAAGAGCTGGAGACTCATTCTCAGTCCCACCTCCAACATAAGACTCTACCAAAGACCAGATTGTTACTTCTAGTTTACAGGTATTTTACAGCATTACAAACCTGTGCTATGTGTCTCTAATACATACCTAAAGATAGACAAATCATACTTGGCCTGAACGAATTGATGCTGGCCGAAAAAAATAAAAAAAGATCTGCTGCAGAGCTTGGCTGGAGCTGGATGTCTTTTGCCTCTCTGCAGGGAGTTTGGAGAGTAGAGATTATCATAACAAGCCATAAAGGATAGAGGAACAAATCAGGGATATTCAGAAGGGCTCACGACAGGGAGCAAAGAGGAGGAAAGATCTCACCTGTGTCGGTACCTTTAAGCAACTGGGCAGATACACAGACATGACAGCACAAAGTGCACTCCTCTATAGGACCAGCAGATTTAAAATGAGAAATTAAGTGGGAAGACTTCAGAAACAGAGCTATGCCTATGAAAGGATACCCAGACAGTCTCACAGCCCTCTAATGCCAGTCCAAGGACACTCTGCCGCAGGATTTCGGAAGCAGTGGTATGCAGGACATCAGAGTGTGAGCCACAAAATCACCACAAGCTAACGCCCAAACAGCACATGCTCTTCTTCCACTCCAACTCACGCATATACTGTCATGTCCTCCCCCCTTAGCAAACCCAATTGTTACAGTGCAAAAGATGCTATCAAACTCAATCTGTTTCTTCTCTTACTGTACCAGAAAACTACCATGGAAAGCATACATGCAGAGGTACTCCATTTCTCACTCTTCCCCAAGCTCTCTTCCTGAAATCAGGTGAAGCCAACCACACCAAGTCACGGCATCAGTGTCATTATCGCTGCCTGCAAAGTAGCCTGAACAGCATCAAAACCAACTGTCAAACATTGATTATACTTCAGAGTAGCATTTCAAAACAAAGAAAGGGGGAGGGGGGGGAAAGAGATTGGAAATGGTTAGTTACCTTTCAGCCACAGTCATCATCAGGAGAGATGTCTGGTAGAGTTATAAACAACCTGGCATTATAACAAGTGAAGCTGATAAACAGAAAGATCTCCCCACACCAGAGAAGAGGCCGACATAACACTGCTTTCCTCTTGGGGACCAGACCCATCTGACTCCTGCCAGTCTTGAGGATGGGCATCACTTCAAAGAAGCACTGCCATGGTCATAACGACCAGGCCCATACAAGATTCAGGTGTTCATGCAATCTTTGGTATAAAAGAAAGAGAATTAATAGAACAGAAACTAATTGCAGATGATAATCACTCCAGTGACTGGGACTGACAACTCACCATTGTATTTTTTGCCCTTTATTTGAAAACACATACATTTTCAGTTCTGTCAAGCTAGAGGGTCTCCAAGGTCGTAGTGCTGCCCCTACCCCTGTACTTCAGCAGACCTGGACTCCCCCAGAAGCTTCACTGTGTGGAATAGAGATGCCAAACCAGGAGCAAAGCTCCCAGTTTGCCACCCTGCTTCGTGCCAGAAAGAAGGCCTGCCCACCACAGCATGCTGATAACCTCTTCCTATTTAAGTTTTTTTTGCAATCAGCATGAGTGCTGAGTCATGTACAGGGTCCATATTCTAGCACTCCCCACAGCCCTTCCTGCTCAGAGCCTTCCTCCAACCACTGCACTTGCCGATGTTGGCTGCCTCAGCTTGAGGCTCTGTTTCTCCTTTCCTCCCTCAAACTCCAGCAACTAAACCACACTGTGATCAAGAACCAGAGATGTCCCTTAGACTGGCTTTACCCTAGCACAGCTTTCCCCTGGAGAACTATTGGTTGTGGTACTTATTTAGAGAACTCAAACATTTGCCTTATATACGGTATTGGGAGGAGGAATCACACCTGCCTCCAGCCATTTTATGAGCTTCATCTATTGAACAGCTCATGCAGCATCAAACATTTAGCATCCTGCCACTTACAACCACAAGTACAGTTGGTAGCATCTACTAGATGGCAAGTGTGCTGCTGGATGGGGAAGCTAAGCAGAAGGCACTAGCGTTGAAGCCGGCCAAATGGCTGCAATGGACCCACTGACCCCCTCCTATGTGTTTGAACCTCTGTAATTCCCATGCAATAGAACTCCCACCCCATGTCTGCTGGATTTGAGGGGTGGGAAGCTCGACACAAGCTGGGATTTCTCTCATCAGCTGTGCTAACTGTTTTGCACTTCAAGCACCTGAAACAGTGACCCCTTCTACTCTACCTAATCTAGAAGCAGGGACACCACTCTGGGTAATACCATGTACTGTAGCTAGCCATCCAAAACATACACCCTACTAGGTAAATGTAATTGGCCAAATGGGAATCAAGTCTTAGAAGTCACATTACTCCTTCTGTTTAACGCAGAGGAAGAAAAAACCTCACACAGTAAAGAGACAATAAAATGCACAATTAGTACCAAAAGGGAAGAGATAAAGATTCCGGGTAGGCAGGATCCAGGAGCCTCTATCTGCCCCCACGAATGCTGCTCCAGCACGTACGCAGCGCTTACTCCTACTCCAGCCCAAATCCACAGCACAGTTACTGTGTCTGCTCTGCCCAAATCCACCCAAAGACGGCTCCCTCCACTCATTAACAGTGCTCCCCTACTCCAAGTCTTACTCGGTATGCAGGTCAACACAGAGCTGACGACACATACTTAAAGCCACAAAGCGTATTTCTTCCTCCTGTGATACACAGATCCCACCGCAGGAGTGACCTGTGCGTTGCAGCACTGCTTCCTTTCAAGGTCAAACTGAGCATGTTTCATTTGATCACATTCACAGGCTCAAAGCGGTTCACCTTAAGGGGCATGGCTCTGTCAGGTTACTTTATAGCATGATGATAACTCTGCCAAGCCATTCCCACTTACACCTTTCCCAAGCAACGCAGCTGCATCTAAGAGAAACAAAAAAAGCTGGAGTGTTTGCAGGTAACATCTGCTGGCTGCTGCCACTGCCAAGGCAGAAGCGGCCAAAGGAAGCTGCCTGGGATGACACAGTCACCCCCCAGTTTCAGAAGGCAGAACCACGCTCAAGCAAGCTTTTCAGAGACACGTGAGACAGCACTAGTCTTAAGCCTCTGGGGGACTAGCGATACAAAACAGCTTCGAGGGATGAATTTCATACTTGCCTTGTTAGGAATCATCTGCATGCAACTTAGACTACATTAAAAATACCAGAGCGTACGATATACTTTTTCTTTTCTCCCTCCCCTCTCTCTCTCCTTTTATCCCCATTAGTTCTAAGTAGCCAGAGACCACATAGGAAAAACCAAGCAGGAAAAACAACTATGCTGTCCAAGCACGGAACTTTAAACTCAGGATTTGTTCTCCACATTCGTACCAAACCTCTCGCCAAAGCTTATCTTCACTGTCTCAGTTTCTTCACCTGAGGAACCAGAACATCTACACATGTACATTTTTCTCCAAGGTTATTCTGAAATAGTTTGCAAGACACTTGGCAGACTAGAGGCATTACATAAATATTAGATGCTATAGTGTAAGATCTTACACAAGGAAGGATGTCTGAAGCACTCAAAACTATCATGAGGTTTCTATAGGCTGTTTTACATGAGCCCAGGCTTAAACAAGAGTCTGGCAATGTATACTGAAGTTAACATTACATTATGCATAGAAGAATAATTCATACACAGGAAGAACATTCAGTCATCTTTAGGTACACGTATGGAATTTGAATTTTTAGTTCATTCATCAAGTCTTACTCAGTCTTATGTTCTGAAGTACAGAAAGAATAAAGGAACGTAATTTTATGCAGACAAAGAAAAGTGTAAACAATTTTTTTTAAAGTTTAAAAAGGAAAGTAATAAGTTATTTCTGTGTACTCAATCTGAGAAGAAAGCCTAACAGAACAAGATAAAAAAAGGTATTCCTTTTCCCAGGCGTACCATCCTCCTGAAATTTGAACCACACAGAATACATACAAGAAATGTGTTTACCAACAGGGTATGAGTCATGCTCCCAGCTGACGGTTAGATAGACTAGCTCCCAGAAATGAGAATGTAACTCTCAATTCACAGGAGCATGACTGCAGTGTTACCTCCTGTTAATAGGACGCAATGAAGATTAGAATAAGCAATCAGTAGTTTCAAGCCCTACACTATCCTCCTACATCAACATGTTGCCCAACTCAAGAGAAGCAATTTCTGTGCTTTGGTTTACCTCATCTCACAGACGTGGTGAGCTTTCACCTGCTTCAGTTTGTTATTGCAACACTTAAAAGTTTGTATAAATAGTTTGGTCTACACAGAACATGAAAGGTACTTCAGGTGGAAAAATACTTCCGTGTTATCTTAACTCACCAAATCAACATATTTCATGTTGATTGTGCCAACCTAAAATTTAGCATCAATGACAAAGGCTGGAAATTTTAATAAAAACCTCCAGCCAATTCTCACGTACATTCATTTCCTACAAGCTAAATAACACAGCATGAGAAAATATGGTGCAAAATCATCAGCCCTGCAAAACAAACAGTGCTACTTAAGAGTAGAAAAAAAAAAATCCATAAGCTTCCCCCCTCCTTATCATTTTAAATTTAAGTTATTGCTGTAACAACATGCCACTGTAATAATGCTGCAGCAGAAAACAGTCATCATACTTCACCTACAACTCTGCATCCATTATGGGTCAGCAGTCACCACAGCAGAGAAAATGTAATTACCGCTGCAGGCCTGCAGAGCAGAGAAACCACTGTATCTCTGAAACCTAACACTATGGAAAGAGTCAAGACTTTGTGTCTTATCAAACAAAAGGCACCTCTGGGATAATAAATTGACATTAGAAGCCAAGAAACAGACATATCACAAAAGTCGAGTTTCTGGCTACCTATTATAGCTTTGCACTGCAAAGATATCCAAAGTGCCATTTAGAAAAATTTTAAAAATTAGTAAAAAAAGGCAGGCAAAATTGCCTTTTGCGTGATGTCAAACAACACACAATTGAGACACTCCCCATTTCCATTAAGTCTATTTAATAGTACCTTTTGTTATTCTCCAAAGAGATGGCAGAAAGGTAAGAGTAAATAAAGGAAAGCATGTGATACAGAGGCATCTAGGTATGGTCTCATCCCCAGGATTCACACTTTTTAGAAAACGAACTACAATACTGAATTCTGGACTACCAGGAATACTCATTCAAAATAGATAGAAAAAAAATAGTCTTGTTTTTCTACCACAAAATGCTACTCAGTTTCAGTTTCCCTGCAACTCCACTAGCATGAGCAGCAGGCTAGTCCTGTCATTTGCAAATTTAGCATCTATTTTGTTGTGTCATATGTAGCCCAAGGAATTCAACAAGGAGAGAAAGGCTCTGCTGCATCCTCTTCAGCCTCTACCTTCATGAGAGGAACAACATAAAGCAAAAGAGCAAAAGGTGAAAAATAATGTTCTGGCCATAGTCCAGATGCGGGTGAACATCATCTGAGTCATTTCACATTATATACTCCATCTATGCTACTGGCTCTACTTTGCCAGTTACTTTCAGAGTTTAACACAGGGGCTGAGGGAAGCTTAGCAGATGCTCTGCAAGAAATAGGTTGTAACACAACGAAAACAGCACAGAAAGGGACTAGGAAAGAAATTTCCCTCCCAGTAAGAGGGCAATCCAAGCAGAAGCTCAGACATCAGCTCGTGGCTCAGACAAAGATCTGGTAGAGTGCTGTGGCCTCAGGAGCACAGCTGCATGTGGAGGGGAAGGAAGGCAAGGAGTAAATTAAGTGTCATGCAGTATCTACCCCCCATCCCCCTTACTCAAATAAATCACTTAACTTTTCAGAGAACAGCAAATCTCTCTACCCCTCTGGATTAAAGGCAGACTTAAAGGAATGTTTGTCACAGACTACCCTCTCCCTGGGTCATTCCTGATGCACATCAGCTAGCTACACAAACACAGTAAAACCATGCTAAGGATGCCCTGGATTAAAGAGGAAAGGTTCATTTCTAAATAAAATTATACCTTTAAAAGACAATTTAAAAGCTTACTGGATGTGGGATTCAATTGTCACTCTGCTTCTATAGAGTTTGATGACCATTAGAAAACTGCCTGTGGAATAAGAGTATCACTTTGAAACATCTACTGGCCTTTTGCCATCCTGTAGTATGAGGTGAACTGAAATTCAAGGTCTCAGGTGTCCCATGCATGTAATAGACCACAGGACAGTTGTTTCAGAAGATAATTTTAAGGCTGCTCACTGACTATGGAAATCCAAGTCCCTATGGGATTCCCACTGAAATTTCAGGAAGCAATGATGTTTTATCCCAGCATCAAGTATGTTTTTGAGAACTTAATTTGCCTGTCTACATTTTTTTAAAAGTGGAAGCTAATAATTAAAAAAAAGGCTAATTTTTCATTTCCCTGCATAATATCACACATATAAGTAGGTAATTTAAAAAGTAAGTTAAAATAGATTACATGGATGAGCAATACTGCAAAAAAGTTCAGTATAAAAGAAGCAAGCATAATGGAAGGAGAAGTGCTTGTTCCAGGGGTACAAGTCAGATGAAGAGGCATATACCATAGATGATAAGGAGAAGACATAATTAACATTAACACAACTAACAAGAAATAAAGAACCATGGGCTTCTTTATCACTAACTAAGTTAGTTAGAAATCCCTGTCCTCAGGAATCAAAGGAACAATAAGTCCCTGAAAAAACTATCTTTTGTGGACTTGTACTACTTTAGTCCTGCATGGGAGTCAGGTCTAACCCTGAAATGCCTTCTCTAGCTTGGAAGAAACACCAACATGACATCAAGGAGCTCCAGCATCATCTGTAAACTAACATGGTTTACAGCTAAAGAATGGGAACATTCCAAGTGCTTTCCTGAGCCAAAGCCTTCAGGTGATCAGTTCTCAGAGCCAAAATTTCCTCCTAAAGACAAAGAGACAGATGCCAGTGCTGAGTATGGCGCATAAATCCACAGACTCAAACCCCCATGTGCGAACTGCCCATGACATCAGGGCAAACATGATAAAGGTAGCACACACGCTCTTCCTTCACCTTCTGCCCAAGTCCTGACCTCCTCAGTCTACAACAAACCTCTCTGCAAGTTCAAGAAGTAAACATCACAGTGCCCAAAAGCATCCTTGCCAACAAAACACTGGAATTACTTTTCCTGATTTGCTATAACGTGGAAACATGGCAAAGCAAATAGCTCATGGAAGCCGGACCTTGCAGCACTGCCGGTATGACTTGTCTTCTCCAATTCCTTCAAACCAAAGCAAACTATTAAAAAGTGAGTTAAAAGGCTGACCTTTTTATTTAGTCACAAGCTCCTTGTGAGGATACCAAACTTCCTCCTAACATTCTTGCAAGTGCTCACTTGTACTGTAACAAAAGGCAAACGCTGCTCTGATAGTTTCCTTAAAATATACACTAACACAATGCTAAATAATAGCATAGAAGTACTCCATCCCTCACTTCCCCCAAGCAAACAAACTTCAGAATATGTATAATAGTAATTTTACCTTCCTGATATTTTTCCACTTCTTTTCTGTATGTAACTCAAATGCATTCCACAAGGAAAACAGGTATTTTGAATGTATACCTACAAGCAGATCTAGCAATTATTATCAGAAAGGCTGGTAATAGCTCAGTAGGAGTAAGAAAAAGAAAGAGTCTTATTTGGCAAAACCCAAATTCATCCATATTTCCTTCTTTATTCAGTAATGGCTGTTGCACTGCTTTGCCTTTGGAGAACAATGCAATTTTGATAGCACTGCTTTCCTCAACTTCTGCACAGGCAAGCATTTTGACATCTTCAGGCTATAGGAACTGAGAAAGGCACTGACCTTTTTTACACCTCCCAATTAACTGAACTACTTAAAGCTCTAGAGCATAAGTAGTATATGGCATGCTCCTCTCCTTTCATGATCAGAGTAATTTACTTTATCTTGGAACACTCCCATACAGAAGGTTTCATCTACAGGGTCGACCTGGGCTTTCACTTTCCAGCACCCACATTTTCCTTCCCCAAGAGCATCAGGCAAAGCTTGCGGGCAGCAGTGGATGCGCATATCTGGGAGCCAGAGAACCTCCCTTCCTCTTTGTCACCAACTTGCCATTACAGTTACTTGCTGAAAGCCACAGCACCTCACATAAACTAGAAATAGCAGCACTTACTTGCTTTGGTAAAGAACAGTTTAAGGGACTGTTACAGAAGCAGAACAACTAAAGCTTACTTTTAAACATTTAAACTTACTGCTCCTGGGGAATTGCTCAGTAGCCTATTCAATTCTTCAATAATCTGAGGAGAACAATCCAATTTAAAATTATTTAAATCTCTTCCCATTTCAGTGTCCCAAATGATGTAACAACCTTTTAAATAGAGCTAGGAATTGCTGATTAACAATACAGCCTTTGCTGAAGTTTTTGCAGTAGCTTTGCTGGGAATTCCTGTATACCTAAAGTGACAGTGGTCTACAGCAAAACTGTCTGTAACTTGGAAGAGCTAGTTCGGTGTCACTTCTGTAATCTGTGAGTTGGTAGCAAGACAGGAGGCCAGATATGTTCAAAACTTGGGAGGCAGCAGCAGAGAAAAACCAAATACTGAGTCCTGCTCCCAGTATCGTCAAAGAAAACAACCTGTTCACTGACACAGGAATCAGGTGCAAGGACATGCTTTGCTTCCACAGCTACTCCCACTGCCACCCGGATGAGGATCTGCATCCAAGCAAACACTGCCCTTTGCCTGGCTGGTATTTAAGGCATTGCGTGCAATCACTTAGTTTGATTATGCTCAACACTACAACCAGTTCCCAACTAGACACCCTCTAAAGTACCATGATATGAGCGTGTCAGGGCAGCAAACTGCTGGGCAAGAGCAGTTTTGGCTTTGGCCACTGGATTTTTCTTCCAGTTTGGAGCTTTTGTTCCTCAACCTTCTCCCCAGACTGGAAAGCACTTGGGAAATAATTAGCCAGCCATCATCATAAAGCTGCCAGGTCCACAGGAAGGAGCCCCACTTTCCAGCACTCCTGGGCAGTGGGAAGCAGTAACACACACATACAAACCAAACCAGGTTTCCCATCGATAGGCCTTTTTGTTCCCGAGTCAAGAATGGAGACAGTTGTTCACCAGCGGGGACCCTATCCTCGATCCCGGTGCTGCCCGTATGCCATCCTTCTCCCGTTGGGTACCGGCCGCTTCCGCAGGGACTTCCAAGGGCAGCTGACCGTCTGCATCCCCGCCCTCCCAGACACCCGCTACCCAGGTGCAAAGGTGCCGGGCCGGGCACACAGCACCGCGGATGCCGCCCCCTGCCCTCCACGGCGCCCCCCCCCAGCGCCTCCCGCTGCCCGCGGTGCTGCGCAGGCCCAGGACGGCGCCTCCGCCGCCTCCGGCAACGCCGGCAACCGCCGCGGGGGGGTCAACCAGCACCACCGCCTCTCGCCGCCGGTGCGCCCAGGAGAGGGGTCAGCCCGGCGGGATGAGCGGACCCGGCCACGCTCCACCTGCTCGCCAGTACTCACTCCGCGTAGCCCGTTGTCCAGGGCAGGCGCCGGGTCTCCTTGCTGAGGATGAGGATGGGGCGGGCGATGTGGTCGGCTGAGCACTCCACCTCGTCCGGGGACAGTCCCAGGAACTCGGGTCTCCCGTAGGGGAAGCGGAGGGGCAAGTCGGCGCTGCTGCCGTGGTCGGCGCCCGCACTGCCAGCCATGATGCCGCCCATGAAATTGGCCACGGCGGACTTCACCCGCGTGAGCATAGTACCCCCGCCGGCGGCGGCAGCGCCGGGGCCGCCGCGCAGGGCGGGGAGCGGGACGCGCCCGCGGGCAGCGCTGCTGCGGTGGCTCTGGTGGCTCCGCCAGCCCCCGCCGCGCTTCCGCAACGGGGGCGCCGGGCCGAGCGGAGCCGGGCGGGGGAACGGCGGGCTCAGGGGCGGCCGCGGGGCCGCGGGCTCATCGCAGCGGCAGCGGCGGCAGGTTTCGCCCTCCCGGCGCGACGCTGGGTGAACTCAGCCCGGCGGCGGCTGCTGAGTCATGTGATAGCGAGGCTGGATTTGCCCGGGCGCTTCCTGCTCCTCCTGCGGCACCGGCGGGCTCCTGGCACACGCCGGGCACGGGCGACCGCCGCCCCCGCCCTGCCTCCCGCCCGCCTCCCGCGACGGGGAGGGTGGGGGCGGCCCGCGGCAGGTGCGCGGCGGGCGGGGCCTGGCAGGGGGGCCGCCCTCGGCTGCCCGCAGCGGTGCGGCGTGGGCCGCGGCCGGTGGAGCGGCAGGAGGTCTTGCCCGCGGCCGCCTCCGGGAGGAGTTGCCCGGGAGACGTTTCACGCGGAATCGCTCGGAGGCCGCGGTGTGCTGGGGGTTCCGTTACTGGCGGGCGACAGGTCGCCGCCCGCAGTGCGCCGGGTCACTGCTGCCCTGGGGCTGAGCCGGCGCAGCCCCAGCGGGTCTCTCCGTCCCAGCCCCTGGCAAGAACCCTCTGATGCCGTGGGCTGTGAGACAAGGCTCCCGCCTGAAGGGTTTCCCATCCCTCTCCTCCTCAAACATGTGAAGGATATTTGCTAGAAAAAATTTGTAAGTGCCCTCTCCCTGAGGGCGGGCCAGTGGCACTGCCTTAAAATCAGTCCTTTAGCCGTCCGGCTGTGGGTCCTGTCTGCCGGCTGGCCAGCAGAGGTGGTGTGATGGCCACCCAGGTGCCAGATGCTGTCATGGAGCAGAAGTGAAAGGATGAGCCTGATTATCTTCAAATCTGAGGGCACAGACGTTTTACCCGTCCTTTTCTGGCTGTGTCATATTGACCATGTCAGTCTTTTACCAAAGAAATTTGGAAGGTCTGCTGCACGTGGTGGTTACCCACATGTGCAGAAAGGTTGCGGGTGTGGTTGTGCCAGGTTTTAAGAAAGTGGGGCAAGGGGAAGGTAGCAAGAGTACGTAGGAAGTCTATCTTCTGTAATAAGGCTGTGTCTGTGCCCTCGGATGTTGCACTACTGCTGGAAGCTGTAAGGCTCATTGAAAGGCAGAGAGACCTGCAAAATGGACCAGGTAGGTACTGCAAGCCCCAAGAGTAGCACAATACAGGGACTTAGCAGGGAAAAGCTGGTTAGTCATCATAGTTGGCTTGTGGGCATGATCAGCTGTCATCTCACTGGCTCCTACTAGAAACCAGCTGGTGTACCACTGAACACATAGTTACAGAGTTTTAGAGACCAAGCCCTGTGAGCTTGTTCAGTTTCTGATTACTAAACATCATCCGGAGAGCTGGGTTCCAACAGTGGCTGGGTTTGCTCCAGGTTCCTTGTGTACAGACATGAGAAATGTAAAGATGTCGTGACACTTACCAGTGTCTATTAATAAAGTGTACAGAGCCAAAAGGGGATTAGTGAACAAGGGTGCTAAGAGTGTCATAAGTACTATTTGAAATAGAGTTGCTCCAAATTAACCATTACAGATATACCTCCTTTGGGAGGAGGTGGTTATTTTTCCTGTCTCTTGTTTAATTGTTTCCGAAGCTGGTATCATAAGATATTCTGAGGGACAGTAAACCTCTCTTGGGTCAAAAGATACTTGACATTAACAACTCACAGTTTGATTTCAATATAAAGGAAAATTTGTAGTTCTTCCTTTCATGCATTTCTGTTTGCTTTGCCTTGTTTCTCAGTTATGTTGCAGAGGTTGTTACTATAAAGAAAAATTACTAATTAAACAAACAGAAACCAACAAAAAGCTTGTAAACTTCTGTGTTTTTTTTCACAGGTCCTGTGTCTGGGTGCTGTAGCAGGCAGCTGTTCATCCACATTCTCATGTTAAAGGGGAAAGCATGCCCAAAGTGGTGGCATTCCCAAAGCTCCTTGGCTACTGTGTTCAGTGGCCTGAACCACGTTTGATTTATCTGGCCCCAGTTCATTCCCAGGCCCTTCCACTTGATGACAATCTCTTTATAATATCTTTTGTCTGCCGGATGGCCGGAGTTTATCATCGGACAGGCACTCCAGCACCCATTTCCCTCACTAATGCTTTAATGGACCTGCCACCTGAAGAAGACAGGAGTGAGAACAGGGGTATGAGCAGCACTTGACATGCATCCTGGAGAGGCTAAATTCTAACATGTAAAAGTAGAGCCCCTCACAGGTTATCCCATACACTCCTGGTGGGGCTACAGCAGCAGACTAAACTTCGCAGTTCATTTGACCAGAAGACCATTGACTAAAACTCAGGTTGTGGAGTTTGTCCTCCTGCCCCACGTGCAGTCACCATTTTGCACAACGCATAAGGGAGTACATGTAGGCTTATTAGAGTTTAAATCATTATCTCTGCAAGATGACAAGGAAAATCTCAGACGTATGGGGAGACAACAGCTCACCACTTAAAAGAAATCTGTGCACTGCTCAAAATTCTGTGGACGCTTGCCTCTGGCACAAGAATGCTGTGGGTGTGATACAGCCTTTTCGTACTGAAAAGTATAGAGATGCTTTGATTTCAGTTCTCTTTGGGAAAGAGGATCATGCTTTTCACTTCTGAGTAAAAGGTTAAGCTCCACTTCTCAAAGGAAGTAATGGTCAGGCCTGGCACATATCAGCAAGTTCCTCAAATCTTCTAGCCTGTGTTCCATCTGGTCCAAGCCAGACATCTTTATTTGGTGGTGGGTAAACCTCTAAAGGTTTAGTTATTGACTTCAGATAAAATTTTAAGGCTGAATTCTCTATATAAATGTATGAAAATTGACTCTGTTCTTCTGCAATCCCATCACTAATGCAAAGGAAAGATGATAGGTTGGATTGTTTAAAAAATGTAAACTTATTTGTGGTATTGGGATAAATATACTTTTCTCTCTGGATGGCTAACCGTGCTGTGTGTAGAGCTAATGAAGCTGCATGTGGGTCAGAAGCACATTCATATGAGCTCTTCAAAGCATCTGAATTGTTATGCCACCTTGCCATGCATCATATTCAGCATTCAACAAATTCTGGAGCGTTCTTAGTTATGATGAAAACAGATTTACACAGACAATACTCTAAATTTTTATACAATGATAGAATAATTCTAATTGGAGATGACTTATGAAGATCATGTGCTCCTACTTCTTCATCAAAGCAGGGCCAACTTTAAAGATGTATTACATTTTCCAGAATTGTCCACCTGAGTTTTCAGTATTTCCAAGGATGGAGATACCACAGCCTCTCTGGGCACCAGTTCCAGTCTTCAATCACCCACCCAAGAAATTTTTTTTCCTGATATCTATTTGGGATTTTTGTTATTGCAGTTTTTGTCTGTTGCCTCTCATCACCATTCACCTCCAAGAAAAATACTACTCTTCCCTTTCTATGCTCTCCAATTAGACATCAGTAAGGTTTCTTCCCTTTAGCCTTGCCTTCTAAAGGCTGAACAAACATATTTCTCTCAGTGTCCTCTTGCGGCAATCTGGGTGGCCCACTGCTGGACTTACTCCAGTAGGCCAGCTGGGAAGCCCCAGCGTGGACACAACACTCTCATAAATGCCGTTCAGAAGGGTAAGATCATTGCTAGTACACCCCAATATGTGGTTAGCCTTTATTGCTGCAGAGACACACTGGTGGCTCATGTTCACTTTGTTGTCTACCAGGTCCCTCAGGCCTTTCCTGCAAAGATACTTTCTTGATAGTCATCCCTCAATATGGATTCACTCCATCCCAGTTGCAGGATTTGGCATATGTTCTTGGTGAACTTCAGGAGGTACCTGTCAGCCCATTTCTCCAGACTACTGAGATCCCTCTGAGAGGCAGCTCAATGTGTTAACGTGTTTTCTGATCATAAAAATTATTCCTGGTGCAGGCCGTTTTTAGTTTCTTATGCTGAATGTGGAAATACCTGGGGCTCTGACTCATAGGAGTATGGAATTTATTTCAACAGTGTAACTCTTAACTTGTTTGTGCCTTGTTTCTAACTTACATTGTGTACTTGCTTTCAGGTTTTTTTCCTGTGCTTTTCATGCTCTGAGTAAAAGCAATGGGGAAAACACCCAAAGACTACAGTGGGAGAGGAAGTAGCTCTACTGTGAGATGAAGGCAGCATTTCTGCAGGCACGAACTTCTGTGTCATAGTATCACAGATGTGCAGAATATCCACAGGTGTGAACTCCTCCAGAGAGTATGCCAGAATAGGTGTCTGACATGGTGATGAGGCTGTATCTGCAAAGGAAAAAAACAGGTTTTGAAGGAAGAATGTGTTACCTTTCTCTGTTAATCCCCCAAACAAACAAGCAAAAAACCCCAAAACACTTCAGAGCCTTATTTTGCACATGATTCTGCTTAGGAAGATCACCATGTCATGTGGTGATCATTTAAGTTATTCTTATCTTTTCAAAAGTACTGTATGACCTTTAATAAGCATGAGGAAGCTCTTTATCGCTGGAGAAAGGCCCTTCAGAAGCACAGTGCCTGAGGTATCATAGTGATGTGGAGGAGAAAATGCCACTTATTAAGACATCAATCCTACTCCCCGCAATACCAGATCTCCTGTCAGTGCCTGCAGCAACCCCCAGCATTTCTAGGCTTATCAAAGCTGACAAGATCAAAGCCGTTGGTGCTCTTGCCATTTGGCAAGCAAGAGCACTAAGTAAATTTAAAAATAAATAAATACTAGCCATACTTGGTGTGATATGTTTTCTCTGCTATATCTGATTTCTACTGCACCATCCTCTGGGCAACAGGGGCTGAAACCCAGGTGTTTTGTTCCCCAGGAGAGTCTCTTCCTCCTGCTTTTGCAGACTCCTTCTTTCTACCCCTACCCAGAAATATTTAGATGGCAATGCAAAGTGGAGCTCTGTCACAGCCCTGTCCTTACTCAAAAATACACTGTACAGCTGAATGGTGAAAGCATTTATACCAGAAAAGTGAGTTCATTTACCTTCTCACAATATAGTACTGATAAATGCAACATCCTGAATTGTGTGACAGCAGCCCTGGTTTAGGTACTCAGGCAGGAAAAATGCCCTAAGGAGGGATCTTAATTGACTGGCAATCAGTAAAAGATGTCACAACACCATATAACTGCATGCTGTCTATGTAAATATAAATAAATACTTCAATGTAAGCTGATCATAAGCCTGTAAGAATTTCACATTTGCCAAAAAACACAGAATGACTTTTTCTATAATAATCTATCTGCAAGTGTCTGGAAAATACACATCTAATTTTGCAATAAACATCATAATCACAATTTTGCTTCTACGGCTCCTCCTTACTTTCTATTATCTGCTCCTTTTTAATGCCTATAGCTAAATCTGCTAATAATGGGATAGAATAGGGATTGGCTTGTTTATGTGCTCCCGTTAGCAGATTTTCATAGGGGAGGTGGAGCAAAATTACTGTATCCTCTCTTGGGCTCCTTTGCCCTGTCTGCTGTGAAAGAACATCTTGCCCTGATGATGTTGTGAGATGCTTCAAGGTGTCGGTGATTGCAACACTTTTGCTGGCAGTTCCAGCAAAAAAAACAACCCTGAAATAGGTTGCAATGCAGAGACAACAGAAAAATGAGCAGTTAAAAGGATGTGTGAGTATTTGTAGGTGCTTGGAGTTACAGGACAGCACTAAAAGCTTGGTTGAGCACAGGCACAGACACACGTTTTTTAACTGCCTCAACATTTCAGAGTAGAAGCATGTTTCAGAAGATAAGATGGTCTTGACTCGTGCCTGAGTTTAAGTATCCGCTAAACATGTGGGGAATTGATTTGTATATACCAAACAGTGGGGAATTTTTGAGTAACCTGCTAGCTGCCTTTGCTGCAGACACTCCTTAAATGGATTTTTTAAAGAGTAAGCGAGATGAATCAGCGAGGGGCTTCTTGTCTGCCAACGGAGGCTCAGGAGCAGATAGCAAACACAAAGAGAGATGCTCTCCCTACATCGGGGCTGTGGCTTCTGCCTGCCCATGCTTTCCTGCAGCCCGGGCCAGCCAGGCACCAGATTTCAACTGGGTGTCAGCTGGGGTCTTGTTTGCGGCACGGTGAAGCTTTAACCATGGTGGCTCGGTTAGACTTTGACAGTACTCTAAAAAAATTATTATTTCTTCTTGTTTTTTTCTTTCTCCTTTTTATTTTCTACAGTTGTTTTGGTTTGGATTTGTTTGTTCGTTTGTTTGTTTGTTTTTGGTTTTATAATTAATTAACAGTTCTGGCAAAACTTCATGGGTTGAATGTCAGCCTGGGCATAGAAAATTGGAGGTGCCTTACATGGCACTCATTCTCAGCCAGCCTTGCCAGGGAGGGCAGTGGCATTTTTGAGCAAGTTATCAAAAAGCCAGGCTCCTAGGCTTCAGGCTGAGTGTACCAGGTGTTTTATACTGTCAGAAATCACAGTCCCAGATATACTGAATGATGGTAGAGAAAGTTAAAGAAATTATGCTACTCTTGTATTTTCCTCTTGGATTCCTGCTCCTCTTCTTCAAGGAGGAATATGGAAACAGTTTTTCCATTAATTTCTTTCTTTCCAGCATGGCTTGTGAGGTTCCTGTAGGCCTGCATAGTCAGCCTAGCTATCTGCTTTCCCAAATTCATGACATTCTGATATTAACACACTATCATTTATATAAATACAACTAATATGCAATATCTTGCCAAAAGCCAAAGAAAAAAGAACAAGGTAAAAGCAAGTATTCAGAATTTATTGGTAGTTCCAAAATTCTTATGAAGAGGTAAAAGTGTGTATATAAATATTTATTAAGTTGTGTTACAGTTAAAAAAAAGAGCTCTCCTCTTAGTTTTGTAATAAGATATTCTAAATGTTGTCCTTTTCTTCCACAGCATCCTTCAAAGGTCTCTTGTTTTAGTATCTGCTGCTCTTTCTGCAAAGACCGGTGTCAGTATTGTGGGCTCTAACCCATTTTTAGCTTGGAAAACCACTTTACTTTTTTCCCCACACACACATTTGTCTTATGACTTGACTGCTCTCTTTTATTAATGCTCATGACAGTTTTATTTAAATAGATTCTTCCTCACTTTGTTTTATTTGTATGGGTTTTTTTTTTCTTTTTTTTTGGCTTGATTTGTCTTTAGCTTTTGCTTCCTTTTTTATTGACTAGAAGCTATAGCTTTGACAGTCTTCCACAGAGTGGATTTAAAAATAATAATAATAATAATAATAATGGAAAAGGAACAATTTTTTCATTTATCTTCTTAGATTAGATTGCCCAAGGTACAAAAAAAATAACATATTTTCTTCATTTCTTCTAGTTGAACTAAATCAGTGACTAAAACTCAGGATATCCTTCAGTGCTACAGTGCTGCCAGCCAGGGGACAGACACATAAGAGAGCAGTAGCAAGGTGCCAGTGATGGCCAGTCAGCATACAGCCACTCTGAGGAGCTTTGATGGTTGGGAACAGGACCAGTTTCAGTTGTGTTGCAATATATCTATGGGCTAACTTGGAGGATCTTTTGCCAACACAGAATTGACACTCTGGCTTTTTCAGATGTTCTCAAAAATCCCCACCCAAAGAATAAACCAGATTGCTAAAATCAGCCTGAAAAGGTTGCATCGGGGAGAAGTCAGTTTGACTCTGAAGCAGGCTGGTGGGGAAAATGTGCAAACAGGATTGTCTGAACATCTCTGCTTCCGCGGCAGAGGCAGCAGTGGGAACGTCCTAAGCAAACACATTGCCACAACAATAGGCAATCTGCACGACCTTCTGCTTACTCCAGCCAATGTATCTGAAAATCAAATTAACCTTTGACTTGTATGGGTTATGGCCTTTCAACTACTGTGTGGATCAACCTAAGGAACAGGATAGAAAAGACACTTTCAAACAGATTTAAAGCAATAAAGCAAGCATCATAATCTTTCACTCAATACCTGACATAGAATAAACACGCTGACCTTCTGGAAATCTAATTATTTGTGATTGAACATCTGTGTTTACTTTTTTTTTAAAAAATATGAAGTGTGTTTTAAAAAAAAACACATCAGTGATTTGTATAGAGCTGTAGCCCCTTTTGAAAGTGATACCTGCACCTCAAATACATTTAAGTAACAAGAGTAAATAATTAGGATGCCATAACTTAATGCTAGTTATTGCCAATCATTTCTCAGCTAAGCCACTGAAAACAGTTCTCTCCGTGGTGCAGAGGATTTTCTGTCAACCCATGTTTTCAGACTCCTTCCCCGTCTGCTTGCTGAGCCCTGCCTGAAGCAGGAAGCTGCTGAGGGCTCACTGCCGTGGCCAACAGAAACTCAAAATGGCCTCCAAGACAGTGGTGCAATTGTGGTACTCCATGGCTGGTACAAAACCTGTCACTAGCCTACCTAAAATTGACTTTGGTCTCCATGAAGATGAGAGTAAAGTAGCTGTCACTGCTCCCTGTCTTCTCCAACTGGGCACAGCATGGGGCTGACAGTGAAGTTGGTGAGGCAAATTTTGGGGCTGCTCATTACAGTCTTGGGACAGCCTTCAGAAAACTGCCTAGCTGTGCTATAAACTATGAACTGTGGTCACAGCTACACCTGCTTGTCCTTTGTGCCTGAAGTTTGCAATCCCAAACAAAAAAGTGGTTCCCTTCACAGATTTCAGTTTATCAAATACTGTGATATCTCTGCACCTCTACAACAGCACTTAATGAGCTACAATCTCATTAAAAGACCTGTGGTTAACAAAAATCTGGAAATGCATACTCCAAATTTATGCATTATTTTATAATAAAGGATTAAGGTGGGTGAGGAGCACTGTAAGATATTCCCCTTGACAGTTTGCTGGAAACAACCTGGGTCTGGGAAGACCCCTGTTTCAGCAGCAATTAGTGAGGGATGTAGGTCTGGGAGTCAGGGTCAAAAGGTATGCTGGTGTGACAGTGGGGAGAGAATCTGCAGCTCAAGAGGAGACCGAAGAAAAGTGTTGACACCACAAAGACAGCTACAGTGCTCCATTAAATCTGATGGAGCCTGAAATTCAAAGCTGGTAGGAAAGGCTTGGATAAACTGCATAGGAAGCATTTAAAAATGCTGATAAGCATCTATCTTTCTGACCGTGTTGGCAGGTACACTGATGTAGTGGGTTTTCAAGGATGAAGTTATTTGAGAGAAGTTTCTCAGGAAGGTTTGGACTGTCAGTGCTTTCAGTCAAAACTAGCCATCCCCTGAAGTTTAATCAAACATGTTTAAGGAAAACAGTGCAAGCACTGTGCTGCTCTGTTCCCCAGGTTGTTTTCATGTGCTTCTCATGGGGAATTTTGTATCATGGGATTATAGCTCACACATACAATTATCCTTTTATTTTAGATGCCCTAAAACCATTCGGTAAGAGTCTACAATCCAGATTTTTTTAAATGAGGGACTGAATCTCAACATGAGCCAGCAATGCGCTCTTGCAGCCCAGAAAGCCAACCATATCCTGGGCTGTATCAACAGTAGCGTGGCCAGCAGGTCAAGGGAGGTGATCCTTCCCCTCTACTCTGCTCTTGTGAGACCCCACCTGGAGTACTGTGTCCAGTTCTGGAGCTGCCAACATGAGAAGGACATGGAGCTCTTGGAGTAAGTCCAGAGGAGGGCCATGAAGAGGATCAAAGGGTTGGAGCACCTCTTCTATGAAGACAGGCTTAGAGATTTGGGGCTATTCAGCTTGGAGAAGGATCCGAGAAGACCTTATAGCGACCTTTGAGTACCTGGGGGGGGCCTACAGGAAAGCTGGGGAGGGGCTTTTTACAAGGGCATGTAGTGATAGGATGAGGGGGAATGGTTTCAAACTGGAAGATGGCAGATTTAGATTAGACACTAGGAAGAAATTCTTCACTGTGAAGGTAGTGAGACAGTGAACAGATTGCCGAGGGAGGTTGCGGATGCAGTATGCTGAGCTTGCCACTCCACTCCTGGAGCATATGAGGGGTTCACACAAGGGAAGCAGCGACCATGACCCAGGATTTTCATGTGGTACCTCTACCTGGAGGGGTTTGTCCCAAGGGGTCTCTCTTCCCTGAGCACAAACTTGCAAATGACCAGAAATCCTCTTAAGGATAGAAACAGGGAGCAGTACCCCTACAGGGTCACAAGTCTCTGCTCCTGGAAAAGGAATGAGATACTCTAGACATGGTGAGATGTTGGAGGGGTTGGGGGGTGGGTGGCACCAGCTACACTTTAGGGAATAACGGTTGAGATTTTTAAGATAGGGCAGTGGAGGACTATTATCATAATAATGCCATTATTAGTTCTATAAAGTTTCAGCGAAGACTGCAGTCCTTGGTGAAAATGAAGTTTGGAAACCATTGACTTAATTAATAAAGGGTAATTTGATAGGTAAATGCTATTCATGTAAACAACATTGTCTGTTTTACTGTTATGAAGACCTTGCTGCAAGAAATCAGTAGCCATGTAAACCACCTCGATGTTGTTATTCTGCACAACACAGCCATGAGAGCTTCATGGAAACTATGGGGGTAGAACTTGTTTCCAACTGCTCCTGAAGCTGCCAAGGAAAGCAAACCTGATTTTTAGAAAGTTCTTCCACTTGGCTCCTGTTGCAGACACCTTTTAGCTTCAGCAAAATTTGTGTTTGCTTAGCAGCTCTGAGAAACAGTGCATTTCCATCAGGTGCCCAAAGCTGCATTTAGGATCTGGAGTGAAGCCCTTGGCTTTGACATTCTGACTAAATAGTAATTTAAATAAAAAGTCCTGGTGACAATAACTCATCAAAAACAGGAGCTCATATTGCTGCCTTCAACACTTGTCTTTTCCTGTTGTTTCCTAAAACACATTTCATTAACTCTATCTTGAACACTGTATCGGAAAAACAATGTATTGTCATAGTAATAGTGCAAGAATACATAAACCCAGCTACATTTTAATATTACAGTTTGCCAAAATTTCTCACCCATTTAAAATTAGTGATGTGCCAACACTGGCAACATTAGGACATAAACTTACTTTCTATCCTTTTTGTATTGATCATCATTATACCAAAGATAGCAGTGAAGGGGAGTGGCAATGCATATAGCTTTAGTTTTGATAGCTTAAATAAAAGCAGTGGTCATAGTGACATGAAGTAATGCAGGTGTCAGCATGACAGAGATGCCAGAGGAAATATCCAGGTTCATTCTTACTCATCTCCACACAGCCTGCACTGAAGCCCAGGCTGTTGCTTCTCTCCAGTTAAACTGAAGCTCTCTCAGCTGGGGCCACCCTGATGAAATCATACCGCCCAGATGCAGAGCCAGCACAGGCTCTCTGTGACAGAGAACATGAGATCCCAGCAGCTCATGCTCCTCAGGCCTGTGGACAGTTACCTTCTGTAGAAATACAATGCTCAATACATGTTTGTATGAGTCATGTGTGTTCTTCCTCTTTGGTCTCTTCCAAGTTCTCAGAGTCTCTGCATATCAATTCCAGCTGGCCATTAACAGAGTAGCTGCATATGTTGTATAATGAAAAGTGCATATGAGCTCAGAATGGTCTTAATAAAATATAGATTAATTCCATAACATCAACAACAAAATCTATGCAGAAAACTCTTGAGAGAAACTTAATGTGACAATATCCTTCAGGGTGGTGCAGTGATCTTTTGATATTTTTTCAGGTGAATCTCATCAGACTGTTTTTTCTTTTCCTTTAACAGAAATAAAATTATTTTTTTAAAATAGCTGGAAGGCAAAATATTACCACATTTTAAATTTGAACAAGTCCTTCTGGTTTCTTTCATAAATACTATTAATGCCAAAAGGGAATTCTGCACTTACATTCTGAAGCACCAGTGTGATCATATGATTCACACTAAAATTCCATCTGAGTAGCAATGTTCTAATGTGGTATAAGGAAAAAAAAAGCTGCCCCAAGGCTGGCAGCTTCTTCTTATCCAGTACAGAGAAAGAATTCTCTCTGTAGGAAAGTTAAAATAGCTGCATTTTGCTCATGCATTCATGTGCCTGCATACCTAGTTTGTATAAAACACCTTAAGCTTTTATAGATGGCATGTGGCAATATAGCATACATAGACTCAAGTGGAAGGAGGAGGTTTCCATTCTGGGCAGTGTGACTGAGTCTGTCTTGGTCTGAATGAGTGATCCCTGCATGCAGGTGTTCTGGCTCTGCTCCAACATGGCTGCCATCCAGCCTGCCTGTGGCCCTGGTCTGCTGTGGGGTTGGGGTGTGTGACAGGTCCCTTCCAGCCCAAGCCATTCTATGGTTCTATGATTTCCCCTGGTGTTGCCAGTGAAGCAGTATGATTTACAGGGGAAGTTACTACAAGTGTAGGTTGTCAGGAAAATCACATCTGTTGCATTGTAGAAAAGATTGGGTCCACTCCCAGCTCCTTGTAGACATTATCCATTTTCTTCCTTTGCAATTCAAAGTTACAGGTACAATAGCATCCCCCAGAGCAAAAAGGAGATGACTGAGCTGTAATTACAAAGGAGGCTTTTGAGAACAAAAGATGTCAACAGTTTCTCATAACTGTGTTTAGCCCTCAAATTCCCCAGCCAACTGAATGCTAAACCATGCCCTGCTGGGATGCAAAGGAGTTGAGATGCAAAGAGCAGAGGTCAGAGTACTGTCTTGTTGAGTGCTGGCCAAGATTTTGGTGTACAGGGTGAGCTGTATCATCTCACAATGTCACACAAAGCTCAGCGCAACCATCCCTCATTTGGCTGGCCAGGCCCAGGAGCACACCTCACACCAAACTTGAAGATGAATCCCAATGCCCAGTCTGCCTGGGAGCAGCCCATACAGATAGGAGGACCTCTGGCAGAGGCTGGGCAAGGGAGCTGCTGTTGCCCTTCCCACAAACCTGAGCTGTAGCCATCTCCTGCAGGGCTCACTGAAGGAGCTCACATGTGCGAGAGAACACCAGTCCCCATTTCAGAAGACACTCACGCTGACATGCACACACAGGCTTAACTATTTTAAAAACGTGTCCCTCAGCACTCAACTGAGGTTTGAAAGAGCATTGTTAACTCTGTATATGTCTTTGGCTCCCTGCTTTATCTGCTGGTAGCCTGAGAGTGTTAAAAGTTGCATTTAACCTTGTCAAAGGAAGACTGTTCCTATTTTAAATTGAAGCATTTTGTGCACAAATAATATTTTGCTTGCAGCATTACCTTATGGCTAAATATTTGTGTTGGAAGTCCTGACTGATAATAAAAAAACAGTCAAATAAGCTGAGGAAGTGCAACTTCTGTTCAGGAGGACAGTTTAATGATATCCTTAATGTCTTGTAATAGAAACTACTTTACATCCAAGGCAACAGAGGGAATAGCAGCAATATATATTTTGTGACAGATTTAGCCTTACTTTTTTCAGAATTTTTAAAGTGAGCATATCATTATTTCCTCAAATCGGTTTGGTGAAATCTCTTGGATTGTTTTATTCTGCAAATTGCCTTATCCCATAGAGTGAATGACAAGAGTTCTCAGGCTGCAACATCAGCTTCTCACACTCCGCTGAGTAGCTTATTTTGCTGGGGTGATTCACAGTTACTATTCATTGCCTGGGTGTGTGCTTAACCTGCCTGGGTTTATTTAAAACTGAATTTTCATTTAATATGTCAGCATGCAGCTCTAAGACCCACTTGCTTCTGGAACAGACTAGGAGTTTTCCCAGAAAAACTGTGTATTAGCCATTAATAAAGTCCTGTAAGATGGCAAATTTTCATAAGAAAATGTTACATTTGCAAACTTGTTGTACTGAAAGAACTGAAATAAAGCAGACAATTTTGGAGTTGCTTAATCTGGACTACTATCTCAGTGCTTCAGTTCCTTGGAATAAATATACTTGTTACCATGTGTCAGGGCATCCCTCTGCAGAATCCCATAACAAATCCTGGCTGACAAATGGCTGCACACAATGGCTCCATTTTACAGCTGAAATTCTTCATGTGTTTTCTTCCCATAAAAATTGGTTGCAATCTGATTTGGGACAAATATGAAAATACCTTAATCACCCCATAATTAAAAGGTTGTTTGCTCAGCTTTCCATCCTGCAAATACCTACACAATGAAACTGTACATAAAATGACCTTGTAAGAGAGATAGCATCAGGACAAGCATGATTTAGTGGATTGAAGAGAACATCAGTGTCTATTTACAATATTTTTCAACATTTGTCCCTATATCTGTTTTAGTTTCTGTTGGAAACTGCTATATTCATACAAAATGAGTATAAAAGTGGCCTGAAGTGATCTGTTCCCTACAAATTTGACCTTGTTTTGAATGCAGCCTGGTAAAATCCGGCTACCACCCTTCAGTGATTATTAGGAAATAAAATACATTTTCTGCAAGTGCTTCAAATATATTCCTTGCAGTCATCAGGGTATGTTGGTAAATGCTACTGTCAAATGAATATTTCAAAACAAAATGGAAGCTTTTTCAATGTTAACTACAAAAACAACAAGAAGCTATTGTCTCTGCCTAAATGGAGTGGTAATAGAGGAAACTAGAAATATCTTTGGTGCAAACTCATCTTCATACCTTCAAAATAAGCAACTACTTAATGGGATAGCTGCTTTTTTATATGTCTGTCTTTTGAACAGAGATACTGAATGCACCCCCATTATCTATTATTTCAATGCTCATTCCAATAGGAAAAACACATGACAGGTGGGTATAATACATGAGAAACAGATATTATTGCATGGTTGTAATCCAGTGTACCAAGGTCCTTACTTCAGCTGGGACCTGGCTTGATAATGGAGATGCAGTAAATTGTAAAGAAAAGAACGGTCCTTTTCCTTGAATATCTCCATGAAAAAATACTGTGTATTGCCACAGAGATAGCGATACAGCTGCATTATTTTATTTCTGCAGAAAAACTCTGGGTAAACAGCAGCCATTAATAAAACAGACCATTTTCTCCTAGACTTAAAAGATATTATGAGGCCAAGATTGTTCCAGTGATGAACCTGCTTTTGCAATCTGTTTCAGATAACAACATTATAACAGCACCGATTGTGTGCCTGTAGGACAGATTTTAATGATTTCTTCTGAAGCAAAATACAAAGTAGAAGAACAACTGTCTGAAAAGAATGTAATTGATCTTGTGTTACATGGGAATTAAAGGCAGTGATGGGGTTGTTACAAACATTTTGTTACATTAAAATGCACAGCAATTATTATGGGATGAGTGGGACTGAATTTTCTACTGAAAACATGATGCATTTATCTGCTTATTTGAACTGGGCTCTTCAGATGTCTTTATTAGAACTGCCTAAGCCTTTCGTATTACCTCCTTTTTCACTTGCTTTCCTTCAAGAAACTTCAACTTCCTCAGCCATACCTTCTATCTGATCTCTACCTCTATACAGATGTAATTGGAAGGAATGGTAGGAATAGGAGGCAGATTTCACAACACCTAGTATTTTTTCCACTGTAAAGTACTTGTAGCAACCCTCCAGTTTAGAGGACAAGTATGGAATTTGTCAAGACTCTTGGTACTAGATTGACTAAGCTTCTGTTATTTCTTCTGGGAAAACCTACCTTCATTAGAAACTGTAGAGTCCTGAAAAGAATAATTGTCTCAAAACAGCCACCCTGACAAACTGTGCTCCTTTGATAACCACCTGGACCCTGTTCTTGCAAGAAGAGCCCCTTGTTTGGTAACCACCCTCATAAACTGGACACTGTCCTTGAAAGGGGAGCCCCTCCTTTGGCAGCCACCCTGATAAATGGGACACTGTCCTTGCTTAATAAGGAATAGTGGCCAGAAAGATGAGCCCCATGGAGGCACAGTGCCATCTTGCAAAAGACCACTTTCCTGTTTAAGGACAGATCACATGCGTGACAATAAAGGTCATTCCTCCGTGAACCCAGATGGGGGAACCAAGTGATCACCTGGACCCCCGTGCCCCACCGACTCATTTCCAGAACAATCCCAAATCCAACAGTCTGGGCAATGCAAGCTGAGCCTCACCAGGAGAGGCAGGGCCAGGTGCCATAAAAGAGGCAGACTTGAAATGCTCGGGGTGCGCGCCCACCATCCAAGGACCACAACGTCATGCCGAGATTGTTGCTGGATCCAAGGGTGGTGAGATCTTTCCTATCCACTTTCTTTGTCTCTCTGCCTCTCTCTTCATCTCTCTCTCTCTCTCTTTCTAATCTTATTTTCGGCACATAGGGGTACCATCATTTCTAATTTCCTAAGTTTTTCCTGTTGTAACCTGTTGTTTTGAGAGGACCATTTTGCTAAGATCTGCTAGTTGTAATCTGTTGCTTTGAGAGTGATATTTTTGTATGTTTGCTTTGACAAGCTTTATAATCGTACTCAATCTTAAGTAAAGATGTGTTTTGTGAAAGCCTCCTGGGTAATGGTCTTACTCCTAGAGTACTGTGCAGAGAATTCCCAAGATTAATCTGGTCAAATGGGTTGTTAAAAGAGATACTTATATTTAGTTTGGACCTCCAGCTCTGGGCAGCCGTGCCCACTTTGTGGGATGTGATAACGCTGTATCCACCTTGTGGGACGTGACAGTGCCATGCCCACTCTGTGGGTCATGACAGAAACCCCAGAAAATCTCAGGCTCTTACAGGTTTTCTCACTCTTGTTCAATGCAGATGAAAATTACAGCAGCCTTTAAGTTACTTTGCATTTACGCTGATGTCTGCTTGCAGACATCCAGCAAGCAAGCAAGTGCAAGGCTGAGCATAGCTGTTTCACACACGAATGACTCTGTAGCATTCCCACCTCTCCCTGTTCCATATCACATATTTAGGTATGTATTTTATAACTCTAGTATGTATCACTCCATCCCAGTCTTACACAAGGACTGCAAGCAAAATTGGCTATATGGCTGTTATGGCCATGAAGGTCATTTGCTTGCTTTTATATTCTTGGACAGTGATGAAGCTTTCACTCCATATGCAAATAAACTGCACTTGCTGCCAGAAGGATAGAAGCACATTAAAAAAACAACTTCATAAGCATATTGATTAATGGACTCTTGGAATACTGCAGTTACGGAGTTAAATTTGTTTTAATTCTGATTGCTATGCAGTGTGTATGTGCTATCATAGTCTGTAATTATAACAAAACTACCTGAAACACTGACAATTAGCACAATGAGAAACCAAATGGGTGTCTGGATCATGCTGACAGCACATCATGCTGTGCCCATAATTTTTCTTTCCCTCAAAACACTAAAATAATGATAATTGTAGGGTCAAATGGGTCAAAATAATGAAGCAACATGGGTTTCAAAGAATCTGCATTTCCTGTCCATGTCACATCAAATGGCTGACTTTTGAAGTGTGCTAGTTAGCCAGCTTGTCTCTCTTTCCAGGTTTTAATCAGTTTTTAAGTAGTTCTCCAAAAGTTTAGGATCAAGCCTTCCCAAAAATCATTAATGTAAGACACAAGTCTTCTAGGTAAGGTGTATGAAAAGAAAAAAATTAAGATTAAGAACAAAAGGCAGAAACAGACAAAATTTAAATTGTACCACATTTTAAAAGGTAAAAGCACTGAAGGAATATAATCTGCTCACCTATTTAAGAGACACAGCTGAGCTTAAAATGTAGGACTACAGAAGGAAACAAGCATTTGATTTTCTTTCTCTTCATCTTCAAGAGAGGAACTGAAGCCTTTCATACTACAGTTGCTTTACACCTACAGTCAGGATGTGCTGCTGAGAAACCCAGAAGGAGGAGAAGGCTTCTTGGGCCAAGAAGCCAACCTGGGGAGGGGTGGGCTTGATCTCAGAAAAGCAACAGTCCAGAGCAGAATGAACAAAAACATAAATTCTTTTTGGACTTGGTGGGAACTGGCCTTTCTCTGCTACCTCAATTGCCAGTTTTTCTCAGCTGTGTCTCCAAACAAGATCTCAAGCTGGAAATTTGGTTCAAATGATGCCTATTTATGATGGCTGAAAAGTATTTCCAGACATAGTGTGGCATCTGAATCAAATCCTGCTCTCTGACCCTTGGTGTTGCAGGCTCAGTGAGAAGTGAGACGCAGGTTACAGAGCTCTGCTGCTGCATCAGCCACACATCAGGCTGTGTCCTGCTCAGAGGACTGCCCCCCAAAGTGTTGAAGTGATCCCACCAGTTGCTCACAGTCAGCAATCTGCTGAATCCAGCCCATGGGTCAGAGCTGGCAGAGTGCTTCACATCATTCTGGTAATTCCCTGGAGATCTGAAAAGCTTCATGAAAAATGCCACATTTTTACAGTGGCCATCTGTTAGAAACACGTAACACATAAAAACACCAGCTTATGCTGGTGACTGGCAGGTCAGCAGTAGCATGGGATTTCTTGGCCTGTCTCTCCAGAGGTGGGAGCAATCACTACACAGAATTAAGAAGCAGAAGTTCCTCTCAGATCATATCCAGATGTTCACTGCAGGCAAGGAAATGCAGACCACATGCTGGTGGCTCTTCCAACTATCAGACTTGACCAGACTTCGCTCAAGTGTTGATTGTATGAGAAGTTTGAATGGTAAGCAGCAGCCACAGCCTCTCCCACCTCCCTGTGTTAAGAGGAGCTTTTCAGGAGACGTGACACAGCCACCTCCATCTGCTGGCAGAAGGGTGCAGACAGAGCTCAGAGCTGCCATTGCAGCTGCTGTTGCTTCACACACACATCGCTTTGAAGCTGGTATTGGTTTTTCTGGTTCAGGATGCCAGACATGAGCCAACTCAGGATTAGTAGGGGAGGATGGCTTGAGGACTTGCAGCTTGTCTTGCACGGATCAAAAGAAAGGGCAGGAGCCTGATTGGTGGAAACACAGGTAAAGCAGGAGGAATGAAAGAATATAGAGTTCAGATGGGAGCACTTGGGTGTAAGAGATTGGGGAAGAAGATAAAGATGTGGGGCTGGGGTCCTGACGAGGCAAATGAGATTTCCATGTAAGCCGTCAGAACGCTGACATTGGCAAATTCAGTTTGAGGAGCTTCTGTAGGCACTTATTACAGCAGGATGCCTTGCAGGGTGATGAACACAGTGTCAGTGTTGTACCTGAACAAAAATATATACATATGGCAACTTAGGGTAGTCTGGCAGTCTTGTACATTGTTTTTAAATCAGGTGATAACCAGAGGTCAGGTTTCTTTGGTGACAGAAATAATTGTCATGAGCAGAGAAAAACTTGCTTCTGAAAGTGTTCACACAAAGATGCAAAACAGAAGGAGAGCAATAGATCCAGTCTTCCCTCTCCTCCCATGTTGGCCCACAGAGCACTTCAGGTGTCACCAGCTCTCAAGGATCAGTGTGACACTTTCAGTAAAATACCTGGTAGCAGGGACACCTCTTTCCAAACCAGGGTGATCTGCTCTGACATCCTCGGTGTGAGAAGCAAGCAGCTGTCTGCAGGGCTCCTCATCCTCCCCTGTACTCCTGTTTTTGTAGACAGACCATGACCTTCATCCAAATACACTTAATTTCTTGCAGGAAGGAAAGATATGGAGAAGGGACAACCTGTGTATTCCTACAGTCTCTAGCATTCTGGTTCACTGGCCTCTTACATCATAATACAAATAATAAGTTAAGGTGCTGATGCTTTCAGTCAACTGAGAGTTCTTCTGGACTACCTAGCTGGACACTTACATCCAAGTGCTATAGAGGTAGTGAGTGATATACCTTTCAGTGTTACTCAGATAACTACAGTGTTCTCATCTGTATAATAACAGTGTCAATGATAAAAGGGAATTAGAATAGCCTCTGGGGGGGCTTTGTAGTTGCTGTTATCCCCTAGAGACAACATTTTGTCCGTAAAGAACCACATGGGTAAGACTGCAAAGAAAGGATATTTAACTGCAACAGAAACTCTTCCATAAGTTACTCTTGAAACAATTACACAACTCTTTTCCTCGTGTTTTGTCTGAGTCCTCTGTATCCATGGAAAAGGTTTTGCCAAGTGTCAAATGACTATTTGTAAAGCTCTGAAGATCTGCTACATTTGGAATCAACCTAAGAATCACTTTGCTTCATTCTTTCAATGCCTTAAGGCCTCAAAGCTGTTGGAGACATGATGTTAAATGCCTCACCAGGCACATGTACATATTGGGGAACCATGGAAGGAGCCAAGACTCCCAGTGGCATTGTGGGGAAAAGCATATGTGCCTCAGTGTTTCAGTGACATCTGTTGGACAACTGTGTTGGATTGGTTCCCAGCATTAATTTGCAATAATCGCAATAATTTACATTCAAGCCTTAATTAATGACAATCTGGATATTTATGGGATGGGGGATCTTGAAAGGATAGGGTGTACTTTCTGGTTTATTTCTGCCCCATTCATTCCAGTGAAACTCTACTCATGACTCACTGCTCATTACCATCTCCTGTAATGTGTGAAGGAAGAGATGTGCAGCAGAACAAAATGCTTCTTACCCTGATTATTTGCTTCTTTCAGCAGCCCAATGCCTCGTTTACCACAGCCTGGTAAATGGCTTCCTTATAATTTAAAATCCACAAAAACATTTACGTAAGGAAACAGTTGAACATATGACTTCCTCAAGGTTCCTACGTATCAGTTTATCATCAAAGTGCTGACTGGTTGGGGCTGGAGGTGGGGGGGAGAGAGGAAAATCGCTGTTTGTGAGATGTGCAGAGAGGAAGGATTTAGGTTTGGAGCCTCCAGCAACAACACTGGGCTGTCTCTGGGCCATGGAGGCACCTATGACCTGGTGGTGACAAGTGCTGAGGAAAGCCGCTACTAGAAAGAATGCTATGAAGTGAAGAGGCTTCCTTTTTATGTATAGTAAGGTATTAACTTGCTAACTAGTACCCACGTTAAAGCACTGCTGGGTTTGCTATCTGCTCCTCCTCACTGCCCAACATGGTTGCTGGAGCTCTTTGAAATCTTTGATCCACTAAGTTTTAAAGTACACCTTTATCTCTGTGTGTTATCTTCTATGGCTGCTGCTTCCAAAGGTAGGATAGGTACATCAGCTGTGTCTCTCCTGCTGTACAGGGTGGTCCTCAGTGCAGTGCTGAGGTGCACATATGGGCAACATATAGCCTGTATGGTGGCATCCTGCATTGGTGTGCAGCATCCCCTCTGGGCCCAGTGGTGGCCTTTGGAAAGAAATCTGGTTACACCAGCAAGGAGGGAGCTGTGATGGCTGACAGTAAAACCTCTGGTCCACACAGTGCAGACATGGCTATTTGGAATGAAGATCACTGAGTTGTGAGTGAAGTTTCCCTTCACTTGGAGGCATAGCCCTCCCAGACCTCTATTGTTTTGGAAGAATTGACCATTTATCTTATATCCATGAAAAATTTTATAAAAGGATTTACTACTGATATTTTATGAGAAAGAAGCCAGGGACCTTTCTTTCTTGGTTTTAATGCATTGGATGCTGTTCTGAAGACATTATTTTAGGTGAAATTTTATTATTCACGGGTGAAGTCCACTGCAAAAATGATATCTTATGCTTTGGGAATGAACAGTAGATGTTAATGTACTTTTTTCGAAGATTTGGAAGCAGAAGTGGAGTCCTAAGAACCTCTTCCAACTCTGTTTTGCGGTCCAGTCAAAAAGCACAGATTGCTGAAGGCTCCTCCGCAGCACAGGCACAATGGAGGAGGGGGGACCTGTGGGTGGGTCAGGGCATTTCCCAGAGGAGAAAGATGGACAAGCCTGTGGATAAACCTCACATGGAAGGTGAGTTAGGTCAGAGGGAAGAATCTTTGGGAGTTGGGTTTGCTGCCACTAAAGAGACGGAAGGAGTGGGGGCAGCAGCTACCTCAACACCTCTCCACCCTGTCCACCCGTCTCAGCAGTAGAAGCCAGATGAACTCTTCAGAGCTGTAGCTTCACCAGGCAGTGAAGAGAGGACAAAGCTTTTTGGCCACCCCTAACATTGATCCTCTCTGTGAATACATACTTTTCTGATGCATCAGTGTGGGGAGGACAGCTAGGTATGTCTGGAATCTGGTCTGAATAATAGAAACACACTGAAATTATCCCAGGGAAGGAGTATCTTGGGTTATCCATTTACAGCCTGCACACATTTAATATCTGCCTATGGGCACTGTAAAAATACCCTTAAGAATGTGAAACTCTGCTCTGATTTGCACTTAAAAGGCAACATCTGATTAATGTCTGTGTTTTATTAACAGAAGACTGGGAGGATGAAAGCTTCTCAGATAGAACCTTTATTGTACCAGATCTTTTTGATAGTATATTGTGCAAGAAAATGCCACATTTCATTAAAGTCTGTCATTCACATACCTCAAAGGATTTGGCAACATTTTATAAACCTAGTGGTAATTTTCAGCGTTGCCCATTTTTCAGTTTCTGAAGATTCTTTAAAAAAAATGCTGCTGATGACCTCTGAATCAACTGGTGTTCCCTGATCTGTGTGGGGAAGTGTGCTGGTGTTCACCAGCTGGGGGGCTGCCTTTGGTATAAGCAGCTCAATCGCTGTGTCAGCAGTGATCACACTGTTTAATTTTAATAGACTTGGTTACACAACATGTTCTCAGACCTTCCAGCTGTGCCTAATGAAAAGTCATACCAACACTCCTTCTGGTCTCAGCAGCCCCCTTGCTCTGGTGTTACCTTATTTTTTTATTATTTTACTTAGAAGGAATCGCAGTGCTCTGGATATATGAAATGTCATATATGTTGAGGATAATCTCCCATCACTGCAATATTTCTCCTCTGTTAGTTCTCTTTGTGCTTCACTTCATCTGTTGTAGAAAAGGTAGCAAAACATTTGGTTCTTGAAGGATTGAGTGCTTCATTTTAGGGGATGTAACTGCATCAGCAGAGCAATAATTTACGATGAATAACTTGTTTGGCAGTCTTAGGCTTCTTTCATGGACTGTCTTTGAACAGATTGTAATTTTCTTGAACTTATCAATTATTCAAAATATTAATGACTTTGGGGGATTGATTATGAGCAACTTTATGTGAGTATCTGGTACGCAGTACTCCACTTCTATGGCCATTACTCTGTTGTGTAGTTAGATAAAGGCACATCATGTTTTCTCTGTTTTGTTGATAGAAGATGCTGAAAAATGTCATGACAGGTTTGCTCAGAGGATGAGTTAAGGGAGAGACAGTAAAAAGAGATCAGAACATTTTCCCCTAAATTCTTGGTTAGATAAAAAAGATTTTCACATTTCTGAAATAAAGAAGATTATTATCAGATGTATTTTATTTACTTATCAAATTTTAATTTATTATTGTAACTTACACACAAGGCAATTGAGTGTGTGCTTGTAGTGCCGGTGGGGGTGTCCTACAGCTTAGGTCATGATTGCCTTGGGTTTGGGTCAAAGGTATGTTTTTCCATACAAAATATTCTGAAAGTAGAGTTGTCATCAGCTTGAGAATTTCTCTCAAGGTTATTTTGAAGGTGAAGGTCGCTGTAGGCAGTTTCCATCCTGATGAGTGCTGTCAGATTCTTGTGAGGTTTACTGGTCTCCTAACACTTGTTTTCTATTTCTATTCAATTAATCTTAAATGAGCATTTGGTGGGATAAAACCTTGAGTTCTTGAAGAGCAAATGGCTTAAAAAAGGTGTTAATAAAATTAATTTTTAAAGACATCTGAATACTTAATTAGGAAATGTTTTGTAATGCTTCCTTCTCTCTGCTCTTGGCTACTTTTGCTTTAAAAGGGAGAAGGGAGAGGAAAGGTGGTCTCTGTGGGTTAGAGGTACATGTTCCTTGTGTCACTTGTGTAAACGTAGATCCAAATGATGAGTATGACAAAGTTGAAAATTCACGTTTTATTTACAATACTCTTGCCATTTTGGCAAATCTGAGAAATGGTTGTGTGACTGGCTCCTGCTGGCTGAAGCTTTCCCCCATGTACCTGACTTGACTCTCTATAAGGGCTATCCCTCCACAATGTACTTTTTTCATGGTGTTGACAAACAAACAGATCTATTTATGGAGTTCTTTAAAGAGCTGACTGCTACCCAGACCTTAAGAGTAACATGCTGCATGATGAGGCCCTCTGTAGATGTTTAGGTGCATAAAGACCACCTTCCTGTTACGGTGCCACATGTGTTAAGCCATAAGTAACAGAGGCTGCAGACAGAGCAGAGGACTGACAGCTCAGCACAGGAATGGATGTCACTGCAACCTGCATGAGCATGTGAGAGCTCCCATCTGCAGTTCTTTCCCAGTCACTTTCAGGATCTTTTTCTGCTAAAGGTCCAGCTTTTGCTTTGGTTATTTTCCCACAACCTTCCACCACCTGGCTTGTTGTCATGATCCAATATCGGATATGTGGCGATTTTTTATGATCTCGCCAGGACAAAACAAAGATGATGCAATATCGGGTGCACAAACAGGCACTGGGGCTGGTGTGTGGTCTTACAAGAGATGGGGCAGAACCCCCTTGCTTTCTAACACTCCTCACTGCAGTGGGAGGCTGGGGTGGCTGGACTCTGCCTTCCCTCTCCTGGTATAAGCCACACAGCAGCTGCACCTGTTTGTGCAGCAGGACCTGTGAAAAGGTTTAAAGGTAATCCTAAATGGTGAAATTAAGGCACAAACGAGGTCAGATGTCACATGCACACTGAACTTTATTGGAGTTACACAACAAAGTCCCTAGAGCAGATAGGACAGGGAGAAAAACAGAAAAGAAAGTAGAAAGCAGAATTACGGAGATTAGCAATATAGGATAGTTACCACCACAGTCCAGCGACGTCATCAGTGGGGAAGCACTTAGCTGTACCCATAGTGTCCCAAACTTTTATACAGTTCTTGCCCATTCTCCCCCTTTCTCCCTGTACAGGGGAGGCTCCTGCTCCTCTGCGATGGGGGGGAGAGAGAGGGGGGTATGATGCCGGGCTATACCTTGCAGATGGTCTTTGCCAGGCTAATTAACAAGATAAGCCATTGATTGGGCCAGCAACGGGGTCCTTGACTAATTTCCATGTGAAACAGGATGAGACAACTTGGCACCTCGGTATGGTTTATTAGTTGGAGGTCAGCTTGTCCTTTACTTTCCTGGCCAAGTCAGTGATTTACATGAAGTCTCAAGGCCTGGTTATCACTGGATATCCTGCTCTCCTAGCTCAGCATGTCCCACATCAAACTCCCCAGTCTGCACGTGTGCAAGGGGGAGTAAAACAGCTTGGTGGGATCCTGAGACATAGTCCAGCAGCAAATCTTGTTTAACTCTTAGATGTCTCAAGACAAACACCAGGCATCCTGAGTGTCCGAATACACTGTTTATTTCTTGGATTGTTCGAGACAGACACTATATATCCGGAATGTCACACTTGCGTTTAAAAGACAGTTTACTTCTACTTACTGGAGTTCAGCAACGCAGGCTGCAACTAACTTCTGCTCTCCAGGAACTGGTAGTGAATTATGTGTGAGAAAGATATGGGTTAGTTGGGTAGAAAATGAACCGAGAAGAAAAAGCTACATACCTTAAGGTTCCCACAAATGATATAAATGAATCCACTTTAAAATCCTTACATCATTTAAGCTTCTTGGGGCAGGGATTTTTCTCTAAGTCCCTATAAAATATTGTGTCATATCCATTCTAATCTATAAAATGAGTAGAAATCATTAGCCACAAAGCTCAGCAGTCATGCCAGAAATCTGTGTGGCACCTACATTTGGCTTGCATTGAAACCTCAGTAAACCCAATCTAGTGCTGCACTGTAGGCACTGAAATGAAAACTCACCATTAGTTAACACTTCCCTGCCTACAGTGCAGAAACAGGCAGTTGGGTATGCTTTACTGTAATTAAATAGGGAATTGGTCCAATTCTCTTCAAACTTACAACTTCCAAATTTAAGCATCTGCACGTGAGTGAAGGGAATGATGCAGCTTATTGACTGCATGTATCTGAAGCAACCAGAGTTGCTCATCTGCTTAGCTGTGGTTATCTGAGCCACGCACCCAGGCAGGCTGGGCAGCTGTCCCCCATGGGAGCCACATGGCCCTCTGGAGTGGCAGGGGGAAGCTGGTTGGGATAACTCAGTACATCTTCCATGAGTCGCATTTGACCCCTAAGTTTAAGCAACTGAATCAACAACCTGTAGGTATTTAAGTTCTCATTGAAGTTGGTGGACATTTATTCAGTGCAGAAGAGAGAAGGTCTAGAGAGCAATTCAGTCAGCGTAAGTGGACACCTAGGTGCTTGGATAATTTTTTCTCATCTTACCATCAGCCTCTACAAAAGCCATCCAGAACCTCTCCCTCTAGTGTCAGAGCTGGGCTACGTCTGACCAGAGGGTAAGGAGTCAGTCAAGGAGGTACAGAACCCATCTGCCAGCTCCCTCAGGTCTGCCATGTTCATCAAGCCTGTGTAGCTCACAGCTTTCCAGCTACAGGACACAGAGTGTTTAGCAGACCACAGATTTTACTCTTTCACACACTGCTATTGCAACACACTGTTATTATGTGTGTCGTTCTCTTTCTGCACAAAGAATAAGGTAAGTGAGCAAGAAAGTGAAGTATACAAATATAAGGGTATACTTGTGACTGTGGCATACAAAGACTGTAAGGAAAATAGCAGTTTCTGTTGTCCTTGAAGTTGTCAGATAATATCAATTTCCTTTCTACAAATGCCTCTAGAACTGAAGTTTATATGAGCTGAATCTTTGTTGATTCTGAAGCAGGCTGTCTATTGCTTTGACTTCCTGCACTGTAAAACTCTGCTTCTTCTGTGCACATACGTCTGGGCCACCTGGAGGTCATCAGATATTTCCTGAGAAAAAACTGGATGGCTTTTCTTTTCTCCTCTTGAAATGCATGGCCAAGTTCTCTCTTTGAACCTTACAAAACAGTGCAGTGATGGGAAAGCTACAGGGAAAATGGGCCCATAAATTAAAAGATAAAAGTCAGGAATAATCTCTCTGTTTCTGGTATGGGGAGCTTACAACGGGCCAACAGGATGAGTTTCTGGAATGCACTGAAGTATCAGCAGAGGCTTATTCTTTGTTGCCCACTTTTAACTTGACAAGATCCTCAAATGTAATTTTATAGTTTCCTTCCTGCTACGCTCCCAGAGATAAGTACTTTCTTGAAGTGAATGTCAGGCCAGAACGAACTGCAAGAAAGCTTCTACTTACATTGTTTGAAAGAAGCTATAGAATTTGTTCCTAATTCCACCACAGCTCATAAAACAGCAAAAAGAAAACTTATTTCTAACTGATGCACTGCTGGTAACCTCACAGATGGTATAAAGAAATTTAAAAGCTCATATACAGAGTAATACTCAGTCATGGCCTTGATGGTGGACTTAGTAAAGAGAGGAGGATTACTGACTGTAAAAGAATTCTTCTTTGTTTCACATGACAAATTATTTTCTGTTTCATTTATTTTACTGAGTTTTTCTGCATTAATATTCCTAATACAAGTCTGCTGTGTTACTGAGTTCTCATTCATATTCACGTCATTAAAAATACAGACTTTTTTTTAATCTCAACCTTTCTGATACATTTAAAAGATTATTCTTGCAACAGCAATTCTCAGTGGAGCTACTTTTTAAAGTAGTTTGCTATTTTTTTTATCTTGGGGAATGGGGAATAATACATAACCAGGAGTGGCTAAGAAATAGGTGAAAACAGTAGATCCTGCAGACTCACCGTACCTCTGCAGCTGTGTTTGGTGCTTCTACACCCCTGGATGCAGTTCTCCTTCTCCTTCCACTGCACATGTACCACACGGGGCGTGATTGACACCAAAGGACAATAACTGAATCTGTGGCTTCAGTGGGGCAAATGTTTACCAGTAGGGGAGGTTCTGCTGGAGCTGGGGGAGGGAGCAGTGTCGAGGGACTGCTCTTCTGTCACGGGGCAGACAGACTCCAGCAGCCCAGCAGGATGCTGCTTCAGTATCACCTGGCTCTCTAGGTCTTTGACACTGTAATAAGCAAATAATAGGGATGACTCGCTGGTACAAACCCACTGCTATCAGAGTTTTGTAAGTACTAAATTACTTGAGTAATTAGCCAAGGGGAACAAAGACCATTAATGTCAGTGGAAGTCTTACTGACTTAAGCAGACTTCGATTAAGGCTTCAAAAGAAGAGGGATGTTGGATCACTGATCATTAAGAGAGAACTGCTTTAAAGAAAACCTTACTTTGTAGCTTACATCTTTACTGAAGAAAGTTGTCTTGCCAAAAGCACCTACCTACCTATCACCATCAGCTACAAGTTAGCATGAATACTATTTTCCATAGAGTTACACAGCAATATTTGCTCAGGAAAACGAGATAAAGAAAAAAACCAAAAACAAAAACAACACTACCTGGAATTAGAAGAATGTACATGAAAAAAGTCCCTGCAAATAAAAAATTTAGAACATCCTGGTTACACTGAAAGTGAAAGCCACCCAACTTCCCGCTTCTCAGCAGAGGCACTGTGTATGCTTTTGGAATCATCCACATAGCACAATCTACCTCATTAAAATCAACTGAATTGCTACCATCTTCCTGAATCAATACAGAACTATTTTGCCTTTTCTAGTGTCACCTTCAATATTGCCTAACGCAGCATAATTAAATGCAAACGAAATTTTCGTTAGGGGGAACACCCTGTTGCTTCTGGTAATGATCAGTTAGAAGGTGTGCTTGCAACCAGAAGGTTGTTAATTACATCTCTGTAATGAATGAAATGCTTCCTATAAGAGTTAAGGAAGCCCAAAGACCAGCAGATTCCTGCTGTTTGCCCTGTCAAGAGAGCAGCTGTGGAATATATAACCAGGGAGAAAGTCATCAGAGATCAATTTGAAAAAAATGCTAACAAGGTATTAAGAACCTCCTGAAATCTGTAGAAGTGCTTCATAAAAGAGATCTGAAAAACTTTTACAGAAGATGTGTAAAAGTTTCAGCATAGGAAGTGAGTATCCTTATGTATAAAAGCATCTAAGGTCTTAGGATTTAGGAACTGAGAAGTACTGGCTTCTGTTCTGAGACCTTCCTTGTACTTTGCAATAAACCCTAAAAAACCCCATTTAGTAGGTTGATCCTGTATTAGTCAGTGAAAGGCAAAAGTCCAGGCCAGGACCTTTGCACATCTAAAGTGCTCCTTAGGTGTTATTTAGAATGCATGAGTGAAATTAAGCAGCACGTAGACCTTAGATTATGTCCTTGCACAGAATGAATTTTGCCGAGTCTGTGAAATACTTTGCTATTGCCAGGCAGAAATCACTATAAGAAGAATCATCATGTAATTGCAGCTCATTTATGCTTGTTTATCCGTCAGGGGAGCTCATTCATTATATGGCTTAGGTTATAATTTTAACTACCATTTTCCCCTCCAGAAAAGGCTGTGAGGTGTGTTACTGTGTATGTGGCACGATGGGTGAACTGAAGCATTTGGAAAGGCTCTGGATCGAGGGAGATCCCACCCAGTCCATCACAGAACCTCTCCAAAGAGAAGTGGTTGCTACAGAAATACCTGCTGCCCCGACAGTTCCGCAAGTCCTGTTGCATCTGCAAATGGCTGTTTGCTTGGCAACCTTAGTAGTCAAGGCCATGTAGAAGCCCTTTAAATAGGATCCAAGCCCTGCCACTGCAGGGTTTTGGCCACCACACAGATTTTATCAAGCCAACTCAGCCAGGGAAAAATCAAGGAGTCCAAATCAACTGTGTGTCCTCTTCTGAGCAAATACGTATCATGGCTTATTTCGGCAACTGCGTGGGATGATCCTCTAAAAAAAACATTTCTGTAGAGGAACATCATTACAGCAGGAAGCGATGAAATCCAGCTCCTCTGACATTGTTCATCTAAAAGCTAGGCACTGGGTAGAAGGAGTTAGACAGGCATTTGCTAAAATCAAAGCAGAGGGATGTAAGCCCTCCCATGACTGAGTGATTCATCCTGGTCTAAAGAAGGTATCTGAGACAAATCAAAAGATTTGCACCCTGGGGAGGCCTCTATCTCTCCACCAATTAATAGAGGGAACCCAAACAACAAGCACAGACAAGATGCTGAACTCTTAAGTGGCTAAAATTAAGTGACAGAAATCCTACCTTTCATGAACTAGGACTGTGTTTTAGTAGAAATCACTTAAGATGTAATGTAGACATACAGGAAAAAATAAATATAAAATGAAAATTAGGAGAAATCAAGGACCTTTTCCCAGAGAAACAAGTATTAACAAGTATTGTACTTAGAAGTCTGTTAATGAAAATCTTGAGCATACAGCTCATTAAGTAAAGAAAGTGTAAAACCTGCAAATAAGGAGTAAAGAGTATATATATATGTATGTTATTCACCTACAGAATTTTTTAGAATGATAGAAAAACATCTTTCTTCCAGTGGATTCTACTTTCTGGGTTTGCTCAGTCACTGGCTGGAAGCTACCCATCCAGGGCATCCTCATGGAGGAGTCTATGGTGTTCCAGCACCTCTCCCTGCTCCTGGTGCTCACACCTTCGGGAGCATTTCAGCCAGGTTCTTAGGTCAGCTCTGCCACTGCCTCAGCCCACACATCATTAGCAGTTTACCTGGACCATTAATTTGTGGCCAGGCTACTTCTAGCCAGGCTTTCTGAAGGAAAGTCTCTTCATACCTAATTGTCTCTGACATTATTAGCCACTTACAGTTTCCCTTTTCTCAAGTTCCTGCTAGTGTGACTTAGATCAGTCCAGGCTGTTACATCATGTAACTTGAATGTAACCATCTTGGTGCAGACCTATATAGTTCAACGCAATCTAGAGGCTATCAGCTACCTACAGATTGAATGTTTACTATATTTATATCACCTGTGTATAGCTCTCTTAAATAATTGATTTTAAAAATTTATGTAAAATTGCAAATAAAGATGCAGGTACTGCATTAGCATTTTGTTAAAATTCTTTTTCTCTCCTGAGTGGGCAAACTCATTATAAAAAAGGGGTAAAATGTTAACGTGCTCATTCAAAGGGTAATTTTCAGATAGTGCACAGGTGATTAGATGTTGGATAGCTATTATTGTTAATGTGAATGGCTGGTTTAATTCCCTTGCTATCACACTACAAAATTACCCTTGACACGATCTTTTGTAATGTGTCAAGCACTATTTTATAGACTGTATTTCTGATGGATTTTGTCTGACAAGACAGAGAGGGGAAAGAAAAAAAGTGAGCACGTCTTTGCCATGCATGATTCCTCCTGCATTTTCTTCTTGAGGTAATGTCTGGATTGTGATTTCTCTGTTGCTGGTTCAGTACATTAAAAATCAGCTAATGTAGCATTAACTCCACAGTAATAGGCCATTAGAGACAAACTTTCATGATGGAAAAAACAAAAAAGTTTCAAATGTAAATAGAAGTCCATTTTATATGCATGGATTTTTGCTATCTGATGCCATTTGTATTAATAATTAATATATGTGTTTCATTGGGATACTATCAGCCTCAATAGATATCAGAATTTTCTTGGCTTAGTATTACTTCTTTTCCTTGCAAATTGTGCAAGAGGCCGAGATAACGTTGGCCATTTTTTATCCTCCCCTACTGACTACCTGGCAAGAGGACAGAGCCAACTGAGCAATGATGCTAGCAGCACCAGAAATGATCCAGAAGCAAACAATCATCAAAATATGTCCTGCTGTCTGAACCCCTTAGAATCTGCATGACAGCCAGCCAATGTTTTCTCATATTTAAGGGCACAGAATAACAGTCCTACTGCATTTATTAAAAGTGCAGATACATGCACAGCCATCCCAGGAAGCTGAGATCCTTGTTATGGGCACACACATAACTCTTTGTAAGTGCAAAGGCAATGTCCTTTGTAAATCTGATTCAAACTAGCTCTCGTGCTCTGTTATTTATGACAAAATGACAGAAATGTAAGCTAGAAGGGCCCTGGGTGTCACACAGCCACCTCCCACTTGAGGCACGACTCCCAAGCCAAAGTGATCAGGTCTGCTGAGGGCCTCCTGGGACAGAAGGTCTCAGTCCCCTGCACAGCCAGCTCCATGTTACACTGCCTGTGCTGTGCTACTCATCTCTGCTGCCTTCCCAAGGAACTGCCAGCATTTTCTTCACATCTGAGAAATGAAGGCTATTCTGTGAGGTTGCCCCTAGCTGGGCACGAAGGTGTGAGTCTCTGGTTTATAAGGAAATCTGCCTTCTTTTTTTTTTTTTTTTTTGAGTTTAAGAGGTATTTGCCAGGAATAATTTGCAAACCAGAGTTTCAGAAAAAAACAGTGGGTCTCTTCTTAGTGGGGAACTATTGTTAGGTTCCTCACAAGTTTACATTATAGATAATGTGTATGGCTACAGCTAGGGCTTCCTGGCCCTTTGTTATCCTTTGATCATCACTTTTGCAGGGAATATAAAAGACAGTAAAAGGCTAAAAGCCCGACTTGTTGTTTATGAGCAGTAATAAACTGCTTGGGAAGAAAAGGCCTTATTTATGTTTTCAGTAAGGATGAGGACCATTGTAAGGCTCTAATCATACCAGGACTTGTGTTACACTTATCCTTATATGCTAGACAGTCCACTGAACTCAATGGGAATACTTGCAAATGCACTGTGCTTTTATCAGATCTGGACTTGTAGCAGATACAGTTTAAGAGATTATCTTTGAACTTATCCTTCTACACATATGACAAGAGGAAAAGAGAATTAAAATAAATGGTGAAGATGATGGCTTTCATCTCCTAAAGCAACTCTCCTGATGATTTCCTAATGACAAATTCTGTTTCAGTTGTTCCAACTACGTAAGCTATTGCATTTTGCTTTGGTATAGATTTGCTTGTAGCAAAATGCCACAGTAAGACAGGGACATGATTTCCATCTGTCTTTCTCAGATTGTTTTTACCAAAAAAAATTAAATAAAAAAATCCCTTTCTTTCAGCTTGGAGCCACTCACACATTATGAAAGTCCAAGACAAGTTTTCAGCTTTAGTCTCCTAATTTTGATCAGTTGCTTGCCTTCTCTACACTTGGGTGGAACTTAATTACAGAGAGTTATCAAAATATTTTGTGTAAGCATTTAAGTGGCAAGATGTGCATATGTACTATGTAACTGGAAGGAGACAGAGGGGATTTTTTTTTTCTTACATAGAAAATAAACAGGACATCAGACCATATTTCTTGCTTGAGTCAGTTTTCACTGTTAGAATCAAATATAGTTTCAGTCCAAATCAAAGCACAAAACCAACTAGCTTATTTCTGGTACTTGCCCAGAACCATCCCTCCCTGCTCCTAAATGGTTCAGTGCTCAGAGGCAGAACTGTTTTGAGGTGTGTTTGGTGCAGCAGGATGCAGATCCCCACTGTTAGATCCCCTCATTTAACAGATACTGTGATTATTGTCTTTTCTAGTTACTGCCTATAATTAATTGGAATGCGCCCTGATAAGCCAATGCTTTCATTTTAAAATGATGTTCTCATAAATATTTTCTTATCTTTGAAATATAAGTGAAACAGACTTATTGTTTGTGTCTGAAAAAGGCCATTTTTACATGTGTTGCATTTGGAAAATAAATCTGCTCCTATATCCCCTCGAGGCTGCATTATATGATGTTAAATGCACTCATTTTTCTGCTCCTTAAGATATTTTTAACTGGATGAGTCATTTGGTATTCTGGTCACTCCTCTTGCAGATGCAGTTATGATTCTAAGAGGGAAAATGTCAATTCTGTGAAATCACTCTGTGACAGCCATTCTCATTCTCATTCTCAGAACGGTTAAGTCACTGCAGAACCATAGCAAACAGCCCCAGCAGGGTATTTGAGAGGTCACGTAGTCTACCCCCTGCCCCAGGGCAGGCTCAGCTCTGCCAGGTCATCCCTGGAAGAAGCTAGTCTAACCTGAGATCCCCCATGGCTGTGCCACAACTCACAGCCCCCCCCAGCCAACAGCCCTGGTGCTATGTTATTCAAAACCTGTGTTGTTCAACCTAAATCTTGCATGTGGCACTTTTAAAGACTGTTTCTTCCCATCCCGTGATCCATGGTCTGCAGAACAATTTTACAAATGTCAAAGCTGTTCTCATTTCTCCTCAGCGTTCTTTTGTCTAAGCAGTCCCAGTCCTCCCAGTCTTGCCTCTGAGATCGTGGACTCCCAGCCTCCAATCTTGCTGTTTCTGCCCTTGTTTCTCTCAAACTAACCCCATCTTTCTTAAAGTAGAGCTCAGATGTTACAAGTGACAAACAAGGCAGAACTTCTTTTCCATACAGGCTATTTGTGCATCCTGCTGTGAAGCTGCATTTCACAGCAGTGCAACATTACTGAGTCAGGTCATGTGCACCCACGTGCTCTTGGGCAGCCCAGAGCCTTTAATAAAATGCAGTTGCTTACTTCACCACTTCCCATCTTCTATTCATGCTGTGAATTTTACTACCTGTTTATTTCAGAATGCTTCCATTGTTCAAAACAATTTTGAATTCCAGTCATGTCCTCCAGCTTGTGTCCTCTACAAGAGGGCTACGTTGTCTAGTGTACAAACCATTAAATATTGCATAATACAAGACCCAAGAGATGTCCTAGCACAGATTTACTTGTCCTTTTCTCTAGAAGTATGGTTTTCCAGCCTGCTATACAGCAGTTTTGCAGTGGTTTTGATCAAACTGTTTCCTTAACTTGCCTGAGAAGAGAATCCCCTGGGAAACAGAGTCAAAAGCAGTGCTACAGCCAATGTAAGGAAACCTACAGCTTCTTCCATCATTTCCTATCTATGTACAATATTAACCTTTTTTTGCTTTTAGCACTGAACCACTTTTTTCCTTGCCTTCGTGTTCTAGCAAATGTTCTTTCAAGATGTTTTTTCTGTTCTTTATTCTTGGTACCTCCTGTGTTAATTCTATTTTATTCTATGCCTTGGCCTTCCTCATTTTTTCCTTGTAGGTTTGTGCTAGTCTTACATATATCTTCTTGATAGGTTGACCTACTTTCCACACCGAATAATTTTCAGGTCACTGAAAAACTCCCGAGTTAGCAAAAGTGGTTTCTTACTACACTTCCTATATCTCATTCATATGAAATAACCTGTGCTTGTCTTTTTGAGATTGCCTTTTTAAAAACTTCCTTTAAACTCCCTTTTTCCTCCTGCCTTACTTCTCTCTCAGTTCTCCAAGTTGAGTGATGCTCCCTTTCTTCAAATCCTTTATTTTTATTTTACTGATTTCCTTTCTTCCTTTGCTAGATGTCAGAAATACCATTCTTTATGATCCCCATCACAGGATCATTACCTTCTCCCTTCACCTTTCTGGACCAACTCCTTTTCACTCAGCAGAAATGAGATCCAAAGGAGCCTTTCCAGTCTCCAAGAACCTGATAATGATCTCCATTGCAGCAGGGCTACTTCCTCTCCTCTTTTATGCTCAAAGACTTTCAGAAGCTCTGTTGCCTCCAGCTGCTGGCAGTCACAGCAGGCATAAGCAACCACCATGCACACCTTGCAAACACACCTCTTCATCTTCCCCTGCACAAAATAAATCATAAATGTATTATCTGATTGCAATAATTCTGATTGTGAATGAAATTCTTCCCATTTATTTTTATGTTTCTTATATTAGCATACAGACGTCCAAGATAATAATACCTCTGTTTTCTTTCTTGTCCCTTTTCATTTCCAGGGGGCCTTTAGTGCCCTGTTTTCAGGACGTGCATTATCCTCCTCTTTCTTAGTTTGCTCAGTCTGTGCCCAATGACGTTCTTGCTTCTCTGTGTGAGACTGACTCTCTCTTTCTTCAGGTGTTACTGCCTTCTCACTGAGAAGCTGCAGTTGTTGTCGAGTCGTATCTCCTGGCCACCACATCCTCTCCGGGATTGTCTCTTCCTCAGCCTTCACACTCAGCCGGAGAGGCTGGCTATGGTCATCCTCATGCCTCCTCCCTGATTCCCGCAGCACAGAACTCACTCTCAGCTTTCCCAGGGGATCGTTTAATGGAACATGTTTTCTAACAGCTCCGAGCCAGGCTCTCAACAGGCACGGTACCTTCTGCAATGTCAGCCTGGATTTGCAAATTAACATCTCTGTCACCTTCAGCCTCCTTCCTTGGCAGACAGCTGTTTTGCACATCTTAGACTAACAAAGGATGATTGTCCTCAAGCCTTACTAGTGACAATTCCTCACTCAGTACCAAGGCAGAGTCTGGGTAACTAAATACATTGTCCAGAAGAATCTTATTAAAACACAACAACACAATAACATCATAACCACACTGTACTCTCCCAGCTCTCATCAATACAAGAGTGATTTCTTGCCAATGGTCACGCCACACTAGTCTTTTTATAACGGGGGAGACTTTTGTGTCCCTGACTCAGCAGCATGTCTAACTCTAAACACAAATCATCCCAAATGAGCTACCAAAGCCAAAAAGGAATGCCTAAATGATAAATTTATGCCTGCTCTCCATCTGAGTCTAGACAAATAGCAATGTGTAGAATTACTTTTATTAAAAAAAAATCTGTGCTGTTAAATACTCTGAAAGTCATAGGTGAGAACAAAACGGTTCCTGTTACCAAGTCTGAATTTCATTCCAACTTGCAAAGTATTTAACAGTTATTCCTCTTTGATCCTATTTCTAAAAACCTCAGATTATGTGAGAATCCAAAATGTTATTAATAGCTTAGCAGCTCCTTATGATTGCAGAGAGAAATTTGAAAATGTGCACTCTCATAGTTCAGCAGAAAAACAACAAATTGAAAGAGCTATGATTTGTAATTTTTCTTTTTCTTTTTTAAAATCCTGTTATTTGAAAGTGAATTCTGTGACTGATGATTTTGAACTGTTTGGACTTGCCACGCTGCCATGTACATGTGACAAATGTTTGCAGGATCTAGACCATTAGCTGAAGTGGTCTGTTTTGTTTTATTTTCTTACCTGCTTGCCAGAGACAAATAGAGAAATAAAATACGAGCAATAAATAACCTAGCCAAATGTCAGTGTTGTGAAGCCAAATTCATCTTAGTGGCCACTTACTGGACAGCTGGCTGTGAAAGCAGAATCCCTCAGCGGGGGTTTAATGTAATGTTATGAGCAGAAGTAATTCAGATTAGTCATGGAGCTGAATTGAGGCCGTCATTGAACTGTATATGCTGCAGAAAAGCATTTCTCATCATTAACCATTGCCATCCTCATTCTCACTTGGCAAGTATTAAGCTACTGTATTAAGTTATTTAGATTGTTTGTCAAATAAAAAAGAGGCATTTTTATTGTTGCCTTGGCCACTGGTATTTTATCAGCCAGTAGCTGTCTTCTCATACCTTAATGAAGCCAAAGGCCATGCTCAGGGAAAATCTGCTATATTGATGTGAAAAAAATGACCTTGCTGCATTCCTAAATTTCCCCAAGTCATAGAAATATCCAAAGGGAAGGGCTATTACACCAAAATATTATTCCAGTATTTCAAAAAGAGGATGATCTACAATAAAAAAAAAAAATTAATTATTTTTTCTTTTGTTGCTTCACTATAATAAAATAACTACTGGAGATGTTCATTTACTTTTCCCTCTGCATGAGGAAAGCCTTTTGGGCAATGTGGAGGTGTACAGGACTTTAAATTGTTTCAGTTCTGAGGAGAGAAGAGGAACCAGTTAATAGGCAGAAGGCCATCCTTTTTGTTTCAGTGATAGCAGACATGAACCTCAGAAACAAATGGGTAACTCATGAACTCGATATGGAATTCTAAGATCTGGATGCCTCCAAGATAAACACTACCACAACCTATTAATTGCCGTGGAGGACTGTTGATGAAGAGGAAGACTCTACTTCTTCATATTTTCCTATTTTCCTTTTTTTGCTTCTTGTTCCCAGTGGAAAAGAGCACACCAAGGAAAGATGAACTGGCCAATGCTTTCTATCTTAGCCCTGCTTGGCTGGAAGAAGGGCCTGTAGCATGAGAAGCAGCCTGGTCTCTCCTAATGAACAGAGTAGAGCAGATTGCAAAGAGCAACCCTGAGAGAAATTGCTTCTTCCAAGCAGAGGGAGCCGATGGCTTCCTTGGGTGACCCAGCCAACAGCAGCTCAGCTCAGAGCTGGACACAGCTATCATACAAAATCATAAAAATCTCTGTGGCAGCTGCAGCAGTTGTTTACATGGGATAGTAATATTAGGAAGTACTCACAATAGAGCTCTAGCTTTTACTGTGACTTAGCAGCTCAATACACTGAGAAGGTGCGATAACCCACCCTGCCAGGAACAACTGCTCTGTATTGTAAAAATTGTACTTGGGGTAAAAGCCCAGTCTTCTCATGGCCTGAGATTCCTCAAATGAGCAAAGGGTCCTGATTCATACCTTTTCACTGGTTTTATACTGGCCTGTCCCCACAGATTGTGGACTTGTGTCACAGTTTGTCTCAGGATCGGCAATTAAACAGGCAACAATGTTCTCAATCCCCTCCCCCTCCCACCCAGATAGGGAAAGGAGAGAGAGAAAAGGAGACTTTCCGGAATGAAAACTAAACTAGACAGCCTTAAGGTGATAAAATATGTGCAAATACCTAAAGGTATGTGCACGAATGAGCAAAGCCCTATTGCCTCCCCCCACACCCAGCAACTCCCCCGGCACTCTCCTGAGCTGTGAGCAGTTCTGAAATGTCCCAGAGCGCTGCTGGGGAGAGCGGCAGAGCAGACAGGAGCTGAGGGGAGAGTTACAAGGGTCAGGAACACACAGGCCTAGGGATCAACGGTGAGGATAGATGGAGTCCTCCCTGGATGTTGCCACAGGCAGAAGAGAAGGGAAGAAGAACAAGAAGGGCTTGAATATCCTATCTGAAGGAGGGTTGGAGATATGACTCTTCTGCTCCTTTAGTATCCGAAGCAGAAAATCTGACAAGGTCTGTTTGAGTCACTGAGCTGATAGCCGCTTGTGTCTGTGCTAAGCAGCTGGGGTCAGCATGGGTATCACAGACTGATGTGAAGATTGCCAAATACATACCTGCAGGAGAGAACGGTGCCGGCAAAGGTACAGAGGCAAAACTTCAGAAGTCAAAACTGTTACTACCTGGCAGACTGAGCTTGAGCCTCTGAACAGTTGAACAGCACTGGGATATAGTAAAAATCAACTCATATTTGGATTCTTGTTTCAAAAGACTGTTAGCATACAACACCTTTCTCCATCCTCACGGTAATGGCAGAGATACAGGAGTGACCATGGCAGGGAGCAGATGGCAGCTCACTGCTTGCTGATGCAGGAGGGCGCAACACAGATGCTGTAATTCAGCACCACTGACCTCCTCTCCTTACCTCCTGCAGCAGCACCTGCAGAGACAGAGAGGTGGTAAGGCAGCCACATCCAGACACAAACAAGCACAAAGGTCTCTAGGGCAAAATACAAATCCCTTCTGGATCCTAAATTTACCTTTTCTAAATAAAAGGTATTTATACCGTGGTGGCTCTTTCTTCTCTTAGATGTAGGTCTTAACAGATGGTGAGGAACTGTATCCTGCTGCATTTCTAGATGCCTTTGTGCTGTGCCATGTTCAGGGCCATGTCTTCGTCATTCACAATTACTGGGAGGTAATTTTTGGCTGCTCAAGCCATTATTAGCAAAATGTGCTTTCAGTTATAGACACTGTTTCTTCCAGACCATCAAATGTCCACATTTCCACAAGCCTGCCCTTTGGTGAGAAGTGAGTGACCAGACCTCAAAAGTGTCACAGAAGTTTCAGGTTTTTAATTTACTTACATGGAATGAAAAAGTGTTTCAAGAGCACAGCTGGCAAACATTTTATTAGCAGAATGGATAAATACCTGAAAAGTAATTGCAGTGAGTAAAATGCCTACAAGAGTCTGACTCCTCCTCAGACTGCCCATGGTGAGCCCATGTTGTAAGCTAAGAGGCCAAAACCTGCCTTTTCTGTGAGCAGCTGGTATCACCAGAAGGACTCAGGTATATTTTGATAACCGAATTTCATTGCTTTATTGTGTTACTCAGTAAATAAAAGGAATGAGGATAAAGAAGCCAGGTTGCTCTTGTCATTTGTCCTTTTTCTCGTAGATCCAGACTAAAGGAAGGGAACACATGTTGCTGGGCAGGACGGGGCCACCTTTCCCTTGTCTCGTGGTGGTTCTGAAAGGAGAGTCAGCACTGTGTCAGACGGGCAGTGAGAGCTGCCACAGCCCCAGGCATCCGGGTGTGGGGGTGTGGGCACCCTGCCCTGCTCTGCACCCACTGGGGCAGGAGGACTGGCAGTTTCTGCAGGTAAAGGAGCAGTTGGCACTGCCAGGTAAGGGGCATGTTTATGAGCGTCTTCCATTTGCTCTCTTGTGCCCTGACTGATAAACTGGAAGGATTTATACATCCATAATATTTATCTTGTTGCAATAATAACTCTGCCATCTTATTAGTTTACATAATCAGGTAGTAAGATTCTCTTGATTGTGAAAATCAGAAATTGTGCTTGGCTACCCTTTGAATAACACCTTACATTCAGATAGCATGTTACATTAGAGCTCCTACTGAGGTGCAAGGATGATTTCACTTTATATTTAGGAGAATATGACCTTTCTAGCCACTCAGTGGCTCACAACTGATTACTGCTGTATTTTAGGTAGCCAGTTTGTCATGGACACCTGCTTACAGGTGTCAGAACCCAGTGGTGCCATGCAGAGAGGAAGCATCCCCTTGGTCAGGCTTGGTCAGGCTGCGGAGGTGTGTGCTTTTGGAGCAGAGCAGGCATGCTCCCGTGATCCGTGTAACAACCAGTTTGCTCCCTGGGACTAGGGATTTTTTCATTAGGTAGCTTTCAGATAGCTCTCATTTGACATAATGCTCCTAAATGGTTGAAGGTTTGACAGGAGATGAGCTATGGACTAGCTACAGAGAGCTTCTTGGCCTGTGGCAAGGGGAGTCTGAGGGATGAGTCATGGCCTAGCTTGCCCAAGCTGCAGCTCACCCGAGGCCAAGCCTGACCAGCTTCTCACTCACATTATCTGTGTGCAACCGTGTGCTCAAGGGCATGCAGCAGGTGAGCCTGGGCACATTGTCCATGGGGAGAACAGATGAGTGCTTGGCACCGCTGGCCAGACCCCTGTCCCTCCATTGTCACTGGAAGCAGGCACTCCCACAGCCACCAGAGACCTGAACCCAGCTCTCCTGATGCATGGGCAGGATGCTTTGATCCCAGCCTTCAACTGTAGCACTGGGTGCTGCCAACAGTCACACAAGGGGCTTTGATGTATATTGCCTTGCTTTCACATTTGCCCTGAATTTTGCAGATGAGTTTTGTTCACTGTCCTGGCCTGTTCCCAGATGGTGCAACCAGGCCCTCACCCAGCCTTGGGCATGCTGCTCAAATTTCAATATTTTACACTGAAATGAGCTATGTTTTCTATGATAGTCCTCTAGATATTCAGGAGAACGGACTCAGGCATTTCTTCTGCAAAAACTAGGAAAAACTGCTGGTGGTAATAGATAGATTTTGTTTAACAGCCAAAGGAGAACTCCTAATGGTTCTGTATGTTAAGTGGAACAAATCAGGGAGGTTTGGCCCAGCCAGTAAATCTTCTCAGGGAAGAAGAAGCAACCAAAAGTGTCCAATTTAAGGAAGAAGAAAGACTGAATACAGAAAAGCAAATTTACTCTCCTTCATAACAAAGCCCTGGAGTCAGAGAAGGGATTTCTGCCAGATGTATAAAACAAGATCTGTCCAATGCCATAATGTGCAGATTCTTTACACAAAATATTTTGCTCTTGTGTCTTTATTTAGAACTAGACTCAGACACAACATATGACACTAAAGTTGTATTCGCTTTGTTGTTTTTTTTTCTTTCTTTTTAGTTTTTTGTTTTGTTTTTTTTTTTTTAGATAGTGATGGATGGATAATGAGGAAGTTTATTGTGGGCCAACAATTAAACAAATACAAGTAAGTTACATTTTCAAGAGAAAAGAAGATGATAAGAGGTAAATCAGCTGGAGCTCTTGAAGAAAAAAATAGAGCAAGTGATAACCCCCGTTAACTGCAGCTAGAGATGCATCAGGAAAAACCTGAAATCAAAAGATGTAATTTATAAGGAAAATATGTATCATATCAGGATGGATCAGCAGCTTTAAATCTGAAATTTTAGATTATGAAATGTTGGCAATTAAAGCTATATTTTCCCCCCAGAACATCAAATGCCACTCCTTGGAGGCCTGATTCATGAGGTAATTATTTGGGCCAGTTAGTTTCAGCAGAATTGTGAGCATGAAATAAGCTTGGAGCTCAGCAGAGACATTAGCTGTTATTGGAGTGTGACTTTTGGTTGGATTTCTCAGTAACTCACTGAATGCAATAAGAAATCAGTGGCCTCCTTCATTGCAGCATTTATTATGCTCCCAGTTGGCACCAAGTAATAAGTGATTATGAATATGCCTTCTGATCTCATCAAACTCCCTTTATTGGTTATAAGCATGCTGGGAGCCTGTGTATGTGCAGCCCAATCTGACTGCAAGGAAGTGGAGCAGTGACAGGCTACCAGCTCTAACATGCTCTCATTGCTAATGGTATTTTCAGGTTGTTATCATTTGGTTGCACCGGATAAAAATAATGTGCACACTAGAGGGGCTACAAAAGGGAAAATATTTTATATGACAAAAGGAGGAACAGTTGTCTGTCTAAACTGTCTTGCCAGCTCCTATTTTGCCAGTGGTTTATTAGTTACCTTCTACATCAGGCCTAGTTCTTCTGTCTCTGCTTGGACTTGCTGCTGACATTGCAGCATCACAGGGGACCTGCACTGTTACAAAGGTGCAGTAACTCTCTGGAATATCTCCAACAAACACTCCAAATCCACCATTCAAAAGAGATAGGCTTCTACACTTTGGGCATTTCTACAAAAACAGGTTCCTTAGTTTCCAAATGTTTAAAATTTCTACATGTATGTTTAGGGATGGATGGTGTGGGGTAACCAGGGTAAAAATTTAGTCCAGCTATCTCCTGACTTTGAGTCTCTGAGCCTTCAGATGTTTAATCACAGGCATAACTTCTATTTGAGCAGTTTAGGTACCCGCAAACACAGTAACTGTAGGGACAAAGACTATAAACTTGTTACCAGTTTCAAGCTACCTGTCTCAGCCTTGTAGGTAGCACATGATGCTCTCGTAAAACCACTGGGGCAAATTTTGCTGTCCAATGGCTCAGTTCACAGATTCCCCTCCTCCCACCTGAAAAGTGCACTGGCTTAATCTTCTTCTGGGTCCACTCAGTATATGTGGATGGGCAAAATGTGACCCCCTCCCCAAAATGAATAATCTCTGAAGTGTCTGGACTGCCTGTAACTTTGAGAAAACACAGAAGACACTTGTCCTCTTCTAACCAGCCTGCAGGAATGTGCTGAACTGCTCTGAAAACAAGACCTAGCTGTGGATGTTTATTCTGCTCCCTCTTCCCTCCCTTCCTGGAAAACACACCAAAAGAAGGACATTCAAAATTAAGAGTTGAAGGAAGTTAAAAAAAAAGTTGCACTGAATTAAACAGCTCTGTGTGATGTTTATGAAACTGGAAAAAGCAAAAGACAATGGTTAGCCACACACAGACAGAAGCACACACAGACACATATATATACATATATAGCAATTATTTTAAAATTCAGTAAGACTCTTCCTCAATGTTATCCTACAGTGACAACAGTTGACAACAACATGATATTATTGCTGCTCAGAAGCTGGAGCTCAGGCAGATTGTCTTCCTTTCAATGTCAGTTGCACCAGCTGTGCAAGTGGGCTTTCTGTAATCCCGCATCAAGATAATGCTCTTCTAATCTTACTCTTTAAATGTGACTCCTGAAAAAGGACACTGCATCCCCTCTCTGTCATTGCAATTTCTGCAAGCAACCACATGCTTCCTCTCGTGCTTCAAAATCACTGTGCTGTCCCGAAGGAGCCTTGTGTTCAGCTTATCTTACTTTTCTAATAAAAATTATCATTATTTTACAGCTGCAAAGTTGAATCACATCACATGTGTAATAGATTTACCTAAGCATAAAAATATTCCTCCAAACTGAAAATTAATTACAATTTCTTCTTCTACATGCTTGAAATACTGTCCCTCATGACCCGATACTCCTGTTAAATTAAGTTCCAAACCTGGTCTGCAGTCCTTAATCACAGGATTAGTCACACTGATTTCATGAATTTCTTACCTGTGTAACGACAGCAAGATCAAGCTACTAATTTGTTTTTTATTTAGAAGGGACAGCAGCAGGATCTCGAGAATTCTAAAATCCCTTTTACTTTCAAATCTATTCCTCTGTGTGCCTGAATCTGTGTGTCTATGAATGTGTGCATTGGACATATCTGCACCCTCACTGACCTGCACGCACAGGGAAAAGTTGCAGTCCAGATCAAGAGTTACTGCTTATAGCCTTGGAAAAATTATCAATCTAGCACCCCTTAATCCCCCGGGGTTAGTCCTATCTATCTTAATCCCTGTTAGTAGCAAGAGTCACCCCGACTGTCTATTTGAGCCTCCAAGCAATCTGCAATTAGGCTAGAGGACTGAAGAGTACTAAAGAATTTTCAGGCTCAAAAGCCTTTTGAAGCACCTCCTAATCTCTTGTGAGATGTGCAACTGAACAGCCTTGTTTCAGTTTTATAAATGAAAATGTGGCAAGGGATTTTTTTCTAAAATGTACAAAAGTACAGTCATGTTTGAAAAGCAAAGTTCCTCGTTCCACTTTTGTGATGGGTCATGTTTAAAACATTATTTTCTTCTGCCACATCTTGAAGTTCAGGGAAATTAAGAAAAAGCGTGTGATGTAAAAGTGTAAGGTGTAGAACTCCAGAGTGGAATGCTGCACCAATCAAATAGACTCGGGATGATGTTTCCTCAACACTTCCATTGTCAGAGTAGGCAGATAGTGCAACTGTTCTTACAGCCTGGGATACTGTGCCCCGCACACTGGCGCCATTGCTACATTCAGCTGTTTTCACATGTTGGGCACTTCCCAAAGCACCTTTTAAAATGCAAGGCAATTTTTATTCTAAGAGCCCAGGTACCAGAGCCACCAACAGTGGTGCCAGAAGAAAATGCAATTAAACGCGTATCATATAAACTTTTGTTGAGAAAGACTGAAAATTACCCCCAGCCTTTTTAGGGCTGCAAATTCCTTACATACATAAAAGGATCCCGTATACAGCAAGGTACAGATGTGCTGCAGTTCATGTGTATGAATGATTGAAACCACTGGTCCCATGGTCAGTTTTTTCTGGGCAGCAGAGCTTTGCCCAGACCAAAGCAGCACAGGGAGCGCAGTGGCCAATGCCACAGCAAGGGGAGCTGTGGTTAGTGGGAAGAAGCTGAAGCTACTCAGGAAATCTTGTTAATTCCTTGAGTTGAGTTATTTACACAACCTCCAGATGAGTACACATAACATCACCTTTGGAAACGATCCAGGTCCTGACTTGGATCTGAAAGAGAAGTGCAGGGCTCCTTTCAGACACCATTGCTGCTGGTTAATTTTTCTGCTAGGTCTGCAGTGAGCTCCAGGGATGATGGCCTCGTCATGGCACAGGGCTTGCCTGCACAGTCTGACCCAGCATTTGGCTGATGGAGCCCACTCAGTCCCAAGCAGAAGCAATGGTGTCTTGAGTCTCCCTGCTGATTCAGGTGCTCGTGCCTGAGCAGGCTCTGCAGAGGAGCCCTTGGTGTTTGCTGTGTGGTTCATGTGTCCTCCAGGGAGTGAAAGGGCCATTCAGTAAGTGCTACTCTTCCCCCTGAACTGGTGAGGAAACATGGAGGAATGCTGGAGGAGCCTCCAGCGAGCTCCAGCCAGATACACAGGAGCCAGAGGCCCCTTCAGGGTAGCAGGAAAATGGAAATTTAGCAATAAAAGGGATGTGGGAGCCTGCACAAGGAGCCAGGGCTGCTGCTGGATAGCAATGGACACGTGCACAAACAGACAGGCAAGCACACTGCTCCTCCAGTCCCCAGGATTTCCTCAGGGGGATCCTTCATCCAGCTAGAGCAACCAGAACAAGCCCTGCCAGTTTGTCCAGGAGCTGGGCTGGGCTGGCTGAAGGCCAACAGTAATAAACAGAAGTCAGTGGGGTCCCTGCTGAGCAGACCCGGGACACTGGTCCTTTCTGCAAGCTCTTCATTGGGAATGTAACTGCAGTCACTGTCTTCCCAGCCCTTGAGTAAATCCATGACTGGTTGGGCAGCTGAAGGGATAAAAAGTGCTGGGAACAGGAGAACTTCTCTTTGTGCTTGTGGGGGAAGGAAAGTGCTAGGAGAGAGCAGAGAGAGAAGAGGTGTGTGGGGCCTGAGGCAGATTGAAGCAAAGACATGTCAACTGAGCAAGGGAGCAGGGGTAAAACATTGTAAAGAAGACAGAAAGAAGGACTGTGGAGGCCTTGGAGAAAGTGGATATTGAGTTATAGGAGGGAAGCACAGGGAGCCCTGAGCAAAGCAATAACTGGCCCTTTCCCCAGAACGTTGTTGTAGAGTGCAGTGAGTCCAGGGCCATCTGTAAAGTCTTAAAAGAGAGTCAGGGGAAGAAAATGCATTCCCCTTTCTTCACACAGAATTGATATAGAGAAAGTAGAAAAGGAAAAAATAAAATGAGGGAAAAGCTGTATCAGCAGAATAAACAGTCTTGATAAAGGGTGGTACTTTGAAAGTTGCCTGAGGGATTTTGTAAGTCTTTCATGATACAAAAATTGTGGGAGTGAAAAAGGGAAGAGATTAAATAAATGTATGGAAGAGATGACACAAGGGAGAGCATGTTAAAGTTAACATATTATGTTACTTAAATATATGAGGGAGGGTAATTTCTAAACCATGCTGTATTTGTAAGGCGAAAGTGGGACAGAGTGGCCACGGGCTTGGAGAAGCAGGAACACTTGGGAGTCAGCTGTAACACTTACATGTCAGGAGAAAATGCTTAATTTTTTCCATCCCAGTATGAATCGTAGGGAAGAGGAGGAAATGTCTTATGCCTTGATGTCTAGAAAAAGAATCAAGGGATTAATGGATGATAAGGACTTGCAATATGTGTGCCAGATTTTAGATACAAGGCACTACTGTGGGGAACCACCTAAAGAAGGAGATAAGTGAGGGTAGCATACTGGGTGCCAGGGCTCAGATGCTTTGCCTTGCTCAATCAGCAACATCAGTGGACTGCTTTAGGTCTTCTGGGTGGATTTTTCCACATCCTAAAGGCAAAAAACATAAGAAAATGACTATTTACAGCTGTTCCTTCAGAAAGCAAAAATATGGTCTGTGAGTGAGGTTCTTCGCAGTCCCGCACGTGTTCGTTCCCCTCTGCCTATGAGGATTAAGTCTGTCACAGCAGCTCCTTCTTGCAGACACCAGGCACAGACTGCTGTTCCACAAAAGCATAGTGAGGCTGGTTTATCTGTTGTCTGTCAGGGGACCTGGGGTTCCACTGGCATATGGCAGTGACTGCAACATCACTGTCACAGCAGGAGGAAACAGACTGCATTGGTAGAAGTTATAAAATGAATAAGCAGTTTCTTTGTGAAGTCACAGGGACTGCCATGTCCAGAGGGATGTACCTATCTGCTACCCCTCTCCATGCTCTGCATGGGCAGAAGAGTTTCTGAGGTACTGAAGGAGTACCTGAGTATAATAGAATATCCCTCACAGTGTTCAGCTGCCTTTCACAAAATCTGGTCTAGAAATATAATTTAGGTGGGCTACAATAGGGTAGGAACCATGAAGAAGGAGGGGTTTGTCAATGTGAGGGAGTTAAGAAGGGAAGGAGTAGCTGAAGGCTGTCATAGGCAAAGCAAAAGGAGGAAAAATGTTTTGAGTTGGTAACAAAGAGCACACTGGGAAGGGGAGCAGGGTCTAAATACCTGGAATATCTGCTTTGGGTTTCCATTTGGTATAGTTCTCAATTTGGTGTAGGTTTCTAGATCATAATTGTTATCTGGATTATTCATTAACCACTTTGGTCAAGAGGCTTTCCAGTGCTAGGAGGGACAACAATTGTTTTTGTGGTGTTGGAAAGTTTCTTGAATGCAGTCAGTTTCTTCAGTGATGTAGAATGAGAGAGCACCAATCACTGACAGGAAACTTTTCTGATAAAAGTTCATGTTCCGTGGGTCCAGACTGTTAAGCTTCTCTTTGTGGAAAACAAATCTACATTTACAATTGAAGGGTGGAGTATATTTATTTATGGAGATTTTTAAGAACAGGTGAGACAAATGTCTGTCAGCACTTATTTAGCAGAGCTGGTTTTAATTTGGGCTGGTCTTGCTAGAAGACCAAGGTCCACTCCTAAATGCAAAGTGTCACATTGAATACTTCATTTTCACTTAATGTCAAGAATTATTTTTTTTTTTCCCAAAATTTCAAATGGAATATAAGAACTTTGTGATTACATATTGGTTGCTTTTTTATGATCCACAGTGGTAGGACTGCAATTAATCTGTGAGAACAGCAAGTTTTCCTTGCATCAGCCACAAACTCTGTATCTCCACTCATTTAATGCTTAGCAAACCCCCAAGCATTCTAATGGAAGGAGTTTTTTTGGGCTTCTCAAATGTATCTAGAGTACAAATAGCTCCTAAGTGATTTTGTCATTATTACTCTGCTATTCTGTTTCTGTCAAGACCATTTCTTCTGTCCTCTTTTCGTTATCTGTGGTGTGGAGATAGAAATCAGCATCTCAGTTACAGCAACTGGAAAAAAGGGGCTGGAGAACCACATGACCCTTGTCTTTCTAAGTATCACCCAAAACACTGATCCTACAGAATTTTCCATCTTGCTGTTTGAGAACCAACATTTTTTAAAAAGAAATGGCAAAGCTCAAGCAGTACACATTCTTCATATTTCAGTACTAGTTACATGAAGAACAGTAGCTGAGAAAGCTGTGAAGATTTTCATTAAATGTTAATGGCACCAAACACACCAAACATATGTAAGAAAAGAAAAACGGGGTAACACAAGAATGTGGCTTCATAATTTCAGCGTATGGACCTGTACCCCTGAAAAGAAATGGAAAGAAAGCAAATGAGATCATGCTTAACTCATGCCATCTGCAAGCTCTGGCAGAGATTTGTGCTACAGAAAGCCACAAATTCTTAAGATTCAGGACAAGTTATTTAATGTGTGTGAAGGAAGAGACTGATTTTGATGATCCACTGGAGGACAAAATAAACAGAAAGAGGAGATTTATCTGTAATTATAGATTTGCTAATGCCTGTAACACTCCTATTACTAAGGGTCTGTCAGCACTACTATTTAAGCCCCTAAGGTATATAACTGACATGACACAAGTGATGCTCAGCAGTTATATTTCTTTTACAGCTCCAGAGAATATCAGAGTATGCCCTGAACTGGGTCCTACAAGTGCAGTATTATACATAAGGGAGTATGGGAAAGATTAAATGGCTGATCAAATGTTATGTACTTAACCTGAAGCTGCATAGAATTAATTTTTACTGCTTGCATAATTTTAGTCCACTGAGTCACTCAGCTTCTCCACAGCTGAGTTATTGCTCGGAGCAAAATGTTTGCTGCTGCCCTTTCCACTCTGTAGGCAGTAAAAGATGGACAAAGTGACAGCCAGTTGCAGTCCAGATGTAGCGCAGTCAGGTTAAAATTTGCCCAGAACTGAGCTGGGTGCAACTTGGACATGTCTGTTTGAGAAAGCTGCTGTGATTTCAGACAGTTCTTGGGCTGCCTCTTTACCCAACACACTCTCAGTGCATCCAGACTGTTGCTGTCTTCTCCACTTCTGCATTCAGGCAGTCCTAATACATGGCGCAGGTCAGAGAGTCCAGAAGTGGGGAATCCTCTCAGCTCACAATCCTCTTCTAATGCTCTGGAAAAGGGCTGGTCCATCTGTGGGGAACTGCAGCCAAGCTGAACACAGGGCTGTCTTCTCCTCAGCCCCTCAGTCCAAGCTGGATTTGGGTGACCACATCAAGGGGTAGTTAGTAGCAAAGACCCTTGGCAGGGCTAAGTACTTCAAAACCACCTAGAAAGCTTGCCAAACTTTGTCACATCCCACATCTTCCTAAAATGCACCAAGGAATGCTATAGCCATGTAGAAAACAGAAGGGCACCAAAGACTTGGTTAAAGACTCAGGACTGTAAGCACCTCATGAAAGTAGAGCGCAAGTCTCACAACACACGCATCTGGGACTGATAGGAACTTTCAGAAGCCTCTGGCCATGACTTTGTAACCTCTTTCTCAGATGAGCAGGGCTTACTCAGGCAGCTAATTGCTTTTAAATCAATAGGACGGCTGGTATGAATAGTAGCTTTCAGCTTGTGCTGCTAAGGATTGCTCACATCACTTTACACTGTGTTGTGGGATGTCTTATGCCCCAGTACAGTGAAAGCTAGACACAGGCAATGCCTGGGGAATCCACGTCTGCTGCACACCCCCAGCAGAAGTTTCTTCCTGCAAGGCTACCAGCCCACCTCATGTCAGAGCTCTGGGACAAGGGCTGGGCAGTTTGCAGACAAATGTCACAAGTAATTTGTCTTGTGCCCATACATAGAGTCTCAGTGCATGAGAGCGCAGTGCAGGGATCAAATTATTATCCTGCATCTACAATGTCTCTCTCACATAGGCTCAGACCAATATGCATTGTTTCACATATGACCTTCATGGTGGATACTGCAGCATGAAGAGCACATGATAGCTCTTACATCAATTAAAAAAATGTTTAAATAGCAGCTTTTAGCTGTAGTCATCAGTTTATATCATGGGTTTTTCCTGAAGCTGTGTTGTTATCTCATCCAATCTTCCTCATTAGCCACATTGCAACTTCCTACTTAGTTGATGAAGTTTCTTAAAATATCTACTCTAAGTGATGAAAACAGAGCTGATGGTATGTTTATCTTCTAGCCTTTAATGTGATGTGCTATGTTCTATACTGAAAGTGACAAAAATTTTGCTTCTGTCACTAGTTATTTTTCTTTTTCATCCTAGTCTCTACACTTCCTTTATTTTATCCACAGTTTGACCCAAATAGCACATTGCTCAAAAATCACATCTGACTTGAATTCTGAATCTGTATTATTCAAGGCACTCTGCTGTTCCCATTAAGTAAAATGATTTTGTTCCAGAGTTCTTGATTAGAGAAAATGAAGGATCAAATCATCTGTCATTGAGTGAAGATGATGATAAGGACTACAATACTCAAGAGGAGAATTATTAAAATGTCACACACACCAAGCTGTTTATTATTTTTACAGTCTTGTGGCATTTTCCTCTATTAACACAGAATGATACATTATTAAAAAAAAATAAAATCCACCCATCACTGAAATTAAAGAAAGCTCCTGAATGCTCAAGACTTGCATAAATCAGACTGTTCCTGAACCTGGGCAGAAGAGCATGAAGCTAAAGAACAAAATTTGTTAGCTCATTGTCTTTGAGGAACAGGGGCTGCACAGTGACTCTGTGAGATCACCAACCTCATTCTTTAATGTTTGCATGACCTGGCATTGCAGGGCTGTGGAAGCCCCTAACCTCCATTTTGACTTTCCTGCTGCTTTTGACTTTCCCAGAGCTGATGGCGAAGTCTTTCCTCATCACACCAACACCACAGTCACTGACAGAGAGGCATAGCCCCGCCTCTCCTCAGAAGGAAGAACCCCTTGCTGACACATATTTTGTTTCCAAGCAGATTATTTTTGGATGCCACAGGGCTGACTCACGAGACCCAGTTCAAATCCCCAACCATAGGATTCAGTTCCTTTTACTTCACTGCTTCAGTTTTATTTTTTTCAGAATAAAAGAAGAAGCTTTTGAACTCATACTGAACATATCCTCCATGTCCTTCCCTTCTGTGCTGAGCATAGGCTCAGCAGAAACCTTGCTTTGTGCCTATCTGCTTTGGGAGTTTGGAGAAGACTGACCTTTTTTTTACCCCTTCATCCTAGGACCACAGTTTTCAATGCAAGTATCTGAGAGTCATAAGTAAAGAGGGTTCTTCACCCATCCAAGTTCCATGGTCCTTGTTGACATAAAGCTTGCATGGTCCACAAGCTGTCACCTCATATTGTTTTGCATGCAGGCCTTGGCAATCAGCTGCCAATCAAAGGCTGGAAGCCTTGATTTCCTCACTAAGGGATTCCCAAGAAATGCTCTGTGAGCACACATGGCAGAACTGGACCTCATGGACCTATTCTTTGAAGAGCTATTTGTAAAGCACTTTTAAAGTGCTAAAGGGCAAGCCAATAATCCTACAGACCTGCTGGACCACCAATTCCAGTCCCCTTCTGCCATGAGCCATCTTGTCTTGTAATTTATTTAATAACGAAGATCTACATTTAAATTAATCACTTCTTGCCCATGAGAAATGGAGGCATTTGAGAGACCTGGAAATCTTTTACTGGGTTCCAGTCTAAATTTTATTTACAGGCAATTTATACCCATCTGTTTTTGTGCCAAGTATTTATAGTCAGCTGTCATAACTATCCCCAGCCTTTATTTTGCCAGGCTAGACAAGCTGTGCTGTTTTAGCTTCTTCCCTTTTCTTTTGATCACCACCATGTCCCTCTGTATGTATTCATTTTTTGGGTGGTCTTCTTTAACCATAAGTCAGACTGTCTAGCAGAGGACTGCAGGCTTTATACAGTGTTATAAACACTTTTTCACTGAGGATATTCTGTTCAGGTTGGCTTTTGTCTTTTCGACAGGGACATCGCATTGGCAGCATGATAGTCTTCCTGTTACTGATGAATAGACCCGTGTCTGTCTCTTTTTCTGGCATGTTCCCACAATGAGAGTGAGTGAGCACATCAGGGCATGCACTTCACCAGAATGGTGCCTGCATTCCCTCTGTTTCAAACATGTGGGGAGTTAGGCATCAAGGTTAAGGTTCATAACAGGTAACATGGCAGCCTGGCACAACAAGACATATGGTTGAGAGGGGATGTGCCAGCATGGAGATTGCCTCCAAGCTGCAGTTTAGCACCTTCTGCAAGGCCAGTGAGGGGCTGGCTCTGGGCACTCAATAACAGTAAGATATGAAGAGCTGTTTAGCAAATTTGAACAATCACTAGAGGCACCATACAACAAGTTAGCTTCAGATAGGCTAACAGACAATTAGACAGGAGAAAAACATTGGGGAGAGAATGTTTAGGAGAGAAATTAGACCATGTTTTTCCCTGGCAGGGGTCAGAAAAGAAGCTTAGTTTTAGCTGGTCAATGGATATATTATTTAAGTTGCATTGATTAGGATCAGACATGATTAAGTCCTGTATAGTTACCTTATGTAGATTCTGACAATTTCTTTTTAGTGGCAGTAGTATAAGAGGAGTAATGTAACTCTCTTTTCCCCCAGTATGCCTGAGGAAGACAGTATTTCTTTGCACTTTTCTCAGTGAAGCTGGGCTGCTGTGGAGCAGATTTGATGAATCCCTGGGCCAAGAAGGCAGCAGTGTGCAAGAACGTAACTCCGCAGCACAGCGTAATGGTTACGTGCCCACATATGAGAAAAGTGTCCTGTAGTTCCAGGCCCCTGCTCCCTGGATTGATTCTGCATCTTGCATTAGGCAGTCATGTGTTTGAGTTTTTGGTCAGAAATAAGGTTTAAGAAGAGAACATCAACAAATTCTGAAGGACGTAGACTAATTTTCACCTGTGCTCATTTTCAGCTGAACACTACAGTTTTACTCTTAAAACCTCTATTCTAGGACTCAGAATCCTCAGAAATGCCGTAATTATTTTTGCCTTTCCCTTGTTTCTGTGTTTTTTTTCAATAACTGAATTCAACAGACCGATGAATAACCTGGGATTTACTGACCTCTAACGGCTAAATTTAAATCTTCCACCTTTTGTTTAAATGGGCCACTAAAATGAAAACATACATTCAGGATCTGCTTCTTTTTTCAGTCAAGACATCCCAGCTTTAAAAGTCTGTCTCCTCCTTCAGGTGGCAGAGAATCACTTATCATCTGGGCTGAATAATATTTTTTGGATGATGTGAGTAAATTATCAGTCACTTTCCCATTCCCTGTAATTAGGTCATGAGGTTCCTGGATTAGTGTTTTTTAATCAGTTTTGCATTCCTTGCTAAAGGGAAAGAAACAGTTCCTCTCAGCAATTTTAAACTGTTTACCGATGGATAGATTAGATTTCCTGCATAAGCACGTTACCTGGGTAGTTTCACAAAATATTCTTATGTGAAATCTGGACTGGAAGAGGTGAGCAAGATTTATGAAGACTTTAGCTTATTCTGACCTCTGGTGACTGAAGATGCAAAACTAAATCACAGGCAGCTCAGTGCTGTGCCTTAGCAGCTTCTGCATCCTGCTGACCCCTGGCTGCAGGCAAAGGAGGAGGCTAGTGGGGGACTTTTTTGCTAAAATGCAAAAAAAGCGTTTGAACCTGCTTGCATTAAAATAGATTAAAAATAAGGCTTGATTTAATTATAGGATCTAGCTACCTGCAAGGTATACAGAGAGTGGAAGCAGGGCCAGGTGTCCTGGGGGGAGTACAGACAAGCTGTCAGAGAAGCAAGGGATCAGGTAAGCAAGGCCAAAGCACAGATAGAGTTGGACCACGAGAAGCTCAACATGAGCCAGCAATGTGCACTTGCAGCCCAGAAAGCCAACCATGTCCTGGGCTGCATCAAAAGAAACGTGGCCGGCAGGGCCAGGGAGGTGATTCTCCCACTTTACTCAGCTCTCGTGAGACCTCACCTGGAGTACTGTGTCCAATTCTGGAGCCCCCAACAAGAACGACATGGAGAAAGTCCAGAGAAGGGCCACAAAGATAATCTGAGGGCTGGAGCACCTCTCCTATGAGGACAGGCTGAAAGAGTTGGGGCTGTTCAGCCTGGAGAAGAGAAGGCTCCGGGGAGGCCTCATAGCGGCCTTCCAGTGCCTGAAGGTGCCTACAGGAAAGCTGGGGAGGGACTTGTAGTGAGAGGACAAGGGGTAATGGATCAAAACTGGAAGAGGGGAGATTTAGGATAGACATCAGGAGGAAATTCTTTAGTATGAGGGTGGTGAGACAGGTTGCCCAGGGAAGCTGTGGATACCCCCCCCCCGGAAGTGTTCAAGGCCAGGTTGGATGGAGTTCTGAGCAACCTGATCTAGTGGGAGGTGTCCCTCCCCATGCAGGGGGGCTGGAACTAGATGATCTTTAAGGTTGCTTCCAAATCAAACCACTCTATGATGATGACGAAGAAGTATTTTGAGTGCAAGCTGCATTTTCCCCAGCAAGGTCAGGCAAAAGGCAGGTCAGCCCCTGTCTACCATTTCTACCTCTGCTAAAAAACAGCCAGGAATGGGACTGCCATTCATCTGCTGCCTAATGCCCCTTCGCCTAAAGAAACACAAGTTATAATTTGTGTTTTCGGTGATGCCTCATACGGTATTATCCTGTTGTGAAGGAAGCAGGCAGAAAAGATGACAGAATAGATGGATGAATATTATTAAAAATTGGATAACAAATTATGCACCATAGCTGGATGCCTTCTAACATGCACCATCTTTTTTCAGGAAAACATTGCGTTTCACCTTGAAGATTTAACTGCATAGTCAGAATGAGCCAGTCAATCAGAGATTACCCTTAACTATCAATGTGCTATACCTGTTTTTATGACAAAGCCCTTCAAAGCATTAATATTTTTTCCATTTGTTCTATGTAATACAGGAGTGCCTCGTTATATCAGCATATTAACGAGTTATAGTGGCAAAAACTGTGATCCTATTATAAATTAATTTAGCACAGGAATTAAAATCCTCTGCTTTTATAAAAATATTTTTCATCACACCTCCAAGTTATCAGTTATTTTGTTTCAGATTGCTTTCTAAAGTCAGCAATGTGCTGGTAGCCTTGTAGTTCTGGAGATCCTGTGTCATCTCATGGAAAGAAGGAGAACAAAACCCACAAGTTTTGAATTCTGCCCATCTCTGAGCATCAGGTTTTCACATATGGGTGGTTTCCCATGGCTCTGCTTACCCACACCAGGTAAACTGATACCTGTTCATTAGCAAGGGTCCTTAAGGCCATTAACTGAACTATAATTGCCTTGTGAACGTAAGTTGATGATCTTACAGAACTTGTAGAAAACTACAATACAGACCTCTGCAAATGGTGGGTCGTTAAAATTTTTTTGCAATCAACAAAGGTATTTTTAGGGTGGAGGTTTCTCACCTTTTAGGGACACCTGCTGTATGATGCACAGACTAAATGAGCTCCTCCTCTGAGGAGGGCTGCTCTGCTCTCTAAATATGTACTTTGAGTCTCCAGCTTTCAGAGGCTGGCCAGGGACCAGCCGTGCATGGTGTGAGTGCTGAAACTTTGCTGCATACACATCAGTGTGTGATATTGGCAGCAGTGGAGTAGGCCTGTCTCTGTGTCCACATGCCATAAAGAAACAATTTGAATGTTCTTTTGATACTGCAATGGATTATCAATCTGCAGCTGGGTCTCTGCATTTTTAAACTGTGCAAAAGCAGCATCTCCCCTGGTGCAAAATGGTGCTACCATAGGCTCTGACTGGCTCAAGCAACTGTCAGGGCCTCTGAAGACTGATGGGAGAGAGGTCTTATTTTCTGGCAAGAAATATATCTTGATTTTCTAGACCATTCTTACCCCTGGTCAGCAAGGTGGAAGTTTGCCTGTGATTTCTAAAAGTGCTCTTCAAATTGCTGAAGAGAAACAGCTTCTCCCGGGGTTGCCCATTTCAGTGCTTCATGTTTTCAGTATCACCAATTTTCCCTGTATTATATTGACAATGGGACATGATCATAGCCACAGGAGTAAAACTTATGGAGTCATTACTTGCCACCTATACTGTGTTTCTCTCTTCTTTCAATTATGGTGCTGGGAATGCAGACCTGGAAGGAGCAAAATAGTAAGCTGGTCAGCAGCAAAATGTGCAGGAGCCTTGGTTTTCAAGCACAGCAGAGCCCACTGCACTTCCTCACTCACTCTTTTCTCCTCAGTTTGGTCCCAGTCTTCTGCATGAGGAAAAGCAAAATAAAACCAGCACCTAGAGACTTGCACTAGTACCATAGCATAGAAACAATGATTTTCAGTTGCTCTTTGTACAGTTTTAATACTTCTAGAAAACGACCAACTCTCGTTACATGTAACATGGCATATTCAGGAAGTCCCTCCATGTTGAGGATTGCCTATTGCAGACAGTTACTGGATTTAAAAGCAGAAGTCTGCAGAATTCACCTTGTGCTCCAGTGAGTTACTTGCATTCAGGCAAACATGTACCCCAAGTAATACTGGTCAAAGAGTAGATTCATTGTACCAGTCGAAAAAAAAAAAATCAAGTTAAGTGGTGCTTTTTCCTGTAGTTGAGCCATGTTTTCTTCCAAGAAGAAAATGGGTGGGGTTTTTTTGTTTATGATTTTTGATGCATAAATCTGCTTCTAAAACGTCCCTTTTTACTGCCTACAAAACTACCCAGTGCTGAGTTAATTTCTTGGGAAAAAACATGTAACCCTAAAAATAGCATTTTGGGATTTGTTGAATGTAGCTGTAATGCTTATTTACCATATTTCTGCTTTGCACTGAGACCAAGATGATCTGCAGCTAAAATACAACAGCTTTTCTTTTACCAGACATGTACTATTAGACCTATTGTTTTTCCCTTGGTTTACCATCAGATTACAGACTGATTTCACAGTCTGCTTCATTGTCATTCAAAGTCTCGAGGCAAGGCTGCAGAACTCCAGCTAATCTGCTCTTTGGTTATGTTCCTGAGGGCATTAAGATCCAGTGCATTAAGGTCCAGAGCAGCAGAATGCCATGTTTGCACTGCTTCAGTTATTAACTCAGGTCAGTTGGAGACAGGGGCATATGGCAGCTCTACACTCTAAATTAAGTTGTGAAATTCACTGCTCACTCTGTATCTTGGCACTTAAAAGAAGACTAAAGAAATACTGGTTCCTGAAGAGTAAGTGCTGATAATTTTATTTTGAAGTTATTGTTTCAGCACACTGAGGCTCGGCTGTGAAGGATACCACATAAACGTAAACAGCTGGAGTACCTTCCCTCAAGCAGTGCCCAGTCTTATTTAAAATATCTGAAATTATAACATTTACACTGCTTCCTTCAGGAGGCTGTATCACAGATTTATTAATATCTGCAACAGACAGTTCCAAAGATAGCCAGGCACATTTTAATGTGTGCACTTTGCCCTGTAGCTCTGGCAACTTATCACTCACTCACCTTGATGTTTATGACCAGCAAATATTGCACCCTTCAGAGATGCAGCAAAGTAAAAAAAAAAAAAAAAAAAAAAGAGCAAATCTAATGGGTTACAGAAAATGGTGAGAGAAGTGGTTTTCCCTGGCTGACTATAGCAGTGGTGGTTATGTAAAGCACTTCCACCCAGAACAAAGTCATCTGTCTATGAAGTCCAATGCTTTAAAAATAGTTATTGGTAAATGAATCCCTGCAGCCCCTTAATCCCTGTTGCTCTTTCCATTACTTTCAGGGTGCTTACATCTTTCTTCTACTTTCTTCTACTTAAGTGGTTAGGACTATAAGCAGCTTTTAAGGGCAATCTCAAGAGGAAAGAGCAGAAGGAGTCTGTTCCCTGCCAACTGACGCAATTATTCCAGGCTGCAATCTTAGATTTCTTTTCCTCTTCTTTAAGCAGCAAAATATTTTTGGCATAAGGATTGTCTGTGTAAAGAAGAAAGGGGCTGATTTACAATCAAAAACACAAAGTAATTTTGTTCTAGTTATTCTTAAATCAGGATCATATAGTTAACAAAAATTGTGGGGAAAGTCTGTTTTTTTTCTTTTGTCATGTCAGGTTTGTGCCCTCCATGATTTAATCATGGGGTTCTTACTATGCCAGCACCTTGCCAAAATCACAATGCGAGACCAATACTTATTGTTATATGCTTTTACTGTTTAATGCTTTTTTCAAAAATGAGTAAAAAGGAATACATGCAAGAAGTAAAGAACTGCTGTGTGAGCCAGTTTCTTGCAGAGACCACTCTTCTCTGGATTTAGGTGCAACATCTCGCATAACAACTGTGAGACTTACCTCAGTGTGCGTCACAGACAAATAAAGCAGTCTGTAGATTAAGAAAGAAATATCACCTAAAACTTTATTGGTCTTACTTAGGTTTATGTAACTACACAGAGACAGAAATAAGATCTTATTACTAAGCCATATGGAACAAACGACAGTATTTAGTTAGAAAGAAGCAACTCAATAAGTAGTCTGGAGTCAGGTAAACTATAATTCTTTAAGTAAATACCACTCTTTATTTCTTCTTTTCATAGTTTGCATATAATTCTTCTCTGTAGCTCTCTCCAAAATGTTTTCAGCATTTTGCTTCAACAATAATAATTATTTGGACAGTTTGGAAGCAGAACAAGAACATGAAGATGAATCAGTGCATGTTTTCCCTGTGCTTCACTGTAACTGACAGACTCCTTTGGGAGCGGGATTTTGGAGGAGTAGCTTTCTATCAATATCACTGTAATGAGCTTTAATATTTAAATCCTGTTACAAGGGCTCTGAATGAACAATTATGAGTTAAGAGCTTTTCCTCATTATGTTATGAGGCCTTTTCCTCCTTCTCCTTCCTCCTAGTCTACTTCCTGCTACTGTTTGTTAATTAATCTATGGGAGCGTTGCCTGGCAGGGGCAGCAAGCTGAAATGAGCCAGGTGTCTTGGATGAACATCATCATGTTAGCAAGAGGCAACAAGTGTAAGCAAGAAGACAAAACATTATCGTGAGACGACGTGAAGAGGCCTATGAGCTACAGGCTCAATGTGGGATCACATTGGGAAGAAATCACCACATTTTCCTGCTCTTCTGAGTTTTCCTAGTCATCTACCATTGCTATCATGCAGAACAGGGTGCTGGTGTAGATGGGAGATTCACACACACAGCTTTCTGTTCCTGTGACAAGACTGAGCAAGGCACCACTCAAAAGGACAGGAAGTTTTACTTGGTGCAATTTAATCCACTTTCTAAACCCACTTATTTCCACACAGATTTAATTTTTAAAGCAGCCCAGATGCTTTCACTGTCTGTGTAAAAAAAGTCTTCAGCTGCTGAAAAAAATCTGATTCATTCAAATTTGCAAAGACAGCCTCTAACCATAAGGAATCATCAAGAAAGGAAAAGCAGCATCCTAGGAAATGTCTCTGTTTTCTCTATGAACTTGATCAGCAGTTGCTTGAATATCAATAATATGTTCTTCTGTTTATGTTTCATCAATGCATAAAATAGTTGTTTGGCAAAGCTAACATGTTTATCAACATACATTGAGATGTCCTTTTCCATTAATTGCTCTTCTACCTCCCTACCTGTAAAATACAGTGATATTGATTGGTGAATCAGATGTTAGTGACCTTGGGGGCATAGTTGTACTTACTTACAGTGCATTATTTACATCAATATTTGGATAATAAAAAGTCAATGGGAATTATGAAAACAAGATCTCAGTCATATAGTACATATATTAATCAATAAAACTCCACCAGAAAGCAGTACAGCATATATGAGCATTAAGTGTTTGACATACTTGCAGTTTCACAGAAAAGCTCTTGTAGCACTTGGCAAGATCAGTCACTGGAAAATGATGCTTAAAAAAGACCCTGTGAATCACAGTTAGTTACAATATGTGATCTGAAACAGTTACCATTTTTCTAAATTACAAGCAGCCATCTGGTGGTTAATTACAATAGATTGATACTTCTTAAACTGTCAAGAGTTTTCAGTGATGAGTAACTCATTTTAATACATTTTAGTGATGTAGGAAAAGACTTTGATCTTAAAAGATCCAGCTTTGGCATGAAGAAGCCTATCACGCTCTCTTGAAGGGATAGTGCCAATAACAGAAATCTAAGGAAAACAAGCCTTAGACAGAAAGGAAATACACAAACTGCTCATGCTTCATAGAATTCTTATGTGGTGGTAGTGTGCAGTATGAGATCAGTATGCTACTTACATGTGCTATTTGTGAGATCCATAAAGACTACAGGGAGTGGACAGCTACTGTATGGACAGCCAAAGTCATGGTCCAGTGCATGTCTGAATATGGTAGTGGGTGACCATGTGCCCCATAGCATAAGAATTAGGGATCATTATGATTCCAGCTGTGCTTGGAAAATGCTAGGGATGGTGAGGAGCAATCTTTGTTCATTGGAAAGATCTTCATTTGGAAAGCCAACTGCCCACAGGCTTTTAAAATAACATTCCTGCAAAATCCTGGCTCTGGGGTTTGCTTCTTCCCTCTTCCCCTGCAGTGGCCGCTGAGCCAGCTCCCATTTGCCAGCTCCACAGAGACAGCCAGCAAGGTGCCTGTTGACCCTCCACTGTCTTGGAAGTGCTTTCCTGGGGAGAGGGGGAAAGAATGGGAATCCATTTGCTTTAAACATGGATGGGTGAAATGTTAAGAACTTGATGGAATTTGATCTGTAGTTTTCTTCTTCTCCCTGTTTTTCTTTCACCTTACCTATATGATGCTGTGGTAAAAAATGGCATATTGTGGAAATTTATGCTGTAGAATAAAGAACAATATCTTACAAAAATGTTTACAAACATCAGCATTATTAATGTTCTTTACCTACTAATACAAGCTAACAAGACAACCTTGTTAGTCTCATGTCCAAATGGATATTTATATTCCCAAGTAAGTGCCCAAGTTTTTAGAGATCCTGAATTTTGTTGGTTGCTGTGGGTCCAACATATGAAAATCTGACCAACACGTTCAGGTTGCTGCAGGTTTGGGTGCAGATGCTGAAGGCTCCTTGAGCGCTGATGAAGAGACTGAGGCTAGCAGAGCCTGGCTGCACCTTACAGAGCCTTGCTGGCCTGGCAGGAAGGCAAATCAAAACCAGCTGCTACTTCTGTTGGAAAAAGTGAGGAAGCTCTTTGCAGGTACATCTCTACAAATCTCTCTGTTCTGCCAGTCTGAATGAAAAGGTGAACACCTCTTGGCACAGGCGTTAACTAGTGCACAGCAAAGGCTGTTTCACAAGCAGCAGTTACCGATGTGTGCTCTGCTGCCACAGAGGAGAGGTGACAGGAGGTAACGTGAGTTGCCAGCATCCCAGCCCGGGATGCTTTTGCAGTGGTAGCAGATGTCCACAGTGTGGTGCCAGTGCAATGGCGATCTGGGCCTCCTTGCAGCAATGGTGACAGCTTCTGAGAGGAGCCAGTGCCTGATTTTATTATTTTATTTTTTTTTAAACAGACACAAACACAATCTTCTTCTTCAGGATGTCCAAATACTTACACAGATCAAGATGTTTCTCTTTCAGGTCCACTTGTCTCTGCTCTCCCAGGATTATATGGTCCTAAACCAGTGTGGCTCAACCATCTCAGCTACGTGCTAGTCCTTTAGCAGGATCAGCGCCCATGGAAAGATTGAGTCCAAGACTCATCAATAATGAAAGACACACTGGCCTCCACCAGAACTGTTACCGTCCCTTGAGATGCCTGCTCCCACCAGTGATGGCAGGAGAACTGCAAGAGCATAGAGTTTTCAAACTCTTTCTGGTGGCAAAGTGGGTTTCTAAATACTTTCAACACAAGTTTCATTTTTCTGTGGAAAACCATAATTGTGTCTGAAAACAAACTCTGTTATTTTGTACTGATATGGACACCATAAGGTAGACAGGCAGGTTATCCAAACCCAACTGTGGTTTAAGGAGCAAACGGAACGTTTACCTAAGGGCACATCAGCCTCAAGTTTAGAGGGGAAATTGAGTGGTGACATGCCTGGAAGCCCCCCTACCTCTTCAGTTTTTGCTAAAGGGAAGTTGTTCTTAATGGTGCAAGAAACCCTCTGCAGAGCCAAAGCCATGACAATGGAGCCTGGATGGCCTGACACAACATGCTGAAGTGTCCTGCAAGGCACAGGGAGCTGCACAACATGCTGAAGTGTCCTGCAAGGCACAGGTAGCTGCATCAAGGACCAGAACAAATGACAAGTAAATGACTTACTGGTATTTCTTGTTCAAGATCTCTCCGTGTCTGAGAGAGCTTTTCTGTAGGCTCCTGGACACTGAGTTAAACAGAGAAAGTGGGTTAAAACATTGACAGTGGTTTTAACAGACACAGAGGAAACAGGCCCATATTGTTTTTCCTGAGCTAATAAAATGCTCTGCAGACACTATCTTAAGCAATGCTAATGAATGCTATTTGTCTTTGGGAGCTTGTTGCCTGCGTAACTAGCAAAGGCTGATGTACCTCTGTCTCCCAGACCTTCACTTTACAATGTTAATCATTGCCAACGAGAGCAACCGTAACTGTTGTAGGAGATTGTCCCTACTCCAGGATTATGTAGCTTTAGGCCACCACTAGCATGAACCATAAAGTTCCCCACCTCACATACTGATATGTATTTGGAAAGTTCACTTGTTATTACTGTAGCTGTCAGTTACACTGTACAGTCTGTCTGTTTGCCCCCAAAATATCTAGTGCATAGCATTTCCCTATTAGATATAATGTAACAGTCTGCAAAAGCCTCATGATTTTTAATGAGTGCAACCCAGAAGACTGATAACCCCTCAGTACAGTGTGAAGAATGAATGCTTTGTGACATAGATTGCAACACATTTCTAAACTGAAGCTGTTTATGGAAACAAAAATAAGAATTGGAAGGGAATGAGGAATTAATGCAAGCTGTAACATAATAAAAAGGTCTGCAGTAATACATCATCACTTGAAGACATCTACTGTATGGCTATTTATATTTTTTTACTGGGATAGCTACGTGAAGATTTTCTGTAGGCAAAATAAATGTCTGAGCACTCAAAGTCTGGCAGAAATGAGTTTGTATCATTCACAGCTCAGCTCTGATACTACTTCTTAGATCACGGCCCTTAAATATGTGAAAAATATAGGTGGACTATTGCAATATTGTGTGTGAGGGCACACTTGGCAAACACTGAAATCTGCATGCAGCTATAATAAAAGCCATGGATACATGTTGGCTGCAGGAAAAGGTGAAGAGGAATTTTTTAACAATAAAGCAGTGCACATAACATGAAGGAACTTCAGTGCAGAAAGGGTTTCATAGAAGTAAGAACTGAAATGTTTGTAGAAGAACTCTGATAGAAATTAAAATTTTGTGTTTGGAAATAAACAACTGGAAGCAGACAGCTGTGATCTTAAGAGACACAAGGGACTCAATGCTTTTGGCAACGTAAAGAAATCTCATCAGTTGCTGATCTAAATTGTCATTTTTGTCTGACAAAGCCTTGAATCCTCTTCCAGGGCTGCTGGGGAAGTGTCTTGCATCTGTAATGGAAGCCAAGAAGGGATCTTTTCCAGTGGATCTTCTACTGATTGGAAATGTAAAACCAGTTCTCACAGCCCCTGCATGACATATTAAGATGCTCATGTGAGCTTTGTGGTGTAATCCCAAAGCACAAAGCGATCTCCCCAGGTGAGTAGGGACGATTAGGGAACAGCTGCAAGAGTGCCAGCTGCCACCACTTTACCACTAACGTTTTGACATGGAGTGTGTCCTTGACATCAATGGCTGTTTTCCTTTGCCAGATGTTCAGGACACCTGTGACATCAAGCACACCAATTTTCCTTTCTTAAAGGAAGATCCAAGCTCTCATGCTGACAGTGAAAACACAGTCTCACAACAGCTGAACAAAACATAAGGCTCATTTCCAAAAACTATATTTTCATGTTTGCTCATGTTTGAAAGGAAATAAATGATTTTAAAGGAAAAAATTTCAGTTGTATGCTGATGTAAGGGTTTTGTTGGACAAATGTTCGTTTCATTATCATGTTGCAAAATGGTTCTTTTTCGCATTGCATATGGTGGGAGGGATCATGTGATCTATAAAGTTAAGGTTTAATTTAACTGCAACAAAATAAAAGCATAAAAGCATCATAAGTTTGTTTTTTGGTTTGTTTTTTTTTTCCATCTAAAAATCCCATGGCTTCCTGGTCAGAGTGGCAACTGCAGACATGAAGTAGATACAAATTATTGCATAACTGTAAATGAGCATGCCCATATTTTTCTGCTTTGGCCATATGCCTTTTAATAACTAGGGACTACATCTTGCTTATAGAATTGTCTGCATAATTATGAAAGCCGGTGATCTTCCCTAAATCATGCAAAACAGATAAATTTACCCATAACAGACTTTGTAAAAAACACCACTTTGCATTTATGTTTTTAAACTACCAAATGTTGTAATGCTTCTTGAGAAATCACAGTAAATTAAGCTGGTATGGCTAATATTTCATATATTTACTAACAAAAAGACTTTAATAAGTGGAGGAACACTAGAAGGAAGGCTAGTCCTAAACCCACAGTAAGAGGTAAAATGTATGAAATGTGCATGGGTGCTTCAACAGAGGGGAAAAGAAAACAGTTACATGCATTTCTGTAAATATATCAATGCTGATGGTACATTTTGTTCAAATGTTTTACATTCCCATTTCTGTTGAGTACTGAGTGATGAATAACGCGAGGGGTAGCAAAGGTATTCTTTCCAGTTGGAAAGTTTATGATACTCTAGTCTATGTGTTTTGTTATTTGCAATCTACTTACATGTAGTAAGATAATCCCTGCAGCTTTCACAACACTGGAGTCCATTGAGCTTTACTATGTTGATATGTGTCATGTGTATACACATGCACACCCACACCCTGCATTCACACAGCACACACACATGAAGAAGAACAGATCAGAGAAGGAAAATGAGCTCTAAAACCTTTAATTCTGCTTCTGCAAAACATCTGGAAGTTCTGCTGGAGACCTTCCCAACAGGACAAAGGGTAATGGTTTTAAACTGAAAGAGGGGAGATTTAGTTTAGACATCAGGAAGGAATTCTTCACCATGAGGGTAGTAAGGTGCTGGAATAGGTTGCCCAGGGAGGTTGTGGATGCCCCTCCCTGGAGGTGTTCAAGGCCAGGTTTGAGGCTTTGTGCAGCCTGGTCTAGTGGGAGGTGCCCCTGCTCATAGCAGGGAGTTGCAACTAGATGATTTTAAGGTCCCTTCCAACCTTAACCATTCTATGATTCTATGAAACTCCTGTCCCCAGGTGCACCAGTAGGCAAAGGGATCAGGAAGGCAGCAGCCAGCCATAAGAGCATCCATCTCTTGATTTCAGAGGCCATGAATAAGAAGGAGAGTCATAATAACTCACAAATTGGTGGAAAGGATGCTATGTGCCACATGCTGGAAAATGCACAGATGCCTTGCTATTATTTTTACAAAAGGTGAAAACCATCATTCAGAGTTGCCAAATACTGACCTTAATGTGTCAGCACTTCTGCACCTTACAAGAAGTTTTTTACTGTGGTCAAAAGAAATGCACAAGATATTGAAAAATACTTGTCTTCTCCAAAGGGAAAAAGAAAATAAAAATAATTATCTCATGCAGATTTGCTTACTCAACAGGTGGGATGTCTAAATAATTTGGGGTTTGAGAGATAAAAACTTCTGCCGACGAAATGAGAAGTTTCCAGAAACTGAGAAAACCTGTTGACCAAGAGTCTTGGAAAGAAATTATTTATAGGTTAAAAAAGCAAAAGTACAGAATTGGCTACCAGTAGTAATGACTATACTGTGTGATTTGAGAACGTCTCTCAGCTCCCAGGTGTGGGTCCCTCAACCTGGCTGTGTCCTAATGCTTCCTTGGGGGAATGCATATCACTCCTCCTCACTTCCCTGCATTTCCTTTAGAAACCGAGGAAGAAGAAAATCTGGTTGCATAAGAAATTGGAATTATCAGACCTAAAAAAGGGTCAAGTTGGTGTACCAGTGTTTCTAGGTTAGTGATCAGGTATATCTGAACACATCATCTTCATGTATCCCAAACCTTTTTAATTCTCTGCGAAGTGAACATTATTATGGAGTTCTGGATCAGAAAAAGTTGTTTAGAGAGATACGTTTGAATTTATCCAGCCATGATACAGTCATAGCCTGTTTACAAATTCAAGTACCATTTCTGTTTGAGTGCAAGATGGAATAGCTTGAGCTGCTGCAGAAATGACCTACTTGTCAATGTATTGATGATCCACAGGTACACAAGTGAGTGTCACAGGAGGGTTCAATCCTTGACCCAAAAATTTTGGAAAATCAATAGAGGTAGGAACTGCAGTTTTCTCTAATTCTCACTGGGTCCAGCAACAGCAATAGAGGCAAATATTTTAAAAACAAAACCAAAAGGATTATTTTGTACTACTGAACAACTGAAACCATGATCGATGTGCAGTGGAGCAGTTGTTGGCAACTTCTACATACAGAATTTCTTGGAAAAAGTTCCCGTTTTGTGGAACATTTACCTATTGCTCATACTGATGGGGAATTTATTTTAAGCAAAAGTTATTGTGGTGTTCTAGCTTACTTGATGGGTTCTGCTTTTGAAAGGAATTTTACTGAGAAAGCCTTTGCTAAGTCCATGCATCACAAGGACAGGAGTATCAGGTGCATCCTGTTGGGATGAAAAGGCCAGTACATGAAACTCAGAACATATGGTTCTGCTTTAAAACACTTGGAGTGATGTATCGTTTGCAAATCTGAGAAGACAGAGATACACAGGTAGCATCTTGCTTTCTATGTGGGAGCTACCATGCTGTATTATGGATCCTGAGTGGAGGACTGAAGTGTTCCATAGATACTTTTTCATTAAGCAAAGGGCTTTTTTTCTCCCCATCAGACCACAGTACGTATTTAGAAAAAAAAGTAAATGAGATTGTAAAATGAGAGGATGCAGCAGCAGACCTTTTTTAAAAACTTCAAAAGAAAACATGAGAACCTAAAGTGAAGAGGAAAATGACATCTCAGAGTGCCCTATTCAGTCCTTCCTGCAACTCAGAAGGCTGTGCTGTGTTCTGCTTCACATGATTAAGCAGCAGCCCTTTCAGAAATAGCCTCAATGCCTTAATAGGAAATATCCTTTAGACTAAATGCAATGTGGGTCCTGAAAAAGTAGCATAACTCATAAAAAGACTAAGTAGAACATGAATGCTTTTAAAAGAGAGAAACAGCTAGTAAAGAGTCTGAGGAGAATTACTATTACTCCAGCCACTGGGTTTTGGCTAAGTAGTAATTGAATTTGGATTTTAAAAACAAAAAAAAAAAGTGCTCCAATCAGATGGAGCATAAAAAGCCCTTCCCCAGAAAAGGAAAATATTAGACCCACAGAAATTTTCCTGTTTGCTCCCGAGGCCTAGGGTGCTCTGCAAGAGCCAAATAAAGGAAGCTTTGACAACTGATAAAGTGATAAAGGAAAATTAACTCACTTTCTAAAGAAACAGTCTTTGTGATTGTCAGTACATGACCTTCCCAAGGACTATAGCTTTGCTTTGCTGTTTGGAAATCCCAAGTGTTAACATTCAGTAAGAGGAGTCACCACAGACAGCTTTCTTCTCCGGATGGCAGCAAAGGAGTGGTTATTAATACTCATAACAATGCAGAACTTCATCTGAGGTGCCCTCTGGAGTCAGCTTTCTTATCATCTAGACATGATAACCCTCCTGCTCAAATCTGCTTCTTGGGGTTGGTTTCATCAAACAGGCAGAAAAGTGAATGGTAACCTACACAGTAAATTCACCATTTTGTACTTTCATAGTTGTAAGTATACCTGTAAATAGAAATTACTCTGTCCTGTGAAAATACCTCCTTAGGTGTCATGCAACTGACTGAAAATGGAGGCTAGCAGAGAATTTGCCCACTCCTTTATCTCTCTCTCTATCCATCCATCCACTCATCTATCCATCTATTTATCTTTCTAATCTTGTAAAAAAATACAGTAACATGCAATTAAGATCCAGATAGTCTATGCCATTTCCATTGCATAAAAATCCTATGTCTCATTACCATCTTTTTTTTTCTATAACATTATACATTTATAGCCAGAGTACTTGAAAAGTGCCTACAGAGGTCTCATCCAGTAGTGGAAAGAGAGAGAAAACAGTGCATCTTGAGATCACTGACCTGCTCCTAGCTCCTATTAATGTACATTTCCTCACTACGGACCAAAACTTTTCACCATGCAAGGATTTTTTTATCTGCACTTAATTGTGCAGCTTGTAGCTCAAAATGTGCAGCAGTGTCTCCAGATGCTCAGAATTACCTTCTTCTCTAACGGACCATACTCTGTCTTGGTCTTCAGAGCCTTCTCCATTAAATGAACATCTGAATCTGCAGACTGGCTCATTTCTATTAGTCTCTATAATTTAGTCTGTCACCTCCAAACAGAGGCTGGGCAGAGGCTGTGATCCACAACACATCCCTAAGCAACACATTTGCAGGTACCACCTTTTCTTTGCAGGATGTCCTAGAAAGTGAACCAAACACCCAGGCTTTTGTTGGGGTAGTACAGAAACCTGTTCCTCCCCTTCATGTTACACGTGTCAGAAACACACAAGAACTTGGGACTGGAGTGGTGCTGATGCTTGGACAACCATGAAGCCATTTTCTGGGCAAACTCTGTTAAAAACCAAATGAACTGTCTCTCCCCATCACTGCTAGGGAAGACCTAGAGTTCTGCAACCAGTCCTCTGTACTAGGAGGTCCTGATCTGTGCTCTAAGGCAGGCTGTAACACCCCTCTTGAGGGAGAAATGCAGTGCTGGGTGTGTGGTGGACTGCAGCCCTGGTAACAGCTGGTTCAGCACAAGGGGACATGAGAGATTCCAGGGGACAAATCACATCCTGTCACTTCCTCTCAATTGTACAGTGTGGCCTTGGACAAAGACCAGGATGTCAATGCAGCCTTTCAGGTGGAGTTGATGGAGTCATGGCAGGACCTGTGGAGCGAAGAACAGGGTTAAACCCCCTAGGTTACTATACAGGTGATTGTGAGTGTGTGATGATTCACAGCCCTCCATGGAGTATTCTTCCCACATTTGACTAGTCTTCACTGACACAGAATTACAATTTCTTTTTTTTTGTAAACTTACAAAGTCTCTTCTCTGTAGCCTCTTCTATGAATTAAGCAAAAACTTGTTGAGGGTTGTGCTTCACTGTCAAGAGCTCAGAGTAGTAGTAGTGGGCATAAAGCATCAATAAGGTTCCCTGTCTGAGAAAATCACTTCATCTAGCTCAGCAGACTCAATCTTGTATGAAATATCACATCAATATTGTAACACCATTATCATATTATGCCAGATTGAGGGATTAAAAATACTGTTCAGGACAGTATCTATGATCCTGAAAATCATCACGGTTAGTGAGTTTGGTGGAAAAAGTTTTGAGAGAGTGGATCTCACATGCCAGCATCTCTGAGCCCTCCCAGAAACTATGGGCTGCCTACAGCCTTGTTCGCCAAATGACTACTGAAGTGCCAGGGGTGACCTGATGGGGATTATCTGATGTACCTCACCTACAAAGGGCTCCACTGAATACAAGTTTGTAATTCTTGGGCAGGTGGCGGAATGTGAGGAGGAATTCCAGGTCCTAGGTCAAAACAGGATTTACAAGTTCATGTCGCTAGGGAGGGCTTCAGGCCAAGTGACTTTGGTTGCTGTAGTCATTGATAAAATAATTATCCTACTGGTTTTCATTCAGTAGGACTAAATCCTGGCTTTTATTTATGTGAAAAATACCACTCAGACATTCTTTGCTCCTTTCTAACATTCCCACTCAGTAGAATAGATAAAAATGTAGCCTTTAGATGAGGATAAGTTGTAACTCTCCTGGATTCTCAAACAGCAAATGTAATGTTTTCATTTTCCCTCATGGGAAAAAAATGGTGCATTGAAACAGCTGATGAGTTGCAGAGATGTCATCAAGAGGGGATAAAAGTAAAGAAAATGAATCCAGATGCCAAGTGTTGACCGTTTGCTTCTCCTTTGGATTGGAACATTGATTTAATAGATTGTGCATTTGTTGTTTTTTTGAGGTTTTTTTTCCAAGGGAATCAAAATTAGTTTGTTTATAGAACAAATTAGCTTTCTGCTGAGAACTGCACTCATAAGTCAGAGATGAATTTTCCCTAGGGTGAAGAGTAGAGGGAGAGCTCATGGTGAGAGTTTACAAAGTTCAAGTTTTACTGTAGTTTTCTTCCTATTACCAGACTTGACCCAAGAAATTAGGGAGAGTCAGTTAATTTAATTAAAAGCCAAACCCAACTGAAAAAAAAAAAATAAAAAAAATAAAGACAGCAGTGAGATAAAAGAGCAGGGCTTTTAGGTTTGCTTAGATCTCCAGCTTCAAAAGTAGATGAATTCCTCTTGGACTCTCACACTGATGTGAATGGTCTTATTATCCCCAAAGCTCCTCAATCATGTGAGGACCCTGAAAAGAGTAAAATTCATAGCCCAAAGGCTTCTGTTAACCAAGGACCATGTAAGCTTCACTTACCTCTGCAGAGGGCCAGTAGCCACACGACCTGCTGTTGCAAAGCACTGGCATGTGGAATTTCCCCTCCTCTCCAGCCCTTAACTCTTTGATGCATCCACAGTGGTGGGCCAATAGTGAACAGAGCAGGTAATTCTCAGGAGATCTTCACTTCTTCCCAGTGACTTGCTCCATGACACCTGTATCTAAAGTTGTTTGCTGATGAATGCCATTCCTGTCTTACAGATAAGATCCAGTTTTACTGAGGAAAACCCAAAGAGGACATAACTATCTCTCTCCCACTAGCTCCTGTCTCAGATGTTTTAGTACTGCACCAGGATCCAGCATCACAGGAGGCAGTAGCAGGCAGAAGCTAATGGAGAAATGAAGTCTCATACTAGGACTAGGGGTGACAGGGGCATCTGCAGAGCCTGAGGCCCTCTGGAGGTAGCAGATCAGTCCCTACCAATCATAGACCCAGAACGAGGCTGTAGCCTATGTTGCACAGCACTGCCCACCATGTAGTCCTCAGCTCAGTGCTGTACAGCATTGAGAAATTGCACTCGTTTCTGTAAAATGCTCTTAAAACACAAGTAGCAGACTCTTAATTTCCAAGCATGGTTTAAAAGCATTTGGTGTCATGCTGACCCTTGTACCCCCTGTAATGCTGCACTCACTGGCTACAAGCTCAGGTCACCCCAATATTTGGCACACGTGGCACAACAGAATCAGTGCCCTTTCAAGGCTGTACTCTTCTACTGCTGCCCTTTCCTTTGCCTGTGTTTTTTTGGTAACAAGTGTCTTCCCTTCCCTTCCCTTCCCTTCCCTTCCCTTCCCTTCCCTTCCCTTCCCTTCCCTTCCCTTCCCTTCCCTTCCCTTCCCTTCCCTTCCCTTCCCTTCCCTTCCCTTCCCTTCCCTTCCCTTCCCTTCCCTTCCCTTCCCTTCCCTTCCCTTCCCTTCCCTTCCCTTCCCTTCCTTCCTTCCCTTCCCTTCTTCCCTTCCTCTGCTTTCCATTTCCAAGTCACTAGTTGCTTGACTCGGGAGGAAGCAATCTGGCCATTGAGCTTTTCTTTTCCCCTGCACTACCTATCTCACAGTAAGGGACTGATCTCTGAGTTAAGCACTTAGCTGTTAAATATTAAGATCTTTGTAAGATTTACATTAAGTATAGCAGCTTTCCTGCGTACACAAATGTCTAACTCTGAGCCTTCCCATGATGTCAAACTTGTCATATATTGCAAGACTTGTCCCTGGTTCATATTGCCACTAAACACTACGAACAACACAGGGAGTATCTATTTACCCTTGTTAACAAAAACAGCAGGAGGGCATAGATGTCAGTAAATTAAATGTTTTCCAGTGTTTTCTGTACTAGCAGTTAAGTGACTTGCAGCCCATTTCCCACTTGCATGTCTCTCAGGTCCCAGGCAGACATCTGTAGGCCATAAATTTCCATCCCCCACTCATGATTGACTGATTTTGACTAAGAGATAATAATTCTTAGTAGCAAAACTCCCTAAAAGTTCACACACATTCCTTTCCCAGTTTTTGACAAGTGCCATAAGAGCACTTACCTCGTTCTTTATTTTGTCTTACCTTGGTCAAGTCATGAATCAGAACAGAGCGTTCTTTTAAAGAATGGGAAATCATTTGGGGTCATCTAAAAATTTCTACTGACTTTCAGTTCTTGGGCACTTGTTTATCATTTGCCATTTATATCTTCTTTTTGTGTATGCATTTTTTATTTCTAGCTATAAATATCCTTATGGCAGGGAGGAGAGGGGAGTTCTCGAGTGGATTGTGACTTGCTTTCATGGCATTTGTAATTTGTCAAACACTGCTGGTTCAACTGCAACTGCTGGATTGCTATTTCTGAAGGAAACTCACTTTTTAAAAAGGTAAGGAAAGAAAATCTACCCTTAGGTATATGCATACAAAAGCCTGATTAAATTAAGTGATTTCTACCACAGTTTTTATATCTTAAACTAAAGAGAAAAATGGAGGGCAAGAGACTACTGAAGGTATTGATATTGGAAAGATACCATGTAACTGGGAGTCATAATTTGGCCCAGAAGTAGAACAAATGGGAAGTTCTATGAAAAAAGTACTCAAAATAGTCTTTTCTCTCTAATTTATCCCCACTGAGAAGGGAACTGGTTATAAAGGAGCCACAGTCAGATAGTCCCTGTGCCTTCAGCTGGCAGATCCTTTTAATAGTCCATGAAGTTATGGGAGTCACATGCCTCATCATAGGAACAGAAAGCCTCAGTCATAACACTTTGGCATATGATGCTTGTTACAGTCCATGCTAAGAATAAAAAAAACCCAAATACTACATATTCTGAAAGGTTTACAGGCCTCTTCTACAGTCTTTGAAGAAAGAAACATCATTGGAATCTCTCTTGTTCTGAAATGTGCTGGATCAGACATGCAAATACTCTGCCTCTTCACTGAAGGAATACTGCAATGAACAGCATGCAATAAGCTCTACTCAGACAAAGTCTGCCATCAATTTAAAAGAGACATAGACCTCTGGATGTAGATAAATACCCAGGAGTAAGGGTTTGATTGTACTCCAGCAAACTTTTTTCCAGAAGACTTGCTTTTAGTGTACTTATGAGGAGGAATTTTCAAAGCAACCAAGAAAATGTAGGAAGTAAGCTTCTTCAAATCCACTGTTCAGGGATTTCCCAAGCCCAAACTTTAAATGTCACCAATTTGAAAAGAGAAGCACATAATAAAAATAATAATAATCAGAATACCTCAAAGAAATACTACGATGGCAAAAAAAACCCTTTGAAAGTAATATCATATGCATTGAAAAGAACATTATGGTTTCTCTGACTTTGTTACTGAGACAGAGAGAGCAGGACTGCATTCACAGCAAAGTTACTACAGCTTTGGCAAGCTCATGCTCTTACACCTCTCTTGGAGATCAGCAGCATCCCCGGGGCAACCCAGTACTGGGAGAAGACAAGAATGGCCTTTTCAGAGTCCAGTGCTCTCTGACTAGGTTCTTTTAGATACTCCACATGTGAGGGTGCAATGTTTAATATCAAATTTTCTTATTTATATATCGCTGATGTTACATGGGAATTCTGATTCAGCAGAGTGATACAGAATATTTTTAAATCACAATACTGATGTAAGTTACACTTAGCAAAATATACATAGCAATTGCAATAAACAGTTAAACCACAATACCAATGTGATTCCCATTATCAGTCTCTATGAGCTCACTGCCATGACGCTGAGTATCCCTAGTCACCAGGAAGGAATATATGGGTTGAAGCCAGTTTAAGCCCATTGTTCTCTTTGAAATCTAATTGCCAGTTGACTGGTTTTTATAATCCTATATTGGGCTGAGTCACATATTCACTCCCCCTGACCTGCTTTGGGTAACTCAGGGAGAAATTCACACTCTTTTAATGAACTCAGGGAAAAGCATTTACACTACCAGTTGATCCATTCAACTATTGATAACTTTTTATCTAAAACAAAGGACATTCTCCTTCACCAAGGAGTTATGTTGCAAAGAAGTCAGCTTCTTTGCATGGTCAGTCACAACCTACATTGCTCCCTTAGTTTCACAGGTACATCATAGGTCCCTTCCAACCCCTAACATTCTGTGATTCTGTGATCATCCATGACTGTCTCCTCTGAGTTTTCTTCCATTGTAGGGGGTTATTGGTCAGTCACATGGCCCAAAATCTTCCTGCTCTGTCTTTTTCTTGTCTTTCTTCCTTTTCAGTAATTTTAATTCTGTTATTGTTGTCATTGAAGACTGCCTGCTAATATATCCAGTTTTATTATAAATTAAGAGAAGCCCAAAATTTGGAGATAGGGGACCAAAACCATTCCAGGTTTCAGCAAAATTAGAACATAACTAGCCAGAATCAGAATTTGGTCTGTGCCTCAGTCACTCAGTTAAATTTGACAGAACAGTTGCAGCTTATTCAAAAGACTGATGACAAGAGATCTTTGTCATTTCTCAAGTCTAAAATGGTTTTGTTATTGGGTTTTGTCAAAGATTGAGTATGGTATCTGTTCCTGTTTTGACATTAGTATGCTTTCATTATCCTTAATATGCAGTGAGCCAGCACAAAATTCAAATGCTGTCCAAACGACTTTTAAATCTTATTTCAAATATTTCAGAACACAGGTACCAAACTCAGTGGGATATAATGTCCAGACCCTTGAGGTGACACCTATCTACTTGCTACACCTTCACATGTGATGTAGGCCCAGAGAGAGATCCTTCTGAGAGCTGAATTACTGCATCACTGGGTGCTTTGCTATGCTTTTTCATCCTGCATCTCAGCAAGGCCGATTTGTAGCAAATTACTACAGCAAAATCCGCTGTGGGAGGAAAAGGTAATTTTAATTCACAATTATCTTCAAGATGTTTTTTACCCATTCACATGATCATACCCATGCACTCAGAAGAACTAAAGCATGTACATCCAGGGCTAGCAATGAGCATCTGATGTGGATTTGCTGTCGTGCACTTTGGGATCTTTTGCCTCAGTATGTCAACTCAGCCCTCATAAGTCTTGCTTTCCTTATCTGATTATTTTATGGCTCCAGCTCTGTTCTTCTTCTTCTTGTCACTTTATCTTAAGGTCAGTATGTTCCTCCTCTTTCTTTGAATGAAATCACACTCATAGAGCTATTAATCATAGAATCATTTGGATTGGAAAAGACCTTTAAGATCATCAAGTCCAACCACTAACCTAACTCTACAGTTGGTGCTAAACCATGTTCCTCAGCACCACATCTACATGTCTTTGCTCTATCATTTCATCTGCAGCTGTCATACAAATACTTCAATTTATAAGTAACTCATATCAGTCTTAATATTTCTGTTACAAATCTCTAAAATCTGCTGTATTTCAGTATTGCAGTAATGCTCTTATATCACATCCAGGAGTGCACCCAGCTGCTGGCTGCAGTGTGTCACCTCATCATCTCTTGCTGAGGTGACCTGATGGATCCTGGTTGGTGAAGGGACCATGGAATACAGCTCTGTGTGGCCACAAATTTCACTCAAAAAGAGACATTCTCAGTGAGCTTCCATTCATTTCCATGATCCTTGAATGTCCCATATTATCTCTTTTCACAGAATCACAGAATCACCAGGGCTTGAAAAGACCTTTAAGATCATCAAGTCCAACCTATGACCTAACACTACCACATCAGCTAGACCATGGCACTAAGTGCCACATCCAGCCTTTCCATGAACACATCCAGGGACTGTGCCTCCACCACTTCCCTGGGAAGTCCATTCTAATGCCTAATTACCCTCTCTGTGAGGAAGTGCTTCCTAATATCCAACCTGCTCCCCTGTAGCAGCTTCAGGCTGTGCCCTCTCGTCTTGTTGCTAGTTGCCTGGAAAAAGAGCCCAGCCCCCATCTGACTACAACCTCCCTTCAGGTAGTTGTAGAGAGTGATAAGGTCCCCCCTGAGTCTCCTCTTCTCCAGGCTCTAAATTCTAAATTATTTAGAATTCTAAATTCTTTAGACCCCAACTGATCTGGAATAGAAAACTGTGCGGGATTAATTTGTGGGTTTTGGAACAGCCTTCAGGAAGAGGCCAATGTACAGGATATAGGCCTGATTTACAGGATTCAGGTAGGAAAATAACCCCCCATTAAATGTAAGCTAAACAAAAGGCCATATAAAACCACACCTGAATTAATATGGTGGAGAAAAGCACTGAAATTTGGTGATTAATTCACAACTACAGCTAAGCAAAGGCTCATAAAAATTCATAACATTGGAACCAGTAAGTGAAATGCTGCATTTGGGCTTATACTCTCCTTCAGTTCTTAAGCCAAGCCTTTGTTATACAATAGTATATACAATAAAAGTAAATATAATAAAAAGTAACATATCTAAGCAGATTCTTTAAAACATCTTTAAAAGATAGCACTGGGGCAATCAAATTGGAAATGAAGTCCCGACCAGGAAGGCTGTGCTTTGCACCACTGCCACAGTTTTATCACAAGTGTCAGAGGTCAGTGGGTAAGCATGAATTTTCATGCCATCCTCGCTGTAGTTACACAATAGACTGGGAGGCCCTTTGGCCTGCTAGTTATATATTTACCCACTGCATCACTTCAGATGACACTCATTTGAGAACAGCTCTGAGAACAAGTGAAAATAATGCACGTATCACATCCCTTTAATTCTTTGTCAGGTCATCAAAACTGAAGTTTTAATTACTCCTGAGGGTGCACACCACAGAAGAAAGATCATTTTGTCCTCAAAGTGCCAGCATTTTATAAAAAATACATTTACCTAGTTGTTTCTGTGGGCTAGACCTCAGCTCATCCCAAGTCACATCTCTATCAGCCATACATTTTGAAGTACCATATGCTTCCTTTGTGACTGTAGACAAAACTCTTCAGAGGCTGCACAGCACAAACCACCTTTGCTCATGTCACAGAATGATGAGCAGGGCCAACCAAACACCCTTCAGAGAGTAGGGAGTATCCTGGGGTATCCTGGGGTATCCCAGCAGCTCCCTGGTACATTCTGCCTGCAGGCAGAGAGACCGGCATGTATGGAGGTCCTGTCCCAGTGTCAGTGCTGTGGCACAGCCCAGCTGCATCCAAGGAGGATAGGAGGCAAGCAGGTCTGCAGAGAGACTTTGTTTGCCCTTGTCAGCCATCCTGTGCTGGGATGCTAGCAGGAACTCACCATTACCTGTTCTGGAAAATGGGTGCCATTGACCTTGACACAACTGTGGTCTGTGGCAACACCAGTAAGAACTCAGGGGTTAGCAACAGTCAGGGACCAGAGGAACATTGAATGTTTTGTAGGGAAAGAAAATTTATATGTATGAACTTCACCATGCCTCGGGGCTTGATCTGTTTTAGGTTTTTTTACTGATATTGAGGAAGCCAGAAAAGCAGATCACCTGCTTGTAAAATCTGTGTTCTTTCCCAGTAGCCCCAGCAATGTCATTACTTGTTCCCTGACCTGCAAATGCTGAAGGCACCAAGTAGAAACAGAGTTGAGGAGCAGCAGCACTTTCATGGTGAATATCTGCACGAGATGACCTTCCTCATGCTCTTTGTTCCATCACCCAATACTATAATATGGCCATCCACACAACTGTGAGGGTGAGCAGCCCTTTACCCTTTCCCCTGCCTCCAAGCAGGACAGGTGACAATGCTGTGGGAGAGCATGGATGTTCCAACACGGGGGACATGACAGAGGTGGGCTGAGGAAACTCTAATTCAGCCCTGTCCCCCTGTTGGGTTGTGCCCCAGTGTGGCTGTGGAGCAGACAAAGTCCTTAGTGGCACCGTAAAGTTGATGGGGACACCTTTGGCCATGGCTGTGGGCCATGTGGTTGTGCTCCAGCCTCTATGAAATACCATCATAACTACCTGCTGGGGAAGGGGACTGCCCTGAGCCTGGAAGAGAGAAGACAAGTTCAAGAGGGAAAGGTGCAGAAGGATGCCAGGCATGGTGCCAAAAGGACCTGTGCATACAGGGGATGCCCGGGCCAACGCAAGTCAACAGCACACTCTGACTGGGCACAAACAGAAATTGGGAAATGAGCTACACTATGAAGACTGGTCTGCAGATCAAGCTCTGCTTGCTGCAAGTACAGCAAGAGCTGGAATGGTGTCCTGTTTGGGCCTCCATCTGAAGGTGGATTTGAAGGAACAGGAGAGGGTCCAGTGGCAGGCCGCCAAGGTACTCCATGGTGTGAGAAGAGGCTGAGGGAGTGAGTTGTTTTCTTTTTGCAAAGAGGAGCCATAGGGTGTTCCAGTAGCTGTCTGCTGTCCTTGAAAGGGCAGTTGCAGAGAAGATGAAACCCAGCTCATGTCCAGATTGCCACACTTCCAGCCAATAAGCAGCAGCCATGAACTGCATCAGGACAGCCTGCCCAGAGCTGTGGCAGGTGCCCATCCTGGGAACCTTAGGCGCTGCTACGTGAATCCATGGCTTTAGTGGGTTAGTATTGCTCTGAAGAGGTACACAAGCTGCCTGAAACCAAACTAGCACAGACTGAGAAGCCAGGAGCACTAGCTGTGTGCTGGCCTCTGTAGTTCTTGGGGTCATGCAGAAGTGTCAGAGCTGGTGTTATTTCTGTCTCACTTGTTTCTTGTCCCACTATTAAAACAACAGAATTGCAGCCATTTCCTTCCGTGACAAAGAGTGTTTGTGACCTCTCATCCCTTTGCTGCTGTTCTGCACAGCACAGAACACTGAGACACACAGTGAAGGCAGACCAGGGTGCCTATGAGAGACAGCAGAGCTGAGTCTGTCTCAGGAGCAAGCTTCCTTTTCTGTGCAAATGCTTTCACTGAAAAGCACTGAGATGAAGAGATTAATCCTTTCTGATGACAAACACAGTTACATGAAAGATGAAGGGTAAATTAATTGAAGGCATGCTTGCACAGCTTAATTCTTACAATTGGTATCTCCAATATGCACAGGATTCTGTAATTTACAGGACAGGTAGGCATAAAGATCATAATATTATGCTTGGAAAATATTGAAAATATTTCTGTAATATGATTGGAAGTATTCTGTGAGGCTTAGAACACAATTGCAAGACAGAAAAGAACTTCAAGTTAAGAAGATTATTAAAAAGACAAAGGAGGAAGAGTTTTAAATGCTCTTCATTTCAAATTAAATCAGTTTTGAAAAATGAAAACCCTCTTTCTGTCACGTAATACCTATAAATCACAGATTTTGAAGAAAATGTGTTTTTAAATATTTATGGTTTAGCTTAGAACTGATGAATCCAAATGTTTGGAATATCAGTGTTTCTGCTAATGGTGGTTTGCTCTAGCTTTTTTCACTGAAACGAAAGCAGATACCTGAGCTTGAGGATTCATACCAGCTAAAACACCAGCTATTTCATCTTGTCGTTTTGTTAGAGGAACATTTCCAAACCTGCTGGAAACTATACTCCCAGATCAAGCTGGAGAGTTCTAAATAAAGGAAAAAGCAACCAGACCACTAAGGTGTAGTTAGTTGTAAACCACTAACACTAAAGTGTTAGTTAACACTAATTAAAAAATAATGGTTTATATAACTGTCTTAACAAATGATTCTATGATAAAACTGTAATTACAAAATGATGCTTTAAAATCTTACATTGAAAGTGTCATGATTAGAATGGGTTAAAAAAGGTTTAAGTCAAAACATGTGCAGATATTTTTACAATTTTAGTCAGCTCTTAATGTGAGAAATTGGTGTTAGTATCATCGTGGTAGATCAAGCACAGAGCTAAGCAAGACTGAGATGTGTTAGTGCTATGTTTTGAACCAGAAAAATTGTTCTGCCATAAAACACTAGACATAAAGAGACAGTCACAATGCTGCTGTATTTCCCAGCTTCTGCTAACAAGCTCACTGAAAGGAGTCTCAGCTACCACATGTGGCATAAAAAGAAGAATCAGAAAGAAACTCCCATGAATTCTCATCTCCAAGACTTTTTCTGCTTTATACACATATCCTCCATTATTTGCCTTCTCATTGTCAAGGAAGTCCAGTCCCTGTTTTTGGAAGTGTTCCCATCCCAGCTTGCAGTGTGTGGAAAAGGATTTTAACCACTTGTCTCCCAAAAGAGACCCTCATTCCCTTGAGGCCTACACAGAGGCAAGAGGGAGTGGGTACCTGCATCAGTGGTCTGGAAGACCTCACTTGAAGGTACTCCAGCACACACCCAGGGTGGGGAGACAGCCTGCCTGGTTACCCAAAGCCTGCTAATGTGGAGCTGGAGTGGTGCAGGAAGCATGTGTCCTGTGCCCTGCTGCCAGCCCAGCAGTGGTGCAGGTAACCCCTGCTTGTACCCTCCTCCTGGGTCCATGGAGAGGGACACCAAGTGCAAGTGTCCCAGTGAGTCTCTGCGCTCCCTTGTATCCTTGTCTTCAGAAGGGTTTAAAAATTGCAATGGAAAGATGCACTGAGGAACTCAATCTTGTTGGTACATGCAGTTTATCCTGTCTAATCAGTGTGTCTTCCCAGCAGGGGCTGGAGTGTGCTGAGGGGGTTTCTGGGGCACCTGGTTCATGCTCCCTGTTTTCCCTACATTGGGAAAGGCATGCAAGAAGCCAGAGACACCCCTCTGGTGACCACAGTGTACATGGACTTGGAGGCACACAGAGTGTCCTTCTTTGTTTTTATATGAACCTGACATCTTCAGTGGAATAAGGAAAATTTCCATCAAAGATGTTAAGTCTGTTTTTTGTGCTAATCCATTAAATTGCTTTCACCTTTCATTTAAACACTTGGGAGGCAAAGTTACTGACCAGAATTATTGCTTCCTTCTTACAGTGCTTCTGCTCATGTTGAAAACAGCCATTGATGGCATCATGTGCAAAGCCTTTAACACTGATTATATTCTCAAAGTTTTTGTAATTGTGTAGTTTCTTAGGAAAGCAGGACTTAATGTACTGTATGTGGTAAAGATACCCAGCTTGCCCCTCTCAATTTCTTTATCATTTTTTTTCTCCACAAAATATTACCAAGAATTTTAGGTATTATCCTGACCTTTTTTCTCCAGGCCTAACTGTTAGTGTAATAAGATATATCTTTCTATGTTGTACATTGACCCTTAGGATTGTATTATCTGAGCAGCTCAAGAATTTTGCCTAATTAAAGATTTTCTCACAAATCCACCTCTAAGCACAAAAGAGATTAAACCCAAAAAGGTTCAGCATGCACAGATGAAACACATGGAGAGATTAGATGTAGAAATCATTCCCTCTTTATAAGGTCAGAGATGTTATCTGGGTGTGAGGACGTAAATTGATCTCTAGGCTCGTTTTGGTTTTGGTCTTTCTTGTGATATGACTAACAAAGGCACTGAGCTGGCAGAACCTTTGCAATATGAGCCACCCTTTGTAGGCTATTGGAATAGCATAATCAGCTCCATTCAAATTAATATGATGTTATTAGATGGTAACATTTTGTAGTTCCCCTGAAATAAAGTAAAATCCTGAACTAGTAATGTGGAGGCCTCTACTGAGATCCGACAGTAAAACCAATAGCCCCTGTAGACAGCCATGAGCTGGTTGTCTACCTGCCATTATCAATAAATAGTCTTCTAGTCCATACATCAACGGAGATAAGGACAGTGTTCTTCTGATCAGATGTTGACATCCTCCATATGATGACTCCCTGAACTCCAAACATCTAGCTCTGCCTTAGCTATACAAATAATCACTCTTGCTCAGATGGACACACCTGCACTGCAGGTACATTCACATAGTTGAATTCCACTTTTGTGTCCTCCAGCTTTGAGCATCTGTATTGAGGCACTTGGGTCATAAACTCGGGAAGAAGTAAGAATCTATTGTCTAATTACACTATGCCTCACACCATGATCTCTGTGAGACAGAAGAGCAAGTGTTAATGATAAATTAACAGTGAGTCAAGCTGGGATTCTTCGTGGTGCTTTGGATCATCTCATCTCTAGTCCAGCATATTTAAAACATATCTTTTCAGGGGAAGTGCTGTGATAGATGAAAGAAAAACAAAAAAGAGAACAAAGGCAGACTTTGCCCTCATTTTCCCAGCCTCTGTTTAATTTAATAACATGTTGCTAACTGATAAGCTTCAAACCTATCAATTTAATAAAGAACATCTATAACCATATATCAGAACTTAGGATTCTTGAGCCTCTCAACATCAGCTTTCTGCAGACTATATCAGAGATACATAACTTAACCCCTGCTCATTTCTTTCAAAACAGACAAGTACTATTTGGTTTGGGAAAAGACATTCTGTATAGAAACAAAAATGTTATCTTTCCCTTTTGTTTCTCATTTACTGCATATAGCTCTCTATAGTCCTCACAGTGTTTGGAGTACTGGAGATAACAGGACTCCAGAAGGACTGAAATCCACATGAAAGCCAAGTGTTTTTTCTGAACTGAATCCTCAGCTGTAGCATCTTGTGTGATACTTGGAAGCCCTCCTTTGCATTTCCCTTAGTGTTTCGCATGGAAACACTGAAATGTCTCAAGTTCAGAAAATATTATGATGGCTATTTAGTAATGTTTGCTCATTCTCTGGAAGAGAATTGCTTAAATTAAATATGTGGCAAATTAGTCTGATTAATTTATTTCCTTGTTTTTCTGACCTCAGCCATTGATGAGTGAATCATTATCAGATATTTCCTCTGAGGTGACCAACACCTGCAGTATTTTAGAGGATGCATTTGTCTGTGGCTAGCCCACTTTGCAGATATATACTGCAGAACTCTGCCTACTTTACAGTAAGTCAGGAGAGAGCATTTGCTATCCAATTTTTTGTTACTTTTGCCATTATTTTGTAAAGTTACCATTCTTAGTTAGAAAAGCATTTGAGCTGTGCCTAAGCAAGTTTCTCCTTGTGATAAGAACGCCACAATATTGAATGCTTCTAAATCCTTTGGGTTCTTCATCCACTGTTCCTCACTTTCACAGCATCTTCAGCCAAAAGCTCTCTAAAATACTAAGAAGACTGCTGCCTTTTAGCTTGAAGATTTAGGCATCTACTATGACATTTAGCCTGACTTCATCACCTCTTTCCAAAAAGGGGATTGGTATTTCGGTTTCTTCCTGAAAGCTCTGTGGTTGTCCACATTTCCCACAGAGCATGTCTGTATTGTGGGGGCCAAGACCCTACAAGTCACATGTGGAATGCTTAACTTGAGGAGACTGTTGTCCTTTTTTAGACATAACCTTGTAGCTAGCCATCTCAGCAGAGATACTTACGGGATTTGTAAGGGGCTTCGTACAGCTACAGTTCCATGACACAAGGGGCTCCTTTTCTAAATAGATAAAGCATATATTACAATTCCAAAATGAAAAGCATCTTGATACTTCCAAATAATCTTCAGGCTAAGACATGTTTATTTGCTCCCTGAGTCACCAGTTCATCTCTCTCCAAATATTCACTGTGGGTTTTTTTTTTCATTTGATAGGATCCACATTCCTCCATCCAAATGGAGTTTAAAATGAATGCAGTTTAACAACAACCCTGTTGCTGTGGCACCTTGTTGTCCCTGTCCCCATTCTTGCTGCAGCTATCACTACTAGGGACAGGAGAGACTATGGCAGGAACAATCACAGCAGTAGTGGTGGAAGAGGCCAGGGCAGCCACTCTGCCAGTCTCTGGTTACCTATTCCTCATCTTCGAGAAACCAAGTAGTTTGTAATGCCAGTTTTGGCACATTTTCTTCAAAGGTATAAAATCTGATGGGTCACCTACAGCCTGCATTGCCAGTGCTTTGCTTGACAGGAAATATTGAGCTCAGACATAGCACTTACCCACATGTCCTATAAGAACTTACAGAGGAAGAGAAACATCATTACCTTGAATTAGAGATGGATAGCTCAGACACAGTAAATTAACCTGACCAGTACTGGCTATGTGGACACTGTCACTTGGAAGTGAAAACCAGACTTCCCAGTGTCCTGCTAGTGCTTTTCAGAAATGGAGTAACCCAATGGACTGTGTCAGGAATTCAGCTAAAAATGTTCTTAGGAAGACCTAAGACTAATTTGCATGTAAACTGCTACTCCAAGCAAGTTTACGCTAAGACATGGCAAATTACTGAGCAGTTGTACCATTAATACAATACCAATCCAGGACTGGTCCTGGGAGAGGCAGACTCATGCTGGCTGGGTCTAACAAAGCTCAGCAAGGACTGGCCAGGATTGTTGTTTGCTTGCTTTTTACATACCTGCACAAACCATTCTATGTGACTTACATTACCTTCAACGGTTCCCTGTCTTTTTCCAGACTAGTTGAACCTACTCTTGTGTGAGGGACTGTTACCAGCCAGGACTGCTCCCTGTGGAGGAGCTGTTATCTATTCCTGAAGCTTGAAACTTGTTCATTTATATAGTCTGTAATCCTTTACCTGAATAGGAAGTGCTACATTTCCCAGTAAAGCCCATTCCTAAAGAAAAACACAGGAAATCATCTTGTAACAGTAGCTAAAGTTCCAAACTACTGTTTAAACACATAAATTCCTTTCTGCAACCCTAGTCTTCCATGTACAGAAAGGATTTCCAGTGCTGTACAGAAGGGCCTGTACCAGGGAAACTCATGCAGGTACTGTTTAGAAGAAGATGTGGTATTTAATTAGTCCTTTCTCTACGTGGAGAACTCAGCCTATGACAACACTGTAAGAGCTTCCCCTACACAGCAATTAACTGTATTTCAGCAATAGCTCTACTGTAAGATCTGGGTGACATCCAGCTGTGCAGCTCCTTTCCATACTCATGCAATTTGATAAGGTCCTTCAGTCTAGGCAATTTGGAACTGGCTGTAAGATTTGCTGCAGACAAAATCCTTGTGTTTGCAGGATTGGTCTTGATGGGGTAATGCAGAAAAACAGAAACGAAGAAACAAACAAACATCTTTCTTTCTGAGCCAACAATATTTTTACCTACAAATTTAAAAATAAATGAATGGGGAAAAAAAAATTTTTGGCAACTTACATTTCTTATTTCAAAGGATAAAATCCATTCTACCTTCTGTATCCTCTCATGTGCTCCATTCCTGCCATCTAATTGTCTTTAATATGGCAATCCTTGTAACTCCAGCACAAACAACAGAGTGCAGACTGATCCAATCAATTGTGTTGTACGTTAGAAGCTAAATATTTTGTTTGCCCAAATTAGAATAAAAATATAAAAATAAGCTCTCTTGAATGTGAATAAGTGCTGTGTTATATGTTTTAACAATACTAGCAGCACATGGTGGAAAGCCAACTGCACATTCCTTCTTTGCACATGTCCTTCATGCATTATGTGTTATTGAAAAACATCTTAGTTTTGTCCACTGCTTAAAACTTCTCAGGGAAACACGTCATTAAAATTAATGAAGAAATTTCACAGTTTGTAAAATACATGGAGTATCACCCAATACGTTTCTGGCCCTGCAAAATCTAGGCAAGTGAAAGAAACAAAATGCTTCTCAGCAGACAAATACACAGGTTTATTAGAGCTTATTTCCATGTTTTGAATGTGCAATGGTTTTACAATTGCTTGTTTCCTTCTGGTTTAGTTCCTGTGGCCTCATGACAACCCAAAGTAGCTGTTAAAAAGAGAGCATCTCCACAGATAAACAATTAAAAAATACGGGGTGTATATTCCAATATTACAATTATGTGAAAAAGCAAAACTCAGGATGTACGGAAAATGCCTGGAATCCAAATACTGCTAAATACAGTTTGATAATTTGATAATGTAATACTTTGATAATTGATAATTTAATTAGAGAAACTGTAGAACACTCATAGGGTACATTTATGCTGACAATTCCCAAGTGTAAGCCTAGGTTTTACAACATACTTGAAATAAACTGAAAATTATAATTTTGAGGCTGTTAACTTTTTTATATATGTTGGTCATTATCCACTTTAGTTTTATAATCAACATTATTCCACACTTGTTTTCTCATGGTCTTCTCTGTTTGCACATAAAGTGCAATAGAAAAATAATTCTGCAAATATGAAAATTCTGTTAGCACAGCTAATTGCTTTTTAGTGTATATTTTATGTACAAATAAAATAATAACGCAAATAGAAAATTAGGAAAAGAATAGTGTACTTAACTTGAAACATTTGCAATTTCAGTAACTGTGAATTACCTACTTGTGAAATATATGCAGTACATATAATGTGCACAAATAATCACACACCCAATGCCATGGCATGCTTTTTGGTTTTTTTTACTAAAATATAACTTTAGGCTCACAAAAATTTTACCCATAACTGATGAGAGCTATAGTCACATCTGTGTACTACAGGTGGTCAAAAAGATAAGTCTGTTAAATATAAGCCATTACAGAATGCTGTCCTTTGGGCTCTGGTGTTTTGAACAACAGCAAAAGATTAAACCAGATTGCTCTCCTGAAAAGAAGAAAATGGTAACAAGAAATGTAGGAGAAGAGCTAAGATTTTTCTTCAGTGACAACAAAACCCAATTTTTTTTCTTCCTTATTATTCTTCCTTATATTATCCTTTTCTAATCTTTTCCCAGAACAGTCAGTGGTATGTCTGGCAGCTCCCAGAGTGGATGCCAGGTTGAATATGGTCTTATCTGGCATCAATTTCTATCAATTTCTGTTACCACTATTGCAAGAGGCCAGCACTATCCTCACCAGAAGCCACAGTCGTGGCTCAATTTTTTTCTCTCTGTGAGCAATTAGGAAAGAAATCATCCTGTTCATCTGGTTTTGGTGGGAAAGAGAAACCTGCTGCTGAGGCTCCCCCTTGCAAATACAAGCAAGCACAATAGGCAGCCTTGCATACATGCCACTGCTCTAGAGAGCCAGGTGAGACTACAACAGAAGTCCTACATAGTGCCAGCAGAATGCTTGGATTTCAGCACCCAGAGACCTTAAAAGCAGACAGGTAGCTGTACTTCTGAAAGAGATCCTCAGGACTCTACAACCACAGCAAAGTTTACTCAAGGAGCTTCAAAACCCCATCTCCAGATAAAAAGACTCCATGGCAATACGTATCAAGATTATTCACAAGCTGTAGGAACTACATTTGACTTGGCATGAGTTGTAGTGAAATAAGCACACCTTGAATGCTTTATAATTAGTACATGGGGTGTGAGGCCTTTTATTGCCATTTACTGCCAATTTTGAAGTCTATATTGTCATGATGTGCCAAAAAAAAACCCACCCCAAACCAAAATCATTGACAATTTTTATGTTTCCAGAAGACCTGTAAATTTGATTCTCAGATCTCTGTCTTGGAATATACTGATTCTTCAGCTTTTACCAAATGGCCACATTCTCCTGAATTTATCAGGCTATTTGCCTGACAACCAAATGTGGCTCGATCCTTGTTGTCTTAGTGAAGAAAAAGAAAACATGTAATGCTTACCCATTAAGCAAGTGGTTCTGGAAGTAAGGATGATTTTTCTTGGTGTATATGTTTGTAACAGCGCTAAGCTAGTCATAGCTTGTCATACTTATTTATTAATATATATTTTTTAAGTAGTTAAAAAAAAAAATCAAAGTTGGTGCAACAACACATGCACACACACAAAGCTATATAACTTCCATCAACATGAAAGGAAGAGGAAATGTCACCCTAAAAATGAAACCTCACAATACACATACAGACATTGACAGCACTGAAGGATTTGCCTTACATTTCATTAAGGAGAATTGCTAGACCTTTACAAGATAAAGGAGTATGATCAATTAAATTCTAACCATGTCTAACCACGTTGCTTATCTGCACAGTCGGGACTTTCTCCCAAGTCTTTTCTTTTTGTGTTTAAGACTAAATTGTGATCTTGCTCATACCTTATTTTTTCCCTGTGACTCCATCAGACAATCATGAGAAGTTTTAGGCATCAACACTAGAGAGCGGACTTGCCCTGACACATGCCAACTCCACTATTTTTACCACTATGAACAACAAGCAAACAATGCACTTAGTATTTTAGAAACAAACAAAAAAATTAAAATAATACTATATATTTAGAAAAATAATTGCTTTATTGTTGTCACGTCTTCCTGATCAGTTGCCCAAGTCCTAAACACCTTTCTGAAAATAATTTACGCTCTGCAGAATAGCTTATGGAGCAATGTGGAAAGTGTTGTCTTATGGCCATCTTAGTCATTCCTTGCTATCATGACTGGCACCTTTGACCTGCATAAAGTGCAATGCTGTAACCTTCCCAAGCCCTGCCTGCCCCGGGGCCTGTCTCAAGTTGGGATGGGGATGAAATTGGTTGATTTGGAGTGGGGTGACTCTCTCCAGGTGTTCAGGCTGTGGGTTGGGCTTCTATTGTTGGTAAATGAAGTCTGTCGCCTGCTGTTACTGTTTGAATCTTCTTTACTCAGCGTTTGCTTTATTTTTTGGCAGCAAGGGAAGCTCTGTAGGCAGTCTTGCAGGAGATGCCCACTGAAGAACATGTAGATCCATGGGTTACAGCAACTGTTCAGGCTGGCCAACAGAGCCGTGACGGTAGTTGCAGTGTTTTCAGAATCTGGGGGGGTGGAAGAAAGTAGTTTAATCATCAAAATAACACTTGCACCATTCAGTCAATTGCTTCATTAATTGCTCTATGTATTATCCTGAATAATTATAGTCCTAGAAGTTGAGCAGCAGTATCTGAAAAGAATAATGAGGATATCACCCAGAAAGTTCTTATTTATGTAAGGCTGTCATGGAAGTCAATGGGAATTCTTCTGAACAGACTTCAAAATGCTGTTTCAGAAGAAGTCATGGGGCAATCCATCCACAATAATGCTTTAGTGCCCTTTCCACTGATGTTTATCCATGTATTTATAAGCTCACGGTTGAAATAGTGAACCATTTTTATTCAGACTTTTGTTTTGAAAATCAGTTGCCCTGGGAGGCAATGGTAAAATGTCCATTGATTTCCCACTGCTTTCAATAACACTGCATTTTGCTGTAAATATTTGCATGCTGAAAAGTGTTGAATGCTCAAATAACTACTGGCTTGTGAATCAAATGTGGATTTCAGAGATTGCACAAATTATACTTAGGGGAAAAATAGGAGTTAACACTATGCCATAAACCAGTTATGGTCTCCTACCTTCAATAACTAGTTAAACTATCAAACACTCTGAATATATCTTTAGTCTAACCCATTATCACTGACCTTTCTTTGTAAATATTGAATCTCCAAAGAAGTATAATTCCTGTGTTACACAGTTCCATAGATTTAAAGAATCTCTTCAAACAAACCTACCAAGTACCCATCTGTTCAAAAAGGTTTGCATTTCTTTTGAAGTAAAAAAAGACCCAACACCCTCTATTTGTCTACTACAAGCCCTTATTTCTCTGCACAGACCTGCATTCTAGGCTTGGATTTAGTCCCATATTAGAGGCAATCCATGCTCTCACTAGACTAAGTGATAATTTCAGGATATTGAAAAAAAAAAATTAACAAGAAATTATTAATTCAAACATTTTGATTTTTTGCCTTCTCATTAGGAGGAAACGGTATATGTTGCTATGTTGCTTGCCATTCCCTATGTAATAACTTTTAAACTCACCAAATATTTTCATCCAGACTTAATAGCGGGACAGGAATCTCCAAAATACTAAATTGCCACTGTTTCTTGAGAACTGGTGGCTGACTAAAGGGGCTACTCAGAGGTGACTGCCCTGTTGAGGGGAAAAGTTCAGGGTGTGCGCAACCGCATTAGGGTTCCCAGCAGGGAACGCGCACACAAGGTGGCTAAAGGGAAGAACACCTAGTAAGTTCCCTGTTCATATAATGACTCGTGACATATATCGTGTATGTTTAATAATCAGACAAAATGTTCCTAAAGCTTTATTAATTGTCAGCTTCAAGTGGAGGAAAATGTTGCTGGTTCAAATTGTCTCAGCAAATATTTCCGTTCCCATCCGCTAACTTTGCACTGGATGAAAAGGCAGCGGCTGCTGCTCCTTCCCGGGGATTCAGCTGCCACCAGCAGCCACTTCGTTCCGGGGCGGCCGAACCCAGCGCCGCCGCCTGCGGCCGCCCCGTCGGGGAGTTTAGAGCGGTGCTGGCGGGGCGGCCCCGAAGGCAGCGGCGGCAGCGAGGGCTGCATCGCCTCGCCGAACGAAGGCGCCCGCGGGACGGAGTCTCTATCCCCCGGGAGGAGGAAAGGGGCCTTTTAGCCGCTATCCCCTGGCGGAGAGGGGCTCGTTCAGCCAGGCGGCGCGGGGCGTCTGCGCCCCGTCTCTCCCACGCTCGGCTCAGGAGAGCGGACCGCCCCGGTAAAGCTGCCTGCGCACCGGGGGACCCCAAGGCATATCAGTGGGGCCGGGGGGGAAGCGGCGGCGTGTCTCCCCCCGGTGCCTGTCAGGGGCCTCCCGTCACCTACCGACCCAGGGGAAGCGCTGGTCCCAGACGGACCACATCTGGATGGTGAAGAAGGGCGCCCAACACACGACGTACGCCGAGACGATGACGAAGGTCATCTTGACGGTGCGGATCTTGGCGCGGGAGATGGTCTTGACGCTGCTGACACAGGGGGCGAGCAGCAGCCCCCTCCGCGGGCCACCGCTCCCCCGCCGCCCGCCGCCCCCCGCCATCGCCTCCCCTGGGCGCGTCTTGCCCCTGACGTTGCGCCAGATGCGGTAGCAGATGAAGCCGTAGCAAGTGACGAGGATGAGGACGGGGGCGACGAAGATGCCGCCGGTGATCCAGGTGATGTAGGCGCGGGGCCCCCAGGGCATGATGAAGTGCGCCCAGCAGTCGTAGACCTGCGAGCCGCGCTCCACCTCGCTGAGGGAGAAGATGAAGTACTGGGGGGTGCTGAGCAGCAGGCTGAGCGCCCAGGCCGCCGCGATCATCCCGTAGGAGCGCTTGGTGGGCTGCTGCAGCGTCTTTAGCGGGTGGCAGACGGCAATGTAGCGGTCGGCGGTCATGGCCACCAGCATGTACGCCGAGGCGAACATGCCGAAGACCTGCAGGTGCTTGACGACGCGGCAGAGCCCGTCGGGGCCGTGGAAGCGGTGGGTCACCTCCCAGCAGAGCTGGGGCAGCACCTGGAAGAAGGCCACCACCAGGTCGGCTAGGCTGAGGTGGCGGATGAAGAGGTGCATGCGGGACGCCTTGCGTGGTGTGCGCCGCAGGGCCAGCAGCACGCTGCCATTGCCCACCACCGCCACCGCGAAGGTGACGGCCAAAACGGCGATCTCCAGCTTCGCCAGCTCCTCGTCCCGTCCGAAGGGGTCCCAGCCGCCCTGGCTGCCGTTGGGCGACCCCGACCACGCCTCGGGGCTGGGGCTGCTGCTCCCGCCGCCGGGTTCCGCCGCCCGCCACCGGCTGCCGTTCCCCGGCGAAGGTGCCGCCCGGGGGGAGGCGCCGCCGCCGGCAAGGCGCATGGAGGGGCTGTCCGGTGGAGTCCGGCCCGGCCCGACCCCCACACGCCCGCTCGGCCGCCGCCGCTGCCCGCCGCCTCCCCACTCCGGTGACGCGAAGCACCGGGCCAGGTGCCTTTATCCGCCGCAGCGGGAGGCGAGGCGAGAGGGAGCTCCCGTACCAGTGGCTGCCCAGCGCCTGACGCCAGCCTCCTCCTTCCCCGGCTGCCGCCGCCCCCGCCGGCGCGGGAGGCTCGTCCTGCCGCGCCTCCGTCGGGAGCGCCCGGACCGGGGAGAGAGGCCGCCCCCCAACCGGGACAGCGCGGCTCTGAGTGGGAGCGGGGTCCGCCACTCCTCCCCTGCCTCCGTGGGGTGGCAGTGGGAAGAGCTGCCCGGAGAGCTTCCTCAAGGCCAATTAAAGCAGCACGTAAAAGTTTAATTGAGAATAAAAATGTTGCCTTAACCATGCAGAATAGATGAGGAGGAGCTGACAGTGTCGCACCCGAGTCCGCTTGTACCCAAGGCACAGGAGCTGGTCGGTAAGAGGTGCTGGTTTGACTCTAAAGGAGATCCACCTGTGCTTTTGGCATTTCATAGTCCTGCTGGCTAAACCCTGTCAAAGTGAATGATTAGGAAAACTAGTGCAGAGTTTGAAAGCAACCCACTAAACCTCATGTTTTTAAAGATTTCAGGATTTCACCTAGGTCAATAAAAGTCAATAAATCCAGATATTAGCATGTAGGTCTAAACCACATTTTTCTGCAAGTACGACCAAAATCTCCTCCCTTCCTAGAGAGCTCCTGGCAGTGGGTGAATCAAATCTCTGTTTTAAACATGTTTGAACTGAAGAATTTTGTTCCTCTTGGTAGAGTGGTGCAAATCCTGGTCTCATGAGTATGGATTTACAGCCTGATTTCACTGGAACCTGAACTTGACCATTCCTTTAGAAACTTCATACTTCATTGACACAAAAATGCCTACAATAACAAGAAATATTACACTAGATGCCAATCCTACTTTGTTTTTAATAAAACTGGGTCTGCTCATATGTGATTGCACTTAAATTTAGTGAAAGAAATATGTAAGGTTTTTCCTACTGGTTTAACAAGGAGAAGCAAAAAGTGTGAAAAATTGAAGATTAAATCAAACCTTTTTGATTAAAAAGATGTTTCCAAAAGTTTTTACTCCAGACCAGTCTTCCAGCTTAAAACACAAGATTATATTATTCCTAACATGCTAGACCTGTGGAAGCCTTTATTCCAGGCTTTTTGACTTTTTCTGGGTGTGTCAGCCTGTACATGCACCCATGCCAGCCTGCCACTGCCCTTCCTTTGCTTGGGAGTCAGTGGCAGCAGTCTAGGAGGACACCTGCTCCAACAATGCAAATAATTGGCATGACCTTTTCTGTAAAAAGCTGCAAAAAAAACACCCCAAACCTGGAATACAGACCAAAAAAAAGTGTGTCTGTCCCAAGTTTCCAGTAAACTTATTTCTTTAAAGGTGGCTTTGTTCCAAAGCCTAATTTTTATGTGCATTATTCACAGCTTAGTGTCTGTTCCATCTTATGTTGTGAACATTACTGAGGGCGTTGGTAAGAAATGAAAAATTTGTGGAATCAAAAACTTTGTAAGTCAAATTCACACTCACACACGCATACACTTGAGTTTCCCAACTTTTCAAGAAGAGATCCATAATGTTACCTTAGCTATACATTATGTTAGACCTAGGAAACTGTATGCACCACACAACACATCAGTGTGTGTGACTGTGGGTTTCAGGACCAATACAGGGGGAAATTAAAGCCACGTATCACGACTCTTACAATACTGCACAGCTGCCAAGGCCTCTTTCACATCCAAAGCATCATACCCTGCCATGAGAAAAATTCCTTGCCTGTCTCTCTGACATGCTTTACAGCAGCTGAACACTACAGAAATGAATGGTGTTACTCAGGAAACTCTGCTGACAGGTTTTCTGCTGTGTAAACCACACAAGGATCATTAAGTGCTACTCACTACTGGATGTGTCAGTGAAACTTTAGGTGTGACAAAGATGCATTTGTAACAGCCAGACAATGAGATACGGGTGGTTGTGCTAGTCCAAGAGTACTGGGAGTTTGTCAAGCCTGCGTCATGTCAGAAATATCCCTTTCCATCCCACACTTGGTTCTTCTGGATAGTGTTACCAGAGAAAAGGGGTGGAAAGTTGTCTCAGCGTCATTGCACAAGACTGCACCTAGTATATACTCACAACATTAAGCACTAAATTGATACCAATATATGCCACTCTGTACTCTGTCAGATAGAAGTAACCCAGGGCTAATTTTTATGCCTTTTTTTCCCCTTCCCCAAATTAGTAAATATTGTTGTTTTTATAGATAATATAACCAGGCTATTGCAAATTTGTTTATTTCAATGGACCCAGGTAGTTCAGCAGAGAGTTTTATTCATATTTAGTACTTCAAAAATGTCCTCCTGCTCTAGCTCTTACGTATATTCAGGGCTCTTGAGGTTTCTATGCTAGTTTAATCAGCATCTAATCTGATCTTTTTTGCTTAATTCTAACAGTATAGGCATCTAGATAGGGGAAACCTTAGATAAGATGCTGTCGTTCAAATTAATTGCATAGTTTTCAGTTTTCCAAGTAGCTGTCTTTTATGAAGCTGAAAGAGTAATGCTCTCCTAGCTGACCAGACATGGAGAGGGTTCCCCTGCACACAGAAAGCTGCAACACAGAGAGCCACTTGGGGAAAAAGCAGTTAGCAGAGAGCTTTTTTCTAAAGAGAAAAGTTGTTCAACAACTTTGTCCTGTGATTCACCTGGAGCTCAGCTGAAGTCTCAGCAGAAAAAACTAAGATTGCAGTTACAAGAATTTAGTTGTTCTCACTGGCCATGCAGCTTTCTATAAAAATATCTAAGCATGGCAAGGATTTCTATTGTATTCTCCATTGGCATACAGGTTTATGTAGAAGTGCTTAAAGCTTGCCAGATATCTTCCTGTGTGTTGAATTCATCGATGACTGAATGGCTTCTGTAAAATCCCCAGAAACCTAATCAGAGCTTGACATGGCTTATTGCCAAATGCAACTATTTTCTGGTCTCATCCCTTGCTGTTGTGGTGGTGAGTTTTGCTGCCTTTAGGCAGTCTTAGCCTGTTCTTCCATGGCTAAAGAAATGCTTTGAGCAAGTCAAAGGCTCAGGATTTCAATTCTGGGAAATTGATGGTGATTTGTATTCTGCAAGATAACTTTGCACCAAAAACTAGGGGGCTTTCAGCATATTCTTTTTCAGGAAAACTGACAGTTTTGAGTTGTAGCTACTCATAGTCAAAACAATATTGTCTGCCAGGTTTTGTGAAGAGTTGCTCTAGTCATGAGAGTTGCAAAAAAGCAATGTGAGTTAAAAAGGTCAAGTTTTTTATCAAATAAATTCCTCATGCAGGATGAGGGTTAAAGCACTGCTAAAAAGGGAGCCCTGTTTATTTGTAGAGGACTCAGTTGTCTTGTTAAATAGTACATAAACCATCTACGTAGATATAAACAGCTGTCTCCTGTGATCTGTCTCCAAGTTCAAAGTATCCGTACTGCTGTCTTCCATAGGCACTATTTAGTAAGTTAAGACTGAGTGTGATAGCCCTCCCCAGAGACCCACAAGACTTAGATACTACAGATCCCAACCTTTAAAATCACAGCTGTGGGAACCAAGGATGGGAGAAAGCTCATGTGCTGAGTGTGGGACTGCTGGAATCTGGGCGGGCAAGCAGGTGCGACATCATTTACCATCCCCAGGAAGGAAATGTCACCTGAAAGCAGGCAGGTGGACATCAAAGCAGCCTCCTGAAAAAATGCCTTGTTTACAACCTTTATTGTTCTAGTTCTCTGGCTACCAGAGTAAAACTAAGCAGAGAATTGTCCCCAAACTGCCTTAAAAGCAGATTACATGTCTGAATTCAGGGTTCTGATAAGACTGTACTACAATACAAAGGCATGAGTAAGACTGAGAGCAAACTCCCACTCTGGAAAACATGGCACTGAGAGACCCACCGGAACAGACAGGCTTTCAGGATTAGCCCTCAGAATTCCATCTGCAAGAGCTTAGGTCATTGTCTAAAATGCCGTAGAAATATCTAAAAGTGGCCAGGAAACAGAGCCTTAATGTTCTACCCCAACTTTTCCTTTGCTTATTAATTGAAACCACATCCAAATCCAGATTCTAGTATTTGTACACATAGGAAAGTGTTTCTGACCATCCGTGTCATACTGCTTTTCTTGCCATGAAGGAGGTTGAGTGTGATTTTCAAAGTAGCACCTCAGAGTAGCATTTATAGCTAAATGTCACCGGAAGAATGAGCGTGTTGCCCTTCTTCTCCCTTTGCCTTTGCTGCAGCCCTGCTGACCTGGCTGATAGCAATCGGCCTTTGAGAGTCAGAGAGTTCAGCCACTCCCTTGCAGAAATGTTAACATAGCAGTTTCCCAGCCTGTCTGGATTTCAAGGCAGTGAAGGAAACGGGCATTTGAGGGGATGATTTGCCTTTGCATATTTATAGCCTTGTGGAAGGAACATACAAAAAAAATCACGGTGAAAGCTCCTGCCTTTCACCATTGCATCTCATTGCTCAGGCCTTCAGCACTTCCAAAGCATAAGAAAATCTATTGAGACAGTTTAACTGCAGCCTCATCCAGCAATCTTTCACTTAATCTGAAGGAATAAAATCATAAGGGCATGAATCCACAGGTTCATTCAATGCTGTCATTGGCAGAAAAGGAAAAATTTAGAACTGAGCTTCCTCATGTTACATCTACCTTGTGAAACAGTATAGCCTCAGACTTCTCAGACCTGAGAGAGACTTAGTATACATTTTGCACTTCTAGAGGTACAGCATCAGTGGTTTTGCTTTAAGCACATAATCAGTGGTTGTATCTCTCAGTTCTCTTATTTCAGAGACGTTTAAGCCCTTGCTGATGATCTTTAGTATATGCCTTGAGCCAGTGTTTAAATTACTCCCATCTAGAGTTTCACTCCATCTGTAACCTACTGTTTGTATCACTGTGTTAATACCTACCTTATACTTCCTTATGGCTTTTACAAGTTTTGATTCATCTAGGGGCAATTTAATAATGATTTTGTGTTCCCTCCTAATTAACATACTCTAAGTTAAACCAAAGGAAAATAGTTTATTAAGTTTGGAGGTAAGAATAATCAGTAAAAACAAAGTGCAATGAACACTTACGGTTATTTGTGTTATTTCTTCTTAGAAAACACTTCACACAGCGAGATGTGACTCCCTTACAAAAATATTTAATACTAGTAAAAATTCTCTTCAGGCGTTTAAAGTAGTCAGAAGGAACACAGACTATCTTATGCATAATTATTCTGAGGGATTTAACTGCGACTGACTATGACACTATCAAGTCATCCTAGGAAATGGTCCAAAACATTTGTGTAAAAGCTAATCATTGTACAAAATCACCTTATTCATCCCGGAACTATGCCAAGAGCTGAAAGCATACTGCATTTGAGAATATGCTGGCAGAGAGCTAGTGCTTTGTAATTCTAATTGAAAGATAGAGGCACTTAAAATTTATGGAATAAAGGGAATCATGCTTTTAATTATGACAAAATGTAGTAGCTATCTTTAAGAAACACATTCTAAAGCAATTTAAAATTAACTGCTTTTGAAAACGTGTATGTCAGTGTACTCATGGTGATAATTTTGAAGGGTCTGCTGATATGGAATATTGGTGATAGGCATCTGCATAATGGGATAAAGCCTTTTTTAATTCCAACACATATTACAGGTCAAAATTTTAAAGGTTGGGGAAGATGGAAAACAGTATTAATATGCAACAATTTCCATATTTTAGCTGGAATTACATGACACTGCTTTATTGGCATGGTGCTTTGCATCACTGCCTGAGGAAACCTCTGGAGAGGAACAAGGTGTGCAGCCCAACTGACTCAGTAGAGCTCACATTTAATGTTATCCACGTTTTTCTCATGGTGATCATCGTGCTTCTTAATGGGTCTTCAAAAGGGCTGCAATCCACAATTACCACAGCTCTACACAAAACTTTGGTAAGTGTATGAACTAGCAGAGGTTTCTTCAAATCCAAATATAACGTGTAATGTATCACAGAATCACAGAATGGTTTGGGTTGGAAGGGAACTTAAAGATCATCTAGTTCCAATCCTGCTGCAAGGGCAGGGACACCTCCCAGTAGACCAGGTTGCTCAGAGCCCCATCCAACCTGGCCTTGAACACTTCCAGGGATGGGGCATTCACAGCTTCCTTGGGCAACTTGTTCCAGTGTCTCACCACCCTCACACTAAATAATTTCTTCCTAATGTCTAACCTAAATCTCCCTCTTCCAATTTAAAACCATTATGCCTCATCCTATCACTACATGACCTTGTAAAAAGCCCCTCCCCAGCTTTCCTGTAGGCCCCCTTCAGGCATTGGAAGGCCGCTGTGAGGTCTCCCTGGAGCCTCTTCTCCAGGCTGAACATCCCCAACTCTCTCAGCTTATCTTTGTAGGAGAGGTGCTCTAGCCCCCTGATCATCTTCATGGCCCTCCTCTGGACTGGCTCCAACTGGTCCATGCCTTCCTGTGCTAAGGACTCCACAGCTGGGCAAAGTACTCCAGGTGACATCTCATGAGAGTGAAGTAGAGGGGAACAACCATGCAGGGGGGCTGGAACTTGATCTTTAAGGTCCCTTCCAACCCAAAACCTTCCATTAATCTATTATTCTATAAATTGTTCTAGTCCTTGCAGCTGTGTGATAAATTTCTTGAACACATGAGACCTGACAATGCAGAGTATATTTCACCATTGCCTTAACACAAGTTTAGGATCTCGAAGGCTGCAGATGCATTGCACTCTTTAACCTGAGCTGTGGCATGCAGCATGTTCACATGCAGAAGAAGCAAAAGCACATTTCCTACTTACTTGCAGTGTGTCTTCTCCTACCGCATCTGTTGTCCCTATCTGAGCCAGCAACAAGCTGACAATGCAGACACCACAGGCTTTCCTCTGCTCAGGCCTCTTTGGAGATAAAACCAAATAAACAGTGCTATTGAGGAGGGCAAAGAAGGATCAGACATTGAAAGTCAGGGAGAAAAAAGCTGGTAGGTAGGTAGATGGATCTTGGAGCAAAGTCTGTGGGGCAACTCGTGAGAATGTAAAAGGAGAATCCAAGCAGGGTGATGAGAGGCAGCCCTGTGTCATGCACGAGCACAGCCCAGCTGCCTCAACCTTAGTTTCTGCACCGATGAGGTAGATTTGGGGGTTGAAGAAGACCGGAAGAAGCAGAAAGGAAAGGGATGAGTGATTAATGGTATGTAGATGGTGCATTGAGTATCTTGGTTCATGATATCCTTCGTTTTTAAAATGCATGTGGGTGGAGAATGGTACTTAGCAGCCCTAGGTCAAATAAACAAGACTTTTGTGCAGGTATGCAAATTGCTGTAAGTTAAATTGTATCGTGGCAGTACTTAGACGGGGAGAACTTCCTGATGTTAATTACTGCAGCTTAAGAGCCCTTTGAAGTATTCTCACTTTAAACTTGCACTGTTTATCATGTTCAATCCAAACAAGTTGTCTAGCTGACAGTTTTAAGCAGTCTCTCATTGCACTTCTTTCATCATCATATTTAGCAGCTCTATATCATAAAACATCTTATTTGTTAATTTTATGACTACAGGAAAATTTGTATGCTTCTAGGATGAAGAAGGATAATAAAGAAATAAATTTATGGGGATAGGAGAGAATGTATAAGGAAGAGTGTAGTTTGTGTACAAATACAATAGTAATGTCATCCAGAACAAGCCTTCAAACATTGCACTAGTTAATTTTAAGACATTAGAACCACAGGAATGCCAGAAAATATGTGGTCTAAAACCACATTTGTGCTCAGGTACTTCGGGAGGTCAGAGCTTGAATAGATTGGATATGCCATATGAAAGAAAATTCTTTTACATTACTGACTTCATGTTTAAACCAGCTGCTGTTCTTTTATTTCAGTCCTTCCTGTCTTCTGTCTACAATGTAATAGAGCCTTGTATGTTATCTCTAACACATATGCCCCTACTTTTGAGAATCCTGCTTTTCTCTCCTTCTTTCACCCTGAATAATATGGGTCATCACTATCTTCTTATCTCAAGCGTCCAAGGAAATGCTTGTTCCTGTTTTGAACAAGTCAGCATCCTTCATCTCTTTCTGCAGCCATCACCACCACAATCACCAGTATGAGAGGAGATCCAATTAAGGAGGGATCATCTGATCTTCCTCGGGAAGCCGAGTATGTTATTTCAGGGGGCAAGTGCCTGCCTACAGCTGCCACAGAACACACCTATTCTCTTGCCTATTGCTAGCAAAGTACCTTAGCTGCCGATTACATTAGTGCTTTCAATTAATATTTATAATGTGTTTCTGGTTAAAATTAATGTTAATTTCTACTAACTTACTTACTTACTTATTCATTCATTTAATTAAGATGAACAGAGTGCCATTTTCAGTTCCTGGACATAATGCAATGTCTTCAGCCCCTGTAAGAATTCAGCTCCTGCTGGAGGGTGACTTAGTGTATCACCCTTCTCATAGAGTCTCCCCTTCTGCTGTTTCATTACTACCTCGTGCATAACAAACATTTCTGAGTTAGGGAACTTGCAGGCACCTTACCAGCAGAAATAAGCAGCTTTGTAGAGAAGTCTTTTCTGGCCCTCTCACTAAAGAAACTCTTAACTTTGAGGATAGATAAAAAAATCAGCAACCAGAAAGGAAAAGTTGCTTAAAATGGGTTTTCAAGGAATTCAGAATTGTCAAGCTGCCACCTTACAGACTGAGGCAATAAGATAATCATGGCCCAAATTAATTCTAGGTTCATATATCCAAAGAACCCAGCACAATAAGTAATTAAGTGATATAAGTTTATATTCTGTTGGCTTAATGATTAGTGAAGGGGCTTTAGAAGACTTTTTCTCATATTGGTGCAGCTTTCAGATTCTCAGAAGGAAGACTTGGATAGCTCTCTGAAATTAGCAGTGCTAAATTGGGCAAACTAAAGAACTAAGAGCTGGTAATGCAAGAGGTACACATTTATTTACCTGGTCATTCTAGAAAAAGGTTTGATCAGCCTACTCACAATTTATTTTGTGTGTGCAAGAAGTTCAGGAATAAAAAAAGGCAAAGGGAATGTAATCCCAAGTTCAGGAAGACTCCCAACGCTTATAAGATAGTGTAGTGCATCTCACTCATCATTGAGTCCCTAAAATACAAGCTGAAGTCACACAGAATCCCAAAATTCTGTGTGAAGAGACCTCTAGAGATCATCTAGTCCAACTACCCACTAAAGATGGATCCCCCAGAGCACATTCCTCAGGACTGCATCCAGGTGGGTCTTGAACATCTCCAGAGAAGGAGACTCCACAACCTCCCTGGGCAGCCTGTTCCAGTGCCTTGTCACCCTCACACTAAAAAAGTTTTTCCTCATATTTAAATGGCAATTCTTGTGTTCCAGCTTGTCCCCCTTGCCCCTCATCCTGTCACTGGGCACTACTGAAAAGAGTCTGGCTCCATCCTCCTTGCACCCATCCTTTAGATACTTATAGGCATTAAAAAGGTATCCCCTCCACCTTCTCTTCTCCAGGCTAAAGAGTCCCAGCTCTCTCAGCCTTTCCTCATAAGAGAGATTGTCCAAACCCCCAGTCATCTTTGTTGCCCTCTGCTGGACTCTCTCTAGCAGCTCCCTGTCTCTCTTGAACTGGGGAGCCCAGAACTGGACACAATATTCCAGATGTGGCCTCACTAGGGCAGAGTAGAGGAGGAAGATGACTTCCCTTGACCTACTGGCCAGACTCTTCCTAATGCATCCCAGGATTCCATTTGCCTCCTTGGACACATGGGCACATTGCTGACTCATTGTTAACTTACTGTCTACCAGGACTCCAAGATTCTTCTCCTCATGGCTGCTTTCCCACAGGTCAGCCCCTAACCTATATTGATACATGTGTTTGTTCCTCTTATCTCTGCCAGCATTTTTGGAATAGTGTCACAACAGAGCAGTAAAAAACAAATAAAGTAATGTGATACAATTGTGAAAGGGCTCTGTGATTTCCTGAAACAATAGGATGAGCCGGGCAGCTGCTTCTAGTCCCATAAACTGTGCCCCTAACACATCTTAAGTTGACAGTGCTCTAAGTCATGTATTTAAATGTGAAGGTGCTGTTACTCTTTAGGCTTAATGGAATTAATTACCAAGCATAGTATTAAACTAGACCATATTAGAAATTCTAGGGAAAAAACCTATGCAGCTGTTTGTGGTTGTTAGAGATTTGAGTAGCAACTCAGTTGTATGAATGATGTAAAGAAATTAATCACCAGTGAGTCATTCTGGAAAAAACAGTGGTCATATACTTTGGATACAAGAAATCCTGGAAAAGACTGCTTGAAATACTGAGAAATCTTTATCTCCTCATCCTGAAGACCGGCCACAGTCTATCTCAAAATATTACTCAGCTTTTCATGGTCCATCTTGCCATCTCCTTTTCATCCTCCTGTCCCATTCAATAAGCAAGAGCATTAAAGGTTTCTAGCAACCTGCCCACATTAGCACTCAAATTGTTTGCAGCTTGGATGTTTCCTACAGCAAAGTCATCTTTGTCATGACTATCTTGCAAGATAGAGATTTAAGCAGCTACATCAGCTATGTGTAGCAGTAAAGAGTACTGCTGAAGCTCTAAAAAGGAGTATATAGCAAGTCCACAAGTACAGTTTGGGAAAATCTCTCTTTAGCAGGGAACTGGGACCTTTTTGTTCCAGTATTCTGTGGTTTGATATCAGACTCATTTACTGGGAAATGTAAGCTCTTGACTTTTCCCCAGTTCTACATTTCTATGATCTTGTACTAAAATATTCTGATGCTTGGACATTATGATAAATTGCATTTACGTGGCTTTTGATTGCTTATTTTATTCCAACTAATTCCAGAAAGTTTTAGCTTTGTATTATAGGAAGGCTAAGTATTGGGAAGGTAACATTTCATTTTCCCATAAAACTCATTGAACTATTCAGACTTGAAAATTTTGCTTTTATGACACGTTTTTTTCTACTTTCCATATCATATTCTTTTATGATTTGTTTAGAAAAATATATTAGTAGAGAACATTGGCTTCATAAAAATATGTGAGAGAGATCTTAATTTGTAAATTGACTGCAACCTGCAAATAGTAGGTTGTAAATCAGTTACTTTTGGTCTTATAAAAGAGGCATATCTTGCTCTGTTTGTTTTTGTTGGTTTTTTTTTAAGATAATATAATTTTCTTACATCAAGAAAATGTGATACAGAATGGAAATACTTTTTAGAAAAGCCTTTATATTATAAAAGAGTTCAGGAACAAAGTTTTCACCAAACTCAAACAGATGAGAACTAGAGCCACATTTTCAAAGGCTTTACCGTTTTGGAGCAAATACTCAAGTTTAAAACTCTGAGATGTTTATTACTAATGAAAGACTGTTCTGAAGTTGCTATACTTCCTGAAGAATCTAGAGGTGTTTGGACTTACTTAAACCAGAATTTTAAGTTTTAAAAAATTCCAGCAGAACTGTAAAAGACTGGTGGAGGGAAAATGCGAAGCATAAAGCATCCTAAGAATTTCCTGTTGCAAGGATAAAGGCAGTATTACCATTAACTTGAGGAAAACTAACAAGTTTGGAGAACATATAGTAGCAGACTGCATATTCATGAGCACAGAGGTACTGAACTACTGAAAGAAGGGAAAAAAGGATAAAAAAGGACTGTTTAAAATTAAGCTAATCTATAAGATCATTATAAGTTTTCAATTCCCAAAATACTGTGAGAAGAAAAGATACAGAAACTCCAGAGTTAAAAAGGTGATTCTTCACTACAACTTCTCCTCTTTACTTAGCATATTATTTCTACAAGAAAGACAGGAAAAGAAGATAGGACAGCGATAGAGCATCAAGATGAGACAAATTCCTAAACTGGCACTGTGTCTTCAGCTCAGAGGCACCAGTTAGAGTGCAACATCCCAGAGGAGTTTGCCAAAAAACAGTGCAGAAATCAGGCTAAAGAACTGCCTTTAATAACTGTAGTATGATGCAAAAGATGCCACTTAAATTGCAGCATGAATAGCAATGCCCATTAACAAAATTGTATTTTAAAAGCTGACATGAACTAACCTCAGCAGAAATTCTCAGCAACCGTTTGTTCTCTCAATAAGCTCTTTGAATGTCTTCTTTGGAGCAAATTACTTACACAGCTGCACAGATGCTTTGGAGAACACTAGTTATAACCAGCAAAGTGACAGACATGCCTGAAGAGGCATTCTGAGAGGTCATTAAGATTTGTCTGCTCTTTCTTACTTGTCCAGATGCTCCTGTTGCACGTGCTTTGAATAGAATTACTCTGCACTGAATAGAATTACATCCCCACCTACCTGGCAGTCTTAATACAATTCCTACTGAAATCAGCCAAGAACTCCAGATAAACACAGAATGTGCAGTAAGGACCAGTTCAGTCTTCATAAATTTTAGCTTCTTTGTTTGTGATGTAGATGTTCTTTTAAGATGACAGATGGCCAAGTTAGTATTGGCTTGAAGATTAATTAAGCAATACAGCCCTTCACAGCATTATTATGCACTTTCTTTTATGCAGTTCAGTTTACCAATGTGCAAGCTTGATTTTAAAGTGCATCATGCAAAAACATTTCCTGATTGCTTTGTATGAAGAGGAAATTTCTCTCCTAGGTTCTTTACCATGTTCACTTAGTAACAAAAGAATTTCTCTGAAAGGATTTGGTTTGTCTACAGAATGAGGCTATTTCTTCTGTAGTAAGAATAAACATAGATAAAAATTATGTTGGACTATACATATCTCTTTAGACTTTCTGGAACCAAATGATAAGACAATCCCCAAGGAACTGTTGTGCATATTGCACATTGCAGAGAAACAAGCAGATATGCAGGGTAACAGGAAGAAACAGAATGGGGTTTAATCTAAGTTGAAGTCTTGGTGGTTTGGTTTCACTTCGTAGAATGTGAATGGAATGTTTTGTACCTGCATTGGGATCTCTGGATACAAAGTGAACATTCGCATAACAGGTGATTGCACATGACACACAACTAGGCAGACTGAGCCATCCCCTGTGTGTGCTGTCTAACATTAGCTTAGGAACATGGCAGGTTTTCATGTGTGCATGGCCACATCCAAGTATTTTCAATGAGAACTCTTGAGAAAATTAATTTCCTCCAACAAAATTAATAACCATTACAAAAAAAAAAAAAAAAAGCAGCATTTTCCCTTTGCTTCTGTTGCATAGATTTCCTATCTTTCTGGTTTTGTAAAAAAAAACCTACAAGGACTTGGAGCAATTTGTATGTGCATTGCAGGTGCAACAGCAGCAACCTCCCTATGTGCCTGCATTTTGCAGAAGAGCATGTAGAATAGACCAAGAGTTTTGAATTTTTATCCATTGTTCATAATTTGTGCCCTGACTGAAGAAGGCAGTGGCACAGGTGTCTCAATGCTCCTGTAGAACAGAGATGCTTTCCCGAGTTAGAAACTCTGATAACCAACCCCTACATAAATGCTGTTTATTTTCTAAACTGACACTATGCAGTAGGTAAGAAGCACTGTAGAGATGAAATGCACTTACAGAGATGTGAACTATTTGCCAGAATGACACATGCCTAGCATTTGGGGGACTGAACCAGATTTAGAAAGAATGTCCTAATTCCTTTCTTGTGCCTGATATAAGTTACTCAAATGTAACTTATATAAGCAAGTGAAATCTGTCCTGCTTGTAACATACAGTTCGCAGACTTCAAGCTTTGATTTAAAATTTAAAAATTAATAGATTTGGTAGGTATGAGAATATATTCTATTTAGCCATGAAAGTTACCTAATAAACTGAGTCTGGAGACTGTATAACACTGGGTTTGAGAAAAGACTGTTTCCCCTTTAAGAACTTCAAATCTGAAGCCCAATGATGACACTAAGGGGCAATATGCAAATATTTCACTGTTGATCATTTTAATAAGGGATAACAAACTGTTTCTGGTGAAATCCATTTGAGGAAGGGAATGAACAGGGCTGTGGCAAAAGAAATGCAGGAGTGACAGGAGTGACAAGAAACAGGCAAGGGGGTGACAGAATAGGGGAAATGAGGGAAGATCAAACAGAAATAGAGGACATAGCCCATAATGATGAAATAGCCATGTTTTTGTAGCTGTAATGGCCAAAGGATAGAGGAGAGGCAAGATTTGCAGGCGATATAATTACTAATTATTTATATCAATTTGTTTAATCAATTATATTACCTTTGCCTACAAATGTGGCCTCTTGTACTGAGAATCACCAGAGGCTGCCAAATTTTTTTTTGTCAGAAAGTTTGGCTGGTTTGGCTTTTTGTCTATTTGCTTTAGTTTTTTGAGAGTATATTAAGGAAATGTTAATCTCAAAATTTTTTCACTATTTTGTGGAAAATCTTTAAAACTAAATCCCCCGAATTTTTCATTTTCCTGTGAAAAAACACTGATAGCAGGAAAAAAAATCACTGAAAATGATCACCCCACTCTGCTGAATAATTTCAATACACATACTTTTCCACTGAGTGTCAGTGAATATAACAATATTTAACAAGCAAAAAATTTTAAATATCAGCAACTAATTTCAGTGAATCAGTGGAGATAATTTTTACCCAAAAAGACTGCCTTGGCTCACAACAGCTTCTCTTCTTACTGCCTAACTGCTGTGTTAATTTGTGATCATTTCCTTCTGCCACCTCAGAAGCCAAAGAGAAAAAGCTGTAGCAGAAGGGGAATGACACTAAAACTACCCTGAGAGCCATATGATAGGGATCTCGCTGGCAGGAGCTGCTCCGAAACCTTACAAATTCTCTTACAGCAACCACAGATGAAGCAACAGCTGTTGAAAAGTATTTCAAATAGAACATATGCCACAAAGATGCTTTCCCCAGTGCATATTGGGAACAAACACAGACGAGTTCATTTATCTCCCAAAGAAGACTGGTCCTTTCAGTCACCCCTACTTTGCTCAGGGTTACCTCAAATGCAGGAGGTTTCTTTGCACTTCTTCTCCAGTTGTGGCTGTGGATCTTCTAACCCCAGCCATCCTTCAGTGCTACTCAGGGTCAGACTCAGCTCTGTCTGGGCTTTGTGGAGCCTCTGGTGCCCTGGCATACCAAGGAGAGAATGTCTGCACACAATCCAGCATCCTGGAGGAAGACGTGGTTCCCTGTGGATGAGGTGGCAGACTCAGGGTCCAGAGAAGACAAAGCTCAGAAGTGGGCTTCCGGGAACCATTATATTTCTGCTGGGACATTTGGCCCCCTTTTGCCTTGGGATACTAAAAGTAAACAAAAGGTGTTGCATGCTACTCTGTGTGTCTCCAGACACTCTTTTAGTGTCACATCACCTCTGATACATCTCTTTACAAGAGCCCTCTAAAAAAGGGAGCTCATGGAAAACCACAGCCTGATTAGGTAGAGGCTTTCCTGGTGAGATGTGAGGGCAAGAAGAGGGCAGCCCCATGCTGGCTTATCCTCCAGGCACACCTGTCCTGAGGAGAGCTCACTGTGCTGTCTGAGTCATGTGGATGTCCTGAGGCATGTCCTCCAGCAAGACAGAGAGCATAGGTGGGAAAGGGAAGAGGGGCAGAAACTTCTTAGGCAGCTCTTTGGATGTCCTCATAGGGTAAGGCATAAAGGATGTTGTGGCTTCCCTTGCGGTGTTTGCTAGGGCTGTGATGGCAACAGGTGGCTTCATGTACTTCTTTAAGGTGTCTGTTACTGAGGCAAGGGAGAAAAGTGAAGCCAGAGTAGGTGTGCAGGGCCTGGAAGGCACTAGTGACGCTTCTACTGTGAGGTGCTTCATTGGGTTGTTCAGGCATTAGAAGTAACATGCACAGTGACCATGACATGTCTGCTCCCAGCTGTCCATGTCCAGCTGCCCAAATCTTCATTCTACTGAGACCCTGCAGGATGGAAGGTCCAATTTCAATGAGACTGTGGCCTGGGCTCAGAAGTTCCTAGGCCTCTTGTCAGGGTTGCTGCCAGGTAAACACAAAGTTGGAATGCAGCCACCGTCATCTGAGGGCAGCAGTTTTCAGCACATAGCTATAGGCTGTCAGGCTTCTTTTGGCTATTAGTGTGGTTACAGACACGGTCTCCTTGCAGGCAACTGCATTTATCTGGGGGAGAATCACTCTCTGCTCCACTAGCTAGCTGAATTAACTCCTCTCAGCAGATACCTGCATTGCTCTACCTCTATTATGGGCCACCAAGCTCATTCCTCTGGCTCACAACTTCAGTCATCACCTGTGAAAAAGTGTTGCCTCAAACATCTCACCACATTTGTCTTGTCTTCAAGAGTTGCAACGGGGTGAAAACAGCTTTTGGTTAGTTTAGTCACTATGAGCTCTGCACTGTGTCCCATTTGTGTCGGTGTAGAGCTCAGAGAGGGAGTGATAGCAATGTATGTACATATAATGTTGTACTGCTACTGTGGCAGCAGAAAGCATTGCCTTACTCCAGATCACCCTTTCAGATCCTACGAAAAGCAAGGAAGAAGAGAGGGAAACAAGTAGAAACTTAGTGACTGGCAGGTGAAGGTCATGCACACAACACACACTCACATACTTTCTTTCAAGTTCTTGGCTCTTCTGCTTGACACATTGAGCATGGAAATGTGTGCAGGACTCAGCTTACAGGGACCAACTCCACTGGATCAAAGGGGAAATACTTATATCAAGAACACCACATTTCACCTCCTTCCTTTGCTATTCAAGTGGAATTATGATAGCTTCTCAGCATTAAAATAAGCTGAAATACTTCAAGTTAGTGATATTTAAACTGAAATGAATGTTATCTCCCGGCACTCAGGAATAAAACAAGTATTTGTCAGTGCTCTAGGTAGAGAAGAGCTAAGACTCAATATACCCTTTGTCTGAAGAAACCCCTTTCAACATCAATAAATATAGCTAAGTCAATGCTTGCCATGTTCCAAATTGTTATCCAGATTTCTTTCAGTCCGTTTCAACAAATTCACTGCTACCCAAATGCTTTGTTACCAAGACTGATAACTGCCACAGCAATGTGAGGCAGATCCAGCCATTATGTAAAAAATTTTGCAGACAAACATTAAGTAATATTTTAATTACCTTATCAGCATTCCTGGTCATCTTTTAGTTCTGCATGAGCACCCCCAAACCAGATTCCTGGGGTTTGAGATGCACTTGCAGTTTCTAGGATCTTACACTTACATGCATTGACTTTTAGAAGATTTTAAGTAAAATTTCATATTAATACCAGAAACATAATGGTTTGTTATTGAAGGCAGATTGTTTCATACATAAACATTCCTAAATTTTTAAGTTACAGTCTTCTTCATTTCTCCTCCACTATCAGGAAAGAGGTAACCTTTGGTTTTCTGCTTTTAGTACATATTGAAAAAAAATTAAGGTCTCCCTCCTAGTATTTTCTTGGCCTGCAGCTCCTGGCTAATTCACCCATTCCCCTCTTCTGCCTGTTCTTCTGCTGTCAGGTGATAATAACCATTTTCCTGAACTGTTTGCTGGGACCCAGGAAACAAATGATAAACAGAAGCTTAAATTTATCACTTGTGTATTTATGCACCAAGGATGACTCTCATACTTGTCTCAAAGAAAAACATGGCTTAAGCTGTGATTAACACCACTGCCAGAAGAAGAAAATTCCCAGCTTCAAATTTTAGGCACAAGACATGTTTAAATCACGGAGCACAGAGAATCTGCTGGAGGTCTTGGTAAACAGCACCTCACAAAACTTCAGGACTCCTGTGCCACTGGAGACAGGTATTTTTGCACAGCCCTACCTCCAGGAGCCCCTCCAAATGTGGGAATTCTCGGTGTTGTGCTGAGGGGGAAAAGCTGGGTGCTGCTTCCCCCCAGACAGTGTACAGCACCAGAAGGTCTCTCAGAGAAACTGCTCATGGAGTACAAGGGCAATGAAAAGTAAGAGGAGCAATAAGTATACGTGTTCTTTCAAATGCTCTTACCTTTTGTCTTGCAGAAACAGTTGGGACCTGGACGCAATGGCACTCCTTCATGTCACCTGGGGCTCTGCCTGTGGCCATCCAAGGGTTCAGCAAAGGCATTATCCATTTGCTATCAGGACTGGCACAGAAGAAATCTTTTCAGCTGATTTGGTTGGAGCCCAGGGTTCAGCTTTTGCTTATGCCTTTCATGCTCTTACTCAGTTCCTCTGGTGAAATCAAGGCTTCACATACAGAGTTATCACCTGCAGCTCCAGAACCAGCCCCATCCACTGAATGGGACTGTGTTCTCCCCTTCCCTCTCACACATCTCATCTGCTTTTGGAGGATCATGGGCTGAAGTTTCTCTGTGTGAACAAAGAGAATAGAAGCAAATTTTCCAAGCTTTAGAAGAAACTCTAGAAATGCTGGACCTTTCCTATCCTCATTCAGCCAGGATTTTATTAAAATATTCAGTTTGCAGTGTGTTCAGTATTGGTACCTGAAGGTTCTGATTGTTTGTTCAGACATCAAAAGAAAAAAGCAGAACATCCTAGGCACTTGGACTATACTGTTGCCTTCCAATATTCCTAGTTTCTTTTCACTTATGTCAGAAAGATGTTTGAATTTTATGCACCCTTTCCATTTCATGACACCACAAACTGGCAAAGGTCTCTTGTACTCTTCAGTAAACACACATCAAACTCTGCAGCACTTACAATTAATTTTCATGTTTGCATATTTGAGAACAGGTTATTTGTAATTTCTGAGAAATAAATGAGGCACTAAACTCACTTTGCTTCCATGTGACCTTCAAACTGAAGGACAACACATTTCCAGCACTTTCTTTGTAAATGGTAAATTTGATGTCTCACTTCAGGTATGAAGAACAATTTTTGTACCTAAAGTGAAATATAGCTGAATAGAATTACTTGGTTAAAAAAGTATGTTGTTGTTCCAAGGCTGATGATGCTGATATGAGAGTTCAGAAAGGTGGCTGAGAAAATTATGAGACCCATGCATTGGAAACAACAATTATATATAATTTCTGATAAACTTTTCTGCTTGAATTTGACCTGGCATTTCAGAGGAATGGACCTGCCTAGATACCTGCCTGTACTGAGTTGGCAGTGGCAGAAACAAAACCAGCACATCACAGCTGAATTTCTCACTCTGCATGTGTGTTAAACCACTCACAGCTTGAGTGGTTTAAAAGGCCAAGTTCACAAGGCAGCACTTTTCTATCAATGCTAATTTGAATAGCACACCACAAATTACAGCTGATTTCTACACTCAGGGCAAAATAGGAAGATGATTTTACCATGATGCAACATAATGTGAGCCTAAGCAAGAAGTTACATTATTATGCCAGGTAATACAGCCTTGACTTTACTGTGGGTGCAATTATTCTGTTATCAACACAAGGAAAGTAAACAAGTAGGATAAGCATCTGTATCACTACTCACTTTTGATACAACCATTACTTCTCTGTACATTATTTTCAGCAGTGAAGGAAACCAAAACCAAGCATGATTTACTAACTTGAAATTTTTCTGGGGGAAAGAAACTTCTACCGAGAATATCATTCATCTCAATCTCCAGACAAAGGAATGATTCAAGAGAAGTCTGGAAAAGAGCTGGTAAGCTATCTACCTGGCATAAAAGCTTGGAGAGCCTTTTCTCCAGACCAGCTGCTCCCCGTGCTATCTGCTGGCAGAGCACTTACCTGCTGACTTACTGCAGGAGGAGGCATGCAGAAGCTAATTATAGCCCAGTCTTAAATGTTTACATATGAAACACCTGCACAACTGGATACAAAACAAATGCACTCCAGCAAAACGCACACAAAACACAGAGAAACCCGTGACATTGCACCACGAGCTGGATTTGGGGGGGGGTTCTGAACACAAGAAAACAGTTTCTACTGTGAGTGTGGTCAAACAGGTTGCCTAGAGAGGTTGTAGAGCCACCATCCTTGAAGAGGTTCAAAACCTGACTGGACTCTGTCCTGGGAAACCTACTCTAGGTGACCCTTCATTGATGAGGTGGGTGAGACAAGATGATCTCAAACGGTCTCTTTCAACCTAAAGGTTTCTAATTAATTTGCCTAAGTACTAGCACATGCAGCTTGTTTAGAAGGATAGTAGCTTCACATGTCATGTTAAGTCTGCCCTCATATAATGTGCCATCTCCTGTGTGAAAGCACAGAAGGAGTTCATGCAGATTAATAGTCTGTGAGTCCCAGCCACCCACCTGCACAGATTATTAGGCATATTATGAAAACAGGCTCAAATAACTTACCCTTCTTCCTTGGTGCATTTATCCTAATAATTCTTCCTCTAGTTTCTTGTACTAACTGTAAGAATCTTCAGTGTTAAAGGATGTAATTGTTTCTCTACTGCAGATGCTTGGGGGGGAGGATGTGAAGCTTCAGCACTGCATGGGATAGGAGGGGTTGTGCTTATGTACACCCCAGCTCAAAAAGAAAGTAGAGACAATGATCAGTTTGCTGAATTATTCCATTTGCTTCTGCTATGTTGGATAGGCCATTTGCAATTTCTCTTTGCTTTCAATGAACGTCACAAGTTTTCTCACCTGCTTTCCCCAGGTTAGACACAGAAGCAATACATGAGGCTGGAAGAAACATTTATTACCACACCTAATGTCAGGCTTTTTTTCCAAAAATCTGGAAACCCCAACTGCAAGAGAGTTTTCTGATAGTAGTTCAGTGACAGAGATTGACTCATCTCTTGTTCCTCAGGTTTGCTGGCCTTTGCTCCTGTTTTCAGGTTCCCTTCACTACTTACAAGGCTGGGTAGTGTTTGGCTTGAAGAACACAGTGTAATTATCTTTTCTCCAGTAACTATTTGTTATTTCCATTGTATGTGACTCAGGTCTCAAAAACTTTTAAGCAAAGCTTGCAAGCACCTGAACCAGAAACTACAGAATACCTTGTTACTGCTCTGCAAATACATGATGTTCTAAACATCCCTCAGCTCCCACAATTCTGCTCCTCGTTTGAACTATACTAAAATTCTAAGTGATTTTTTTTTAAAATTCCTCTTCATTGCACTTGTAATGATAAATGGCCTAATATTCACAAAACACCTTGTCCTCTGCACAAGCAGCTTATAAGTGCAGACTTCTAACAGTGCTAAAAAAAAAATAGGCTGCTGCCATGACTGAAGTACCGTATCTTTCATATAAGCTCAAAACAAAGAGTCAGTGTAGTTAAAGGACATATTTTGTGGCTGCTTGCCCTTTTTTACCTTTTTTATTCTTTAATGTGCGATTATTCTGTTGAAAGATGGGAGATACCTTCCCATTTTCATTCCAGATTAATCTCTCCTACACCAGATGTCCAAAGAGCCTCTGCTGATTCCTCAAAGAAGCCATTTCTCCAAGTGGCTTGTCCTGCACCCCAGCCGGCCAGGGCCTGTCTATCTGCTCCTCTCACAGCTCCCCTTTGCAAAAAGCTGTTGTCAGGAGGCTCTACTGGTCAGAGGAAGGGACCATCTGGTTCCATACCCTACCACTGCTAAGTTGCCAGCAACCAAGGAATTGCAAAAGCATGTAACTGTACTTTCCAAACATTTTCCCACCCTACAGCAGTTTGATGAATAAGGACTTGCAGACCCAGAGGCATATTTAATGGCTGTCAGTGGTTCTTCTTTCACGAGTTTTGTCCAGTTGCCATTTGAACTCCATAAAATTCCAGGGTGGCCAGGCATCTGCTGCTTGGCTCATGTCAGAAGAACCAAAACCCAGGACTCTATTTTGTATTGAATGTACTACTGATGAGCTTCTCCCAGTGCCTCTCATTTTTGTACTAAAACAGATGATGAAGGAATGCTTCTCCAATGCTATTCATTATTTTTGAAACTTCTATAATATCTTACAACCCCAATTGTTCTTTTCCGGTCAATTTTGTCATTCCTTGCACAAAATATTTTCTGCCTTTTACTCATTCTTGTGGTGCATCTCTGTAACTTTTCCATTTGTGTCATCCATTTTTAAATGGGAGAACAGAAACATTACATAGCATTTCAGATAAAAGCACACCATCAGTGAAGTAGCTATTTTGTTCTGTTCCTTTTCTAATCACACCTAAAGTTCAACTATTTTTGACTGATCCTAATAACTAATAGTTCAGCTATTAGTTTTCTAGAATCATATCTAAAACCTCATTCCAGTTTGTGACCCACCACCATGTATGCAAATCCATGGCTGTTTTCTCTGTGTGAATCTCTATAGAATTTCATTTGCCTTTTTATCACTCAGTCATTAAATCTCTCAGTGTTCTACAGGAATTCCTCACATAGCCCATCTCTGTATAATGACTGTCCTGTATGTCTTCAGAGACCTTTGCCACCTCCTTACTTCTACTTTTTTCCAGATCACTATTAATATATGAGACAATAAAGGTTCCAATGGGCCTGCAATAATAACTCACTGTGGAAACTGACCACTTATTCCAACTTTCTGATTCTTACTTTTAACCAAACACTTATCCATGTGAGAACTTTCCCTTTTATTCCTCAAAGTCTTATATTTAAATCCTTTTGGAAGCACAACTTGTCACTCAGTTGCTGCCAGCCTGCATAAGACAATAGGGTGCTTCAACAGAAACAGAAAAGGATATTTTCCCCTCTGGATTTGATTTTAGCCCAATTAATTGCATGTTGATTGTGTGTGCTTTCATGAATGTTACTTAAAATGTGTGCTGGGTACCTGCAGCTGGGTCAGGAACAGGACCTTCTTTATGTGCTTTGAAATTACTCAAAGCCCATAGACATTTAAACTGGAAATTATGGAATTGGATGAAATTATGTATAAACTTTGTGACTAGCAAGGCAACAATGTGTTCAGAGTGACAGGTAGCAAATTCATGATGTTAAAAAACAATCAGCATAGGATATGAAAATTGGGACTAGATAAGTAATGCTAGGGTATCACCCTTAGCTAGTCCCATCCTTAACTTCTGTCTAATCTAATCCCATGAATTACTGTGCTCTCCCACTATCCTCTCTTCTCTGTTCAGCACCTGGAGACCTCCCCAAAAGCCTGTGGGAAGCTGCTCAGAACAGGAGAAAAAACTTTAAGTTTGCAATGAAGATACGGAAATCACAGAGGAAAAAAGAATAAAACACGGAATTTGGAGCACATAATCCTTGTAATAGTATAAGCTCACACATCAGTAATGCAGTTTATCAACCATTCAGTGGTTCCTAAACTGGTTCTGCATAGGTCAGTGCTGGAGTGGTTGTGTGGGGGACTGAAAAGAACAGAAGCATTTTTTTGAAATATTCTTATGTCAATTGCCTTATCTTCTGTCCAATTACTATGCCATTCACCATTTCAGTAAAGTTGATGTCATTTTTGCGTTTAGTTTTTTGTTCATGACAGTTTTTCCTCCTGCCTCCACTCACTAGATAAGCATTTTTGATTAATTGATTACATTTATGTGTAGAAGTGACATATTCTATCTAAAGCCATTCTTGAGTAAAGGTCTAGTGTTTTTAAGTTATGAAGAGGACCTTTGTGATGGGAAGTAATGGAAGTGAGAGCTACAGACACTATAAGCTTCCCACTGAAGTGCTACAATTATTTCAATTAACAGAAAGAAAGATCAACCTAAAACATGAAGAAATTGCAGGGGAGGGGGGGAATGCTTTCAGCGGTTTCTGCTGGAAGGGTACTGAGTTAAAAAAAAAACAACCCACACACAAAAGCCTCGAAACAGATTGACAGAAACATGGCATTGAAAAAAATATTTATCACAAAAAAGCTTTGTCTAAAATTTGTAATTGATTTTATTATTCTAATTACCAATTAGCTAAGAATTTTGTAAGAGCTACAAAAGCTTTGCTAATGATATTGTAAAGCAATTGCTAGGTTTTAGGGCTGCAATGTTCAAATATGTGTGAATCTTTCCCAGTGGACACAGGCCTTATCTTCATCGAAGGTCCTAGGAAATAGATGAAATTAGAGGTGAACACGGGCAGCCACACAAATCTGTTTTAGACCTGTAATTATAGCCTTTTGACCCTGCACTACTCCCTCCTATAAAGGCCCAAAGCTACAGCTGCATGTGTGGAAGATGGAAAGAGCAGGATTAGTCATGTTGGTTGTAACAACCTTTCAGTAACCACACCATAATGTCCTGCTTCAAGAGGTGGTGACCATTCTGGTGCTAACTCGAACTCCACTGTTGGAGGTGGTGGTATTAGTGTCAACGATGTCACTCAACCAGCTTCTAAACCTATACCTGCCCCCATAAAAGTGGATCCTCCTACACCTGTGCTCTGATATAAATTTAAATCAAGGTCCACACAAGGGGGAATGTGGAAGGGAAAGCTTGAGCTGTGATGTATCACAAGTGCTCTCTTTCACATGTTCTGGACAGGACTTAGCATGCCATATCTCTGTAAAGGACTGAGTTTTGAGTTCCCCCTGCACTAGTGACCACCGGTGAGAACAGAAAACTGACCACACTGGAGTAAACATCTCCCCTTCCCAGCACATTTTGTACCCCATGCACAAGGCAGTTTTCATAGAGCTGTGTAGCATCCTTGACACAAGGCAGAACTGTGTCCGATATCCTTAGGAGACCTCTGTGTAAAGATGGAAAGCACAGTATGTGCTTGAGTGCTAAGCATAGAGCCAAGAAGCACCTTTCACTTTTAATGATGCTTAATGCTCCAGAACATTTACCACTCTCTCAATTTACTTTCCCCTTTTAGCTCAACAATGTTCACCTTCACAACAGATTTACTGGTGAATGCCACAGCTTCTCACTGGTCAGTAAATGGTTATTGTACGAAGGCATTTAAATCAAATCCCACTCCACAAATAAGACACCAGGAAAAACAGGAAATTCTATGGCCCACTCTTAAAAACACTTTTGATGCTCTCCTCAGCCATACTTGGAATTGGTGTCTGTCTGCTGACCTTGAACAGCCAGACATATTATTCCACTTTACTCTCTGCCTAGCCAGTAATCTTTTCCTTTTGCTCTTCAGCAGCAATCTGTCATATCAAGCATGCCGCAGTAGCACGAGTGTTTACCTTGTTGAGATGATCCAGCCAAGCCATGAGGCACTGCAGGGGTTCTTTGAGTCCCCCAGTGCTATGTACAGGTATCATCTGAGTTTTGCTGTCTGGAGTTTTGCTTCCACCAATCAGGATCCCTGTAATGGCTTTGGCATTGCCCTGCTTGTGTATTCTGGAAAAATCTTGCTAAGCGTGTTCTCTCCACAACCAAGATTAAAGTAGGTGAAACATCTGTAGTGATCCCCCAGTGTTCAGGTAATCCAGCTGGGATCAAGCACTGTGTCTTCATCCCAGTGGCCATTGCTTAGCTTCAGCTCCAGGCTCAGCCATTTGCCTCTAGATCTAAGAACCAGATAAATCCTAGTCCCATTGCGTTGCTTCAGAGCATGTATTTATCAGACTTCAATATATCATCAGAAAGGATCATCAAGACTAAGTATATGAATGATAAAAGGGCAACTATTCAGGAGGGACTCAACCAACCTGAAACAGAAAAGACAAGTTTTAAAAAAAAAATGTGTACAAGCATTTTCCTTGCTGTTCAAGTGACATGTATGAGGCCCTTTTGGGCACATCTGGCAGTGAAAGAATGTGGACCTCTTTGCCTGTCCATGCATTGCCCTGTTTACTCTGAGGAAAATAAGATTCCAGGACAGATCAGATAACTGTGATAATGACTTCAGACATAGCCTGACTGCTGAATAAGGATACTCCCGAAAACCTGTTGGCAGGTTTGTGGAGACAAGAGAAGGCTGGGACAGTGTGCAAGGGATGCTACACTGGGAGAAAGAGTCCTGTGAGGATGAAGCAGTGCTAATAAAATTTTTAAATTTAAATGGAAGAAGGAAATTTACAGAATGTGGAAAACAGGACTGGCCACTTGGGAGAAATGTAAGAATGGGATTCTGTGATTCTGTAAGGTAGTCAGAGAATGCAGGGATGCAACGAGGAAAGCTAAGGTCCTCCTGGAATTAAATATGGCGAGGTGTATCACTGACAACAAAAAGGGTTTCTTCTAGTACCTCAGAAGAAAAAGGAAGACTAGAGGAAATGTAGGCCTGCTGATGGATGAGGTGGGTGCCCTAGTGGTGGAAGACACAGAGAAGGCAGAATTATTGAATGATCCACCAAGAGGAAACCATGCTTGACCAATCTGATTGTCTTCTATGACTGGCTGACTGATGAGGAAAAATCAGTGGACATTATCTACCTTGACTTCAGCAAGGCTTTTGACACTGTCTCCCATAACATCCTCATTAGGAAACTCAGGAAGTGTGGGCTAGATGAGTGGACTGTGAGGTGGATTGAGAGCTGGCAGTGTGACAGAACTCAGAAGGTGGTGATCAATGGAGCAGGGTCAAGTGGGAAGCCTGTAGCAGCGGTGTCCCCAGGGGTCAACACTTGGTCTGGCCTTGTTCAACATATTCATCAACATACTGAACGAGGAGACTGAGTGTATCCTCAGCAAGTTCACTGATGATACCAAACTGGGAGGAGTGGCTGACACTCCAGAGGGCTGTGTTGCCACCCAGTGTGACCTGGACAGGCTGGAGAGCTGGGCAAAGAGGAATCTAATGAGGTTCAAAAAGGGCAAGTGTAGCGTCCTGCATCTGGGGAGGAAGAACCACGTGCACCAATACAGGTTAGTGGTGGACCTGCTGGAAAGTAGTTCTGAGCCAGCAGTGTGCTTTTGTCACCAAGAAGGCCAATGGAATCCTGGGATGCATTAGGAAGAGTCTGGCCAGTAGGTCAAGGGAGGTCATCCTCCCCCTTTATTCTGCCCTGGTGAGGCCACATCTGGAATATTGTGTCCAGTTCTGGGCTCCTCAGTTCAAGAGAAACAGGGAACTTGTCGCGGACTGAGATAGGTAAAGCCACGACCCACACCCCCTCCTCAGGGGATCGAGGGCTGAGGACCACTCCCCGTCACACTCACAAACAACGCTTAGGAATCAGTAGGTTTATTAAAGGCACTGAGGGTTTGGCAAGGCCAATATCAAATGTTATATATATAAGCAACACACAAAAAGACTATATAGAGTCCATCTCTCACAGAACTGCTAGAGAGAGTCCAGTGGAGGGCAACAAAGATGACTGGGGGTTTGAACAATCTCTCTTATGAGGAAAGGCTGAGAGAGCTGGGACTCTTTAGCCTGGAGAAGAGAAGGCGGAGGAGAGACCTTATTAATGCCTATAAGTATCTAAAGGGTGGGTGCAAGGAGGATGGAGCCAGACTCTTTTCAGTAGTGCCCAGTGACAGGACGAGGGGCAAGGGGGACCAGCTGGAACACAAGAATTGCCATTTAAATATGAGGAAAAACTTCTTTACTGTGAGGGTGACAAGGCACTGGAACAGGCTGCCCAGGGAGGTTGTGGAGTCCCCTTCTCTGGAGATATTCAAAACTCACCTGGATGCAGTCCTGAGGGATGTGCTCTAGGGGATCCTGCTTTAGTGGGGGAGTTGGACTAGATGATGCACAGCTTTTCAATTGGATGCTGCCAGAGGGTAGGAAGAGGCTGCAGGAGGACCTGGACAGGCTGGATCGATGGGCCGAGGCCAATGGCATGAAATTCAACAAGACCAAGTGCAGGGTCCTGCACTTTGGCCACAATAACCCCAGGCAGCGCTACAGGCTGGGGGAAGAGTGGCTGGAGAGCAGCCCGGCAGAGAGGGACCTGGGAGTGCTGGTGGACAGCCAGTTGAACATGAGCCAGCAGTGTGCCCAGGTGTCCCGGAAGGCCAATGGCATCCTAGCTTGGATCAGGAATTGTGTGGCCAGCAGGAGTAGGGATGTTATTCTCCCCCTGTACACAGCACTGGTGAGGCCTCACCTCGAGTACTGTGTGCAGTTCTGGGCCCCTCACTTCAAGAAGGACATTGAGGTGCTGGAGCAGGTGCAGAGGAGAGCAACAAGGCTGGTGAAAGGACTAGAGGGGCTGAGGATGTTGGGGTTGTTTAGCCTGGAGAAGAGGAGACTCAGGGGGGACCTCATCACTCTCTTCAGCTACCTGAAGTGAGGATGTAGTCAGGTTGGGGCTGGGCTCTTCTCCCAGACAACTGGTGACAAGACAAGAGGGCACAGCCTGAAGTTGCTCCAAGGGAGGTTTAGGTTGGATATTAGGAAGCACTTCCTCACGGAGAGGGTGATTAGACATTGGAATAGACTTCCCAGGGAAGTGGTGGAGGCACCATCCCTGGATGTGTTCAAGGCAAGGCTGGATGTGGCACTTAGTGCCATGGTCTAGATGGTGTGGTGGTGTTGGTCATAGGCTGGACTTGGTGATCTTAAAGGTCTTTTCCAGCCTTGGTGATTCTGTGATTCTGTGATTCTGTGAAAGTCTGCTTAACAAAGAAGCAAAGAGCTACACCCCTCTGAGCCCCCAGGTTAGGGGTTCTGTACATCATCAGCCATGATGTAGTGTAGTGGCTGTTAGCCCAGGCATAATGGGATTGAGAAAGCATGGCCATGAGGGACAGGTTACATCTGGCTGAAATCTATTGCAGACAGCATGGCCAAAGATCTCTGTAACAAGAGATGGGATTGAGTAAATGACTGGGAGACCTTGAATTTGGAGACATGTCCCTTTGAAGAAAAGACCTATGGTTTCAGGCAGAACTGAGTCTTTTTCCTTTTTCCTAATTAAACCAAGCCAAGAAAGTTTCATAACCCTGCAATTCTAGGTGGTGTGAATGCATATACCAGCTAAATTACTACAAATACATTACTGTGAATTAAAGCTGAGACCTGTAATTTAATCCATCAGCTCTAGGGTATACTATCTTCCACTTAGGAACCAGCATCAGTTTAAAGCCAGCACACATCTAGGCTATCTTTCAGGCTGAATGCACAAGATATGGTTCATAACTTTCATGCTGATTTCCCTCTCCACTCCAGTATCTTGCAAACAATTTGTACTCACTGGCAATGTAATAACAGCTCCTCCAGTCACCAGTGCACAAAGCCAACAGCCAAGGGTTCCCACAGCTCAAGGAGATCATTATGGCCCAGCATTTAAGTCTTCAAGGTAACGTTGAAACACTGGAATTCACCTCAGTTGTGTGGAAGCTTTAAAAACAACCATACAGTCTCTAAATTAAGGCATGACTGGAAATAGAACACAGGCATTCCCTGTATTCATCATTTGTTAGACTCTTGTGACTACCATCAATTGGTAAGCAGACATGTAGGTTGAAAAATTAGATAAGCAGAAACCCCTCAGTTCTTTTTTAGCAGGAAAATGCTAAATAAATAAGGAAATGCTCTTCACCTAGAGGCATCTTTCAGGCTTATATGTATTGTCCCTTTGTGTACACCTTATTACTCCTGACTAACCAGCTTGAAGTCAACAACTCTTCCTAATGCTTTTTTTATTGAAGTGTTTGAAGTTAGACTAGTAGGACGTCCAGGAAAAAAAAAAAAAATTAACTCTCTCTCCCCTCCCCTCAACCTACCTTCCTACTACACCAGGAAATTTATTTATGAGTGGGCTTTGCACTCATGACAAGATTTTAGCTTGGGACAAGCAGTGAAACCATCCCCAGTTTAACACAGAAAGTGTTCTGCAGAGCATGACAGGATGGCTCCAGATGACCCGTATCCCATTTGCTGGATATGCTATTTTATCTTTTATCCTACAAGGAGGAAGACTGAAAGCATTCAGTCAGACTTTATAGCAGTCTGGTTAAAAAGCTGGAGGCTGAAAATGCATCACAAGAAATTTAATCATGCCTTATAAAACATAAAAACTTTCCTCTTCAAATCAAGATTTTGTAATAGACAACATATAACTTTGCTCTCCTCTTCTACTTTAGCTGTGGTTCTAGTCAGTTCTTTCAGAAAAACAGTGGGAAATCAACACAGTCTGGGGGAAAATAAACAGTTTACAAATTCAATGTACAAAATAAATTTACAACAATAATTTCTATAAGAAATTTTAAAAAGGCAATCATGTAAGCCTTCATCTGTAATCAATGCAGACAAGCATTAAGTACTTTTGCATTAACCCAAAAATAGACATTGCAAACAGAAAGTTTCGGCTGCCCTATTTTGCTGTTCAGTTCCAGTATTTTAAATACTTATGTTTAAAATATTTATATTTAAAAAAAAAAAAGTCTTACATTTATTTCACACATAAAATGTTAAAAAATCCATACCAGTCTGTTCCCATCACACAGCCATAATACCTAGCATAGGATTTTTCATCCACAAGATAAAAGCAAAAACTGGTCTCAGAGGGGAAGTAGAGAATGGTTAAAATATATCAAGTGACATAACTTGTGCACCTAATTAAACAGGAGCTCCACTATATGTGATATATAGGTAAAGGAATGCTTGTATCATGCAGCATTTTGATCAGACCTTTGGGACACAGGCTAAGGCAGAAAACTATCAAGGTATTACATCTAACATGCTGTTTATAATTAAATTGAATTCTACCTGAAGTCCTGGAAAAGAAAAAGAAGAGAAAACAATGTGTACATTATTTTTATGTCTGCAGAGCACAACGTCAAGGAAATCTTCTCATGCTTGGACTTTGAATGATGTGATAAATTCTCTGCTATTCTCATCTGTGCCATTAAGCTTAGGGAAATGATGAAACTGTACCCTGTCTTGAACCAGTCTGCCATGAAAAGGGACAGCTTCACCCTCCCTGCCCTTCTAGCCAAGGATCTCCCACTTATGGTAGCAGAGCTCTCTTAGGGTAAGCTAGGCCAGTTGTAGAACTGCATTGTCAAAAAAGCCATCTTAAATGTTTTCCCTCTGGGTAAATCCAGTAACTTGACAAACTGTATATATCACCTAGGAAACACCAAAGTATTTCTGAATGGGGCAGATAGCTGCAGAATGCTGCTTTCCCACAAACTGTAGGAGAACTGCAGTTTAAAAATAGATGCCATTGAACAATCATCACACAACATGTAGAAGTTCACACTATCATTGGAGGACTGATCACCTCCCAAAATCATTCAAGCAACACTGCAGTTGATTCAAGGGAGAAAGGAGTGTTCTTATAAAGCTGCCAGTGTATGGAACCAGAGCATGACAAGATATATATACTAAGATATTTATGAGTTTGGGATTGTAGCACAGAGTAGAAGCTCTCATTCTGAAGGGAAATAATTAGTCCAATGCAACTCATACCAAACAAGGTACTAAGCGTCCTCCCTGCTCTCTGGTTCAACCTCCCTCAGCTGTTCTGTGAGTCTCCACACCAGCTTTCTTCCCTGCATGCTACTGGAATTTCTCATACATGATTTTGGGCTACATAAACGTTCTTTTATTTCAGCGTTGACCAGAGTTGACTATCTCTTCAATTGCTTTCCAATTACCTGGCTCAGCCATCTCAGCACCAAACAGTTTTATTCAATCAGACCAATTAACAGCATGGCACTGTCAATTAGCCAAATCCCTTCTCAGAGACCATCTTTCTCAGGTAGTGCCTCCTGCACTCCTAACTACATCTAGGAGCAATGGGCCTACTCCAATGCTAAGGTAAGCATCTTTAATGCAAGTTTTGCTTGTGTCATTAAGACTCTACTTACTGTACTATTTCCATACAAAAGCAGACCTCCCTAGAGAGGTTTATGAACTAGACAGTGTTACAGCTAGTGCCTTGACAGCATGGCCAAGAGCAGCAGGGTGTCCTGTGGCTACCACAAAAAGCTCCATCACTTCCTCAGCCAAGGCACAGGTACGCAACAAACAACAAATATTCTGTGAGGCATCTGGGAAATCCCTCTCTTCATGGAAATCCCTCTTTAAAGGGAAGGAAAATAAGAACGGAGACCACTGAAGAGAAGTGGGCTCTCTGGATTGAAAAAACCCTAAGAAGATAGCCAGGGTCACAAAACCAATCAGGCTGCCACCATCCAAGGAAAGAGGCTTGCTTTACTGCTTGCAGTATTACAGCAGCAGCTGTAACAAGGCAAGTGCAGACACAGACAATGAACCAGTCATGTTTTACTCCAAAAAGAGTTTCATAGAGTGAACTGAAGCTAGACAGGGCCCATGTCCTTCATGTCAGCTACTCCTATGTCCAACTTCATTCACACAGCCAGAGTTGAAATGTTGAATCACAGTCTGAGATAATGAAGAAGTATGCCCTGAGCACTTTCTGGGACTGCACTACACTGATACAGTCTAGTCTGCCTGTTGTCCCTGAGAATTCGTCACCTCCCTGTTTTTTCTGTGGAGGGAATATCTTTGGTCTGGGTGAACAGCAGCTTTTGCTGACCTACACTGCCATGAACTGCGTGTGATATCACTCTGCCAGTGTAATCAGCTGCCTAGGCCCAGATAATACTGAAGGGAGTTGTGTCAGAGGGATGTGGAACTGTGACCGGTCCCTGTGAATGTGTGGAGGAATTGCTGTTGATTACAGGGCGCATAGCAGAGAAATGCAGTTCAAGGAGGCCCTCTCTAAGTGCCTAAGTTAGGGCAGATGAATCCTAGCCAGAAACCACCGGGTTGCCCTATGTATTGGTTGCTAAGTTTTTCAAGACTCGGGATTTGGGCTGTGGTTGTGCAGCCGAAGTGCTGATCCCTCTGACATCTGTTTCCTGGGAATCGCCAGGAAGAAAGCACCCACTGCAAGGTGTTGTGACAGTCTCGGCTGCTGGAGTTAGCCCAGACTGCCTTGCCTGCTCCCACAGTGTCTGCTGTATTCAAGTGGAAGAAACAAACTATTTTTGCTCCTGTCATCTCCCTTTCCCAGCAAACTCCCAGTCGGCTTTTGGCAGAGGGGAGACAATCAGAACATTGAAATCTGAAATTCTGATGGGTGCTCAAAGGAAGCAACAGGGACTATTCACCTGGCCCTCCTCATCCTTTTCCCTATTCCTTTAACAACAGCCCTATGAGTTGCACTGGATCAGTTACCATCCCATCAACCAGTGTGTAGGGAAGAGCTGGTCCCTTGGTTCCACCTTCTGCTGATTGTGCTGCACCCCTGATGGATACCTGAGCCAGCCTCAGGCCTCCCCTTGCTTGCTGCAGTGCCCTAGAATTATTCACACTTCAAGACTTCCACAGTATCCCCTGGCATCTTTCTCTCCTCAGCCCAGACAAAAAAGCTAGTTGCCCAGAGCCAGAAAAAGTGGGAAATTAAAGGTTTTATTAGAAGGAATAAAAAATTATGGTATTTATCTTACTAGAAGTTACTAAGTAAGCAAATACAGCTGAATTATGACAGGCTACCTTTAGCTTAAAATTAATACAATATAAGCATCAAATTCCAGTCATTATATGAGAGAAAGTTAATCAGAACACTGAAGTTTGTCTAGACATTGTCAGGTGTCAGACTATGGAGATAATATATTTTTTTAGTAGTATCACAGAATATATTAATACTGAATCAGAAGTCTTGATTAAATGCTTTATTAAATTACAAAGCCTGCTAAAAGCAAAAAAATCTTCATTTCATTTCACAGGTAAAACCTACTTCCCATCTGTATGGGACTGTATGTTACAGACTTCAGAAAGGTTTTTAAAAATCTCTTGTACATAGAAAATGAAGTTGTTACATCTTCATCCTGAATATGCACAGAAATCATCTGATCTGCGTAACACTGGCATGCTTCGGGAAGCCACCATGTGCTACATGTAAAAAAGCACAAGCAGGTCCCCTTTCCCTCCTTTCCCTACATTTTCATGGCAAAAATACTTCCTTTCCATTCCTCATTACAGCAGATTTGGATTGCTGTTATCTTTGTAATTAAAGATTAAGATAAGACAGCAACAGTAATATCTCTGATCATAAGCAGTTTTGGGGAAATGGAAAGAAACAACTTTTATATGTTTTAGTGAATTTTTCAGAAAATCACACAGCATTTTTAAAAAATCTGTCCCAAATGTAAGCAAAGGGAAAATTTTTTATCTACTATGGCACTAGAAGTGAATAATGCCTTTCCACACCATTGTTTGTAACTTTTAAATCTCAGAGACTTCTTAGTGTCTAAAGGCTTGTAAAGCACTCGTTAGTTCAAGAGATATAAATAAGTAGTGGCCAGTGGGTTATAGTTAAGTCATTAAAGTGTGTCATTTCCTACTGGTGTCGGTATAAAACTTGTTTTGGATTTCAAAAGCATTTCAACTACCTACTGGTAATGATCCAGCCTTATTAAAAATACCATTGTATAATCGATGGTAGACACTCTTTTTCCAAGAAGGTTGTGCTGATGTCTGGAGCACAGAATCTATTTTTATTACTGTTACTCCTAAGTCATTGAATGTCTTAGCAATCCATTTGACAAGATGTTCAGTGTGAGAAATTCATTTGCTAACCCAGAGTTGATGCTTTCTTCTGTATTTCAGACAACAGATGCCAGTGCCAATGGACCAGCTACACCCATTTCTCACTCTTTTGAATAAAGAATAGGAAATCTTACATAACATGGTTAATTTCAGGATTGCTAGGAAAGACTTTGGATCCCTTTCTAATCAATAGAGAAAAATAATGGTTTCACATTGGTGATAAGCACAAAGACACCTACAAAAGTGCCAGATGTCTGCTGACAGAGCAACGCAAAATGGCTTCTAGCCTACCAAGAAAGCATGTGGACAAGGGAAAGCCAAAGAAGGGCCAGACTTGCAGCCAGGACACATCATTTCCTGAGCAGGGCAGTGCCAAGGGACTGTGTGGGGTGGGGGAAGGATGCGACAGGGACAGGAAGAGCAGAAATGGTCACCCTTAGGGAGACAGCAATCAATCCAGTGAGAAATTGCCAAATTCAGACACGTAAGCCATCTTTAACAGGCCTCCAGGACCTCTCTGACAACTCTCTGTCTTGAGCTATGCTGACAGGATCTGCTGCAGACTAATCCCATGTAAAAAAACTCTTAGACAAAAACAAAACAAAACTATTTCTTCATTTTTTCCCTCCATTAGACTTCCCATTCAAAAAATCCATTCTTTCAGGTACTTGCACGCTTCTATGGTCAATGGATACATTTTTTCATTAAAATTTGTATAATTTGGTCCAGTAATTCCAGGTTTTTCAACTAAAGGAGCTATAATAATAACTTCTAACATAGAAATGCTGTCTGCAGAAGGCCTCTACGTTGTGAGGGTTATACTAACCAGTTTTGTCTGTATAATTTAACAGTTCACAGCTACATGAAGGACCATTAACAGCAAGGCTGAGTTTTTTTCACTCCTTTGTAATAACCAAATTCACCTAACCAGTTTTTATGAAAAAATTACATAGCATATTACAGCTGAACTGAAAACTTAAAAATATAAGACTATTTTTACATTGTTTACTACTTCCCTTTACAGTGTGCTGAAGTACAGCAATTATTTAATGTGTTTCTATAGTTGTAGCAGCTTTAGTTTGCATGTTTCCATAAAACAGGGGATCCTCTTTTGGTAACAAGAATGTACTCGTTCACCACAGTAGCTTCAGAAAAGTTCCTAAAATGCACTTCTCCGTATGGAAATTTAGAACCTATCATGAGTTACCCTTTGTATATATGATGGCATCAGTTCTCCTGACCACATCCAAAACTTTCCCATGGAGGGACCTGTAGGAATAGTGACCATCATCAATACAAAATCCTTGGGCCAACCAGTATTCACCTCACCCACTTGTCGCCTCACCCCTAATAGCCACTTAGCCCTTTGATCTCCAGCACAAAGCATTGAAGTGTCCCAACCTTGGCAGAGGGTATTTGTGTTGGAGAATTGGCTATAGCCTCTTACAGAGACCTTCTGCCAGGCAGGCCTGCAGGACAGACAGGCTAGTACAGCAGAATGAAGGTGCAGTGCACCTCATTGTTCACAGACAGAGTGGTGGTTGTAGGTTTGCAGAAATATTAGGCCAGCAAAATACAGGAATAGGAGCCTGCCAGCTGACACTGACAACCAAAATGATATTCTGTAGATAAGAGAGATCCTCTTCACACCAGTGTCAAGTGAAGAGACTAGGGAAAAACAGAAAGCAAACAGCAAAAAGGGTCATGTTAACCATTTGTCTTACTCCAAAAACCAGAGATGGTTCCCAAAGTGTAATTGAACAAACGATTTTTTTGCATCAGCAAACACCTATTCAGCCAGCATAAAATTTGAAGCTTTTAAGCATGCATATTGAGGGAAGTGGAGTAAAGTATTTTAACATATGATGTTTCAGTTCACTCAGAATTGAATTTTAAACTGTTTTGACCTTTGTGTATTGAATTTTATGCTGTGCCTCAGCAGAGCCCTCCAGCAAAGTAATTTCTACTGAGATTAATCTCAGCACTACTGGGATTTTGGATTTAGTAGCTTTCTGGACATAATTGCAGGAAGCTTGACACTTTGATACAAGACTAATTTGTAAACATATTTTGAGTGGATATCTTGTGATTGAAATACACTATTAACATGCTTTGCAAATTGATGGAGAAACCTTTTACTACCAGACTAATTGCTGCAAGCATCACATTAAACAAAGTAAGGAAATAAACTGGTGTCTCCTTGGTCTAGGATCGACACATAGGAATATCTGTTTTGTTTCTTTTACACTTCATGGATCTTTCACGGATCTTCCATTTTTAAGCCATGAACTTTCAAAATACATTGCTTTAACTGTATCCTTTTCCATAGTACTCTCAGAGGATGCAATGCATCTGTAGAGACAAACTTTGAACACGTCTTTTAAGAACACAGTTGAGGGCAACCACAATATGTTCCTTTATAGTGTCCAAAATACAGCCTAAACATCCTGAGCAGAAACTGACTTTAATCCCAGTAAATACTGTTTTAGGTAGAAGGCCATTAACATTATTAAATCAGAATGCCATTACGGGGGAACTGCAGCAGCACAGAAACAGTAGTGACATCAGTCATTAGTTGGTCCCAAAATGAAAGCGCAACCACGATTTCTCTATTCCCTGGTCTCCCATATTGCTTAATGGGGAGCCATCAAGGTCCAGGAATCGATTTTCAAGTAGGAGCAGTTCTCCTGAGCAGCTCTGAGACAAACAGCAGTATTTGCCTCAGCAACGTGCTTAGAAAAGAGCAGGACAGTCTGCCTCAACCTCTCTCCTTGATTTTCCAGCTCTACTCCCTTCAGCCTGGGAAAATAACTCCTCAAGGAATACCAACTAAAAGCTGATGACTCACTTTGCTAGGGAGTCCAGGGCTGCAGCCAGGTGTTTGCAGAAGTGAAACAAAATACTTGGTATTCTCACTCACTTTAGGAGCAGTCTCCCAGCTCAACTCAGGAGGTCCCTGGCTGCCCCATGCCAGTCAGGCTGCTGGCCTCTCATCCCATATTGCCATGCCTATTACCCAGTGGTAGCTAAGAGTGCTTTACCCAGTGCCCCATGACCTGTAGAGGTCTCAGACTAGACCTTTCACAGTTTATACTACAAAAGAGATTTCTGGGAGGTAGACAATATCCCAATCAATGTCTGGAAGCCAGCCAGAACATCTTTGACTTCCCAGAGGGCAAGCACTGAACACCTCTGCAATCTCTAAACAACTGGCTATGTCTTCTGTGGACATTTCCCGTAAATTTGTAGGGTGCATGCAAGAACAATTCCACACCACTGAGTAAAACAGAAGCAGGCTGTGCTTTGGAGTGCAGAACCTCAGATACCCACACTGTAGAACTGCTGGTTTAGCCTCAGCTTTCATTGCTGGCCCACTTGCTGGGACAGTACACCAGCTGGTCCCTTACCCTTACCACCCCCCAGGGCATGTATAGAATAAAATCATAGAATGGTTTGGGTTGGAAGGGTTTAAAGATCATCTAGTTCCAACCTGCGTGCCATGGGCAGGGACTCCTTCCACTAGACCAGGTTGCTCAAAGTCACGTCCAGCCTGGCCTTGAACACTTCCAGGATGGGGCATCCACAACTTGCCTGGGAAACCTGTTCCAGTGACTCACCACCCTCCAGATCACCTTGCCAAAATCACCACATCCCAGTCTGGGATAGCTGAAGAGGACTCAGGAAGGAGTTCCAAACCACTTTTGGGGCAATGTCTTAGCCCACCTGAACTGGAAGCACAATGGCTGTGGTGTTCCTATGATCTGTCATTCTATTTAATCCACTTTGTTTCAAGCTCCCTATGTTGTATTTGTGACCAAAGTCCTATAACTGTTTTCTGCAGAAAGCATGATCCTAAACACCCATGAGAGACTGAGGAAGTCAGGTCAGACTGATCCAATTGTACATGTGAAGTCACCCTGCCTCCCATCTATCCATAGCAGGGCTCACTTCTCTTTGTGAAGATGGAGGATGTTTTAGGAGCTGTGTGCTGACTAACCAGATGGAGTGGCAGAGGACAGACAGCAGCATGACAGCAGCACCTTGATCAAGAAGTACCTAAGAAACTCTGGGGTCTAGTTGATACTATCTTTTTCCAAGCTGTGTAATTGCTCTAACACCTTTACTGCACAGTAAGAGTATGTGATCCTATGACACTGATTGTCTTTAAACTACTCTTAGTCAACTGAAACACTTTATAGACAACACAGAGCTGCCACTATTCTCTTTGAAGAGGTAATACCATAAAGATTAAAGCAGTTGTTGGATGCTAGCAGATTTTCTGGCATATATTGTCCATAATACAAAAAATAAAAGCTGATTGAGATTCTACATCTTGAGCTTCTTATGTGTCTTCTGTTGATAAGAGCCCCTATTAAATGGGGAAATGACAAAAATGCAATTTATCTTGTTAATTAAGTCTACAGCTTTCTATCATTAACTTAGTGTCTGCTACAGTATCCTCAGAGAGAAATGTGGGAGCAATTTTGGTAGTTATCCAAATTACACCCAGAAGGGTTGGTTTGATAATCAGCTTCTCTCTGGGAACTAGTCTTAAATTTGTTTGATGTTTTTTAATATGTAGAATGCTAATAAATAGATTTAAAAAGAAAAAACGAACAAACACAGACTTGACAGTGAATGAGGCATGCTTTGTTAATCTTAGGACATGCAAGAGGAAGCTTCGTCTCACACAGTGAAACAACAATCTATGAGCTGAACAAACATGAGTGGCATTTGATCTAGCAAAGCAGCATTCTCATCTACCAGGAAACGACACAATATTTATTCTAGTTGGTTTTCCCAATCTTCCATCTCTGCAATAATTTAGAAGAGCATACCAGAAATGTTGGCCCTGCTCAGACATCCTGAGGGAGTTGTGGCTACAACCTGAGATTTATCAGCTGGAAAAAAAGATAGAATCTATATCAGGATGTGATATCACCAGATAGCAAACTTCGGATGTGAGGACAAACTGTTGCTTCTGGGTCCTATCAAAGCAAATCAATTAGCTGTGTCAGATACAACAGATTTAGGGGTCTTTCAGGAACTGTTCTCTATACAACACAGCCAAGATACCAGCAGTTTGACTCCTTCCACCAAATGCAGGCCACCAAATGATCCTGAGGGGCTCTGCATATTCACATGCTCCATGCCTTCATTATGTGCCTCTGGGCACATTACACATACACTTGGCTGTAATGAAGTATGAACACTAAACCTGGTGGTGGTTCAGTCTTGCCTGCAGACACCTACCTTGAATCAGCAATGCACCGTTGGCAAAAGGAGCTGTACAATCCCAGGAGTGTTGTGAAATGCAGACCTCCCTTCCACAGTGACTGCAACTGTGGCCTCTGTCCCAGCAAGGTTCTGTATTGTTGGGGTGACAGGACCCCAGAGGGAATGGCAAGACTCTTCTACCCTGGCTCAGGCCCCAGGAGGATCAATGCTCCTGTAGGATAGCAGGAACACTTCCTGGCAGAGCAGGTGTAGGGCTACCTGGGCCCAAAATGCCCATTTCTTGATGCAGAGGTGGCCATAAAGGGTGGCCAGGTCTGTTCCTCGGGAACAAAGAGTCAGACACACTGGTCCATCACTTGACAACCATCAGTCTCCTCCACGTTGTGGAAAACCAGTCCCTGCAGGGTGGTGAGACATATGAACCTCATGGCACCAACCTTGTGGCAACACAGCTGGTCCTAGCACAGAGGCTCAGCAACAGGTTTGTGAAGTTTGTAACATTTCCCAGGCAGAAGAGCTAACATTGCTTGTTCTCTGATGCAGGCAAGGGACAGGCCTGGGCAATACCCACTCCTCTCAATGTGGCAGGGAGTGAGACTCACTCTCCAGGGAAGAAAGCTTGTTAAAGCCTTGGTGACAGCTCCACTGTACCCTTTTTTTGTTTGTTTTTATAGAAAAAATCAAAGAATAAACCTCCTGTAAGGAAGGCGATCAAATTATGTCCATCCCACTGACTCAAGTTTTAGAAGCTAGCACAAGGCTTTGTAGTAATTCCTAAACTTTGGACAGACAGGAACAGCCTGTTCAGGATCTGTGCATTTATATATGACAGAATGAATTTCCAGAAACCTGTAGTTCAGTACAAAAAGAGCAAACCATGAAAACTGAACACCAAAGGGGGAATTAAAGAGAGTGATGCCTGCATCCAGCATGAGGGCCTGTACTGAAGGCTCTTTGGAGTTCTGCAGGAGACTCCAGCCACAACCCATGGCCTCAGTACCCTGAGTGCTTAACAGGGATAAAAGACTGCCCCTTACCTAGACATCAAAGAGGAAACGTATACAAAGAATGCTTGAAGGGTTTTAGAGTTGTTAATACACTTCATAAAGCACTAAACCTTTGTGCTAGTTTGGTTTGGCAGGTTTTTTGGTAATGAGGGAGGGGCCCCAGAGGTGGCTCCGGTAAGAAGTTGAGAAGCTCCCCCTGCTCCAAAACCAGCCAAGGAGCCATTAGAGAGAGACAATGAATGCGCCTCTGTGATTAACATACGAAAGAACTGAGATAAGAGCTGAGCAGAGAGCAAGCAGTGGGAGAAGAGCTGAGCTGGAGAGGCAGAGCGATGCACGTGGTTGGTGAGGAAGAAGGGGAAGAAGGTGCCTAAGCAGGAGTTTCCCTGCAACCTATGGCAAGACGGCAGGCTGTCCCCCTGCATTCATGGAGGAACATGGTGGAACTTTCCTTGAAAGCGCCAGGAGGGGTGGATTTGGCCAGTGGACTTGGATTTGCTGCCAGTGGACTTGGATTATGCAGCTGTGGAAGACCCGGCATCAAGGGAGGTGACTGTTCCTGAGGCAGCCCGTGACACTGTGGGAAGGCCCCGCTGGAGCAGCTTGCTCCAGACCTCGTGGGAAGGACTTATGAAGGAGAGGTTCGTGGAGGACTCTCTCCAATGGGAGGTACCCCATGGGGAAGCAGGGGAGGACTGTAAGGAATCCTTCTTCCTGAGGAGGAAGGAGCAGCAAGAACCACCAGACTGTGAACTGACTCTAAACCCCATCCCCTGTACCCCTGTGCCGCTGGGGGGAAGGAGGTAGAGAAATCAGGAGCAAAGTAATTTGGGCCTGGGAAGAAGGGAGGGGTGGGGTAACGTATGTAAGCCCTGCTCTGTGTGTTGTCTGTGTCCTGTGTGCATCTAATCAGTGTGAAATAAAATTATTATTTCTCCCCAAGTTGAGTCTGTTTTGCCCGTGACCCTAATTGGTGAAGAATCTTCCTTGCCCTTTGTCTCGACCCATGAGCTTCTAGTTGGCCTTTGTCCTCCCCATCCCAGTGGGGGGGGGGAAGTTGAGTGAGGGGCCACGAGGCTGTTTCTTTGTTGTCGCGTTAGGCCCAAACCACAACAACCTTATTCCTAAATCCTGCTAGGAGATACATAACAATCTTGCTTTATAAGTTAGAATTTTCTGTGTAATTTGAGTGCAAAATGCTTGAAAAAATTTTGACTCGAGAAAAATGATCATGGATGACAGGCAGTAAAAGCAGTAAACTTCTCACTTCAACATCTAGAATTGATCACAAAAGTTCACACTGGTTCAGGTATTGAAAATTAGGCTAAAGGTTAGTTCTAGTCTGCTCAAGAGTAGGAAGATAAATACATTTCCTTGGTCGTACCTATGTTATACATTTTTCCTCATTCGTAATTAACTTTTGACAGAAGGGCTCTGCCCTCCTCTCTGTGTTCAGCTGTATGTGCTCAGGCCCCAGCCTACCCATACAAAGAAACTTTCTCTTCCCTGGAACTTGTCATCTGAGGATTGGTTAAGATTGATTCTGAACATCTGATGATTTTTCTCCAACACTAAAAAAAATCTGGAAATCATAATACAAAAGTATTTTAAGTTTATAACAATTATACTAGTTATGTATCTTTTCCATGTAATCTTTATAATCAAATAAAACTCATTTTAACTGATTTGATGTCATGGCACTGGTGAAGCCACACCTCAAATACTGTGTTCAGTTTTGGGCCCCTTACTACAAGAAGGATATCGAGGTGCTGGAGCAAGGCCAGAGAAGGGCAACAAAGCTGGTAAAGGGTCTGGAGAAAAGTCTTAAGATGAGCGGCTTTGGCAACTGGGGTTGTTTAGTCTGAAGAAAGAGAGGCTGAGGGGAGACCTTATAGCTCTCTACAAACCTGAAAGGAGGTTGGATCAAGGGGGGGGTGGGTCTCTCCTCCCAAGAAGCAAGCGATAGGACAAGAAAAATGGCCTCAGGCTGTGCCAGGGAAGGTTTAGCTTGGATATTTGGAAAAAAAGGTTTGCCAGCTGTCGATGCGCCTCACAAATGGACTTCACACAACCCCATAAGAGTTATAACAGAAGACCTTTATTATTAAAAATGGCTGCAATATATACTTTTTCTGACTCCAAATTACCCGCCTCAGTACAAGTGCCATTGGTTACATACATTCTCAGTTTATACATGATTGGCTACGTGTTTTGTCACTTGCTGTTCATAGCCCTTGACGCACGCGCTGTTGCACCCCTACGTCATGATGACTCAGGACTTTTACTGTTTTCCACTTTTCTCACTTCCCAGCCAGTGTCCCTCCATTTTTTGCCACAACATTCTATTCTTACTGCCTCCTGAGATAACAACTGTGGGACACCAGCTTGTGGGACACCAGCTTGTTTACTGGTCCCACGGTTAGCCTCAGCAGCACCTGCAGCACTGCTGCCTTCTTTAACTCAGGCCTACTAATTTTCTATAAACCCACATAAACCCACAATTACTTTTCTATAACCCAACAGGCAGGCACTAGAACAGGCTGTCCTGGGAGGTGATTGAATCACTATCCCTGGAGGTATTTAAAAGACATATAGATGTGGCACTTGGGACATGGTTTAGTAGTGGACTTGGCAGTATGCTGGGATAACAGTTGGATTTGATGTTCTTACAGGACTTTTCCAACCTAAATAATATTATGATTCTATGATGTAGCCCATCATTAAAATTTTGAGCAAAGTTCTTTTATAAATTAATTCTTTCTAGCACCTGGTTTCTCTGGAGCTAAATCTTTGTGCACCTGAACATGGTTTCAAGTTCATGTCAGAGGGTCAGCAAAATATTCTAGGGAATTAATTTTTGTGAACATAAATCACTATAAACACTGATATTTCCCAAAGCCTTGTGAGTCCAGAAACTTGGAAACATTACTTCCTTCTTCAACATTTAAGAGCTTAGAGTGGAGGTCGTGATCTATTAGAAGACTGCCTTAACTTGAGCTGTATGAAACATAATTTCTTTTCTGTCTGACTCATCTTTCTTTCCCCTCACCCCCTAGAATGGTGCAGGATGTTTGATGTTGTTGCCAAATCAGAAACAGTTTTAAAAACTGTTAAACTGGGATAAAAGCTTTTTGGTTTTTTTTCTTGCAAGGCCATTTAACAAACTCTCAAGTGGAACCAGATCAGAGGAGAATGAAGTTGGGGAGGGAAATTCTTGATTATTAAAATGCATTTGTGGGTGTTTTGACAGGCAAAATTTTCCCAGATAATACTGGGGAACAAGCCAGACCCCCAGTTACAGAATGAGTTTTCCATGACAGAGACATACCATGACACCTACTTGCCTAACCTTAGGGAATATCTCTGGCCATACCCCAAACGTGCCAATTGATTTAAACAAAAACCTTGTGGCTTAGACATGTTAACTGGCATTTTTGAGACTCCAGGATATCTTGCTCCTATGTCCCTGTGCTTGCAATTTCTGAGAAAGAAACCATTGCTTCCCCCAAAGACGAAAAGAAAGTCCTAACGTCTGAGACACAGGACAGTTCTTCACCAGCTAGATAATCTGCCGGTTGCTACTTCAATCTGCACAACCATTAGACATTCCCAGCTGATCTCAGCTGGTTTTTTATCCACAAATGCATTCCTATTTGCCAAGCTGTGAAAGGCAAAGAGATGCTGGGTGGAGAAAGACAAGCAACTCTTATGGCAATGTCCGCACAAACTGAATAATCCCAAGTGATATTTCCATTAGGTCATTTCAGAGGTGCAGCAGTTCTTCCGAATACTGAAAAACATTTCTATAACAGTCCTTGCACAAACACCCTTGTTCTCATCCTACTATTTCTGATCAATGAGGCTCTGCTAGCTGACTGAGTCTTTTCATCCACTGCTTTTTTTCCTGCATCACCTGCTTATGGCTCCTCTGTGAAGACAGACAGCTATCCCTGAGAGATCCTTGTTTGCTTTTTGTTTTCATGGAAAAGACATTTCCACTATGTAAATATAAGGCTGCAATTTTCCACACAAACAACAGCTTTCAAAATGGGAAAGATAGGGCATATGAGGTCGAGTATCTTTCTGCATTGGTACTGCATCTAATTAGAGCCCCTGGTCTCCACTCCACACCACTTGTGTCCTAGTGTAAGTGTCACGCAGACCTGAAGGGAGGCTGTTTTAGAAGCCTGAGCTTTCCAAGTTGGAGAGTACCTACAGCTACTACTGAGGCCATGCCTTCTCAGCACAAAATGGATGCAACATATAGTTGTTTGTAAGCTCTACAGCAAGCTAAGAACATGCACAGCTGCCTTGGGATTATTAAGGTAAATCCACAACACCTTGCTACCCAATTATATGGTCAGGTTAAAAGGAATAATTAAAATATTAGCAAATGTGACTTGCAGTAATGAACTACACTGTCCAAGCTAGCTTGTGTATCATCAGAAACTTGCTTCTATTATCATAAAATCACCTTTGAAACGGGGCCAGGTCTTGTGATTATGTGGAAAGTTTGTTTATTTAGCTATTACAATCCTGTTAAAGTGATGTATTTTCCAGAGGTTCATGCTAACCATTCTTTTTTTTTTTCTTTTGCACAGCACCAAACTCACCCTCCTACACTTTTTTTTTTTTCAGGCCTCTACTAGCTCCTCAGAACTCTGTACATCAGATTCAGAGCCCCCACTCTGAAGGCTTGTCATGTAGCAGCATATCTCTATGGCAGTGAACTTGCCTTCTTTTACAAACCCTATTTTCTATATCAGTGTTTTGACCTCCAGCTCAAAAGACAGGCAGATAGGCAGACTTTCACACTGCCTTGTAATTCTGGAATGCCCACCCTAAAACTGTCCTAGCTGTATGGGTCTACAGCTGTTCCTAATCTTCTGCTGTTTCCTTTAATTAAATGATTCGGCTGGTTTCAGTGCAATCAAAAGCTAGTAAAAAACTTCGTCATACAACAGTCACCTTCTCCTCTGGTTCTCCAGCCACATCTTGACACAAATCAAGTCAGAAATTTTGAACTTTTGTACCATAAGGGGACCATTACCATTAATGCAAAACTGTTACCTTGACAGTAAGGTATATGGGCAAATTGGTGCAGTTTCTTTAATTCTTGAGAATATATTTTAAGCCTTATCTTGCTATCCCTTGGTTAAAGTGGAAGGAAGAAGTGTCTGAAAGAATATATGTAGCCTATTAAAAATACTGTTGATAGGGTTAAGATGAGTCATAGGCAAAGACTATTAGCCTAGTGAAGTTCATTGTGGAATTACTAATAAGACACAGTGAGCTTCCGTTTATTTAATTAGAGTCTGAAGGCTCTTCTTTCAGATGCCCAATTAAAAATGATGCAGACAGTGCTATTCTGGATTTCCATCAAACTCTGTAGCCACCACCATAAGAATATCTCATAACTGTGATTACAAGATATATATGAATAAATAATATGCAATATACCTATTATTGCCTAAAAATAATGCCTGTAAATAATGCATATTCATATAAATACATGTATGCACATAAAGAATATGCAATGAATTACAACTAAAACTAAAAAACACCCACAGATCTCAGTGCCATCACTATGCATTGTGTGAAGCTGTAGAGGCCTCTGTGTCACGGTTTGGCACCGAGCTGGAACACCCTCGATTCACCCCCCTCCTTCCCTAAGGTAGGGAAAGAGGGAAAAAAATGTCAAAGAGAGGCTTTCTAGGTTGAAAAATGAAATAGATTGATTTTAATTATTAGTGATAAGGGAATATATATATATTTGTAAAGTGATGTGCAACACCCGATCCCCTCCCTCCTCCCCCAGCGACTCTCACAGCAACTCTTCTCCCTGGTGGCTCCAGCTGAAGGGGGGAGTGTCCGGGCGCACTGACGGGGCCTCGGGTGTCGGCTGGGAAGGAAAATGGAAAAAAAAGAGAGAGCCAAAGAGAGGGTGATAGAAGTGACAGTAAGCAGAAAAGTGAGAGAAAAAGGAAAAAGAGAGGCTTGACTTCCATGAAGTATTAACCTATACTGAAAGCCAAATAGAGAAAATACGATGAGAAGAGAATATTCTGATTTGCTGATCCTGCCTTTGGTCTAATCTGCTCCCCTGTAGGGGGGGAGGCTGCAGACAGTCAGAAGTGACCTTGGTTATTATCAGTCCACTGGTGCTGCTAAAAAGTTCACTGAAAGAAAAAAAATCAGCAAAGAGCTTCACCCTGGCTCAAACCAAAACACTCTGAAACCTAGAGAAGTCTACTGTTGCTTTGCCTGGGATACTCTGGCGGCTCAGACCCAAAGTGAAGATAAACACAAACCCCTAGATTATATCAAAGTATCTTGTGTGAGAGTTCAGGTCTTGGAGTTATTCTGCACAGGAGAATTCAATTCTTGGAGTATCCAGGAGATACCTCTCTCTATGCCAGCTCCCAGCCCATGCTGGACATGCACCTCAAGCAGGCTCATAGATGAACATGCTCAGGAGGTGTCCTCCATGGGACCTGGCAAACAGGAGTTGCTGGCCCTCCAACCAGCCCAGGAAGCACTGATCACTCAGACTCCCTGCAGAGGTGGAAACCAGGGCTGCTCTTAGAGGGAGTTTGAGGGGGAAAAAAAAGAAAAAATGTCTCGGATTCCACTTACAAGAAAACTAATAAATATGATTTGTCTTGATTAGATGAGAAGGCATGTTCCTTGGTGCAGCTGCTCTCTTTAGCACTGATTGCTAAGGAAATGAGGAGTACCATGCTGCATGTATCTACCTGTTTATCTCCCAGATTAACATATGGACCAAGTATGGCAAGTTTGGCAGGGGAATAGAAACCTCAAAGATACTACCTTCCGCTTCATTGCCTTTAAGTAGGTAACTAGGCATTTAAAGCAACCTGCATGATAAATAACTGAGACCCTGTGGGAAACAATCCATCTAGGGAGGAGACACTGTGACTGACCACGTGCAGAGGAATACTCTTTGGGACTCATTTGCGAAACACAGCACACGCATCAAGAGGAAGCTCAGCTTCCTGCTGTGTGACTGCTAAACCAACCATCTGCATTCCAAGCATAGGATACAGAGCCTGATCTCTTCGGAGACCTTGCCTGACAACGATGTAAGCAATAAACAAAGAAAGATCCAGGCCAGGCGTGCGTGTTGAATAGAGCTGATCTAGGTCTTGCCATGACATGACCCCTACTATTTCGAGCAGTTCTCAGGGATGTTGTAAACAACTACACTTCATAAGCTACCTCTTAACCTCCAGTAACATGACCTGCTTTAAGCCTCTCTTCAGCAACTAACTCACACGAGTTTCTTCCTGCAACATTTGGAGGCTGAAGGATGCGAGGTTAAATGATGTACAAGTCTCTTCTGACAGCAAGTCTCTTTAGTGTTAGGACTTCACTGCTGAACTCCAAAATTTTCATGGCCTCATTTACATTTGGATGATGAACCCTTCATATCCAAGGAAAATGTTTCAATGTCACATTGTTACAGTAATAACAGTCAAGTCCAGAATTTTGCTTAGCTTTACAGAGCATTTCAGAAATTGCAGAGCCAGCTCAAGAAGTGTTAAATTTGTGTGAACCAAAATGTCTGAAGGGAAGTGTGCATTTTTCTCCTCATTGTGAAGCTGAACACAGTTGAGAGGTGCACATAACTCAAATAGACTGAAATGTAATGATTATACTTTTCTATTTTTTATCGCTCCTTATAATTCATTCCTTTGTTTCCCTGCTTTGAGCAACATTACATTAATTAAGGATAAATAAGCATGTCATTTTTTGAAAGATCTCTAATTATCTTGTTCTGTTGGGTTAATAATTCTGCTGACATGAGTTATTCTTCTAAGCAAGGGTCTTGAGAAATGAATCTCTGATGAATATTCAGACCGGTCCCCTCAAGTTAACCTGGGCTGGCACTGCGAGAAGAAGTTCTTTCCACTCAATCAATGGGAACCAAATAGTAATATTAGTATTTGGAACACAGCAAAAAACACCTTGCACGTTGATTATCCCTTATCTTTTCAAGGGATAAAGACCATTTTATTCAAGGAATTGATACCATCACTCTTATAGGTGCCAGTATTCACCAACATATAACCATCCTAGCTGGCTAACAGGAGAGAAGCCTATCCAGAAAGCCTGGTAAACTCCAATGCAGCAAGTCAACCAACATCCATTAATTTCTATAAACATTAAAGGACTAAGGGACCCTGTCAGAAAGAAAGAGAATTTTAAAATAATAACAGCAATAAATAATAGCTAAGATAAAACCAGCAATATCCCATTACAATAAACCAATTTGCTGAACAATGATGGAAAATAACTGATGACACATGCACAGCTCTTATATTGATCTGGAGGACTGTCATTAAAGAGGTTAAATTTTCATTACTTTGTCATTTGCTCTCTCTTGTAAAAGATAAACGGATAGATACTGATAGCAGGTGTGTTTGAATCAAAGGTACCCTGAAGGGAACATTAACAAGCACCTCTGTATGCCCTCACACACAAGGACAACCCTCTTGGTATTTTTGGGTGTTCATAGCAATGGAAATGGAAAGGGAAACGGGAGAGAATTTCATTGAGGACATAAAGGTGGACCTCAATAGCCAGCAGATTGTTAGGACAGGATCTGAATGGTGATCAGAGGATGAAGGATTTTGACCATAGAGACTGTGTTTCCCAGACTACAACTACATGACTCATATCCCATGATCGATATAATTGTAACCTCAAGAGAATGTGACCTGATTAATAATCACTGTGTCTTGCAATATTCAGGTGGGAATTAGCCTAGACATTTTAACTTCTTAGGCTGCTTAAGGTATTGACAGACTTTTAAAAATATCAAGGAGAAGATTTTAAGGATCCAAGAGATAAGAAAAAGTAAGGCAATAATGCAAAGTATTATCACTAAAGCTTTCCATCTTGATAAGTGAAACATAAAGTGAAAAAGGAATGTATTTAATTGAGTTTTGCAATTAAGCACCAAAATATGTAAATTCCCAAATTTTGAAATGGGATCTCCCATGAAATTGTGCTGATATAAACAGGCAGATAAGACCTCGGGCAGAGAACGCACGAAAAATATCTCATAGGATCGCAAGCCCACAGGGATAAGAGAGAGCTGCCTACTAACACAGATGAGGTAGAGAAGGCCCTTGTAATATTTTATAAAAACCTGGTTATGGCAGAGTAATACTCAAACCAGTCATAGAATAGCAAAGCAAATTACTACCTCAAAGACCTATCTTCTTTATTTTAAAAAGTAGACAGATAATGCCTGCGCAGCTTGTACTGCAGAAAAAAAAAGCAAGGCTTTGACAGGGTTTTTTATGTGAGCATTCATTTATTTATTTAACAAAATCAAACAATGAGAAGTAGCTCAGGTCCCCTCTAATAGTAGCTTGAATGGTCCAGATGCCTAAAGAGGGGAGAAACTGGACTAGCTGCTTTCCTCATGCACTGATTTTGTTACTACATGTTGACACAGAGATTCTTGCCACTGTATCTGGCAGATAAAGAAAAGTGAGTATATCAGGGTTATGTGCAGCCAGAGAAACCAGGATTTGTAGCTTGCTGACTTTCAGTGTGGCAGAGTGCAGTAAGAAGATCCTTGAGCAAAACTTAATTTTCATAAAATAAAACTTTAATAAAACAAAAATGTTATGAAATTAAACATAAAAAAGTGGGTATTTTAGGCTCTGTCTACTTGACTACTTACCCTGTTGTTATGCAGCAAGAGGAGGGTGATAATCTCTTTGTGGTGTTTGATCCCAGTCATTGAATAGCCTATGGGTATATGTCCAGTGAAAAACAAACTCACACTTGTCTAAAGCAGCAAAAAAAAATCTTTTGACCAAGCAGAACGGGCAGTGAAGTACATGGTTTGCAGAAAACAACATTGTTGAGGATTTTGATTTCTGCCTCATTTAAGAATTGCAGAATTTCTCTTTTAGAGAGTGAAATTATCTTGAAGAGATTTAAGCTGATAAAAAGTAACTGGCAGGGTGCTCTCTGTCCCCTTTGGGGCATGTTTCCAAACCACGCAAACTCTGGCCACAGTGATATCCTAGAACCTCCCACATGAAAAATAAATGGTGGATCAGACAAAGATCAGAGTTTTATGCAAATAATTGCTACGTTTTGTACAACACTCCTGTTCTTCTTGAAAGCAATTATATTATTGCTAGATTTTAGTTCTGGTTCAGTTTCTATTTCACTGCAGACCCCCCCAGCCCATCAACAACAACCCACAGCAGCAGTTCACTCAAATCTGGGGTAAACCAGGCATTATCCAGCAGGGAAATTTCATGTTTGAGAATTAGTCACATGATTAATTCCTGACACCTGAGATTGTCTTCCAGCAACATCCCAGGGTGTTCTCTGAGCCACTAATCTCCTTGCTACCGGCCAGCATAAAGTCAGTGTTACAGGACTTTTTGGAACTGAAACAAGTAACCAGTTCAATTCTGAAATCTAAATGTGACTCACCAATCAAAATATTTACACCACAGAACACTAGTAGAATGTTCTTTTATAAGTCATTTTAGGTAGTAATCCAAAGAATGTGAAGCCCTTCTATGTCTCCATATAATTAATGTGTCTGATATTTTGAAAATGAATGAGTAATACAATGTTTTGGAAAGAAGCTATTCCAACAACAAATAAGGATGTTCTTTCTACCCTAACCCGTCCATGAGAAACAGCCACAACCGCTATTCTTTTGCTCTACTATTCCTGAATAAGACTCTGTGACCTACCAGAATTGCAACAAAAATATCATCAATCAACTTACTGAATTGTTAGTCAAAATCAATACTGTTGATTTCATTTTTTGAAATAATTTATTCTCTGACACAGATGCCCATTAGTATCTTCTTCTGAGAAGTGATGGTTACAAGCAGAAGAGTATATGTAATTATCTGATCTTCCCCTGTGAATATTCCAGCCATTGCAATTCTAGTCAGAGCTAGCAAGTACTTCTGACAAATTCAGTGCATCCTCTAACAGCTTATAAAATTCTGTTAAAATGACATTTGACATTACCAAAATGTGTTGCTTTCCTTCAAACAATTTTTCAGGCCAGGTTCTTCAATAACAGTGTTCTGTTACTGCATCTATCAGTCAAACATCACCCTACATGAGCCTGGAGGCTCTCTGCTCTATACTCAATGCATAAAAGTCCCCCTGCAGCCAAAGGATAGGGCAGGTATGCAGAAACAGAAAAAGATTATCTGAGGCTTTTGGAGCACCACACTGGGATGCCTGAGCTGTGTCCACGTTTAGTCCTTGGCAGTGGAAGCAGTACCTCAGTGCTTACATGAATGAGACAGCCAAGGACCACAGCTTAAATGCAGCACTACATAAGTGCAGGGGACTATGCCCAGCTCTGCTCCCCCTACCTCAGTTTGTGCCAGAGATGGGCCTCCTGTCTTGGTCCTGGGCAGATTTATCCCTGCCTGACACCCCTTCCAACGCTGAGCATTTACAGATGTTTCACTGAGATTTTTAAAGGAAAGATTTATAAATTTCAGTTCATTTACAGTCAAGAATATTCAAAAAAATTACAATCTTTGCATGGTTAGGCTTTTTCTGAAGCTGTCACAGACTGACCCAAGCCTCCTGGTCTAAGGTTTTGCTTACATTTGTATAAAGATGCTCTGGCTGCTGCGCTATCTTACCAAAAGTTTCCATATGCTTTAAACATACTTTCAAGTTAAAGTTTAATGTTAACTTGAAATGAAAACACAGATTTGACAAAAAACTGATTAGGTGCTTGTACTAAGTAAGGCCAGTTAAGGTTTCTCCCAGGTATTTTTTAAAATTCCTGAGCCTACTCTTTGTTCTAGGAATAAGCACAGAAATTTCTCCACTGTGTCTGGAGAACATTTTGTTCTTTTATGAGCTTCTGGTCTTCCATTTAATTTATCCAGCTCCATCTACCCTTTTTTACTGTAATATGCTGAGGCATTACAAGTGCCTGGGAAGATGGGACTAACAAAGGTAGCATCATCTTCAGTAATACAATCGCGGAGAAAAGTTTCTGTGATTTTCTCTTTATCAGTGAGGAAATGTGTGTTCCTTCACTTTTCAGTGAAGATTTCTTCTATTTCTCATTTTAAAAATGTTCCATGTATTTCATTTTAAATCCCATTCAGACTGCATAAAATACAGCCCTGAAAGTTGCAGTTAAAATAGTTGTGCTCATCTGAAGCATTTGCTTTGATAATAACTGATGGCAATAATGAAATTAAGGAAAATTCATTCTAAATCAGCATTTCTTGTTAAATCATGATTCCTACAATACTAATGCAGATCATCCTGCTTTTCTCCACTGAACTAGAGTGTTAATCCTAAGGTAGAAAGTGTGAAACATTTTTTTTACTATTCTTCACAATTACAGTAAAGAGGAGATAATAAAAAAATAAATGGCACTTTCATTATCTTCTTATTCTTGCTTCACATTCCAGGAAATAAACCTTGAAAATTCCTCAGCCTAGGCTATATGCAAATAAATAATATACATAAGATATATGTGAAACACCAGAAATGAGCCAGAGCTGCTTTATCTCAGAACATTTTTATTAACGTGATGTACAAACATTGCTCTTTCTCATCATGATCTCACATCATTCCAGTATTATAAAGCAACACATAAAAATGACTATCAAAAAGAAACATTGGTGAAATAAAACCTTTCTGGGTTGACATCCTAAATACACTGCCAACCTCTTTTCTCCAGGTTTGGTGTGGTATGTATGGCATGTGAGCAGAGGAATCTCTTTTTTTCAGTGCTACCCTGGAAAGGGTGTCAGGCAGTGATAAATCTGCCCAGGACCAGGGCAGGAGGCCCATCTCTGGCACAAACTGAGGTAGGGGGAGCACAGCTGGGCCCGGGAGTCACCAGGACCTACTGGTCCAGCTTCTTCCTCCAGACAAGGCTGCATTTGTGCTCCTACAGCTCCCGCTGCTTTGAGTAGGGTCGACAAGGAGAGGGAAGACCTTGCTCATTTTTCTGATGGTGGCTTTTTCATCAGCCTGCAGGACTGCTGTGCTTTCCCCTAGGAATGTGTACAGATGGGATGACTGGCACTGTCGCATGCCATCTTAAAAAAGCATGCCTGCTGTTTACTGAGGAGACCACCCCATGGAATAAAACCCACTGAGTCGGAAAGGACTCCAGTGGTTGAGCATGATGATTAACTGTGAAGTCTGGGTGAAGACAGATATTGACATCACCTCTGCAACACCACAAAGTAAAGTAATCGTTTGGACTAACTATTGTTGAGGCTTAGAAGAAATAAGCTCTGCATTTCATTAATTTCATCATCCATCTAGGTTTGTAGGCAAGTAAAACACCTGTATTAGTTCAACCAACATCAGAAGGACGCAGTTTTTCCCCAAGGGAATTAGGTAGTCATCATTCATAAAAATGTTACATTCAAGAACTAGACCATTCCAGGATTTACAATGTTGATCTGTCCTACTGTGGGCACACTGGAATTCACTGCTGTTTATATTAGTTTTAGTATGCACAATAATCAAGGAAAAGATTAAATTAATCCACTGGGGAGTATATGAAGCAATTATTAGGATTCAAGATATTGCCATCTCTAAGAATATGATAATAGAACAGAAGAAGACTTCCTCACTATGTTGCACATTTGTCCTTGGTATGGCATAGTGTCCTGTTCAGATATTAAAGAAAATTCCATGGGCTTAGTACACAGTTTTGTATAGAATGTTCTAAAGTGTCAAAAATAATTTAGGACCTGTTTCTCAAGAGCAACTCCAGTAATTTCAACAGTGCAGTTGCTTTAAGCTGGTATTTTGCTGAAAAAATGATCTGTGCATGTAATAACTGACTATTTGTGTATGAAGAGTAGGATTTCAAAAGCGGTCTTGAACTATGAACAAACTGTTTCAGTTAAAATTAACAAGCAGCTTTGAAACAGAAAAGGAGCAGATGATAAAACTCAAGAAAAAGCTACAGTAAATATGATACAAGATCAAGTTGTGGGACTGCAGAAAAAACACTGTTTTCTGTAATGTGTTGCTGGGATGATGGTACACTAAAGATTAAAAAACCCTTCAGATTTCACCATTAAAAGTTTATGGAGTCATCCTATGAAGGGAGAAGCTGCTTCCTGAGCATTCATTCACACACAATTCAAAGAGTCACACGCACAGCACCTGGGACTTTGACTGCAAGGACTGGGGCCCCTTCACAGCGGGAGGCTCCAGCAAGCCAATGGGTGCCTCTTTCAACTCCTTGCTCACACACACACCCACACCCACTCACACCCACACACTCACTCTCAGGGACTTTCTCTTCCCTCAGGCTCAATGCTAGGTTTTCTGGAGAAGAGTCTCAGGTATTGAATCTGATCTAGAAAAAAAAAAAATAATCAGATGCTACAGTGGATAGACAGCTCAAGCTAGGTGCCTCTGGAGAGGGACCTTGGACAAAGAAATCCCTGAGCAACTGTAGTCTTATGATCTATGCATCTGCTCGTCACATGCTCTTCATGCATTCTTCACATGCCTTTTTGGTCCAACGGTGATTCAAAGCCATGAAGATGATCAGAGGGCTGGAGCACCTCTTCTGTGAAGACAGGTTGAGAGAGTTGAGGTTGTTCAGTCTGGAGAAGAGAAGGCTCTGGGGAGATCTTATAGCAGCCTTCCAGTACATTAAGTGGGCCTACAAGAAAGCTGGGGAGGGACTTTTTACAAGGGCATGTAGTGAGAGGACAAGGGGGAATGGTTTTAAACTGAAAGAGGGGAGATTTAGATCAGATAGTAGGAAGAAATTATTTACTGTGAGGGTGGTGAGACACTGGAACAGGTTGCCCAGAGAAGTTGTGGATGCTCCATCCCTGGAAGTGTTCAAGGCCAGGTTGGATGGGGCTTTGAGCAACCTTGTCTAGTGGATGGTATTCCTTCCCATGGCAGGCAGGTTGGAACTAGATGATCCTTAAGGTCCCATTCAACCCAAACTGTTCTATGATTCTTGGTCTGGGGTCTTCTAACACCTTATTGGATTCTCTCTCTGTCTCCAGGCAGGCCATTAACTGTTCTTACCTTGTCAAGCTGCATCTTCTGATGATGACTGTAGCCTCCTTATCTTCTGGTTTTAGCTTCTGGTGCACCTGGTTGCTGGCAGAGCTTGGGAAACTGAAAAGTCCTAACTTAGGATAAACACTACTTAGCAACAACTAAAACATCACCATGTTATCAACATTATTCTCATATTCAATCCAAAACAGAGCACTGTACCAGCTACTAGGAAGAAAATTAACTCTATCCCAGCTGAAAGCATACCCAGATGAAAGTTTACAGCTTGCCACCAAAGGCTTCAGCTGATCAGGGTACTCATGCTAAATAAGTAGTAAAAAAATAGTATACCAAATTGCACAACATTGTGCTGTAACCCCCTGTGTCCTAATGGTAGATGATTGACTCTGAGTCATTCATTCTGTCTAAAGCTTCCTGATTTAAGCTAAAGGGCTAGTATTTCTTCACAGAATCACAGAATCACCAAGGCTGGAAAAGACCTTTAAGATCATCAAGTCCAGCCTATGACCAACACCACCACACCATCTAGACCATGGCACTAAGTGCCACATTCAGCCTTGCCTTGAACACATCCAGGGATGGTGCCTCCACCACTTCCCTGGGAAGTCTATTCCAATGTCTAATCACCCTCTCCGTGAGGAAGTGCTTCCTAATATCCAACCTAAACCTCCCTTGGAGCAACTTCAGGCTATGCCCTCTTGTCCTGTCACCAGTTGCCTGGGAGAAGAGCCCAGCCCCCACCTGACTACAACCTCCCTTCAGGTAGTTGAAGAGAGTGATGAGGTCCCCCCTGAGTCTCCTCTTCTCCAGGCTAAACAACCCCAACAGCCTCAGCCCCTCTAGTCCTTTCACCAGCCTTGTTGCTCTCCTCTGGACCCGCTCCAGCACCTCAACATCCTTCTTGAAGTGAGGGGCCCAGAACTGCACACAGTACTCAAGGTGAGGCCTCACCAGTGCTGAGTACAGGGGGAGAATGACATCCCTACTCCTGCTGGCCACACTATTCCTGATACAAGCCAGGATGCCATTGGCCTTCCGGGCCACCTGGGCACACTGCTGGCTCATGTTCAACCAGCTGTCCACCAGCACTCCCAGGTCCCTCTCTGCCGGGCTGCTCTCCAGCCACTCTTCCCCCAGCCTGTAGCGCTGCCTGGGGTTATTGTGGCCAAACTGCAGGACCCTGCACTTGGTCTTGTTGAATTTCATGCTGTTGGCCTCAGCCCATCGATCCAGCCTGTCCAGGTCCTCCTGCAGCCTCTTCCTACCGTCTGGCAGCATCCAATTGAAAAGCTGTGCAACAGCCAGTAATGATCACCATCTGGGAAACAGATGCAGATAATTAAAGAAATAATGCCTTGATTTTTTTATGTTGTCATTCATTAGAGATTAAGTTTACTTAAGATGATTAAAGCATAAAATCATGTTCAGCATTAGAGCATCCTGCGGATTGTAATGATACAGTGACCGTACCCTGGTTTTGACTAGGTCTGGAAGTTTTTCTTGGGAGAGAAATCCCCAACCCTTCCAGTAGAGAATGAAGAGGAAAGGGCTGTTCAGCCAAATATGGTAAACAAACATTAAGTAAGAGGAGCAAGCTTAATGTGGAAAAGAAGGTGGCACTACTAGGTCAGAGAGAAGATAATATAAGGATCAGACTGTCTTTATGTTGCTTAGCCAGACAGTCACCGTAAAAGGAATTGATCTAGCAAGAATCTAGTACAGCTCTTTTTTTCATTCCAGTTCAGCACAGCATCAAATTCATTCTTATGTTTAAGCACATATTTTAATACTTTGCTGTGTTGTGGCCATTCAGATTAATATTTTGTCCTGCAGCTTCTAGTTCTGCAATTTTAAGCATGCAGGCCTGTCTATATGCTGACACCTATGCCATACTTGTTCTAAACTAATCCATGGTTAAATCTGTAATAACCAGTTTTGTTTATATGTGTAATAACCACAGAGGCAGTTTTGTAGTCAGTTCCATGTTTGGATATAAATACCACCAAGAGGCAGAAAAACAAGTAAAGATTTTGAGAAACCAGAGATGGCATGAGAAAGGACAGAAAAAACAGTGGAACAAAATAGTAATAGTGCTCAGTTGTATGTGCCTAAGTGGGGCTATGCAGGTGCTTAATTTAGGTATATTCTGTAATGTATTTCTGGGTGTGTCAGAATGGGTGCTTTTTCTATACAGAAGTTAAATTTCAGACACTTATATAAAAATATTATCACCCATAAACTGCTAGGTATTGCAACTTAATGTTTTCTCTTTTTTTCAAACACAGCCAAAGGGTCTCATGTCTAGACACCTTGTGCATAATCCAGCTCTTTGATAAGGATGCTGTGCTGTAACTGACCCCAGGACCGAGCCTGATGCTGCCACAAAAATGAACTGTGCTTGCTGGAGCCTCTGTGCAAAGGCACAGCTAAAAACCAGATGTTTATTTCAAAATTAAATTTTACAGCACAGATGTTTTCATTCTGATTTATAGCAAAGTAGGGGGTTTTTTATATTTGCAAGGTACTACATATACCATTTCATTTTATGGTACAGATTCCATTGAATTATTCATGGCACTCTTTCCAGGGCTATTCTGAAAAGCTTTTTGTTGCTGCTCTTGCTTATATATGAAAGTAACACTTAAGATTTTTTGACCACCCACCCTAAGAAGGCTCTTTATGGAAAAGTCAGATCTTAGTATAATTAACCATAAGGACAAGTAGGCCCACTATAACTGACTGACCCATGTAATCAATGAAGAAAAGATATTTTTTTTAAAAAAGAGTAATATGCAAAAAGTATATTATCTTCATTAATTTTGACATGTGATTTTATTAATCATAATATAGTGGACTGAAAAGGATCTTAAGTTTATATTTTTATATGCATCCAAAGTTGAGTCTAAAGAGTAATAACTAATGAATTTATTTTGCCAGGGAATAACCAGCAGCAATACATTCCACTGCAAATCCCTAAGCATCCATGAAAAGGTGGTGTCTCATCCTGGGCTGCTGTTGACAGGCAACTCTGTGGGTCTGGCATCCATCCTGCTCACTGCTGGAGCTGCTGCAGGATGGGCAGGGACCAAGAGCAAAATACTCATGTTGCTGGGTAGCAGCCACCCTCCCTCCCCAGTGCAGCCTGCACAGAAGACAGCCACACTGCAAAACCAACTCTATCACAGCCTCTGTCCTGCTGCACCAGCACAAGGTTCCCAGGCCAGGCTGTACAGCAGCCCAGAGCCCCAGGGAACTGTGGTAGCTCTGCTCCCCTCAAGCCAGCAAGTCCTACTGTGAGGGACCCTCCCCTCCTCCTACCATAGAGGGGACCACAGACAGGCATGTGGCTCTTTTCTGTCACTCAAAGATATCGATACTTTCCTGGCCAAAAGGCTGGCCACCACAGACCCTGAGCATTTTCTAGTGATGTGTAAAACATGCTGCTGAAATTCACAGCTTGCTATCAACAATTATTAATCATTTATTACCTCTTTATAAACATTTTATAACCATAATAACCCATGATCCTACCTACTAATCCATGCCACCAAAGGAGGAGAATCTGCTTTGGCTGTAATGCACAGGGGAAAAAAAAAAGTGAAGCCCTACCTAGAACTTAGTAAACTTGGCTGTCATCATCATAATCATTATCATCATCTTCATCATCTTATTTGTGCTGGCGCCAGGCTGTCTTTTCAATAATATTTGCAAAGTCAATATGTGTACAGCTGTTACCAATTATATGGTGTTGCTACAATGCCACTACTGTGGTTCTCCTCTTCTTTTGAGGGGAGGTAAAAGATATTAAATAGAAAGGGAAGATTATTTAGACAAATGAAAGATCTGCCCATTTATAAAAGCTGTTGTGGATGGCCAGCTCTGCGAGATTCCACAGGTTGCTTTATTGAACCATCCTTGCAACAAAATAGTAATAAATAACATAATTTACCAGTTAAAATGTTTTAAGACCTTGCAAGGGAGAGTGAAGGTAGTTTCCAAGAGATATCACTAAGATCAATGACTATTTTTAGAAACAGACATTTGTAATGTTACTCAATTGTTACTCAATTCTCTTTCAACTAGTCCTGAAGAAGATTGTGTTCTTCAGATTTGCTGTGTCTAAATATGAATATTTCTTACACTGCTCTATGCTTCATTAAAAATAAAGGTAGGAAAGACTTTCAGTGCTCAACATGAACCACCTCTCATAAAACATCTGATCAGCGCTGTTCATAATAAACAGACACCACTAACTTCAAATTCAAATAACCTGGGCTTGTTTTGCATAAGTGGAGTATATGCCTCAGACACTGAGCAGTTCCTGAAAGTAATAGTGAAGTAATAAAACCTTCCATGTCCTCCTCTTAATTTTTATATCACCTGTCCAGTTTAAACAATGTGGTTTCTGTCGGAGTAGCTTCAATTCAACCACCAAATCAATCTCCTTACAGCTAACTTTAACCTCTGGTTCAGCCTCTTACAAAAGACCATGCAGTGTTATTCTTTTGGTTCACAGACATGCACAAATAAACCTTTTCAGACTTTCTGCAACACCTCTTTGCAGTAAAATGCATCAAAAAGAAAAAAAAAAATTCTTGGAACTGTCATTTGAACCAGTTTTGGCACAGCGTGATAGCCAAAGGAATCAAACACTCATTACTTTGAAACAAGTTCTTGAAGCTCAGTTCATCCAGAAGTTATAAAAGAAATAATAGTATTAGAGTACTTGCTGTATATAGGGACTGTCATAACCTTTTTTTGACTGCTGAATTCTTTGTTGCATGGTAGTCAGTACATTCGACTACTACGTTCTGATTGCTTCTGAATTTGGACAGAATCAATGAGAAATAGCTGCTAACCTACTGCCTGTGAGGCTCTTCAGTGTTCTTCTAAGGGGAAAAAATAACAAATAAAGAAGAACTTGGGGATTTCAGTAGCAGCAAACAAAAATACACATCATACCGGGTGTAATGTTGCCAAAAAAGAATCTGCCTGGGGTCACTACCAGTATAACAGCTCCTGGTCTGTGATTTCAAATGGTCATCTCTGCAGCATGGGTACTGCACAGGGGGTGCTGCCTTCAGCAGCTGGACACCCCCATGGCCACCCAGTCTCTACAGCACAGGGAGCAGTGCCCACCACCCAACACAGCTGCACCCCAGGGGCACACACTGATGGCAACAGTGAAGGGTCTTCTGGAGCAAGCTGACTGTCCTCTGACAAAAGTAAGGAGCAGTTATGGTGAAAGCCTCGCTGCTCCAAGAAGAGGGCAGAAGCCAAACAGTGTTGCAGCAGCGACAGTTTGATTCCTTAATCAGCATGAGGGAGAAGTTCACTCATCTCTTTTTCTCACTTGGTTTGCCTGAATCTCTCTGCACTGCCCAGTTAAGGCTCAAGAATTTCCACCAAGGCAGTAGTCATTACCTGCAAGATTCTGGCCTTCTTCACACAGGGCTGCAACACAAGGCTACATAAGGCCTGGCAATGCATAGGTCCCAAAATAAGTGAAAATTATTGGGAAAAACATTCTGAAAAATTAAAATCCAATTATTTTTTCAGTATCTGCAGGTTTCTCTATTGCAGAGCTACATATTATCACTCAGTTACAAAAGTGAACAGTAAAGATCTTTCACCATTAAAGCAAAGAGCATTTGCTGAGCTGAGACAAGGTATTTGAAGCATGTTCCTGAGCCACACAGATGAGGACTCACCCTGTTTCTTTCCCAGGCTGCCACCATGGGTTGCAGCTTCTCCAACAGCCCAACCCAAGTTGGCTTCAGAAAAGCCTGATGACAGAAATTCCTTAAACTTTGTTATTGTCTTGCTCAATCTTTTGCTTTAATAAAAAAAAATATGATCTTTTCCTTCATAGGCATAAATGTTATCTCATTTACTAATGCAAGTCAAACTGGTTGGTGTGGTCATACTTCTAAAGACTATGTCAGAACATGTGTGTCTTGGAGAATTAAAAAATGTGGCACATGTCTCTGGAAGATTTCCATAAAGCAGCAGGAAGTGGTACAACACCTCTGCAGTTTGGTCAGAAATGTTTAGAACCCAAAATCAGTTAAAAAACAAGCATGGCAATACTCCTCCCTATACATTTTTTTTTTTCTCATGAAAATATGAACATGATTTTAAAGTCTAAATTTGAAACTGTTATTTTTAATCAAAGAGTTTTTCATTGGTATCCATAGCTATAACAGATAAGTTACCTTTTCTCATGTAGATGATTTGTTTTATGAATAGATCTCTTAGAAAATGAATAACATTATTATGATGCTGTTAATCTCACAAGTTGACAGCTATAATGGCCTCAGACCTGGCATTAGAAGGAAAACAATTGTGAACTCCTAGCTATAAGCCATTTTTCTTTATTTTCAAATGCTATTTAAACTAAGAAAAGGTTGCTCTGCTTAGTTTGGAAATATTACACCCAAAGGAGAAGTTCATGCAGCAAGAACAAAACCACCAGGGTGCAACCTAATCAAAGTTATTATTAAAAGCAGGTGACATTATTTTACTGTGAACAAAATGTTATGAAATAATAATTTGTCTTTATGAGTAAGTTCATAGGGCAAAAACATCAATCAGACTGTGAGTCATTAAGTGAACACTGGGCAAAATGACTACAGGGACTTCATGTGAATTAATTTGGATAAAGCAGTTATTAGGAAACTTTCACTAAGTTGCTCTCAAGAAAAGAGCCATAAAAGTGATATTAAGTAACTGTTTTCTGGTTTTGGTCCTCAATTATGTGCAGAGGGCCAAAGCAATTCCTTTCATCGGTAAGAGACAGCCCAGTGGCAGAGCCTGTTTGGCTCAGTGACCAGCATAGCAGCAGCCCTGCTGGCAAAATGCATTCCCTTCCTGTTGGGGCTGTGCAAGCCAAGGGCAGGTGAAGCTGGCAGTGTTTGCTGTGCAGACACAGGGACATATGAAGCAGCATTACCAAGTGTCTAATGAAAAAAAAAATAATTATTCTTGCCTCTATGAAGAGAGCTTCCCTGAACACATCAACTGCAAATGAACTTGTTGGCAGGCACAGGGTCCAGGTCACAGTGTCTGCTTCTCTCTGGGCTATGGGCAGAGATCAGGCATTCCCATCATGGCCTAAGGAGTCTGACCTCTCCAGATATCGCCCTCAGGAGCAACTGAAAAATCAGTTTCATTCCACAGAGACATGGTGAGCACATCGAGGCTTTCAGTGGCACGGTCGCACTATAGATTTTGTTGGTAAATTAAGGTTCTTCCACATTCAGTCATAGAGACAGTGATGGCTTAAAAGCTGTGCAAGTTAGTCACTGAACTTTTATAACATTTTGCTATCTATATATTCCTACATCCAATACTATTTTGAGATACACACTTTGTGTTTTTAATTACTTACATTGATTTAATACCAATTTCAATTTACTTAATATATTTTCTGTTTTTGTACAGCTATTCATTAAGAAGAAAGGGCTTATCCACGTGAAGATATGAAATAAAATTATCAGAATTAATGTTTCAAATGGGCTGATTAAACTGCACCAAATCCTCTTGGGAAACTGTGCTTTCGATGGGAATGAAGGTGAATTGAATGTTTGAATTAGAAGAATTGAATTAGAAGAGCCATTTCATTTCTGTATGACATACAGAACATAGTGCAGTTTAACTGATCCACTATAAATTCTTACTGTTACTTAATACAGGAAAATTTTCCTAAGTTTCCCCTCAGTGACATGCCCAAAGTACCTACTCCCTGTGCCATCAGTTGCCAAAAGATGGGTAGCACTAAGAAGTCAACACACAGACAGTTCCATAATATAGCACCTTTTATTTTAAAAAAGGCAGTAACTAGTACTAAAAAGGCTAACATTTTCTTTTCACTCACTGATTTGTCTAAAAAGATTATGAGATGGGTCACATCAAGCAGCAAGATTATTGTATCTTGCAGCATTGTGCAAAGGAAGGTATTTAAAAGTGAGTATTTTTCTCCCTGCTTAATTACACAGCCTATATTCTACCCAATTATCCATCTGAAATTAATGGGAACTAGGTGACATGGTTTGTTAGAGACTGTAACTTACATCTTTTCAGGGTATCACAACAGTGCTGGGATGGATGATCTTTGCAGCGCCCTTGGTTGTGATTCAGCTCATTTTCAGTGATGAGCATTGTCCCTCTTTTTCTTGGTTGCGGTGATAAAGACAGGTGCTGACAGTCATATTCATAATCCTTTTTCCTGAGGTGCTTTCCCTGAGCCTTTGATATTGTGTGCAATTTGTTGAACCCTTCAGAAACTACCTCTATTTCTCTACTAGCTGTAGCTTTAGAGGCTTAGGTTTTCAGTGACTATACAAGTCACCAAATACTAGCTGCACACAGTTATGCTGTAAGATCACTCAAAATTTACTCGTTTTTATAATCACTTGCCCATCAGTCCCATTTGATCTATTTACTTAGCTGTATAAAACTTAAAAAGAGTATTTCCTACTTACTGCTACCTATATTGTTGTGTCAGTCCTTGTGGCTGTTTTCTTGACTAACTAAAGAGAGAAACCCTACCATATCCCACACAGTATTTAGACATTATGAGTAAATATTAATATTTGATAAACTGATACTGTCTATCCAACTGGCTGGTTTGTTAACCTGGGCTAGGGTATTTATAGTAAATACAAATAATGAGGCTGGCGGCGCTTTCCCTTTTCTTATTGATTTAACACATTAGTAGGTCCTTGTGGGAAGATAAGCTATCACCCTTTAAATGTCAGAAATAAATGCAGCAAATAGCCAAATTACATACTGTCTGTCCTCATCAATGCTCTGACTCACTTGCAGCCATTCTTCGATCAACTCAAACTGCAATTTGTATTGTAAATTTTTTATCCAGTGGGACTGTGCTCACAGGGTGAACACTTGCCCTTTCTGTTATGAATGTCAGAGTGAAACATTTTGCCAAAGGCAGACACAGCCAGGAGCTCTACTACACCACTGGGCATTCATGGTAGTTCACATATACCCAAGACTGTTTCTGCCGTAGTGACTGATTTAAAATATCATGGCAGAAACAAATCATTATGGACTTTAGAAGACTCTTATGAATTTAAGGGCCCTCAACTAATTTTTAAATGGTTTGTTTGGCAGGTTTTTTTGAGTAATCAGAGTCCAAGGTTAATTACAGCACCCTTTCTTGCAACTGGGGACACTGAACAAAATAAAAAGATCCTTTTAGTGGAGACAATGGCTGCAGGCAGGGACATCCACAGCTGCACTCTGCCTAGAGGTAATGGTGAAAATATTTATTTGAAAGGTGCCCATTCTCATGGGGCACAGTTTAACAAGTCCTTCAGATCAACAAATCTGCCAGAACCAGCAGCTGCCAGCCCCCACCTTGCGTTTCCCTCCAGAACTAACCACGTATGGCATCATCCTCACTGCAGGGAACTGGCTGTCAGTGTTCACTTTGTGTTTTTAATTGAAAACTGCTCTAAACCCATGGTATAGCCCAGCTAAAGGGCTTTAAGGCCGTATTTATTTTATTTGATATATCAATTAGTAAGCATCCTCTTGAATGTTCAGATACTATTTATTCCCTTTGTCCTCAATTTTCCATAGCTGGAGAAATGATATGCAGCTGGCTGTAAACTCACAACAGCAAATGAACTGTAGATGATTTTGCACATTTTGTGGCCTTTCCTGAAATTTCCAGGATTCTTGCCTAAGGGTCTTGTTTGACAGGCTCAGAAATGGTCAGCAAGCTCTTTGTTCAAAAACAGAGTTAGCCTTTCTGGTTCTTCTTTGGGAGTGCCTGGCACTGTGCAGCCAGGAGTAGCTGGGAGGTTTGCTGTTAGAGCAGAGGTGATGGAGAACAAATATTAATGGTGCTACTGAAAGTATTTTCTGCATTTCACCTCATGAGTGCTCTAAATTGCCACCTGAATTATGGTATGTCCTATGCAAATTGGCAGGAGCCCGGAAGGATTGCTGACAAATTGTCTGAACTTTACATTGCCTCCTATACTCCACTAAAGCCACTTAGAGCCAGTTTCTGTCCTCATAAATGCACCAAAAATTATACTTTTTTTTTTTCTTCTCTCAAGAAAGCCCTCAGGTCATGATTTATTTTTTTATGAGAGGGATCAAACTTGCATTACCATCTAGTCAAATTTATTTCACTTGTGAAAAAATGCAAGAACATAGCTTAAAAAAAAAATAAAATTTTCAATTTCCTTATTTATTTTTCCCTTTGTCAGGAGGGAGATTATGACCGGATTCCTCTGAAGAGCCTCTACAGTTAGGAGACAAGTTCTTCCCTCAGAAATAGCAAGCCATGAGCACTAGGAAGATGACTACTTAATGATTTCAAGATATGGTTCAGCTAATGCACACTGAGAAACCTTCATCTCACAAAATGAGGGTCTAGAGAGGGTCAAAAGAAGATAAATGGTCTACAATATGCATCACTTACAGACTGTTATTTTCTTTATGCCTGAACAATTTCCAATGCTGGGATCATTAAGCATGTAGCAATTTGTTGCCGGAACTAAGAGAACACAGAAAATTTTCTGAATATCTTGAGAAAGAGAGAAAACCCCATCCCTCTAGAGCAATTTCTCAACATGGAGGAAAATAAAGCCACAGCTTGGTTGCGGTCTCCACAGGTTTTTGAAACTGAGTTTCTCAACCACTGGGCTGGATTGAAAGTGTATTCTGTCTTGGTTTTCTCCTGCTGTTCATGTTTTATTTATCTTCTACGTCTAATGGTTTGTGTCTCCACTTCTGAGTTGCCGAGCCATTCCTCTTGAGGAGAAAAACAGACTGTACTTTCCCAGAGGTGTCATCACAATATAAGAACAGAGAAGCCCCAGAGACATCAGCATCAGGTGCAGGTGGCAGTGGGAGGATGAAACTCAACCCAACGCCTTTACTGAGTTCCCTGACATGGGCAGGGCCTTCCAGGGCGTCACGGTCTCCTTCAGCTGACTCCCAGACATTGAGCAGCTGTCCAGTAAGTTGTGGCCACCTCAAGCATCAGCTTCCCAACGCTCTGCTCTTGCTTTACCCCCACTTAGGGACACAGAGCTGCCTGTCCAGAGCTGTTTTTCCTCTGTTGGCCAACCCAGCTAGGCCCATCCTTACTTAGCAAAACTGGTCTCTGCCAGATTAGCTGGAAAAGGGAAGCCTGTGTAGACATATTGTGGAGCACCTGGAGCACCCAAACTGCCCTCCCTCCTTCTGGGACAGAGTTGCAAAGCCTTTCCTCTTTTGTCTTAAGCTTTTTTCAGTCTGGCTCTCTCCCTCAAGCTTTGCCAACACAAACCCCTCACAAAAATAAAGCAAAGAGAGGTCTGTGGTGCCAACTTTTTTTTTTTAATGTCCTACAGTTTCAGGATTTGCCTTAGCATTACAGAAAATCTTGAAATCAATATTAATCTAAATATTAATTAAAATGTTTGTCATGTTCCTTGGAAAGCCTTTGTAGCAGTGGAGGTTGGTGAAGCTAGTAGCCTCAGTGGATGCAGGAGGAAACAGCTCAGGTACAATCACTGGTGGGTTTGGTTTTCATCCCAAGCTGCAAATAGGCTGAAATATTCCAATTAATGACCACGTTGACCTTAGCACAAAGCACAATTACAATCTCTCAGCCACTGAAATATTCCTCTTCATTATAATCAGTTAAGCTCAAAAATACCTCAAACATTAATGTTCTTCCTATCCTATTTATGTTGAAGGTTTTTTTTTCAAAATCTCATTTAAATTGATGGGATTATTATTCTTAAGTGATTTTAAGGCCAAGATGTTAACGTTCAGTCAGAAAATGACAGCCACACTGGTGCTCACATAATTCCTGCTGTATCCAGATGGTTGCCTTGCTGCAACACCCTTTAGGTTGTATTGGTATGATAACCCCACATGTCAATGTAAGGTTACTCAGATGATGAACGTCTGTAGGGACAGGAGGATTTAAGGCAATGGAAACACTTCAATCATGGTTTTCTTTTATGCCACAGTATTGCATTTCCTTTGATCTTTGGCACTAAAGTGGAAATGTATATGTATACAAAAGTACCTTGTAAGATGGAGGGGAAGCGAGAGGTGTAGTAATTTGTAGTTCTCCTTTGAGATGATGACAGAGCAAATGTCCTGGATTTCACATCCATATTGACTACGAGAAGACACTCATCTTTAGTCATGGAAATATCAAATTTATGGTCCTCTCTGCTTTCATGTTCCTATTTTACCCTCTTTTTATGTGTTTGCATCTGATTGTAGTATCTTTGCATCTGTACCCCATTCCACCTGCAGTATAAGGAGCAAAGTCTGCAAAGAAGAAGTTATACAAGAGTTTCCAGCATACAAGCAAGAGCAGTTTACGTGCTTGTCAAGGAAAATAAGGGTCATTCTGTACTCATGCACACTATGTGTTCATCCTTAAAACTAACCTTAGTAATCAGATTGGACTCAGTGACTTCAAAGACCTACAAAATACTGCCTTAAAATCACGAAGTGTTGTCCTTAGACACTGTGTTTGGGCTGTCAAGAGAACTGCAAGTTCATCCAAACATATTTTGAAGACCTTTTTTTCCACCTTCTCTTAATTTTAAATTATTTCAAAAACAGAGTAATTGAACAGATGGTGGTGCAGAAGGGTGCCAGAATGGGGACCGAAGGATTTATAACTTTGAAGTTCAATGCCTTTGAAGTAGTACTAAATAGCACCAATTCAAGCCAGTAACTAAAAATCATGGTCATTTAACTGTTTATTTGGAATTATATTTTAGCTAGCAAAAACAAGAACACAGGCTGTCAGGAAACATTCCCGTAAATCTGTGTAGCTAAATACTGTTTTCTACTTTTTGTCCCACCTCAATTCTCCTTAGTTTGTCTTCTACAACTTGGATTTATTCTATCTTTTTTCTAGCAGCTGTAATCTTTTCACGTGGCAAAAATATTTTTTTTTTCTTTTGACTTCAAAAGTAGTACATCAATTTCTAGTTTACTTATTTCCTGGTTTGTCCACTGGTATTTTGAAGATGATGTCTTTTTTACAGCCAGGATTTTCAGAGTCAACTTGGACTGGTAGATGTGTGAGTTCTGCTGAAAGTCTTTAATGACACTTGACAATCCTAAGTGTCAGAGCAGACCAAACGCCAATTATTGGATTTTTGTGGCAAAAGAGCAAATAAAATTTTGTGAGGCATTGTGTTTCTAATCACCATTAGCATAAGTGAGAATAAAAGCTACAATGGAAAGTTACAGGATTTCATTCCTAGTAAAAAAAAAGTGTAAACGTGGAACTAGGCAAAACTAGATCACATCTGAAAACTACCGTGGGTTGTTTAATTATTATTTTGAAGGACTCATTGCATCTTTAGTCTTTGAACAATATTATATATTCTTCATAAAGCCTCAGTTGTTGAATAAAGAGACTGCCTGAGGATCTCAGCTTTCAGAGTATCCAGAAAAGATTACCAGATCTATTTTTTGGTGATCAGAGTATTTGAATAGGGTAATTTGCAAATATTACCATATTGTACCCTATTGTCTCAGAAACCGAAGCAAACAAAAGGAACCTATCAGTTTTTTACTGTTTCAGACTTTAAATTTTTGTATCTAATTATTGATTGTGGGGGTTTACTTCTAATTTTTCAATTTCTACAGTTAAAAAAAGAGTATAAAACATTAGTCTACACCTTACTGTTTAGTCTAGCTTTGAAGTTCCCTTCTGTTACAGAGAAGATAGATGATGCCTGTACCAGAACGGGGATCTGTATGTGTGTCTTTCGAGCTTAGTAATATACCATGGTTATTTGATTCTGCATTAAACAAATTGTTTACAGTTCTTTCAGCTTCTTAATTTGATTGAAGTATGCCTTTAAGAAAAAAAATCGCAAGCTATGCTTGAAAAATATTATTTAAAATGTTTTTGAACATGAAAATGCCTCATTAGCTCTGAAATGTGTTTCTGAGTAATAAGAATTAAACAATAAATTACTATTTGAAGTCAATTGATTCTCAAACATGCTAATTGAATACAACCTGTTTTCCTTTGTGAAGAAATTTAGATATATTTGAACATAACCATTACATCAGAAATTATCCATATCTCCTCAGTTCGTGCTTCATTTCTAGCTGTAGCTAAACTTCACTAAACTTCAAAAGTGCAAGACCGGCTTCACAACCCATTTTAGTGTTTGATTCTTCTCTTTTTAGTATTTTTTGTGCATGCGACTGAATTTACTCCATAAAAATATAAAAACAATATTCAAAAAACCTGAATAACTTTCTTATAAGTTAGAACCACTGCTTCACTTCAACTATTCCATTGCTGGCTGGAGGAAGAATTTGCAGATTTTATTTGTGCAAGGAACAGATACAACTTTACATAAAGGATTAAAGTAATCAGGCTTAATTTTTTCAGCTTGTCACCTCCCCTAGTGTGTCCTTTTATTTCATTTCTTTCATTGAAATGACAACTCAAATGAAGTCCTCACAATTCAGAATAGATAATTAAATGTTAACAACCATAGCATAAAGAAAAGTCACGTCTCTTCCCTGGCTAAGACTCTCTGAAGCAAGAGAAGTGTTAATTAAGATGTCCCAAAGCTCATTTCCTATGTTTGACCACAAACTGGCTGCAACTCAGACTCCAAAAGAGGTTGATGTTCCCCACCAGGCCAGCTCCTTGGCAGCTGCCAGTGACAATGCCTGCTAATTAGACCTTTGATCAGCTCTTTCTTCCCAGCCAAAAACATCTGGAGACAAGTCTCCTCATTAATTATCTGAACCTGTATGTCTATTAGACACCTATGCCCTGTCCAGGACAACTTGTCCATATTTCTCAGTGTCAGGGAGCTGTGACAATGTGAACGACAACTCAAAAAATAGGACAGTGGCTTCAAGCATGCATATATTCAGTATTTCTTACAAACAGAATAGCAAAACCTGGCAGCTGAGTACAGTTGTGGGTTTGGTGGTTGTTTTTTTGTAGTCTTTAAAAGACATGCATGGTGCATTTTTTTAGTTTCTTCGCTAGAAACCACTTGCAGTTGAGACTGGGGAAATGAGGAAAGTTATTTTGTTGCTGGAAACAGAGTATCTAATTGAGACTAACCAGATTAATCAAGCAGACTCAGGGGTAGTCAGAGGGAGCGGGTGAAAATAGGCGAAGTTTGAAAAATGTGTGGTTTATGTCTGATGGAAGTCCTGGGTGTCTGCCTTGGTGACTTGCAAAGCCACTCCAGCTGCTTCTGCTGTGTGGAGGTAGCCAGTGATGGGGAAATTTCCAGTGTTGCCCAGCCCTTACAAATTCCTCTGACCACAGGTGTTTCTCCTCCTTTTCTATCAGCTCTTTCCCTTGCAGGCCATCTCCTGCAAGGAGCAGAAAATGTCAGTTTCATCTCTCCTTTCCCTTCTCAGTACAGTTATTCAGTTATCAGGGAGCGTCCCTGGGCTTCTGCTGCAGGCTGGCCATGAACTCCAGGTTTACAAAAAAGCTAAGCAAGTTTAGTAAACAGAGGGGATTATTTATACCCTCTGCACTTTAAATGCCATTTTGAGTGTTTCAGGAAAGGTCACTTAAAACTGGCGACCCAACGCCAGCTCTACATTTACATGGGATTTTAGTACATTTAATCTTGGGGTGCATAAAATTTACAACATCCTAATTCATTTGTGCAAGACCTTTATTCACTGTTCTCTGCTTAGCCTGAGACTTTCAATATTTTAAAATCTAAATGCTTTCATAATTGACCTCTATGCTTTTAAAATATTTCTATGCCATCTTACCTATATATAAATCTAAAAACATTCTGCTTGGTTGTCACACTTTGTCCCTGTAAAATGTTTCACAGAATCACATTATCTTAGGGGTTGGAAGGGACCCCAAAAGATCATCTAGTCCAACCCCTCTGCCAGAGCAGGATCACCTAGAGCACATCACACAGGAACACGTCCAGGCGGGTTTTGAATGTCTCCAGTGAAGGAGACATTCATACTAATTTTCAATAAAAGTTACAGAAAAATGCACAGAACTGAAGAACTTTCTTCATATTTCATTATTCAGGTACACTTTTAGAAGGTAAAGGATATGGAAAGGTTTGGGGTTTTTTTTGTTTGGTTTTATTTGCATAGTGTTTTGTAGGCTAATGTTGATCTGTGTAATCCCTTCTCTATAAAAAGCATACATATAATCTCTAGTCTATACACTGTCTAGTCTGTCACTAACCTATGACACCAGATGAGAAGTATAGTGGGAACTAACAAAACTGTATTATGAAATGGTATTTTTCTATTTTCACATGCAGTCCACACGGATAACTCTTTTTGTGTAGCCTTATTGATCATAATAGGGTACAAAGACAAATTCAAATTCAAAGACAAATTGATCATAATAGGGTACAAAGACAAATTCAACCACAAGAAGATGTAACAGCACATTCAAGTGGGAATGAGAAACATTTTAATTTGGAAAGGACACCATTAGCATATTTTATCAGGGAATAACATGTTTCATCTGTTTCAACCTCAAGTTATTAGGCTCATGTCATTTACTTTTAGAGCACAGCAGAATTATTGCAACTGTTGTATGAGATCCTTTTGGAAAATTTGTTATTCCTTAACTTGCTGGATGACAAAGTGATCCTCTCGGGCTTTGAAATCAATGTATATAACTCTTCAGTGCCCTCCTAATCATCACTGAGACCTTAAGGCATTAATACAATAAAAATATTTACAGAATATATATATAAAAATATCACTGTTAGAAATAACATCTCAAAGCCAAGGGAACATCTCAGTCCCAAGAGGGACTGGAGGAAATAATTCCAAATATGAAATATCTGATCTAACATCTACTGAACTCAATAAAAAGTGGGGAAAACAACATGTATATAAAAGGCAATTAACTAAACCACCCTAGTCTCCACTTGAAATATTGTGTCCTTATAATTTACCAGCAGAATTCTGAAAGCATGACTTGCAGAATTTGTTATTTATGTGTTCTCTCAAACTCAGAGGGTTAGCGTTGCAGGGTGTGACAAGCAGGGGAGTCCTAGGCTCATATCATTGCTTTGCACATTTTTCTTCATACTGCAGTCAGTGCCTGAGGAATGTTAAGAAATCAAATGAAAGTAAGAAGGAAATCTACATGAGTGGAGCCAGTACCTCAACATAATTACTGATAACAGTGACACTATGCATACCACTTCAGTTATCACCAAAAAAAACACTGTTCCGAAGCGTGCAATCTAGAGCACAGCAGATCAATTGTTCTTTTGTTTTTGTAATTAGGCAAAAAAAGGAGAAAATAGTATTTCCACCAAGTTGTCCAAACCAGTCTACATTATTCTTTAGTGTTCACAAAAAATCTTGAGCAAGAGTTGCTAAATATCCCTTCCTTTGAGCAGTATCAAAGCATCAGATACACATGCTCTTGGGCTTTCAATTCTGTATGTAGATGAAACAGTCTGAAACATCTGCCACATGGAGGGACCAACCTTCATCTTAGATGTTGTCTCACAGTCCCTTCTACTCCACGGAATAAAAATAATATCTTAGAAATGTGAGCCAAAAAAGGAGTGCTGTGTCATTAACCTTAATGGGGAAGGAATAACACCCCTGGAAGACCTGCTATTAGAGTTTTAGAACTAGCTTGCACAGGCAGAGACATGCTAGCAGGAGAAATCAGTGAGGCAGCAGCAGCTCCTTCTCAATTGCTGGGCAGGGCTGGGAAGGGCATTCAGCCTCACAAGCTTTGAGGGGGGTTTCTGTACCAATTGCTTTTCTCAGAACTGCCCAGGGAACTTGTCTAACCCAGTCTCAGCTGCAACTTCACTCAGCTAAGAGAATGATCCCCAGGACAAGGCCCTTGGAACCAGCAGCTGCCTGCCCATGTAGCAACAGAAGCTCCCAGAAATGAGGTGGTGTAGGGAAGAGGTTCTTAAAAACAAAGAAGCTAAAGGAAATTTAACCTTTTTTTTCTTTTTTTTTTTAATGTTTTCTGTCCAAATTTTTGTCAGGGAAAACTTTAGACCCACCTTTGCCATGAATGGAATAAAGGAAAGTGGTTTAGAAATAAATATAATTTATTACTATCAACCCCAGATAAGCTTTGACTTAACATCAAATACATTTGTCCTCCATAATGTGACCATATATAGAAACACAGGGCCACATCTGTGACTATTCATTCTTCATTTTACCATTTTTCACTCTCTTTTCTTCAGCTCCCAGCCAGTGCCTTCCCATATTTAATCCATTTTGTGCTGAATTAATATGGGCAAGAATACGCCTTCCTCCTTCTCTCAGAAAAATTAATGTAGTGTAATAAAGATGAGCCCCCAAGGTGAAAAACCTGTATAGTTGAATATTACCTGATCTCACCTTGAACTCAGCTAGAGGCCTGCATCTTTATTCAGTGTGAAGTGACCAAGTGCTCTGAAAAGTCGGTTGTCAGAACCACATCCTAATTGCACTAGTTTGCCTTTTGTTTGCTGGCATGGTTCCCTCAGAAATACTGTGTGGAAATGCTTATGCTCAGGTTTTACTTTTAATAAAGGATGTAAATAAAGGAATTAATAATTCAGACAGATGAATGCAGGCATTTGGCCAACAAAGTTGGAACAAATAACAGCATTTATAGGCCAGTACTGAAAATGTATTCTGTAAACACTAACATGTATCCATTTAAAATATCATCAGAATAAAATAGAAAATAACTTCAGGAACTGGTATTTAATGAGACATTCAAAAAGAGGTGGTAAATATCCTCTCAGTTCATTCTGAAGACAAAACAAAACTGCTGTTAATTGATGTCCAGGGACCACCGGGCAAAAGGAGAAGAGGTTTGTTTTCAGTAAATCTGGGAAAATCAAGAGCACCTTATGGCATGGTGTTATTCACTGCATATATGTGTTTGAACAAAGTTAATTGCAGCTAAATATATTAAATCCACAACCTACAGCCCAAAGCCATTCACTTAAATTTATTATGCTGTTACAAAAAATACAGCAAAGCAGGCAAAGGGAAATTTTTGTTTGTTTGGAAGATGTGGGGATTGCAAGGGGGTTGGCAGGTCTTTCCTTTTATCCTCCCAGATAACAGTCAAGTGAGGGTTAGAGGAACTTTATAAATAGCAACAGAAAAGCATTTGATCCTGATATCAACTAACTAAAATGCTGCTGGTTTATTTGTCTTGGCTCATGACAAGATCATCCTTTTCAAAGCACAAGTTTTAATTATTCAGTTGCAAAACACTAAATTATAGTGAATTTCTCCTCATGGTCTCCAAAGAAATCCATATGCTGTGAAGCTGCATTTATGGACCAATTATTTCTAATAAAAACACTGCATAGTTGACAAGGCTTCTTTAAATCATCTGACACAAATCCAGCAAACCAATGAAGAAAGCATCCCCTTACTTTTAACTCTCCCATGAAATATGTCCAGCAGTGGGACATGAGCCTGTGTTCTTCAAATATGTTAGAGTATATATTTCATGCATTGGATATCTCTTTTTAAAAATATTAGTTGTTGTTGGTTTTTCCTTGAGGCCACATCAAAACTCAGGACCAGGCAAGTGAAAATGGCTTATATGCCAAAAGTTCATCTTTTTTATCCAGTAGTGTAAGATGACTTCATAAAAGATATTACTTCTGCTGGCAACCCAAACTCCACTAAACATATGATAAACACAGTTTTTGAAAGACCCTCTCAACCTCTACCTGCAATAAATCTTTACAGTTTATGCATAACATCATATGTTAGGGTTACGTGGTAGGGTACTTTTATCCTTCTGAATGGTCTCTGTAACAGCCAAAAAAAAACAGAGAGGTTGAGGGCTAACTCCTCCTAGTACCTAACAGCCACCTAGGAGTCCTGCAAACACCTTGTCATCTCTAAATGCCAGGCTGGTGTACCCAGCCATGGGCTGATTATTGAGTTAATTATTCTACAGCCAGATGGTACAGGTTGGTATGTGAAGGCTGTTGTGCCGATCTCTTTTAAGCTTTTTGTTTTGTTTTGTTGGTTTGTTTTTTAGACAAGTCCTTGCTTTCAAATTCATTTGAAGCACCACTTCAAATATTTAGGGTGTTTTTGACAGTGAATCATCATGGGAAGTGTCCTTTGCAGGTTGTAAAGTTAAGTAAAATCATCAAACCCAAACATTTAAATCACGTCTGTTTCTGTGTACAACTGGCAACAACTCATTCTAAAACATTTTTCACTGAGATAGAGGCAAGAAATGGCTATGTTAATTAATAATGGTGGATGAACAACATTCTTTTCCCTCTGCCATGTTTCTTCACTGGCTGTAGAAGGGGGAAGCAGCCTGCAGAAAAGCACAGCCACTGCTGATGCTTTCTAGTGTGGACACCAGCAGCCAAAACGTAACATTTTCTTGTATTTTAAAAGGGAGTTTTCAGGAAGAGTCTCTGCACCACACAGCTTAGTTCTGTGCCACGCTGATGAGCGTTGCAGGAGCTGGAAACCCTTGTGCAGTTAGGACAATGGTGAGCACTTCTTACTGTGTTAGAAAAGCTTCAAAACATGGTCATTGACATTAAGTTCAGGAGGCCCCATTTGTGGGTCTTGCAAACATCACAACTCACACTTCCATTTTCAATTTACTTTTGGTGGTTTTCTGTTCATACCACAATGGAGGCTGCCATACAGTATCACTTAAAGGAATCGATGAATTGAACACCAGTAACAATGTAATCTAGAAATCTTAACTGCTATGAATCTGAGGACCTTACTCGAACAGAAGAAATCAATAGCTGAAATCTTCCAGCTGGTTTGAGGTCTGACACTGGGGCTGTCCTTTGCCTCCCTTGCCCCCAAATCTCCCCTGGAGAATTAGCTGAGGGTCACTGGCACAGCAAATGCTGCTCTGCGCTGCTCCGGCAGCCCTGTGCTTGTCTGAACTGGCAGGAGAGCCAGCTAGCACCCAGCTTTTTGTGTTGCCAAAACAAAGGAAAATAACTGCAGTTAATGGTTTTCCTTGCTTTGTATTTTTCTTTATATAAGTGTAGCCCACAGAGCAAACGGTTTTGCAGATTTCATATTCTTTTGCATGTATATATTCAAAGTGAATAGTTTTCTTTGAAATTGTGTGTGTGTGTGTGTGTACATATATGCCATGAAAAGTCCCTGCTCATCCCGTTGTTTGGGCAGCAACATCCTACTGAGGTGCATTACCCACATTGAAATCAAGCAGAAAAGGTAACAAGTGGGACTTGGACACCCATATTCCAGGAAGATCTCAGCTAAAGCTGCTGAACTAAGTTGCTAAGCACTGTCCTCGTTAATAACTGACTAGTAATGTGACAAGAGAAGCAGCAAGTTGAGGCAGACTCTGACAAGCTGGGTAAATCGAGCGCTGAGTACACAGAGGGCTTTTAGGCCATGCCGGATGCTGGCAGCCAGGTCCCCCAGCCTGTCTGCCCTGCTAATGGATTAAACTGTCACTGCATGGACAAATACAAACACCATGCAAAGGACAGAGCCTTCAACAGCAGGTGCCTGGGGTTCAGAGCCCTTGAAGCCCCAGGGTGGGGACAAGGAAGCCACTCTGAGCCCAGCTGTGCCAGCCACCCCCTGTGTGCTGGGTGATGTCCCCCAGGCATCCCATGCCATGGCTCTGGAGGGGCAGGGGCTGGGGGGGGGCAGCCCAGGGCTCCCCACTGCCCTGGCCCTGGGGGACTGCTCTACTCCCCTCTCTCACCGAGCTAATAGCTTCATCTCAGCCCCTTTAATTTTACCCAGAACATTTACTAGCACCATCGGAAGCCACCTGCATAGAACTGAGCAGCCTGTGCTACCTTCACTCTTTCAGTTGTTGGCCATCTTCTGAGGACAGAAGCCCACCAGTCCGTTTCCTTATCCAGTAGTCACAAATCTGCTGAGCAATGGTACACATCAAACCTTATCGGGGGAAAGCAGAACTGAGATACATTCCTCTCAAACACAATTAAAACAAAGCATTACTTCTTCTGGGAGTAGACAAGGCAATTGATGCTAGCCTTTGGCAGCAGGGCTCCATCTCCTGGTTTTAGGTGGATACTGTATGGCATAAGGAAACTAAATTTTCAAAATACTGAAGAAATGAGGATGTTATTGATATACCAGAGATATACCAATTCATTGGGTTCAAAATGAATGTTATTCTTGATTTCTGAAGTCGTGCAAATTTCACCAAAATGTTATGATAATACATGCTGCTCTATATAGCTTCAAACGTGCTTCCTTGAGATGAAATTAAGATCCTTTGACCACATAGGATATTCCTGTTGTCATTGAAGTAGTGTGTCTAGTCTGGAAGGAATTTCTCTTCTGCCTCAGCCTTTGACTAGTTGCTGCAGCTCCCTGACTGTCTGTGCACTAAATAAAATATACCTAGGGGTATTTTTCTGTCTTATCATCCTCAAAGAAAAGAGAGACAAGAAAAGGCATATGTCAAAACATTGCAAAAACGTGTTTTGCTGTGTTTTCCTTTTCTCTGGACAAGATTGCTGGACACATCACCTCAGACATGGGGAGTGGAAAAGTTCCTCCCCATCATCTTGCCCCATAGACTCCATCTGTGCCCAGACATGCTGGAAATACTGACCTTTAGCATGGGTATGTTGTCACTAGCACTCACTCACTAAATAATTTTGAAATACATTATCTTTGGAGTTTTCTCTCAATCAAATGAAAGTAATGGGAGAATCCTTTCATTTATTTATCCCCCACAGGCTACTCAGAGACACATGAACAGCAACATGTTCAGCTCACAGCCCCAAAGCTGGTTACCAGAGTAGGGATTGCCAAGTTTCCCTGCATTGCCTTAGTGCACAGACTGAGCAACTGCAAAAACATAATGATAGCAGAGCATAGAATCTGAGCCAACCACCCTAAAGACAGTCCTCACATGAGAAGTGAGATCCAGCTTTACTCCCAAATACTGTGTTTCAAAAGCAGTTTTACACATACATAAAACATATCTGAAAAGTAAGTTGAAGGTTAAATCTTGAGGTCAACTGCAAAGGCAATGTCAGTGGAGGAACTTGGTATATAAGAAAGTTGACATCACCCAATGTAAAACTCCTGGCTATGATTTTTAATTATTGAAAAGAAAAGATTTTTATTTCAAGCTATGTATTATTAACGATGACTCACAGTGCAGTATCAGAGGAGGCACGGAGAAAATTTGGTGTTCATCACAATAATTATTTATAGTTAGCATTTGATCACCAGTCCAAAAGGCAAAGCATGTCAAGGAAATACCAGATCCCTACATCACAAACCTTCCAGTGTGAGTTTCTTCCTTCTTATCTGTCTGTCATGCACTCAGAAAAATGCTCTTAATTTTTCCTTTACAATATTCTAAGGGGCCTCTCCTTATTTTCCCACTCTGTATGAAGTCAATTGAAATTCCTGGTTTTGCAGTGGTGATGCATCTAGTCCCATCTCTTTGAAAATACCACTACTAGCAGGAATAATGACTCCTCTGCAAAATAGATAATACTCCAGATGGATCTGAGATTTTCAAAGTGTGGTAGACACAGAGGACTTCAAGACATTTGATGCAAATTTCATTTTGCCCTGTCCTTCTTGCAGTCTCCTTGAACATCACACATTTTTTCATACAACTGTGGATACAAAACATTTTCATTTTCTGTCACAAGGTGCTGTTCTCACTATGTTGCCAGGCATCTGTTTTCCCCAAAGAACATTTTGCCTGTCAATGATGACATAAATATAATCAATGGTGAGATGTTGAAAGGCAAATTCAGTGTAAATGAGCGATGTGAGATCAAGAAGATTTCATATGTAGCAGCTTTGTGATAAATGACAGGCTGCTCTGCCCAGTGATCTCAGTATATGTTAAGGATGATTGTGGCAGTTAAGTATGTCCAGATTTCAAGCATTTTGCAGTGCAGTAAAGTAACCACTAATAAACCCTGTTGATCAGGCTCTGGTATCCTTGAATAAGGCCATGAAGTGTTTTCTGCTGCATCATTCCCATCGAAAGATGAAACAAGCATGGGAATAAGTCACCGTATTTTACTTTTTTTATCTTTCCTCTTTTTTTTTTTTTTCTTTTTTTTTCTTTTTTTTGGAGGATAGTACTTGTGCACAACCAGGTTATAAAATACTATTTCATATCACCAATATTTGAAAAGATAATTTGGACACTGGAAACTGAATCCTCCCAAATTTACAAAGACAAAATTTTAATTAACTTCACCCCCTACACAGCTTCCAGATATTACAGGCAACCCTCTCAGTAGCCCACCATTGTGACGAATGTCAGTCAAGACCAGGCCCATCACGTTTAAAATCTGCTTATGGGACTTAGTTATCACCTTTTGGTCAATGTTCCTAGTGAAATAGACCTGCTGCTATATAAATCTACAGCTGATGTCAGGAACTGCACATCACTAGATACAGTGAGGAAAGTGGGAGTCAGCTGAGCAGAGAGCTGGAGACTGAACCCTGAGTTTTAGGGGAGGAAGTAGTCCATGCTTCATTCCAGTCGAAATCAAATGTGTTAAGTGCCATGAATTCTCCTATTTCATTCCCTAATTATATTCCTGACTCATTTAAAGCTGAATTCTGAAAACAAATGCAGCAGTGTATGATGCTTAATGCTTTATGTAGCCGACATAGAATGCTGCACTGCTTTTTCTGTTGTATTTGTTTCTGTGTTTATTTTTTTCCTTCTTTTTTTACACATTTTTGTATGCATCCTTTTTCTGGACATAGTTTTGAAATGCATAACGAGATGTCAAAGTGCAATGAGGTCACAGAATCACAGCCTCAATTTTCTTGGTTTTATTTACTATTGAGTTTCAGAACACACATTTTCCACTGCCCCGGCAATAATGGAATTCAACTATTTTAAAGAGCTGAGGAAATCTATACAGTGCTCTGTATTTTTCTTAGGAAAGCTGCATCTGTGAATCGCTACATTTCCATTATGTCCCCAGACTACAGTTAGTTGCCTTTCCTCTGTACCATGTATTATTCTTTGACTTCTTGGGTGTACCATAAGGATCAGTATTGGTTTCCTGAAGGCGGGCAAGAAATTTTTTATCCTCCAGTTGAAAGAGATTGTGTATCGTTCATGCCTGCATTGCCTAAAACAGTGTTTCTCAGAGAAGCAATGAGGGCTCATAAGGATGCATGTCAATCTTGAGTGCTCATTGCAGCCCATGGGAGTTGAAGCCTTTGAGTAGGTCACTGAAGATTGCAAGGCTGACTTTTCAGGCATAATCCCCAACATATCAGCTGAGGACCTGCTGGACAAGACCAGGGACAGGAACCAGCCAGTGTGTGGCTCTTATCTGCTTGTCTGCATTGATAAAAAAACATTGAGCCTGTTTTTGACATGTACCTTTGATACAGGAATTATTTGAGAGGGATTTTTGCTGCTTTTCACTGACCTTTTTGCCTGGTGCACCACTTCATAATTAATTTGCTTTGTTTCCTAGTGAATACAATACATTCAATCAATAACGATGCATATTCTTAGGCCAATTTTTGTGGCTAGATCCATGTAAAGCAGTTTTAGTGTAACCAGGGCTCTGAGGTCTATTCCCTCAGTCAATCAGAAGGCTTATGGAAGAGCATATAACTCACGGCCTGAAGCCAGATCTTTTTAACATCACCCCCTTAAGGGCTCCGTTTGATGGTGGTGAGTAAACATTCACTTCATAATGTTCTTCTGGCATAGAGCAGAGTTAAAACAAGCCATAAATTGCTATTTTACTTTTATGAGACCAAAAACTTAATGCTTTAACTACAGATTATTTGGGTTATTTCATTATACCACCATGATTTACATAATTGCTTTTGAAACTGCTTCACATAGAGATCTTAGATATGAAGGTAAGTTCTCGTATCCCTTCTAGCAAAGAAAAAAATTATCACCCCAGAGTGTGTAGAAGTGTAATTTTGCTCAGTTCACTATGAGACTTGCTGGAGCATAAAGACACAAATGTGAAAATTGACGAAACTTTTTTTAATGTTTTTCTGATCCTTTATGACTCTTGAAGCTTCCAAGAACTTCAATTGCTTTGCTCAGGTAATTTTGCCTCAAGGAGAAAAGGATGAGAGCACTGGGAGTTGCTGGTGTGAGACAGATAGGAATCTCTCTCATAAATGCCGACATATTTTCAGCCTCCTGCAAAGAGCTGATTCCAGTCCTCTCTGTCATTCAAATGCCAGAAATGACAGAGGTAGGCAGTAGATGCTTGAGACAACAGGACTTCTACAAGGTGGGGAAGCATCCCCTAAATGCCACAGTAGCTATGATGAGAGACACAACATTGCATACACAAACATAATTGAGTTCCAGTTTTACTACATGGTGTATTTTATTTATAGGGCATACTACATCTTTTTTAAATTGCTTCTTGTAATTTAAGCAGGTTTTGCAGGGAGAGACATTATGTTTTTTAAACCAGTTGGTAGAGTTGGAAGAAGTGGGCAAACCTTCTTGTTCAGAGTTCCTTCATTAGCCCTCACAAGTTGCAAGTCCCTGCTATTGCTTGTTCAAATGACTTTCCTTGACAGTGAGGGGGAGGAGAGAAGAAAGAGGGGAAAGAGAAAGAAGGGTCAAGGAAAGGTGGCGCACAGAAATACACTGTATGCATTTCTATTGTGAGACCTTCTCATTTCCTTATTATCTATCTACCAGAAACTGCCTTTTCCTATATATATATATATACACACACACACACACATATATAATATGTTTATTTCAGGAGCTTCAGTGGAGTGTTCTCATTTTATTAGAGCTGCAGTTAGGGGAGTTTTACACAAATGCACAAAAGCACATTTAACAGCATAAACAGAATGTTATGTGATTGGTAAGTTGCTACTAGCTCACCCTAAACCTCAAATTTTCAGGGAAAATGTAGAAAATGCTGTGTTTGGGTCAAGCATGATACATTCCTGGATGTTTAACCCTTCTCAGACTTCAGATAAATATACTGATTCTGTGAGCCTGCATGGCTGCTGTTAGGCCCAGAACTGAACACAGTACTTGAGGTGCAGCATCACCAGTGCTGAGTACATGGCCAAAAAAATCATTGCTTCTGCTTCATTACTCTGCCCTCGGCCTGCAGCATTCTTGTTATGCTACAATTTTAGTCAGATCACAGAGGAAAAAATTTGAACTTCATAGTGTCATGTTAAGATCTCTTCTTCTTCTCCAGCCGACCTCTGCTTCTTCCTCCCCAGCCCTCCAAGGTACAAAAGAAGGATGGAGATCATAAAGGGGGCCACATGGACCACGGAAATGCCATGGCATGAGACACTGCAAAATTTTGAGTACTTCTGCGAGCCAAAGAGACAAAGGGAGAAGCACAGCTCATGCCAGGACTGTCCCAGCCTCAGCTGCCAGCACAGCAGCTAACTGGCCCCTCATCCTCCAGGGCTGTGGGTCAGGGCTGCACGAAGGCTCACCCAGAGTATTTCCAAATATTAGCATCCTGTATGTTGTCCAAATAAATATCAAAGGTTTGCATCCTGAGTGCAATGCAGGATTTGCAGAATGAAGAGAAAATACTATTTTTTAAATTCAGTCCATTTTAAGGCAACTGCTCTATCTAAAGGCATTTCCCCTCTATAAAGAACATACTGTGATTTACATTTGCTTGAATTCAGTGACTGGAAGCACAGCTTTCTCCCCAAATGTAAGTTTTATTTTCCTTGGGCAACCATATTAAATTCCTCAGGGAGTGAGTGCTTCTGCCAAGGCAAATGAACCACTGGACAGGATGAACAAGACACCAGATCTCACCTGGCTCCACCACTTCCCCAGCTACTGCATGAATTCAGCTTTGCATCAGTGTGCAACAGAAGAAGCTGAGGACCCAATGTGCAGGTGACAACCCCTGTCTCAGAGAACAGCTTCACAGAGGTTGCTGTTGTTTGCTAAGGCTGACTTTGTGAAAGTCATCTGGCATGACAGAGCTTGTTCTTGCTTTCATTTAAATCCCTACATGAATTCCCATTGAATCCCTAGAAGAATTTCTGTTCAGCAGGAGCAAGGTGCAGTCACTGCAGTTACACATGTACTCACTGGTCCCAGCCGTGAGCTGTATATTACTCTATTTGTGGTAGTCCTAGAAGGTGACATATGTGGGAGAAGTAGCACAGCCTCCTGGCTCCTGTGGGTATTGCATGGCAATATCACTAGGATTATGAATTGCATTTTAATGCTGATGAGCAGAGCCCTCAAATTTGGGTGTATTTAAGTAGAGGAAAGAGCCTACACTTTCATGAAGCTTATTCCAATGAGGTGTTTTATTTTTGTCTGAGACCTGTGCCAAAGCCAAGCAAATCCAAGGCACAACCCACACAAGACCTGTGCTACTGTAGAGCAGTTATTGATGGTCAGCCAAGTACCCTCACACCCTCTCAGGGGCACTAGATAGCCATGAGAGGACACCAGTGGTGGCTTACTACCAACCGTTAACTATGTTGACCGAATCCCTTGGACTCTTCAGGGAGCTTTGATATCTACATACCATCTCCTATGTGTAGGTATGTTAGTCTCAAACCAAATCCTGCTTTGGCAGTTTTTACAGTTTGCCACATCTCCCTTTGCATGATTGCAGCTTTCCTTGAAGGGGAATTTTCAGTTTTGATTATTTTGTTACTTTATTTCAGGTTCTTTTTTCTGAGTTCGTAAAGAGCTTCTGAGCTAGATCAGGCACCACTGTTATATCTTTTTTATGAAGCAATAGTATTATAAAATATTCCTATCATAGAGCTATCACACACTGACTTCTTACTTTTTAATCCAGCACCAAATTCCAATTACAAAATGAAATAAAAATACATTGCTGTAGGCCCACAAGGGAGACAGTATTGTCAGAACTAAGCTGTCAACAGGAAAATACAGAAGCAGTGTGCTCTCTCACATGGTGGGTAGCACATCAGCTGCACATCCGTAACACCTAATCACAAACTCACACAGTAACAGCTTTTTCTCTTCCCCCATCATTCTGTTCACAAGAGTGAGCAAGCAAGGGGAAGTCTGCTCAGAGCCCTTGGTTGTGTAATCTGGGAACACAGCTACAACACAGTGGTGGTCCAAGTGTGACCATGGTTGCATGGAACAGAGCAGAAGCAGCCAGTACAAGAGGGCTTTGCTCTACTCAGCTGGGTAGCCCTAAGGCTTTCAGTGGTAACCCACAATAAGGCTACTGGGTAGGCACCAAGGTGGTTTCCCTGCTGCAGGGGAGTATTTGTAAAGAAAAAAGAGCATCAGATGAGCTTCAGAAGAAGAGACAAGTGTTTGAGGGAGTACTGCTCTTCTGCAGGGAAGTGCTGCTTGGATGATTCTAGTATAAGCAAAATATGGAGTGAATAAATCAGAAACAAATTATCATTATATCAAAGATTTAATGCAACTCTTCAGCATTCCTTGTTAAAGCTCAAAAATTATAGCTTGCCTTCTCTTGTGTTTATGAAAATGATAAGTTTGTTGAAAGCAAGTACCCTTACTCCTACTGCCTGACTTACTTATGTAAATATAAAAGTCAGAGATATGTTCATGGACTCCCCATCATAAATACTATCTTCCTCATACTGTTTCCAGACTGTGTATGTAATTGGAAGAATATTACTTCTAAGAATATGTAAACTAGTGATAGCTGAGATGAAGAAACATTCCTATCCAAAGTGAAAGAAAAAAAAAGTCCTTGAGTTTTCAAAAAGTTTAGCAAAGTTCTTTTTCACTTCATTTTCTCTGGTCAGATTTAATCCAAATCTTAAAGTATTTAAGTGCTATTATCATTAATTTCCAGGCATGTGAGACAGATGAGTCCTAATCAGTTTCTATGCCATATCATCTAGCATTCATATGCAAATGTGCCCAGATCCTTTCATCACATGAGATACTGTTCCTTAATCAAGCTACTCAAAACAGAAACCTTGCTAGAGAAAGGAAATTATTACCACAGAGAAGACAAAGAGAGAGATCTTAAATTTCCATTATTTTTTTTTTACCTCTTACTAAAAAATTCTAGTTTTAGAATAGTTAGGAGAGCCTTCAGATTTTTTTCCTAAACTTTCTTTCACCTGGTCATTCTTTTATGCGGTCCAAGTTCCTGAATGATCAGCAGGAGCTGGAGCTCTACAGGCACACCCCTGTTTGCTTTGGGCCCTGGGGCCAGCGTGCAAGGAATGTTACTAGAAACATCCTAAACCTGTAGCTGAAATGAATGGTGATTAATTAGCTAATCCAGTTGTTAAAGTAAATGGCTGCTGGATTAACAAATAAAATGCTGGTTAGTAAAGCAAAACATTCAGAATTCTTTTTTAGCTTCCATAAAACTGAATTTGTTTATAGACTTCACTATTAAAATGGAAATTAAACAAGAATCATCATGGAAGTCCTTGTGCTTTGTTCAGGATTCATCTCACCCAACCTTGGGTATCTCACATCAGCATTTACACCTGAGTTGGTTATACAGTCTCTCTCTCTAGTGAGCAGCAAGAAATACGCATTTAGGGAATCTATTTTATACATTTACATTTGAATGAGTGAGCAATATTCTGGAAATGCCTATTTCCCTCAATTAGGAAAAGTGGGAGACTGCATGCCTAGTTCATCTGTAAAAATTCAAAGCTGGTGAGATGCACCTCCCCCCTTTTTTATATACAAAAATGTAGATATGTGGGGATTGTGATGGCTTGAGCACCATTATTTCACCTGTTTTACATCAATGTATTGTGATGCATCCTTTAATTATAGGATCACATTCTTTTTTCCCATCAGATGCCTCCTTCACTCCAATTTACACACAATTAAGGAGCTCTCATTCAGTGATTAGGAAAGGGAACAGAGGTTATATGGAATAGTCAGAATCCTTTAAACTTGGCCTTATATTTAATAATTAAAACAAAAGCAATGTGGTACACAGAAAATGAATTTTTAAAATCTGTTGACGAGTCTCATTTGTAAAAAGTGAGTCCTCATTAAAGGCATGCATTCTTAAGGCCCCACTGAGGTCAGTTCTTGGCCTTTACATTTTTGTTAATGATCTGGAAGAAATGAGAGAATCCTTACTGATTAAAGTGTACATGTGACACATGAAGAGGGTAAGCTGAAACAAATGAGTTGATAAGCTGCTGCAAGCAAATGACATTTGAATCAATACAGATAATTGTAATTTAACAATATTCAGGAATTGTACACATAATGAGACACTATCTTGGGAACAGTAACTGAAATGATTGGGGCATCATGTCAGTTAGCTGGAGATGAGCTCCTTGTGCAATATGCAAAGGGAATAACAACAAAACAAAAAGCCAGTCCTGGGAAGAATGAGCAAAATTATCGCAAAGAAGGTTAGAAAGGTCACGCAACCTGGTACTAGCGAGTCTTCTGAGAGGCGATGCACAGTCCTGGCACCCACCACTCAAGAAGTAATAAATTGGACCTCTCTGGTTCAGAGGTGAACAAGGAGAAATATAAAGGCTTTGGAAAACCTGCCTTAGTGGAAAACTGAAGTTCAGACTGCTTACCTTAAGAAAAAGCTTAGGTGTGCCCTGATCACAGTCTCTAATTAACTCTAGAGGGAATAGAAATTCAACAGTTGAGGGCTTTTCTGTCTCAAAAGCACAAAAATAACAAGATTGAGTGCCTGGAATTTGAAAGTAGATACATTCAGAATGGACGCTCCTACCGGATCAGTGTGCATCGACAGCACTGAACATGGCTGAGGACACCAGGCTGCTCTGCCATCCTGGTCTGGCTCACAAGAAACACTTTCTAAACTTAACTACTTTGCATAGCACATGATTTTTTTTAATAGTGTATAGGTGCCTGGGAGGAAGAGACTTTCTCTAATATGCAGGGAGTATATTGTGCCTGACTAATTTTATGGGTCCCAATTGACAAAACGCTTTATCTGTGCTTTCTATCCATTTAACTATAAATCTTGGTATTTGTGAGTTTTGACTCATGGGGACCCATATAATTTAGTTTGATGAATGATTCTGTGATTTATGATAGTACAATGAAATCTTTTGGTAAGATGTAGTAATTCATTTCCTCGTCATTAATGGATGACAGACTACACAGTATGGAAAAAAGATTGTTGAATCAACAGATATATCAAGGTAAGCGAAAGTCTATGCAAGCTGCCAGTTAAGGATTAGACAGTGCCTTTGTAACAGTATAAAATCCAACACAAGATGTAAAACCAAATTGTAAACACATTTCAAAGCAGTCTTGGCCCCAAATATCTACTGCCTGTGGTATCCCTCGAGGACATCTTTCCCTCCCTCTGTGCCTTGTGTACACTGTGGTACCACAGAACATATGCACATACTGTGCTTTTCCCAACCACACTAACTCGATTTTTCCATCATATAATAATCCTCTTACAACTCCTGAATGTTGAAATATTATGATAATACACTAAAAAGCTACAAGCCTCCCAAAAACTTTAATTTCCAAGATTTAACTTCTGAGATGAAGCTTAATAACAGAAACATTATGAGTAAATGTCCATTTAGGGGCATTTAAGTTCTCTAAAAAGTGAAAAACCCTTTTTTGTTGTTCTTTAAACAGAATTCCTCCATCATCTAACCTAGGACATTTCCCACCAGAAAAGGCAGAGGCTTGAGAGGAATGCTGATGATTTGCAACCACAGCAGTAAGCCTGCTGCAAATTATGAGGCATCTGGAGTTGGCAGGCTGTCCTAGCAAGCCTGTTTTCAGCAAGGCACTGTAATCACTGGTCAACACCTTCACTGCCAAGGTTAATTAAGAGGCTCTGCATCACTGTAATACATTCAACAAAGGTCTGCCTGTGAGGGGGCCTTTTTGTAAGTCTTTCTACAAGAAGCACACCCCTGAAATTGCTGATAGCACTGCAAGCCAGCTCCTCTAAGAGATCTCACGTTGGGCTGGTGTGTGTCTTTACCATTTCTCTTTTTGTATGGTGTTGCTAAATGCAGGTGGCAGGCTGGAAGAGATGGGATTTACAGAGGGTGTGGAGACAGAAAACAGACAACAGAAACTTGGCTCAAAATTTTCTATAACAGCCTTGACAAAAGGAAGGGAAATCTACCTCTGTGATGGTGTGGTTTCTCAGAGGGTAGTAATGGGAATGGCAGGCAGCACTTGTGAGGAGGAGGCACAGGCCAAGGTTCACCCCTTGGCCGTGGTGGGCCTGACTTCACTACAGCAGCCAGACGAGCAGTAGCTGGTTACCAGGGATGCTTCTGCTCCAGCTGCAGCCCCTCTCGCAGAGTGTAGGGCTGGATTTGCTACAACTGCCTTGTCCTTCATCATTGCCTCATGTGCAGAGGTGCTGCCTCTGCAGCCAGCTTGGTGATTTCCACAGACTTTCATATGGACAGTATTGACAAAAGATCTGTGGGGATGGCTGGAGTCTGGGTTGCTTGCAATGGAGAAGTAGGCACACAACACTGTATCATGAAATAGGAGGGCAGATACTCCACCCCAGAAACATTTCTGTGACATTTGCCATCTAATTAATATGTCATTTGTGTCCTTATAAGTTCAGTATTTCTCAGAACACTTAATTACTGCATGAATATGAGTCTCATAATTTATTATCAAAAGCTTTTTGTTTTTTACATAAATGCTCTCAAAAAGATAATGTTTCCTCATCTTACTGGTGAAAAGGTCAAAATGGTATTCCAGAGGATCCTGTTGGTATTCTTTATATATTCAATATCTATTTGGAAAAAAAAAAAACTATAGACCACAGCTGACAGGCTAGACAGGACAGCAGATATTAGTACCTGTAAATAAAAGAAACCCTCCATAATTATACCTTAAAATAGTTAACTGTGAAAATTTATATAAAAATACTAATGTTGCCTGTTTCCCACCCAGTAGCCTGTGGTAGTGCTCCTACAGTTTATCAATACCATTGCAACATAAGAAACTATTTGGAAGCTTTTATTTTCTTGCTGCTGGAATACCTCAATAGAGAGTCTCCTCCAGATCAGCATAATGTTTAGAAAATTTTACACAGCTTTCATCAGCAAATACTTTGTCTGACTTGTGTTATATATTAACAGATGCGCCCGAGTGCAAGTGCTTGGCCTCTGTGCCCTGTCATCTGGACCAGCTGCCACTTGTGTTCTGAATATAATGAAAAAGTTACAAGGCCTCTGTCTTTCCTCCCAAGACTAGCAGCTCCTGCTGCTGTGGACTCTGTCCTCAGTCTTTCTTGAAAGAAGAAAGTCTGAAAAAACAGGTTGTCCCACAAGGAGTGCCTGAGGGAAACCTCAATGCCTGATTCTGGCGTCTCTTAGAAAATAGAGTGCCTCAAGTCAATCTCTCCACCTCCCCCCCCCCCTTTTTTTTTTTTGAATAAGCAAATTAGGCAGATCCCAGTCTCAAAGCTGTTCTTGTCACAGGCAATCTTTACAAATGCTTTTTAGCAAACAGAAATTTCCTTTAATAGAAGCATCAATGAGCAAATCTTTGGTCATGTTGGCCTGTAGAAGTGGTCTCAGCATTAAATAAAGAAAACTTCGCAAAAGTTTTTTGCAAACACCCTGGTTTGACTACTTATGAGCACTACAAGACTAAAATCAATGTACTTTAGAGGTTCATAACCCACTTACAAAGTTACATTGCAGACAGCCACCAAGAGCAGATGACTTGCTACTTCTAAATCAGCCAGGCTCTTGTAGCAGTCAGAGGTTGCCAATATCTATTTGGCTTCTGTGTCTCCACAGAATAGTTTCTCTCTTGTGAAAATGTGTAGCTTCATGCAGCACTCCAAAAGCACGTACATTATCACTGTCATACTATGATGCCCAGAGAGGAATCATGGTAAGTTCCTGGTACCATATTTTTTATTATTAACAGCTGAATTGCACAGATTAATTCCTGTGAATGTACTATTTATTCAGTGGCATAATGACAGTACTGTTTTGTTTTCTACTTTTTCCCTAATGATCTCTAATGTGAGGCCTTTTTGACATTCTCTGAGCATTACATTGATGTTTTTTTAGATTACTAGTTGCAATAACTCCAGATCTTTTCTCCATGAATCGTAACAACTTCTTCAGACACAATCAGTATGCATCCCTAGCTAGAGCCCTAGAGAGATTCTTTCTTTTTCAAACCAAAAGCATTATCTGCCCTTATTGGCACTGAAATTCATGTCCCATATTGCTGTCCTGTTTTTATTCAGATGAGATCTTCTGGACCTTAAATTAAGCATAGTGGAACACATACAGCAAACAAGCCAATACTGCGTCATTTGCTTGTATAAACATCATGTAAAACACAGCAGAACCAGAGGTAAGAATCTGTAGTACCAACACACATTATAGCCACTCAAAGGACTGAACTTAAACATGATGTAATCCAAATAAAAATTATCTATCTATCTATCTATCTATCTATCTATCTATCTATCCATCCATTTTCCTTTCTGTTTCTCTTCTTATTTGGTGGATTTTTCTCTTTCACAGAATATTCCAGAAAAGGAGTTAATATGCAAAAACATTACCAAGTAGTACTCAGTATCACCAGACATTTCAAATTTAATGAGCTGTATTCCATCAGTTACTTTGTACAAACAAAAATTATAAATAAAACCCTCTCTATTCATTTTACTGTTAAAACATATATAAATGGTGATCATGCTATAACCTATTTGTTAATTAATGGCTCTATATAGTTCTCAGAATTCTGTATCTATCTTACTGAATACTGACAAAAATGAAGTACTAATCATGATGGAAATGTTCAAAGGTTTATTTTATTGGTTACATGATTTTTTGTGACAAACTGTTCTCTTGAAAATAGAAGTTGCTCTAAAATTAACTGGAAAATAATGGAGTAAGCATTTAAACCAATAAATCCCACCGATGACTGAAGGACACTGTCAACTGACCCTGTACTGTCACTTCTCTGTCAGCTTCAAGTTGAAATTTTTGCATGTTTATGGGGCCACACTGTTTTGAATCCTAGTAAATGGGTATGTACCATATGACTTCCTGCCAGATATTACCTTCTAAGATACAGTGAGAAAAAGTCAACTAATATTTCTGTTGCAGCAGTGCTTAACACTGATGATCTGTCTTATACAGCTCATGGTGCCCTAGCAGGGAGAGCAGATCTGCAGTCATGGGGATCAGGACAGTGACTGGGATGTGGGTTTTCCCTCTTCTTTTTTTGAATTGTATTTGAATATAGAGAAAAATGAAGTGTTACAAAGGTTAGGATAAATTCCTGATCACCCTCAACATCATGTGTCACAAGACTCAGTGCTAACACAATGTCTTTCCCTCTGCTTTCTATCTTGGCTGGCTAGCTTGTATATTTGCTATCCAATTTTCTTGATTTTTGATCATTTAATTTCTTATGACAACCGCTGAGCGGCTCTTTTACCAAATTTGCACCTATGCTATTGTCAGAACTCCCAAGGACTTCCAAATCAGCAAACAGTGAAAAATTTCCCTAAATATTGTATCAGATTAATCTGCTTCTCCCTCAACAGCAGTGCTGGTCCTGTGTCTCCTCTCTGGACCACTTTCCTGTAGAGTCTCCAGACTGGAGTCACTGACATTAGGAACCTGTCAGTGTGCACTCTAACTCTTCTTACATATTTGGTCAAGCCAGCAGAGGTTATAGATATTCCCACCAAGAGTGACAGTCTCTGGGTGAATTAAACTCTCAGAAAATGGCAAATATCCTTTCTGAATTAGTGCAAGCACCCCCAATGTCAGCCATATTGACATGGCAACCCCCATACACAACTGAAACAAAACTCTAGAACCAATAATTATAGATTTCTATTCAAATGTGGGTATTTCAATATGTGTTATGTCCATTAATTCAACAGGCAGTATCCATGTGTTAACAATCTACTTCTCTGCACAGTGAGCTGTGGACACATCCATCTGAAGGCTTTTTAAAATGGAGCAAATATAAAGAGGTGGTTCAGATATGTACAGCCAAAAATATAAAATGAGTAGATCAAACATATGTTAAAATCTGTGGCATTGATGCATAAGCTCATTTCAATGGATTAGAAATTAGTGCACAAACACTTTCACTCTCATCCAGTTCTGGTTCTGGAGGGTGCTACATGCTGGCTGTGTAATTCACTGTCTGTAAATAGTGGAATGGCACTATCGACTTGTCTGAGCCATCTTCACCTGAAGATGGTATGATCAGAGACTGCCCTTCCTCAAGTCCAATGTGCTGGACTGGGTTTTACCATCTCATGTAGGTAGTGGGTTAGGATCTCACTCTGGAAAAGACACATAATTTTCACAGAGGGCCAGAACTGGACTTCAGATTTAGGAAAATGAAAGACACTAATGTATGGACACACACAGTAAAACCACTTTCTCAAGCCTGTAAAGAGGCTGCCACAGAGATGTAGCAAAAACTTCTCCTTACAATGCTAGAAATGTGGTAGATTACTTAATTCAGTAAGTTTTTCTTCTTGTCAATGAAGCCTGAAGGACAAGTCTCACAGCAGCACCCATGAGGTCGTTGCAGAGAAGAGATCTTCTTACCTTTTGTTGGTACAAAAGATGCTGTGTTAAAAAATCAGTGCCCTCATCACGCCAGGATGCCTAAGCAGCTTCAACAGGAGAATGGATTTTAGCCCCACCTGATGGACAGAGAATACAGGCAGAGCACTCTTATTAAAAGAGAAACATTCCTTTCTGATTTAAATAGTTTCACTTCCCCCATAACTTGCTCAACTATTAGGGGACGGTGAGATCACATAAACAGATGCAATTCAGAATATAAACGGTGGAGTCACTTTGATTTGTTTCCTTTTGGCAGAGTACATCTGAAAGGATGATAAGCAAAGATAACGTCTTGAAATGAAATTCCCTCCTAACGAACAATAAATTACACTTCTGAAAACTGACTTCCAAAGTACGATTCACACAGTTTCTCAGCCCAGCACACAGCCAGATGTCTTGAGGCCAAGTAAGACACTTCAAAAGTAACAGTAGATGGCAGGTCATGTAAAGGGCCAATAATAAGAGTATCACATGAATCAGTGAAAATAGTAGCAATTGAATTTCACTACAGATTCATATTGAAATTTTCAGAAGAGTAGGAGTTCTGAAGTTAAAGATCAGTTTTAGTATCTGTTTACTATCTATCCAAGGACTCTGAAAGAATTTGCTACATAATTAAAACCTTTCTGTGGGATGAAAGAGGTCAACAGGAAAAATCAGATGCTCAAAATCAAAAAGGTGTCTTCTAAATATAAAATCATACTACTTGTTACAGCCTTCCTAATTAGCATCCTTTTTTTAGTTATTTTAACTCACTTCCGACTGGGATATATTCAGAAAGCCCAGGGCTTCCATTATTTCCATGTCTAGCAGAAAAAAAAAAAACACATTAGGAACATAAAATAGACACAAAGGATTTGATTTAGACTGCATGCATAAGAAGGGCACAGCTGCATTTCCTTAGGTAATTCTGGTATAAATAACTGAGAGCAATGCTCACAATCATAAAAAAGATGAGTTAGTGTTTAAAAAGATGATCTTCTTTCCGCTGAAAGTTGCTGCTTCTCAGCTAAGAATCAGTAACCAACTGATCTTCTCTTCTTAAGACTTGTACAGTGGGAAACAAACAAGATTCACTTAAACTGCCTTCAATCTGACAACTAACATGAAACCCAAACAGACCTGTGACTAACTCTTCTTAGTAGCTAGACCAACCAGTGCATGGAGGAGTGAAGCTACCATGCTTAAGGAAGAAAAGTTTATTTTGGTTTACCTCAGAGCATTTTCTTCCAGTTTATGACTGCAGATTAAAAAAAGGAAAACAACAACAATGACAAAACAACAAGAAAACACAAATAAATAGCTTATCTTCAAAATTATTTGTTTACTAAGCCCAGAATGAAGCAATCTCATTCCAGAAGGTAATTCATTTTATTTCTTTGCACTGTTATTTTGAAATAATAAACCAAACTGTTCATTTAAAATATGTCAAAATGTTCACACTATCCCAGCTTTTTAAAAGTTGTTAAAGTACTCATAAATAGTCTTAGATTCATGAACAGATTTAGTTAATTGACATGTGCTGTTCTCAATTCATAAAATATTTGAGTGAAATATCATTCATGCACAATATCTCCTTGATTGTCCAAATGGCATAAAAAAGGGTTGGAAGAGAGCATGCACAATGATGATTCATGCTATGGTAAGCAGTAAAAGATGAAAGAAGGGATGAAACCTCATTGTATGGAACCATTCAAAGAAGTCATAAATGACTGGAAAGCCCAGTTCTTACTGTTCAATACAAAAGCCTATGAGCTAGAAAATAATATGGTTTCTGTCTCCTTCTTGGAGGGGACATAATTCTAAGAAACAGGTCGGGGACCAAAGAGGCATTCATGGGTAAGAAGCACAGTCTCTTAGGCTTTGAAGAGGAATGTGAGCCTTTGTACACTGAGAAGAGAGAGACCATGAACAATGCTGGCAGAAAAGTCCAAATGGAACAGCAGGAGCATTATGATGACAGGCAATTATAGACACACTACACTTCCTGAGCCTTTGACAGATTGTAATAGGTGAAGTTTCATCCTGTTGAATTATAACATCCAGATCTATCCTTTACAATCCTTTGATGAGTGCCTGCTCCTTACTAAGTGTGTAAACATCCATCTTCATTGATCTACAGGTTATAAGTCTTTACCTCTGTGTCCAGATCTTATGGTTTAGACTTCTTCCATTCTTTTTCTAACTGTATGATGTACTATGTTTGCCATGGAAGCTACTTATCAATTAACTGCATCATGGTACAGCATCATGTTTTACAAGCAATCAGATTATGACTGCTTTCACCTAAATAGGAGTAGTGCCTTAAATCGGTAATTGTTTATGGGTATTTATAAAAAACATTTCTAGCTTCCTAATAAAGCAGGCATAAAATGTTCCCATATGCTTTATGATACAACAGTAGTGTAAACACACTGAATAGGTGATACACCTTGCCCATGAGGCCTTCTGCACTTCACCTAGAATACTGATGACAGCAGAGTTGCATGTTACGTACTCAACCATTTAATAGCGTGGGAGCAGCAGACCAAAAGGGCATCAGGCACAGCCAAAGCTAACACCCAGGTAGCGAAGCCACTTTCTTCAGTGTGCTACCAAGCACACTCAACCAGGTCTCAACATGTCAGCAACACTGACATGGAATGGAATGGCTATGTGCCTGCCTGATATTAACTTAGCAAAGGAGCACCTTCTTCTGATACCATCATCCCTAATGAGATGATGAGACAAAACACAGACAGCTACAGCATCCATCTGCATCAGACTGCCCTTCAGCCCAGGGAGAGACTGTGCAGACAGTAACCTGTTCCTGAAGAAGGAATATTGCCTGCATGGGAAAAGGGTGCCTGTAAATTCTCCTTTTCATTTCCCCTCCCACCAGCTGGCAGGATGCCACTCTTTTGCAAAATACTCAGTATTGGCAAGGGCAAAGCACATAAAAAGCAGAGTCATTCTGGGGGCCAAAGAATGTATTTGGGTTGTAATTTGGATCTGTTTTGGGAGACTGGTACAGGGGCTATTCAGCTGCCAATGTAAAATTGAACTGTGCTGTTAATTCATCCTCTTCCGCTTTCAGTTTTGCCTATAGTCAGAGCTGACTCTGTAAAGAGTTACTAGTTAGAAGTGGCAGAACCAATGTACCAGAAATTGGTACCAGAATTGCCCTTAAGCTCTAAGGTGACTGCCTTTATGTAAGATTGCTGTAAATCACATAGGAACAAGCTGATGCTTAGATATCCTTTTTGTTCCTTGCTCAAACATGAACCAAATAATCACTTTCCCACCCTTCCTGATGAAGGAAGTGCAGCTTGATCTCTGCTGCAGACCCAGTCCAAGGTCTCCAAATGATCAATGCTTCCAAAAGCCTTTATTCTGATAGCATCTTTTGAAAGGTTCATTGCATGGTGAACAGGCACTGGTGAGAACATCAGTGTTCAGGAATAATCACACTTCATTCTGAGAATGTGGTTGCATTCAAACACATCTATAGTTACATCTTCTTTCAGACAGGAAAGGACATTGCAAAGATAATATTTCTTCCTGAGATTAATTCACCAACATGGTCTTTAAAAGCAGATTTCTGTTCTACAGTTCATATCAATCAGGAAAAATACGCGTTTGTAAGAGCACATCAGCCCTCAAACCATAGCAGTATGATAGCACTCCTTGATGTTGTGCCCTTTGTCATGTTTTAGAGATGCAATGGCTGGCTGAGCACTTCCACATCTGCTGATAAAGGATTATCTCCTGAAAAGGTTATACATAGAGGGTTTGGATTTATGTGCAGCCACATAAAACATTACTCATAAACTGTCCAGCATGAAGAACCCTAAAGAATAGCTCTGATCTTTGAACACATATGAGGAGACATGAAGAAGCAGTAGCAAAATGGATTAGTATTCATGGGACTGATGACACCCCAGGAAAGCTCTCCAGCCTCTGTTACTGGCATCCTTTGGAGAAAACCCAGATGAGGCAAAGAGTAATCAGATTTCCTAGACAAGTAAGCAAGATTTGTAAAAAGCCAAAGAAAGATGTCGTTCAGATCCGATCTGGTCCAGAAGATTTTTGTTTAAATCTAAAGACAGCAGCATAAAAAGGATGCTTAAAATGAGGAGGCAGGGAGCCCCTGAACACCTTGAACACTTTTTCCATTGTGTATTTTTCCGGTCAGAAACCAGGCAAAATGAAATCAGGATGAGTGAAATGAAATCTCTACAACAGAGCTCTGTGCTCTAGTTGAGACTAGCAAAAACATAACTTCTGTTAGCCTGAATAGATTTTTAATTAGCCAAATAGATTTTCAATTGATTCAGCTTTTGGCAATGAGGTGTTGGTAAAGACATTTTGCCATATATGCAACCCCTGTGTCTGTTTTGGGAGGGAGTTTACATTCCAGCAACAACAGACCCTGACCAATTAGCAACAGCTTATCATAGAATCTCTTTGTTCAGGTCATTAATGAAAAACTCGAACAGTATAGTCCTTGGCGTGGATCCCTGGGCAATTTTGCACATTACCAAACACTAACTGGGCATATAATAATGTATTGCTACTTCTTGAATGCTCCTTCTTTGATTTTTAGTTCATGAAGAATGAAGAAAGGACAACAAAGGGAGTCTTGTGGTTGGAGTCTACTACAGGCTGCCCAATCAAGTTGAGCCTATTGAGCCTTCCTACTCCAGCTACAGGGGACATCACAATCACAGGCTCTCATTCTGATGGGGGATTTCAGCCACTCTGACATCTGTTGGAAAAGTAGCACGGCAAGCTGTAGGCAATCCAGGAGACTCCTGGAGTGCCTCAATGACAACTTCTTAAGACAAGAAATTGACAGCCCTACCTGAGGGGATGCATATTGGACCTGATGGTCACAAATGCAAGTGAACTCTTCAGGGATGTCAAAGTTGAAGGCAGCCTGGGCCGCAGTGATCCCATACTAGTGCAGTTCACTGTCCTGAGGGGTATGAGGCAGATGAAAAGCATAATCAGGACTCTAAATTTTTGGAAAGCAAACTTCCAGCTCTGTGGGAAACGGCCCTCAGGGACAAGGGAGCAGAACAGAGCTGGCAGATGATTAAGGATGCTTTCCACAGAGCACAAGAGATCTCAATCCCCAGGTGTAGGAAATCGGGCAAAGAAGGCAAGAGACCAGCATGGCTGAGTCTAGACCTGCTGGTCAAACTAAAAGGCAAAATGGAACTACACAGGCAGTGGAAGTGGGGACAGGTATCCTGGGAAGAGTATAGGGACGTTGCCTGGTTGTGTAGGGATGAGGTTAGGAAGGCCAAGGCACAGCTGGAGCTGAACTTGGCAAGGGAAGTAAAGAAGACCAAGAAGGGCTTCTACTGGTATGTCAACCAGAAAAAGAAGGTTAAAGAAAGCGTCACCCCCCTGATGAGCAACAGTGGTGACCTAGTAACAACAGACGAGAAGGCTGAGATTCCCAACAACTTTTTTGTCTCAGTCTTCACTGGCAACCTCTCTCCTCACGGCTTCCAAGTTGATGGCCCACAGGACAGAGACCAGGGAGACAAATTCCCTCCCACTGTAGAAGATGATCAGAGGGCTGGATCACCTCTCTTATGAAGACAGGCTGAGGGAGTTGGGGTATTCAGCCTGAAGAAGACTCCAGGGGGACCTTTTAGCAACTTTCCAATACCTGAAAGGAGCCTATAAGAAGGCTGGGGAAGACCTGTTCACTAGGGCATGTAACAAGAGGACAAGGGGTAATGGTTTCAAGCTAAAGAAGGGTAGATTTAGGTTGGACATTAGGAAAAAGTTCTTTAATATGAGGGTGGTGAGCCTTGATGGGGCTCTGAGCAATCTGTTCCAGTGTGAGATGTTCCTGCTTATTGTAGGGTGGTTGGACTAGATGACCTTTAGAGGTCCATTCCAACCTAGGACATTCTATGACATTCTATGACTTTCTACTTTTAAGGCAAGAAGACCTTCTTCTGAATGCTAGTCTTCCTCCACAATAGGATCATTTGTTTCTGAGTGCTGTTTTACCTGCCACAGTGAGGCTGTTTTGCCTATCCGCATTATGGCAGCTTCCTGGGTGATTCTGTCTAGCAATATCCTACACAAACACAAGTCTGCTCTCCTGAAGACCAGAGTCTGAACTCCACTGCACACCATTCCAGCCTTCCATAGAATCATAGAATCCTCCAGCTTTTAAATGATTAAATGCTCTAAATAATTTTTAGAACCATTTGTAAAGAGAACTGGAGCTTAAGAATAGGCTAAATGCTTCAGTATTGAAATCACCAGACAAAGAAGTATTTGGTACTAAAATCCAGAAATTTTGACCAAGTTCCAGCCCAGATATGGATGTAATTTCACAAATTTATCTATTTCATGAAATATTTCTCCACTTATAGCTAACTGACATTTCCGAAACTGACCTGATGAAGCCTGCAGTAACTCCATGATACCCAGTCCATAAGCCTTGGATACAGAATAACTTTCACACAGACCTGCACTGTGTCCTGATAAGACGCCAGGTACAGGCAGTGAACAAACTGCAGCTCATCTGAATTGTTCAGGCAGGCCACACACTGCTGCCCTTTGCCAAGAGCTCCATGTTCCTGCTTGTATCACATGTGTAACTGCCATGTAAATGAGGCCCATAATTAATATCACAGGAGATAGTCTGATCCAGTGCCAGAAGCACAGCTGTTCATGTGCCAGAGGAAACCACAAACTACGGATCGAGAATTCCTCTGCAAGAGGTTACATTACTTGACCTCTAGAAATTTATTTTTAAGGCATTGCAATTTCAAGTCATTTCTAAATGACACTTCAGCCACTTCAGTTAACACTGTAGGCTTTAAATGATCTGTTCTTTCCCAGGTAAGTCATGTGGTACAGAAACTTGGTGACTCGCACCACTGTGTGAGGTGCAAATATATTTTAAAATATAGCCAAAATTCCTTCTAGAATAAAACTTAGTATGGTTCTTCCTAAAACAATAAACTCTTTCCCTTGGAATCTGTTAGATGAATGTGATATACAAATACATATTTTTATCCTACTCGAAGCAAGGATGGGGAGAAGAACAGAGTATAATCCCTTCTATCCACAAAGCCATCTTTACACTATTGAAAAACCTTGAAGATTTATGCAAATGTCAAATGTATTTGTGTCAGTTTTATAAACATTTTAACACAATTATCTCCTTTAGATTTGTACTTAAAATTGTAAAATATTGTGAAAACAATGGTTTTCAAGAGAGTGTATTTAGCCCATTACAATAGCAAATGAGACATAAAGCTTCTATCTGGGTGGGAGCATTCAAAAAAATCTTAAAGGAGCAAGGAACTGACTTTACTAGGTCTAACCTGGTCCTGATATAGATGTTAAAACAGTTCCAGAAAAAGCAGCCATGAATCCTGTATTTGTGTTACAGGAGGAACCATAATGTTCTGAATGGGTTTATGCTTTGGCAATAGAGTAGAATAGCATAACATAGCATAGCATAGCATAGCATAGCATAGCATAGCATAGCATAGCATAGCATAGCATAGCACAGCATAGCAGGACAGGACAGGACAGGACAGGACAGGACAGGACAGGACAGAACAGAACAGAACAGAACAGAACAGAACAGAACAGAATAGAATAGAATAGAATAGAATAGAATAGAATAGAATAGAATAGAATAGAATAGAATAGAATAGAATAGAATAGAATAGAATAGAATAGAATAGAATATATAGTTGTCTATACAAGCAACAGCCTGGAGATACTCTAAATGGAATACATGCCACATGGAAGGAGAGCCCTTTGATACCTAAAACTGTTTCCAGATAGGTATGTTTTGTATCTGAGAGAAACACAGAGGGACTAACTACAACAGTTGGTTTTGTCATTCCATCAGGCTGAAAAATCTCCACTTTGTTTGGATCCTCCTGCAGTGCTCAGGTGGACACCCTCTTATTGATCCAGCTGTACCAAAAAAAAAGGGGTCAATGCCCGTAATTTTTCACCACTACGGGCAGTTCCTTACCATCACCTCTCTGCCTCAGGCAATCATCCTGTTGAGGTCACAGTTCAGCCACCATGGTTAGCTTCAGTTAAAAGTAAAGTTAACCTGAGCCTTGTTCTGCCTGAAGGATGATGTCAGGGTGTACTCATACAAACCAGAGTAGCAGAGCGAAGAAGTGTTTCCATTAATTCAGCAGTATCAGGCACTGCTCAAAATCCTTGTTATTAAACAGATTCTCCTTTTTTGATACAACTCCTCCTGTCTTTACTGAGTACTTGTCATCCAAAGAAAACTTCAGCTATTGTATATCAGCTAGGATTCTTAACGCTCCCAGTTCACTGTTATGAACATTTTACAAGGAGTCAGTTGGAACACCATGAGACAAGATAATTCACCACAAGATCATACAGCAAGATGTCTCAGAGGTAAGAAAGAATCTAAGCCTCCTACATTTCCAGATCTGAGTTCAGGATTTTTCCAAGTCTTATTAGCTGCTACTGTTGGGTTTTTCACCCTCTTCTACACTGTAGGGCACGTCTGCTTCATAGTATCATCTAGGAGATACAATTATTGTGTTTGCACAGACGTCTAAGACATCACTGATGCTCTTGATCTCTCCTCCCTGCTTGTGGCATATCACTTGGCTTTTGGTCTTCTACAACATATCGAAAGTTTGTTACTGACTACTAGCAAGTAGTACTTGCTAGGCCTTTGCAGGCCACCACAGACACTGTGGATGAACTACAGGCATTTCCTAAATTGGGTATCCTCTGCATGGCTTCCCATGGTTTCAGGCAACTCCATGGTAAAAGTGCTTCCTTCCAGTTCTAAGTTCCTGTAAGTTTTACATCTATAGTACCTAGACAAAGCTACAAATCTACAATCCTAATTCATGTAGGCATTCTGTTGTTTATCCCCTCAACCCTCTTAGTACATTTTTAACAATAGATTTATGCTTGAGTCTGTCATGAACTGGCTGGATATTTTGAACAGGAGCCAATGCTCTTTTTATAATTTTTTATATATATTATGTAGATTTTTCTTTCCATTCTGTTCTACCCATGGAATGAGCCAATGCAAGGTGCAAAACATACAATGAATTAATATGGGTAGGAAAAGTAAGATTAAGATGTTACGCTTAGGAACTCTGTGCTTTTCCTTCTCGCACACATTTTCACTTCTGCATTTGAATTTCTTTCCAAATGATCAATCCAAAAGACTGCCATCTACAACAGTTGTTCTAAGACTTCGACTGATATTGCCAGTTTCTCTCTGTTCAGTTGGTATGTTTTTCTCCTCTGTAGGGAGGAGAGGAGAGGACAGTATCACCACTATTGTAAAATATCCACTGAGCAATGATCACTACTGCTCCAAATCACACTCACTTTCTGCATTTTTTTATTGAAATGCACACATTCAAATGCAGACTTTCAAGACACTCTTTATTAAATGGTCTATAAGCCAAACTCTTCTTAGGTTCCTCTGTTACTTTTTATTTTCAAGCCTCTTTTGTCACTTTCGTAAGAAGTTAACAGCATCTGTGTGGGGAGAAGAGAGAACTTTCTAGTCATTCAAAGCAGTGCAATAGGAAACCTGTATTCCCAAATGATTTAACATTTTACTTTCTTCTTTGCCCTTCTTAATTCATTTCTATTACCCTCTTCTCTCTTTTTGGCTCTATGTTTATCATGCTTTCATATAATACTCTGTTTTAAATTAAATAGTAAAGTCTTTGTACAAGTATTTCCTGTGAATTTTTGCAACTCAGCACATGGATCCAGTTACTGATGCAGTCTAGAATACAGTCTGCAGTTAAAATAGTTTATTTTAGTATCAACTACTATAGACATCCTCTGATCTTCCTGAGGTTTGTGACTGTACCACTTCACTGTGCATCCACACAGACGCGCAATGCTAGAAAGGCAAGAGAGAAGCTCAGTCTTAATTTTGTAAGTGTTTTTATCTGATACTCTTTTTCCATAAAATTATAAATCACTATAGCCAAAGCCAAGTGGCCATGATGCCTAACAGGAACAAGCATATTGGCCTGCAATTCTGCAACAGAACACCACTAGTACTGACGAGAGTCATATGCATTATATGCAGGTTTTAAATGGGTAGGATTTCAATATATACAGGGGGCTTATGAGAAAGATTGAGAAACTTTTTTTTTTTTTTTTTTTTCCATGAGGGTAGAGAGACAGTAGAACAGGTTGCCCACAGAAGTTGTGGATGTCCAATCATTGGAAGTGCTTAAGGGCAGGTTGGGCCTTTGACCAAGCTGATCAAGTGAAAGATGTCTGTCCCTGCCCATGGCAGGGGGTTTGGAGTAGATGGTCTTTAAAAGCCCCTCTGACTCTTCAATCCAAACCATTCTGTAATTCTATGGTTCTGTGAAATCCCAGTCACACTCAGGATTAAGGGCTGGCCTGGAAGGAAGTGATGAATCAGGATAAGGCAGACTAACAAAAAAGATGTCAAAATAAAGGACTCATTGCTGCCACTGTGGTCACCAGGCTACATTTCTAGTTCAGTAAATGTGGAGGTCATTGAGTTAGATTTAGGATTTGTCAGAGCCTTCCGAGGCACCAAACCACCAGAGACAGACGACGGGTGGCTCTCCCCCACGCCAGGACCGTATTTATCAGAAGGTGCCGTGTATTTGTGTAAACTCAGCAGCTCTCGGCTCCTGGGACCGAGCCGCCGCGGGACAAGTGCCTTCATGCATCCACCGTGTACCTGCGGCAGTAACGGCGCTGCTCGGGGGGCTGTTGGCGCTGAGGCAGGCCATGGTGTCGGGGACTCTGAGCCTCTTCACCTGTGGACGAGGCCAAGGGCCGCGGGCGGAGGCTCCTCCCGCCCAAGCGGGCGCGGCTGCCGCTACCGCCTCACGGCTCCCCCCGGCGGGGCCTCCGCCCGCGCCGGGCGGGATGCGGGCAGCTCGCAAGCGGCTCTGCTCCGCCTTGATCGTAGCTTACGGCCTCTTCTCCCTCTACGCGGCCTACACCGTCTTCCTCCGGCCCCGCCGCACGGCCGCCCCCCGCCCGCCGCACCGGGACCGCCGCGGCCCGCGAGGTGAGAGCAGCAGCGGGGCCGCTCCCCGCCGGCCCTAGGAGGGCGGGGGGCGGCGGCTTTGATGCGGGGCAGACGCGGCTTGTCACCTCCCTGCACCAGAGAGGCCTCTGCATGGGGCGGCGCCTCCCCTCCTTGTAGTCCCGGGCCTGGAAAGCACGGGCCAGGCCGAAGGCAGCGCCTCCTCTTCTAGCGCCTCGGAAGCGCCGCGGCGGGCGGAGCCCAGAGGCGGCAGCCCCTGAGGGAGAGCGGGGCCGTGGTCCCTCCGTCGCGGGGCCTGCGCTGGCGGCGGCCATTTCCTGGGTGCGTTGTTAGGCCGCGGGCCCGGCGGCGGGGAGGGCGGTGTGCCGACCCGGGGCGGCGGGAGGGTCGTCTTGGAGTTCTGAGTGGAAGAAAATTCGTCAGTGTTCTAATCTTATAAATCTGTTCTTTTTATGTAAATTACGCTTTTGGGTTTCCTAGATCATGTTGCCTTGGGAAATGAAGAGTGGAATCCATGGGAAGTGGATGAGAAAAATGAACAAGCTGCTTCTCAGCAGAGATATGAAGCGTATCTTAAGATGATAAAAAATGCAAGATCTCATCTAGAACAAACTAGTCTTAGAGTACAGATTTGGGGTAAAGCAGCAATTGGTAAGCAGATGTAATCAATGTCTGTTAATCACTTAAACCTTCTAATATAGCACTTCGCCTTTTTTTAAATGTCTTACTTTTATGTATATTATTAAATAATATGGTGCATTCAGATTCTCTCTCATATCTTCATTTATGTAGGTCTTTACCTTTGGCAACATATCTTTGAAGGGCACCTTCAGCCAGTTGATGTGACTTCTCACTGGAGAGAAGGAAGCCAAAAAGCAGGAAAAACTTATTTCAGGTACTAGCTGCAAGATGTTGACTTCAGCTGCATTAACTTTAACAAATTATGCATTGGAAAGTTAACGTGATAAGGTGCACAGATGTGTTATTTCATCTATCTCAGAGTTCCAGTTATTTCAATACCAGTTGCAAATACTTTAATTTTGCTGTGTTCTGATAATTGGGGAGTGTGCACACAGTTTCTCATTCAGAATTATCACAAGGGACAGTTACGTTTATTCATGGAAGCGCATACTTGATAAAACCAGCAAATTCTAGCCCAAATATGTTACTATTAAAAAAAAATGAGAGCAAGTTCATATACTGTTTTATGAAGATTTGTGTATTTGAAATAAATGCAGACTTTAAAAAGTGCTGGGAGGGAAGGCAGCCAAGAGACCTTGAGAGGGGGAAATACAACTCTTTGAAAAGTCTAAGAGCTAGGTTTTGGGCCTGACAGGTGACTGAAAGAAGCTTGGGCTTGTGAGGTGAGAAGATGCCTCTTACTATTTGGTTTCTGTTGTATTCAGGGAAAAAGGATTTCACTCATTTATTCATAAACAGGATTGCATCAAAACTAACTGATCTCTCTTTATAACACAAACAGCTTGTGAGACCCAACATCTGCTTAACTACGTGATTTGCAAATCAAAATTTTGTATGTGAAGGAAGATGACACTTTAAGCATTGTTTCCTTTAAAAAATTGATTTGGAGCTGTGATTGTGCATGTTTTAAAACTGTTGTGAAATGTTTTATATTATGTAGTAAAAGATACAGAACCTTCCTCTGGTGTCCTATTTAAGAACCATTTTTAAGGCTCTCTGTAAAGATACAGTGAAAGCTGAAGGTTTTTTAATCTATTTTGCCAGTTTGCCAGTCTGCAGTAGCTTTCCTACAACACTTAGTCACTTGTGCCAAGACCCATCTGTTAAAATAGGTTTTCTTTAAAGGTAAAATTCAAGTTTAAAAGCGTAAATTCCCTTAAGTTCTGAAAAATGTGTTGCTTCAGAAAGGTGTTTTTTCCTTGTACAATAAGACCGGGAGTTCCAGTTGAAATTTGCAGCTAATGTTTGAGGTAAATATGCGATTGTGAATTGAAAGCATTTTTTTAAGCAATCACAGAAGTTTTTATAATTTTTAATTGTTTATCAATGTGTCTGACGATGTACATGGTACATACCATAGAATCTTTTCAGTAATGCATATATTACATTGATAAGTGATGAAAAATCTTTTCTAGAAAGACACATAGGCTTGATTTAAACATAGAAATCATTGAAGAGTCTGGTTTACATCTAAGGAAACAGACAAGATGACATACTCTTAAAAAAAAAAAAAAGCTGTATTACTTATCTGCAAATACAACCTGATCCTACAAGATTAGCAATTCAACTATGAATGGTAGTCTCCTTCACAGAGCAATAGAATTTTCTATTCATGGATTTGGAGAATGGATACAAGACTTGCTTTGAATAGGGAGCAATGCCTGCAGTGTACTTTTGGTGGGAAGAGACTTTTTTTCTTTCCGGAATTAAAATCTTAGAAGCTGTAGAAATCAATTACAACCTACCAGATAGATTGTCTTCTTAGTATGGACATAAGGATTTTTTACAAGTCCTTGCTTTTCATGTTTATAATATGAAAATAATTTGCTGTACTTAATGAGTCTGTCGCTTGACTGACTATTGTTATTTTCTCTCTGGTGTGCCTGTTTCAGATGAGTAATAACCTCACATGGTGCCTTAGGGTATGCATCTTTCAAAGAAAGTCTTCTATACTAGCATTGAAATATGTTCTTGTTACGTTTAGAGGAACCATAGATAGTAGAGTCTTTATTTTAAACAACTTGGATGCTAGATCCTATGAAAATAGGAAGTTTAAGTTTAGTACCAACATAACAGAGGTTAAAATTTGGCTAGTAGGAACTTGTGCAAGGTATAGAAAATATGCAAATAAGACTTACTTTAATGATTAGGATTCTGAAATGAAATACCTGAAGTTCTACTTCTTAGTCAAATTCAAAATACTGTTTTGTTGGGGGGGCAGGGGTTGAGTAAGAGAAGTACATGGTCTTGGCTGCTTGCTGGTTTTAAGATTTTCTAGAGTTGTTCTTTATTGCCTGGCTGAGGTAGATTATCTCCATTTGATTACTAGATGAGGCTAGAGGGAACTAGCTGAGGTGACATTTGGAGAATATGTGCTGTGCAGTTTTTTGTGGTAAGTCGTAAGTATTGTTTAAACATAGAGCTCTCATTAATGTTTTTAAAGAATATCAAATTTAAAGACACAAAAATGCCAAATTACCACTTGAACACAGTTGCATGAATAAGCCCATTTTGTGTATTTATGATGAAGAATACACATATTTAATTGAGATTTTGATGCTTCAAGTTTTTACCAAAGAAGTTGCCCAAAGAATACGAAAAATACCAACTTTTACATGAAGTGCAGGGACATTTATTTAAAGACATGGCTGGAGAAGGAGCTGCATAGCTGTGGATTTTAGTGACACATTGGCATGTTCATGCAAGAAGTAGGAGAGCAAGGTTTAGCACTTTCCTTGGCCTGAAGCAATTCACATCCTTCTCTCTTGTGATCTAGGAGGATGTTGCAGAGTAGGGAGCACTGAACTTTTTATCTCTTATCATTAAGTAAGAGCATTCCTAAATTTGTGTTCCACTGACAATCACAGCGTCTCAGTTTCAACATTCATTGCTGCCTTTCCCCAGTCCCTGTTAGCCCGGGTTGTTCAGCAGTTCTTCAGTCGCTTTCTTGTGTCCCCCTTACGCAAATTGCAACCATCTTGATTCATGTCACGAGGAAAGCCCGTTGGTCAACAAAGTTAACCAGCAAAGATTTCTTTACCTGCCGAAGGAGTCCACCAAGGATAGCTTGTGGCAATTTAGTTTCCTTAACGGCCTTTGGTGAAGCTTTTGAAAATCCAAATGCACTATGTCTGCCGGATCCCTGTTACCTGTATCCTTGTTGATGCACTCATAGATCTCCATCAGATTTGTGAGACAAGATTACTCATTTCCATTTATCCACATATCATACCTTTTGATAAGATCCAGTGATCTTACTATTTATAATAGACTTGCAGAGAGGGAAGCCCTACTTTTCTACTCCAGAGCCCTCTCAAGTTATTTTTGTAGATGGGAGTTACACTGACAGACTCCTGCGTGTCAGGCACAGTGTCACTTCATAATGACAGCTGCATATCTTTGCCAGCAGTTCTGCAATTTTCATATTTGTGTTCCTTAAGAACTCTCAAGTGGATACCATCCAGGTCCAAAATCTCCGTTGGATATAGTGCTTGTGATGTTTTACCTTGTATTTTTCGCTGAAAAGAATGAGTTAGGTGTAGGAATCTTCTCTGCTACAGCTTTTTCATCCCTTTTTAAACCCTTTTTAAACTGTTGTGATCAAGTAGTCTTGACCATTTTGTAATTGTCTTTTTGGTATATTTTAATATATATTTTGGTTTTCCTGTATTTAAAGAACTTTTGCCTATTAGCCAGAACATCCTTTTACAAGGTGCTTTTCAAAGTACTTTTAAGCCTTAATTTTATGAGCTTTGCATTTTGTCAGCAGTATTTTATGAGCTTTGCTGTCCTCCTTGTTTGGGCAAGCTTTTAATTTTTTTCAGTGCTGACCTTTGCCCTTTGACAGCCTCCCTAACTTTTCTATTTAGTCATGTAGGTTTGGGGGGGTGTTGTGTTGTTTCCTTTTTGGATTGGGGCACACAGCATGCCTGGGGTTCTTATACAGTGCTTCTAAACAGCCTGCAAGTTGCTTGCAAGCTTCTTGGTTTTGGGGCTACTCCTATCGGAGTTATTTTCTTCGTTGTCTCATTTTGAAGTAATTCTTTTATTGCATATTGAGTATCTGTGTGCTGGATGTATGTGGTATGTTCTCTCCTGCTGCCATGTTAAACTTGGTCACGTTGCCATTACACAGTAGCTAATTCCTAACTGGAATTAGGTCTAGAAGACCCAGTCTGGAATAGCATCTTTTTGTATGGGTTCTAAAACTAGTAAGGAAAGAAAAAGACTTTATAGGAAGCAAGCCATTTATTAAGTACAAAAAATGTAATCTCCACATACCATCCTCATGAGGCATTGATCTAGCCTGTGAGTAGTGAAAATCTCTTTAGTACTACTGTCTCAATTTTGCAGCTTCTGTAATCTCCCTTACATTTCCCAGTCCCTGTTGTATTCAGACTGGAAGCTAACAGAACCACCTCAGCACTGTGGTTATTATTCAAGTATGAGATTTCCATAGTGTTTCATCTTTCCCAACTGTAGTTTTGTGCTGTTAGACTTCATATTCTCCTACACGCAGGTCATTGCTTCCCCACCTGTACATCCTGTTATCAACTTTACAGGAATAGCCTCACAGTGCTGCATCCATAGAGAAAACCCTTTTTCCCCAAATCTCGTTTTACAAGGTGGTAATTGGATCAACTACATAGCCTATTCACTATTTTAGGCATGCTGATGTTCAAGGTGTTCTCTCTTACGAATCCCAGTAATCTTATTGTCTGTTAAATTTTGGATTCAAGTCTTGACCTGACATTCAGTCTGTTAGAAGTTTTCATTCCAAATCGCTAGTCTCGAGAATCTTCACTTCAAAATATGCCACTACCACTGAGCCAGCAGGCTTAACTCAGGTTTAAAGTGTGCTTGCCAAGGTCAGTCTGCTTCAGGTGTTCTCACTGGAGTAGTTTTTACAGATTTTGCTCTGAATTTTTCCTCATGAGGCACACTTGAACTGAAACTAGCTGTCAATCTCAGAGAAAATTAGTATGCCAGACCAGCCAGTTGTCCCTCATAATGATACCCAGTTTAGTATATACTCTCAGAGATTTTTTGGCAAGCCTCTCTCTTGTTGTAATACTGTATTTAGTGGTTGTTACTGGAATTAATAAAAGGTTTGACCTTTAGTGAATATCAAAATATCCTCTTCCTTTACCCACATTTTGATGTATGAATATAATTTATTGACAAAATAACTTAATTTCATTTAAGTCTAAATCTCCTTTTTCCTGAATAAAGATGAAGGCAGCTTTATGCCTGTGTTATAGCTGTAGTTACTAACAACAGAAATTATTACAGTTGCATAGTTACTTCGCAGTATATTGCGTTCACTTTATTGAACAAAAAAAAAAATCTCAAGCACAGACTGTGTGGTAAGGATGTTTAGAGGATTAAGCTCAATAATTTGTCTTCAGGATGTTTACTGTTTGTATTTTGGTTTTCACAGCTTCATCACTGGTCCATCTGTAGCTCCTGGCTACTTCTCAGTTGAAGCTGAACACGTTGTGCTAGTTCTGAATGGAAGAGAAAAAGCAAAGATCACATACGCCACTCAGTGGTTGCATTACGCACAAACGTTAATTCAGACTCACAAAGTACAGCATGTAGCAGTTGTGCTGCTTGGAAATGAGCAGTGCAACAATGAATGGATTCAGCCATACCTGAAAAGACATGGAGGATTTGTAAATCTACTCTTTGTTACGTATGACTATGCGTTGGTAAATGAAGAAGATATTTTCCAGTGGCCTTTAGGAGTAGCTACGTAAGTGCTATAGACACAAATTATAATTGTTATGCATGGGGTGTGGAAAATATGCCTGAATGTTACTGCTGATACCCAAAACAATTATAGGAAATAAGTTGTAGAACATAATCCTGTTAATGATTTTCTAAATCAAGTGTTGGAATCTTTGGAAATTGCATTTAGCAATAAAAACAATAACAGAGGAAAAGAGTGCTAGGATTTAGGGAGCTTTAAAATACGAACCTGTGTCTGGTGGGGTTTTCTTGTTTCAGTAGATTTGCTTGGGATTTAGTGTAACTGCTGATGTAATATGTACTAGTGACATGGGAGTTTAAAACATATTTCTGTAATCAGGTTCCAACTACTGCTTGTTTAGGAAAGGAAAGAGATGGTACTAGTGATACTTTTTTTTTTTTTTTAACCCCTGCTGGGGCTTTCAAAAGCCACAAATTTTATGCCTCACATTTGCAATCAGTATGCTACACAATCACAGTAATGTAGTCTGGCTTAACTGCTTACTCACAAAAATGTTTTTCTTGCTGCTCAGACTCTTCAGGTGAAGTAGAAGGTTTGATTCAATTAGGTGTATTTTTTTTCAGCTTGCTCCTTATTAACAGAGTTAATGGTGTTTTAGCTACTTAGCATGTAACTTAAGATGAAAAGAATACAGAATTATTTTCATATCTTGTGTTGAATTTTAATTCAGTATCTTGTGTTGAGCTAGTTGGCAAACTGTGGAGTTTTTATATATAGCTTGAACTCACAGTGTCATTGAAGTACACTAAATTTGAATTCTTAACAGTGTCAGAGAATTAATGGCATTGGAAGTTCCTAAGCAAAAAGAGGTTGAATTTTGGATGCCGGGATTAAGGCAAATAACAGCAACAACAGTTACCAACAGGGGTGCAAAGCTGGGTGGAGAAAGATAGGTCAGGTATCAGAATGGGATTTTGCAGCCCTTGCACACCAACTGTTTTAAAAATTGTGGCTAAAGCTATGCAAATTTGCCAGATGTGAAGAGGGAAAGTAAAGTTCTAGAATCCTGCAAAATTATTTGGCATGAAGAAAATAATGTTTTTTTGAAAGTAAATTAACATTAATTACATAGAAGACCTAGGAAAAGACTGTTGCATCAAAATTTGGGAAGTTGGAGAAAGTGCTGCCTTCAGAGAACCATTAATAAATAGCAATGAAGAAATCAGTGGGAAATAGAAACTACCTTTGAAACCAGTAAAGAATTTGGATCAGGGAATGGTTCTTTTTGCGAAAAAAAGAAACAACAGGGAAGTAGAACAGTGATCCATCAAAAATAATAACATTTGAAGGAATATCTCTCATAATTTGAGAATGCAAAGGAGCAGAAGCTTTTTTTTAACATTGATCTGTTCCAGAAAAAATACTAACTTTATGTAATTAAAAAAGTTAAGAGCCAGTTCTTCAGCTGAAGCAGTATTTCACCAGCTGTCATGCTGCACAAAGGAAGTGATGTCAAATGATGAGGAATCAGTCAAAAAAAGAAAAATGCCTGATGTGATGAAAACACATCTGAAAGGATGGCACATGGTTTACTTTGGGGTGGTTTTGTTGAATCCAAAAAGACAAGTTAAATAGCTTGCACAACAAGCTATTTAGTAGCCAAAAGATAAAATTAATGAGGTCCACCAAGGTCAAAGTGAGATTTTTTTCTTTGAGAGGTTACCAGTGGTACTCTAGGTGATAAGCATGCCCAGAGATTAAGGTAGCTGAGACTTAAACTCCATCGTTACTTGGTCATTTCAGTCAAAACCAGTGGTTGCACCAAGAACAGCTGCTTTTGAAAAACCGTCTTTCTCAAGGACATTTTGTAATGTGCACAACATAGTATCTCTGATGTCAATAGACAACTTAAGTATTGTGGAATGTCTCTGAAGAATGTGGTGGGAACAAAGTGAATAAAGACCAACTTTTAGGACAGAACTTGCAGTGGTTTGCTTGTGAGTTTGTCTGTGATTATATATGTGGATTGGCAATACAGGGATGGTTTTAGTCTTAGAATCTGCTGCAGTAAAGATGAAGTGGTGCAAAATGTTTTTTCTTTGACATAAAACATTATTATCTAATGTATACTTGTTTTTTACAGCTACAGAAATTTTCCAGTTGTAGAACCCAGCTGGTCAATGCTACATGATCCAAGATCATATCTGTGTAATTTCTTAGGAACGGTTTATAAGAACTCTTCTAGGGAAACGCTAATGGAAATTCTGAAGCAGGATGGGCATGATAAACTTTGCTGGATTGCAGCCAGAGAACAGTAAGACTTTGATTTACTTCATAAAAATACTTGGACTTTTTTGCCTAGTTCATTATTACTAGTCCTTTCCTGAATATTAAAAACAGTACAAGTAAAAGTATCCAGTCATCAACAGAAGAGAGAACATTGCTGAGATTCTTTATGTACATCTTCATAACATCATGGCATTTCTGTTGCTGTATTTTACATAAAGTATATTTTTAAATACACAGAAAAGTCTCTTACGTATGCTACATATAAAGACCATCTTTTTTTTCTTGTATACGTTTGATTATGGTGGGAGAAGAAATGGTTTTCTTGCACTTTGTGTGTAGTAATGTCTTACTAGAAGAAAAAAAAAAATCTGTATTTTGTTGTGTTCTGTACAACAGAGTGGATTCAATCTGTTGATCTCTTTTATTTCAAGTGGGTAGAACAGATCTTTTGACTAACCAGGAATAGGGTTCTGATTATATTTCTTAATTTTGCCAAACAACACCTATAAAATGTTTGATAGCAGGTACAGCAGTGTTTAGGAAGACGTTAGCTACCCTGATGGAGAATCTCAGGAGATGGGTTGTATCTGTGACATAAACTCTTATCTCAGGGATGTTCTGAGGCACTTCAGGCAGAGGGATTCAGGATAATATACTGCTTTACATCCTAACTTCTGAAGAGCAAGGCTCTACTGATTTAAAGTATTTGAGGACAAAATTAAAAAGTCCATCGAGTGTCTCCCTGTATTTCTGTTGCTGAACTCTGCTGTTAAGTAAATTGACGTGTCATCCAAGTTATACAGAAGATTTAAAATGGTGTTTCAATTTGCCTCTCACACTTCTAAGTGCTAAGAATTTCCTAAAAGGACCATATCTAAAAAGTGTTAAAATCTATTTTTAACAGTGACATTTTCAATAAAATTTTGGAAGACTCTTACGAATAGGTAAGACTAAAAGGCCATTGATTGTGGCCGTAATACAAAATTTTTACGTTGATGGAATTTTCAATTTTACAAATACTTGAATTTAAAGCATATTTCTGTTTTTAAATTGCAGTGCCCTGTGGAAAAGATGTTAATTTTCAACTGCTTTACTTTCCTAGGTGGCAGCCTCAAGAAACAAATGAAAGTTTAAAGAACTATCAAGATGCCTTGCTGCAGAGTGACTTAACATTGTGCCCAGTGGGAATAAATACAGAATGCTATAGAATTTATGAAGCTTGTTCATATGGATCTCTGCCGGTTATAGAAGATGTAATGACACTGGGTGATTGCGGAAATTCATCAATGTACCACAGTGCTCCATTACAATTATTAAAAACCATGGGGGCTCCATTTATCTTCATTAAAAACTGGAAAGAGCTCCCTGCTGTTCTAGAGAGAGAAAAAAAAATAAGCTTACAGGAAAAGATTCAAAGGAGAAAAAAGCTTATAGAATGGTATCGAAACTTCAAAGCATGGATGAGACAGAAATTCATTAATACTTTGGAAAATTCATTTTTGTCCAGTGATAAAGGATAAATCATCCCTTTTGAAAATCTAGAATAGATTGAAAGCTTAATTTCCATTAACCTTCTGAGGAAGCTTTTATACAAAAGAAATCTCACAGGGCAGATGCATTCCTTTTGAAGTCAACAGAACTGCGCTAGCTTGGCCAGAGCTACGTTCAGCCCTCCATCCCTAACAATTTTCAGAGAGGTTATTGACTTAATAGGATGGTAGTCTGTAAGGATTACAACTATTTTATTACTGTTTTAAAAATTTCTATGTTGGTGTGTGACCTGATAAATTTTTTTTAGCAGAATCTCTTTCAGCATGTGAACTTGTTGAAGTCCAACATGAGTGCAGCAGTTGTGCTTGAAGAAAAGAGAAGAATGAAAGCTGTATGGTACAGAGTAATTGATTATGTAAATTAAAAGAAGAAAAGTGTGATCATAGCACAATTGCCAGGTTTATTACAATCATTAAGATATATTCTGGTAAGTGCTTGTTTTGAAAATGTGAACTGTTTACTTGATTGACTTTTCATTTCCAAGAATGTGGCCATAAAACTAATAAAACACTGTGAAATAAAAATGTATATTTCAAGGTAAAAATAGACAACTCGTTCTTATAAATATTTCATAGCGATATGTTTCCCCTTTAATTTCAGATACCAACATTGATTTTTCATTTTCAGATAGTCTTGGGACATAAAGTTCTGCTGCAGGAGCATCCATTACCTGCAGTTACAGCTGCACATTCTGAACACCAGCCCTTAAACATGAATTTGCTTGTAGCTTATCTGATTTCTCATTATCTGCTGAAACTTGCCAACTCCAAAAGATGGAGGAGTACTGCATGTTTGTGTTACTACAGGTACAACAGTTTCAAAGATTTTTGTTAAATGCACCCAAGGGATCTATTAATGTTCTTGTACATGAGAAATGAGTGTGTGGTATTATCTTCAGTGTGTTTGGCTGAGAGGTGATACTCCATACACAATTTGGCATCCTGAAGGTGGTGTATTAGCCAGTTTTCTGTCTTTGAATACCAGCATGCTGTGTGGGTTCATTCTCATACAGGAATTCAAATGCCAGTGCAGCTGTACTGCTTGGTAATAGTCATCTATGTAATGATACTATCTACTTCTGAAATACGTGTCATACAAGAGCATTTTGTAGTTTCTTTCAGTTTTCTTGTATCCCTTTTGTGTAAAAAAAAAATAAAATAATGAAACAAAACCACAAAAAAAACCCCAAAACATAAAACCACTGAGGTTTAGTTTGCTGGCAGTGGATGATATTCACAGTGCCTCCTCTAGATCTGGAATAAGGTATGTTTCAGAATACTTGGATTTTTAGGAGCTTGCGTTCCATATCCTTGGTAGACAAATAATCTAAATCTGAATTGTATGTATAACATGAAGTTCCCATGACTGTCATCCACCCATTTTGTCTGAAGCATCATGCTGTTGCAGTACACTGCAAACATATTCCACTCAGCTGCGACTGGAAGTACAGCTGACACAGCTGAGTTGGTGAGCCCTATTTAGAGGTGGACCTTGTTAGACCAAACTGACAATATTTTTCCAGCTGAGGTTCTGAGGCAGCCATTTGCAGCACAGTACATAGCACTTAGAGGGTTAGAGGAAGCTTGAGTATCTGCAATAGTGTAGTGATATTGCTGTAATTTCCCTCTAGTAGAATCTCTCTACATAAGCTACAAAACTGCAGAGTAATGATCTAGAGCAGTGTTTTTCAACCTGTAGTTAGCAGATCCCTCAGTGCTCCTGCAGTATTTCAAGGAACTGCAAAAAACAGTGAAGAGAGAAAAGTCTTCACCCAGATTCTTAGTCTTCGGCCTCAATTCTTACAAAAGAGGCTGCAGCTCCAAAAATTGTAATGGTATGCAAGCTAAAGTCTGAAAAATAGTTCAGCATGTTACTTGGTCATCAGTAGAAGAAGCGTGCCGCTATTCATATGTTTTCTAAGTAGATGTGTGAGTTTATTTCCAAACTCGTGGTAATTACATCTTACGGGAGGCCAAGACATGCACCACGGTTTAATCAGAATTCACATTGCAGCTGCTTGCCTGCTGTTGGAGTTCAAAGGCAAGTAACTAGCATTGTGTCTATATTTAACCAATCCATGACACTTCAAATTCACCTGCTGTCTGTTCACTTTACAACTTGTAAAAGAGATTGTAGTTCTCCTGTTTTTACTTCCTAATCTTTTCTCATTTGGAAAAATTGTCAACTCCCTGCCCTATTTGGATCCGGAAATAAGCAAGACAACAAAAGGGACCTTGGTAAAAAAAGATGAGACTGAGGGAATACAGTGAGAGGTGTAAGAAATCGGAGATGAGGTTTTACCAGTGGTAGAGGAAACTGGTTTAGAAGAAGGGAAGCAAATAAGCCAGAGCGATTAAAAAGATCATTTATCCCTGCATGACACGTCGAGGCAGGAGTAGGTAGTATCTGCTGTCAGTGAGAAGATCATCAATTCAGCTGTTTAATACTGGAAGGAGAACAGATGCTCTGTTCTTGAAGTTAGCCCTTTGGTTCAAGACTGGGATGGTGAAGCACAGCTTCCCAGAGCACAGAACAAGAGCCTGAGGCCTCTTATAACCATACAGGCTGTGTCTTGGAATTCTGCACAGAACCAAGCCTGTCGTGAGTCAAGAATACCAATTTTAACATCAAATGTTACACCAATTGCTAATTATGCAGTATTTTTCATCCTGTTTCATTATCAGAGGTATTTCCTGCTGATGACTTTGCAAATTAGGCTGGATTTCCTTGCTAGAAGAAGAAACAGATCTGGCTTCTCACAGTTTAGTGTAACTCTATCTCTCCTATATAATTCTGAACCCACTACGTGGCTGTGAACATAGAGTGTAAAATTTGAAAGACTGGCTGGTAGAGAGCAATAGGCTTCCAAAGAAACAGGATCAGTCTTTTATAACTATTGCTAATCCCACAGATAAGGAATTGGCTCACAAAAGATCTGGCTGCCAATTGCTTACCATTCTTGAGCATCTGAGTTGTGATAGTGTATTTCAATAGTTAGGTTTTCTGGTATTTCTAGATACTGTCTTCCAGTGACTGAAACTTAAACAAGGAGTGATACAACTAAGAGTTGTGTGTGAGTCTTTCTCACAGCAATTATTAAGTATGAATTAGGAGCACTATGTGCCAGAATCACCAGTTTCTCTCGGCTTATTGCCCTCACCAAAACACTTGCAAAACCATAAAAATAAGATCCTGTTACTTCTTGGCAAACGTTGCATATTAATAATAACCTCTAAGATCTGGACAAACTGAGAGAGAGCTTCCATGCTATAGAGTCCTAAATATTTCCAGGAATTCTTTCTACTCGAATGGGAGAAGTGAACGATGGTTGAACGACATTATGCTAATTTTGTCATGTTCCGAAAGACTGACTTTGGGAGAGATGAGCATTTCGAATGCAATTCCAACCATGCCCAAAGAAAGTGTTGTTTCTAAGAAAGTTGTTACATGTTGGGACTGTTATTTTCCACTAGCTAAGAAGAAGTTTAATGTTTATGTAGTGCTGTGAATCCTATACAAAGGATTTGATAAATCAGCAAAACAAAAAGTGCTGACCTGATGAAACTTTGCCTGAACGGATGATGTACAGTTTACATTGGACCCCAGGGCTTTGTGTGGTTTTCTTTTTGCTTTTTGAGCCCACAAAGATAAGTTAGTTCAATAGTTTGTCCACTAAGCCCTTCTGGGTCACTCCAAAGTGATGCTATGAAACCCATGCTGTGCAGCTAAACTGGCACTGGTTCTAAATTCTTTTCATCCCAGCAGCTTATGCAGTTACAAAGAATTGTGTAGATCTCTTACTAATCACCAGTCCACAAATCATGACTGATAATCTTCTCGATAAAGAAACAGCTTGCAAAAGGTCATGTTACTGATTGATACCTAAACTCCGTGGGTTTGTGAAATTTCAAGATTCCTTTAGTGTCTTCTGAACAATAAAAAACAATGGGTATGTATTTTTAATCGTGTCAATATAAATTCTTTTCACATTTTTACTGCTAATCTGAGCAGGGAGACTGCTTTGAGTGTTGAAGTCTCTCCATGCGACTCCAGTTTTGAAGAACGTAAAAGCTGAAAAGGCACTAGAGGTGAAATCCAAGGGCCAAAAGGAATGCGAGTGAGAAAAAGATAATTGTCTACATACATTTCTGATTTATTTAATCCAAAATTTTAAAGAGAAAATCCATCTGAGAACTGGACCTATATGGCAGTAAAATGGTGAGGCCAGGAGTTTCAAAACAGGCTCTGTAATTTTAGTCCCCTAGGGCCTGGTGTTTCGGTGAGGCTAGTATTTTAAGTGTCTGTGATTAAAGGTCCCATAAAGAGGCTTCAGTCTTCAGAGAAAACTACCACATGCTTTGAAAATCAAGAATCTGTTAAGATTGCTCTAGTTCAGTACCCAAAAGACACTGGTTTTGAGAGGCTGGCCACACAGCCAGGTATTTGGTACAGTAACATCTACCTCCTGCTTGTGTTGCGTGCCCTGGCAGCACACACTTTGCTATTCACATTTTCTTCTCTGAACACCCTTGGGACCCAAGTGCAACTTGGTGAATGCTGCTGTAGTGGAATGCAAGGTGTTTCTGATCCATAGTCCCACAACACAGATGTTTTTCATCATGAGAAAATAACGACTCATTCTCTCAGCCAGTCTAACACCAGCTTAATCACAGGATAGTTCAGGTAAGTATCCTCAAATTGCTTCCTTGTTAATATTCTGCAGAGTCTCATCTGGCAGTGCAAAATTCGTTGTTTTCAGGTGGCAGCATTTGCTGTTCCTGTTGTCTTCATTTTTTTTCGTCTTCAGGAATATATAATCTGTAGGCTGCATTTTTATACTAAACAGAACAGAACTAAAGTATTATCCACAGTTTCCATTAAATGTGTGTTTTCAGAAGACATGAGATGCAAAATCAATGCCTCAAACAGAAATGAGTCATTCACTAAGATCCAGATGAAGACACAACCCATTGAAAGACCAAGTTGTGCAGGTTGCCACAAGTAAAAACAAATCTCTGAATGACTGAAATTAGCATGATTCTTTCAGATGAAGTTACTCAAATAGCATAAATTTGTAAATGTCATATTTTGAAGTTTGCTTGATCAGAGGAGTTTTGTTCAGGGACCGAAATGCAAGGTTTCTGCATAAGTGATTTCTGTCATGTTTCTCCCTCAGCAATGGACTTCTTTCTGAAGAACAAGAGTGGTCCCTGGCCATAAGCAGAGATCCACCTTAAGTAGCATATACATAGGAGATGCTGAAACATCTTCATCTGTGGCTGCATATATACTACTTTTTGGTAGCTGTGACAGCCTTTGTCAGCAATGAGGCTACCACTGTGCTGGATACCAATGCACAAAATATTCTACAAAGTCCAAGACTTTGGTCCAGCTTGAGCAGAGCAGGGACACTTTTCAGAAACATGACCACAGTGCAGGTCTGTGTTGAATCTCTTTGCTCCTACATTTGACTAGAGTAAAAAAAAAAGCTTCCTTTGTCATGGTGGATAGCTGGGAATAATAAACAAATCTTGAAACTTTGTATGAGACATTTAAACAGTCCTACACTATAGAAGACAGAGTAAACTGTCTCTTCTGAAGAAACTTTAAAGACACAAAGAAATAATCTCTGACAGGCTTAAGCACAAAACCTGTTTGTTTTTTTTTTCTCTTTCACTTCTGTTTTCTCTTTCCCATACTAATCATGTGTTCTGTTGAATGGCACTTCATCAAAACTAGACTATGCTAGAATCAACTGAACTATTGGAACAGTAACATCTACTGTGTAATTGTGGAACATAGCAGCAATGTTTGGACCTTGCTTGATGGTGAGGAGTTCTACAGGAGAAGTGGTACTCCAAGATTAATTTGAAGATATCCCATATTCAGGACAGGATTATATTGCTGTTTAATGTTTTATTAATCACAATGTGTGAAACCATGCATATATTAGGAAAGGTGCTGTTTCACTGAAATTCAGGCTATTATAATAGTCCTGAGCAAATTCAGTAACTGAACTAAACTTCAAGATGTTTATAGCCTTATTTTGTTTGCTAGTAACATAAATTAGGCAATTTCTACTTCAGGTGTAGCACAAAGATTTATTTATATCCTTAGACAAAAAGAATTGTATCAAAAACTACATCACTTTTTTAACCGATGTTCTGTTGTCTGCTGCCTTTGGGTACAAGGAGAGTAGGTAGTTTGATTTCAGGAGAGTTACTCTTTATTTCCACAAACACAGGCTGGTGGACTTCAGCTCATGGATTCCTGTTTTTGTATATGGATCTCTGTGCTTTCTGAATATGGAAAAAAGAGAATTAAGGATAGCTCTATTTTCCCCTGGGGGAAAATGGAATGTACTGATTAACTGCTGTAGGAATTTAAATGGTGCTTCACACCTCCTTCAAATGCTAGCATAGATTTAAGACAGCAGTGAGGTGTGCTCTCTGGTATGCAGTCCTCAATTGCATACTCCTTATTGCTGGAAGGTTCCATTTATTCATTTAATAGTGATTTATCAATCTCTGTCGATGCAGCCCTTTGCTGATGATTGTAGAGCATCATGATTGTTTTACAGTAAAAACTAAGTAGTCTTACTAATGCTGAAACTGAAGACAATGTACCATCTGATGAGTATACAAGCAGGAATCTGCAAGTTAGGCCATGTTGTACCAATTTTCCTTCTTTCCCCTCTCTCATCAGGCTCTGATTGTTTCTTCTTGTCTCTCTCTTTTTTTCTCTTTTTCTCCCTGTGAACTGATTTTAAGCAGCTGACCCTCTTTTCACATTGTTATTTTCAGATTATAGCAAATTGCCTTCTCCCTAGTAGGTATATAATTTCCTCATCTGTGTGAAGAATTTCTACCTACCAGGTACCTAACCTCTGTGTAGGTGTAATTAGGCTTTTGTTGAATTTCTGCCTTAGTGGTACTCTTGCTGTTACACAGAATGCTGCCAAAATACCTCTCTGTAGAATATGATGTCATCTGACTGCTTGATTCCTAAACATTTATGGTCTGCTGTTTAGGATTTTCAACCATGTATTAAAAGTTCAGTGACAAGGATTATGTTCATAGGAGCAGAAAAGGGGACTGACTTCAAGCATCTCTTCGTGTTCTATTTTACAGCAAGGAATGCTCTTCATCCCCTGAATGAAATTTTAACATGCAACTATAGATACTTGAACACAACTTATAAGGTTTGACACCAAAGTCTTTGGCACTGGCTCATTACTTTTGAGATCTGAATTCAGTTCCCCACAACATAAGTTGCCAAGGGCCAAATCCACTAGAGGATATTTACATCCAACATAAAACAGGGCTCCTCAGTTCTGGTTAAACTAAGTGTCCAAAGACAGCCTGTGGTGCTTGGCCTGCTGGTGAGCTGTAAAACACCACAAAGCAGCCCATGAAACAGTTACCTTTTTTGTCTCTCGATAAAAAAATATAAATACAGATAATATAAATACAATTATATAATCATACCATATAAATACCTAAAAATATAAATACAGAAGTTTCCCCTGCTGTCAGTGTTTGTGGTGAAACAAGAACACTTTGCTACTGATTTTCAGTGAAGCATTTACAAACATGAAATAGAACTTTGTGTAAAAAGTTACCTGTGGTAAGTGTTCTACTGCTATTTCACCTGTCATCAAAGAGCAGGTGGAGGCTGCCCTGCTGCTGCCTGTTGTGTGGTCCTTTGGTTTAAAACCTACTGGTTACCCCAGAGCTCCCAGACCCTCACCAGTGGAAACCTCTCAACTTCTACACCTCCACACGCCCCCACATTCCCTGGTCTGGTCAGGGCTGAATGACTGCACTTCCCTCCAGCCAAATACTGCTCCTCAGACTGTGTATTCTCATGTTCCCCTCGAGACCCATTACACATGCCCACAGCATGTGTAATGCACACCTTTGGGACTGGATTCTTCAGAAAGGAAGGACAACTGGTTTTGTTCAGAAAGCAGCACCTCAAATGGAGGGGATTCTGCCTGTTCTTTAATGTCACTATCAGAGAGTGAGAGTACTTCCCCAAGAACTCTAAGAATTGGGCTCAGTAGCCTTCTCCACCTGTGAAAACTCAAACCCACAGGTTCCATCTCCCAGAATGAAAAATGCACTAAGTGTCAGCATAGACTGCAGCTGGCCTTTCTCCATTTAAACTCATCCCACTCTTCACAAAGCCTTCCAGTATTCACTGGGGTAGTGGATTTGCATGTATTGGTTATGGCACTCTGAGTATCTGTCTCTGTTCCAATGTTCATGGATTTCACATAGGATAATCATTAGTTAAAATGCCAGTCTCCCAGCACTTGTTGCAACCCCCCTCCCTTGTAAGGCAACTCATACCTGTAGGGACTTAGATGCGTAACTCCGTATGAGGGACTCTACTGCAGACATCACACACCTATGTTGAGCACAACAATGCTGAGCATAAAGCCACTTACATGATATTAATAAACATTAGTTTATCAATATTTTGGAAAGAAACTGAGCAGCAGAAGTTCTGAGCCTAAACAGCAACTCATAAACTCGGGAGTTTAGCTCTGGCTCCACAACCTCTTCTCTGCCAGTTTCCCTGTTTGTAGAATAGCAAGATCTCTCCCACTTCCCATGGATGCAGCTGTTGTGAAGCTGTACTGATCTGCTGGTGTTAGGTGTGCTGGGGTGGTTCTGGCATGGTTTGGTAATATGAAAGAACTGATATGAGACCTGAGAGCAGAGCAAGAAAGGAAGAAGAGCTGAGCTGGAGAGGTGAGAGCAGTGCCGGAGTGAAGATCCGGAGGCCGGTGAGGGAAAAAGGAGAAGGTGGTGCCCAAGCAGAAATTCTTCTGTAGCCCATGGGGAGATGGCAGGCTGTACCCCTGCACTCATGGAGGAGCACAGTGGAACATTCCCTGAAGGTTCCTGGAGGGACAAATGTGGACCTGCAGCCCACAGTCTTGGATCTGCAGCTGTGGAGGATTCCATGCCAGGGGAGGTGACTGTTCCCGAAGCAGCCCATGACTCTTTAGGAAGCCTGCGCTGGAGCAGCTTGCTCCTGAGGGACTGCACCTTGTGGGACGGACTCATATCAGAGAGGTTCATGAAGGACTCTCTCCCATGGGAGGGATCCCATGAGGAAACAGGGGGGGGACTGTAAGGAATCCCTCTCCCTGAGGAGTAAGGAGCAGCAGGAAACAACAGGCTGTGAACTGACTTTGAACCCCATCCCCTGTCCCCCTGGGCCACTGGGGTGGAAGGCGGTAGAGAAATTGGGAACATAGTAATTTGGGCCTGGGAAGAAGGGAGGGGTGGGGTAACGTATGTAAGTACTGCTCTTTGTGTTGTCTGTGTCCTGTGTGCATTTGATTAGCGATAAACTAATTGGTATTTTTTCCCCAAGTTGACTCTGTTTGGCCCATGACCATAAATGGTGAGTGAACCCACCTTGTCCTTTGTCTCAACCCACGAGCTTCTAGTTGGCCTTTGTCCTCCCCATCCCAGTGTGTCTGACCTTGTGGTGGCCACAGAGGGGGTGGGGTGTGAGCGAGCAGCCACGTGGCTGGTTCCTTGTCAGTAAGGCCCATACCACGACATTTGGTAAGTGTGCTGAGGATTCAGATTGCTGTGCAAATCTCTGTGTGTGATCCTTGTGTTGGATAACTAGATATTTTTAAACTTTGGGAGTTTGAGTCTACTATCAATTATCCTAGCAACTTGTACTCTTGGTTTGTATTTTCTGATGGTGATTTCAAATATGGTTTACAAATGCATTAAAAATAGTTTTAGTTTTTCTTAAGCAGAACTGACAACTGGTCATAATACCTTTCTGTTCAATGCTTAAATCAAGCACCTATCCTGCTCCTGGGGCTATAATCAACAGAACATTTATGCTGCACATAGCAAGTATTAATCTCTCTCTTTTTATCTGTTTACTTTAATTAGAGTGTTTCAGATATATATTGATCCTCCTTCACACAAAATGCAATTTTTTTTTTCAAAGGATCATAGCTTTTCCCTGCTGAATTCACAACCTGCCAGTAGCACCCCATTCCCCAGTGTCTTGATTGCTCTGATCTTTCATTAGAGGCAACTCTTCTCCTTCAGGGCTTTGGTTAATTTTGTTTCATCAGACTAAAAAGTCGTATGATGCATTCGCCCCCGTAAAGACTACTCATGAGCATGGCTATCCTTCTGCTACCTTCTGCTACAAATAGAGGTAACAGATGATACTGAAGGAAGCCAGTATTTTGTTATGATTCAGAGTCTTGGAATGACCATACATCATTTTTATATACCTAACATCAGTATGAGAAGTATAAATCTTTCAAAAACTTTGCTAACGATTTCTCAGCTGCTTAATGTAGCCAGCATAAAATAACGTTCATGTGAAGGGTGTGTTAGAAGGCAAAATGCTAACAGTTCACTTGAAGCAGTTCAGTAGGCAGAAAAGAGAGAGACAAATATACTCACTGTATATTTTATGAACTTGCAGCAACACTTGACAAAGAAATATTCAAGTTGCTAAGAAACAAATACAACTGCATCAAAATAAATATGAAGTTTTCAGCTTCATGTTTTTTCATTTATCACCCACAATCAAACAGAAGTCTAAGCTTTGATCACCTTATTGGTAGTGGTTTTCAGCTTGCATTTCACATGGGATGGGCTTAGTGGATGAGGCTAAAGGAGGGGCAGAAGATCAAAAACCAGAGGGTCCAACAGCATGGGAGAAAGGACGGGGAGAGCAGTAACAAGGTCTGTGTCAAATACCTTCAAGCACTGCCCAAGTCACTTCCCCCTCTAAGTAACATGGTAGTGTGATACTTTTAATACCCACATTAAGTGTATATCCTAGAGGCCACTATTCCAAAAGGGACCTGTGAAGTGACTCAATGAAACCATATAAATGTGTCCTTTCCAGGAACAAAAGACTGCCGGCGCTAGAGGCACTGATGATCTTGGGTAGATTTTCTCTGGTTTTATCCCAGACACACTTGACCTCCTGTGTTGGGCTTGCTGAAAGCTAGATCCACAGACTCTGAAGGGAGCTGAGATCTCTGAGCAGGTGGCTTTATTAATTTAAACAATAAATGTATTGCATGGTGGCAGAAGTGGAGTGAAACCAGAAGCACTGAAGACAATCACAGAGACAAAGGGGTGTTTGGCAGTGGTAACAAGTCCTGCTACTCCAGTTTTGCAGAAGCAAGATCTGAGTTCACTCATTTTTAAGGCTGTTTATAGATGAAGGACCAGCCCCTAAAGAGCAAAACAGAAGAGGAACAATGTGTCTGATGCACAGAAATGCACCTGCTGACAGGAAACTTTCTGTGCATTAGAAGATCCTTCTGCAGATCATCAAGATGTTGAACAAGCATCTGTGATACAAGATGCTATGTGTGCAAAGGCCTCACATCATCCCTACTGAGCTGCAGTAGAAGTGAAGAAGGAGGCCTACTTCGCACATTGAGTTGAAGCAAGTTCTAGACCACCTTTCACAAGCACATCACCCTATAATTCCCTTTCCCTTGGGGAACTCTGTCCACAAACAACTGCAAATAGTGGTTCACAAGGGAGTTATTGATTCAAGCAGTGAACCTTCCAAATGGCACATGCCATCTGCACAGACGACTGGGAACTCAAGTAAAATGATGTATATGTGTTATCCCAAATAAGATCCAACTGCACTGGGTGGAAAATGGCAAAATTCCCAGCAAGCTCAATGCCAAACTTCAGATTTGGGCAGATGTTTCTGTTAATAATTGTTCTGTCTGAGAGATTCAGTTGGCTACTGTTTGGATTTTCTCGGCATCTGGATCTTTCAGAGAAGGAAGAGCCAGCAGCTGGAAAGCCTGGAAGGGATGGTCTGTCATTCTGGTCCAAATTCTGTTATCAAGATTAATAAGAATTACCTATGGAAAATATGGCAGATACTTCAGCAAACAGTATATCATCTGAAACACAGCAAATGTAAACTTCATGCAGACAATGTTTTGCTTTCTGAGCCTCATAACTGCTGGTGATGGTGATTATTAAAGAGTAAGTCTGAAGCCATTTTCAAAATGGTAGCTGAACCAACTAGAGTCAATTACATGAAAAGTTGTCTGTTTATACTAATTTTTAAGGCAGATGAATACTGGAACTTCTGATGTCTACAACCTTTGCACAAGCTTTACACTGCAACAGTCGTTACTGTTTTATCACATTAGTGCGATTTTTATATCTATTCCTAGTTTGGTCATTTCAATCTGTGCAAAGCAGTCACTGCTTTGGATGATGAAATCTAAAACAGATGTAGATCTAAAATAGATCTTGTAAACTTCAGTATAACCAGCAAAAATAACAGCAAACCATCATATTTTGAAAATAGCTTGGATTTCGATAAAGATTTATCAATATTTTACAACTGAGTATTGATTTGTGATAAATCTTCATAAGTAAGTCTGTAGTTATTTATTATTATTTGCAGCAGATGCCCTGTGAAGAAGCCTTGAGGGTGGTAACCAAAAGGAGACTGAGAAATTGTGGTATCTAATCCTTAGTGCTTTACCAGCCACAGATAAGAAGATATCTGAAATCCACCTGGATGTGAACCATAGTTGAAATCTAATCAGCTCAGCAAGTCAATAAAACATAACATCAACTGGCCAGGCAGCAAGCAATTAAGCCTATCAAATAGAAAGTGATCTCAGATTGCAGACTGTAATGGGGATATGGACAGTAGACTGTGGTACAAGATGGATCACTGATGAACAGGGTTCTTTTGATCATCTCTGAAACCCTGGTAGTGAAAAGTCTGCAAAGGCTACATAAGGCATAGCATCAAGATATCACAACATTTTGATCTATGCAATCCATCTAAAGGCCAAACCATATCTCAGGTAAGGACTCATCAGCACTGCCTGATATGTCTGTATGAAGAGAACCACAGACATGGACGGTGGTTGTAGACTGACTATGGCCAGCAGCGAAGCACCCACACAGCCACTTGCCCACTCATTCCCTGCAGGAGAGGAAAGTGAACAGAGGGAGCAAAAGTAAGAACACTCATAGGTCAAGATAAGGACAATAAGTGCAGGAGAGAGGGAAAAACAAGTAATGCAACAGCAATCATTCACTGCCTCCTGCAAGCAGACCAGTGCCTGTCCTGGTCTGAGCCAGGATGAAGCTAATTTTCCTTTTACTGATATTTTTTTTCCTTCAGTAAGCTATCTTTTAGCTAGCAACAAGTGTTCCAGCTAATAGACTGATAACACTGGAATGTTTGTGTTTCTGCTGAGACTCCAAGGTTGCTTCTTAGCTCTGCCGCTACAGGGGCAGGAGAGTCATATCTATGATGCCCCTGTAGGGGAGCTGGATTAGACAGACAGCAGAACTGACCAAAGGTATTCCATTCCATAATGTATGTAAGCTCCGAGGAAGGTCAGAGATCACAGAAGACAACTTCCTTCCTGCTTCTTCTTCTCTTCTGTCCATGGCCGGCATCCAGGGAGGACTCACTCCACCCATCCATCCATCCATCCATCCATCCATCCATCCATCCATCACCATCGACCCCAGGCTCAGCCCTGACCCTCATAACTCTCCCCACAGCCCTGTCTTCTCTGCTGTTATCCAAGACAGCGGGCTGAGACATTTTGGGACTGCTCACAGCTAAGGAGAGTGCCAGGGATCTGCTGGGGGTGGGGGGAGGCAAGAGGCTCTTGCACATTCCTGAATATACTTGTATATAATTGTACATATATAATTGTATATAATTGTACAATATATAATTAAAGCTGCCTAATTTAGTTTTCAATCCAGCCAAGTCTCTCTCCTAATTCTCTCTCTGCTTCCCTACCTGGGTGGGAGGGGGAGGGGATTGACAGCTTGTTGTTTCTGGTTTAATTGCTGATCCTGAGTCAAACCATGACAATGCCTAACCAGTCTCTGAGCAGCGGCTGCTTCGGAAGATAAAAATCCCCTTTTTTGAGTGCTGAGCATGACACCATATAATAGGAAATATCCCTGTGGCCGGTTTCGGTCAGGTGTCCCCACTGTGTCTCCTCCCAGTTTCCTACCACCACCAGCCTACTCTGCAGGGGAGGGGGCAGAGCAAGAAAATAAGAAAGCATCAAGACTGTGCAAGTGCTGCTCAGCAATAGCTAAAGTGTTGGTGGTACCAACACTATTTTAATCACAAATCCAAACAACAGCGCCACAGGGGCTGCTATGTGAAAAGTTACGTCCATCCCAGCCAGAGCTGGTACAACAGCTTCTGCTGTCTGCCTTCCCCAAGCATCCTGAATCCCTCAAATGCTCAGTGGTGGCTTTCATGGCTGACTGCTGTTCATGTTATTTCAGACAGACAAAGTCTAAGAGCCTTTTGGTATATTTTGGAGTTTCAATGCAGCTATCACATGAATTTCACCTCTGCCAGATGTGATTTCAGAGAGACTCTGGTGAGAAGCCAACTGGAATAATTCTGGAAGTGTCTCTCTTCATCAAAATAGAAGAAGACTAGTCATCCCTTGCTACCAAGTCATCCCTTGCTATTCACCAGGAACTCAGTCCGCTGAGACTGCAGTGAGCATCTAGGCATTTAGAGAAGGCCAGTGATCCAGGCAAGGCATTACTGGCTTATCATAGTACCCCAGGTGTAAGTGCTTTTGGCCCAACTCATGAAGAAGTGCCTCTGCACCACAGGTCCTGTAGTAAGTCTATTATAGTTTAAACATCCCTGGCAGCCACATGAAAGACAAATAACAGTTGGAACAACAAAGGAAGAGTTATAACAGACGTTACACAGCATGAGATCTTTGTGGTCTCTGGTTTAGACTACTCAGTCCAGATTATCAGTAGGTACATTGAACAGATGGACAGTTTGTCACATGGACAGCGCTGTAGACACCACATGCTTGTATGTCCTTCACCACAAGTACCTGAGGGAGCAATACAGACTCAGAGAAGATGCCAGCTGTGCTCCTGCATCCATGCCCTCCCTGTTTGTCATCCCAGCTTGCCATTCCTATTGTATTTCTGGCTGGTATTTCTGTTTCATGCTTCTCCTGCTGAAAGTTGAAACAGGAATGGGGAAAAATAATCCTCAGAGGTTGCTTTTTTAAAGTCCCATTTAATTCCCTTCACTGGAAGTAGATGAGCTCTTGCTCACCATTTCCCTACCCCCTCCAGACTTTTCAGACAGTACTGGTTTGCTGGAGAAATGATAAACAGAGACTGCAGAGAGCAGACCTGTAGCTAGTTTTTATTTAAGCAATAAAAAAGCAATATTGCAATCCTTAATTAAAGGAAGTTTGAGACAATTATGTGGTTTAATGATCTGGTAGAAACTTTTTTATTCCAAGAAGAGCTACATTTGTCAAAAAAATTAACCACCAGGGAAATACATCTCGTTTATCACACAACAGAACCAGCATCACCTTCTGAAAAGAGCAGAGTTCTCCATTTGAGGAAGTACATTTAGAGTTAGATTCTCAGTCCCCTCTTTGTGTCCCTGAGTGAATGTGCGTGAGGTTATTTATACAGGAGTACCCTCAGAAGACATGGAGCTGGCATTGCCTGTCTGGTAGCATCTATTCTCATTTGTTACCACATCCCAGGTTTTTAGCCATGCCAGGTAATCAATCGCATCACTGTAGAAGAGTATTGCAAAGTGCACTTGGCAATTCTAAGCTACTAATCTGTGTAGTTACAGAATTATTTCTCAAACCCTCCTCTGCTCAGCTCTCTTCGGCTCCTAACCCCCCAGGTCATAAATGTACAAGCTGCTTCTGCACAACACGGTGTCCTCTGTCTCCACACTGGTAATATTTTCTCTACCTCAGGTCCACGATCTTTCATCAACAGCAACTTGCCTGTGACTGGGAATGGGAGGGGACATGCAGAATAGCACTCGTACCCTGTTCTGTATGGAGATCTCCCCGTAGGATGCCCTGAGCAGCTATGACTAGCCAGAGCAGTATTATGTTCTATTAAGATCATACACAGACATGTGATAACTACAGCAACATCTTGTGTTCTTAAAGGTTGCTTTGTCCTAACAGAGAATTGAATTTGCACCTTAATTTTTGATGAGAATCATAGAATCATAGAATCATAGAATCATAGGGGTTGGAAGGGACCTCGAAAGATCATCTAGTCTAACCCCCCCTGCCAGAGCAGGGTCACCTAGAGCACATCACACAGGAACTTGTCCAGGCGGGTTTTGAATGTCTCCAGTGAAGGAGACTCCACAACCTCTCTGGGCAGCCTGTTCCAGTGCTCTGTCACTCTCACAGTAAAAAAAATTTTTCGGATATTCACCTTGAACCTCCTATGCTCCAATTTGCACCCATTACCCCTTGTCCTATCACTGGTCATCACTGATGAGCATGATGCCTTCCTCAAAGCAGCAGGTGGCTAGTACCATTTAGTCACGTTTGTTCCAGTAATTTTCTTCTGATGATCACATTTACTGATGTTTTCCTCCTGGGAAGCTAATGAGACACATGCCCACCTGTATCAAGAACACTCTGCAAAATGCTGGGAGAGATGTTCTCTGCCTCCATGTTTCTAAGGAGCAGAAACACAAGCTGACCCAGCCAGGGCTCAGCTCAGACAAGGGGCTTGTTGCTGGAACCACTCAAGCACTTGAAGAGTATTTTCAGAATTGTATTATGAATAGGATTTATAATGATCATGAAATACATAGCAGGAGAGGAGTTCTTGTATTACCCTTTTCTTTTTGGGATTCCCCACAACTGCTAGGATATAGGACTATAGGTTTTTCCAGGTGGTATCAGTAGAAAAAAGGTATTTTACAGTAGTTGCAGGCTGGTATCAATCAGGAATATTGAAGTGCAGTTGCACTGAGTTTCTTTTTACCCCCAAATTTGCAAATAGAACATTTCCATGATGACTATTTAGAAAAATGGTGTGTAGTCAGGACAGTTTTCATATGACACCTCTATGCCAGAAAATAATAGCACTTCATGATATAGTCAAATGAAAATTATGTCTCTTTTTCTGTAAACTTTCTTTCAATGCATATTTTGAAATCTCATTTATCTAATACATATTTATGTAATAAATTCAAGCTGTTTATTTCTTAAAGCTCTTGCAGCTCATCCATATAGTGGAATAAAAAGACCTGAGCAGACCAAATGAAGCAGATCTGATGGGTGTCCCAATAAGACTTGAGATTCACCTTCACATCTGAAAACTAAGCAGTTAGATTACACCAAACAACAGCAAGGCTGAATGCTGGCTGAATTGTTCACCAAGTAAGCTCATGAGATGGGACACAACCAGTCATGGAGAGAGGAGAACAGAGGATCCATGTTGCCAGATGCACACAGGATGCACAACATGGAAACTGCAGGTAGTAAATTTGGAGGTGGGCACCCTGTGTGGGGTGTGACCAGTCAAGCATGAGGTCTCTCCTGGGGTCTATGCTCTGCTAGAAAGAGCAAAGAAAATAACCAAGTATAGAATCATAGAATTGTTCAGGTTGGAAAAGGCCTTTACAGATCATCGAGTCCAAACTTATCTTAACCCTATTACCCTATTTCTTATGACCCACCGCTAAACCATGTCCCCAAGCACCACATCCAGATGACTTCTAAACACATTCAGGTATGGTGACTCAACCACCTCCCTGGGGAGCCTGTTCCAGTGCCTAACAACCCTTTCTGTAAGAAAGTTTTTTCTGATATCATAGAATCATAGAATCATAGAATCCTAGGGGTTGGAAGGGACCTCGAAAGATCATCTAGTCAAACCCCCCCTGCCAGAGCAGGGTCACCTAGAGCACATCACACAGGAACTTGTCCAGGCGGGTTTTGAATGCCTCCAGTGAAGGAGACTCCACAACCTCCCTGGGCAGCCTGTTCCAGTGCTCTGTCACTCTTACAGTAAAAAAAATTTTTCGGATATTCACCTTGAACCTCCTATGCTCCAATTTACACCCATTACCCCTTGTCCTATCACTGGTCATCACTGAGAAGAGCCTAACTCCATCTCCCTGACACTCACCCCTTACATATTTGTAAACATTGATGAGGTCACCCCTCAGCCTCCTTTTTTCCAAGCTAAAGAGACCCAGCTCCCTCAGCCTTTCCTCATAAGGGAGATGTTCCACTCCCTTAATCATCTTTGTGGCTCTGCACTGGACTCTTTCAAGCAGATCCCTGTCCTTCTTGAACTGAGGAGCCCAGAACCGGACACAATACTCCAGATGCGGCCTCACCAATGCAGAATAGAGGGGGAGGAGAACCTCTCTTGACCTACTAACCACACCCTTTCTAATGCACCCCAGGATGCCATTGGCCTTCTTGGCCACAAGGGCACATTGCTGGCTCATGGTCATCCTCCTGTCTACCAGGACCCCCAGGTCTCTTTCACCTACACTACTCTCCAGCAGGTCAGCCCCCAACCTATACTGGGACATCGTGTTGTTCTTCCCCAAATGCAAAACTCTACACTTCCCCTTGTTGAATTTCATCATGTTTCTCCCCGCCCAACTCTCCAGCCTGTCTAAGTCTCTCTGAATGGCAGCACAGCCTTCTGGTGTGTCCCCAGGGATATCCCCTGATGCAACTTGAGCCCATTTCCTCTTGTCCTGTCATCAGTCACCAGTGAGAAGAGACCAACCCCACTCTCACTACAACCTCCTTTCAGGTATTTGTAAAGACTGATAAGGTCTCCCCTCAGCCTTCTCTCCCCCAGACTAAACAGCCCCAGCTCCCTCAGTCGTTCCTCATAGGGGATGCTTTCCAAACCCCTCACTAGCTTTGTTGCCCTTCTTTGGACCTGCTCCATCACCTCAATGTCCTCTTTGTATTGAGGTGCCCAAAACCGAACACAATACTTGAGGTGGGGCCTCACCACTGCCAAGTACAGAGGCAGGATTACTTCCCTAGTCCTGCTAGACACACAATTTCTGATACAAGCCAGAATGCCATTGGCCTTCTTGGCCACCTGGGCACATTGCTGGCTCATATTTAGCCAACTGTCAACCAAAATATGGGATGAACAGGTAGCAGGAGGGTGCTGAGGGGTCCCTGGGGCCAGTCGAGGCAGGCCTGAATGTGTTTTGAGCTGAGTTGGTGGCCGTGTGCCATGGCCCCTCTGCACAGCCAATGCCCTCGGAGGAGTGTGGAAAGCAGAGGAACACTGAGGTCTCTTTGCAGCTTCCTCTGTGCCTCTGTAATCAGAGGAAGATGAAAATCTTCCATGATCATTCTCCATGGGATGGAAATTGTTGATGCCAACACAGCTGGGGTCCTTACCCGGTCCTGACCTTTGCGGCACCCTGGCAAAAAGGAAGAAAAAATGAGAACTTATTTAACCTGAAATCAGGATGTCAAGGACAAGACCTGATCTAGATGCCAAGGAATGTAAAGGAAAGAAAGGAATTAATCACCCATGAGCTGATGCTAAGATGCTGGGTAGCTGGCAAGAGGAATTAAAGCTGCTTCTTTAAGAACATAAATTCTGCCTACTTGGTGTTTTTCAAACCTGTGGGATGATTCAGACTGTTAGACAATTAAAGCCATGGCTTATAGTCTGCTGAAGAAATACAGAGAGGGCAAAAAGGAAAATGTAGTAGGCCTCTGTGTCAAATATGTCATCATTTCTCTCTGAGTCACTAACAGCTTGAAAATAAATTGCCATGGTTACATCTGGATCAGTGCTCTGTGAAGGCAGAAAGCACCTTGCAAGTTGGTATTTGCCACAGACCATCGTAGCACTTTGGTAGACACAACCACCAGCTGTCTGTAACATGCAGGGAGAAAAAACAGCATTATTGTGAGGAATTTCTGTATGAGTGTTGTAAACAAGTCTCATACAGCACAATGAAATACCCTTGAAAGCCTTCAGTATTCTAAATTATTATTTGCTAACTAACAAAATACTGCATCCAATTCAGGGGATTCTAGTATTGCAAAAGCTTCATCTTGCAAAGGAGAGGAGAAAGGACTGTACAACAAAAAGCAATAGTTGATGTTACAGCGACAGTGGTTTGGCCATAAACAGCCTATTTGCACTGCAGGCTTTGGTGGTTTCCCCCAAAAAAAAGGTCTGTCTGGGCTCAGGGGGTTCCAGCACTGAAGTGTTTAAACCAAGCCTGGAACTTTTTCAGAAAAACATGTTCTGTTTCAGTCTGAATTATTGGACCTGAAGCAGCCATTAATTCCTGAAACTTCATGCTCTGTATAATGCAGCAGATCATCCTGGGACATCATAGTGGTTTTTTTCTTAATAACTTCACCTTAATAACCATATGTATTTATGTAGGCTAGTGTCATAATTTACTGGTGATGCCATATGCCTAAGCACTTCATATTCTCAGGGTAAACACTAGAAGATAAGTTTTAGAAATTAATTAATTGTAATGTTTGAGGGAATAGGCTGCCCAGGGAGGTTGTGGAGTCTCCATCTCTGGAGATATTCAAAACCTGCCTGGATGCAGTCCTGTGTAAAGTGCTCTAGGTTATCCTGCTAAAGTGGGAGAGTTGGACTAGATGATCTCTAGAGGTCCCTTCCAACTCTGGCGATTCTGTGATTCTGTGATTCTATGATTTTTATACAACTTTGCCTTAGGTAGGAGGCACTTAGTTTACATTATTCTCTATGTGCTATATGTCATAGAGATCCACAGTCCTTTCTAATATCCAGATGATGTGAATATCATAGCAAATACCATGAGAATTGTTTTCATGTAAGTTAGACCGAAGAAGGGAATTATCATACAGAGAGTCAATACTCTATTGACAAGTATCTCTCAGTGATCAGGAGTCAGACTGCTAACCAAAATAAAGGAGAAACAGGCATGGATGGTATCAAGCCACCCTAGAACCTACACTCATCTGTCACTTGCTTGATTGTTGGCTTTCACCAGTTGTGTTTTTTTATTCATGGTCAAAACACAATGTGAGATCCCCAGAGCTGTAACCAAATATTTAGAAATTATGCACTCTGTTACCATAGCTGAACAATAACATGTAATTATTAATTATTATTATTATTACAATAATAACATGAATTGCACTAAAATAAGATATTGGAAATTACATCTTCCTTTTCTTTTCCCTGAAAAAAGAAATTATAGGTTGACATTTTAGGTTCAGCATTGTAAGGATTAACTAGTTATCATTCTGTTTTGGTGCTGGGACTCCTAGATTTTATAGAATATCATTAAATCAACAACATGTGAGCTTCAATATTACAGATGTATATCAAAAGAAGTTCATAAGCTCAGCAGAGTTGATGATTTTATTCTGCTGCCAAAACAAGTTCCTGTGTCTATCAACTAACCAGATCAGTTAGTCAAAACTCCAGATGATCTTTTATTTGGCTGGAACTTTTGAACTATTCTTTGAGAACATACTATTACACTTGTCACTCTATGCCTCGGTCTACTTGCCATTAGAAATACTGCCCTGACTCTTGTAAAAATTCCAGAGTATGTACTTCTCATCAACTTTTCTTCCTTAGGCATTTTTATTTTAATCCAGTCACAGAAAAAACTTAAACCAAAGATTTCTATAAAACAACCAGGTTGAGCCAGTTTGAAATAAACAATCAGGAGTATGTTGATAACAGTATAAAGAAAGTGACCTGTAAGCTGGCACTGAAGTGAATTCAGATGCAATTCTTGGTTAGTGGGGTCTCCTAAATGACATTTTTGGGAGGAAAAGTCAATTGACCCTGAAGTGAAAGAAAAAGGATTATGTCCTTTCTGGTAGAAACACTGTTCAGAAGCTTTTCTTGTACCTTAGTGATAGTATATTTAAGAATGCACTGTTTTCTCTATTTTTAAATCTTGTTTTCTAGCTAGTCACTGAAGGTCTCTGTGCTACTTGAAGTTTCTGTTCTCATTCAGCGAATAAGCCTCATCATGCCTGCATGCACTGAAAAAGCTACGTAGTGTTCAAATCAAACGTTTTCTTTCCACCAGCAAAATTTACCCTGTTGTGCGCCACCCCACTGCCCCCCCAACAAACAAACAAACAAACAAACAAACAAACAAACAAATGATTTGTTATTTCAGTTTCAGAGATGAACAGCAAGCTCTCCTGAGGGTGGACTTAATGAATGACAGCAGATTGTGCATAGGCAGCTGGAGAGCTGGAGGAAAGGGATGCTTCCCTTAGCACCTCTGGCCTGGCAGCAGTACTTACAGGAGAGAGCACATCGCTCTTGGCTGCTGAGGAATCACCATGATACCTTCCAGTTCTGTCTCTATAGGGGAAAAGGCTAGCTGAATCTGGAAAGTTAGACAGTTTATCATTACTATTTTTCAGCTGTATGGGGCTATTTTTTAACATATTATATTCACAGTATTTAAACGGAGAAATCGAGTAGATGCCATCATCTTGAAATAGTCACCATGTTACCTATACTTTAGAGAATAATGCTCCAAACCCTCTGTAAATTATGACAGGATATGTGTAATCCAACAGTGACACATCTCAGTGCTTAAAACCCTCTGGCCTCCAGCCTTGGGCATGTCAAGGACAGACCACATTGCTCTTAGATTGTCACAGGTTAGTGCTTGGGGGAGCAAACCTGCTCCCCCCCAAAGTGGAGGACAAAGCTACCTACCTTAATTGTTTTTTTCAGAAGAAGCTTAAGCCTTTTAAGTGTGGAGACATTTTTGTTGCATGAGCGCAGCACCGAATTAAACACAGGGGAGAGTCTGGTAGCTGTTTGTCAAGGTGAGGAAGGCTGGGATGTTAGAGGGAGCCCCAGCCTAGAAACTGGGAGATCTGACAACAGTCTGTGGTTCTGGCACAGGCTTTCTGTAACTTAGACTAACCCAGTAAGACTACAGTGCTAATCCTAGCCTGGGTTGGCTTGCTGGAGCTATTCACCTCTGCTGGCTCTCCCTCAGCTTCTATTTTCAAGACAGCTACATTTGCATTCACACTATAGATGTTGTTTCATGACACAACTTTCCACATGGCAGGTGGTTTTCTAGTGAGATGACATTTTGTTCTAGTGAGATGACATTTTAGTCCTAATTAACATATGCAGTTCTCTGCTCAGGATAGGTGATCAAAACAAGCCCTGCCAAGAAGAAAGGAATAAAGCATCTGCAGCTTGAACACTGGGCCTGCTCTCTCTTAACTGCTTCAGACAACTAGTTCTGAAGATGATGTAAAATGTATCCCTCCTTCCTCCTCTTAGTTCTGTTACATTGTTACTACATTGCCTTCTGCAAGATCATGGACAAAGTGAGACCATTGGAGAGCAAGCTGCTCTGGGTCATCTAAAAGGAGAGCAACTCTCTATGTTCTCTGTTCTTCAATTTTCATTCTTGTGTAATGAAAATGAATTATGAGCTGTCTTATATCATCAGAGAATTTACAAGTCCAACCATGGAAAGAAGATCTTGAAGAGGATAACCTTTGCAAGTTCACTATCTCTTCCAGAGAATGGAAACCAGGAGACAGTAGGTTGCAATAGATGTCGGCTGAATCAGCAGAGCTCTGGAAAACCACTGGAAACAAGGCTGGGAGTCTGTCATTTGTAAGTTGGGAAAGGAGAACCGATGGAACAGTTTGTTTACCAAAGCCTGGCTTTCAACCTTAGATGACCACTATATGGTTAGGAGATGTTCCAGCTCAGCAATTGCATTCACAGCCATACAGCCCAGTCTCCTCATAAGCAAGATCTTAATTTTCTTGACAGGAGCTCAGGTTCCAGAAAACAAACTAGGAATGGCTACATGTGGACACAAGCCGTGTTATGGCATACCTTAAAACTGAAGTGTGGGTTAGTCTGCATGCATGGAGACAAAGCCATTAGTCACATGTGAGCATACAAGACTGATACAGCCTGTCTCCAAGTTCTTCATGAAGGGAGAGCCAAACTAGCACAGACTCAAGGTATCATAGAATCATAGAAGCATAGAATCATAGAATGGTGAAGGTTGGAAGGGACCTTAAAGATCGTCAGGTTCCAACCTCCCTGCTATGAGCAGGGACACATGACACTAGACCAGGCTGCACAAAGCCTCATCCAACCTGGCCTTAAACACCTCCAGGGAGGGGGCTTCCACAACCTCCCTTGGCAACCTATTCCAGTGCCTTCCTACCCTCATGAGAAGAATTTCTTCCTGATGTCCAACCTAAATCTCCCCTCTTTCAGTTCAAAACCATTAACCCTTGTCCTGTCACTGCCCTCTCTGGTGAAAAGCTCCTCCCCAGCTTTCCTGTAGGCCCCCTTCAGGTACTGGAAGGCCTCTATAAGGTCTCCCCAGAGCCTTCTCTTCTCCAGGCTGAATAGCCCAAACTCTCTCAGCCTATCTTCATACCAGAGGTGTTGCAGCCATTTGATCATCTTTGTGGCCCTTGTCTGGACCCTCTCCAACAGCTCCATGTCTTTCCTATGATGAGGGCTCCAGAGCTGGACACAGTACTCCAGGTGCAGAGTAGAGGGGCAGAATCACGTCCCTCGCCCTGCTGGCCACACATCTTTTGATGCAGCCCAGGATGGGGTTGGCCCTCTGGGCTCCAGCACACACTGGCAGCGCATGTCAAGCTTCTTATCTACTACCAACCCCGAAGTCCTTTTCCTGGGAGCTGATCTCTAGCCATTCTCCCCCCCAGCCTGTATTTGTGCCTGGGGTTGCACAGACCCAGGTGCAGGACCTTGCACTTGGCCTTGTTGAATTTCATGAGGTTGGCATTGGCCCCACCTCTCCAGCCTGTCAATGTCCCTCTGGATGGCATACCTTCCCTCTAGGGTGTCAACTACTCCTCACAGCTTGGTATTGTCAGCAAACTTGCTGAGGATACACTCAACCCCACTGTCCATGTCTCCAACAAAGATGTTGAACGGTACTGTTCTCAATTCTGACCCCAAGGAACATCACCTGTCGCTTGCTTCCACTTGGGCACTGAACCATTGGCCACAACTCTCTGGGTGTGGCCATCCAGCCAATTACTTATCCACCAAGTGGTCCACCTGTCAAATCCATGTCTTGTCAGTTTGGAGACCAGGATGTCGTGTGGGACATTGTCAAATGCCTTGAACAAATCCAGGTAGATGACACCAGTTGCTCTGCCATTATCCACCATCTCTGTAGCCCTGTCATAGAAGGACACCAAACTGGTCAGGCATGATTTGCCCTTAGTGAAGCCATGTTGGCTGTTACCAATCACCTCCTCATTTTCCATGTGCCTTAGCAGATTTTCCAGGAGGATCTGTTCCATGGTCTTTCTGGGCACAGAGGTGAGACTGACTGGCCTGTAGTTCCCCAGGTCTTCCTTTTGCCCCTTTTCAAAAATAGGGTCTATGTTACCAGACTTCCATGACCTCTCAACTATGATGGACAGAGGCTTAGCAACTGCATTCACCAGCTCCCTCAGGACCCATGGATGGATGCCATCAGGTCCCATAAACTTGTGTGCTTTCAGGTTCTTTAGATGGTCACAAACCTGTTCTTCTCCTACAGTGGGGGGGGGTGCTTAGTTCTCCCAGCCCCTGCTGCCACCTGCTGTGGCCTTTGCGATGAGGCTGAAGCACTTGCCAGAGAAGACTGATGCAAAGAGGTCATGGAGAACCTCAGCCTTCTCCTTCATGCAGTGTGAATGCAGCCAGCCCAGGTAGAATACAGGCCAATAAATCAATAGTCCTGTGCTCAGCTTTTCTTAAATTTGGCAAAGATGTTACAGCTAGGTTGACAGGTCCTCAGTCCAGACAGAAAGCACAGAGTGCTTTGGTGTCCTCCTGAGGCAAAAGCACTAATCAAAACTGAAGACATGACTTCTAAGTCTCTGATTGCTGTGCCCAACTGGGGCATTACCTTCATGAGGACCACCACACAGAAAGAGCCACAAGTACAAAGTACCTGCCTTGCTCCTAATGTCCAAAAGTTCATTGCTTACTTTGAACTATTCCTCAAATGCTGAGTTTGCTTTAGTCACCTGGTTAGTGCCAGGTAAATACAGCTGGCCATGTGCTCTCTGCCCTCCCACAGGCTGCGCAGGCCTGAGGCCACAGGTCTGAGGAGCAAAGCCTGCACTGCTGTGCCCCAAGGCTTGTGGTTTGCAACCAGACACCTGGAGGACACTTCGGGTACATCTGCATGGTCATGCAGTCAAAGCTCCTTGATGCTTCTCACCTTGCTTCCCCTTAGTCTGTGCCCTATTCTGGAGGGAGCCAACTGCTGCTACCCTCTGTGCAGCTCAGGTAGCCCAGCAGAGAGCAGCACTGGCCCATAGCTGTGCTCAACTCCCCTGGCAGGATGGGTGCGCCTGGTTCGGCAGGTTTGTACCTGGTGGAGCCCCAGGTAGCCTCTGCCCACCAGACCAACCAGGCCAGTGAAACAACACAGACACACTGCCCTGGTCACCATTCCTGCACCAGTGAAGCAGAAATTGTGGGTACTGAAATGATGGATGCAGCTTGCAATGCAAGCAGCAGGAGAGTTCATTTGCCCTTAGAAAGAGGAGTATGCCACCTCCCCTCCTCCCCTCTCAGGGGAGCCCACTTCTTTGTAATGCCCAGCAAGTGAAGAGCACAGGGTAGGTGTGTGGTGGGCCAGATATGGGCCAAAAAGGATCAGAAGAGGGTTTGAACTGACTTTCCAGACCTGGAGTGACATGTAGTGACTTGGGCTTATCATACCCTGGAGAGTATGAATGGCAGATGTACACCCATGGAGGTGCAAATACTCATCACAAGGGAAAATACACATTGGGAAGGTCAGCATGGAGAAAAGGGAAGTCTGCTCTTGGGACAAAGAGGAACTGCTCTTCATCTAACTCAGGAGCCTCTCCTCAAAGGGTTTTTGTTTTTCTTTCATCCCTTCCACTGCAGAGGGAAGCTATTAAAATATGAAAAGATGCTGGGATAAAGCACATTCTTCACTGTGTGCTCAATTAAAAAAGTCTATACTAATATCCTAATGACCTAGCTAAGGCACAGCAGTCTCTTCTTCTTCTTACCTGGCACTGTGAGGAAAATTATCTTCTTTGTCCTCACAGTATGAGTCACCTCTACAAAAAAGGAGCGTATTGCGTGTGTTTGCCATAATTAATGACACCCACAGAAAGTGAGACTTTTGCCCCCTCTGTGAGTTAAGCTTGACTTGCAGAAGAATCCTTTTGAACACAGTGGCACTAAACTTATCAGTGGCTTAGCACAAAGTGTTTTCATCTTTCTTTGAAGCTGTTTATGAGGGTCTTGCAGCAGCAAAGAATAAAGTTATCTTTCTTTCCTACGTGCTTCTTCATTACAAGTACCCCAAGGATCGTAGAGAAGCAAGGAAAATCATAAATACAAAATTCGCAAAGTTTAGTTAACACTTGTGCATGAAGACTTTCAGTGGGTTTATGCAAAAGCATATTAGAGATTTCACTGTGTTTCTGTACATAAACCCAGAATATCACCCACTCAGAAAATCATGGATGACTCTTTCTTCAAATTTTACTGCAATACTTTATTTCTCCTCTACTTCATCTTTTTATCATGAGACAGTTTTAAATAACCCTTCATCTTGGGAAAATTACAGTGCACAGTGGACTAAATATGATATGCAATAATCCTTAATGACTTTGTCACAGGACTGTGGGTAAAGCTGCTGCTTTTTAATTATTTTTATACCTTGAGAAATTCCTTCTTTAAAATACATGTGTTATCCTCTTCATTAAAGTTACTTACCATCCTAATTCACATATTTTTCAGTTATATACTGTGCAAAATAGATTTTTTATAATGTGACCTTATGTCCCATTTGGTGCTTCCCCTGTCTGGGTTCAGTCTGAGTGCCCAAGCAGCACAACCATCTACTTGTACTTTGCTTACTTCCCAAAGTCCCTTCTAGTTTCCTCCTTTTGAGGACTAAAAAATTGAACAAAATTATAGGTTCTGGTATTTTTAGCTTTTTGCCATTACTTTCAGTAATACAGGACTTCCAATTTTCACCATCTAAGCCATTTTTCATGGCACTGCAAAAGAGCAAACAAAGCACTAGTTTGACCTGGGCCTCCATGACATGCCAACTCCCACCACCATTACACCCATCCTTAACTTTGAGTTGCCTGCTCATGCATGGATCATCCTCATGTCCCCAGCTGGAATCCAGCTGTTTGGCATCCAGCCCTCCACTTTTCTGTCTCCCAAACATGCAAGAGCCTCGACCTGGCTGTTGGTCACAGGTCCACCACCACACCTGCCCCCAGGCTTCCAGGGTTGTGGGGAGCAGAGGTCTGCAGATACAGCAGGTCAGGCTACAGGCAGGAATCCAGAGGGATAGTGAGATTGACTCTGCTTTGCTGATGGGTTAAGTTGTTGGGGACAAAGTGTTGCAGGAAGGTTTAAGGGCAACAGGTTTTTTGGAAGAGCTGTAGAGGCGCAGCAAAGTGGGGATTGAACTCTCTGTATCTGTGGGGCAGAGTGCCAGTGCCAAGAGCAGTGGAGGTTCCACTCATGGACTCTGCTCCCACACAGAGTGGTGTCAGGGAGCAAGAAGGGAGTTGTATCAGAGCAAACTCTTATCTTCTCCTCCTGGTCACCCCAAAAGCTACACAGCTTTACTGTACAGCAGCAAGGAAGTGCAGTGCTCGTAAGACAGCAGCCTGTGTCCCACTTCTCATATGGTCTCATTTTACTCACCAGGAATTCATCTTGAAAAACAAGGATTAAAAAGGCCTACTTCTTAGTCTGATAAAAGACAAAAGAGAACATACATTTTGGCCCATGTGTGAGAATTGGACTTTGAAAATCTTTGAACAATTCCAAAGAGCAACATGGAAATAGTGTTGTGGCAGGACATGGCAAGGGAGAATGAGATGAGGTCTCAGGTAACTGAACTGAAGCTAAAAGGAGGAAGAGCCCTGACCCAGCAGAGCCACATGACACAGCTTCTGTGATCCCCTATTCTGCTCTGACAGTGAGGTGCAGCTGGGATGTTGTGATTACCATTCAATGTCTGGTTTAATATGTTACTGGACAAGCTATTGACAGCAAAGCTGAAGGGGGAAAATATGTTTTTCCCAGCAAGGAGAATACAGAATATTGACAAGTAGAGAACTGTTCTCACCAGAATGTAATTTTCTCTTCCCCTTTGAGCCTGCTTTGTGTAAAAGGCATTAGCTTCATACTCCCTTGGCAAAATCAACCGCAACAAACATCCACAGGTTGAGTTGTGCAATATATGAACTTTGAAGTGTTCACTTTTACTCTGCAGTCACAATAACATTTCAGTTGTTATGCTAAAAAAAGGTTAAGGAGAATGAGTTTTCTGGCAGAGGGAACCATCTCAGGTAAAACGCTTTCTAAACATTACATATAGATTTATTATATTCCTTCTTGAAAGGAATATCAAATCAGAATACCTGCCCCTCTTCCCAGTTGAAGGTAAGTTTTAGGCACTCTTTTGGAGTATTTCTGGGTTGACTCATCTCAAGTTAAGATATGAACTGCTAAAAAGAAAAGTGACAAACAGTTTTTTCACTATCTCTGGGGTTTTTTTAAGAGCTAATGGAAGTTGGTTAAAATTCTGTTTGCCCAAGGCAAACAATTGTTTTTGATGTGTGAGTAAGGTTTTTGTTTTTTTTTTTCATCATAGTAAACATAGCACAAGTAGGACTGTGTGCCTAGGCTTGTAAATTTTCATGACAGCTTTGCATACTGGAATGATTCGTATAATTAAATAATTCTGGAAGTTAATAAAAGAAACACAGTTTCTCGCATCACCCAGATACTCACCAAGATAGAGAATTCTACAGCTTCTTGAAGTCCATAAAATGATGCCAAATTATTTCAGCAGCTTAGGAACACGCACATAAAGACCAATTCAAATTTTCCTTCCATGTTGCTACCTGCTTTATGTGTGATTTATGCAGGGCGTTATTCTAGGAGAAGGTAAGTCAAATACTTACTTAGCACTAAAGACAAAAGAATCACTCCCGTGTTTCATTAGCAAAGTAATGCAAATTAGGGAAAAGAGATGGTCTAGTTCTAAATACCAATCTGGACACAGTCCTTTCTTAGAAGGGCATTCAAGCTGACCTCAGATGCCTGTCTCCATAAGTATGACATAAATATCACTAAACAGTTGGCCAGACACCTAACCTTGCTGCATACACACTTGTCTGCTCGACCTAACCATCCCCTCAATTCCTGCTTTTGGACACATGGAGAATCAGGCTCATCTAAGCACCAGAAGTCTGTTCAGGACTTGTAACTAAACAGAGACAGAAAAACAGAAGCTGCTTAGCCAGAAAAAGAAGGAAACAAAAGGTTTAATGCCTACAAGGGGTACCATGAGCTCAAACTTAGGCACTGCAGGGCTTAGTGTTGGATGTCTGGACCCCAAAACAGAGTCTGGAAGACTACACTACAGCTTCATATAGAATGCACAAAGGTAGTTTGGCATCTCAGCCGGACAACCAAAAGCTCTGTGCACAGCATGGACAATCGTTCAGGGTCAGTCAGCAGGAAAAGCTGAACAGAGATGTGCCTGTGAAAAGCTGCTCCTCTCAGCACCCAGGTGCCACCTTCCAGGCAGGATCCAGCTGCTCCCAAGGGCAGGTGTTGGCACTCAGCTGGAGGTTTAAACCTGCCGTTGGCAAGAAGGGAGCTGTGGATTCAGTTTCCATTGTCGTTTGTAGATTTTACAATAAGCAGTCACCAGATTACTGAAGGGTAGAATAGACTTTGAAGCTGGGAGAAGTATACAGGTTTCTATGCCTCCCGCTGACTAATCGGAGCATCATGCTAGGGAATCACACTCCTCCTTGTGGTCCCTTGCTCTCTCCCTGGACCGTGAATATTGCACGCTTTGCTGCCCAACAGTGCAACCCAACCCGGAAGTGCTCTTCCACCAGCAAGTAATGATGGCATCCGTTTTATATTCAGCCACATTTTAAAGCAATTTTTTATGCCATAGTCAGCCTTTGGGAAGAAGGGATGTAGGAAGAAGAGGAGATTTCATCTTGGATCCCAAACCAACTGATATTGGCACCAAAATTCCAGTGGTGGCTCACCCACCCTCCCCCTTTCCTAATGGCTACTATTATTTTGGCCTGCTTACGTATCCATTTTCTAGTATGCCATCCTGATATAGTTCTTTCTCTCCACACATGTAGCCTCACACCTGACTTTGTACAAACTTGGGAGGTGCCTGACACAAGCCTCAGGACTCCATTTTTCATGCCAAATACCCAAAGACCAGTACCTCATCTCACAAGCAGTAAGACCAGCTGAAGTCCTCTGTTGAATTCAGCCAAAGGAAGTAGCACTTTAAATCAATCAGACAGAAAATTGGACCTGAGAAGAAAAGTTTAACTGCATAAATGTTTAACTGGATAAATGTCAGCATGCTATGGGGTGGTTTGGAAAGGTGCAGATGCAGTTGCTGGTGTTCTTGAGGAGTCGGCAAAAGCTGCAGCTCTGCAAAGTGAACTTGATTTGACTTGTTCCCTGCAGCTCCCAGAATTGAATCATACTGTTCAGTACGTCCAGCTTTGGTACAAAACCTGTTCATTACACCACCTCCAGATCAACTATGCAAGTAAAATGGATCTGGCACACATTTTTAACTTGCAATGATTGTCTTTGCCAGCTTTTCCTAATTAGTGCATATTCTCTCCATGACCTATTTTCAGGAACTGAGCAGTTCAGTCAGGCCTGGCTGATAAGAGCCTGTGCTTTTACTTCTACAAAATAACTAAAATCTCATCTGTAACTTCAGATTTCTCTTTAGCTGCTGCAGGAAGGTTATAGGTACAAAACAGACCTCTTATTTTTAAGGTTTAACCTTGAAAGTCCTTAAAGTCCTCAGCACTGCAGACATTGTTAATCAGAGAAGTTCTTCTCTACTTTCTCTCCACTTCATATCTGTATAGAACAGATGTGACTCTCCCACCCCAGTTCCTCAGCAGACTGTAGAGTAAGACTTGCTCTCCTCTTCTTTCTCTTGTGGTCCTGTCTGTATAATCCCCTCTGCACAGCCACACAGTTTAGTGGGTGGAGCAGAGACTACTTCCCTGAACAGCAGTGCATATTGTCTAGTGGGCTGGACACTTTCTTGGGCAGTAAGGGATGTGGATGTGAATCCTCCTGGCTATGGCAAGTATGCTTTCTGATGGAGTACTCCAGCCTGCAGGAAGATACCCAGTGGAAAAACTGGACTATGCTCCATCCTTTAAAACAGTAACTGTAGGTGTAAAGAGCTATCTGCCCTGCACAGCAAACCTACACCTTCCCACATTGGAGAGGTGAGGAGGGAATCCAGGCTTACCCCCATGCCCGTGTCTCCTGGCCTGCACAATTCAGCTCCCATACAAAACAAAGGACTTTCTGGGCAGACACTTCTCCCCATACACTATAAAAGACAAGTGAACTGCTAAGACTGCATTTGACATTAGGCATTGCAGTGCTTGATTTGTAGGGAATAAATCTTTTACTGTCCAATTTGACATATCTAAAAGATGCTGTGTCAATCCTTCAATGTTCTCTCTGTGAAAAGATCTATAACATCCACTTACATCCTTCTTACATTTCCTACTGACTCTTATACACATTCATACACAACATACACCATAATTCACAATTCTATGTCCTACAGGCTCTCTCCAAGCTTTTTCCCTCTTATCCCTATCCGGGAATTGGGGGCGTGGGGAAGAAGGATGGGGGATACTCTTGTTGTCTTGATATCTAATATAGAAATAGCTTTGCCATAACCTCAGTGCCTCTAATAAACTTAGTAATTCCTTTCGGGTCTGGATACTTGTTTGAGAGGGTGATAGGGTGTAGTCCTCAGCCCTCGATCCCCTTTAGAAGGGGAGTGGGTCATGGTCTTGCCCATGTCGGTCTGCAGCACAGTCTAAAAATGTCAAGCCATAGAAAGAGACCCTCCAACAACAAAAAAATCTTGTTGCGAGAGGGGTGGCCGAGACTTTATCTCTACACTGACTCGTGGATGGCAGCAAATATCTTGTGGGGTTGGCTAAAGCAGTGGCAACAGAACAACTGGCAGCGAAAGGGTAAAACTATTTGGGTTGCTGAGCTGTGGAAAGACATTGCAGCTCGGATGGAGAAACTGGTTTTAAAAGTGCATCATGTAGATGCACACGTACCTCTGAGTTGAGCCACTGAGGAACATCAACACAACGAACGAGCAGATGAGGCTGCTCAAGTGTTCCAGATAGACTCTGACTGGGAACATAAGAGCAAACTCTTCTTAGCTCAATGGGCCCATGACACTTCATAATCAGGGCAGAGATTCAACATACAAATGGGCTTCGCGACCAAGGGGTGGACTTAACCATGGATGCTATTGTGCAGGTTATCCATGAATGTGAAACGTGCACTGCAATTAAGCAGGCTAAACGGATGAAACCTTTGTGGTACCAGGGGAGATGGTCAAAGTACAGGTATGGGGAGGCCTGGCAAGTTGACTACATCACACTGCCTCAGACCCACCAGGGTAAGCGCTATGTGCTTACAATGGTGGAAACAACTACAGGATGGTTGGAAACATATCCTGTGCCTCATGCCACAGCCCGGAATACTATCCTGGGTCTCTTTTCCAGAGAAAATCCTGGTCTCTTCTCCTGGGAAGAGAATCTTGTGGAGACATGGTACCCCAGAGAGAATTGAGTCAGACAATGGGACTCATTTCAAAAACAGTCTTGTGACTGAATGGGCCAAAGAACACAGTATCGAATGGATCTACCATATCTCGTACTATGCACAAGCCTCAGGGAAAACTGAAAGGTACAATGGTCTGCTAAAAGCCACCCTGAAGGCAATGGGTAGTGGAACTTTCAAAAATTGGGACAAAAATCTGGCAAAGGCCACCTGGTTAGTTAATACCAGGGGATCCATCAATCGGGCTGGTCCTGCTCAGTCAGGCCTCCTACGCACTGCAGATGGTGATAAAGTCCCTGTGGTATGTGAAAGAAATCTTTTGGGTAAAAGTGTTTGGGTTTATCCTGCTCCAGGCAAAGGTAAACCTGTCCGGGGTGTTGCTTTTGCTCAGGGACCTGAACATACCTGGTGTGTGATGATGGAGGATGGTGAGGTACAGTATGTACCTCAAGGTAATCTGACTCTGGTGGAGAATCCTTAATTTGACAGTTGGTAAAATTATAGAGCCTATATGAAATATATGGTATGGAATAAGGGGTGGAATGTCCTAGGTTGAGCCAGGTTTATGCTAGTTTTCCTTTTACTGATATTTTTTTTCCTTCAGTAAGCTCTCTTTTAACTAGCAACAAGTGTTCCAGCTAGTGGGCTGATAACACTGGAATGTTTATGTTTCTGCTGAGACTCCAAGGTTGCTTCTTAGCTCTGCTGCTACAGAGGCTACCGGGGCAGGACAATTCCATAGGGGAGCTGGACTAGACAGACAGCAGAACTGACCAAAGGTATTCCATTCCATATATGTATGTAAGCTCCAAGGAAGGTCAGAGATCACAGAAGACAACTTCCTTCCTGCTTCTTCTTCCCTTCTCCTCTGTCCATGGCCGGCGTCCGGGGAGGACTCCATCTATCCCCGTCGACCCCAGGCTCAGCCCTGACCCTCATAACTCTCCCCACAGCCCTGTCTGCTCTGCTGTTATCTCAGACAGCAGGCTGAGACATTTCAGGACTGCTCACGGCTAAGGAGAGTGCCGGGGGAGCTGCTGGAGGTGGGGGGAGGCAAGAGGCTCTTGCACATTCCTGAATATATTTGTATATAATTGTACATATAATTAAAGCTGTCTAATTTAGTTTTCAATCCAGACAAGTCTCTCTCCTAATTCTCTCTCTGCTTCCCTACCTGGGTGGGAGGGGGAGGGGATCGAGAGCTTGTTGTCTCTGGTTTAACTGCCGATCCTGAGTCAACCTTTGACAAGATCGTGCTGTCCTGGCTGCTCGGATGGGATGCATCAGGCACTGGAGCCCCAGCTCACTGTGAATGCTTGGGTGCTGTCCATAAAGATCTAGATTTAAGAACAGGCACTTTGCTCTGCTCCAGACTGAACTTGCCAACTTCTGAGTCATATCCTATTGCCATAGGTTTTGAGATTTGAGCACTTCCAAATTAGGCGAGAAGGTCTGGGGGAAGGAAGGAGGGAGAGACAGATATTAACTGGGTCTTCTGATTGGATTCTCTTCACTATATATTTCCACAGAATGGTTGAGGTTGGAAGAGACTTCTGGAGGTCTTCTGTTGCAAGCCCCCTTGCTCAAGCAGGGTCATCAGGAGCAGGCTGACTTGGAACGTGTCCAGATATCTCCAACAACCAAGACTCCACAACCTCCCTGGACAACCTGTTGTTTTATAACGTATACGTTCATATTGATGGTAAGTTTAGTGCATTTCTTACGTTCTATAAAATGAGGTGAGGACTCCATACACATAGGAGAAAAAATAAGTGTAACATGAAATTAGTGTTCAAAATTCTGAGTATGAAGCAGTAATGGCTGAGAAAAATCTGGACTTTTTTCTCTATGTAACCATACAGTGACAAAGCACTCAGTTATCTCTTGAAGGTTCCTTAGGAGGCAATTAGGTGTAAAGACACCAAAAAAAGCATAATGTCAACAGGGACTTGGGACTCCTAAAAAAAAAAAAAAAAAAAAAAAAAAAAAAAAAAAAAAAAAAGAAAAACTATACTAAGGTTTTGAAAAAATTAAGAAATAAGGAAAAAGTGAATGCCTACATGCAAGATTTCAATTTAAAGAACTCTGCAGCAGCTTGCTAGTCATGCTGAAAGCACCTTACCTCACTAGAAACTTGCCCGTGCAACTTGAAAATTCTTGTTTGGTGTAGGTGAATTTCTACATGTATCTGGGATTACTTACCTATGAGCAACTATGTATCTTCTTTTGCCTAAAAATGATTGGGATGCAGAGAGGAGAGAGGGGAATTCCTAAGTCCCTTAAGAGGTCAAGTCCAAGAGGTGGTCTCAGAGTTTACTTAAGGCTCTCAAACAGGCCATAAAGCAGAGATGTGGAGAAATTGTGGCAGCCTTTCTGTCGCACCTTCTGGTTAGAGTATGCACTCCAAAAACAGGAAAGCTACTACTAATTCACTCCATCAGTGTGGGCTTGATCAGAGGGATGACTCCTGCACTGAGAGTGCAGCAGGGAATTGTTGACACGCAGAGTCTCCCTTTCCTGCTGAAGCTGGGCCTGCAAAGATTAATGAGATTTACAATTCTCTACGTTTCTTCTTCACAGAGGCTAGTGCACTGAAGACCATGGATTAGAGTGTGCATCACAGCTGTGATTTTTAGGAGTGTTTTACTAATGTGTTCCACTCTCAGCCTATTTAAGATACAGTACAGTAGCTACAGTTTACAGAAAGCTGTGAATATAGGATATATTTGATTTAATTTTTCAGGTGTACTTAACTTACTCAAATCCAAACGAAGCACATTGTAAACTACTGATATGCAGCAAGACACTCTGCCTATTAGTGGCTTTCCTTACACAGGGTAGAAGTACAAGCCATAGAAGAGCAAAATAGCCTACATTTCTTGTCTCTGTGGGTACAGATATGTAAGCACAAACTGACAGAGAGCAGCATCCTCTGACCATGTGAAGGATGTTTTATAAGTTCTATAAATCCTGACACATTAAATGAAAATAGCTCCTGTATAATTATCTTTGAACAGCAATGCTGTAAGGTGTGCTTAGGCAAAACAGCAGAAGCACAGAATGCTTAATTAAGACAAGGCATATCAATGATCAGGAAAGGAATTTTATTTTTGAAGAAATGTAATTTTTAAAGCAATCAGGTAGAGTCAGTGTTCTCAATTCAGTGGTCATGCAGTATCACAAGGACATAATTAAAAACACTTATTTTGCAGAGCTGAGAGACATGCAGTTGCCAGGCAACATCTTATGTACCTTGAAAACATACAGCAATGCACATGATTTATGTAGTGCTGTTTCTGTGTCTCCAGATGCTGATGCCATTGTATCTAATGCAGATTCTCACAGGCTGAGCCACCACCTAGCTATAACCATAACGCTGAGTCTATTCCGTGGTTTGCCAGCACCATCCATCAGCTGCAAGCCCATCCTTAGACCTACAGCTTGAATCACTACTTAATATAGCCAGTAGTCTAAGCAGAAGGTAGTAGGAAAGGAACAGTAGATTAATTTTCTTCTCATATCAATTTACCAATCTAATAATATTAAATTATCAATCTAATAAATATTAATAGACATTGTGTGGTTTACTGTATTGGGGAAAATTAAGATATTTATAAAACACATATGTCAGAAGGCATCATCTCCCCAGAAGCCACAAAGATTTCTGGGACATGAAAGTCACAGAAGAAATTACATGCAGAACTAGAAGTACTGGAAGTACTGCTCTGTGCTTTCAAGTTCTTGGAAAGAAAGAAAGAATGTATCCCCACTCTGAACTTGTTTCTTAGTCTGAGCTGTCATTCACATGGTCGTGGCTACATCCACTGTCATGCCTGAAAACTCAAAAAGGAGGAGGCATCAACTCCTGTAGAGGTTCAAAAACACCAGTAACTTGTATTAAGAAAGCAAACCTACACCAATTCACATATGTTCAAATGAATGACATGTATTTTGTGCTGTATTTATTGCAGTTACTTGATTCTGGAGAATGGTGCTGGCATACTGGCAGGGCGGTAATATAGGAAATCCTCCTTATCCTAGTACAGCTCAGTCGTGGTTTCATAAGCCATGCCACCCTACTCAACATGAACACGTGGACTTACATGGTCCCCAACAGGAAATAACTGATTTGTTACGAAAATCTGATCCATGTAAGCTAATTTTCTCATATTTTATACAAATCTTTGGTTCAAATACTATTTTGTGAGGAGCGAAGGGAGAATCAGCTACTGCATTCAGACAAAAATAGGTGTTTTGAACATTTTCTTTTTGAGGTTTGTAAGCTTTGGGTTGGTGTCTGCAAAAACCTCCTCCTGGCAGTGGTCCGTTGCCCGCCTCTTCCCGCTGGAGGGAGCTGTGACATTTGAAATACAGCAACAACCACGGCTGGAAACTGCCCTGGAGGCTCCTAGGAAGGATTTTCTACACATCTTTTGTCTTCTGCACGGCTAAAAACTATGGATCATCTTAAACTGATATTGTCAGTTACAGTAAGACTTTGGTCAAAATATATTTTTGAAGCAGTTGGTGTTCAAAGAAAGCTTTCAGCTGGATATGTGAGTAGAGAAACTGAGAGATGACTCCATAAAAAAACACTATTCATTTAAGACAAGTATTTGCATGTAGTTCGCAATATTTACACACCCAATTATTTTGACATTGGGCTGCTGAACAGAAATAAAAAAAGGAAGCTAAGACTAAGAAAAGTGCAAACAAATGCCAAAAATGAAAGGAAAAGTTGCTCTCAAACTCATAGCAATTTTCTGCCATGTGGGACACGTCTTCTTGGAGACTGGAACAAAAGCTTAAAAGCTTTACTTTGAAGTCACAGTTGTGAGGCTGAGATCATTATATTTTACATTTGAACTACTGTGTTCCTCCTATTGATGGGAACCATCAGGGAGAGTCAGCTGCAAGTTGAGGGTATGGGAGAAAACCGAGTCCAATAAAGGACATGGGTACCCACATCATCTCCAGCCTCCTGTCCCCCAAAGAGCCCACTCCTCCTCAGCAGGCACTTGGACATTGCCTGAGGAATCATATGCACCTTAAAATTCACCCCAAACCCAGTATGCTATATGAAGACGCTCTCACAGCCACACAATAAGAAAAGCCAAGGACAGATGTCTGAAGTCTCCCTCCTGCTCAGAGCTATGTATTTATCACCAAGTTTTAAGAGTGAGACTTGCAGCATGGACCACCTTCCCTTTAGGAAACCGCAAGTATCATGTCTTTAAAAGAGGAGTGTTCAAGTTACCCTCATCTTTTAAAACCTGATGGGAGGAGAAGAACATTGTAAGGCCTTTTAATACAGGGCAGCAGCAGCCCAAAAAGCAGGAGGTCTGGATTACATTCCTTCTGCAGCCTGAAACCATTCCAGCTGCCACCCCCCAGCTCACCCTGGAGAGCTCTCAGGCCAGCTGGGGTTTTGAATTATTTTGAACTGGTATTAAGCAAAGTGTTGAAATACAGGGTCTCCCCAGGCCCAGCATGGTGCCTGTATACCTCTCTACCTCCATTTGCCCAGGTATTACCACCTTTAGCCATTTGACACCCCTTCTGCATGATTTTGGTTTGTCTCTTTGCAACAGTGAAAGCAAAAGTTGCTGCGGGGGAAAAGAATTCAGGAAAGCAGCACGTTGCTGCTATCAGTAATCAAAAGAGAAAATACTACAGAAATAGCCTTTCTTTTTGCACTCTTGTTTCTCTCCACACATGCCTTGCTCTTCAGCAAGGACTCAGCCAGAAGGTGGGCTAAGGGGCTGAATCAGAGAAACGGTGGCATGCTGGGCAGACCATTAATAGCAAGGCACTTTTTTAGCCTGATAGGCTGCAGCTGCTCCCACCCCTCCAGCCCACACTAATGAATAAGCAGACTAGGTAGATATTTCGCTAGACGCGAAAATGAAGAAGGCTGACATTTCAAGTACCACTGTTGGGCTTCAAAATTAATGCCCTTTTGAGATAAATGAGGGTGATTTGCAACCTTTAAACTACTGGCACAGAATGAAGCAGGCCAGAAATCTGAGATTCTGCAAAATCTGGATGGCCTGTGAAGACCATATAAGGACAGCAAGACCAGGAGTTGCGTTCCCCTATCTAAGTTCTGAGGGAACAAGCCAGCAGCCTTATTAAAGTCAGATAACAGCAGTATGACCAAGTACATAGGACTGATTTTTTAAAATACAACATTGTTAATTCTCTGATGCTGCTTCAAGCAGAGTTTTTTCTCCTTTTAAACTTAAACCAACTTTTAACACTCTCTACTGAAAACCATTAGCATGAGAAGGTCAGGAATAACGAAATAGCATTAGTATTTCATTTTTATCTGAGAACTGATGGAACAAACATAAACAATGCAAATGGAAAATTCAAACCCAAAAGCTAATTATCAGAGTTGCAATTGTCTGCTCATCAAAAACTTCAATTACCACTAACATGGTCCCTTAGGTTCACTTGGAAGAGTTCTCTCAAACATGCCAGTATTCCCCCACCAGGTTTGGACAGAAAAGCTAAACCAAAAAACATCTTATTGCTTCTCTGGACAATACAGCTGTTAAATTTAAGAAGAAAGATAAAGATCCAGAATAGTGCTAGTGCACGTAAGCTGGCAGGTGCAAGACACATTCAGTTGCCTAAACTTAGGTGTGTGAAGCTTATAAACCAGTCATTCAGCTCATTATCTTGAGAAGAAGTGGAATACCAGAGTCTCAAAGGCAACCAACAGAACAAAAGTAGCCCTACAGAGATCACAAACCCTGCAGTGAGAATGCAATTAGTTCTGTATTTCTTCTTCCAAAAGGCAAGACTGCCCCAGTCTTTTCTCATTAAGTGAGAAAGTTATTACTCAGAATTCATTCCTCCTTGTAATTACTAATTAAGAAGTGAATAGCAATGCCATATATATAAAAAAAGGATAATATTCTTAACAAAAGGCATAAAGTAGCCTAATCACTTTCTATATATTTGTTATGTCATTAGTCCTATTAGCACTGCTCAAAATTAACAACTTAACAAGGAAATATTAAACTGCACTTCATGACTGTAAAGCCAAAGGACTCAATATTGACTTTCCAATTACTGCTTTAAGTCTCGTTAATGTCTTCAAACAAAATAGCAATGAAACTGATGTGGGAGGTTTGGTTTCTTTTTGCTTTAGAAGAAATACAATGCCTGTTCATGTCCCAGACTGTATCAGTCCACCAGGGCTGAAATCTTACCTTATTGAGACAGAAGGACCTCCTTCATTTCAAGTCAGTGATTTTACCTGTAAGATTTTTTTTTCTGTGATGTGAACAATTCTCCACTGGATTCAGGTGTATTTCATGCTGAGAGAGCTACTGCATGCATTTGAACACAGCAAATGGGCTTTATAGGCGTACACACGCCACACTCACACATACATATTAGGCTACCTAATGGTATTTTTCCTGAATTCTCCTTCAGGTGACAGGCTGACAGGATTACTTTCCAACATGACTGCACATAGCAAATGAAAAAACACAGTCTGCATATGCTTAGTTCTGCATTTTATTCAGAAGCAAGGGATGATAAATAATAGCCATATCCCTAATAGACTGTTGTTAACATTCAACATATTACATTCAGCTTTTATGAAGAACATGTTATTCCTGTCTTATATGACCCCTGGTTATGATAGTAAGGAAAAGTGGAACAAAACCCAATTGAACAAAGTGCCTAAAATAAGCTAACTGTACTGATCAATACAAAGGACATGCCCACCTCTCTTGATCGGCTTTTGAAGGAAGTTAAATGACCTGGTTAAGTGCCTCATTTAGATTAGGCATATGACTTTAGATGCGTACATTTAGGTGTGTGAAGTGCACAAAACAGATACCCAGATCATTATGTCCAAAAAAACCACAGCAGTTACTCAACAGACAAAATCAGTCATCTGAAGAAGTACATAGTAAGTGCCTGGGGCTTAAAAATTGTTATGGACCCAGGTATAGCAGGAATTTAAAGCACAATACCAGTTCTACATACTCTGCCTGTAGACACTCTTACTGTGAAATAAGACTGCCTTTTCTGCCTTTGCATCTGGAAGAGCTTATGTTCACAGGCCCTTGAAATCAACACACCCAGCCAGTGGTCAGAGCAGTGATAGTGACAGCTCAGGCTCACATAGAAACTCAGGTGAAGGAAATACCTTCTGAAAACTACTGAAGTCTGGGCACCTCGTGATCCTCAGTTCATCGCTGTGAAGGTCCAGCTGAATGCTTTAGAGCCACTGACTTTCAGGTCAGCCAGGGTGAAGTCCTGGCTCTTCTGTAGCCAGTGACGAACCCCATAAGCCCAGATTTCATCTCCATGTCTCACGAGTTTATAAGCAGAGAGTAGCATCAAGTGCTGCACTGGTTGGGGGCAGGGGAGGGGAAAAAAGTCTTGCTTGTTTTATGTCTTAGATAAGCAACTGTATTTACTAAAATCATCTAATTCCCAAGCAAATAGATTTGATTCTATAGAAATGTGCATCTTATCAGTGACAAACATTTGAACAAGCTCTTTCAGTGGTATCTCTTAGTGATTTTTCAATAACAATCAAATGTTTTATTGTTTCAATTAATGCTTGGTCTTTCGTTTAGAGCCTTACTGCCCCACTGTAAAGTGACTGACTGTAATTATAAAGCAGGATGAATTATTTCTGTCTTTTTTTCAAACTAAAGAAAATTGGTGTAGGTTTTTGTTGTTTAAGGGGGTCTATGTATTTCATTATGTGCTCACAGAGAACAGCTCAGTGATATTCCAGCAATCAGTTACATGGTCTATTCTTATTAGCTGCACAAGAAAGCAAATACTGCACAGCTCATCAGGCTGTGCAAATGAAATGCAATAATGATGTTCTCAAGCAAGCAGAAACCAGCATGCCCATGTTATTTCCTTTTTGCACTGAGTGCATGAAGTATTGCAGAAACTGCTTTCTGTATAAACACATCTCTGTTTTATCATACATAATTCAGGATTTCCATTTCCCTGATGGAGTAGATTATCTAACTCCATATGCTGAGGTACAGGCCACAAACCCTGCACCAGTATTGTACTACTGCAGTACCCTACTAAACTGCATTATTGATACAACTCCACCTCTTTCAACAACATATGTGTTCTCAATCAGCTTTAACTTAATACTTTTTAAATGTCTACAGTGTGCTCCCTACCAAGACCTGGATATGCAATAATTTACAGTTCACAGAACAACACTGTGGATAAACAACCGTTGTCAAGCATCATCTACGGATGCTTCATATAACAAGACTGTTCCACAGCTCTAGCACTTGTTTCTCCTGAAATTGATGAGAAGTGTGTGGGGACCTCTTTTGGAACAGGTCTCCAAAGACTGGGATTTCTGCACTAATATTCTATGTCCTGTAAGTCACCTCAAACCTGGCATTGCAGAGCCCAAGCAGAATCTGTTCCTGTGCAATCGCCACCCTCACAATAGGATTTCAGGCTGTGTAAATCAGTGTGGAATTGAGTCCGGAGACTTGAGCTGCCACGAACATCTTAAAAGAAGATTACACCCATGTAATAATGCACAATCCTTTGCCAATCCCTAAAGAAGGATGGGGCAGGGGGGAATCAGATTTCTCAGGCAGCTCAGTCCTGGTTGTCCTTGTGGTCAACCCTAACCCAGGGATCCAGCATCTGTGCAGCTCTGAGCCTGGTCAGTGGTCCCGTCACAGACACACAGCCCTGAGCCAAGCAGCTGAATGCAGGGAGATCAGTCCCCAGAGCCAGAAGATGGTTTCTGCATCTTCACAGGCAATTGCCTTTGCAGAGAAACAGAAATGCTCCCTCTGCAGCCTCTGGCTTGGTTCTGTGGAGCCAGGCCTATCCTCTGGCTGCAGCCATCTAGCACACGGAGAAGGGGTGGTGTAGGCATGGGTGTTCAGCCCCCCTCTGTACCCTTCTCTGGGGAGAAAGAACTGGGTAGTAATTCCCAGTGTAGGCTCAGTGGCAAGAAGGGACTGTGTCCTTCAGTTCCCAGGAAAGGAGGCAGATAATGTCTACACATCCAACCACATCTTGGGCGTGGTTCACATGCCCACCTCCTGGGGAAGGAGGCGGGGACTGTCCTGGCCAGGCGTGCCAAGCTGTACAGCCTCACCCAGGGCTCAAGAGGACCTGACCACTCTTCTCTGTCCTCACAGTTGTGAAAACAGTGTGCTCTGCAAGACCAGGCAAGACTAACAGCTTATCTCCAGCTAGTGCCCCCCCCAGCAACATGCCCCACTGTCTTGTAAATCAGCCTGTCCCCAGCCTAACAGATGGAGTGGAACAGCCAGGAGGCAAGAGTGAGCATCAAAGTCTGAAATTAAAATCAGGGTTGGGTGGGATTACCAAGATAACTGCTCTTTTGAGGCAGGGTTTCTTATTGAAGGGATATAATCTGACCATCCAGCTTGGAGTTAAATTGGCTTCAGACAATAACTTCTGGTACCAAGATTGCTTTAGGTGATCTGAATTGGGACTAGCACTGGAAAGAGATTGTGCTGGGAGGGCAAGAGGAAGAGACATAATAATAAAGATCAACACGCTTTACCCCAATTCTGTATCAGGGGAGAGCACTAGTAATGAAACTAAAAGACAAACTGCAGAAGGACAGATGCACACTTACTGCTGAAATGTAGAGGTGTGGAAGTGAGTGACTGAAGTGCTAAGGCTATGTGTTTCTAAGAATTAAATATAAACACAAGCAAGAATGTCAGCATCAGTACAGTGATTGTGCCATTTCTTTCCAAGGGCCAGGTCCCCATAACACTAAAGCTCAAATCCAGCCAAAATGATGGGTAGCTGGCTTGAACTTTCCCAGCAGCAGATGATCCCACTGTTCAATCCTGCTTGTCCTGAAGAGTCAGGTCCTGGTGATGTGAGGACCACCTGTCCAGAATAGGATCTTTGGGGTCTGGCTTTGACAACACCCATACTCTTTGCCCATCACAGGGCAGCAGTGTCCATCTCTCTTTGCTTTCTCCATGTGTTGGTTTGTTCTTTTTAACAAGCCCTTCTCAGGCAAAGGCTGAGTTTCAGGGCAGCCAGGGGAAAGGGAAAGGGGTCTTGCAACCTCAGTCACATCTGACTCTTTTTGCAAGTGACTCTCAAGCTTAGAGCCCAGGACCTAGGAACGGTGTGGGTAACAGGGTCTGTGAACCACCATGCTCAGCTCCCTGGCACACACAGCTCTGCCTGCAGAGCTGGCAGCCAGCACATCTTCCACAGCCCTGAAGGGCTGAGCCAGGTGCCAGCTCTGCAGGCAGAGAAGAAGGAGGCTGTCCCATCGCTGCTGGAGGCATCCACCCGGGAGCAAGGACATGCCTGAGCCACTTCTCCCCTTTCGTGACTTGGCCCATGCTCCAAACTCCAGCTCTCCTTGCCCTTCTGGACCACCTTCTTCCTCTCCCCACAGCCCCAGCTTCGCAGGGAGAGCTGTGCACTATCACTCATTGCTCTAGAGTCCATTCTGATGCATTTAATCCGACTGTCTGACAGGGCCAGCCCTGATGTGTGTGCCACACACAGCACTTCGAGGGTGTAACATTTTGGACGGCCTCCCCCCCGTTTGCCTTCTTTCCCCCATGAGCTGCAGGAGTGCCCCAAGCGCTACGCGAGCGAGGACGAAGGAAGCGAGACCAGCTGTGCGGAGGGACACGGGCCTCCCCTCAGTGCCACTACGCCCCTGGCCCCTCTGGGGACTGGTCCCTGGGCACGCTGCTGCAGCCACGGCCCCACTCAGCACAACCATGCCCTGCCTCCACACAAACGGGGGAGGAAAACGGGGTCGCCAAAAGCCAAGTTTCCCCTCCAACCTCCTTCCTCCCGGCGAGGCTTGTCGGCGGTGGCAGCACGGGGCTTTAACTTTCTCCGCCGGATCGCCATATCGCCGTCTCACACCCTTGTTCCCAGAGGGCACCCGGCCACCATATACTCGCTGCGGGCCGCGGAGCGGTGGCGGCTGCCCCTTCCCTCCCGCTCTCGCCTGGGTCCGCAGGGCTTGCTCGGCCTGCCGCCAGCGGCGCGGCGGTGGGCGGCGGCCGCGCTCCCACCACAGCGGCCGGCAGGGGGGAGGCGGAGCCACCGCCACCGGGCATGAGGCGAGAGAGGAGAGGAGAGGAGGCAGGCGGGAGGCAGGAAGCGAGGAGAGAGCGGCGGGAGGGCGGGGAGAAGTTTATTCCCGGAGACACCTCTCCAGGGCGCGGCGGGGGTGTCGCCGCGCGCCGGCTGCTGCTTGGGCTGCGGGGCTGGGACATGCGCCTCCGCGTTGCCGCCCGGGGTTAGTCACGGCGGGGCGCCGAGTCTCCACCCAGGCGAGCGCGGCGACAGGAGTAACTAGTGCTTCTAGCGTAGGGACCGAGCTCGGTCGCCTGCCTGCCTGGCCGCCCGCCTCCCGCCCACCGTCCGCGCCCTCTCCCTCCTTCTCTTCCCCTTTCCCGGGTGCGTGAGGAGAGATAACAATGGTGGGGCGCAGCCGCCGGGCCCCCGCCCTCGCCTAGTGGAAGTGGGTGCTCCGCGACCAGCGGCAGCTCCTCCGCCGCCCCGCCCTGCGGCGGCACCGGGCCGCGAACCGCGTTGTTGTCGGCGGCGGTGCCTGGAGGCGATGGTGCCCGCGCCGGGGTTAGTCTGATCGCCGCGTCCCCCCCTCGCCGCCCTCGGTGCTGGCGGCGCTCCCCCGGGGACAGCCGCCCGCCGCCGCCCCGGCCGCCGCACTCGCTCGGGCTTGTGGCCATCTGCTACAATTTGGGGGCCCCTCCAGAAAAATAATAATAATTTAAAACAAGGAGAAGAAGGGGGAGAAGCAGAAGAAGCAAGTGGATAATGTCAACGCCGAGCAGATTCAAAAAGGACAAAGAAATTATAGCGGAGTATGAAAGTCAAGTGAAAGGTAAGCGCGGGTCGCGGGAGGCGCCTCCCCGGCCTTAGGGGCGCCGGCGGCGGGAGCCCCTTGCGGCGGGCCGACCCCCTCCGGCCCCTTCCCCCAGGCTGCGGACCGAGGCCGGCGCCGCCGTTCGGGCGGGCGGTCCCTGTTGCCTCAACTTCGGGAAGGGGAGTGGGGAGGGGAGCGGGGCGGGAGTGGCGGGCGCTTCACCCTCCCCCCCCACGCTCCGAGCGGCGCCGGTTTGTGTGAAGGGCCGGCGGGGTCGTGGCCGGGGCCGGGCGACAGCTGCGACGGTCGTCCGCTGCCCGGCCCTGGCGGAGCACCTCCACCGACTTCGGTAACACTGAGGGGAGGTGGAGGAACAAAAAAAAGGCTTGGCAGTTAAACTGAAGCGAGAGACAATAGTAAGCCATGCCGCTTGCTTCAGGCACATGTTTGGTGTCCCCCACCCTCCCCTCAGGGTTGTAATTTCTGTGTTGGGCTGTGGACGACGGCAAATAAAGAATTATCCTTGACTATTGAATGAGCCCTTTCAGTCATCCCAGGAAGTATTTCAGCCTCGCATCTCCCAGCTGTACCGCATCCAACTATTGTGCCAAGGGCAGCGCCGGCAGACCCTGACTTGAGCCACCAGCACTTCCAGACCCTCGGGTTTCCTCTCCTCGCATAGCGTTTTTCCCTCTGCCAGTGTATTGAGTGAAACAGAGGATGGAAAAGTAGCGGCATGGGCAGTGGGGTGGGGGTCTCTTAGCACACCATCCTTTTCTTCAGGGTGCTGTCAGGGAATATATTGCATAGTACACAAATTGCAATAAATCCAAGCTTTGAGGATGAACACGAACCTGAAATGCAGTGTTTATAAACCTTTGTGACACCTGAAGGCTGTTTATTAAAATGATGTAGGTGTGCTCTTTATATACTTGGGGTGGAGCCTCCTTGATGCTGCCCACAGTCTGTGATGTGCAGAGATGAAGCGTGTCCCCACACAGGTTCATGGACTTCAGAAGCCCTCCTGCCCCATACAGGCAAGGGCTGGGGACCTTTGAGGTGTCTGAAACAGGGTGGGAGGAACCACTCCTCATTTGTTCAAAGATTTGTTGGCATTCTGTAACTGCATAGTATTTTTTCCTCTTACTTGATCCCACAAGATCAAATTTTCAAGACAACTCTTGGGGTTTCATTGTTCTTTTTCCTTTTGAAAGAGGAAAGGTAGTTTTTGAGTTTTCTTCTTCCTAAGCTTAACTTTTTTGTGGAAAATACCTATCACCAATCAGACTCTTTTTAGGGCCAGGAAGGGATTTTTGAGTAAAATAAGAGACCTACCAGACAGGTGGGCAATGAGGGGTCTTCTCTGTGCTGGCAGGTAGGCCGTGCTTTCAAGCGTTGGTTTGAAAAAGGCAGGGCTGAGACAGCTCTCACATAGCTGGTGAATTCACTGCCGTGGAGCTCTTGGAGGATTGGTGTTTCTGCTTCTCTCTGGAGATAGTGGAGATTTGTCTTGATCACTGAGCAGAAAATATGTTCAAGATCTTAAGCTCTTCACAGAGTGTGCAAGCAGTTCTTTGCCTCCTCCTAACACGATTGTTACGGGCTCAGCCTTTATTAACTACAGCCAGTTGCTGTATAAGCCATTCTTTTCTTTTGAATAATGAAGAAAAAATACTGTGCCCTTCAGCTACATATACTGGATCATTTTATAAACAACAAAGATTAAGGTAGCAAGCATCTCTGATAATCAGGCTCCTTGGTGTCATGGTCCTCCATCATTATTGCAGAGGGCGATGGCATTTGTAAACATAGCTTAGTAGGAATTTTGACTTGCTTTTCCTCCTTTGTGGTTGTCTGTGGTGTGTCTGGTCCTGACTGCCTCGCCTGAATTGCTGATTAGCAGCTGTTAGAAAAAGTATGCTGGGTTAGAAATTGGAGCCAGCACTTCTTTTTCTTTAACTAGCATCACTACGGTTCTGTTTCAAGTGGCAAGAACTGTCTCTATCGATACATGATTCTGCTGGATGCTAGCTCAATGATAAAGTAACACAAAGTAATGATACCATTGCATGATACCGTGAACATCTTTTTGATATTGGGTTGTCAAGGTCTAAGGAATCAGTCCTAATTAGCCAGCAAGGTAACTTGAAGTGAATACAACTGCAGGAATGCAGGTCTCCATATACTACCTGGAATTTCATGCTTTAGGGTGGCAGAAAGGGTGTGGCCAAAACGCTTTTGCTGCTTATGATTTCTGGTGTTTGCAATGGCTAACTGATTTCTCACTGCTGACATGTATAGTTGTCTGAAGGATCTGGACAATTTGGCAGCAAACTGGCCATTTGAAGTCCTCTGGAGAGGCGCTTGCAAAGGAGTGTAACATCACATACGTATATCCCTTACCTTTTTATGAGATTGCATTGAGCCCAGCATGCTGAACGCTGGTGTTGGCAATTCAGAAGCCATACCACTGATGTGCGCATTTGTAAATCCTGTCATAAGATGTCTCAACATTGATACTGAAGAAAGAGGGGCCTCTAATGTACATGGGCTGTAGGGTATGTATTATGGTGCCATATTTGGAAATGAGGATTTAACAGTGTCATTCTTCACATAGTTTTTCTGCTCTTAACTGCTCAAATAGGAAGCAGTAACAGATGTTAATTGTTTCGCCTGGTTCCCGGGTGGTGTAAACTGACATCTTCTCCTTGGACTTTTGGCAACATGAGTAGGTTGGCCCTTGCTTTAGTGGAGGTCATACAGGAACAGTAGAAAGAAAGTCTGCAAATGTTACCTGTTTGTCAAGCTGAAGTGGACAGGGTTTCTTGGGCAGAACGTCTTATTGCAGATTTTTTTGCAACATCCCTGTTCTTGAAGCTAACTTCTGTCAAGAACTATCCAAATTGTAGCAGTAAGGGCATTGTTTTCACTTCCCTGCACATCATATGGAACACAGAAGGATATTTCTTAAGGATCTCTTAACGGTGAAGTTAGATCTGCCTAGATTAATACCTATACCCCTTGTTTTGGGGATGTAAGGGTATTATGATGACATAGATACCTTAATTTGTAGACATAAAGGTGTGGGGGAAGTATTGCTTGGTTCTCTAACTTACTCATTGGAAATGAGCTATCTTGATTTGCTTCAGTTCCAGTATGATCTTGTTGCTTGATAATTTTGCTGAAGCACTTACCTCACAACAATGTTTCACATTCCAATTCAAAAGCTTTAGGACAGGTGTCAAGAGCTTGTTTATTCAATAACATTTTGGCAGTTCTGACAACAATTTTTATTATTGTTAAAATAGCTTAGGCATTATGCCTTGTAGTCTTTCTGCAGACTGCATTGGATTACTGAGCAAAATCGCTTCTTAAAATATCCCTGATCATCCAGACTATCAATTGTACATGTTTTTTTCTGAAGACTGTGATCATTTTATAGGCCTTCTGAAGTCATTAGAGGTAGGTTTCCTACCAACCTTGCAGCTGGGATGGGGACTACGACTAGAGATATAAAGTGGAGGGAATCCCGTTTAAATGAGCAACAGACTGACAGTATAGTTAGGCGTTGAGTATTAACTCTCTAATACATGACCCCACTTAGATTTATACAAGGCATTCCTTAACTCAAAGCTCAGTTGGCTACAGTAGCCTATTATTACCCAGCCTTTTATATTCTGCAGACCAGCTGCTCCTTAGTGCTGCTGATAACATAAAGTATTGTCTGTTGGTAAAGTTACGGCCCAATTGAAGTAGCAAATAAATACTCAAGCATCCTCTAATGTCCATGTGGGTATCTCAGGTATGGTGAAGGGTGAGCTACTGAGATCTGGAATACCTGGGAAGAAATGTGTAGTAGTAGCTGAGGATTGAGGATGCGGCTTAGTAGCTTTCAGATGATTCAAGTGTTACACTGGCATGTTTACCTTTTTAAGACTGTAGCTGGCCTTCCATGCACAGGAGAAATATGTTTTGAATAGGTAAGCATTGTGCTGACCAGTTATCTGGGCCTCTCTATTCAATTAAACACTTTGTATGGTTTGAAATGTTGAGGGTCTTTGGAGTTTAACAGTCTCTTGGTCTTCTATGCAACCACATTTCCAACCAAAAAGGACTGATTAGCTGTTTAGATGATTCCTTTTTCCACCCTCATTTTCCAGTTGGAAGTGACTGAGTGGAAATATGTTGCTTATAAAATAAAAGCCCCAAAGTGACTTTGTGATAACAGACACTTCTGTAAGATCAATATTTGCATGGACTTTTTCACAACAAAACAGTCCTACTTTCCACCAGAAACAATTTATTGGTGTTCTATACTACACTGTCTAATGAATTTTTATGGAAAATGGAAATTCTAATTTGTGAAACTGATTTTCAACTTACTTCAGATTAAACCAATCTAGAATTAAAAGAACAACAGAAGCCTCTCTGAGGAAAAGCTGAGTTCTGAAATACAAATTGGGTTGACATTTTAATAAAGTTACCTGATAATTATTTTTTTAAAATCTTTGTAATGAAAGATTCAGCGCCTTGGATTACTCCAGAATTCACATGTTTTATTTTGAAAAATTCTGGTGAATTGATGCCACTTTCCAAAGTTCAAGTTTATCAAGTGTGGCTCAGTAGAAATTTTTCTGATCAGAGAACTCGACCGCAATGAGTGTTGGCTTATACAGAAAAGCTATTGTTCTCTGTGCTGGTTTTCAATGTTGTTTGAGAGAGAGGCTAATGTAGGATAGTTCCTTACCTTTTCCCCTCACTGTGTCTTCCTGCTCTCTGATCCTTTCCTTCAGAGTACAAACTTCAGTTGTCCAGCTAAATGTTAACAACTGTACAGTTGGCTGTGCAGCTGGAAAGGATATCTGCAGTCATAAACTGAACAAATTTTTTTTTTACTGGTTCGACCTCACACTACAGCTGGTGTCTCCCAGCACTGCAGCAAATTTACATTTATTATTTTACTTTAAATTAAAGGTGAATAAAGTCAAAATTGCTATAGCACACATGGAAGGTTAAGCAATAGATGGACTGTTTGACCAGTGTTTCATTCTGTCAATATGGCAATCATAATGCATCTTTAAGAGTGTATGTTTCGTGTGTACCTGCACATTTTCTGTTACTCTCTGAGGAAGTTTAAGGTGCCTCTCACTGCAGCAGCATGGATCCTTTTATGATCAATTCTTTAAGGCTTTTTTTTTCTTTCCAAATGTACTTTCTGTGCATTTTTGCACTTGCAGAGGAAGGTTCTAAATCATGCTAGGGTTCATTTAATTTCCTGCTGTTATCTTTTATTGGTCACTTTTTTATGAACTGAAGTCCTAGTTGCTAATAAAATTAAACTTACAGCTTTGAAATGGCTGTGGTAAGACAGAATGGAATCTGAATTATATCTCATTTTCTGCCTCAAAGTTTGCTTGGGGTTAGGTTTTGCATTTTGTGAAAACTGGTCTCCTTGTCAGTCAGAGGTGATGGATGGTAGCTCTGGAAAAAAGTGGGTCAGTGCTGTTGGGACTGGATAAGAAATTCCCTGCTGACTGTTACACAGCCTATTAGAAACCACTGACCATGACTTGACAGTGCTGCACGTTTGATCTTTGTTTTGGACAGGGATTGACATAGAGTAGAGCACAAATGGAGCCAGTCAGGTGTCAATGGTGCTTCTTCTCCCTTTCACCTTTTTTTCAAGCCTCTGCTACATCTAGCTATCACACTCTCTCACCTCTAGCCTTTGTGGTCTTCCTAGTGGAAGTCAGTGCTCCCTTAACTTGTATTAATCCCTATTAGAGTCTAATCTAGTCTTACTGCTCAGCTTTCACAGAGCAAACTAGGCTTTGGAGGGTGGGGGGTTGTTTTTGTGCGCGAGTGATGACTCTAAACATGTACCGGGGCTCCTTGAGCCCTGCATGTTGACCCTGATGCTTCCTGCAGGTTTGATTCTCATGGCAGCGTTCACTCTTTGACTGGCTTCTCCCATCTTGCCAGTAACTCACCCGACCTCCCTGGAACCCCGCTGTGCTCTCTACTCTGAGCTATCTGGGCTGATCCGATCAAGTGCTTGCCATCTCCGAGGCAAGGCTGTCTGACCTTGCTCTGTGCTGTTCAGTCCAGAAGCTGCAAGTCATGAATAGTCTGTTTTGCCTGAAGTTACTTTGTCTTTTCTTTCCCCACTTCTTGTCTCTCAGGCACTGTGCCAAGTACCCTGAGGTTCAAGGGACTGTGGGGTTATGTTTGTGTAGAGAGGTTTGGGCTGGAAGGGACATTGAAGATCATCTAGTTCCAACCCTCCTACCATGAGCAGGGTCACCTTCCACTATGTATGTATGAATGCAGTGCAACAGCTGAAAATTGGAGGCAGTGGTTGAAGGTGCAACAGTGGGCATCACTGTGTGTGTAACACTAGGAGGTATGAGGCTGGTGGGCTGTGCAATAGCAGATACTTGGGATGAAGCAGAGATGGACATTGCTGAGAGCATGGGACCATCTCCTGGGTAAGTGGCAGAGCTGTCTGCACAGGAAGAATGCTTGCTGCATGTGTTTTACATTACCAAGACTATCTGGCACCAAAACCAAAGGAGTTGGTTATCACTACTCTTTTCCCGTTGTTTCCAAGACTTAAACAATGCAGGCAGTTGAGGCAGTTTGTGTGGTGGCTTGGTCCTTTGGGAGTGCTCTAAGACAAACAATTCACTTTGATCTGTTGTAATGGAAGCGGTAATCCTGAGGCACCACTTCCTCAGGAATTCACTGTTTTCTGCAGCTTGGGGAAGTTATCTTCTGGCAGACACAGAAGTGTGTCACAAGTTGGTTATAGCCACCTGGTAGGCTAAAGGTGGTGTATTACGTGTTACCTATGCTCTGCCCACTAATCCATCTTGTCCAGGCAAAACACTGTTATTCTCAAGCCCTTTTCTGTTAGTTACACCTTAGTAACTGAACACGGAGAATATCCTCTCCTCTCTTCATGTCACTATCTCTCAGGCATATACCTGTATGAATTTCAAGATGCAGTATTCAATCTGGCATGATACAAGCCACTGGAGACCTTGGATTTTACCCGGAGGTGACCATTTAATAGATACTGGGATTGAGATGCAATCTCTTTATTTCCAAAACATTCTTCATTTTCCGTAACCCCAAGCCAAACTACTGCTTCCAAGAACTGGCTTGTGTATGGGCATGGCCATGACTTTGTGTTACTCTCTGTTAGTCAGTGAGTGCAAACATTGTAGTGAAGAGATTGTCTTCTCTAGAAGCAGAAGATGCTGGTTTGAGTTAATGTTTGGCACAATAACATAGTCCCAGCTCTAGGTGCATGTTACTGAGGTAGACATTGCAAGTAGGAAGAGAAAGTGCTCTTCATAGTCTTTCACTTCAAACATTTGAGTGAGAAAAAGGCCTAGACTCCTATGTCTGAAAAATCTATAGGAAACAAACACCAGCAAAACCACTAAATGCTCTCAGAATATGCTGTGGAGAAAGTGTCTTCTTTATTATTTGATTCTGTAATAATCATACGTGTGAAATGAGTTAAAGATGACCTGTGTTCCTAACTTCTAATTCTAGTGTGGGACAGGGCAGTTGATCTGATTTTAATGAAGTCCCTCAAAAGGTGTGCGGGTATTTCATCTGCATTTATCTTGATCATAGCATCTGGGAGGTTGCTTTTAATTCAGAGTGGTAAAAGGGGAAAAAAGCTTTTCTTTGTCTACCATTTTTCTAGAAAAAGTTTCTGTAGAACTTGCTTAGAAGTGTGATCATGGATTAATCAGTTAGAATGTCCCTATTAACTTTGTTATCTATTACTGACTGATAAAACCTGTTTGACTTTCAGTTGTAACCTTCTGATAATTTCCAGTACAGATGCAGAAGTGCTGACAAGCAAGCAAGAGAGCTGTATTAGCATATTAACCAAAACATTCTCAAAATACGCTAGACATAAAATTCTTTTTTTATTGTGAAATAGAAATTACAAAAAATATAATTAAAACACTTAGAGTGTAGTGATTCTTGTTAACTATATTTGGAATAAAAAGCAAATGCAGCTGGCTTGCCGGATGATGACTTCCAGGAAGTGATGATTGTAACCCTTTACATAATTAGCTGTTGTGGGAAATGTAACTGACTACTGCAGATTCATGTAAATGGACTGTCCAAACTCCTTAACTAACTCACTGCTTAGTCATCTGAATTACTTTAAATGTAGGATCTGCTAGCAGTTTGTTGGTGCTGTCTTGTGTCAGGACTCTTCAAGGTGGTGCTTTCACTTGTTTCTTCCAAGGTATCAGAAGTGGAGTAGCGTACAGTTTTGGCTTTGCTCTGTCTGTGTGTTAAACTAAAAAAAGCAGATGTGCTGATCCCCTTTCACTGTCCAGTGTACATTCTCTCATATAGTCAAAGAAACCAGTCTCTACCATTCTAACCGGTTCAGAGTATCTGCTTCCTGAAAATCAGAGGAATCTGCTCATGTTTACAAAGTAGAGTACAGAAGTCTAGTAAGATTCAGTGATAGCTCTTGTGTGGCTCTGGTCTTTCAACAGCCTGTCTTCTTTCAAGCCTTGCTGTTCTTTGCTTTTCCCATCTGACTCTTTTTTAAAAATAAGAGGAGAGAGGATAAATAATATAAAGCTTTAGGTCAGAGGCAAGATAAAATAAGTGTTCATTCAGTACCAAGATGAGCAGACATCTGAACTGAAACTTTCTAACTCAATTGTTGAGTCACTATTTTAGAAATTAATAGAGAAATTGAAAGAATTGTAAGTAACCTTTTTTTAATATTATAGAACAAGAAGATCTATTATTCTGCTTTTTCTGCTGAAAAAAAAAAAAACAAACAAAACAGAACAACAAACCCAGAACACTTTAACCTTTTGTCAACTTTTTTGTTATTATTTTTGAGATGCCAACTGTCCAGTAAATAATCTTTAAGGAAGGATCATAAGATAGAATTGCCTGTGGTAACAGGAGGCTGCGCTTGATCATCCACACAGTCCCTTTCCTTAAAGTTTTGTATTCCTGGTAGTCCAGGGCTCTGTGTCACACAGCTGCCTAGTGCCTCTAGTCATTGTTCTCCTTGCTGGCTAGACACACTGTAATACAATCCTCTGTACCAGAACACACTGCAACTAAGTTGATAGGCATGAAGTTACTCTTGCTCCTATGGCAGTATTTATGCAGGCTTTCCAAAGGTATATGAAAAAGAAAAAAGTTCTCACTGTTGTTGTAGTATACTTAACACACCAAGGTTGTTGTGTTTAGATGGAACAGCATGGTCTTCCTCTTTCAATCGCTAATTTGATGAACAGTGGAAAGGAAAGTATATAAACTCTTGTTCACAGGTGCCTTGTATATGTGGCAAATCGGTGTTTCTGCATTCTTGGCATAAATAATACCAGCTTCACAAAGAACCGGATGTGTAATGGAAAGCTAGCTTTCGTTTTGTGTTGCAAAGGGGGGTAACTGGTATGTTTAAGAACTTGATTTAAGAACTTGTTTTAACAACTTGACAACTATGCTGTCTTTGCTGCCCAAAAGACTACTTGAGGTTAAGACCCAACAAAATAGGGTTGTGTGCATATGTGCCTTTTTTTTTAGGCTGCATTAATGTATTTGTGCCTTCCTCATTTCCCAGTAACAGTGCATAAAATTAGTGAGATTCGTACTGTCATGACAGAAAATAGAACAAAAGCATTCATCTCCTCAGAGATGGTTGCACTGAAGTCACAACCCCATGCAGAGGGGGAGAAGGTCCCCTATGCAGAAAAGATGAGGGAACCCAGTGCAAGAAGCAGATCCCCACCTACTCGGGGCTCTGCTCCTCCAGGGGTGCTGTGGAGGAGCCTGGCAGCAGCAAGTACTGTCATGCACACGCAGCATCGCGTCTTCCTCGGCTGCTGGCTGTGAGCAGTCTGTGCGCATCTGCAGCCGAGCTCATCGGATTATCATCGACTGTATTGTAATCCTTTAATTGCCAGCCACTTCTGGTGCCACAATGATGTAGCTTTGGGTCAAATCCCGTGCTTCTTAAGTAGTACTCCTGCTGCTGTCTTTAACTTGACTTGTGGGATAGTGGAATACACTGTCCCTTGCAAACTTAATCGTATGGCCTTATTGAGAAGCGATCAGCCAGGAGCAGCTCAAACCACCCTGTTGCTTAGACCTGACTGAAGTTACTGACCTTCACTGGAGTCTGGACTGGCAGCTCTCTATCAACAAAGTTATTTAAACCAGAACATATAAATTAGGAATACAGAATAAAATGTTGCATATTCAGCTTTCTGTTGGGCCTCAGAGGTTATGGGGTGTGAGAGCTGGGGGTTTAACTGTTTTTCCTCCAACCCTCCTTTGAGACTTCTTCCTGCTTCAGGTATGTTCTGCCAAGTTTTTAAGGCATTATTGTGATAACCATTCTGAAAAAAAGGCACCTTAGGGAGGCATGATATCTGGACTTGTGGAGATGTTTCTGGTACTTAAAGTAAAGAAAAAGACAAACACAGCAGAATGAGGGGAAGTGAATACTGAATTATGTGTGGCTTTGGCTGACTGTACCTGCATACAGAAAACTGAAGCACCTTTTTGTTATGAGACTGCTTTTATGTCTAAAAAATCTGGTGAAGTACATGTATGTTGCCTTAGGCTGCTATGAGGCATGCAGTACTGAGAGGCTGGTGAAAGAGCAAGGATAAAACTGACCTTTGATGACCAAGTAGCTAATGTGTGTAAAATTTGCTTAGCAGCTTTTGCCTGCCTTTTCAAACATCTTTGGGAAACCTTTCTGGACAATCCTGGATAACTGGTTTGGTAATGCTGAGCAAGAAAACCTTCTTTTTCATATCAAAAGTGCAGAATTAGTGAAACTAAGATCGAAAGTGTAATTCTTCCAATATGTACCATGCTGACTTCCAAAGTAGTGGGTTACTGGTTAGAAGGGATGGCTTGGCAGAGGGACTGTTCAAGGAGATACCAAGCACATGCCTTGCTGGTGGCTTGCCAGCCAGTTCAGTTCTTTGTCGTTCCCCGATGGTTGCCGGATAGCTTCTGTGTAATGGGGGAGGTCTCTGCTCAGGTCTGAGAGAGCAGACTTTCAGGCTACAACAGCAGTTTTCGCACTCTTCCATGTGGGCTCTCAAAGAGGCTTAGGGTGAAAAATATCCCATGAGATTAAATCCATAAAAGAACTCTAGCTCTTGTGTTTGCTTTTCAGGGGCCATGTTCAGTTCCCCTTTGGCTGCTGTCTCATTTCAGAGGTGTCTGTGGGTATGTTTATGCAACTGCATATACTGGCCTACATGTTTATTCTGCAGACTGTTTGCAGGAGTTATAATTTGAAGCACAGCATCTCACTAACAGTTCACTTATTTATAGACCAGAAACTGCCTTGCGTCCAGCTGGCAGAGACAAGAGATAAATGCCGGCCCCATCCATGCTGTTGTCATCTCAGTTGCCACTAGAGAAGACCTAAAAATGTTAAATTGTTTTGCTGAGCCATGTGGAAATATGTATGAAATTCCAGTGTTAGGAATCTGATCAGTGCATCCTTCCCAGCAGTCAGAGCATTTGTGTGAGGAGTCTGGTTTTTCACATTTATCATACCCAAAATTGAATCTTAATCCAGCTGTCCCACCTTGCAAGTGATTGCTCTGAGAACAAGGGAACGGAGTATGCTGGAACAAGTTTCCTTGTTTTCTTGTTTGTTTAAGCTCTCCTGCTTTTTCCCAGACTTAATGTATATTTAATTGTTTACAGGGTGATTATGAATCCATTGCCTGCTAGTTGTAGCAGTCACCTGAGAGATATGGGTCTCACTATGTATTCCAGCAAGTGGGTATTCCTCCTCTATTGCTACTTTTTTTAAAGAAATGGAAAAGAAGGAGGGCTATAGGACTCAGATATTTCTGTGACCATTCTAAATAAAGAATACTTACTTTATTAACCTAGAGGGGGAAGTATTCAGAGGATGCCTTATTTATTCATTGCATGTGGTCGTACAGTATACAGAAAAAAGCCCAACCCTTTCCTTTGTATTGATTTTTAATCTTCACGCCCTGCCAGTGTTTAAGACATTTTTTGGCAGATTGCCTCTAGTTTTGCAAACAAGTTTGTTCAGAGTTATTTGAAAAGCTCACAAATGAATGTTGATTTGCATTAACTTTTGCTCCGATCACTCTTCCTGCAGCTCCCCCTTCACACAGCATAATCACTCTTCTGTGCCATGGCTGTGCTGCTCCCCAGTTACCTGAGTTACAGATTTACAAACTGCTTTAGTTGCAGCCACCAGAATCTTACTCTGCAGATATTTCTGACTTGTTTCATATCTGTGATGAGTGGGGTTGTTTGGTTTTTTTTCAGGGTAAAAAAATTACATCAACTGATGTTTAAGGAGGAAAGAGGCAGAGTGGGTCTGCAAATATTACTGAGGCAAGCTTGCAGTTGTTAAATAAGAGTGTTTTGGGGTTTAGTGGCTAGCGGTGAAAGATGACAGTGCACTAATATAGCTGTAAGAAGAAGGAAACACAAATACTTCTGTTTCAGTGACAGCAGTTGATCAGGTTATTTCCTTTGCAGAACTGTTTTGGGGGCAGCGGACAGTACTTCAAAAAGCCAAGGTACTTGTAGATATTGGGCTTTACTTGGGTGTACTAAAATCCCTATTCTGTACTTGTACTACTTCAGCTGCATGTGGTGAAGCCAGGTTGTTTGAACAGCTGTATGCAAAGTGCCATAGCTCAGAATCAGGCAAGAAGATGGAAATTATGGAAATGTCCAAATACCTTTCAACTGAATTTAAAAAGGGGATTTAAGAAGACCCTTCAGGTATGTTTCTGAATTCATGCATTGGTGTATTTTGTGTTGGGAGGAACAACTTGTTCTTAGTTCTGTCCTGAACTCCACTCAGTTGCCCAGTAATTTATCTAGCTACTTTTTTTTAAAAAAAAGAAGTTATTAGTATTAAATAAATAGCTAATACATTCTGAATCAGTAGCAGTTCCTATTGGATAAGAGTATGCTCATAAGCTTATTAAAGATACTGTAAAGAAGGAGATTCATGTATGTGAAGACTTACTAGAAACTTCAGTTCTCTAATTAAGTATTTATATGTAATCTTGTTTTTTCTCAGTTGTAACATTGCACTTGCAGAGCACATGTTGTTTACATTATGTGGGTTTTTTTCAGTAGTATTGCTTGTGTTAGGATACTTGAAAGTAAACCTAATTCCAAACACTTCTCGTTGTTGTTTTTTTTTAAGATAACATCTCTGTGATTACTTGTTTCTCAGTTCATAAGATGTCAGTAGTATGAGGGAGTATGTGAGTATATGAGTAGTGAGGTCTATTTACAAGATGCTCTGAAAGAGGAATTCTTAAGTTACAACTTGCACATTGTACAGTGCAGTGGGAATTCAGACCTATTATTAGAATCATATGGGCCATTATTCCTATTACAGTGTGTTTATAACATTGGAATTACCCCTTTGAATCTCATCTCAAGAGTCTGTGGTTTTGGGAAGACATCTCTTCCGTAGTTCTTGTGCAAATAGATCTGACTTAGAGAGACTGAAAGCATTTTTTTCACTTTCTCCAAGTCTGGGACAAGACTGCTGTAACTTGGGCTAGACCACCTAATTTGAAGCAAAGAGAGATCATAATTTCAGGTAATTGAATGTACTGACAAGAGCCTTCAGAAGTGACTGAAGGCAGCCTTGCTCTAATCAAAAACCAAATACCAAGTTTCTTGTAATTTGGTGCAGACTTCACAAAGCAGAATGAGTATTGATGAAACTGGTGTTTCCCTTTGCAAATTTTATTCTTCCTGTAACACCTAAGATTTTTACTAACAACTGGTATTTAATTAGGTCTCCTTTACTTTAGCTTGTGGTTTCCCAGGCTGTGAGGTGGGCCTTGCTGAAGCAATGCCCCCTTTGGATGGGGGTGGAGCTGGAGCTACTAAGTGCTGCTGAAACTCCTTAGTTGTGTATAGACCTGTCAGTTCTCTCTAATGAGCCTTGGCTACAGGAAAAGCTTGAGACCCACTGCTAGTAAAATTTCAGTCAGTGAAAGCATTAGGCTTTGTAACATATTCAGTGCTCTGAATAGTTGCTAACGAATGCAGGGCTGGAGGCATGAATGAAGCGGTATTGCTTTTACAAGCACTATAGTAGCTGCCATGTGTGTCCTGTTATGTACAACCTTGTTTACTTTACACACATAAGTTCTTTGAACTCACCAGATCTCTTAACCTTCCTAGGATTACTAATCTCCATAAATGTCTGCAGGATTTGGCTTAATTTTGGCATCAAAATATGCAAAATGAATGAATCAAACTGTGAGTCATCGTTTTTTTACAGTAAAACGTTCTGACCTAGTCCCACGATCCACATGCCTGGCTGCTGCTTGCCTGAGAGTTTGTAGGATCTGACCCATGCTTTGGGAATCTTGACTTCTTCAGCGTAGCAGAGGCTGTACTGAGGCACAGGAAATGTAATGCAGCATATACTGAAGCAAAGCAAAAACTGTCATCTGATTCAGATGCAACTCTGAAGATAACGTAGATTGCAGGCAGGATTATGCATACATTACAGAAGGTTTCAGTAATACTCAAGATGCCTTCTGAAAATGGTAGTAGAGATGTTTTCAATTTACTGAATATTGTTTTCCTTTTTTGCATATAGGTTATTTATAGTATAGTACAATTAAATAAACTCACTTTTAAAATGTAGTGGAGGCACTGAATTGTGACGCTAATGGAGATAAATTATGTGAATGTCAGTTTCATGTCTGCACTATAAAAAGCAAAAGCACAAACATAGTAACCACGAGGCTCTTTTTGACATTTTAATCTTTTAAACCTTTGAAATGTTGGTGTGCTTGAAAGGGCTTCTAAATCCATTGGTTAGTCTGCGCTGTCTCGTATTGTGTTCAAAATCATAGCAGATAAAGGAAGAGTGATCAGAAAGCGTAATGCAGTCAGAGCGTCATGACCTGTTATGTAAAGCAGCATTTGGCAGGGCCTTCCCAGCTGCTGTAAATGAATGTTAACAGCATTATATCGGCTCCTTTCACTCTCTTCATTACATAATCTGAATATTTATGACCCTATTAATATGTTTAGCTGTGAAATTGCAATATTGATCGAGTGAAGGTTCTGTAGAAGATAGAACAAGGAGAATGATTTTTTTGTCTCGTGAACAAAAGTTATGTTACTATTAAAAAGCTTTGAGTTCCTATTTCCTAGAAGTTTGCTTAATTGCCTTACCAATGTGACATGCTATTTCCCTAAACATTGTTATAGAAAAAGTACTTAGGTGACAGGGTGGTGTTGCTGAACATCAGGTGTGTCTGTGTGCATATAAAATACAGAGCACTAACCAGAAAATGGTGTTTTTTTTACTTTTAATGCAAGTCCCTGAATCCATCATGATAGTACTCTGTAGCCTTGAACAAACACAGCTAACTTGTGGAACATAGACCAGACCTGGTTTATCAGAATCACTCCAGTCCAGAGAGCTGTTCCAGGTAGGATTTTGGGGCAAGCTGTGGGCCAAGTTATTATTACAATTTTTTTTATTTTTTTTTCCCTACATGCCCTCCTTCTGTTGTGGTTAGGTATACTGTTGTCTTGTGACCTGAAATGCATGTCATATAATTAGGGTACATGTGCACCACATTATATGGCTGGGGACTGGCCACAGATTCTGTCCCATTACTGAACACACACTTGCCTGTATTGTGGTCGTACTTGGAATGTGGAGGAAGGTAATGTGCTTGGTCAAGAGATGAATAAAGAGCTAAAAGCCATTACCCATGGGAGCCTCTTATATTATGCCACCAAACAGAACTGAACATGACCATTTCAATAGACACTGCAAATTTCAAACAAGAGGATGTTCAGTGGTTTGCCACTGTTGGGTTCATTGGCTCCCACCTATGGAATTTACAAGTGACATTGGTATCGTGCTTTTTTATCATTCTGCAGGATAAATAGCTCAGTTAGCTACAGGCTTGTGTCTGCAGGTTGCCTACAAAAGCTGAGCTGGAAAAGTAAGGTTTGCATTTATTTTGAGTAGGGTGAAGTTGTTGGTCATTTCTAGCTTTAAATGCAAAATCCATAGCCTGTCTGAAAGCTGCTGTCCTGAGTGTCCGATGCCTCTTACCAGGGCAAGAGTTTCTGAGAAATTCAACTGGAGGTCCCCTTTGTTTGCAAAATTTCATGGGTGGTAGTGCAAATCCTGTGGTGTGTTCTGACACTACACCTAATTCTGAGTAACTCTGTATCTTAATAGTTTCTACTTCCACCCTCTCCACAGTTTTTTAAACCTTGTAAGCTGGTATAGAAGGCAGTTTTACATGACTGAGTGTACAAAATGTTAGAAATGTGAAGATAAGTAAATACAGGGTGTGGAGTATTAGTGTCAGGAAGAAAGTTTAGATTAATACATACTTTTTTCAATAGAATTTTGTCCCCAGGCCAGTTTGTTATAGTTAGTACAGAGCACCAAATGGACTCTCTTCCCTTGTGGGGATTAGAGATTTAAATGTATTGTTCTTCTGGGCAACAGTATTGAGCAGTCAAGTAAGGTTCATAATAGAACAAAGAAACCTTTAATTAGGACAGGAGTTTCAATTGCATTCATTTTTGCTTTGTGTAAGAGAAACTTGCATTAAATCGGATAAATAAAACAATGGATGGGATGGAGGAAGTTTGGAAGAAGCACATCTGTTTGTAAGTTCAGTGCTGAGTTTACAATAAACCAGTAATTTTTACTTGGGAAGCTCTTAAAATAAGATTTCCATTCTCCACATCTCTGAGCATTTGAGTCAAGATATTTTAAGGAAATATTTTTCAACCTATTCAGTGGTTTGGTTTTGGGTTTTCTTGCCCATTTTAAGTTTTCATACAGGAGATACCATTATTACAGCGTAAAATTGATAGCAATGTTTATACTGTTATCATGTTTTGCTTTTAGTCTGTACATGCATTGTGATTGCATTTGCCACTTACTCATCTTTGTATGATTTAAATACAATGCAGTATTTCTTTGAAACCTGAAGAATGACAGTAAATCTTTTCTGGTCTGTTCTGGGGTGTACATTGCTCTGTGTTGCTGAGGTCTTGAAGTCAATAACCTTCTGCACAGCCTCAGCAATTTGCCAGTGTGCAATAAATTATAAAACTGGAACACTTAAGGAATAATATGTAGTAGCTTCAAGGGTTTCTTCATTTGTATCTGAAATGACCTTTGGCAAAAATACAAACTACAGTCTCCTCTTCCCAACAGACACTGGTAAGAGGAAACTGAGCAGATACAAAGCTGGTTCTCTTTTCCACTGGCTTATCTGAGTTTTACTGGTTTATTCTATGTGATGAGGCAATGGAATAATTTCCTGTCTTAAGTGAGTTTTTCAAACACCTTAACAACATGGTTGTGATGAAGCTTTAGCCATCTGTCCTATGCTTGTCCTCTGCAGTTTAAATGCCAAATCCAGCAATGACAAAAGACCTCTGTTGTCTGGGAAACGATTGATTCCACTCCTTGTTTGGGTAGAAGAGCTCTCAGACATGGCTCAAGATAGTTCATTTCCCTAATTACCTATCTCTTTGGGTATTTACAGCCTTCTGCTCTTCCCTATCAACAGAGTGCTTTCCAGAGCAAAATCCATCATGTCTCTTTAAAGGACCTAATCAGAACTCACTACATTCAGAAGAAAGCTACTATTGACTTCAGTGGACTTTTTGGTCAGGCTTTTGGAAGGAAGGGCATAGCCCTTTGTGTTAAATAACTGACATGATCTTGGTCAAACTTTTATTTTGTGGGCTGTTCTAGAAATATAACATGCCAGTTTTATTGGATGAACAGTAAACTCCATTTCAATTGCAGAACACAGTGCATCTTGTGGAAGTGCAAAGGGTACTTCACAGTAACAATATATTTGGAGCTTGCTTATATCTCCTGCCCTGACTCACATCTTGCATCTCCTTTGCTGCATCCCATACAAGTAATTAATTTGCAGAACAAAGCTGTTGTCCTCCCTCTCCTTGGAACAGCCCTAACTGGCATGTGGGATCCTTTACCAGGAAGGAGAGGCAGGGCCATTGTGTTGCATTTACAGAATGTGCTACTAAATGGCTCTTCCTGTTGCCTGACTTGTTACGGAGTGGTTCTTGTTAGTCACAAGGATCAGTATGGTAACCTCACATCAGGGAGATACCTAGTAACCTGTGAGTGGACTTCTAAAAAAGTCTTTTTGTCCTGAATATCAATTAATGCTCATTGCCTCTTGTCCTTTTCCTGATCGTCACTGATAATTGTGTGAGGCCATCTTCTCTCTTTCTCTCCCCTGTCCCCTGTCAGATATTTTTACAAATTATTAAGATCCTCCTTAAGCCTTCTCTTCTCCAGGATGAATAATCCCAGCTCCCTCAGCTTCTCCCTGTATGTCAGATGCTCTAATGCTTTCATCATCTTTGTGGCCCTTTGCCGGACTCACTCTCTTATGCCCATTGTACTGGGGAGCCCAGAACTGGACACGACACTGCAGGTGAGAGCTCACCAGTGCTGAGTAGAGACAAAAAATCACCTCCCTTGGCCTTCCTAGTGCAACCTGTGTGGCTGTTGGCCTTCTTTGCCACAACGGCACATTGTGGGCTCATGTTCAGCTTTGTGTCCCTCATGACATTCTTTGCCAAGCTGCTTCCCAGCCAGTACGGTGTACTGGTGCTTGGGGTTATTCCTTTGCACGTGCAGGACTTGGCATTTCCCTTTGGTAAAGTTGATGAGGTTTCTGCCTCTCCATTTCCCCAGCCTGTTGAGGTCCCTTTGAATGGCAGCATAACCATATGGTTGTTTCAGTTTTGTATCATCTGTAGACTTGCTCAGGATTTGCTCTGACCAATCATCCAGGTCATTAACAAAGATGTTAAATAGTACTGGCCCCAATATCAGCCCCTGGGGTACACCACTAATGACTGGCCTCCAGCTAGACTTCTGTCAGTTCTTTCCATGAGGATATTGTAAAGGACAATGCTGAAAGCCTTACTGAAGTCAAGAAAGACAACATTCATTGTTATTCCCTAATCTGCCAAGTGAATTAACCTCTTTGGTTAAGCAGTGATATTCCTCTGTAAACTTTTTAAACCCATCTTGTACTGAATAATATTAAAATAAGTTCTGAAGGGTGGATTTAGGACAAGAATGTCCATAGGTCAGTGACACAAGCTGTCTATAGTTTTTCCTAGAATTTTCTCTGTGAACACCAAAAAAAAAAAAAGTGACTCTTCCATCTTAATTGGTGGCTATAAACCAAATGAAAATGGAAACTTTACACGTCTTGTCAGCAAATTGCAAGCTATCAGTCACAGCTACAGATGAAAGCTAGCACGACCTACATCTGTCGTGTTGCTACAATGGTGCTGGCATTACTGTTCCATTGTTTAGGTTTAGGGTCAAGCCTGTTGAGACCTCTTTTTATTCAGCTTTGAATGTATCCATTTTCCTTAAGTATTTTAAAGTCATATGAAAGACTCAGCATGGCAAGATGTGGCGATGTTGAACCCAAGTTAGTCTTGCAGCTATCAAACTGTCTCGTAGTCACAGATGGTCGCTGTGATTGTCCACACCAGTCTACCACTGGAGCTGCTATTGAAAGGGCACAAAACTGATGGTACAAAGGGACGCCTTTTTTCCCTGCCAATAAATGACGCTATTGTTGCACTGAGCTGGCATTGTCAGAGGTTTTGTGCAGGAGAAGAATGGCTGTTGACAAACCAGTTTCCATGCTGAAAAATGCTACTCTTATTCCAAAACTTAGAGAACTTTCCTTGGGTTAATAACATTGTCTGACTAATACCAGGGTGGCATTTTGCAAACTATTTTCATTGATTATTTGTATGATGGCAGTGCTGGGAGGTCTAATGCTGACAGCAGTAAATGCAAGCTTGTTAACGTGCTAAACAAGGCATGCTTCTGTTTCATAATTCCATTAGAGGAAAATCTCTTAGGCTGTGCACTGTTAAAAACATCAGGGACATTAATTGCTACCTTTCTATGTTTAATCCTCAAATGTTGAAGTGTCCTTACATAGACTGAAAGAACTCGGTCAGTTGTCTCCCCAGGTTATGTAACTTGGTTAACCAAGCACCAAGTATCTTACTCTTCACACTATAAAAACGTAAGGTTTTAGGATGAGTAAGTAAATCTACCAAATCATCCTTATTGACAATGTGAATGTGCTTTTTGTTTTGTCTTTAAACAGAACTGCTTCTTCTAATATTAACTACCATTTTTCTCCTTTTCTGGTATGGTGGGGTGAAAGCCTCCCCACAAATGACCTGCCTGTTTGTTAGCAGCCTAGTGAAGGTTTTGGTGAGATTAAAAAAGTTCTTGCCTGAAAGAACAATAAAAAGCAATAAAACTGATCCCTGTTTTACAGGATCCTTTGTGGCCTCTGACAGATCAGTTTACCACTGGCAAGGGAACCCTTAAAATTCAAGTGACCGCAGTGATGAAATGGATGCTTGTTCCTGGACGGGAAATACCAAGTCTCTATGGAGACCAGTTGAATGATTCACCCCATAACATTTAGAATTTATACTTTAATAATTGGGGGGGGTGGGGGGGTGGTGTTTTGTTTTTTCTGCCACTGTTATCCCACTGAAGCTTGTTCATTGGTTAACCTCCTGTGCTGTAGTGGAATTCTTCTGCCCCCTGAGGCCCTCTGTAATTTCTGAGTGGCCTGTTGCCCCAGGAATTCCATAGCTCTCCAGCTACATGAATGTTTGCTTGTTTATTTTGTCCCTTCGTGTGGCCTGGGAGTCTGTTGCTAGTATTTTAGCCAGGCAGGTATAAGTTACAGAAGAGTATGTTTCTACATATGAGAGGTAATGAACCTGGTAATGTGCTTCATCTTGCAGTCACTAGCATTAAATAATTCTGTGCCAAAGATGGAGCTGAAAAAGAGGAATATTTTTTCCATAAGATGAAAATCATTTGCAGAGGAATGGGTCTGACTGTTCCAGAAAGAAACTTCCAACTTTCTTCTGCCTGGATTATTCTGTTAACAGTGGAATCTAAAGAATGAGACTTCTTGCCAGGAAAGAGATGAATATTGATGATTTTCTTGATACTGAAAGGAATTTGACACTGACCTAAAGCTGGGTCACTTGAGCAACTAGTCCTTCTTAATGACTTCAGTCAATGTCCCCTTGCTTTTATGATCATGCTTTCTGCTCCATTACTTGGAGCTCTAGTATTGTTTCTCCCCTTTCTGCCTTACAGTGTAGTACATGGAAATAATCCTAAACAAACATAATGTAAATTATTAGAATTTGTCAATAGTGACTTCCTGGAAGCTGTGTTCTGTTTGGGGGGCAGTTTCTAGGCTGGCGGTTTCCTTTCTCATAGCTAGTCTGTGTTTATCATTATATCAATGTAGCTTAGGCTGTATATGATTCAGGCAGAAGCTTTTCCCCATTGTTTCTGATGTAACAGGTGCTGGTAGACTAAACAATAAATATACTCGAGCCAAGTACTAGAGATTTCACAAATTCAAAGCCTTGTGCAAAGAACACCAGCCTCTGCAGGCTGCGGGCTGCAGAGCTTTGAGGTCAGGGAGCAGGGAGTGCTGGGGGATGACACTCAGGTGACAAGAACCATAGCCTGGTCTCTCCTCAAAGTGGAACTGGCCTGGGTGAGCACTAAGAGCAGTCATAGCTGCTTCAGCAGCTTCTGTGGCAGGCAGTCCTGGGACGTCCTGCTCCTACCTGGTGTGTGGAAGGCTCTTCTAACTCCATCAGTTCTGTGTTCTGGGACCCTACTGCCTACAGGTAAAAAATCTTTCAGTGAACTGGTCAGGCACTGGTCAGGCTTGATCATTAGTTTGAGTAATACTGGTGAAGAACTGCTTCAGGTTTTTCCATAGTTGCTGTTAGAATATAAATACCACTTTAACTCCCTTTTCCAGCTTTGGCTTAACTTCATATCCAAAAGCAATCAAGGTCTTGCCCTGTCAAATGTGCTAAAGTCAAACAGAGAATCTCAGTGACATGTCCCATGAGTTGTACCAATACAAGTATTTGCTTAGGTTCATTTTAAGATGTTGTTTTCTGACTTTGCACACAGAGTCAAATTTCTACAGATAAATAAATATAAAGTAAAAACTTAACAGTACAGTATGCTCTGCTGAGGGAGTAGTTCCTGATATGGCTTTCTTACCTCACCTGATGATATAGCTGAAAGCACCTCTATCACATTTATAGAGGTATCACATTCTATGACAGAATTAAAATGTCTAGCAGGTGTTCTGTATGCTGATGATTACCACTGTAATTTCCTTCAAGACATCTATTTCCAATGACCGACCCATCCTGCATTATGGCTTTTCTTCAGAAGAAAAGGAAATACTCTACCCCAGGTAATTGCATTCACTCAGACCATTTTTATACTGTCTAGGAGCCTGAGGGATGTTTTGGCATTCCAGGCTGGGAGGAGGATACAGAATCCTAGAATTCATCAGCTTGGGGCTGTCACTAGATGAGAGCTTTCAGTGTGAGGACATGTGGGAGTTCATGAGCTACTTCTAAGGGTATCTGCCGTCAGAAAATTAGGAGGATAAACCTGTTGGTAATAGGCTTATATTTGCTGTGCATGTACCTCTTCTGGAAAGTACTTATGGAGTTGCTCATCTCAAATGGGATTGAAATGCAGTGCAGCCAGAGTGCTGCATATTGTGGTGTGCCTCAGCCTACAATTTAAGTGATAGGACCATTTTTCACTGCTCTGTGATGCTTCTTCCCCTTCTTTTGTGTTCACTCCTTTTGAATCCCATTACTCAAAGACTGCTGTTGCTACCCTTTTGTCTGAGGAATGCTGGTGGAGTCTCACCTCTGAGCACTTCCACCTAAATTCTTAATCAGTCTGTGCTGTGAGAGCAACTGTGGTGCCTCTGCATCTCACCTGCAAAGATGTTTGTCCTTCTGTGGTGGCTGGAACCTTGCTCATTCTGGGTCAGTCTGGCCATGGGGGGGTTAAGCATCCTAGTTTTAAAGATCTTCCTGTGGTTTTTTAGGGTGTTCACCATTGGTTACCAGTTACATAGTTCTGTGTGACTAACTGCTGATACTTCTAAAGCTCCTTTCCCTTGACTTCCTTTCAAAAATATGTAAAAAATAAATGCAAATATTTCAGGTACTGCTGTTTTTGTCAATGCAAGTCTTTCAAGGCATATTCCTGAGGGAAATTAGCAACACCTCATTCATCAGTGTACTTGACAGTAGTCTCGCTGGGTTGGGTTGTGGGTGTCATTTTGTTATTTTGTGTTATGGTAAAAAGCATGGGGAAAACTGCATGATTTACGAGTTATATAAGGAAGAACTGGAATTTGCTTTCACTCTTCAAGCATATAATTCCTTCAGAAGTTGCCCATTAAGTTAAAGAATAATTACAGCTGGAGCTTTACATAAAACTGAAGAGTGGCAGAGAATAAGAAACTTCCAATAAGAAATACTTTGAAACCAGTACATGGTGGCAGGAGCTGGAATTGGACCTGAAGAGGTGCTCAGACCTCTGTGTGTTAAGTTTGGCTTTCATCACCTTGACTTAAGAAGGAGCTAATTTCTTTTTACACCTTGCTCTGCAGTGCTGTCTGTTTAGCAGTTGAAGTTTGATTGATTGATATTTTTTTTTTATTTATTTTTTAGGTGGAGTTTAACCTTAAAGCTACTCAGTGCGTTTTTAAAGAAATATTTTCAGAAAGCGTGTGTTATAAAAATCTCAAAATAAAAAAGCACAAAGGAACTTCTAACTGCTTGAGCTGCATATGCTTAAAGTTTATGAAAAGAGGTATTCAGGGACAGGGCGCAGTGTTGTGTCTTGCATCCTCAACACAGCTGCTTAGCAGTGATAAGGAAGCAATGCTCTATTCATGCTGACCTTGTTTCCAAAGAAGCCTTGTCCTATGAACTACTGAAAGTAAGGAAGAATTTCCTGTGACATGCTGCTTGTGTTGGCTTTTGAAGGGGAGTAGAATGAAATGTTTGAGCACGACACATGCTGCATCTAACCACACAGGATTTCCTGTGCTGGAATGGAAGCTTAGTGGAAGCCACGTTTTTCTCTTCCTCTTAATTCATTCAGAAAAACAGAGGTCAGCGTCATGAATTGATACGGCTGTAGTCGCTGTTAAAAGCTAAAATCAGCAATTCCTAATGGATACATTGTGATGCCAAGAGGACTGCAAGGCAAAATTGTTTCCCTTTAACACAATAAAGCCTACACATGCTCCTGATTACTCTTATAACTCTTATAAGAGAAGAGTTGTTCAATTAAAAATTCCATCTCACTGAAGGTGAGAAAAATAATATATATGTTACATTAGACTTCACTGTCTTTTGTAGTACACTTTTTTTTCCTAATCAGAATGAATTAAGCTATCGATGAACTTGTGAAAGAACAACATTGGATTTTGACTTAAAAAGCACCACTGGAGCTAAAGAGGGTTAAAAATATTTTTCCTTACATTAAACTTAATTTCATACTACTTAAGTTAAATAAAACTCCCAGTGCTTTTTCTGTCTGCTGTTGATTTGCGATATTATCTTTCTGGTAGTGGACTTGACTAGTAAGATCATAGCTTCCTGTCATAACACGATGAAGTCTGGAGTTATGCAACTGAGATGGGATAGAGTACATATATTTTTAATCCTGTTTAAAAAATAATAACTTCAACTGGGAGGAGTGGCTGACACACCAGAAGGCTGTGCTGCCATTCAGCAAGACCTGGACAGGCTGGAGAGTTGGACGGGGAGAACTTGATGAAATTCAACAAGGGCAAGTGTAGAGTCTTGCATCTGGGGAAGGACAGCCCCATGTGCCAGTACAGGTTGGGGGCTGACCTGCTGGAGAGCAGTGTAGGAGAAAGGGACCTGGGGGTCCTGGTGGACAGGAGGATGACCATGAGCCAGCAATGTGCCCTTGTGGCCAAGAAGGCCAGTGGCATCCTGGGGTGCATTAGAAAGGGTGTGGTTAGTAGGCCAAGAGAGGTAGGTTCTCCTCCCCCTCTATTTTGCCTTGGTGAGGCTGCATCTGGAATAGTGTGTCCAGCTCTGGGCCCTACAGTTCAAGAAGGACAGGGAACTGCTTGAAAGAGTCCAGCGCAGAGCCACAAAGATGATTAAGGGAGTGGAACATCTCCCTTATGAGGAAAGGCTGAGGGAGCTGGGTCTCTTCAGCTTGGAGAAGAGGAGACTGAGGGGTGACCTCATCAAAGTTTACAAATATGTTAAGGGGGAGCGTCAGGATGATGGAGCCAGGCTTTTTTAAGTGACGTCCAGTGATAGGACAAGGGGCAGTGGGTGAAAACTGGAGCATAGGAGGTTCCATGTAAATATCAGAAAAAACTTCTTTACTGTGAGAGTGACAGAGCACTGGAACAGAGAGGTTGTGAAGTCTCCTTTGCTGGAGACATTCAAAACCCGCCTGGACAAGTTGCTGTGTGATGTACTCTAGGTGACCCTGCCTGGCATGGGGGTTGGGCTAGATGATCTTTCAAGGTCCCTTCCAACCCCTAGGATTCGGTGATTTGCAGATCTTCAGAGAGTGAGCTGTGAGCCTGTGCCTTTTCCTCACATCCTGCTTATGCTTAATGGCAAGTGATGTAGACGTGCTCACACTGTGTAGTGGGACCATGCAAGCTCACTTTACTTAGAGCCAAGCTGACCAAACAGCCTCCTGACTGCGCTGTCTTGGTGGTGAACCCAGAGCCTCCTTGGTACTTCTTGACTGAGGTTCAGTGCTTTTAAGTTATTAACACATTTTTATCCTTCTCTAGTCCAAATTGTGGTCTGGTGTCATCCTAGAACATGAGTCAGAGTACATTTACTGACTGAAGTTGCTTGTATGTACTTTGTGCAAGGCTTCTCCCCAGCTACAGCATTCCTGGTGGAGAGTGATTAATTCATCTGTAGTTTTCACTTTTACTAAAGTGATGTGATTTGTGTTATTTTAATGTAATCTGGATTTGCTTGGGCCCAAGTAATTTTTATTTATTTATTTATTTTTGTCTGAGAAGTAGAAGTTTTCTTGCATCTGGAATGGTTCTGCTTCTCTCTAGCAATTCTAAGGCATCTATCTTAAAATAAGTTTTTTCAAAGGGGAAAAAGTCACCTTAAGGCACATCTACAGTGCTTCTGCTTCGTATAGTCTCTAAACTTCTTCATTTTCTTCCAAAGTATTCATAGCCTGATTCTCTTAGTGTTGTGAGAGCCAGCAAATGGTATGTGCAAAAGGCCTGTGTGGATGGAGTTGACCTTTTTAGCATGGTCCCACTTGACGTGCTTTCGTGTTACAAATACCAACCTAGCGTATCAGATGTTTCTATATGATGTCTCTGCAGTTCAGTTTTTACTTGTCAGGTTTTTAATTTCTATGTTACTGAGGGGATATTTGGATCTTGTATGTCTCATTTAATTGATTAAATATTTTCATCTGAAAGCAAAATCACAAGAGGCAAACTATTAAGCTATTTCTGTGTGTGTTTTACATGAGGACTTCCTTCTGTGCCACTTTACATATATTTTGGTTGTGTATTTATCTTGAAAGAACAGAAGAGTACCCTGGAGCCACTACAGACAGATGGGTATGTAAAAAGTTTGCCGAAGCAAATAGAACTTGTAGATCAGAACATTTTCACTCAACTGGATGATCTGTTAAATAAAGCTGAATTTAAAGGCACTTCTGAACAAAGTATGGTGGGATTTCCCCCCCCTCTCTCTCTGTTCAAACAATCCTGGATAATTATCCTCCCTGGATAATTGTTTGAACAAGTATTCTACTAATTCTTTTTTATTTTGAGTTCATTATAAGGCATTTTGAGTTGCATAGAAAAAGCATAGCTTTTAAAGCTATATTTTACTGCAAACACAAAGTATCATAGGTTTTTAAAGTGACAACAACTTAAAAATACTGTATATCTTGCAGCACATTTGAATATTGAAGCAATAATGTCTTTTATCTTTTTACCCAAAAGGAAGTATTGTTCACCTTTGGTTTTCATATTCTACTGCATGTTTTACTCTGGGTGAGGATAGTAGGATATGTTGTTCACTCTGAGCAGGACTCTAGCTGTGTTAGCCCAGTAGGAGTAGTTTGGCAACTCAGGGTAAGTCCTCAAATTACTTCACGCAGAGGACCTAAGTTTTCTCAATTCTTCCAAGAGCCTTACTGGTTTCAACACCACTTCCATGCTTCCTGTTTCTTTGGTCCCCAAAGAGACCACACTTCTATTCATCAGGTGAACTTCCTCTTCTGAACAGTGTTTATGGATGTGTACAGCACAACCAAAAGTAAAATCCATTATACATGGGTCTGCCATGCACTGCTTATCTCAGCCTACAATTTCTTTTACTTTCCAGTCACCTATAACAACACAGTGAAATTCCAGTAACAGGTTTTACCTTGTCTGTAAGAAAGCGCGTAGTGCATTTATGTTGTATTTTCTGAACCTTTCCATTTAACTAAAACTTAGCTGTGCTAAGAGGACACAAGTCTCCTGCATTTAAGTTTATGGCTCCTGGGCTTCTACCTGACAATTCTTTTGAAGTTATGCAAGCAATGGCAGGCACAGTTTGGCATACTCTTATCTGAACTACAGTTTGACTTTACATTAAAATTTTGCAGCTTTGTACTAAGATAGTGTGATAATTATGCTCTGTACCTGCTGTTAAGGAAGTAAAAGTAGTTTTAGTGTGACAGCTTGCCATTAGCAACAATCTGATAAGGTTCAGGAGTTGATAAAACCAAAAGGGCAGTATCTGAAACTGCACAGCATGTACAAGCTTGTGTGTGTCCTACTGGCTTAGAGGAAAATTCTGCTATATATATTGCTTACCTCATGCACTAAATTTATATAAGTAAGACATCAGTGCTTATTACTCTGGTTGTCATAATTTCTTTCAATGCTGCTTAATGAGTTGCAAAGAACAGCTTTGCATCTGCAGGTTGTGAATGAAACACTGGATTGCATATTAACATGATGACCTTGCGTGGCATTTTGTTTGCTCAGAGACACTAACCACAATTCCTTTTAATACATAATTTAAATACATACATCCTCAGTGTATGTGTATATCTATATATCTATATATCTATAAGAGATATATATCTCATACATCAGGATAGCATTTTAATTGCATATGGTCGTCTTTTACTGTGCTTGTGGTAACCCAGAAAACCAGTCTTAAGAAAAGATCTAGTGTACTTGACAATCGTACTGAAACCCTGCTGTATCAGCGCTTGCCTGACACCATTTGTGTGAGTGCTTGCTGAAGGCTGCATGCCTGAAGGCTGTGAAGGGAGAGGTGGGATGTGTGCAGACCTTTCTGGGTATCAGACGGTTATTGGGCAATAATGTTTAATGCTTGCTGTGAAAATGCTAAAGGGCAGATACCGAAGATTATTCCAGCTCATCTTTCTTAGTATTTTTTCCCTCACTTGTTTGAAGACAAAAGATATTTTGATGGAAGTCAGAGAAGCTATTCTGATAGTGACTTACCTCCTTGCTTGTTAAAGGGTTTATCACTCATGCCCATCTGAGAAAGGTACAGTAGCACAGTTATCTGCAAAAGAAAGAAACGTCTGTCAATAGAATAGACATAGTTGAAAGAAGACAGTAAATATTTTCAATTTAATTTTAAACTTTTTACATTTGAAAATATAATTGGTTTTCCTTTCTAGTAGCAATGATTGTTTCCTGCTGTGTGTAAACAGAAAGATTTGCCAATAAAAATGAATCGGTCTACTGGGAACTGCATTTGTGTTTTGTGCAGGTACTTACATATGATAAATATCCCTGAATTGGTGTACAAGGATTAGTAAGGACATGTTGCCAAAATTAAAACTGGAGGATATTTTGTAGAATAATAGATTAAGTGAGGTGAGAGGAATCTTTTTGCGTATCCATCATAATGTGTGTGTTGGGCACCTGCAGAATAGGAGAAGTTGTACTACTGAACAGAGAATTTCAGATTTGAAAGCACCTGATCAATATTTCAGGACTTCTTTGGGTTAATACTTTGTATTTTCTTTGCATTTCTACTGAGCTTTTATTGCTACTGTCAATTAAAACAATCGCCAGTCTGCCTAGAGAGTCACTAGTTTTGTTGTGTTTAAGTAGACCAGGTTTATTTACTTATTCCAGTTTCCAATTTTACCACTGGATGCCCTAGTAAATTCTGCAAGGTCCTCCATACATCCACACACTTTGACAAATAACAAACAGCAGGTGTAGCTGGTCATGGATGTTACCAAATTTGGCTGTCTGATCAGATTGATGTTATTCTGAAGCCATGACATGGAGAAAAGTGCTTCCTGTGCCTCTTCAAACAGCTGATGCCTGTCGGGTGCCAAAACTTCTTTGGCAAGCAGGAGTCACAAAGTACACGTGGGGTCCCTGGAGAAGAGAAAGCTGTAATACATGTTCAGGGACGACTGCATCTTCTGGTAGGTTGCTTATTTAAAAGAGGTGCAACACTTTATTCTAGAAATATTCCGGTTTAGGAGTAGTTATTTTACCAAAGTAATTTCCAGAGTCCTCAGCTTGCATCTTTCACCTTCTCTTTTGGACCAGGTGGAGGGTAGGCTGCAGACCACAACTGGTCATAACAGATCATCCTGTGGTTCCTTCTGCTCAGGGGACCTCTTTCCCTTTTGCTGCCACAAAAATGCTAAGGCTGTCCCATCATGTGCTAGACAAGCATCTTATCACAGAGCTACATCTAAGTGCAAGACACCTGCATTTGGACATATGGTAATTACAAGCAACTTCCAGTTGTATGCCCAACTGTACATCCTGCCATGGATGCTGTGTATCTGGGTACAGGAATGCCTGCAAGCTATAGAACTTAACGCTTGCTTCTCCAGAAGGTTTTCCCTAGTGAAAGAGTATCTAGAGCATCACTACTCTACACAAGAAGAGAAGGTAAAAAAAGTTGGAGGTATTCTGGAAAAAGAAAATAAACTATTGTTGCACAAGTGTTCATTTTCTTTCATTACCTGTTGTTTGTTGTTACATCAAGTGAACAGCTATGGCAATTTTGAAGAAACTTAGAAAAACAGAAGTCACAGAAGCTATTTCAGTATCACATTGAATTACTTTTCATACATTGATCTATAGTAGGCTTTTAATGTCTTCTAGCCTTAAATTCTTCTTATCTGGCCTTCAGACTTTTTTTTAATTTCTCATCTTTAAAATGATAAAGGTATGTATTGCTGTCTCTGGGACAAACAGGATCAGGATTAAGGAGAGGGGTAAACAAAAACAACAAAACAGAAACAGTCGCATGGTAGGAGCTTGAATAGATCAGAGAGGTGAAGAGGACCTACTGAACTTTGAATTTTACCTGAACTCTTGATATTAAAATGCCATTGCATACTATTATTTGTAATGTGTTGAAGATAGGATGGGAAGTGTATTCTCTGGTTTTGGTGAGGATTATGGAATCATAATGGCATTCTTCAAAAATATCTGGCTTTGTTTTGTGAGTCAAATCATAGGAGATAAATGTGTTCTTGGCACTTGAGAAGGATCTGGTCTTTAATAAACTATTTTATTCATTATGCACATTACAAGATTTCATGAAAGTTCTCTAAGTTTTCTGGGTGTTTTTAGTTCAGAATTATAATTAGTGTCAAAGACGTAGCAGGGTTGTGCATGGTTATTGTTGACTCCAGCTGAGGAGACTCAGTCTCATAGCTCCCTTCCCTGGTAAGAATGTTGTCATCATCAGACCAAAGCCTGCTTTGGGGTGAGAGCCTCCTCTTGCCTTCCCTCTGGCAGCATTTAACTTTCCATGGAGTCCTGTGTAATCATTAGAAAATCTGAGCAGAAGGGAGAAAGAACAACTTCTTTTTGAAACTCACTTTTCAGTGGGAATTTTCTTACGAGCCTGTTACTGATGAAGAGAGACCTTACCTATTCATTTTTTATTGCCTAGGACTAGATGAAACCGCTAGAATACGATCATTAGTGTGTTTTTCTGCTGATCTCTTGGGACAATGAGTCTCTGAACTCAGGCAGCATGAGCTGAGGCTTCTCATTGTAGTTCATATCTGAGGTTTTTGGGACAACCTGGCTCTCACTTCTTTCAGACAGAAGAACTTCAACCTAGACTGTCATCCTTGGTGACCACTAACAGGCTTTTGAATATCATCATATTTTGTTTTTGTTTGAAGGAAGAGTTAGAAGTTTGAATCCTCTCTCAAAGTGAGTGCTTGAGATGTGTGTATCCCAATGCAGGGAGCTGTTTCTGAGGCACAGATGTGGCCTGCAAAGCCCCTTCTGTATCACAGTGGAAGGCAGAAATCTTCCTCTGAGGACCTGGAAGCAGCAGAACTGCATTTGCATGACATTGTGTTGGAGCAAGTAGCTCTTGTTTCTCTACCCAGCCTTCTCCCAACCTAAAGACTTGGAAAAAAAAATAAATGAATGCAAGTAAATGTGCACTTTGGGATAATAGCTCTTCTACGGTAGAAAGTATAAAAAATTCTCTGGGAAGAACAGGTAGAAGTGTTATCAGCTGCAAAGATTCCTTCTAATTGACAGTCTCATTTAAACAGAGCACATAAAAACATGTAATCAAACCAAGACCCAGTCTGCAAGTGCTTCTATACAAATCTCAAACCCTTACAAGCTAATACAGAGGGACTGGAGTGTCTGGATTTCAGTTTGGATATTCTCACAGTGCATATCCCAGAAGTTGTAATATTGGGTTATGTGTCAGAAAAAGAGTTACACCATTAGGATAATGGCCTTGTGCTTTAAGGAAAGTGAAACTGGATAGCATTAATAGGCCAAGTGTATCAACAAGTGACTCAGTCCACGTGGATAGAAATTCAATGAATATATATAGAAGTGATCCTGGAAATACACCAGCAGTTATAACACAGTTTATAATAATATATAATACAGTTATAATTCAGAGGAAGATGAGGATTGCTGTGATTTTAGAAAACCAGAGACTTCAGTTACTTGTACATACAATAGGGAGAAGTTACAGAAGGTTGTGATGTGGAAATAATGGTCAAGTATCAATTACTTTCTTGGAGAACCCACCAGAAAAATTCTGATTTTGTCCCAGGGCTTCATTCACTATTGATATGCTGAGGAATTGTAATAGAAAGTGTAATCTATTTTAATTCAGTTTTCTTATTAAAAATGAAAGGGCCTCCAAAAAAAAAACCTCACTTCCCACTATAATATTTCAGAAAGGAAGTAGATAAAAATGAGGAAACAATCAAAGGCATATTAAAAGGAGCAGCTGAAAGGGTAAAATACATAATAGACTATGGATTAAACCATGGATTAAACTATTAAACCATGGTTATGGTTTAATGCATTGTCTTTAAGTGTGTTGAATTAATTGTATCCTACATATCAGAAAGAGTCTGCTATATAAATCCATGACGCAGAACTTCTTGAATGCTGTATATTATTATAGACATTCTATCTCAGAAAGAAGGTAGCATAACTAAAAATGAACAGAAGACAATCAGAAATATGGCACAGCATTGGTGAGAGGGTGATTCCAGACAGCCTGGGAAGAAATGGCTGGGGAGGGAAAGGGGAAGCTGTGTGTGACTGAAGTCAGCAAAGTAATGAAGGTCGTGGAGAAGATGACTAAAAGTGGTGATGTTTTGGAACACATTATTTCTGAAGGTTATGAGTACAGAGCATGCATACAGGATTGGGAAGGAATTAGACAATTGCTAGCCCTTGTTGGAAGTGTCCAGTGTGAAAGAAGGGGTGATCTCTAACCTGGGAAGCAACTGGCAGCTTGCAAGGTCTTCAGCCACCAGTGATGAGAGATAGGAATCACATATAGGAGCCAGTCTGCATTTACTGCTTCTCTGCTTACCCTGGCTTTTGTTAGAGATAATGTATGGGGCTGCATGGACTTGCGGACTGAATTTTTATGGCTGTTCTTCCATTCTTAGGGAGTGTTTCTGACATTGGGGTCTCATACAGATAACCTTGGTTCCCGCAGCCTGTGGACATGAAGTATTGCAATTCACAGGTAAAAATGACTGGCTGATGGAAATTGCTTTCTCAAGAAACTCTTATTTCAGTGTTAAGTAGGTGGAAATATCCTCTGACTGGCAATTGAAAAAATAATGCCTCTGTGCCTTATGAATCGGATATAGTTTTGTCTTGCTGTGTTTAATTCCTTACTAAGGAAAGAACATTCAGTTCAAGAGTGAAAACAAGTGTTTGGGATGTTAGAAAGTCTTGTACTATGGAAAATGTCACCGATTCAAAGGCTTATTTTTTTTATTATTTTTTTTTCAAGACAGCAGGTTTTCTTAGTCTTTCTGTACTGTGAGGAAGTTGTTTGCTTGACATGTTGCTTAGAATGTTCTTTCTTTGATATTTGTTAGTGTTTCACCAAATAGTCTGAAAATATTGCTTTAAAATAGAAATGTGAAGGAACTGGTTCTGGACCTCTTAGGATAGATCTTCAGGGAGTAGTTGGGCTTTCTTTTTATATTTTTTCTTTAAACTTGGCCTCCTTTAAGTAATTTTGCTGATGTTTCCAGTATGTCAATGACATACTGGAATAGTAAAACTCAGAATCCATATCACTTAAACATTAATAACTTGACATTTTTATTCATCAAGAATTTTTTCCAGTATCCTTAAACTGTCCTACATTCATGTGCAGACATTAAGTTACAAGAAGAGAGGCAAATACTTTTTCCCTGAATGTTGTTAGGCTGATCTAATCATGCCTCCATTTTTGGGTGACGCTTCTTCCAAAAGGTAACGCATATAGCAGCACGATTCAGTGGCTATTGACCGTGTCATATTAAAAATGTTTGAAAGAGCTTTTAATCTATCCTAGTGCCTGTCAAATAAGCATAGTTAATGGTCACTGCCTTTACAGAACTCCTTGTATTCCCTCAGGGAGATGTCTTCCTGATCCAGGCATATCATGTGTACAACAATATCGGTTATTTTTATTTTGAAAATTATTTGTCTTATTTCCAAGTAAGTTAACCCTATGATTTTGTTAATTTGAACAGGAATTCTGACTTGTCTAGGGGACTGTCTACAATGCAAGGAAGCGTTCAGTCCAGTTAAGTTCTCTTTAACCATAATTGTGTAGCAAAATTTATTTACTGAGAAGTGGATGTATGTGAAATACATTCACTTTGCTGGTGAACATGCAGATTATCTTTTCAGTGTCCATATAGAATTGTGTTATAATTTAAGTTGGGAAGCACGTCTGGAGGCCATCTAGTCCAGCCTGCTCCAAGCAGCCCCTTAGATCAGATTGCCTAGGGCCATATCCACTTGACCTTTGCATATGTCCAAGGATGGAGCTTTCACAACCTCTCTAAGCAACCTGTTCCCTTGTTTGACCACCATCACAGAGGAAACTTTTTTCCTTATAGCTAATCAGAATTCCCATCATGCAGTTTGCCTCTACTGTCTCTCCCTCTGTCACATTCCACCACTGAGAATAGCATGGTCTGTCTTCTGTATGCCTTCTCATTAAGTAGTTGAGAACAGTACTAATATCTTCCTTTATATTTTAGTCAATGATTAAAAGTGGAAAAACATTCAAGTTGGCATTTTTTTTCCTATGGGAATTGTAATATGGAAGTCTTTTCTCTCAAAATTCCTCTGTCAGCTGAATTGTCTAATTATAAGATATTTTTCCCCTTCCTTTTTGAGGTAGTGTAGTCCAGTTGAACTTGTCCATTAAATGGTAGTGGGAAGTATAAAGCACTTGAATTACATCTCTCTGAGAATTACAATTCCATTTAGAATCCAGACATTTTCAGCTTGAAGTGTTTTGTTATTTCAGGCTCTCTTCCAACAACATATCAAAATCTTGCGTGTGTAAAGCAATCTTTTATAGGAAAAACTTGAGCTTTGCCATTTATTATAAAATTTACTTTTGAATTAATTTTACCAGAAAGCTTTTAAGTAAATGTTTAATACATCTAATCACAGAATCACTTAGGTTGGAAAAGACCTTCAAGATCATCAAGTCCAACCATTAACCCTACTCTACCAAGTCCACCGCTAAGCCATATACCCAGGTGCCACATCTAGACAACTTTTAAACACATCCAGGGATGCTGACTCAACCACCTCCCTAGGCAGCATGTTCCAATGTCTCACAACCCTTTTAGTGAAAAAGTTCTTCCTAATGTCTAGTCTAAACCTCCCCTGGAGCAGCTTGAGGCCATTTCCTCTTGTTCTATCACCAGTTACTTGGGAGAAGAGACCAGTGCCTACCTCTTTACAACGTCCTTTCAGGTAGTTGTAGAGGGCCATGAGGTCTCACTTCAGCCTCCTTTTCTTCAGACAAAATAGCCCCAGTTCCTTCAGCCAGTCCTCATAAGACTTGTTCTCAAGGCCCTTCACCAGCTTCGTTACCCTTCTTTGAACACACTCCAGCACCTTGATGTCTTCCTTGTGTTGAGGTGCCCAAAACTGAACACAGTATTCAAGGTGTGACCTCACCAGTGCTGAGTACAGAGGGACAATCACCTCCCTGGTCCTGCTTGCCACACTATTTCTAATACAGGCTAAGATGCCATTGGCCTTCTTGGCTACCTGGGCACACTGCTGGCTCATATCCAGCTGCCTATCAATCAGAACCCCCAGGTCCCTTTCTGCTGGACAGCTTGCCAGCCACTCTTCCGTGAGCCTGTACACGTCACACTTTGACATGTTTGACCTGGTTTGAGCCTTTTAAAAGGACAAGACACCTTCACCTTCTCAAGGTCATTCCTTGGAGGACAAGTTTTGAAAGTCTTTTCATCTTGGAGGGTTTTTAAATGGCTCATTGTGGCAGGCAGAAACAAACCGTGTTAATTGATTTGGCTTGGATTCCCAAGGGAATTAAAAGAAAAATCATGAGAATTTTAAAATTTATTTTTTAGGGGTAGCAGCACTGATAAAAGTTAATACACCTACAGTTAGAAGGACTGCGTGAAAGCACCAAAAATTTCTTTTTCACTATTTGTCATGGCACACACTGGAAGTTCTCGTAGCAACTATCACCAGGGAGACCAGTGAAATCCTGAAAAATCCTAAGGTCAAATGTAAGCGCCAGGAGACATTCCATCTTGATTAACTGGGCTTTGGACTGAGCAATCCATCCCCCCCCCATTTCAATGTCTTTTGAATGGCTGAAGAACACCATGCTTTAGAGTAAAGTAATTCTTCATTGCTGAAAAAAGTTATACAGACCCAGGCAGTGTTGCATAAGGCAAGCATGGGGCTGGCATCATAATGATCTCAAATCTCAGAGTAAGCTGTGAGGATACCAAATGGCTGTGAAAAGTAGTTGTGATGGACACACTTAATGCATATTAGGTATGAGTCCACTGTCTAACAGTTCGCAGCTTCTTTACTTTCTTCATGTATAAATGGCCACCTCCTGCAGGCACTGCGCTTTTCCCCCCCCACACACTTAATTTTAGGCAGCATTCACAAATTTCTGGGTTGGGTAACATGAAACAGAGTTGTTAGATGCAAAGCTTTTGTGTTGTTTGTGTTTGTTTTATTGTTAGCTTGTAAATTGGGAGGAAGTATTTCACAATACTTATATGACTAGTAAGTAAAAAAATATTCTGGGGGCAATTTTTCCATGTTTTGCCAAATCTGCCAGTCCGAGTTCTGGATCCAAATGCCCTGTCTTTTTAGAAGCACTTAGTTCGTGGGTATGACATCCCTGATGGCATTGTCAAGATATTTTGTTTTTATTTTCTTGCAGTGCTTTCTTGAGAGTACCTTTGCATCCTCATGCCTCCTAATTGCCTCCTTGTTTTCAAGTTTATTTTGCTGTGTCCAGGGCTTCACTCAATTGCATTACAATATATATTAATGTATATTGCTGGCTTGAGGTTTATCTGTGACTTTTGACAATTTTATACTTGGGTTCTGGGAAATGAGCACCAATGGATGTCATGCCCTGGCTCACTCTTCAGCCAGTCACCGTCCCCAACTCATCTGACAAATCTGTTTTGTGGCCTTTTTATTTCTGCTTTTAAAATTGAGAGCATTAAATAGGCCATCCAGCGTAAGAAGGGGGGGTAACTGTTTTGCTGCTATTGATTAACTTACGCATGACCACACTTTTTAATTTGTGTGGGTAAACAAAAACGAACCAGCTGGGCCAGCAGCTCATTTCTTATGTAACGTTTCTAAATGGGTCTCCTTGGGCTGCAGCCTGGATCAGTCGGTCTGGCTTGTAGAAAAGTCACTGGGGCTTGTTCTGGGGTGGGGGTATAAATCACACCTCTCTGTAGTGACTCCTATATTTAAGTTTCTACTAAGAGGGCCTTCAAGGTGACTTATGCTGCTGTTACCAAACAAGGTGTGAGATTGCACACCTCGCTATTTGAATGCTGATGTATTTCTGCTGCTGCCTTCCTGATCCCCGCATATACACCCTGATGAGCTGACAGAGTTTTGCAGTTGCTGGGGAGCCGTGGCCGAGTGGCTCTGCTGGCTGCAGGGAGAGGGTGGCTTCAGTGGGGACACGGTGCTTTGCACCGGGAGGATTGGTCCAGGCAAGGCCAGCCCGTGCAGGAATGGTGGCAAGGTTGCAAAAGAGGAGGTGGCAGAGGGGGTGAAGGTCTGTTGTAGGAACAGGAGACTGCCCATGCTGTGCTCCTAGAAGGCTGGAATAGATCTGCTTTCCTTGGGGTGGCAATTGTAGAAAGAAAACAGGAAAGGAAAGCAGAATGCTTTCTTACTAGAACAGGCTGGCTCAAATGTCTTAGTGTGTTGTACCACTTGCCCAATGTCATTAGAGAGGAAGTATCTGTTATAAGAACTATGGCTGGCAATGCCTACAGTTGAAAGGAGGATATCAAAGAATGAAGTATTTATGGCATTTTCTACTGGAATGTGTGCATATACTGCTAAAGCGTTCAGCTTACTTTGGTATAAAAAAGAAATCTGAATCGTTCAGAGCTGTCATTGTTTACAAGAGATCTCTTAGTTTTGAATTAGTAAACTGTCCCTAATATTTTAAGTTTTGCCTTAAAACTTATAATTCGCTGGCTTTCAGATGCTGCTGGCACCATCCTAGTTGTGATACATGGTATCCCTAGCTGCTTTCTTGCTGATTGTAGTTTGTTCAGAACAACTTCCCACTCAAGGTAATGGTGCTCTTACATATACACTACCTTAAGTGAAGTTTAATAAAGGATTGGAAAGTTTTCAGGGAAATAACTGATTTTGTTCTGGAAATGAAATAGTTTTAATACTGAACTTTCATACTATGTGAAAGAATAAACTGATATGACCTTAAATGTAAAACAGAAAAAAAAAAACCACCTTAGTTTTCAATACCTTTTATGTATTTTGCAGAGCTTTGGGGTTTGGATGAGGGGGATGGATTGCTTGGCTTGACTTGGCTTGAGTATTCACAGTAGAATTGCAAAACACAAGAGTAAAAAAAAAACCTTTTTAAGATACTTCTATGAATGCCTATAATACACCCTTAATAAGAATATCCCTGCCTGTTCTAAGCAATTAAATATCATGGCATCTGTGAAGAAATATATCCTGTACCATTTATGTTTTAGCTTCATAACAAAATGGTCATGAAAAGAATGCAGAATTGCATAGGAATATGCTGTTTGTTCTCAATAATAGGAGGAAATGCTTGTGACTTGAGACATTTTTTATTTTTATTTATGGTTATGGTGGAAGCATGTTCTGCGAGATGGCAGTCTTTTCATAGAACAGAGGAAAATAACCTTTCATTTCACTAATTTCCTCACAAGCCATCAGTTTGCCAGAGTTACAAGATTCAGGTAATACTAAGACGGAAAGAATTAGGTTAGTTTGTTAAATTCCTTTTTAAAGTATTTGATTCTTTACTGCCTTGATTCTTAATGGGGAGAACATGGTAATTCTGCATTTAAAAAGGACTGGACTGGCAGTGTCACCTTATTGGATCATTTATAAATGTTTTAAACTACTTAACTGAATTAATTACTTAAATGAGCTATATGTTCCCAATTCTGATCACAGCAGGATGGTTTTGACTTTGGAAGATTATTCGTTGGGACTTAGGAGCTGTATCTCAAGCATTTTCGTGTGGGCTTACATGAAATCTTGCTAGTGAGTTTGCCTCCACATGTACTTATAGCAGACTTTAGACTGTATATAATTTTCCTTGCCTCAGATGATATTGTAGGATGCAGTGTCTGCCACAGAATGCACATCCCAAAAAACCTTGCTGTAGCCAGTGCCTTGATTGTGGGGTGGGCAGCAGCCAGCCTGTGATTCCTAGCAGCTCCAGTTACACCCTGTCTGAGCAGAAGACCTTGAACCCTCCCATCCTGGGTAGGAAGCGTGCAGCTCTCCCACTCTTAGGTGGTACCCTGAGTTTCAGTCTTCCAAATATAGGTTGTAGTTTCCTCACCAGGCCTAATTTATTTCCTAGACTGTGTAATTTTGTTCTTTTCTGAGCAAGGACACACTGGTTTTAGAACAAAACCCATGCAAAATGAGCTTTAGCTTTGGGAACAGTGAAGTGGTTTAAATGCAGTGCATGTTTACTAAATGTCTAGCCAACACTCAGATCCTTCTTTGGACCTTCCCCCTTTACTGCCTTGTTTCTGGGAGCACTAAGTTTTTGGGGAGCCCCTGGCAACTCATCCAGCCTTTGCAGCAAAGTTGCTGTTGATCCTGTTGGGTCTGGTCATGCCAGCTCTTGCAAAGCAAGATTTGCACCAAAGTGGAGATAGAGGAATTAAATTCCTTGAAGGTGGCAGCTTGGCCCATTGTATTTCAGGAGTATGCTTAAAGGTTCTTACTTGGGAATCCATTGTGTTGCTTCCGTGTTTGCTCTTCCCACAGCCCTATTGAATTTTGGCATTAAGACATACAATAAGTGCTTTATTAGACAATGCTGAGTTATGAAATCTCAACAACTGGCTTATGCTGCAGTGCCTTAAGTATTTTCTTTGCACAGCAGCTTTCACAGTATTCCTAGCTTTATTGTGTATCACTTCTGTTATACTATCTGTCATTAAAATAATGGTTGATATAGTGATATTTGGTACTCCAGGGACAGAATATGGTCCTAGCATGGCATTTCTAGTAAGTGTGCAGGAGCACTCAGACAACACAATGTGTTTTTCTGTATAGCTACTTTGCAAAATAAGTGATGCTTCAGTCTTCAAAGGAGCAAAGAGGAATCTTTGTGCATCTACTTTTTTAAACACCTATATCTAAGGGTAAACTTCTTCCGACCTCTCCAATGAAATGGATGTTAGTAACCATTAAAATAAGCCACTTAGAACAAAAGCTTCAAGACTTGCAGCTAGAGCAGAACATTACAAAATCCCAATGAAATGTATGATATGTTAATAGTACGTAGCAAAGAATTTCATGAGGCACTTAGCCACTTTGAGTTGAACTACTAGTGGCTCCAAAATGACAAATAATGAGTGGGCTACAATTTAAAGAAAAAGAAAAAAAAAGGAGAAGGAAAAAAAGAAAAAAGTGGGCTGGCAATACAAGTGGAAAAGGGGTGAAGGAACTCATATCTTGTGAGAGTTACTAGAGCACAGTCTGACCCAGAGCATTGCAGGAGGCAGACATTGTGGTGTGGTTAAGTCAGTTCTATCAGTTCTCTGCAGATCTGGAATTCTTTCTAAACTTTCCTGCATGGCTTGAGCAAGACTCTTTGTTTCTTTTTAGATATGCTTCCACAGTGTAAATCAGAGATGGTACTTATTTTGTTATCCTGCTGACAGTAAACTTCGGGACAGGATTGTGTGTCATTCTGTATTTGCACATCATTTAGCACAGTGCGGTTCCTTCTCAGCTGGGGTTCCTGGGAGCTTTTATGCTTAAGGAAGAAAATAATTTTATCTACTTCGATTATTAAACAGTGCACATCTTCAGAAAAATTAAGATGACAGCTAACTTTTTTTTGTGCTATGGAAACAAACTTAATACACTTAGCTTTCTTACTAATTTAAATATACACTTGATACTGAAGAATATTAAACTTTAACAGAAATATCCCACCAAATCTTTTACACTCTAAATCTTCTTTGAAAGAAAAAGCATTTGTTTTCCTCTAATGTGTAAAGAGTTAGCCTATTAAATTATATTCACAAATTTCATTAAAAAAATAAAGTCAAGATACTGTCAGTATCAGTGCACTTCCCGAGTTCTCCCACCAAAGATGTTCTCTGCAGGGGGCTCTAACAATTCAGGTGAGTTATTGTTTTTTCCAACTCACAGAACTAGCAAAAAAATTCCGTCTCATTACGAACACAGTGGAAGTCTTCCAGGAGATTCCAGTGAAATCCAGCTTCTCTTATAAGTATCAGCATCCTTTAGAAAAGTGTCATGCTGATTTCCATCAATAAACCCCACCTCTTCTTGTCTATATTTTAATAAATGAGATAGCAAGCTGGTGTGTTGCACAGTACTACAGAAGTCCCATATCTTCTTCATGAGGTTGCTGGGGTATATTCTCTTCTACTCACTTTCTCAGAGTGAAGCCAGGAGCATAGTGCAGGTTGGATTAGCTGTTCTGGTAAAAGCAACCAGCTGTGTCTCTGCCATGTAACACAAATGAAGACAGTTATAGAATCACAGGATATCCTGAGTTGGAAGGGACCCAGGAGGATCACAGAGTCTAACTCCTGACTCCACACAGGGCAACCTAAAAGATAAACCATATATCTTAAGTACATTGTGCAAATGTTTCTTGACCATCAAGAGGCTTGGGGCCATGACCATTTCCTTGGGTAGTTTGTAACAGTGCTTGACCACTGTCTCAGTGAATAACTTAATATCCAACCTGAACTTCCCCTGTTAATGACCAAAGGGGCTGGTTCAGGGTTTTACTAGACCTTATGAAGTATAATTTGTGTCTCTTGAAGGTGAAGAACCACAAGTAGAAACCTGGTGCCTCCTTCAACAGCAGTAGAAGTTACCTTGGTTTCATTGGTGCAAAATTGGATCTTAAGTGATCAGTGGTCTTTTCATTTGTGTATGTTTGTCTTGGCTTTAGTTTTTTACTCTAACAATAAATCATAGTGCTGGTTTTTTTGGAAGTACCAAAACACACTGAGAACTGTACTATGCAGTAACTGTGCACTGGACTTGTACTGAACTGAACATGATACCTTTTGCAAGACTCTGTTGTATCTCTTGATTTGCTTGTCTTGGATCTTACAAGTGTTTCTGCATATATGAAAACTGAGAGGCTTAGGTGATCTGAGATGAACTCAATCCCAATGCATGGAAAAGTTTCCTCTTCCTGAAGGTAAACTTTCAAGGAAAGAAACCATCACTATTTTCTTATTTTATTTACTTGACTTTTTATATAAAAATGTAAATGTAATGCTGTCTGGGGCACTTGGAATGTGGCCCTTTCTGCTCTCCTAGCATCAGATTGACACATGGTTCTGTTAAAACCCAAATACTCCTGTTTGCAGTCTGGAGCAGCCCCTCCTTGCACTAGATTTGGGGAGCATGGTCTTCTTGGGGTTTTTTTGGGGGTAAGGCTTTTCTGAGTCATTGACTATCTGAAGCATGAGCTTATGTTTCACCGTAAGTGCCTGTAGTCCTGCTGTTGCCAATATGACTGCTTGGATTATTCATGCTGGAAATATATGACTGTCCTCCACAGGGTCATGGATGTGTGAGAAATTTTGATATGATGCATCAAACTTTTTGTTGTGATAGCTGCCAGAGGGTTTAGGTGACACTACTGCTATGAGCATCAGACATAATTTATGGTTTAGAAAATGGCCATCATTTCAGAGTTTAAGTTCATGCTTGTTTTTCTGGCTTCCTCAATATATTGGGATTTTACTAACACAGTTATGCTGACATTTTGAAAAGCTGTCTTAAAATGTTGAGTTCTTAAATACACAAAGTTGTAGGTCAGCATTCCAGTTTGCCTCATTTTTCCAGCCAGTTCTCATTTTCCTTTTAAAAGTCTCAGAAGGTAATTTGTTTTCTCTCAGTATAAGAGGAACATGCTTGTTTGTATTCCTTTATCTTTCAGATTTTTAACCTGTTTTTCCAAGGGAACATGTACCACGAGATCCTGCTGTGTCTGGCTGCCTGGCTGCCTGCCCTCCACTCTCCAGCATCTTTTGAACCAGCAGGCAGATCTCAGCCGCATGGGTCAGAGGTCGGCAGTCTGAAAGACAGGATGCTCCTGCAGGCTTTCACGATGTGCATAGTTGTCTGTAGGAGGGAGGTTTTAGTCTCCTTCCAGCTGAGGGATGTGCTAATTAGCTCATCTTTCATTAGCTCCCAGGAGGCAGAAGCAAACAGGTTTCATCATTTCCGCTTTTATTTTTTCCCTTCCTCTGCCCTTGCCTATACTTTTTGCCGTTTGCTTCCCCTCTCTGAACAATGCTGCTCTCTTGGGAGATCCTGTTGTTTGTCATCCTGTTATTTTGACCAATACTCTTGTCTTTGCTCCACAGCTGCTTATCTTTTGAACTTTGCTTGCCTAAAAATTATTGGAGATGCTGCAGGGAGGCCAGCTGGGAGTCAGAAAAGCCATCGGAGCTGCACGGTCTGTCAGGAAACAGGAAACCCAAGTTGTATGGGAGTGTTTCTCTGCTGTGAGGCTGTGACCAGTGGAATGTCTAATCCTGCCATCTTTTGCTCAACTGATGAATCCCAGTTTGCGTGCTCAGGCTCTGGGAAGTTAGCAAAGGCTATCTGTGTGTGTACAGAGTTGCTGGATTGAGTCCTTATTTTGAGAGCCAGCTAAATTGTTTCTTGTCTTTGAAATTAACGCCAGCCGAAGCAGTCTGTGCACTCTGAAAAAACGATGTACTTTGGTGAGCTAATCACTTGAATGTTCAACAAATGGCTAAGTGGCAAACTTTAAGCAGATTATGTTTCACTGAATTGTCTTCCGTGTTTGTTTTTTCAAATGTCAAATATATCACAACGTAATTTATGAAGACATGCCTTCGAGTAGAACCACAAACACTTATAGGGACACTTGCTTCAGACAACATATGGCACAACCTATGAATTATGCACAACCAACATATGGAGAATGGAGACAGCCTAAGGAAATGATTAGGCCTGTTATCATAGCAGTGACTGTACATTATTTTCACTTGACTGGAAAAAATGCAATTTTACTTTAGATTGGGGCTGAGATTGTTGCTTCCAGGTGCAATATATTAGCGATGCATATGAATATTTAATAGTTGCTAGGAAGTGCTGTGGTTAAGTTTTGGCTACAATGTTAGTTCATTGAAAAGCGTGTTCGCTTCTGTGCTGAACCCTGTATTTCTGATGTAGCTGTTACAGTCTCACTACAGGAGTAGCAGCATAGAAATAGATCTCAATTTTTGTAAGTGTATTATTGTAAAACATAAGTTACACACTAGCAAATATCACACCCCAGATGGGTGGCTTTCAACAAGTTTGCTTTTACTGATTCCTTCTTTTCTCGATCTGAGAAGTAGATTTTGTTTTTACACTCAGGTTAATTCCATTTTTCCACCGACAGGATTTGTTCATCCTCCAGCAGAAATGCTATTAGTAAAATGCTGGTAATGCAGAGCTTGGACTCTTCTGAGGTGAAAGGCCCAAGGGTTTTTAATTAAAATGCTGGATCTCTTTCTGAGGGTTGTCAAGTCTCTTCCTCGACACTTACTTACTGGAAAAAGACCTAAAACTGGTTGTTCCAATGCAGCCTAGCTCACAGGGCTTCCCCACAACCGTACAAGTGCCCGTGGGTGACTGGGTGCCCAGGACCTTGGGGACAGCTGTAGTAGTCAGTGTTGGGTGGCCTTGCTGCTCCCAAAGTTTCTGCCACAGTTAAAAAAGAAATCTGGAGGTGACATTTTAAGTTTAGATGGTACCAATTTGCATTGCAGAAGTTAAAAGCTTCTGGAACTTCAGCTGTGTGATTCGAGTATTGCAAAACCAAAGAAACAGAAGTCATAGAAAAGAATGTGCTCTTTTTACACCTTAGGGTTTCAAGCTGGGCCTGCCATACACTGGGAATCTGACAGAAGCTCAAGCACCAGACTGCTGCTCTCAAGCCTATCTGAAAAGCACTTGTACTGTCCATTATCTCTTCTTTTCTGATAGTGCTAGACATTTAGATCTTCCCAGCTGACTGATAGGTAAATAAGTGTTCTTCAGCCTCTTAATTAGTATCTTTCCCCTCACACTTTCTCCTAGCCAGCCTCCTAGGAAGTGCTATGTGCTGATAATGAGCTAAATCACAATCTTCCGTGCTAACAATCTTACTTTTGCCACTGTCACTTTCAGCACCCTATATATTAGGTATGTGAAAGTATGCCAGAGATATTAAAGCATCTCGTTTGTACACACTGTAAATCCATAAAACTCCTCTGCTTCTGAACTGTTGATAATGCTTTCTGGCTTTATCTTTCCTGAAGACACCTGTCAAGAGCACTATATAATAGCTTTCACCATAGAGAATTCACAGATGTTTCATAACATTTATATGCAAAAAATCTATGGGAAAGCTTTTACCTTTTCTGTGGAGGGAGAAGAGGGAAGGGCAGGAAGTGTCCCAGTCAAATGATAAACAGTGTTAAGAGTTTCAGAATGGGAAATTTATAGGTAAATCTTCATGTCTTTGTGTCTGGGCTATATGGTGAAAGGTAGAGAAGCTGGAGTGAACATGACTCTTCTCCTTTTGAAATTTTAAAAATTTAGAGCAGTGATACCTTGCTGTGCATTAAGTACAGGTTAAGGCAAGGCAAGTGTGCCCATAATGATGTGCAAGACTGATAGATTTGGATGTCACATACCATAGAATCACAGAACTATACGCAGCTGTAGATAATGTAACTCTTAAAAGACATTGAATTTATTCAGATCAATGACTCTAAAACCAGATCAGGCCATGATCCTAGTGTTACTATAAATGAGTCCAGAATCCTGGATGTTTTCTCTTTCTTGTTCATCATATCAACATCTGTAGAAATGAATATCCACACTGCAGGAAGATCAGGCAATTCTGCCTCCTAGTGTATTGAACAAGATACTTGTACAGTTGGTCAAAATTTAATATAAAATTTGAAATATTTAAAATCAGAGAAGAATATTTTGATCATGTCTTTTAAAAAGCTCTGGCTGAATCAGCCTTCTGTGTTACCCTTAGTGAGGTCAAGATTTTCTAAACCAAAATGTATTCCAATGACTTTTCAACTCCCTTGGGTTTTGTCTGCGGCTCCGACACTCCTGCTGAGCCTTGACTAGCCTTAAGTCATCGATCTCTTGAAAAAAATAGCAGTTTCTAAGACAGAGTTGGGTTTGTATGGTAATATCTCTTATCAGACACTCTGATCATTGAAAAAGACAGATGAGTTTTAGGATGTAAAGATGCAATGGACTTGAAAGTAAGTGGACAGGAAGCTTATTTGTCCAACAGCACTTTGTATTAAGAGACATGATGACCTAGGAGCTAACCCTGCAGCTCTGCTACAGCGCAAGTCACCAGGCAGGCTTGTAATCAGAAAAATGTCCTTTTACTTTTGAAGGAAATGTATTTTTCCTTCTTGGGAGGCAATGAGAGTGTCATCCTGCGTTTTAGAGGCAGTTTTTAATCAAAAGTCACAAAAGGCTTGATTTCTTGGAGTCACAAGACTTGAACTTTAACTTACAGATTTTCCACAGTACTTTCTGCACTATAAAACACAGTCACTGTGCTGCGTTTCTTCAAATAAGTTGAAAAGTTTCAAGGAGGACAGTTTAATAATAAATTTTATTTGTAAACCAGAATTGCCTTTAACTGTTGCTTTTCATCTCACTAATGTGTGCATCAACTGCTTTCCAAACTAGATAGCATTTTTCAGACAGGAAGCAGAAAATGATAAAGCACCTTCTTACTATTCAAAAACACCATTTAAGTTTCTAGAGTTAGAATTTTAGACTTGCAGCCAAGATACACAATAACTACAACTTCATTTTGGAGTCTTCAGAGATGAGTAAAGTTACGAATTATGAGCAAATCGTACTGTAAATGTAGATTGGTTGATGTGTTGCCAGACAATTTACAGCAGCTTTTCATACTCATACTTCATACATTTTTACATTACTATGGTCTAGTTGTGTCAGTCGTTGTTGTTTTTTTTTTCTTTCTTGTTTTTAGGCATTTTGTGTTCTGTAATGGAACCTCTTGCACTCTCCTCAATGGTAGCACTCATTTCCTCTTGTAGCCCCAGCTGCTGGAAGTAGATGTAGACAGCTGTAGGGCACTCCTGCTTTTGAACTTGGACAATAAACCACTTGTGACTATGCAGATGTTTGTTTTGCACACTGAAGGCAGCATTGCACGCAATTTCCTCTCTTCATTATACAGACGTCTGCATATCTGAATTGTAGAAGCGGGCTTCTTGACACCTAGAAAAAATGTTTTCCTTAGGAAGCAGAGCAAAGTTATTAGTATGCAATCCTACAGCAGAGCTTTCAAATGAGCTATTTCAAAAGTACTACAGTGAGGATAAATGTATCTCGTATTCTCTCTATACTTGAATTGTTCACTCCTCCTCGATTTCCTTTATGATCAATGCCAGCAGTGATGTCTGTCAGTGTGCTATGGGGTCAAGCCTATAGCCTGCAGGAAGAGAAGGGGGTTTTAGTGTCAGAACTCTGCTCTCACTCAGCTCCTTGTCCTGCTGCTCAGCTATTTCTTCAATGCTGTACCCTTGTTTCATCTGATGGGACATCAGACAAATCCTCCTGTCTTAGTTTCCCAGACACTGCACCAGTGTACCAGTAGCTGCTTCACTTTATACAGGGCTTTGATAAAGACGGTGAAGAAGTTCACTGTGGTATTAATTGTATGTTGCTTTAATGAGGGATCACCCTTTGAGTCATGGCAGATGAGCATCTATAGATGGGATGCTCATGTTAACCACAGGAGACAATAATAGAGTCATGATGGGGGGAAGCAGCTGAAGAAGGATAATTGATGGCGAACACTGACAAGTAGATGTATGCTAATCTCTGTAGCTCTTAGGTCCCTCGTGCCTGACTTCATTAAGGTCAGTAGAGGAAAAGAAGATACTCTGATCATCTATTTCCTCCCCTATTGCAGTATATATGAAGTGGCAAAAATACTCTGTCCTCCTCAGCATATGATGGCAGCAAGAGGAGAGAGACCCTATCATCTCTTTTTTCACTCCCTGGCAGCAAGCAGGCAGGAAGAGATGAGATGTATAAGCCTTCTCCTGCACTCTCTCCGTTCCCACTAGCCCAAGAAAGCTGAGTAGGAAAAAATGAGGGGAAAGGAAGCATAAGGGACTGACAATTATCTTTTAAGAAAGCTAGACATCTGTGTCCTTGGATCACAGAAAGGAGAGGACATGAGGGACAGGAAGAGTAACACTGAGATGGGAACAGCAATGTAACACCCCCCGGCACTTGGCCATGTGGAGTAGGGCTGCTCTGAGCTGTGGGTCTATCACATGCTCTGCTTTGAGGACCAGCAACCAGTCATAGCAGACACCTAGGAATCAACAGTGAATCCCTGAGGGAAATGCTTAGCTCATAAGGTTTAGGGGGAAATCCTTTACATTGTCTTGGCTTTTGATCCCTGTGCATGTAGCTCCTACTTCATTTTTCTCCTGTCTCCTATAGCATTGATTCTCCAGGAGATTTTTAATTTTTTGTTGGGGAGGATGTTTTTAACATGTCAGAAAAAAAAACAAACCCAAAAACGTAAATCTTGGATAAGATTAAACATAAACATAAGTCATGGATCTTAGCCTGGATGACTCCTTCTGATGGATTGGAGTTGAAGCCAGCATGCCTTTAAGATGGGAAACGATAAGGGAAATCAAGCCAGGTCACCTGAGCTCTGTGGAGAGGCAATTCTGGGAAGATTATCCCCCCATTAGAGCTTCTCATTCTGCCATAGTTATGGGCTAGTAATTACTGTGGTTTTCTAGCTATCATCTTACACCTGGAAAGCATTAACACGGATTCAGTTCCTTGTAGAATTCCCTCAAATGCATCGGTTTGTGGAAGTTCTCCACTACTTTTAATGTGACGTTTATAATAATTATAATTCCTTCCTCCTAAAACAAATCCCTTTTTTGTTCTTGGGAATCGTTTTTTGCCATAGCATTTCCTTTCTGATGTATTTATTATAGAGTTTTACGTCCCTTTGAACAAAGAGATACTTGGTTTTGTTCCTTATTTAATTGCGGTAACTATAGTCTTCCCTGGCTGTTATGTCTGTAGGTGTTCATTGTTTCTTTTGTGTTAGCTTGCCAACATCCAGACTTAGAGGTTCTTACTAAGTGCCTCTGATCCATATTATGTGCTGGATGTCATCTTCCTTGGATCTCTTATGTCAGCAGTTGCCTTGGGACATCAAATACACTATATCCTATCTTCCTAACAGAAAAAAATCAGTTGGAGGGATCACTAGCAATAAGGGAAGTGATGCTGTTGTTACAAAAGGCATCCTACTGGTTTGGGAGAGGTTGACTCAAGTCAGTCTGCTGAGGCGCACAGCAAGGAGGCATGTTTCTGCTGCTTCAGAAAAGAGCAGTATGTGTCCCTGTCTAGCATATGTGTATTAGCCAGCTGGTGACCTGGCCAAGCTTCTGCTTGGCAAATCTGCCCCTTTCAAGCATTAATGCCCAGACCAGTGTTGTATCCAGCCCTTCACAAAAGGGAGGAGTCCTGAGCAGTGCTGTAGATCCATGTCCTACCTACCTGGGGCTTGGTGTTTTAGAGAGCCAACTCCTGTCATAGCAGTCTTTTCTTCCTTCCCAATAAAAATAACCAGAGCTGCAGGATAAGGCATTTCCTTTCCCTCACAAGTGAATAACATCCTGACACCTCCATGCCTCAGGTTTAATGAACACATGAAGAAGCAATTACATGACAGACCATTTCCTCCCTGGCTTCCTCCATGCTTCATATTCCCATGTACACTCAGCACTGGTTGACTTGCCCCTTCACAGGTGTCCAGGACCCTTGGGATCAGCAACCTGCACAAAGGTGTTGGAGGAGGTATTCACTCTGGGCATTGAACCTGGTCTGAATTCCTTGCCATAGGACTCCTTCTGTAGTTGACTAAATGAGGAATAATTAGGTTCCTGAACACAGGTCCTGCTATATCTATCTTAGATATCTAACATGGATGCTCACCCTCCTGAGGCCTCAGCATCCTGTGAATTGCTGCTCTGTACCACTGCAAACCCAGTAGTGAGGTGGACATGTTAAATTGATGGTCTGATCCACAAAACCAAAAAGAAATCCTTCCGCAGGAAACGAGGTGAAATATGCGGTCGTGTCTGCTGCAGGCTTTAGGCAAGAGAGTAATTTATCAAGGAGGAAGCTATATCATCCTTCTTGTTAATGCTTTACACATACATTTTTACTCGAGTGGTTGACAACATCCATTGTACTTTACGGCTGACAGTAATAGAAATCACCCCCATGCTGTAGGATTTGAACTGGAAGACAGTGAGCCCTCGGCATTAGTGCTATTACTCTTGCCGAGGCATCAGAGCGTCATTTTTAGGAAAATGTATCGTTGCAATTACTTCAGTGAGATGCCTAATGCACAGCTGACAGATAAGATATCACCTGTGCCAGGCACTGCAGGAAACAGTAGAGACACGATCAGATGACAGTGTATCATGCAGGGCAAAGAGGGCTTTTCTCAACCCTTTTCTTCTGACACATGTGACTGCACATCTGAATAATTTAAGTGAATTTCTGTCTGTGTGCTGTTGCACCTGTGTGCAGCTGTTCTTTCTGTCCCTGCCTGACTCACTGGCATGGGAGGCTGCTGCTTGCCATTTCAGGAGCTACAGATCTGTTTGTTGATGCAAAAATGGTTTATACAGAGACGAGTGGTTTATAGTCATCAAGTCTTTTTGGAAAGGGGTTGGTTTCTCTGAGTTCCCTCTGTCAGCAATAGTAGCAGCCCACCCAGGGAGCAGACCAGCACATGTGGTGCTTGGCTGCTGCTCTGAATTGGTGGCTGAAAGAGAAGCAGGGTGGAAGATGAGCTATCCTAGGCTAGAGTGATAATGTAACCCTATTATAAGGGATCTGCCATGGACTCAATTACCTCACCTGGTGTTTTTTTTCTAGTTGGATTCAAGTCTTGATCTGACAGATCATGCAGCCACATGCATCTTATCTCTGGAGGGACTATAAGGAAAGAGGGATGGTGAGCAACCAGGGAAAGAAGAGAAGGTGGGACTGTATATTTCCTCAGCAGCCCACAATTAATCAGCTAACAGAGATCAGCCAAAGGTGCAGTCCATCTGCACTTTAGGGTCCATGACCAGCCTGGTTTGCAGTAGCCTTCTTAGCCCTCATCATACGTTCTTGCCTTCTCCTTCCTCTCACACTGGCAGTGCTGTGTGATTGCAGTGAGAGCTGATATGAAGGATAACCTTTTTTACTTCATTAATTTTTAGTGACATCAACACCCTGAATGGGCAAAAGACGTTAGCACAGAGGTGCTGCTCAAGATCCAGCTTAGGTCAGCTGAAGTTGCAGCTCTGCAGTGTGCACCAGGAAGTCCGATGGAGATTGTTATTTAACAGGAAACGCAGAGATAGCCAGTAAGGTTTCCTCTATCTTGTAACACCAAATTTGATATAATATTATGAACAACTCTCCTTTTGATGCTTCCTGCAGTAGCACTGCTGGGTTTTTGTTCTCCTGGATTCCCTTTTTCCTCAAAGAACCACTTAGGCCTTGCTTTCAATACACAGAGGTGAACTCATCCTTCCCCTCCATTGCTTTATATGTCAGGGCTTGCTTTCCTTCTATTGTCTGAGGTCAGCTGGATTTTAGGCAGTAATAAGTGGCCCATGGTAGAAAATGCGTCACCAAATACAGTCCTGTCAAACTGAAGTTTTTGCTTTTATTCACAGTGACCACTCCTACACAGCTTCATCTTGAGATAATGCTCCTTCACGTAAAAGCGCTTTTTTAATATAAAAAAACAACATGAAAGTAGGTGGTTGGCTGCTTTAGGTTCTTTGTAATAATCCAACTTTGGACTGAAATGCACTTCCCCTTATTAAAAACACCAAACATCGCACTTTCTTTTTTTTTCTTTTTTTCCTTTTTTTTTAAGAACGTTAAAAATTGGAGACACAAAAAATTCTTGAAAACTATTAATATGTTGCAGGGCCACTGCAAATTTATTCACAGAGGAAGGTGAAAGACTCTCTTCTTATATCACACAAGAATTTAGTGAAAGCTGAGAATAAAATCCCTAGTTCCCAGGTGTTGTGTTTGTACTGTCTTCACCTCCACCAGTCAGCTCCTGTCTTGCTTGCATGGATTCTGGCATGGGATACTTAACACCATATGAAAAACACATTGTTTCTGTGTGTGTAGCATTTGTCAAACAGTGGTTTGAAATTTAGATCGACATGGTTGATAGAAAGGTCACCATTATGTGATGCACAAGAAAGCACAACTGCGCACCCATTCATTTGAGCCATACAGCTGCTGTTGGGAGCTGTAAATGGCTTCCCTGACCACATCTTCACTAAAGATGTGTCATATTGAAGAGGGTGCAATGTTCAGTTGTTTTGTGTGGGAAAGGTACAACCTTCTGAGCTAACCTGACCTTTACTATATTTTTTCTTAAGTAGCACATCTGTATGCAGATGTTTATGTCTACAGGCTTAAATAAGGAATGTCCTGAATGTTGCAAACTTTGTTCTGTATTTTTGCAGAAGAGTTTTTGAACTGAAAGATGAAAAATCTTCTCATGAATTCATAGAATAGATTTTTCTGTCCTCTTCTGCTCTTCCAAATGTTTCTCATATAAGCTGCCTGCAATGGAGCAAATTATTCTGCTTCTCCAAATTTATTTTAAGAAAACCCCAAAAACATATGGGTAATACAGAGGGAGCATACGCCTGCTAAATAAAACATCTTGATAAATAGAGAGGAGCATCCTGCAAATCAATGTCTATCTAGTGGCTCTGTAAAAAGATAATGAATGGATTTCCTTTTGCCCCCAAGTACTTAAGATCCTTGCTGTGTCTCTTTCTGCTGATCAACAGAGGCTCTTGAGCAATGGAAGAAGGTGTTGGGACATCTATCTAGGGCGGGGGGAATACAAGCAAGGCCTCCAGAGAACCTTTTCTGAAACAAAACCCAAAAGCAAGGTAGTTTTGGATTCTTTGAAACACCATACTGAAGTCACCCATGCACAGGGGGGTTCAGAGGAAGAACACAGATGGTGATGAGATGAGTCCAGCTGACAGCAGAGGCAGATACATTGGGCATTATATGAGCAGCGGCCAGCCAGCCAGTGTGTTCCCCTGCATAGTTAAGATGTGAACGAGTGCAGGTTTCTAATAAGGCTGAGTGTCTGAGGTGTGCCACAGCGCTGAGCTGACAGAGTATGGGCTCAGCACAAGGAACAAGAGTGGTACTTCTTACGCCATTTCAGTGAGCGAATGCATAGATCTGAAGGTGAAAATTGGAAAAACTCTGGGACTCATGAGAACGCTGACAGATCCCCTGCCAGATGCAGCCTCTGCAAGGTTGCTGCTTCTCCCGGATCTGCTGTTATATCACTGAAAGCTTTTATTTCTTCCCTTAAATTTCCTATGGTAGCAGTTGTTTTGTTCTTTTTACTTGGAGATTTAAATGATAACATCATACTAGCTAATGACATATTAAAAAAAAATTTAATTCCCTTTTTCAAGGAATGGGAATGTTTTGAACTTTTGTTTACATCTTAGTTACAAGCTTTGAATAAATCAAAAGACTGAAACTTTGCAGAGGAGGGAAGTTCTAATTAAAATCATTAGATGCTTTAGAACTGGAATATGTTTGTTGAAGGGCTTTCCTGATTTGTTTAGAATTTTTTTTTATTTTTTTTTTTTTAATCACTCCTGCCTACCACTGTCTGTGCAGCCTCATGGGTTGAGGTATGCTTTGAAAGTGTCTTTCCTTTTCTTCCACAAACCTGGTGGATCTGTGGCACTGGCAGTGGTACTGGCAGTAGGAGTGAGCCCAGCACAGGCAGTGCCAGGATGAAGGAAGCAGGCTGTCCAGCTTGACGTTCCCACCAAAACACTTGAGGAACTGAGGCAGGTCAGCATGAGTGACACCCTTGGTAGGATGGCAATGAGGGGGGGTTTTGAGAGGAAGGATCCTTTTTCAAAATGTCCTACCCTGAAACTGGTACATTTCAATCAAAATGCAGTTTTTATATCTAGCCTTAATGATAACTCAAGAAACAAATAATTATTCAGATAAGGTAAACTGTTGCAGATGTGGTTCTCATTGAAGGACATGAGATGGGTCTCCAGTCATCGTCTCCTCACAATACTTCAGTCTGAGACTACTGTAATTCTGGGTGGCTTTTCCACCCACTCTGAGGAGCTCGAGCAGCTTGTTTGGCTCAAATGTGAGCAGCCTGTAGGTCTGCTGGGAAACTGTTTCTTAGCAAGCTGGTTTAGAACCAGCTTTTTCTATTTGAGCTACTGACTTTTCTGATGTGAATCTCTCCTTCAAGTGCAGTATACCTGTGTGGTTAGAGGGCTCTTTGTATGGAATGTGAGAAAAGCACGCTCGACTCGGCGGTGCAGGGGAGGAGGCTGAACTCAGCAGCCTGCCTGGGTGCCCCGGGCAGTGAGTGATCTCGCAGACCAAGGGAGGCTTTGGTCAGCTTCTGTCTCTCAAGCAATTTTGTAAATCTGGCTCTAGGGGGAAAAAAAAAAAGTCTAGTTGTAACTTCTCAGTAGATTTTGGTTATATTTGCAAACCGTTTCAAGGTGATTGACACAGTTTTGGACAGGGTTATTTGTTCTCCAAGCAAATTTAGTGTTGGGCTCATCTGCAGCAGGATCTGCGTATTAGAGTTCTGTTGAGTTTTCTGACCAGCCTTTCTTCAGGCATGAAGTTAATTTGTTTTCTCATGGGTCAAAACCAATGTTAACTCGAGATGAAACTAGCTGTTACAGACAAGGAAAGAACCATTAGCTGGAACAACATGTCAGAAAGACTTGACTGACAGCAGACTAAAATACTATCTGAGCACTTGCTGTCTTTGCTTTCCATTTTAGATTAAAAGTTATTTTTTTCCCCTCCCATCAGCAGTCTGTTACTTCAGAGTAGAAAAAAGCAAATTACATTCAAAACCCTCTCCTGGCTATCTTACTCTTAGTCCTCATGTAGCGTGGAGCACCAGGATCATATAGTTTCCAGCCTTGTGTGAAGGTGGAACAAAATTTACAGTAAAAGTCTTGTACCTTTCTGGACAGTATTTGTGCACATGCTCACAAACAGGTCCTACCACCTGTATAGTGATGAGTCAACCAAAGAGTGCTGTGGCTTCACCATACAGCATTTGATGTGTGTTGTGTTACTGCTACTGTTACTGCCTACAGTTACATCTGGGCTTGAGGCTTGGTTCAGCACTGCACCAGCACACAGTAAGTTCGAAGCAGAAGCTGGGTTATGGATGACTGTCCTGAGGAGATGTGCAGCTAGTTGCGAAATGGCAGTTGTTGGATAGAGAAGCTGCAAAGAATGTCAGATATCCCCAGTTCAGACGTAACTAATCTACAGTTTTAGACTTGTCAGAAGTCTGTGATACATGTATGGAGTCAGCTAGGAGGACCTGAACTTCATTCAAATGTAGTCTTCTTTTCTTTGCGAATTTTATGTGGCTGGATTATGACAGATTACCACCAAAGTGGTAAAGCTGAAGGTTAACACTAAGGTGACAATCCAGGTAGAGACAACAGGACTGATCTATCAGTAAACACTCTGTATTTTGACAAAGTGCAGGAAGGAAGCTGCAGACAAAATGCAGGTTTTGCAGAAACTGGAAAAGTTAAATTATTTTTAACATGGTTATCTATATTTTTTGTTACCTTTAAGGTTTGTTGATAGATTTTAAATGGAACAGGAGTAGAATAATTTGAGGCTAAGGACTGCAGGTAATTTGAAGCTGAAGGTCAGTTGGGTTTCAGTTATCCACTATCTGTTTGATAAGCTCGAGTAACTCTAATAGCTTGCCACTGTACAGTTTTCCAGGAACTGCCCTGGTTTCTCCTTATGTCTCCATCTACTTTTGTTTTATACATATTTCTGATGAGAACTTCAGTAACTTATTTGATGTAGAAGTAATTATTTGCTTGCCTAGAATGTGCTGGCATCTCTCTCTGCACCCCTTGCCCCTTTCCAGGAGATGCTCTCCAGCCCATGGGTCACAGCAGTCACTTTCAGGGACAGGGCACACAATCTCCTCAGCAGTTTGGTCACTTCACCCCAGGGTTCATCCAGGCTGTATGGGGATCTGCTGTCCACACCTCATGACTTTTTGCTCCTTCGTTTATCCTTTCATTTAAGTTCTTTTCCCAGTACTCTCGTCTGAGTCTAATTAGCCTTTGTTTCAAAAAAAAAGAGCAAGCCTAAGGTAAACGTTTGGAAAGGTAGCGCTGTTGCAAAACCTGTATCAGGAGTGTTTAGAGCATTTCTGTCATCCTTAACTAAGGATAAAGCCTTCTTTGGCAAATTTTTAGAAGCCTCTGAGACTCATATTGCTTGCTGGTGTGTCTGGTTTGTCCTTTCAAGTACCCTTGCTTTTTTCCACAGCTGGTATTCATGTTTATTGTGTTTATTCTTTAAAAAAGCTCCCCTAGTTTTTTGCTCATGTCTGGAGGTTGAGCTTCTTACAGAATGGAGATTGTCACATTTTTTATTTCTTCTCTAAGTGGCGCATTGCTTTCTGTGAATTACCAAACTACATTTTTTCCCAGAATAACGAATAACTATTTCTGCAGGTTACCACTTTGCCATCCAGCTGCTATGGCTGCTGATGTGCTTCTCAGAGCTGGCAGTTTATACATATGAAAATTAACTGGTTCATGTTCAATTTCAATTTACCTGTGAAAAGAGCCTAGGAACTACTGCTCCTGCCCTGCCCATTGCAACCTTTCTCCTTTACTCACTCCAACAGGGCTTCTGCTACCAGAATGTCTACTTCCAAGTGGAGCTAGGCTAAAAACATTTTTTGATGGCCTTTTTTTAAAAGGGATCCTGCAATTAAGTAGCACATGAAAGATTCATCCCTTGGCCTTTCTTTGGAAGTGCCCTAAGTGGCACAGCTGTTCTTGGTGTCTTTGCTTCCAAAGCGCAGTCATCAGAGCCCTGCTGGAAACCCTAACCACCCATATGTCTCTTTTAGAGAGACATTTACAGAATAGACAAAGCAATAAATTAATGCAGGAAGATGATGGAGATACTGGGTTCTACGAATCATCAACTTTAAATTCCCTGGTTCTGATACGTCCTCTCATTAAGGAAAAAAAAAAAAAGTTTTTATTTTTCTTTTTTTTTTTAACTTCTAACAGATTGAAGATTGTTTCCAGGGGAGCTGGAAATATGCTAATTATTTTAGCCCAAAGTTCACTTACTAGCAGATACTTTTTTCATCTTACTGTTGAGTGAGGGAGCAACGGTTACCTACAAACAGCCTCACAGTGGATATTTTTTCCTGTTCCCATTAGCAGGAACCTCAGAGGGGGCTTTCTTCTCCTCGTGCTGTAGCAACTGAAGCTAAATTTAATTAAATGTGGTCCACAATCCAATTTATACTTCCCCATAGCAGGAAGATGGAACAAGGAATCTGCTCTGTGACAATGAAGGATTTGTTTTTTCCCAGCTGCTGTTTGTGGAACTTGGGACTACAAGTAATTGGGTTCAAACTTGTCAAAAAACCTTCCTTTGAGGTAGACGTTTTATTTTCTCAATTAGAAGATTGTGTCTTTTACCAAATCAGAGCAGTACACAGACAAATGTATTTGAAACTTTGCAGAATTTATATAATCATATTAATTTGGTAAGATAAAAAAATACCTGGCTGTTACTACTATTTGTTTTATACTTATAATCAACCAATGTAGTGATTATTATTTTACATTTTGTAGGATTTCCATAGACAGAAATAGTTCCTTCATCATGATAAGGGGTTATTGTTTTGTCTAATTAGTAAAAATACTTTTTCCTGCTCAAGGTTTGTCATACAAAACTTTTTTCTTTTTGTTGCCAGAATGCGATCTGGTCACGATTCTTAGATCATCTGTTGAGTCAAATTCAGTATTGTTTGCTATGTGAAACTGAGACAAGACACTGAAAAATATATTTGAATAATATTATAGTCATGCTGAAAGGATCAGTAATTACACATTGGGACTTTCCTTTTGCAGACTCAGGGCACATCTCTACTAAAAAATGATACAGATCAAGGTCTGGCTGGTCTGGCAGTCATATTCCCCAGCAAGGTTTGCATTTGTACAGATAAATCTGTACGAGTATGAAGTATGGTGATATTATTTACTTCAAATATTTATTGGGTGGTAGACACCATCCTTCACTCAGCACTGAGTGAGGGAGGAGCTCTAGGTCCCCCACTGCTACAGGGACACCTCACCGAAGCAGGGTGATGGGTAGAGTCCCTTGTCCATGCTGTCCCCTGAACCCTGCACAGCTGGTGCCAGTGAGGAGGGTGCTCACGGGCTGGCGCTGTGCCCAGAAGTGTGCCAACAACTAAAACAGCCTGTGCAGCTCTGGACTGTTGCCAAAGAAATTGTCTGCCCCACTTGGTTGACTACAGTAGGCAGGACCTAATGCAAATACAAGGATGTACTCAGGTGAGTAATTAGCATAGGATGTGGACATACTGTTTTAAAATGTTGAAGGCATCACAGTGGCATAGCTGTTTGTCTCAGTGAAGAAGAGGAGCATTGTGGATCTGTCACAGCAAAAAAAGTACAAAGTTGTTCTACAAGAAAAACACAGAAGTGCTCAATATGTGAAATTTGAAGGGTTTAGGAGTTAAATACGTAAAAGACAAATGAGCAATGGTGAAAGTATTTTGCTGCGTTTTAGGCAGGTTGGGCTGAAAAGGGATGTGGGTGAAATCCTGGCACACAGAGCACAAACTGCAGTTTCATTTATGTCCTTAGCTGGACTGTGACTTCACCTTGGGACATAAAAAGCTTTCGCTGAAAGTCATGGATGGGTCAAATGCGTGTTCTTATTAATGGCATGCGACAGGGTGTGTGTCGTACTAAAAATGTTTTACTGACCTCTTAAAGATGTGCCATGCATGGAGAATTCTTTTCACAGGATATAGCGAGGGCATTTTCTCTAGTTATTAATTCCTGAGTCTTAACACAGTACTAGTCATCAATGTACAGAAGAGGCCATATCTGATTGATGCACACATTTCCTGGCTTTCCCACTTGCCTTGCTGCTCAGGAGTTCCTGCCCTGCCCTGCTGCCAACATAACTCTCATCTTAACGGCTGTGTCACTTGCTGTAGGTTCAGAATAATTTATTTTTTGTCAAGAAAAGACATGTTTCTCAACATTTAATTTATAGAAAAAAGCCTTCAGATATTTTGATTTCTCAGCTGTCCACCTGAGATATTAAGAAGGAAGGGCTTTATTGTGGCAGAGCTTAACAAAATGAAATGGTGCTCATGTCTGCGTGGTGGGATGTGTTCCAGCACCAAACCTGGTATCATTCCAGGGAGGTGTTGGTGGATGGGTGGTGCAGTGTCTGATGTGGAGCGGGCAGTGCTGCACTGTCCAGAGTTGGTGCCATCCTCAGCCTTGCAGCAGCTGGGACAGGGGCTTAACCTGGCTTCACCCAGCTTATGAGTAAGGAAGCTGATTAAGATCATTAGGTTTTCATTACTGTTTTGATCGTGACAAACTGAATTATTTTTTTTCTGCTATGTACTTGCCTTTATACAATGTTCTGCACTTTGAACAAACTTTAGAAGAACCTTTTGAAAGGAGATGCTGCAGCTACCAAATGTTTTGCACTTAGATCATAGACTTTACAGTGAGGAAATACTTAAACCGCTTCTTAAAGTACTGATGCAGCAACTAGTAGTTGACTATTATTTCTGCTTGATCTCAGCTAAGGCAGAAAGATGTAAAGTGTTCTTTGAATTGTCACATTGCATCTTTCAAGACAATAAAGTCTTGGAGGTTGAGGTTAGAGGGAGCAGAAAGGGCATCTAAAATGAGAGTACTGAAGGCCTCGAGTTGCCTTGAATTATTTCCAGGGTAACTGAGAACTTGCTCTCAATATAGAACTTACAGTTTTCACCAGCACTTGCATGTTATTCTGAAAAGTTGTAGCAATTATGAAAGCTTGAAATCTGTTTGAGATATTTTTGCCATCTAAATTTAATTAGAGGAGGAATGAGTTAATAAAAGCACTAAAATAATTTCTGAGTGCTAGGGAGAGGTGAAAAAAGTGGACGTAAATCTGCCGCATTGAGATAATTAAGCAATGCCAGGCAGGACTCAAGGTTCTGCAGTATCTCAGCAGCTCCTGCATGCTCAGGACCCTGTCTCCAAAATGCAAATCAAAGTGGGAAAGGAAAAGACTACTGTGTCTTCCATCTGCCTCACTATTTTGCCCTTTTTGATGCTGCTTACAGGGAAAATTGTTAAAACTAATATAGCAGTGACCAAATATGGTTGCATATGGGAAACAAATCACGATGGTGATTCCAGGGTCTGTAAACCTGTGTACATCCAGCATCACTTTTAGATTTTACCATCAACTTTCGAGACTACCAGCTGCTGCTCATTTTCTTCTCCATTTCTTGCCATTTGTCACACAGTCTGACAGGTACATCACTCACCTCAGAGGAGCCCTTTTGTGGGCAGAGGTCCACACCACTATGTAAGTTGACCACCACATCTAGCAGCTGAAGAGCGTAGGGCTGTGACCCCAAAATGCCTACAGAGGTAGGGCACTGGACCTGGAAGTTTAACTGAAAGCAAACTGTTTTGGGGAATGCTTATTAAGATACATTTCTTTCCTTCTTTGTTCTCCCATGGTCATTTACATTTGCAGAGGTTGGGTGGTGATTCACCCTTCCTTGCTTGTTTCATTGTACCAGTAATTAGCTCTACGAACAGTGCCATGAGTGCTAGGAAACTTTGGATCTATGTCTTCAAGTCTATTCTGGCTTTAAAAGAAAATAAGAAAACACAAACCAAGGAGAAATTATTATACTAATTTTTAAAAAGCACGTATAATAAGTTCTGTGTCAAAATAGTGAATTCACAGGTAGAGAATTTCTACAAAAATAAGGAGATATTTTTTCTAAGTTCTAGGTGGCTTGAAATGAAAGCATGCAGATATGTGATATACATATGGAAAGATAAAACCTGCCAGCAGTTTGTCTGTGAAGACCAAGAGAACTAACTGTCACCCAGAAAAATAATACCTTGTAATTTGATTTTGTTTGGAAACCAGATAGAGCTTTTCAAGAGCAGTAACACCACCCCACCTGCACTGCAATGGTATGTTCAGAACAGCTGCTCTACTGACCCCCAAAGATCATCCCATTTATAAGGCTGAGTTTCTCCTGCAGTCCCAGACCTATGGTACTGGTGCCTGCATGCCAGGCTCCACCACTCCCCAGCCTGGCCACCTTCTCCACGCTGCCATCAGTGCAAAACAGGCAGCCTCTGCAAAGAGTTCATGCATGCTCCTGCTGAGCCTGGGAAGAACATAGGATTTCACTCACCGGTGTAAGCTGCTGCTGGGAAATGATATTTGTTATAGCTGCCAACGTTTGGGCAGGTTTCAAAGAAGATTGAGGCTTATCTGTAATGGCACTGACATGAGTGATCTGAGCTGTGCCTGCCTTTCTCTTCCCTGCTCTGACAATATTCGTGGAGCATAACCAGCAGGAAACACTTCTTTTCCCTCTATAGCTTAGTCCTTCTGTCTGTCTGCAGAAGTTCTGGTACTGAGACACAGTGACCTGGGAGGACTGTGTAGCCTGGATGTAAGAGGGAAAAAGACTGCTTGCTTTGATAGCAGCATGTCCTTTGAATGAGCATAAGCTTCTTGTAAGTTTAAGTAAAGATAATAATCCCAGCATGAGTAAAGTTAGTGACAAATCTCTATTGATTTCAGAGAGGTCAGAATTTAGCTTACAAGCCTTAATCTTTTCGCAGCCTGAATTTTCTGGGAGACATGAACTTGACCATTGGTCGATGCTAAAACTCCTTTTAATGCTCTAGAAATGAAGGGGTTCTTTTGTTCCACTTTATGAAGTGATGTAGCTGAAATAACATTTCATTAAGTGCTAGTTAAAATGTAGAATTTACAGTCTAAATACAGAAGAACAAGCACGTAACAAGGCTATAGCATAGAGCATGTACTGGATTCTATTGAATTCTTAAGAGACAGTTTAAGAGACAGTCTGTGTTCTGGAAACAAAGAATTTTCTATACAGAGAAAATAACCAGAAAGAAGGATACATTTCATTTGCTGACTAGAGAATCACAGCAGTCTATGATAGCCAAATTAAATAACAGACTTATAGAAATCTGTGGCCAGGAAAGGGTATGGTTTTTTTTTCTTGTAGAGTGCTCTTGTCAATCCAACATTCCAGACATTGCTGCACAGACTTTTTCAGAAGAGAGCCGTGAGTAATTTTTGAGTTCTGCTGGCAGACACCTCTTAGTAAAAAAGAGGAGAAAGATTTGGGCATACTGAGTTTCCTTTTAATCTTCTCACATGCCCAAATGTTGAGTCTGCAAGGAAAGGTTAATGGTATCTTTAACAAGCATTAAAAAAACCCTGGATGCTCTAAATCCTTTGAAAGCTTCAGAATAAGTTGTCACATAGATCTCGACAGTTTAGATGGCCTAAATGGTTTTTTTGACACCTACTGACTGCATGATCGCCTGTCTGCTTGGCAGACAAGGATGCCCACAGACTCTTTCTCTATCTCCTTCTGTGTTTTTTTTTTTTCTTTCTTCTCTAAGGCTACAAGTCTTTGCCATGAGTGCCACATTTGAAGGAGTTTCTGCTTTGTTCTGTTCTTCTTAAATGTGTTTGGGGGCTTGTTTGGTGTGGATTCTTTGCTCTTCTTTTGTGTGCTGGTGGTTTGCAGAGCTGATTTGTTTGTCTGAAGGTGGAGTGGTGGGATTGCAGGAGAGCATCTATCTGCTCCACAGCAGGAGGTGAGGGCTGGATCAGGCTGGTGAAGGACCTTGCATCAGACCATTGAGGCAGCACGGACTTCTTGCACTTCTCTCTTCTCTTCCAGTTGGCAGTATTTTGGGGATGAGCTGGGATTTTACTGTCGAACAAATCAAAGTTCCCTCTCCTCTAAGGGACAGAAGTTTTTGTCTCAGAGTCCTAGCTCCAGTGAGTCCTGTGCTGCACCCAAGTTTTGGTAGGACTTTGTGCCTGCGCTCAGTTATGGGTGCAAAGGAGCAGCTGCCGCAGAAGCAGTGGCCTTCCAAATGTGGTGCAGGCAGACTGCCTGCTTAAACCCATGGATGCTTGGCAGTAGCACTGTGGCAAGAAGTGTCCTGCCAAGTCGTGAGCTGGCATGCTGCCCTCCATTCAGGCTCGGACTGTAGGCAGCCAAGTGACCAGCAGCTGTGGCTGTGAATAGCAGGAGGGCGTTAGTCCAAGAACAACAAAAAGAAAAGCTTCTTCAGCTACCTATGGAGGTTTTGTTGTCTCTTCGAGATGTCTTCCCATTTCAAGGGGAACTGGAAGGTGGAAGGTGCCCTAATGCAGCCACTCTTTTTGGATCTCATCCACTGGGATCCCCCAGTTACGCACCTCTGGTTTGGGGAATGTTGTTGCTCAGTCTGTGGCTGCAGTAGGTAGGAGTGTGTTCGCTTGAATGCATAGAATGAAGTCTGCAGCTGCAAGGAGAGAATTTCTTCTCTCTCTGCTCTTTTTGTTTCAGTACAGCAACTGAAGCAACCTGTAAACCCTTGTCTTCATCCTGCAAATGGTTTCTACACCAGCTTTCCTTTTATTGGCTGCACAAGGACTATTTTTGTCTTGAAGCGTGTCAAAGTGCTTGAACAAACGAGGTTTACAGTTTTTAAAGGGGTTGACAGATGTCAACAGAAGCTTCAGATTCTTGACCCTTTGTACAGCCTTTCAGATACCAGGCGGGATTCTTGCTCCCCATCCATTTCCACAGTCTTCTACAGCCTGGAGGTATGTTCTGTCAAAGGCAACCTCAACCACATCCCCAAAAATCCCAAACAAACAAAAAGTCTGAAAGGAATTCTCTTGGAAATGGCATGAAGCCAAACAGTAAATTTAGAGCTGGGGTGTGCATTGTAGAGGTTTCACTTTAAGTGGGAACATGCATAAAACTGTATGCTGAGCATCCAAAGTGAAATTGGCTGGGGAGTAGAAGAAAGCCCAGTGAAGTCTTGCCTTCAGAAGCTCAAGGGCATCACTGTCTATGCAGGCACACTTCTTACTTGCATGTTGAACACAGGGAAGTGATTTCCACTAGTCTGTCATAGAAAGTTAATGTTTTGGGACAGGCTCATGATCTATTTAAAGGCATTTCTGCAGCAGCCTGCGAGATCCTCACCCCAGCATCTCTCATCAGCTGTCAGGCTGGTGGAATTTCCTGGCTTTTGAAATGCTTGTGGTCCATGAAAATGGCAACGAGGACCTGGGAGAGAGCATGAGCCAGACTCCCTGCTGACCACAGAGCTTCCCTCACCATTTGTCATAGAAACACTTAAATAGCTTTCTAGCCATGGCTCCAAGAAATAAAAGCTTGTCCAGCACTAGTATCTTTAGGCTGTGTATCACACAGAGGGGTATCAGTGTCTGTGCCAGAGTACCCACCACAGGGCTGTTACCTTTCATCATCTTTATCTTCTTGTCTGCTGAGAGGCAGTTTAACATCTCAGCAGGTTTGGGAGCACTGATCCTAGGGGTGACAGGGCGTTAAGGACAGCTAACTGTGCACAGGGGCACCTCCAGGCCCCCCTCAGTGATTCCTGCTGCGGTTTCTCTGCTGGCAGTGTACTCCATGAGCTGGAGCTGAGCGCTTTCCTGAGACAAAACCTAAACTGCAGATGTTGGCCAGCTGTGTTCAGCTGGACCAAAGCTCTGCCTATCTCAACGGAGAAGCCAAAAGCAGGTCCTTACAAAGGCAAAAGGCCGGGATGAAACTGGAAAGATCAGTCCTCTGATGCAGCACCCCAGCTTCTAGCAGCAGCGTCAGACATGAGCCATTCTTACACTAAGTAACTGAGGTGCAGTGAGAATCATGTAACACTCCCAAGTGTCTTCAAGGAGGGCTTAAAAGATGATTAATGCTCCAATATCTGCTTAATTACGAGTGCATATCAGTCACCAGATGATATCTAGACTGAATTTACAGTTTGAATCTTTTTCTATGGAATATGGGTATCATAAATGTGAGAATGAGGGATGTGCATGTTGATAGCACAAAAAGGCAAAAAAATTATAAAGTTGTAATGTTTTGGAAATACAAAGTGTAAGACACCACATACTGTCCTCAGTGCTTTTGATGAGGCATTTCTGAGTGTTTTAAAACTAATCTAAAATTACAGTTTTTTGTGATAGAGGTGTTTAAAAAAAGATGAGAGGTAATACAGGTTTGTCTGAAGTTACTGAGCAGATAAAGACCTGCAAACATAACCATGCCTCATGAGAGCCTATTTGTACTCTTAGATAATTCTGATGAGCTGCTTGCTTATATAGTCATTCACAGGATGGGGCCCTGGGTCTGTTTGTATTATTAACCAGTAATACTACTGGATTAATGTGTCTGCATAGTTTTCATATTTTAATCATGACTTAAATATATCTAGGTGTTGGGCAGGGTGAGGCAGCAGGTGGGAGGTTTGCAGTGCAGCTGAGGGGGTGACCAGGGAGAGGCTGTGCAGCACTTTACAGGGCTTTCAGCAAACACCAAAAACAATGCCCAGTTGCTCTGCAAGCACAAAAATTAATTCCACTTAAAGGAGAGTTAAGGGTGGCAGGCTGCAACAGCTCTTGGGGTGCCTAGGGAGGGAAGCAGCTCACAGCAGACATGTAACAGCACCACGAAACATTCCTTAGAGTTGCTTTGGTCAAGAGTTGCTAATGAGGGTTCAAGGTGGTCTGGAAAGACTTGAAGGGCTGGCAGGACCAGGCGCAGCTTTGTGCCATGTGATGGGAGCCCTGCAGTGTGGCAGGGATGGGGTGTGGATGTTGCAGCGGAGCAGCAGTCTGCATGCCAAGTGTTGGTCAGACAGCAGGTTGATTTGGTCAGTACTGCGTATTTATGAGGTGTCTGGCTTCTGAGGTCAGGAGTGGGGGGGTTCCTGTGGCTTTCTGAGACGTTTGATGGGGCCTGGTGCTCTGGTGTGTGTGGAAGCAAAGGTGAAAAGTTTTGTTCCTTGCTGGCGTGTGGCCAGCAGCAAAGTTGTGTGTCACATCTCAGTGTATCTCACCTTAAGTGCTTTCAAGTGGGGCACTGGCCTATAAGTGGTTACAGATACCTTGTCCAGGGTGATACGGTGTATTACTGCAGTGCTATATAAGTAATTATTTGTAATACTGTACTGTGTGTGAAGAGGTAACCTTGACAAGTTTATTTCTGGTTATGATTTGGGTGATGTCAGTAGTTTAGCTTCATCCACTGTGTACTTTACTCTCAAAACAGCTATAATCTTGTCTCCTTTTGTTTTTCATAGCGCACTGATTTAACCTCTTGTCAGGAAAGAAAAAAGATTTATTGAAAGGTCAGAGTTATATGTGGAAGGCTGCCACAAACAAAACCTGATTTTATACTTAATGCAGTAATTCTAGAGGATGGTGTCAGTGAGGGCATAACTGAAATAATTTTTAACATGATAATCTTCAGAAATAAAACTTTTAAAATTATGGCCACATTAGCTGCTTCCATTCTTTGGTCATATGTGCAAATCTTGGACAAAGGGTAGGAGTTTTTTTTCCACTTTATGTGAATTCAGTCTGTTCATGCTGCAGTGTAAATGGATGGGATTCTTTTTGAACCAGCCCTTGGCTGGAAAACCAGTGAGTATGACTCAAAGCTGCTGTACAGAGAAGGAGAAGGTGTTAATTTGTCCAGGATTTAAATGTGCCTGTTCCTGGCACAAGATAGCCTGGCAATCATTTGACATCAGACCCCCTCCCCTGCAGAGCAGAATAGGACAATGTCATTGTCCATTACAGCTGGTATCAGTTTGACTTTGAATTTAAATGTGCCAGGAAAACAGAGTAAAGACAGGCACCCTTCTGTTGCCTGCTGCACATGTCTCTGTATGTATGGAGTTTGGGCTCTACTAGTTCTTAACTTGGCACCTTCTCGGGGTATTGGGCATTTATTTATTTGACTACAGCACAACAATTTTCCATGCTGCTCTTTGTAGCCCTAGGGAAATCACACACGTGGGTTGGTTAAAGATGATAGCATTGCCTTGGTGCGTTTTTCCGTAGCAGTAGGTAATGGGTAGGCTGTGTGAGTTAATAGTACTTGGACAGTTGTGATTTTGTGATGCACAGCCACTCGGGCTGCCTGGCTGTTATGACAATGATTTTGGGGGGGGGGGGGGTGTGGGTGTTAGCTTTTAAAAAAAAAAAAAAAATCCACAGCTTTCTCTTATAAGAAAGTGAAAATCACAACATTTGGTCATCTGATTTCTTATTCATTGCCATCTCCTCAGCCTGCCAACATGGCATTACACACATTATTAGTAAAAGAAGAATTAAAAAGTGCAGGACTAGAAGGACACAAAAGACGCTGGTCAACTGGGACAAGTGGGACGTGCATCTCCCCTTTTTCCACTCCATCAGGAGGAGGCCAGAGGCTCAACCCTTTGGACCCCCAATGTTCTTTCTGCTTGCTGAGATTCAAATAGCCAGAAATTCTGGAACTTCCTTCATAAGGCTGCAGTCCTCCTGTACCCATAACTGACCATCTTACTCAGAGTCTGGCCAGGTCTGGCCACCATCAGCTTTCAGAGATTGTGCTCCAATTTTGTTTTCTAATACACAAGGTTGAAGGAAGCCACTGTTGTCCACTGGAGATCAAGAGTGCATAAAAAAATCTAATGCAATTTCTCATATTGTATCTGTCGTCCCTTGTTCATTGTTTCCTGTATCTCTACTCATATATTCCTGGTTGTAAAAGCTTTCTCTTTCCTGTTGCTATGGTAAAAGCCTGCCAAAAAAGGAAGAATTATAGCAGCAAGATCCACTGGCCTACAAAATAATCAGAACATAGTTGTTCTTTTAGAGAGCTCCGCTTTTAAAGTAGCTGGTAGAAAATCTGTAGTGGGACAGGGAGATGGCCAAAGTACAGGGACAGTGTACATGGGTTTGGATACCATCAAAATTCCAGCTGATGGGCAAAATTGCTGCTTCTGATCAGTGAATCTGTACAACTCACAGGAATCTTCCATGATTGCAATAGTCAAAGTAGTAGGCACTCAAAAAAGCAATCCTGGGCTTTTGTTTCTGTAAATAACCTTCCAGCTCCAATGTGATTTTACTCCTCTATATACATGAATGTCATTGATACAGTGTTGTATTACAGTGGCTCATCCTTGCTGGAGGCATGGTCCTTTTCCAACAAACTGATTTGAAATGAAATGAAGACCAAACTATGAATTTTTTGGTTCATCTCCCAGACTATAAAAATGGATGGTGTCATTAATGATTAACACAGCAGCTGGTAGCTCAGAGGAGATCTGGAAGAAAACACTGCAGTGTCTCCAGTCTCCACTAAATATATTGGCTTAACAGTTTTCTGTGCTCATCCTATCTTATTTCAGTATACACATTTGAACCCCAGCAGAGCGGATCTCTGCCTTCATATATGGTTTAAGATCAGTAAGGATGCATTAGTTTCTAGTTTCATCAGATAATTTTTTGCAGTGTTACTACTTCATGCTGGTTTGCAGTTCTCTGTAATGTTGGCAGTGGTTTTTAGAATGCGTTTCTATTTTGAACCAGTGAGGCATCTAAGCTTTCCAACATCATCTTAACCACAGCATGGTTACAACATATAGTAATCAAGTGAAAGTACACACCAATTTTGCGTTTGCATGGACATCACTTCTGGCATATTATTTTGCTATTGAGAAGTCCTTTTTATAGCATTAAACTGTTTAAAAAATAGATACATACCTTGTACTCCTGTTTACTCCTTGATGCTGGATTACAGTGTGCCTGGGCAACTGACAAAACTCCAAGGAACCAGTCTCTCAAAAGAACCAGAGGGGTGTTTTTAGACTGTTTCCAGAATGTGATTAACTGCTTAGTACTCAAGAAATAATAAAAAAAAATAAATTCAAACAAACAAACAAAAAAGCAAAGACAACAAAACAAACAAACAAACAAACAAAAACAACACACAAAAAAACCCCTAAAATAAAACCCTACCACACAGCAATTGTGCATGTAGCATAAACCATATGATAAAGTGGTAAGAAATCTGGAGGCTTTTGCCTGTTACTTTAGACGATCAGTGTGAGCATATATTCTCTCATAAATTGAGTTGTTTTATGTTAATAAGTACACCTCAGTCTCTGGAACCTTCTATAAGTTTTAAAATAGCTATCTGTAAATATAGGTACACCTTTTTCCATAATATTTGCTGTAAAATATTGCTGAATGCATGTATAGTACACAGGTTCCTTCCCTGGCAGAGATGGGGCAGATGCAGAAGCTCATTTGTGCACAGTTATGGTGGATAATACCTCCAGAGTTTATCAGGAGCTTGTTTCCTTGGTGTACTTGATGACACCAACCAGCATGGTCCACCTGGCAGTCAGCAGGCTGATCTCAGCCCAGTGGGTGCTTGTTTAGCTTTTACAGGGCAGCAGAAGGAGCTGCTACTCAAATGGTTGCCCAGCACCTCTTGCAAGGAGATCTCTCCGAGCCAGATGTCGTGCTCATGCCAGGAAGAGGATGGAGGAGGAAGGTGGAGGCAGGTATTCTGCTCTCGTGGGCCCAACAGAATCCTGAGCCCTTGCCATAGCTGTTTGTGAGAAAGACAGCAGGTGGGAGGATGCTGTGGCCTGGGGCATAAGTGTGTGGTAGCAGAAGTAAGAGCTGCCACTGCTGTGTCCCACCACAGGACCTGAAATCCAGCTCCAGCTGGTGTAGCTGCAGAGGCTGAAGTACACTGAAGTGTTTGTAATTGTGGTTGGTAACAATTCTCATTTGCTTTCACTGGCCTGAGTGGATATGTGCTTCTTCCATTAGAGATCCGAGCTCAACTCGTCGAGCAGCAGAAATGTCTGGAGCAGCAGACTGAAATGAGAGTGCAGCTTCTTCAGGATCTTCAGGATTTCTTCCGCAAGAAGTCGGAAATAGAGATGGAGTATTCCCGAAATTTGGAAAAACTGGCAGAGAGGTTCATGGCAAAAACAAGAAGTACAAAGGACCATCAGCAGTACAAGTAAGAGCGATTTCCTTCCCCCTCGCCCATGTGTTAGCTATGGCTGGAGTGCTATACTCTTTGCTTCAGCTGGTTTTGTGTACTGCCAGGTTGAGTCCAAGTTCAAAGACATGTTTAGAATTCCCATCCCTATTTGGTAGCATAGTTCTCATTGCAATTGAAGGTAGCTAGGTACCTAAATGCTGATTTGTTGAGTTGGCCCTCTGCAGTTATTCAGGTAAGCTTCTGACAAGTGGTATCAGTTTCTTAAAAGGTAGGCTGCACACGTGTTATCCCTAACCTACCATATGGAATTTAAACCACTTCTAGCCAGTGTCTAGAAGAGCTGCAGAGCCCCAAAAGGGCTGGAAAACTGTGTGCTGATCTGTTGCAGTGGAGTTGATAGGATTTTAATCAATAACCATTGCAAAAAGGACAGGAGTTTTGGGGAAAAAAAAGGCACTGGGAAAGAAAATTATTTTGATTTGTTGTTGCATGTGAACTTGTGATGCCTCTTGACCCCTCTTATTCCCAAAAATGAAGATGATGTGAACAGTTTAATGTATGCCTTTCATGGCATAGTAACTTGTGTGCAAAGCGAAAGTGGTCGGGTGGTTTCTGGCAGAACATGTACAGCATGTTTTCTAAAGTGTTTCAAATGCAGTACTTGTTGGCATAGTCTCATCTGGTTGTTTTCCTGACTTGAGAGGCAATTAATGAATGCCTCACCCTGTTATGCTTAGGAATATAAACCAATAATTTGTGCTGGGCCCTGCCTTGGGTCACAACAACCACAGGCAACACTACAGGCTTGGGGAAGAGTGGCTGGACAGATGCCTGATGGAAAAGGACCTGGAGGTGTTGGTTGATATCTGGCTGAATATGAGCCAGCGTGTGCCCAGGTGGCCAAGAAAGCCAACAACGTCCTGGCTGCCCAGGGAAGTTGTGGAGTCACCATCCCTGGAGGTATTTAAAAGACATGTAGGTGTGGTGCTTAGGGACATGGTTTAGTGGTGAACTTGGCAGTCTTAGGTTAATGGTTGGACATTTAAAGGTCCTTTCCAACCTAAATGGTTGTATGATTCTATAATTTGTGTTTGTAAAACTACAGGATAAGTACCTTTTTCCACTATCCAGTCAGTGCTGTGCTAGAGATACACAGACAGAGCTTTTGTTTCAGGAGAAAAGTCTTTTCCAAACACATCTGGCAAAGGAAAGGTTAATTTAAATTACAGCTTGTACAGGTCAAAGAGTAATAGCATGTATTTCTTAAAATTCAGTTAAGTGACTCAGTGATTCCCTGGAATAATCAACTTGTGCATATGTCACCACTTCAGAGAAAGCCCAGGCTTCTGTTCTGCCCTGTGCATACAAACATCTTTCCTCGTTCTTAAACATGTTGAATTCAGACCAGCAGATGTGCACGGGGGTTGTGACTGGAGTCCTGCCTTTGGCTTTGTTCTGCAATTCTCTGATTACTTTGAGCAAAGGCTTCAGCAAAAGTCACTTTAATGGGTGGTCCCCTGTGCTGGTCCCACCATCCCCCCCCAGAACAGGCAGGAAGGATTTGCTCTGGGACATGCAGAAGCAGTGACGACGAAGTAATAATCAGCATGGCACTTCAGGGCTCCCTTGTTGGCTGACCTGGCTGATAAACACCTGAAGCTCCTTGCTGTAACACTGCTAAAAGATTAAACTCAAACAAAATAGGAAGGTTTCCTTAGCTCACTTCTGATTCATAGCAAAGCAAAGCACTGATGATTAAGGAAAGGCTTCTGTCTGTTAATAATTCATCGTTGCTTTGATTCTGGGTGTTAAAACTAAAGGTGGACAATTAGAAGAGGAATTAAAGGGCATATTTCTAACAGTAAGAATAGTTAATTATTAGAACAATTTACCAACTCTGGCTGTTTTGTCTTCAAGTGCTTGATGCTTTCAACTATAGAAGTCCTGCACAAGAGGGGAAAAAAAAAAAAGAGCTGCAAAGTTTCTAGAGCACTTAGTTCAAAGACAAACTTCAAATTAAATTTCAACAAAATCCTAAGGTAAATTTTATAAATAGGCTTTTGTTGTCTGTGAAACAGTTGTTGAACTATATATATTTTAATTGTGCTTTGTCTAAAAGAAATGAGAAGTCATCTGAGATTTCACTTTCTGCAATATTAAAAACTTGGAGTGGGCCTACAATGCAAAAAACCAATCAGGAAAATTCAGAACTGGACCACTGCAGAAAAAACCCAGTCTTGCTGTTTGTCTTGTATTTGGGCCATCTGGGATTGGCAGTAGGAGCGTATTTAAGAGTGCTGTGAGTTTATGAATGCTGATCACAGACTATGTATGCTTGTGACATTTCCTTCTACTTTTATAGCACTTATAAAAATCTGTTTCAGTGCAACAGCTACACCTGCAATTTTGCTCATGAAGGATTTGAGATACGCTTGCAGTGCTTGCATATTTGTAATGTCGAAATTAAATTACTGTTACTCTTTCAGCAGTGACCTTCATTGATTTAAAATATTTACATGTGCTCCATTTGTAAGCAACTGTAAGCTTTGTGGCAAGATTTTTTCAGTACTTTCAGGTGGCTTGCAGTATTCTGAATTCTTATACTTTTTTGATATTTTTGTATCCATGCCTCATGGGTTTTATAGAATGTGTCTTTTAAGAGTGATCTGAAGCTTGCCTAACCCAAGTTATTCCATGAACAGATTGACTGACTGTCCAGAAGCAGTTGTTGTTTTTCCATAACAAGTTATGACTGTAAATGTCAGGGAGATGTTTGTGTTAATAATGTAACTTTTTCATTTCTATACATAATACATGTGTGTATCTCCTCCCTAGGAAAGACCAGAACCTCTTGTCACCAGTGAATTGCTGGTATTTACTCCTGAACCAAGTGAGAAGAGAAAGCAAAGACCATGCAACATTGAGCGACATCTACCTGAACAACGTGATCATGCGGTTCATGCAGATAAGTGAAGACTCCACCAGAATGTTCAAGAAGGTAATGCCTCTCCTGCAGTTCTCTAGCCGGCTTTTAAGATGCATGAGGGAGGCAAAAGTGTCCTAATAGGTAGCATTTGAGAAGATTCAGCACACATAGCATAAAATCTGCTTTAGCACACATATAAATTCTTCATGACTGTTCTCACAGAGCAAATCCTTAGTGCTGAAATGCCTGGGAACCTGCTGTATAAGCTGGTGACCTCAAGAGCTGAATCGCAAATATCCAAAAGACAAGGCAAAAAGCCTGTTCTTCTCTCAAAAGCAAGCTTGTCTACCCATGCAGAAAGGAAGCATTTTTCCCTAAGGACTCCCAAAATAGTAATGCTGTATTAATGAATTATTTGTAAAAACAGTATTTCATTGTAACTCTGTCATGAGAGAAACGGATTAAAGCCAAACTAAGGGTGTGTCTTGTAGTGCCTTGGCATAAAGATGGTAGCGTGTGCTGCGATTCTCCTAAAAATGTTTCCTTTCCTTCCCAATATTAAATATGAGCATATACTTTTGATAACATAACTACTTATATTAGATCATTTAAGCATTGTCTCTGTACATGTTTGTCCTTGTACGTGCCTGTTATGTGCTTTCCTAACACATACAATGTGTAAATCCCTCTTGTGCTAAACAAGCACTCTAGGCCGCCTTAGTTCGAGGTCCATGTAATGTGTTTGCAGTCATCATTATAATGTTGCAAAATAAAAATAGATTGTAAATGCATATCGGTCAGTCACAGTGGGGTGCTGGTCAGCAAATGTCATTCAAAAAGGAGTTAAAAAAGAACAAAGGTTAAAGAATGTAAAGTGTGTGACAAAATGATGGCAAAGGTACCAGATTAGTGTTTTCAAAATAGGGAACTGATTTCACATACACCTGACACCACAATCCTAGATAGATAGCAATGGAATGGGGAGAAGAATCACATAGGGGGTGAATAGGTTTTACTTGGAGGAGAAAAATATGAACCAAATTTATTTGCGTGCATTAAAACCTTCAACAGTGATACAGTTGAAATTTATGGTTTCTCAGTCAGTAATGGTCTGTTCATATAATATGCCTGATGCATAAAACTGTAGTTCCCAAACCACTAAACTTACTAATTGAAGTTGAAAAGGTAATGGGAAAAGCAGTTTGAGCATGCTGCAGTACTCTCTATGTGGAAATATCTCAGACTTGTTTGAAACAGTAGAAATTTTTCAGTAATATCATAGAATCATCGAAAGGTTAGGGTTGAAAGAGACCTTAGAAATCATCTAGTTCCAACCGCCCCACGTGGACAGGGACACCTCCCACTAGACCAGGTTGCTCAGAGCCCCATCCAACCTGGCCTTGAACACTTCCAGGGATGGGGCTTCCACAACTTCCCTGGGCAACCTGTTCCAGTGTCTCACCACACTCACACTAAAGAATTTCCTCCTAATGTCTAATCTAAATCTCCCATCTTCCAGTTTTAAGCCATTACCCCTTGTCCACTCACTACACGCCCTTGTAAAAAGCCCCTCCCCAGCTTTCCTACTGTAGCCCCTTCAGGTACTGGAAGGCCACTATAAGGTGTCCCTGGAGCCTTCTCTTCTCCAGGCTGAACAGCCCTAACTCTCTTAGCCTGTCATTGCAGGAGGTAGAGCTGTTAGGAAATTGTCTGGTTTTATTGATGAAGAACATAGGCTGTCTGCATCTATGTTTAGTCCAAATGGGCAGCTTCAGCCATAATGGTCTTTAAAGGTCCCTTCCAACCCAAACCATTCTATGATTCTGTGATCATTTCAGTCAGATATGAACAAGCAGTCTAACTTAAGGTACGTCACTGACTGTCTCAAAAATGTTTAGTGGATGTCCAGCAGGCAGCAGATTAGGTGCAAAATGCACGTGTCCTGCACTGCAGTCCCCCTTGCAGGAAAGAGGTCACTGGAGCAAAGAGAAGGTGCACTTAGAATGAGAAAGGAGACATCCAACACTCTCCACCATTCTCTCTAAAGAAAATGATGTGGAATTTGTTGGAGATCAGTAAACCTCAAATAGACTATTTAACCAATTTCGGCCACTTTCTGTATGTTACTTTTGAAAAAGACTAGATTTGGAATAAAAACCTGTTGGAGAGAAATATAATCGGTTTCAGTGGGTGTCGTCTCTGTGAAAGTGAATAGGATTTATTCACAGAGTTCAGATTAGAGAGAAACCATATCCTGCAGATCATTCTACACTGGAGTCTGATCATGCTGTTCCGTGAAATATGTTCTTTCTCTCTTAGGAGTAATAAATGTAAATAAGAAGAGTAGTAATATGAAGATTTCAAAAATCAAGACTAACAAGTGGATGCTTAATATCTTACTGCAGTCCAGAGTAAAGAGCAGGAAATGCACTGGTCCAACCTACTTATACTCCCCTGGCTATCACAGTATTGCATATAGGAGCACTTAATGTCTCCTTAAGTAATTTCCAAATATCAGCTAATCAAGCTTGTCACGGTTTGACTCAGAATCAAAAAATAAACCAGAGACAACAATGCTCTCGATCCCCTCCCCCTCCCACCCAGGTAGGGAAGGAGAGAGAGAATTAGGAGAGAGACTTAGCTGGATTGAAAACTAAATTAGACAGCTTGAAATATATACAAGTATGTTCAGGAATGTGCAAAAGCCTCTTGCCTCCCTCCACCCTCAGAAACTCCCCCAGCACTCTCCTTATCTGTGAGCAGTCCCAAAATCTCACAGCCTGCAGGCGGGAGATAACATCAGAGCAGACAGGGGCTAAGGGTAGAGTTATGAGGTGCCTGAGCCTGGGGGTCGATGGTGATGGATGGATGGATGGATGGAGTCCTCCCCGGATGCCGGGCATGGACGGAAGAGAAGGGAAGAAGAAGAAGGAAGGAAGTTGTCTTCTTTGATCTCTGACCTTCCTCGGAGCTTACATACATATATGGAATGGAATACCTTTGGTCAATTCTTCTGTCTGTCTAGTCCAGCTCCCCTACGGGGGGTCATAGATACGACTCTCCTGCCCTGGTAGCCTCTGTAGCAGCAGAGCTAAGAAGCGACCTTGGAGTCTCAGCAGTAACATAAACATTCCAGTGTTATCAGCCCACTAGCTGGAACACTTGTTGCTAATTAAAAGAGAGCTTACTGAAGAAAAAAAAAAATCAGTAAAATGAAAATTAGCTTCATCCTGGCTCAACCCAGGACATTCCACCCTTTATTCCATACCATATATTACATATAGGCTCTATATTTTACCAACTGTCAAATTAAGGATAACTTTGAGGTACATGTTGTACTTCACCATCCTCCATCATTACACACCAAGTACCCTGAGCAAAAGCAACACCCCGGACAGGTTTACCTTCGCCTGAAGGAGGATAAACCCAAACACTTTTTCCCAACAGATTTCTTTCACATATCACTGGGACTTTATCCCCATCCACTGTCTGCAAAAGGTCTGACTGAGCAGGACCAGCTCTACTGATGGATCCCCTGATATTAACTAGCCAAGTGGCCTTTGCTAAATGTTTGTCCCAATTCTTAAAGGTTCCACCTCCCATTGCCTTCAGGGTAGCTTTCAACAGACCATTGTACCTTTCAGTCTTCCCCGAGGCTGGAGCATGTTACGGGATATGGTATATCCACTGAATACCATGTTCTTTGGCCCAGTCAGTTGCAAGATTGTTCTTGAAATGAGTCCCACTGTCCGACTCAATTCTCTCTGGGGTACCGTGTCACCACAAAACCTGCTTCTCAAGGCCCAGGATGGTGTTCCGGGCTGTGGCATGAGGCACAGGATATGTTTCCAACCATCCTGTACTTGTTTCCACCATTGTAAGCACATAGTGCTTACCCTGGCGGGTCTGAGGCAGTGTGATGTAATCAACTTGCCAGGCCTACCCATACCTGTACTTTGAGCACCTCCCCTCATACCATAAAGGTTTTAACCTTTTAGCCTGCTTGATTGCAGCACAGGTTTCACACTCAGGAATCACCTGCGAAATAGTGTCCATGGTTATGTCCACCTCACGGTCACGAGCCCATCTGTATGTTGCGTCTCTGCCCTGATGACCTGAGGCATCATGGGCCCATCGAGCTAAAAAGGGTTCACCCTTATGTTCCCAGTCTAACTCTATTTGGAACACTTGAGCAGCTTCATCTGCTCGTTGGTTGTGTCGATGTTCCTCAGTGGCTCAAATCAGAGGTACGTGTGCATCTTTACAACCAGTTTCTCCATCCGAGCTGCAATGTCTTTCCACAGCTCAGCCACCCAAATAGTTTTACCCTTTCGCTGCCAGTTGTTCTGCTGCCACTGCTTTAGCCAACCCCACAAGGCATTTGCTGCCATCCACGAGTCAGTGCAGAGATAAAGTCTCAGCCACCCCTCTCGCTTAGCAATGTCCAAAGCCAGCTGGATGGCTTTTACCTCTGCAAATTGACTCGATTCACCTTCTCCTTCAGCTGCTTGTACAACTAGTTGTGTAGGACTCCACACGGCAGCTTTCCACTTCTGGCAGTTCCCTACAAGACGACAGGAGCCATTGGTGAAAAGAGCAAATTGTTTCTCAGTCTCTGGTAGATGAGCATATGGTGGAGCTTCCTGAGCTCGTCTCACCACTTCTTGTGGTGGCATTCCAAAGTGTGTGCCTTCTGGCGGGTTTGTAATTGCTTCTATGATACCTGGACAATTAGGCCTTCCTATTTGAGCTCACTGGGTAATCAAAGCAGTCCATTTACTCCAAGTGGCATTGGTGGCATGATGGATAGGAGAAAAGTTATTCTGGAACATGAAGCTCAGTACTGGTAATCTGGGCACCAGGAGGAGCTGCGCTTCACTGCAGATCACTTCTGAAGCGTCTCTAACTCCTCCATATGCTGCAAGTATCTCCTCAGTTGACGTGTAGTTGGCCTCGAAACCTCTGTAGCTCCAGCTCTCGATTCAACAGTTAGATCATTTAATTTTGTATATTACAGTTTATTAACTTAATAGCGTTATGCATCACTCTTACCATCTTGTTTTAGTTCTCCCTCTGTCTTGCAGCAGCAGCTTCTGCATCTTTGGAGGTGCTTTAGCTCTACATCCAAGTCTGTAGATAAACTATACCAAGTCTGTGATCAGAGCAGATCTCCATCATTCTGCTCCGAACCCCAAGTCTGCTTGTTGCAGGAAGTATGTCAGAGTGGATTGCTCAATTGCTCACAGGCAAGATCCAGGCAGACAACAGCAAAGTCACTCTGAGCTTCTTGGCTCTTTCTACTCCTTCTTTTTTCTCCCCCTCTCTCTTGAGTGGATGAGGTTGCACATTCTGCTTCTCATGGTAGCCCTTACTGGCTTTTTCCACCTCCCTGGTGGACACATAGGTCCTCAAATGAAACTTTTCCATGAAGTGAGCCCAACATTTTCCAGAGGAATACTGTTGTATGCTCTCCTAAGACTGCCTTCACCTTGAGTTGTAGTAATGAAAAGATCAAACCATTTCCTCATTTCCTGACCATGCTTATCAGTAGAGTATTGTTTCATTCCCTCTCCTGATGATGTCTCTTATGTGAGATAGAGCACCAAGTAATGAGTCTGTAGCAACTGTTTTCTCTAGTCCTTCTGTAAAAGGTGTGTGCAGTACCCATCATTGGTCTGTATAAAACATAGTGATGAGAGGTGTCTGTGCCGCTTGGTCTCTGTACCTTGCCCTTGTCTCACTGTCTGTTCCTCCTCATTCTGGTTCTTCCTTTTGTGTGTATCTCTACATCTGCCTCAACATTTGGATTGCTTTGGTGAAATGATCCCTCTTTGTTCTACCTTACATGTTCTGATGGGCCAGGATATATTGTATTTAAGTACCTGATTGTACATGGCTTTCCTGTCTAGGCTAGCGCACTTAACATGTAGATATTCATTATTTTTGTTCTCCTGGGAGCTCTTTGTCATTCTTTTTTCCAGGGGTCAGGAGCCAGCATCTGTTTAAATGTACTAATTTCAGGACAAAGATAGGATCTAGTTCAGAGATTTTGTGGCATTTATCTAATGATATTATGTCAGGCCTCATACTTCCAGATAGACACTTAAGCTCTTCTACTTTTTAGTTGCAGGCATATAAAAGCAGTACAGATTGCTGTTCATGCCTGGCCTTCATGCTGCACATAAAATTACAAACATAAAGTAGCGGAGTTCAAACCTTGCATACTTGTATGTTTCTTCAGGCAGATGGGCTAGATGGCCTCATGGGGACAATTAAAGAATAAAGTAATAAGGAAAAATGTCAAGCAGAAGGGAAAAGTACTATGCAGAACATTTCATGCAGTGATTCTGGTTACCCCAGCATTAATAATCAACTGTATAAACACATGCCCACAAAATCCTTAAGCAGATTTGTATATTTGTAATTTATAAACATGTATTTTCTTTGGACAGAAACCATAATAAGCCAAGATGAACATATCTTCCAGTGTTTACAGTAAAAGATGTTGGAGAAGCCAAGCACAATAAATATTTTAGTTCCATAATCTGGCTATTAACAAGGAATATGACTACCTGCCAAATCTATTTGACATTGCAAAGATTGTGGCATATGTAGAGATTTTTTGCATCGTTTTCTTAAACATTTAAAGGTTTAAAAGGATAGCAAAGCTATTTGTTGCTCTAAACTGACAAATTTGGGACAAAGTTGTACTATGAGCTGGTTATGTCAGTGTCACCGCAGCTCATGCGAGCTCATTAAAATAAGGGTTTGCACATCACTTCCCCCAGGGACCAGCAGCAGCATTTAAAGGCAATAGTCACAGAATATTTTCCCTGAATGATGTAACTGTGAGTAGCATTGTGTGGGCTAAATACAGACACTGAAGAGTTCCAGGAAGAACTGAACTGACTCTTAAATTTCAGTAAAGAAACAAAAGAGTAAAGTTTGGGTGCCAAATTACACTCTGACTGCAATGAGTGGAAAAATTCTTACAGACTTCAACGAAAGGGTATTATTGTGGAATAAAATTTTAAGTTTCTCAGACATTAATCCATAAATACGAATCTTGGGAACATCAGTAGGACCACTGATGTGTTGAAAGTTGAACACATACTGAAAGAGTGTTTTAACTACACACTTTTTTGTATGGGCGTTATCTATCCTACTATCAGGTGAAAAAAAATACACTACTATTTCTTAATGCTTTAAGCCAGATTAGTAACATATATAATATTTTTAGCAAGCATTTGCATGTGCTCTAACATTTTTGTTCTCTTCATTGGTAAGAGATGCTAATACTTTTCTCTAGGACATAGTGAATAAAGAAGCACCTCACTGATTGTTTGTCAGATTTAAATGGCCTGATTAGAGCTATCAACTTAGCTCCAGGAAAAAGTGTGCTGCATCTTACGTTCTGTTTGGCTACCTTAAAGAATAGGCTTCTAGAGGAGAACACTGTTCAAACATGCTCAACTATTGCAGGGAATAGGTAGTGTAAAAAAGAAACAGGAGAGCCATTAACCACTGAAAATAAATGCACTTCTTAACTGGTGCTCTGACGTGCTATAAATTACACACTAAAAACCATATGGCTTGCCACTCAAGTCAGTACTTCTTGATCTTAAATGCTAATGTAAAATACACTGGTTCTTGAAAATAAATCCCTTTTATACTGCTAAGATTAACCAAATTTCCCTGGTTTTTATTGGACAATTCCTGCAAGTGACATGTTACCCATTACTACAGGCACCCTCTGGAGGTTTGAGTCCCCAGATGAACTGGTGGAAGGATGACTCATCTATGATCATGTGGCATTGCTCGGCTGTCTCTTCCTAATATTTGCTCCTTTTGCTGTTTGTCTCCCTCCCTCTCTTTCTGCTTCCCATTTTAAAGCCTATTGTCCTTTCCTAAAAACATCTCATTCTTCTCTCTATGCTGATCTCTTCCATTTACTTTCAAATTTACCATTGATCAGTGTGTTGCCTGGAAAAGATACTGTATGCATGGTGACTAGTAAATCCTGAGATCTGGACTGCTTGTGCTTCAGTGCTGGACAAGCTCTACAGAAGCAAAGGGAAGAAATGAGTCCTAGTAAATAGTGATTATTCCCTGAATCCTCAACTCAGCTGGTGTCTATTTGCATTAAGGTGTAACTGAAGAGGAGAAAAGGAGGGTGTGTTTTCAATGAACTGCTGTGTGCTTTGCTTACCACAAAATCTGCATAGGATAAAGAGAAAATTGGGTTGGGATTTTCTGTCTCACATTCTCAAACAAACTTTTGCACTGCCAGGCTAAGGCATGCTACCTTAGAACTGCTGTTGCTGTAGTTAGGGCTTGTGTTGTCATCAGGTTTGAGATGGTAGTGACCAACAGTTGAAATGCATAAATTGCTTGAAGCCAGAGTTCACCTGCAGCTTTTTTCCCCTCAGATGCTTTTATCTTCCCATCTTAATGTCAATTATCTTACTTGTATGTTTGGTCCTTCTTTCTGCTAAAGTAATTTAAAAGCCAGACTGCTCATATTCAGCACTACAGAAGCAGCTATCCAAGAGAAAACAGGTGGCCTCCACTTCTTGGAGCTTTAAGAAGATGTGTGAGCTGTGTCAGGGCTGTGCTGCTGAATTTAAAAGGCATGGTGCCAATATAAAGCAATTAAAAGCAATTCAGAATTTTTGCTAAAGCTTTTACTGTGTTTCCCTACAGCAGCTTGCAAATCTGGAATCCTTTTCCAATTGTTTACAAGCACTCTGTGCACTGGTATGCATATGCATTTTTGTCCTTTGTATCAGATGAAAATAATCTGATATTTGCAAAGAAATGGAAGTGGTAAGCCTTATGTTCTAGATACTTCAGTAGTAGAGCATACTTCATGAAAAATACCAGACTTTGAAAACTGTAAGCAGTAAGGAAAGTTTCACAGTAGTTTTGTGTAACTCAGCTTCAGAGCATCTGTCTCACTGTGTCTTGGCTGCTACAGCTAATGCCCTTGGGAATACAAGAATTTCACTGAAGTCTGTTTTTATTTCCATTTCTAGCTTCTAGTCAGTCAAAAATCATCTTGCGTATAAGGATTGGTGTGAATACTGATAAGTGATATGGCAGGTTCCTTAAAATACTGCCCAGAATTAGTAGTATGACAATAGGAATAGGAGAAGAAATTCAAAATTTTCTGTTCCAGCTACTGTATGCGTCTGTTTTATCCTCCTGGAAGACATAGTGGGTGGGATGTGTGGTGTGGTTCCTTCTCATACGTGGGTGTTGCACTGGAAATTCTCATTCAGAAACCATTATTCCTGCAGGTGTTTTAGTGATGGCCAAGTATGTGTTAGCAGCTTTGGAGATGAGTTGTCCCCAAGGATTTTCCTTTGGCTCCTATACAAATACAAAGTACTTCTCATAGCTAAGGCCATTATGTATCACAAAGTTGGAGTTTTTAGAAGCCAGGCTAATTATCAATTTATTCACAGAAAAAAAAGCTGACATTTCAAGCATGGATGTTACAATGCTGAGCATTGCAAAAGAAACATAGCCAGGCTGTTTGCCAAGTCCCGTAGCTCTATTCTGTAGCTGTTTTCCAAAGCCTGTGGTACAAATGCCTTCAACTCTTGCACAGTTGCCACAATTTTCATCTGATTGAATTGCTATGGACAATTAACAAAGGAATATATTTGAATGAGACTCCAAATAAATACTCTTATTTTGACATATTTGCTTTCTTTAATAACTAGTGCTAAGCATTTCTTTTTTCTGTGTCAGAATGAAAGCACAAACACAGTCCAGAAAAGCTAAACAAAGCTGTTTCAGCAGCCCACTTTGTGGAATATTATGCAGTTGGGTATCTGTTTCAAAGAGGAGCCACAATTATTTCTTGCATAAATATTTAGATAGTTGCATGTGGTGAGAAACAAAGACCATTCTAGATGTAAAATTGAGCAGGATGTCCCTCTAGAATATCACATTCCACGTGGTTTAGTTTTTGTATATATCATAACAGTTGTAAAACAGTACACAGTTTGCTCCATTAAAAAGGCTTATAACATTAATCTGAGCTTCACCCTTTCTGTTGCCACCTAATTTCCTGATGCTCCATGGGAAAATCTCTCAAATTACTTCTGGGTTTCCTTTTAGAAGTCTTCTGTCCAGATGTCATCTGTTTACCTCTGCTTCCCTGAATTGTTAATTTTAGTGCACTATAATTCTGTCTGAACGGTGTCTTTGTGAGCATATTGCATTCCGTCTCAAGGATGAACAAGGAGTACACATATCAAGAAGCAAATGTTGCAGTTTTTGTGTGTCTTTTTTATAATTACTTCTTTTTAATTACAGAGCAAAGAGATTGCGTTTCAGCTTCATGAAGACTTAATGAAAGTTCTTAACGAGCTTTACACAGTAAGTATAGCTACTTACTTAGCTTATCTTATACAAATTCCATATCAGAGTTCTTCTATAAGCTTTAAGTGTCCTTTTATCTAGCAAGTTACCCCCAGTGGAGATGCTTATTTTTGGTTTTTTACACAAGTCTAAACTATCTCTTTTGGAGAGACTACTCACTTGTTTACAATCCATATGCTAATACATTCAGGATTACTCTTTGCTTTCAATCCTTTTTCCCCCCAGACTGTGCTAAGCCAGTTTATTATAAGTTTTTATTATTATTAATAGGGCATTTCTACTCAGAGCTTACCAGAGCAAAGCTTCTTCCTTTTCTGCCTTGGTTTTGTCCATGCTGCTATCTGCTTGGTTTGACTCATGGACTACACCCAGTAAAAATCAGTAATTATTACTTATGTGCACCCCCCTCTCCCTGGCTGGAATAAGTAAATAATGAAAAGAAAAAATTAAAAAAACATAGAGGGATGTGTAGGCTTTCTATACCGTTCAGAGAGGTCAAGAAAAAAACACTCTAAGCATCTGGCAAGCTGCTGCTTTCCCAGTGGAAAATCTGAGAGAAGTTACGTTATGTCTGAACTTCCTTTTCTTTTGAAACTCATCTACATAACCTGGTGCTAGAGGATGAAGTCTTGTCTTCCTAAAATATATCCCCAAATATTTATGAGGGGATATGTTCTGAGAAAGAGCAAAACAAGAATTACTCTTTGTTTTAAACATATCTATAAAATGAAGAGGAACTGGTGACATCCACCTCTTAGACAAATGTGTTGATTCGTGATGGTTGAGGAAGTTGTACATCTTCGGTCTGGAAGAACTGAAACATCTACACTCCAGTACACTGCGTAACACACTAGACTGCTCCCTTCCCTATCCTCAAGATTTGGGGGCCCAGAAAAAAAACAACAGTATCTGTATCAAGAAACATTTTGTGATTTTAAGGAACTTTAGGAAAATATCAGAGACAGGGAGAGATAGGTCAAATATTACTTTTGTGCATTTATTTTGTGTTTTTCTGCATACATTTGTGTTTTTCTTTTGACCTAGGGAAAATTAGGCAACAACTTAGGTGGCAAAAAGAAGATCCAAAGAAATCTAGACCTGTCTCACCATCCTGGGTTCTTTTGGATTATAGTTGTGGACACAGATTCCTAAAACCTACCTATACCTTCTTCTTCTTTTGTTTTTAAAGGGCTTTTCTTTGGGACTTTTTTTGCTGACTTCACCACTGATTTTGTAGGGTGCAACACTGCAAGACCTTGTTGTCTCAGGACTGTAGTCAGTGAAGTATGTTGGGATCAGCTTCTGATAGTCACAGACAATTCTCACAGCCACAGGGGGTCAGTGACTGTAGGAACCATTGCACAAGGGGGGCTTCAGTGGTGAGTAAGCCCTGAAGATACAGTCTTGTTTCAATTAAACAGTTGCACAACTCCAGTGCCTGGTGAGGTGCAGGATTAGTGCCCCTTCTCCCAGGATAGGAAAACAGTGAAGCACATACTGAAATACTTTGCTGAATTACCAGTGAAAATCTGAAATTATGAAATTATCTACACTGTTAACTCCATTGTCCAGCTTTTCATTGTTTGCAAAGGAATTGCATATTTAGCTAGATACAACCCATGCTTAGTAAAGTGACAATATGGTGCAGAATAACATCAGTTCCACTCATTGCATCTTTAGCATATCTGTGTAATGTACATGCTTGTGTACATAAAGGTAGACAGATACCTAGACACGTGGAAACTTCATGCATAGATTTTTAATTCTGTGTGACATTTACTGTTTACAGAATAAGATCACCGCGGCCTTACCAAAACAAATATTTATAATTTTAAAATCTGGGAGGTATGTTTCTCAGTCACTTACAAAAAGGAGAAGTCATCTTCCTCTTTGCTCCATGATTTATGGAAAGAAAAAAAGTTCAGTCTTACTACTGTGAGGTAAATCTCTGTGTCGAAAAGAAAGCAAATAATTTCAAGTCAGTGAGTAATATAATACTAATATTGAAATCTGTTCCTATTACTCAGTTCTGGGTTTTTTTTAAGGAATGGTATGTTCATGAAGTATTAGCTATTAAAATGTGAAGCCTTATTGGGGTTTAAATACCTCTAAAGCCTTTGAGTGAGGGGAAAGTATCAGTTTTTAATGAACAGAGGGTGTGTATGAAGAAGGGCTTAATAATCTGTTTACTTCCTATCATCACTCCTTATCTTACAAGAAAGGTTTGTAAATTAAGGCCACCCTTCAGAAATAAAAAACATACAGTTGTGCATAAAAGTGTGTTGAAGAGAATGATAGAATTAAAATCAGTGAAAGATGAAACAGTAAGAAGTGTTTATGCTGAGGCATAGGTGTATAGTTGATGTAACAAAATTGCATGTTTAATTTTTTACTTCTTGAACTTCTCAGGTGAGGAGTGGTTTCCTTAGGCAGATGAATTCAGCCACACACAATAGTTCTGCAGCTCAACAGTAGCTCTCTCAAGCAAACATGTTGTTTACTCCACTGACAATGTTTAAGATATTACTCACCTGGATTTCCATAATGCTATGAGGTCAGGGGCTAGATTAAATGCTTGTTTCAAACCAAAATGGTAAGAGGCTCTACTCACCCATCTCTAACATGCCAGCCAGACCTGAGGGTTCACTACACCTGCTTTCAGACGTCTTGAGTGCCGGGTGTGAAGTGATAGTGAATGGAGCTGCATTAGCTGGTGTCCGGTGACCAGCAGTGTCCCCCAGGGATCAGTGGTGGGCCCAGTCCTATTCAATATCTTTATTGATGACCTGGATGTGGGGATTGAGTACACCCTTAGTAAGTTTGCAGATGACAGACACCAAGTTGGGGGGGAGTGTTGATCTGCTGGAGGGTAGGAAGAAGCTGCAGGAGGACCTGGGCAGGCTGGATCAATGGGCTGAGGCCAACGGCATGAAATTCAACAAGACCAAGTGCAGGGTCCTGCACTTTGGCCACAATAACCCCAGGCAGCGCTACAGGCTGGGGGAAGAGTGGCTGGAGAGCGGCCCAGCAGAGAGGGACCTGGGAGTACTGGTGGACAGCTGGTTGAACATGAGCCAGCAGTGTGCCCAGGTGACCCAGAAGGCCAATGGCATCCTGGCTTGTATCAGGAATAGTGTGGCCAGTAGGAGTAGGGATGTCATTCTCCCCCTGTACACAGCACTGGTGAGGCCTCACCTCGAGTACTGTGTGCAGTTCTGGGCCCCTCACTTCAAGAAGGACGTTGAGGTGCTGGAGCAGGTCCAGAGGAGAGCAACAAGGCTGGTGAAAGGACTAGAGGGAAAGTCTTACAGGGAGAGGTTGAGGATGCTGGGGTTGTTAAGCCTGGAGAAGAGGAGACTCAGGGAGGACCTCATCACTCTCTTCAGCTACCTGAAGGGAGGTTGTAGTCAGGTGGGGGCTGGGCTCTTCTCCCAGGCAACCAGTGGCAGGACAAGAGGGCACAGCCTGAAGCTGCTCCAGGAGAGGTTTAGGTTGGATATTAGGAAGCACTTCCTCATGGAGAGGGTGATTAAACATTGGAATGGACTTCCCAGGGAAGTGGTGGAGGCACCGTCCCTGGATGTGTTCAAGGAAAGGCTGGATGTGGAATTTAGTGCCATAGTCTAGCTGATGTGGTCGTGTTGGTCATAGGATAAACATGATGATCTTAGAGGTCTTTTCCAGCCTTGGTAGTTCTGTGATTCTGTGATTCTGTGTGTCTCGAGCCAGTTTATTTAGAATGGTCTAGAATAAATGGAATGTTTAAAGCCATTGCTACTGATTTGGTCCAAATATTTTTAATGGATGAGTTCTACACAGCCCAAGTATCAGAATAACAACTGACTTTTCTTCAGGTAATGACACAGGTGTCCTAGTATTCTGTACCATAGAAGGTGAGACAAAAGAAGGTGACTTTGTGACCCATCTCTGAAAATCTGGGCTTGCACTTCTGCCTCAGGAAATCCTTTTTAATCTGTTCATGGGACCAGACCTAAAACCTGCTGTAGTTTGGGAGTTGTGTCCATTGGTTTTGATATTTTTTATATCAAAGAAGGCAGTAATCAGTGCTGTAGATTTTGCAAAGAATGAACTGTTCTAAGACAAGAAAATAAGAAATCACTGAGGAATTGAGACTCCATATTTTCATTTCTCAGTATGTTATGCACTGATTCTTAAATTATGACTCAAAACATCATGCTACAAACAGTTGAATAGCTAAGCCTCAGTCTGTGTCTTTGCAAGTTCAGTAAATTGAGAGTGGCGAGTACTTTTAATTATTCATGGCTTCTCCTTGGCTGTACCAGCTGGTCGGTATTTTCAGGTCTGCAGCATCCCAGCTGCTGCATTCCTCACTTACTCCTCTCTCCCTATTACGCATTCAGCTAACATAGACTAGTAATTTGCCCCATGTTTTACATAAGGATATAAGCTGTTGAAACTGGAGCAAGGTGTGCCTTTTGATTGTTTGGGGCTGGGGAAGGAGGAGCCCCGTTAGTTATGTGGGGTCAGAGAGTGGAGATCCGTTCCTGACAGTTACAGGAAACTTGATCAAACTGAAAACTGCTGGAGGTTTAGGCTGGGGGGGGATCAATCAAATGACAAGTTTGCTAAAAATACAGAGCTGTTCTGGTAATAAGGATGAGGGTGAATGGTGGAGAAAAGTGGTACACATCATAAAAATGCATCTCCATGTCTTTCACTTGGCTTTCTTCATTACTCCTACTGGCACCACACTTTTCATAAGCAATACAAATGGAAGGCTTTCAGAAAAATGAAAAAGTAGGGACAGTCAAAAGCAAACAATTCAATATTAAGTAAGACAGGGCTGCTGTGCTGCCTGCATTTTCCATTGCTTTACTTTACTCTTTACAAATCTTGACCGTTTAATTTCTGAAGGTAGTTGCTGCCAGATTTTCTTTTTTCTTTGCTGAAATAGCACAGAATCTGGATTCTCTATGGAAAAGTAAAGTCCAATTTACTGTAGTACCCCAGAGATCTGGGAAGGTGAAATCAGTAATTCTGTATTGGTAGTTATGTATTAGTGACAATTCCAGGAAGCCTACTTGCCGAGCTCTTATGAATGGTGCTGAAAATTTGGCACACCAAATGAGACGTTTATAGCACTAAGTGAACAGTCTGTCATCTACAAGTGGGAGGGTACATAGTTTGCATAGCATAATCTTTCTCGTCTGCTCGTGGTCTGACTTAGTTACCTGACATCAATCTGTATTTTACATCACTGGTTCTGGAGAATAAACATGCTAAATTAATAGGAAATAAACTCACATTTTAATTTTAGAAAGGGACTAGTATGCATTTAACAATGCTTGTTCTACAAGCAGAAAAGTACAGAGTATGTCATGATGATAGTTCAGCATCTGCAAAACTGCAACCTCGCTCTCTCTTTTCAGTGCATACTTGATGGCTGATCAATAAGCACTTTGGTGACTAATTAAAGTCAGTCCAGTGATGGATACTCTCACAGCATAGTCTATTATTCAACAGTTTGGACATTTGAGAAGCACTATTGCTTATTTCATTAGATCTTTTTGTTGTTTGAATAACAGATCTGTGGATCTGTTACGTATTCACAGAACAGAGATCTGTGGGTCTCAGAACTCTTCATACAGTGAACCATGTTAGAAGAATTAGGCATGTCTGTTACTGTCTTTTACAGTATCTAACAGTCTTTAAAAAACTCCAGGGAGAAAAAAATGGTATAATGTTGAGGGAAAGAGTAATATATGCAAATTCTGAGCTAATTTGCTGAGGAAGCGTGCGCTGAAATACTTGGAAGCCAACTCTCTAGCTTGTTGCTATTTATTTTCCATACATGTCTATCTAATGCTTTCTCAAGTTAAGTGTAACTGCTGCAGTATGGGATCCTAAAAAACATTGACAAATCATGAAAAAGGCTGGAGCTGTCAGCTGTCCCCAGAGGCATGCAAAATAATGATGTCACTAGTGCATGAGATAAGCAATGTTGCCAACATAACAGACTGGACAGGAGTCAAGAGCATAGGCTGATCACTGCTCTGTACATATTCTGTATTGATTTCTAAACCAGCATAGCTTGGGTAGGACAGGCTCTGACTGTTACCCAGCCCTGAGTATACTGCCAAAGGGAGGGCTTCTTTTTCGATTTATCGTAGGAATCATTTGTACCAAGAACTTGTGCAGAGTTTGTTGCAAGAACATGGATTTCAGGTAGCCGTTTTGGTTCTCCATACAGACTATGAGCTCTTTGTCATCCTCACACAAAATTAGACTTTGAGTGAGTGTTTAGGGAGACACTCTGGATACGGCAGCATGTGCTGTAAGCAGGCATTGAGAGGAAGAAGTACTCTTCAGTGCTGTGAGGTTAACAGTCAGCATGGAGGCATCTGAGCCTCTTGGTGAGAGCTACTAGTGATACACTTGTAGTTCTTCACTCAGCAAGGAGGCAAGCTGAAACGTCTCAGCTGCTGCAGAAGCACATTTATGCCTGGTCCGCTGGGCTACATGGCACTCTGAAAAAATGCTTCAAAAATGTCAGTGCTTACTGCTTTTGTCAAGCAGAGCAAATCCTTGTTTCACTGCTGAAGTCAGATGCTTTGAGATATGCTGTTAGGAAACTCTTAGATATTAATGTTGCCTCTTTGCAGGCAGAAAAACCAAGAGAGTACAAACAAAAATAACTTTCCTGAGTGGTAAGACACATGAGTTAACTTTGTCCCACCAACTAAAAAGTCTCTGGAGATGACACAGGACAAAAGATAAAAAATAAAAGCAAACACCTGTAGGCTTCTGTAAAGAAGCACTCAAAAAATTATTAAAAAGGCCAAAAGAGAAGGACACAACCTTCTCCCATTATTTTTAATAGAACTGTATCGCTTTCTGTGCTTCTCAGGTTTGTTTTATAAATAATTTCTTTGAGAAGTGCATTTCTTCTCTTTTCAGTAATTCTTTCCATGTGGCTATAGAAGTTAGACTCCCGGGGTAGATTATCGACCACTTTAGAAATGCCTTTGGTAACAGTGCAGGATATAGGGAGCTGAACATGCCAATTGGTTAAGCTGAGGACCGTGCAGATCTTGGCTCTTCCCAGCTTGGTTTGCTTTGTCTTCATGATTTTTCCTCATCCCTGAGGACTGTGAGCTGCCGGGGCAGCGGCTGTTCCCTGTGGGTGTAGGCAGTGCTGGGGCAGAGAGGGCTGCACTCTGGGCAGGCTTTGGAGCACGACTGTGCTGCAAAATAACAACAGCAGCAATGACACTGAGCCCTGCTCCAGGCAGTTTGGTTTTTTCCAGAAGAGAGCTATAAACATATGGTTTTAAAAACAAAACACACTCTTTTTGATGCATGTATCCAACTGTTTTACTTTACTACAGGAAGTTAGCAAAGAGTTGGCTGTTTCGTTTTTAATAATTAATATTTCAGTTGCTTCAACAGCACAGCAGTATTAAACAGTGGCATACACAGTTATGGTGTATAACATATGCCTAACATACAAGGTTATGCAAAATTGCAGCTCACTGAAGACTTCTTTCTGTGGCACAAGACTTTAAATATGCATCTGTTCAGCTGTCATCTGACATGCTCTATGGTTGGTTTGTGTCAATCCATACTAAGCCATGCTGCAGTGAATTTGCACTGTCTAGCTTTGGTGTCCCCAGCGTTGCACTCTCTAGATGCTCCATAGGCTGGCCTAACTGCTCCCCTCTCTGTGGAATATTTCAAGGCAGCTCCCCAAACTAGTCTGTCTTCTCCACGGGTCACACAAAGCTCTGCTGAGGGAGCAACAGCCCATTTGATTCCTCCCTGGCTGTGTCCTTCTGAGGAGGTGGGAATGGCTTGCATGGCCTCAGCCCAAAGATAACATCTGCTGGAGAGAGCACTCTGGCACCCTGTGAAGAAGAGAGGAGGCCGCTGGCTGCCTGAGGATGCCTTCATGCTTTGTTCCATGCTTGAAACTTAAGACAACAAAATCAAAACCAAACAACAAAAAAGCCTGGGAAAGGTGGAAAGAGGCTTTCTATACTGGAGGCGGGCAGAGGCAGCCCTGTCCACCAGAGGCCAGTGGTTTGTGGTTGCTTACTGCCCACTACACAGTATTTGAGATGAAGCTTTTCTGGCTTGAAGAAGAAAGGGAGGACTGGGCTGACCCAGTCCCTCTCCCTCTTTGTGGTCTGTGCAAACATGTGTTTGCAGGCTGGCAGCCCAAGCTGTCTTCGCTGCAGAGCCAGCCTGTGTGTTGGGGGAAGATAATGGTAATAACTGGGGCACTATGGGCAAGGCATCTTCACAACTTATTTATCAGGTCACCCCTTCTCCAGCTCTCATCTGGTTTGAGATCATGCCCAATCTGCTGGCTGCACAGTTGGGAGGCACTTCTTTCCAGGCTGTGGACAGCCATCCAGCTGGCTGGGAATGTGCTTCCAGACAGCAGCTTTCCGTTGCCACTGCTTCCTTCCCCTTTCCTCAGTGCTGAAGGAGTCTTTCTGCTTTCAAACATTTGATTGCCACAGCCATGCTGTTAACTTAGCAGTGAAGAAGTCAGATAGATATGGCGCTGACATGGATTTAGTTTTATTGCTCATTATTTCATGTTTTCATTCATAGACAGGAATCCTGATGTTTAATAAGAAGAATTTTGCTCTTTCCTATAAGAGCAATGAAAAAAATAAATCACCAACAATTTTTCTATACAACTTTTGACAGAAATGTATATCTTGCTGCCCCATTGCCTATCACATTTCAGTGATGCAAGGTCCTTCTGAGCAGAAACGAGGCAGGATGAGAGGCGGTTTCACACACGTATATTACTGCTTCTCCATCACCTCTCTCTTTATTCATAGTGCTTGGTAAAGCACTCTGAACATTTAGAATTTTATACAAATAAAAATAAAATAAAAAATCAACCAGAAATCCTGTCTCTGTTGGCAAAGAAGTTTTCCAACCCCCATGTTTATAAGACAGTGTTTTAATCAAAGACCCTGAGATTTTTCTTTAGATACCTTTGTATTTTCGTTTTCTCCTAACTCCCCTTTGACTCTGTCTTCTGCAGGTCATGAAAACATACCACATGTATCATGCAGAGAGCATCAGTGCAGAAAGCAAACTGAAGGAAGCAGAGAAGCAAGAAGAAAAACAGATTGGGAGGTCAGGTGACCCTGTTTTTCACATTCGACTAGAAGAAAGGCACCAGAGACGGAGCTCTGTGAAAAAGATTGAAAAAATGAAGGAAAAAGTAAATAGACCTTTTATTTAGCTTCATTTGAAGTAAATTCAATGCATTTCTGACATTCTTTAGCATGATATTAGACAGAAAAGTCCAGCTGGGAAATAAAATTAAACAAGGTGCACATTATAAACTAGCAGTGGGTTATAGATAACTTGACTTAATTGCAGTTCTGAGAGGGGAATACTTTATTCCCAGTATAATTCTTACTATATGGTTTGTCATATTTGAAACAAAATTCTTAAGTTATCACTTTGTATTCTGTTTGTTATATGCATAACAGGCTGGCAACTAAGATTTGTTCTTGTTAAAGGAATGTGTGTTTGAATTGTTACCATTTTTACTACATATCAAAACTGAATTCAAGTACATTAATATACAACCTTTTTTCCTAGCGTCAAGCAAAATATTCTGAAAACAAGCTGAAATCCATTAAAGCCCGTAATGAATACCTGCTCACCCTTGAAGCAACCAATGCTTCTGTTTTCAAGTATTATATTCATGATCTTTCGGATTTAATTGATGTAAGTATTGGCAGATTCGTTTTTATGTTTATTTTGTTCAGGAATAATGCTTTTCTTCTTATTTCATTTTCAAAGGGAATACGTAAGTCAGATGGGTTGCCTACAATATGCTTATAATTTACAATATTGTATGGTATAATCAGCAGATTTTCCTTTCAGCTTTATATTTCACAAAATAAAGTGCCAATAAGATGCTGAACCCATTCCTTTAAAGTTAGAACATTGTCTTCTCCCCATGTGGCAAGAGAAAGTAGGACAGGAGTAACATAAAAAAGGTAAACATTTCCATTTTGTACTATAACAGGATTTTTGGGGTACAAATATTTTTTCCAAGATAAGCTTCTTGAGTGGTATTCTTAATAACGGTATTTTAACTCAAAAGAAGGTATTTCCTCCATGTCTTTAAGGTAATTTACTTTCATTTATTTAGTCACTGAATCAAATACACACTGCTTTTTATTCTTATTTCATGTAGTTTTGAGAACAGACACAATCAATCCTGTGCTTTGTGCTGTCAAGAGAATTGTTACTGATTTTCATTAAGTTATTCCTGTGAGGACATCCTAGGAAAATGGCATTGTACACTGATGCTCACTTGTACTAGCATTTGGTCTCCTGAACCTGTAATACTGACATTTTTAGATGATGTGGAGGGAGGATCCCACCCTTTATCATGTCCCACTCTCTTCATAAGCTGACCACATGTTTGATAGAGAAAATTTGGAGGCAGCAAAAACAAGCTCAAGTTTATTCATTCACTAGCAATGTAGTGTTAGTCAGTAGATGCATCTCTGTGGCCCATATGAAATGCTAGATATTTAATATGCCTTCTACTACAACAATAGCATATGTTACTTACAATAGTAAATAACATTCACATGCTGTCATTTCTGGTGGGATGTTCATCACAAAGATAAGCCAGCTAAGCTCTAGTTTGTAATATAGTATAAATTATTGCAACATTTGACAAGACGTTTCTCATTTCTACTGTCTGGAGCAGTAAAAGCTTGAGAGAGAAGGGGAAAATGCCTTCCTGAGTAAATGGACTAAAATTAGCTGCATAAACGTATTGTATGTTTTCTAAATACTGAGAATCAGTTTTCTTTGACATTTCTGTTTTCCTGTAATTTATAAAATATTGCCCAATCTTGTTATAACATTTTCCTTTTCCCTTTCAACTTCTTTCACTCCAAAAGGTTTTGCTCCTTCTTTTTTCTTGCTTCTTTATTCTAAGAGATGGTGATGTATCTTTTTTGTGTTTTCAGTATTTCTTGCTGTCTCTCTCTCAACATCGCTTTTCTTCCTCTTTCCTACTCGCTGTTGCATGTCTTCTCTCTTTTGATTTATTCTGATTTATTCTGTTGTATATTGTCTCTGTCTACTCTGCATGCATGCACCTGCACATCCTGCTTCACTCACCTGGCCTGCCCAGGCAATGAAAACATTTGTCAGAATCCCGATAGGTAGATAGCAGGGCAGAAAACTAAGGACAGACAGGATACCTGCTAGGGTACCACCCAAGTGAGAAGTTGTCCATACCTAATAGATTATTTTCCTGATACTGTTTAAAGGATGATGGATTTTTAGCTTCTAGTTAGGGTATGTCTGATAAATGTGAACTTTATGAGATATTTCTGGCTACTGAAAGGAAGGAAAGGTCCCTTTTTCTCTGTTCCCAGACCAAAAACTTCAGAGGTTGGAAAGATGCTGATGGTGAGACAGTGGAACAGATTGCCCAGAGAAGTTGTGGATGCCCCCTCCCTGTAAGTGTTCAAGGCTAGGTTGGATGGAGCTTTGAGCAACCTGTTCTAATGGAAGGTGTCCCAGCCCATGGCAGGAGGGTTGAAACTAGATCTTTAAAGATCCTTCCAACCCAAGCCATTCTATGATTTTGTGATTTTTAATTCTCTCCTGCCTTCTCTTTTGGAGCTCACATTTCCCAGTGAACATCTCCAGTGCGTGTTTCTACCTGGTCAAAACTTTCTCAGGTTGGAAAATGGACCTGACTTTTATCCATTTAATCGATGTCCACAAATGTTGCTGTAGTAGTGAAAGCTGAGAGGAGGAACCATGGGCCTGGAGCTTCACAAAGAATTGCTAAGAGAAGCAAAGTGAAGCTCTGTCTGCATATGTATACAAAGACAACACTCTTTAGAGTTATGGTTTGAGAAGATATTTACACAACCATGAAGACTAGAGCTTTATGACCTCTAGTTTTTAACAGAAATATACATTCTACAGTATTTAGCAATGCAGGAAAATGATACCTACTTTGTGTGCCCTTTTCCAAGCCATGAACCAACATAGACAATAACATTCTTTTGGCAAAATGGCTTTTGAAATGACTCTTCCCTGAGGAATTTAAATGGACAGTCTAGCTGCCCTTTGCATCACTGTTTTGTAAGAGCAGGCTGTAAACATGTGCAACCAGAATTTGCTTCAGGGCCAATTTAATCCACTTGTGAGCTTGTTTAAATCAAGTGTCTGTCAGACATTTGTATTTAATCAGAATATGCTGTAAAAGCATCGGTATCTAGACAGAGTGTTTACTACTTGACAAAGGAAATGCTTTTCATAAATGCAAGAGTCTTGGCAAGATTTTGGGCTTGTATCATTGGAATGTGAGACATGCTTCCCACTGACCATATGTTGCAACAGCCCAGACTTCTCTCATTCTGTAAATCTATTAATGTAATTGTACGATTTGGAGCTTTCAGACCAGTGGTGGCAATTTCATTCTTTGCCTTCTCTACTTTGTCCCCATCTGTCTGCCTCTCTTTCTGTGCTTGCCTGAGCTCTCTCTTTCCCTGTACAGAATGGAATTACTTCTCCTCTGTGTCTGAATTCCAGTTAACATGGAAGGGATTTAGACCTCCTTGAGCTGTTGGTGTTACCCATAAATGAAACTGTTTTCTGACATTACTGAAGAATGTATCTGATAAAAATGAGATAAATATATGAAGTAATGCAGTGAACTTTTAAATATATTTTTTCTTAACAAGATTGGGAAGAGTTGTGGGATTATTATTTTTTACAAAAAACATTAATGTTTTCTTTCATTTGGATTCCACTGCAACTTGATTTGTGAGGCTTATATGGAAAATCCTAAATTGCAGTTCCTCATCTGAACTTAGTCTGAACTGTTCAGCTCCTTCATTTCATTAACAAAGCTCCGAGATTCTAATTTTAAATGATGATGTGTTGTTCATCTTAAGCTCTTGTGATAAAAGCAAGATAAAATATTGCTGGAGTCTTAGCTGAATGTTTTAATGCATTTAGTGAGCTGAGGTTTGGGACCAGCATTTGCAAAGAAGTAGAGGAATAAACAGAATTTGATATGCACAGTATATTTCTGTCCTCTGCATCTTTTGCTTGAGGAATTTAAATTTTCTGTTGAATATTTCTTCTCTGCTGACTATATAGTAGGATCCAGTTCAAGCTGAGAACATGATTAGGGGTTTTTTTTTATTATTATGTAAAAAGTAGCAAAGATTATTGTTTTAGCTTAATTAAATAAGTTTTATCTAGTATGTGGAATTTATTTTTTTTAAGATTGTGGGTTTCGGAGGAGCAACAAAGTACACACCTCTGCTATTCTGACTTTTAGTACCAAATCTGTCTATGTGGCACAAACTCTTGCTCATTTACTTCAAGATTTCCATGCAATTGAGTTTATTAGATTTATTTGAGTATAAGAGGAAGGTAGGGACCTTTTCTCAGACTTACCATGCACTCATGATCTGAAGGTAAATGCTAGGAAATAGTGATCAAAACAATTGTACTCTTGTTCTGCTGCTAGAATAAATAAAATATTCATGTGTTGGTCTTTCTTGGAGTAGAGTTTCTGAATCTCTAATTGCAGTCTGCATGCTTTGGATGGTTGGGAAGTTAGGGAACATTTAGCTATTATGAACTTAATTTATTCTGTGAAGGTTCTTTGTTAATCATTCATAGAACCAAGTTTAAAACTAGGCTAGAGTGTGTGCAACTCAAAATCTTTGTTACATAAGTTCTCATTATAAGTACAGTCAGATCCCTTTGATTTGAATGTTGAGGTCTGTGTAACAGGATGATTAGAAAGTGACTTCTTTAGAGGTTAAGGCTCTTTTTTTTTTATTAATTTTTCCCTCCATTGGCATTAGAATTTTATTATTATTCCTGAAATGAAAAGAAGAGCAGCTTGCTTGTTTGGTTAAAGCGCTGTGCTAAGCACTGCATTTTGTTTTGTTCAAACTCTGGGGAGCAATAAAGACAGTAAATGCTCTTGAGATTGCTTCAAATTTAATTCCAAATAAGAATAAAATGCAAATTACAAAATTAATTTTTCACACATATCCCAAATGCATAACTTATTTCTCTCCACTTTGCCCAATCAAAAGTCTTTCCGAATCCAGAAATGCAATAAAACTCAAAGACTATGACTTCATTATCTCATTTCTCATCTTCATGTCTTGCTGACCAACTGGCATCTCATCTCTCTAGCTCATGGATTGATAGCAGATCTCATTAGCTCTCCAGGATGTAGCCTTGGTGGGCTGATGAGTGAGCCTCAGAGATTCACATTTATTTTGGCTAACATTGTGGTTGCTCGCTTCAACTTTCCAAATCTTTCTACAAATCTACAGATTTTTCCTGAAATCTGTGTATATGTGCATGCGTGTGTGTGTATCTGCATACATATATGCAGAGAAGTTGTGGAAGCCCCATCCCTGGAAGTGTTCAAGGACAGATGGATGGGGCTCTGAGCAACCTGGTCTAGTGGGAGGTGTCCCTGCCCATGCATGGAGGTAGAACTAGATGATCTTTAAGGTCACTTCCAACCCAAACCATTCTATGATTCTATGATATGTACTTTTTTGCAACACCAGACAAGTTGGTGATTTTTTTCCAAGCATGGTCAGACAGGACATGGCGGGGGCAGCAGTTTAGTAGCACTACCTTAATTTTTTCGTCTTAGTAATGAACAAATACCCAAAGTGCTATCTCCATTATAGACAACTCTCTTTCTAAACCATCACTAGTACTAGCAGATTAAACAGTACTCTTCTTTCTGAGTAGCCATGAGTTGATATTTGAAAATTATCTTTGTCTCCACATTTTGGAGAAAGTGAACTGTGGTCTGGCAGAATCACAGAATCACAGAATGTCCCTGGCCATAAGAGACCTCCAAGATCACCCAGTCCAGCCTTAGACTTAACACCGCAAGCTCACCACTAAACCATGGCCCTACGCACCAGGTCCACATGCCATTTAAATGCCTCCAGAGATGGTGACTCCACCACCACCCTGGGCAATCTATTGCAATACCTGACAACTCATTCAGTGAAAAAATGGTTCCTAATATCTAACCTAAACACCCCCTGGCGCAGCTTGCATCCATTCCCTCTGGTCCTATCACACATCACCAGGGAGAAGAGGCTGTCCCCCTCATCACTCCAGCCTCCTTTCAGGTAGTTGTAAAGACTGATGGGGTCTCCCCTCAAGCTCGTCTTCTCCAGACTAAACAACCCCAGCTCCCTCAGCTGCTCCTCACAGGACTTGTGCTCTAGGCTCCTCACAAGCCTCACAAGAAGAGTTGTGATGTGTGAGTGTTCATTTTTGCTTTTAAAAAATAACTTTACTCTATTCTATTTTTACTTAAATCATTGAAGCAAAGTTCAAAATTGAGGCATTTTAAATTCCATTCAAAAAGCTGCTGGTGATAAGGTATTAGTTTAGGCTCTGGATTTAGTTCTTGTTTGCTCTGCTGGCATTGGCACTGAAAGAAAATGCCTTAGTCTGGCAGGATATTCTGCTTCACTTGAAGAATCCTTCTTGACTGAGAGGCCGTATTTGTTACCCTGTTCAGCTGTAATCACCTGCAAAAGATGACCATGGTGGTAGTTACTGAGTAGATTAAGGGTTAAATGAGTAAGTTATTGGTACTGTAACAGCATAAAGGCTGCAATCTTATATTCCAGCTTGCAAAAAAGCTGGATCAGAAATCCACACAGCTCCAACTGTAAATCAATAAGCTTTCTATTAATACTCAGATTAATCCTCTAGAGCCAAGATTCAGGCTCTAGATGCCTATAGTTTTATAATACATGGATAGTTGGCCATGCTAAACCTGGCACTGCCCTCTATTTCTCATTTCCTCTCAGTTTAATCTTCCGTGAGGTCTCTCTGAAACTAATGCGCATGAAATAAAGCAGCTGTCCTGATCCACTTTCTTATCAGCACTTTCAGTCTGTCTTTTTCATCCAAGATAGTGAATTAAATATGAGATCTGATTTGACACAGCACAAGAGAAAAACACCAAGGGACTTTTCCTTTTAGAAACTACTTTTTTTGGCTGGAGGTCTTTGAAATATGGATGTGCTTTAGTATAAAAGTTGAGTATTTGTTTTAATAAGCATAACACAAACTTCCAGTCTATAAAAGCAAAAGAGAGAGGTTAACCTATGTGTGTTTGACGGAGCATGGCATCTTTTTTCTGTTTTCTTTAAATGGTTCAGCAACAGGTTTTTGGAGAGCCACTGTCCCACCTGCAGTAACTACCTGGAGTACTCACTAGGACTGAAAGCTTAGTCTTTCTGGAAGTTTTGTTGTCAATAAAAGAGCCCTCTATTGTCAGATTATAGAGAGCAGTTTGATCACTAGTCATTAGTGCACCTAAGGCAAGGTGTGAAGGGTTTCTTTCTCTCCTGCACAGAGGTTTAGGTATGGTGAATAGGTTTAAAACTCTTTCCCATGCAGTGTGTGCATCTGTATGTCTCTCTGTCTCCCTCTTCTTTTCTCTCCTTTTTCAAATAAGTAAGAGGAAATGAAGGTGAACATGATGCCATGAGTCCTAAGGGTTTGTAATAGCTGCGAGGGAGGCATGCATGTAAATGTAGTGTACAGTGGACTGGATTCAAGTTGCTTCTCTACCCAATTGCATTGTTTAATTTGCTTAGTACTTTGCTTATCGCTTAGTACTGCAGGGAAGGGTGATTTTTAAACTGTGGGTGGGCACCCAGGATGGGTGGCTGAGGGCTGAGGGGTGCCCTAAAGCAGCGAGCTAACTGACGCTGTCCCTAGCCAGGCACTGGCCTCTCACTGGGACAGATCTCTCTGAATACAGAGCATTGCTTTATTTGCAACTGGTAGAAGACTGATGTGGCATTATTGGGGTGACAGGTTTGCGATACATCTGCCATTACTTGGAAGTTCACTGAGCAAAAGCTGAGGATATTGTTTACTTTGTAACATGGGGAAAAAAATTAGGGAAACAATCACTTGCTATGCTACTGCTGTGACATATAAAAGATATATTCAGCTGTTCCTCTAAAATATTAACCAGTCATGAAAAATGCAAACCGAGGATGTTTAAAATGCAAGAACAAACACAACTTTATGTTCTACCAATTAGGTTTCAATTACATTCCAGTGTTATTCTCACCCCTAGAAAAAAATACATAAATTTATGACTTTCTGTATTTAGTAACATGATGTGCATTGCTGGCTCTGTCTGAGCGTGGGAAATAAGGTAAATTACATTAAATGCATTTTCACTCTCAGGGGAATGGATGTCAAACCGTTCTTGTTGTGTCAAAACGTGTCTTAGATGGGTCACTAATGCTACAGGCAGTTGTGGGGGTTTTTGTTAAGGCACAGACATGACAAGCAGGAATTGCTTCATTTTCAGTTTGGTGCTGGCATTGACTTAGGTGGTAATGTCAAGGTGGGTTTAAAGAGATCATCTGAGGGTTACATACGACAATAATACTGAAAAGCCCACTTGTGTTTGGAGTCCCAGACCTTTTCTATGAAAATACAGTGACTGCACATCTGTCTCTGATAAAAAAAATGCAAATACATTGCCATGCATGTACAGTTGACCTCTTTTCTAAAACTCTCCTTTAGTCTTTGCAACAGAATAAGGATACTAAATATTTGGTCTTGACCTCAGTATTGTATTTTCAATTAGAAGTTATTTTGTAAAAACTGCAAAGGCAGAAGAATTTCAGGACAGAAAATTTTAGTCTTGATTTGTGGCTTGGGATATTGGAATGGTGTTCATCCCTTTTAATTTGTGTTCTTTTCCTTTTGTTGTGTTTTTAGTGTTGCGATCTTGGATACCATGCTAGTCTGAACAGAGCCCTCAGAACATACCTTTCTGCAGAGTATAACCTTGAAACTTCCAGGCATGAGGGCTTAGACATCATCGAAAATGCAGTTGACAGCTTGGAACCAAGAAGTGACAAGCAGAGGTTCATGGAAATGTACCCTACTGCTTTTTGTCCACCAATGAAATTTGAGTTCCAGTCTCATATGGGTGATGAGGTCTGTATACTGACAAGTATCCCCTTGGTGACTGTTTCTGTTTCTGTATACCAAGACAGAGAATTTATCCCTGTTTACAAAGAGTTTGGTAAAAGCTGTTATCGCTACCCAAAAGCAAATGGATCAGCAATAACATTTAGCAAAAGTGGCAGCACTGTTCTGAGTTCCTTCAGAGTTCTCAAGCAAAAAACGTTGTGTGTTATTATATCCTATATTACTCATGACATTGCTGCAGATATGCTGGCCAGCCTGTGTTCAGCCCAGCACTGATGTAAGTAGTGGCTTTACATCTTCACTACCCTCCTCACCCATAACAGAGCTTGCAGGTGCTATTTGAGAGCAGCTGCAGAGCTGCTCCAAATTATGCACAATGAAGTACAGCCTTTTCCTCTTCTTCCTCCCCCATTTTATCATCTGGAGATTTCAAGAATACAGGGTACCCCAGCTGTGCCCTGTTTTGCCAGTTTTATAGCAAAGGGCAGTAGCAAAGCAGAATGCAGAATCACCTGTGTAAATCGTTTATCTGAAGGTAACTCCAGGGTTTGCATTTTTGTGTGACAGAGAAGCAGCACAAACCAGCCATACAACAAGGCTGTGCTCTGGAGTAGTAAGATGCAGTATGTAGTTCCACACCTTGTAACATGTAAAGACTTTAAGTGGACGCATTTTATTGTCTGCTTTATCGAGTTTTAATAGCTTTGGTAGGATTTCACCTAGTTTTAAAGAGAGCAACCAAAGACTATTGACTTTTTTTAATTCCTAGTATCTTACAGCTCTTTTTGGTTCTTTGTTAGGTTTGTCAAGTCACTGCCCAGCAACCTGTCCAAGCAGAGCTTATGCTTAGGTATCAGCAACTGCAGTCCCGATTGGCCACACTCAAAATCGAAAATGAGGAGGTAAGATCTGTGTCTGCAAGGGCTATGCATTGAACACCATTTTCAGGAAGGTGCTGTGTTTTCTACCTTGTCAAAAGCATGTAAGTGACCCTGAAATGACTTCAATCTCAATGAGCTGTTTTAATTTTAAAAATCAAATACTGGCAAATATGCTAAGGTAGATCCTTGTCTGCTTTCTAGAGGTTTGAAAACTTCATCTTTCATCTGTCCATACATTCACATTACTGAGTTCTGTGTTTTGCAGATGCTTCAGTGTAAACTTATTAGAGCACTTATTTTTAAAGTTTTGTGGCAGAAAGCCACTGAGTACCGTTACCATTTTCCATGACCTCTCTCTGTCCAGTCCCCAGATTGCTACTTCTGTAGTGGTGGATGAGTCAAAATCTCTTATGCCCTCAGCTGCAGCAATTTATAAACACAAGTACTGAATGCTTGTGATGGGAACAGCTCACCTAGTAAAAAATAATGCATTTTTTTGTAAAATACAGAAAAACTATGCTGTTCTTTTTCCCCAGCCCTGGCAGCAGAGAGAGGTCTCTCAGTAGGTACTTTTATCCCATTCAAGGCAGTGTTAAAGGCCCTCAGTTTAAATGAGGATCTGTTCCTAAATTAAAACATAGGGATAATTCAATTTATTGGTGTACTTTACTGTAAGTTTTCAGGATTCCAGATTTTCCCATTCTGTGTTATGTGCTAAATGCCTGGAACAAAGAATTAATGTCCATGAGACAAGTAAAGTAGTTTTTTAAAAAGCCCTCTTTCCAGGCATGGAAAGGATATTTGCCTAGACTGGAGATGTGTGCAGAAGTGTGCATTATTTGGTTAAGTTGACTCTACTAGAGACTCTTCTGAAGTAGAACTGGAAGGCCAAGAATGTCCTTGTGAATCTTGCCGGTTACTTTATTGCAATGTGGAAACACTGCATGCCCTATTCCACAGCCTCCATCCTCTGGTTTGCACTATGGCAATGGTGCTCCATAGCTCACAGGGAGTGCTGTGAGGCTGGTGTAAATTGTTCTTTCTCCAACCCCCTCTTGCAGCTGTGTATGCCACTTCTGCAGTCTAGGCACCACTGCTCCTCACCACAGCACTCTGCGGAACAGTGTGGCAGACTTTTATCTTGGAAGAACATTTTGTTCTGGCAGCCAGATCCTTGGATGTACATAATTAATAAAGCACATTGGCCACACTTGGGAGAGTTGACTCTCCAGAGGAGTGTATCATTTCTATTGCCTCCCAGATTGGGGACCATAATCAAATAATGTCACGTTTCAATTCTAATTTCAGGAAACAAATGCTTGATAGTGCTATACAGTCAACACAAGAGTATATCCGTGTTTGTGGATTGGACCATGGTAAAGCAGAGAACTAAATAGGAAACCTAATTGTGTCATTTTTCTGTTACCTAGGTACCTGTACACCTGAATTTTCACATTTACACACCAGTTAGTTTGAGGGAGTGTGCCAGAGAATTATTTTGAGTAATGAGCTTCCCTTCTATGCTGTTCTGACATATATTTATCTTGCATTTGGCTAATTGTGCTTTTTTAACATCAGGTTAAGAAAACAACAGAAGCTACCCTGCAGACAATACAAGATATGGTCACCATTGAAGACTATGATGTGTCAGAGTGTTTCCAGCACAGTCGCTCAACAGAGTCTGTGAAGTCAACAGTCTCTGAGACATACCTGAGTAAGCCCAGCATTGCAAAAAGAAGAGCTAACCAGCAGGAAACAGAGCAATTCTATTTCATGGTATGTTGGTTGCTTCCTCATTCATGTGATACAGACCAAACACCTGAAGTAAACTATGCAGAAGTTCCCAGAATTGATGTGCCATACATAGTAATAGATTGATCTGCATCTCTACAGAAATTCAGAGAATATATGGAAGGTAGTAATCTCATCACAAAACTTCAAGCAAAACATGACTTGCTGCAGAGGACACTTGGAGAAGGTAAATATCACACTATAAACTGAAAATGTATTCCAATGAACCCACTGAAATGCCAAAAGTATACAGGAAAAAAATAACAAAACTTAAAGCTTTATTGTCCAGTAAGCATAGATTTGGTTTTTACCCGTCATAGTTTTTGTGCAGTGCTAGGAGTATACACTATAAATTGATATTATTTCTTCAACAGATAATTATTTCCACTGAGCAGACATTTAGACAAGTGACTGTACTTGGAAATTGAATTGTTGAATGAAAAGTCTTGTATCTGAAAGGAGAGCTGACACAGTCAGTGCAGAATGATTTAAGAGCTGTAACAAATGTAGTGTTTCTATTTCCTAACAATTTCTGTTGGCTTAAGGTTTTTTGAGAGTTGAGGGACAGTGCTAATTTTTAAGCATACAAAATTATCCAGGATGCATCTCTTACAATGGACTTACTAGTACAACATTTCTGACACATGGACATGAATGCCCTTTTGGCAGCCTAACAACTCAGTGGAGCATTTACGAAAGGTAAAAGGTGAAACCCTGACCTCACTGGTGTCAGTGGTGAGATTCTTATAGACATAATTTAACATTGCGTTTTCTGCAAAGTATTTGCATATTATGAACTGGAATGAGTGAAAACTTAATGCATAGCTCTATACCTGTGGATTATCATTATTGCATATAAAATTTATTGCACTACAAATTATGGTAGCGGAGAATTATCCATTGTCTTGAACACTCTCCACAATTTTTAAAAACACCTCTTAAAATAGAAACTGAGTCAGCAGATGTCCATGATCAAATGAAGTAAAGCTGAATTAGGGCAGTAATGATCAGGCACTACACACAGCTCCAGCCTACCTCTTAGAAGCCCTCCCAAGAGCCACTGACTCATGGACCAAAGGGAAAAGGAAAATCTCACTGCAAACCTTGAGGACTAGCCACACGGAGTGTTACAGACTTGAGAGGTAGTGAATTACACTGCAAAGAGTAAAAATCCTCTCCTGAAGGTTAAAGACTATAATTCAAAGTTCAGACTCAGGAAAGGAAACTTTTTCTCTAAAGAGTGTCTCTAAAGGATGTGTCGGTTTATTTTATTTTTACTGCCAAATATCTGTTGTTAATTAGATCTCTCCTTGCTTTTAATACTAAAGCCCAGATCCACAATCCAGTTCTGGAGGTGCCTAGAGAGCTATTAACAGTTCAGTGGCTATGACCAAATAAAGCCCCTGTTCAGGGAATGACTGAGGTTCAAGGTAGGAAATAAACAGCATTTTCTTGCAAGGCTGGACTGTAGAAGATGGTAGCTGTTTTTAGACAATGAACTTCATTATGTTCTGTCTCATGGAAGTTTTAATAGGATTTTTTTAATGTGTACATTGAGCAATCTATTCACACAAAACCATGTGCAGTTGATGTTAGTCAAAAAAAGGAAAATTTCCCTCCAAGGGTTCCCAGAGAATGTATGTGGAAAAATAAAGTGGCTGTTGTTATTTGGAAGCCCAGTAAAATGCATTATCATCTACTGAAGGGAGAAAGATACAAGGCAGAACAGAACCTGTTCCCTAATACATGTTGGAATGAAATAAGGAAAGAACTGTATGAAAGGAAATCCAAAGGAAAACTCCTTAGCAGGGTGACCTGAGTGATAAATTGCTGTCAGGCTCTGGGCTGTTCTGCCATGCTCAGGCATGCTTGGACTGTTGGTTTTTAAGAGTTCCTGTTGACCCCCAGCAGCTGTAACCCCAAGTAGTTCATCTGTGCTGCCCACAGTGGTTTTGGACATGGTTGTCATATCATCGTACCATACAAATAGCAGCACATACAAATAGCACTTCAAACATACACATTTACATTCAAAGCTGATATTTGAAGCAAAAGCCACCATTTTCATGGGTTAAAAAGTTCAAGTACCTCCTTCTGTTGAGGCATGTCCTGCATTAAAATGCACATGCCTGAGAAGGAGGACCTGGATTCTGTACGTTCCTTGAAAGGGGATTATTGAAAGGATAGAATTACAGTGGAATTATGAACATTATTGCTGTAGCTAGTATAGAAGTGAATTTATAGGAAGTGAACTGCTCCCTTGCTCCACTCTTAACTGCCTTTTCTGGAAACTTTCATGTCAGCAAGACAGCAGACAAATAACAAAGGGTGCTGCATTAAGTAATGCAAGGCAGAATGCAGGCAGAGGGAAAGGATTGTCTGAAATGCAGGTTTTCCTTTGGCACCTTCTCTTGCTGTTATTCAAACCTGTGCAGTGTAAGGATATAGGCTGAATAAATCCAGGCTGCAGTTTGATGTCCACAACGTTGACAGTATTTGGCTTCTGTTCCTGTTCATCACCTGCCTACTACAGGCTGTTGCTGTTTATGGACACAGCAGATACGTAATCATGATCTGCACAAGGGAGATAAATGAAGTGCTCTGTCATCACTCTGCATCTATGAATTTTGAAAAATAAGTGAAAAATACTCAAATGAAATTGATACTAAACATAGGAAGCACACTGATACTCGTATTTATTCTGACTCAAGGCTCATCTATTGAAAGAACAAATCAATAAAGCAAAGGGAAATGAAAAAAAAAGAATAACCAGTTGTAAAGCAATTGCCCTTGTGTCCCAGATAGTTTTTGCCCTAATGTGTTAAATATCAGAGATGTGTTTAAAATCCCCCAGACTCCGAATTTGTTTTACTAGCATTTATTATTGGGATGCTTAGTCTCAATGAACTTCCCTTACTTACATGAATAGGGAGAAGTCCCTGGCTTACCCTTTTTCTGTCAGAGGTTCTTTTCCCTCTTTTTCACCTCTCTAAAATAGATGCCAACAATCTTGACGTCTTATTAATGCCAGAGATTTTTCCCAGCACTTATTCTTTGTACCACCTTCTGTGGATCTCCACTCTTCTGGTACTGAAAAATATATTTTCAGATTAGGGTTTTCAGAACTGTGCAGTATTTCAGGTTCACCTGGACATTGCCACATAATACTATGTTTTGCATATCACTGTTTTTCATTCTTTCTGCAGCCTGATAAGCTTTTTTGATGTCACTTTCAAATTAAGTTGTGTATTTAGACCTAGCCCAGGTGATGCTCAGACTGATTTTCAGAGTCAGCATGATTATCTGTAGTTCTTTTAGCTGCATGGGTGTTTTATTCTTTCTTCTCCAATGTCTTACTTGAACCAGTTAACACTGAATCTCATTTGCCATTGTGTGTCTTGTTCCTCAACGTGGTTAAATCCCTCTGAAGGGCTTTACAATTTTGTTAGGACTTGATGCAAAAGTATTTCAGTCATCTGCACAATAATCTGTGCCCTTAGCTGCTGTGATCTCCACGAGACATTAGTAAATGTATTATGCATTATGTAAATGGTCCTAATGGGAAGGCTTGAGTAAATGACTGTTATACTTCTGTCATGATAAAAGACTATTTAATTCCGCTCAGTTTCCCTTTTCTTCACTAATTTTTGATCAATGAGAATATTTTGCCACTCAATCCATGGCTGTTTAGTTGCTTTAGTTGCCTCTTGTGAAGAAAACAAGGTCCTTTGAAAGTCAAAATAAATTAATTCAACCGATTGTCCTTTAGCCAGTATTTTACTGGTATGTTCAAAGCATTTTAATAAATTAATAGGGCACAACCTCCCTTTGGGAAAACTGGGCTGGTTGGAACTTACAATACCATGATCTTCCTACTGCTTCATTATTTTTCTTTTCATTATAATGAGTTGACATGGTGCACATGCTTGACTTGCTGGTCTGTTGTTGTGCAAAGGTTACCCAGGAGCCTTTCTGGAATACGGTATTTGCTTCTTTACAATTCTCCACAGTTCCCTGTGGTATTTCCTAGTGGAAGCATTGTCTTTTTTTCCTGCAATATGCAGACAAAAGAGAGAGAAGAGGCTTGCAATAGCAAGCCATTGGTGTATAAAACTCTGTTTCTTCAGCACTGAAGAGGTTTAAGCATAAGGCATGTGTATCTAGTCTTGGCTTGGCTTTATTTCCATACTTGTCTAGCCACTAAAACACATGAGCACAAACAATGGATGTTGTTTGGAGTTTTACTTCAAATTATATTACAGTTTCGATCTATGGGCAGGCTTCTTAAAAGTTGTTCCATAAAATGGTTTCTCTTTGTATTTTAAATGTAACTGTGGAGATGGTAGATAACTGCACTGCTCTGTGTGTTGTGTAATTGTTAATCTTTTGCTGCTAACATGAAAGTTAGAGGTAAAAGTAATTTGCCAAAGATAATTTAGATACAAACAAATCTACCTAAAACCTACAAATTATTGTTTCCTGTTTATTGAACTTTTCTAGGCCACAGGGCTGAATATATGACAACAAGGTAAGATATTTTTATTTGATTTTGTTTGAGTTACAAATGTAATAAAATCTTAGAAATTACAAATTTTATAACAAGTTCATAAGGTTATGTGAAATTGTTGTTGCTGCTGTTGTTACATAAATGGTGTACAGGCCCTGTGTGTTTTAACACTCGGTGTTTCTGTTTCTGCATGCTAATGGTAAAGGACCAGACTGTTCATCTTCCTTCTTCTTGTGAGCTACTTAGGCCGCTGTCAAGAGTGCGACAAACTGGGAGATCCTTAGAAGTATTTCTGAATCACATATCAAATTTGGAAGTTGCAGGGGGATTTTTGGTTCTAGAACACAAATGTTTTTCAGTTTCTAGAGAATTACAAACCGTGTCTCCCATGGTTTGTAATTTAGGTTCAGAAGAACCTGATACAGAGGTGAATGTAGGGTATAGGATGCATCTTTGATAACCTAGCTCTGGACAGGAATACTTGTCTCCTCCAGAGTCCACATGTTTGATACTTAAATGAGTCTACATATTTACAGAAGAGAAGGGATACAGTGTTAGATCTCCATGCTTTTTGTAGCACATACTTTTTAAGTTGTGTAATGCCACGCCACACCTGCAATGCTGCCTCCAGACATAAACACAGAGGAGGACACTGCAGCCCGCAGGCTATCAGACAGTGGGGGGCAATGGCAACTGTTTGGATTTGCAGCTGCCGTTTGTGTGTATCACTGCTATGGGCAGCACACTTCCTGTCCCAGTGGTTCCTCAGCAAGAATATCCAGCCCAGCTTTCCCAGTCTCACTATTCCCTTCCCTTTCCATGCAATACATACAATGCCTTCTCTTTCTCCTTTTTGCTTCTTGGACAGGAGTGATTTTGCCATCACCGCTCATCTTTGAATTTAAAAAAAAAAAATAAAGTCTTGCCCTCACAGCTAAGAAATTTGGGTCCAGCTCTGGTTCTGCCTTTGCTGGCCCACTTACTTTTGTATAACTTCTTTTGCCTGGTCCCCATGTTCCAGGGGATGTCTCTACAGACTTCAAACCTACCTTTCTTCCACCACTCCATAGTCCATTTTAGTTTTGTCACCTCTTTCCCAGTTGAAAAGTGGTAACAGATTAGGGCATTCCTCCAAAATGCTGAAAATAATTTTGAGACCCGTGCCTTTAACTCTGCCCCCAGATGGCACCAGGAGTGCATGGAGGTCGGCAAGCTTATGTCTAACAAGAAAAATGTTCTTTCTTGACTCCAAAGCAGGTGACTCATCAGGCTCACATCATCCTAAATTTCCTCTTTGTAACCAGTTGACAGAGGAGGATGGATTTAGGCAATTATTATACCTTAATAAAGTGGGGGAACGGCTTGAAGCCATCTTACCTCCTCTCTTCTCACAGCTGGTCACTTAGAGAAAGAGACTCTGAGGGAGTAGAGCCTACCCATCCGTTCCCCAGCACCAGTTCATCTGCTCCAGCTGGGACCTGCCTATTGCCCCAAGGTTCAGTTAAGTTTCTAGACTGCAAGACATGAAAATGGATATGTTCTCCAAGGACAAATATAAATTGTAGAAGGGAAGAGGATATCTTTAAAGGTTAGTTTAAAAGAGCAGGTAGTACCCAAACAAACCAAAGTCCCAACACGTAATGTTCTATGTGTTTTTGTTCTGTTTCCCCCGAAACATTTGGGTTTTTTTGCTAATTATTGAAAAAGCCCATAGCAACATTGGACTGCTGTTGCAGGGGAACTAGGGAAGCTGCTGGCATGCAGAGTGCCCTGACATTCACAAAATAAATTGTGACCTAGAGAACAATGTTTATTTCCTGTAATCTCTTTTGGTGGTAGTCATCACATGTGCAACATACTATTTGCAGACCAAAGTTTTGTGTGTTCTTTTTCTTCTTTTGCTTTATGCTGCTTTTGTTTATTTGTTTCAAGTTGGTGATATTCTTTTGATTCCTTTACCTAATTTGCAAGGTGTTTCTTTTCTTGTGTGGAGATGTTGGTGGTTGGATGTGGAAGGCTAAAGCTGTTTAACCTTCCTGGCTGTAGTTGAAAATGCAGACAGTTTGGTTTTGAAGCATTTTAGGAGACTGCTGAGCAGCTTTAATTTGCATTTGTAGCTTCTCCAGCATGAAGCAACTTTTCTGCTTGATAAGGGGTGCTTCGAGTGGCCTGAGTTCTGCCGTGGCTGGCAGGATGAATTCCAGTGGTTGCTGCACATTTCATGCATGACCGCAACGGAAAAGGCCATTCCGATTGTGCAGTGTTTGGAATAAATGTATATGGTAAAACTGCAAAGCAGGGATTCATGAAGAATGTCAATATTTATCCATAAGTAATGCATTATTAATGTGGGGGTTCTCCACTCTTTAATTACTGTTACACTTGAATTTGATGGGAAGTTTATTTAACAAGTACTGTGTTTATTTCTCTCTTTACGATGTTTTGTTGTTTTGCCATAAGCTTACAGACATTTCATTTTGTTGTGTGACTTAATTCTACCTTGCTCAGTAATCCTGTTCCCTTCCTGTAGGCCTCCAAATCTTCCCCCTAAGCCCCAGAAACACAAGAAGCCCAGACCCCAATCACAGTATAGTGCTAAGTTGTTTAATGGTGATTTGGAGTCATTCATCAAGGTACTGGCACCAGCTGCCCCCGTGGCTGATCTCAACACTTTTTACGATAATGGTCACTGCCTCACGTGCGCTGAGGCAGATCATTATGTTTAAGTCTGTCCTGGGGCTCTTTTCTTTCCCAGTTGATCAATATAATACTTCCTGAAGTCAGAGGGAAAGAGAGGGATTGATTTCTCACATTAGCCTCCCTACTATTTTGTTAATCAAGTAGGGATAATATTGGCAGCTTGGTTTTATTAGGAAACTTAGCATCATGTAGCAGATAGGCTGTAGTGGTGCATCCCATGACTTAACACAGTTTCCTGCTTGCCATTTTCATTATGTTCAAGGTCTGTGGAGAAGCAGTATTACCCTGGGTTTCATATCCAGCTTGTGATTTCCTGTGACTTTAGGAATTTATTATATTGTCTGAAATTGTGATCACCACTATTCTGGATCTTGTATCTTTGCTGTATTTACTATCTTCTTCTTTCTCATACTTTTATTTCTAATAATGCTTCTAGCCGAGGCCGAAGGAACTCTCACACGAGACATCAGGTATAGTTCTGGTGACAAGAGAACCATCTCTGCCTCGCTCTCGGGTTGCATTCACGCCTGGCTCAAAATTAGTGCTTTCAAAGACCTGAAGGGAGAAGTTTGCATTAAGAAATGAATGTATGAGTACAGCAGGCAGAACTGAACCAGAGCACAACTCCAGAGTGATTGTAGTCTCAAATTATTAATATTTCCTTATTCATTAACAAGCACCTGCCCGTCACAGTCAATTGGTGCCTCTGGACACTAGCTGACAGAACTGAAGGAAAGAAATCTTAAAAAACTATGTAGCTCTGTATGCAGTGAATGAAATTCCTGACTTTGTGCAGTGAGCTTGAGTGTTAATGGGATGATTTTTTTTTTCTTCCTGCACAACATAGCTAGCAGCAGATATTTTGAAGAACAAATTCTGTGCTCAGTGACACCATACCAGTTTAGCTATCTTAGAACAGAGCTTTTGGCCACCCTCAGTACAACTATAGGGAAAACTTACTGTTATGCAGGTGGTGCTGTGAGGTGCAGACTTTCAGGAAATCATCACATGGTGCAAGAGATTAACATCATGAACAATTTCTTGCTCAAGGATGAAAGTAAGCAAAGAAGCAGAAACTTGCACAACAAAAAAAACCCTGGATTACAGAAGCACAGAGCTAGTTGGGAGAAATGCCACCCTGTCATTTTCCCTCACAGGGAAGAGGGTTATGCTACATGGCAATGTGGGTGACAGGGCTTACTGTCAAGTGTAGAGTCCTACATAGTTAGTCTTTCAAAAGGAAAGAGGAAAAAAAAAGCCTTATGACATTTTTTGCATCATAAGAAATTATAATTAGTCCCAAACATACATTCACTGACTAAACACATCAGATTAAATTCAAAGCAGCAGTAGGGTCACTGTTCTTGACATTTCACCAACACAGATTGTTACTTCAAATTATTTTCCTGTCATTAGATCCAAAATCCAAAGCTTTTAATTTAGATCATTTCAGGGAATTACTTAATTACAAAGTCCTGCATGGTTCTGAAGAGATTCTCCAAAACCAGGTATACAAGTAATTTATTTTTTTGTAATTTCTTACTGCAAACACCATCCTTTCCGAGGCTTTACATTCTTTTGCATGAACCATGAACTAACAGGAGATACGGGTGCATGTTGTGCATGTTTTCTAATACTCTGCTTTTTTGAAGAGCCAGGCTGCTCAGTGTTGGTGAAGATAACAGTATTCCTGGTTTTAACAACTGACCCGTTCCATGGGAGTTTGTTTATTCAGCTACTACTGAATCATGACACAACTCAAACAGAAAATGCTCATCCAGACATTATTGATTCTCGGCTAGCCAGTCTTTGCTGGGTTTAAATTTAAAGGCAAACAAGCCACAATTTAAATAGGGTAATGAACAGTACAGTCTTCTGTAAGCCCCACCAAAACAACATGGAGTACACAGAAACTCAGGACTTAGGTTATCTCAGGAAGAGCATTGTTTAATTGCTCAACTGAGTGTTATTTTTCAAACTTATTTTAGTAGATGGCTTTTTTTCTACTTGGGCTTAAACCATAAATTTCCCATAAGTGTAATTTAGCATGAAAATGAAGGACTAGTCTGTAAGAGGAAATATGTATTCTGAGTTACAAGGTGCTTTTGAAATCAGGGTCTTGAAATACAGGCTGGTTTTATATTAAACTTTCAAATGAATTAGTCAATTCTCTGAGCACTTACATATTTGAAATTAATTTAGAAAGAAAAATTATAGCTCCCAAGACAAGAATGTCTAAGGTACCTATTATTTATGAAATAGTATTTTTTCCAGCATAAGCACCAACTTTTCTATATTATTTTTAATCATATGATTTATGTCTTTAATAGATATTTGATGACTTGTAGTCATTAATGTGCTTGGAGTAACACATCCAGTTTTTAAAGTGCCAGAATGCACAGACGAAGGACTGTGATGGTTCTTTTGGAAAATCAGCAGTTTAAAATAAAAAGACAAATAACTCACTGAAGATTAGTGTATAGTCACCTTCTGCCCCTACCGTCACAAGCATTTTTTTCTCCTTTATTAAAACACCTCCACTTAACTGAAGATGTAGGTTTAGACCTGCTTCTGTTTCGTGGCTCAGACCAGGATCTTTGATTGCTGAGCTCTGCCAGTTGCAGGTGAGGAGGTGTTGGCTGTGACCTTCCCTTCCCAAAGCCTTGTGCTTACAGAAGAGGCATCTGAACTATCTGCTCAGCTCAAAGCAGCTGCAGTTCACCACCACCCAGTGTATTACAGCTAGTTAGTGCAGCCTGAAACAGTGTGCCAGGCCATCAGCCTGCTCTATGTTAGGACACACAAATCATCAGAACACATAGGAGTGCTCTCAAGTCAGGAGGGAGACACCTGGTACCCCATGTGAAGCCATTTGGTGGGTCCAAGAGCTTTTCTGATAGTCCAGCAGATCCAGGAGGGGCCTTGTCAACTGTTTGTGAGCAACACTTTTTACCAAAAATAAAAAAAAACCTCAAGGAACTGAGTCTCTTGTAATTAGGTCGATGTAGGATTTTCTCCACGAGGAAAAGAGGTAAGTTAAATGGATACAGAGAGATCATCTTCATAATGAATTACTATTCTTAATAATAAACTTTTCAAAAGGCAAATTCACTGCTTTAACTCATTTTGCTTCAAAAATCTAAAACACATGCATGAGCTTAGATGTCACATACAGTGTTAGCCAGATACAGTGGCAGAGGTAGAAAATAAAGTCTCTGAATTTCCCAATTCAATTATTTTAATGAAGAACTGTAATCTTTTCTCTTCACCTGCTCCTTTCCCTCCCTCCCTAAATGGGAAGAGAACTCTGTTAGAAATGATAAGATTTCTTACGTGTTTTTTTGCCAGCACTGTATGTCCATCAGGATTGACCAAGAAAATGCATTTTCACATTCAGTCCAGAGTAGGGAGGTTTCCCCTTTCAGGTCTGCAGTTCACTCTTCCTGCTCTTGTTTTTTCAGGATTCGGGACAAGTCATTCCTCTCATTGTGGAAAGCTGTATCAGATTTATCAATTTATATGGTAAGCTCTGAAGCATATGATGTCATTTCATTATTGCCCTGACTTTTTTGTGTATCTTTTGCATAATGCAGCACCACAGCTTTGTTTTTAAAACAGAGATAAAACATGTTTTAAAAACTACATTTATTTCACACCACTGTCTCCCATCTTTCCTGCAGGTCTTCAGCATCAGGGAATTTTTAGAGTGTCTGGTTCCCAGGTGGAAGTCAATGATATTAAGAATTCATTTGAGAGAGGTAATTGCATTTTCATTTATTTGAGCACCTTAATATCTGACATTTAAAAACCTTTTAAATTCTAATTACTTTCTTGGCTGTTTAAGCAGTTTGTATGCACTTTGTGTACTGCACCTAAAACTTTGCACTGTCATATTTTGAAAGATGGGGTGTAATGATGACATGTACATCTTTTTCTCCTGTTAAGTTGTAGGAGCTTAAGGTTTGTTTTTCAATTTGTTTAGACAAGGCCTATGGCTCTTGAATCAACTTGTAAACTTTAGTCTTTTGTTAAACTGCAAATAATAGTTTGTCAATATTTTATTTTAAAGATCCTCACAAATGAAAAGCTTGTGTTTTTTTAATTAGATTCAAGAGACTATTTAACTCAATTTGAGAACCCTGTTATTTGATCTTCCGGAATACAAGCACTCAACTTTCTGGTCCCTCTGCCAAAGCAGTATCAAGATCAATGACAATACAGGCTGTGAAAGGGTCATTCCATTTTCAACCACTGTTTTCATTTGCAAAGGAAACTCAGCCCTGGAGGAGGAATTATGGGAAAGTTTCCAGGAAGTGGTACAGCTTTTTAAACATGAGTGGCTTGCAACACCCAGCCCAGGATTGCTCAGACAGGGGAGCCAGGATTCAGCAATCCCCTAATTGGGTTAAAACAATACTTTTAAAGTTATTTGGTTTTTTTTTTAATCTTACATTCTGTTTTCTTGGGTTTTAGAAGCTATTTTTTTTAATTTGCAGGAAAAGCTTTTGCAGGTCATCTGCTAATGAGAAAACTCTTGGAGCAAAAAGTCCTGTGACTAAAAGCATGACAAAATATGCAGTGTTTTTCTCCCTGGGATTAGTTATATATCTTGTTACACCTGATCTTCTCTTTGACAAGATCCTTGAAGCAGCTGTTTTTACATGCTAAGTGAAGCCACATCCTCCCATTCTCCACCTTTTAAATCTGCCTTATTGCTAACTGCTTCTCTTAGGTAGTGTTATTCTGGAAGATAGACACATTTTAAAGTGTTTCCAAATAATCATTAAGTCTTTAAAAATACACGTAGTTCAGTCATGGCCTTTAGATTTTCAGTTCCCATGGAGTGTTTTCACAAAACAGTTGCACATAGTCCTGGATGAGTTAGTTTTTGAGAATGAAGACAGAGTTCCAATACAAAGAGTTACGTAGCTATATTTGCTTTATGTAAGCTCCCAAAGAATAGTCTGAGAAATCCTATTCAATTAAGGACATAGATTTTTTATTTTACTAACTGTGTATCATAACATGTCCATAAAGACTTAGTTGGAAGTTCAGGACCTAAGAGATCACTAGGTTATGTAATTTAAAGGAAGCTTTATTTAGGCTGCCATTTTTAGTTTAATCCTAGCCTGGGATTTCTAATTCAGTGTTTATTATCTTACTTGAATGCTTGCATTGCCACCACCCACACACTGAAAACAAAAAACCCAAAAATGTCACTTGCTTACAAAAATGTTGCATGCAAGAATGCTCCTGCATGTGTGTTTCATTCACTTTATTTACTTTTTAAGGTGAAAATCCTTTGGCAGATGACCAAAGTAACCATGACATTAACTCAGTTGCTGGAGTACTGAAGCTCTATTTCCGAGGGCTGGAAAATCCTGTCTTTCCTAAGGAAAGATTTAATGATCTTATTTCTTGTATCAGTAAGTAGAAATCTCTTATTTCTTTCTTAATAGAATTTTATTTTCATATATACAGTAGTGGCCTGAAAAAAGAGCTAACATCACAGATTTCTCCGAGACGATTTGTTGGCCATCTGTAACAGTCTGGTCAGTTATTAGTCATACTTGCAGCTGTGGTTGTTTCCCTTTTCCAGTGGGAATAATGTACAGTACAACTCTTTGTTTAATAGGGTAGGAAGAATATCTTTTGGTGTACAAGACATAGTTAAATTTAAACAAATTATTGTTTTCCCCTCTGCATTGGGGCACACAGAAGGGGGTGAAGTCATGACCATGCAAACAGAGTACATTACTTTCCACAAAGATTTTCATGCCCTGCAACTTGGAGTCAGTACTGGTGAATAAGTAACCAACTCCACAATATTGTATGGGTCTGGACCTTTATTGTGCTCAGCTTAAAACCACCAGTCCAACCAGTCCGGAAAGCCTTCAGTGCAGGAACAGAGGCAAGCAGCTGAGTGTTGTTTGCAGAAGAGCCTGGTCTGCCTTCCAACACATAAGCATGAGCAGACTGTAACAGGATGCCTTGGAGGAGTGTTGCATGGGTCTGTGCACTGCTGAAGTTTGTAGCCTGACACAGAAGAGGTTCTAGTAATTTAGGAAGTTCTCAGTGGATGAGTGAATTGCTCTGGCATGCACAAAACCTCTTCCAGTTTACAGATGCCTGCAGATGTTGAGGAGGAGTGAGGCCAAGCCAACCAGTAGGCTTACTGTTCCCTGTGGTCAGGGGTGCTAGCTTTGTGGAAGAATTCCCTCCTTTCTACCCCTCCTTTGTAACTTGCCTGCTTCAGCTGAATGGAGAAAGAGGCAGTTTCACAGGTAATGAGGGCCAGTCTTTTGGAATATTAATTAGGCCAGGCTCTCTCCAAACTGGATTATTTTGGCAAAGGGGTCTCAGCCCAGCAGTCAGGACTGTGGATTGATGCATGCACAGTGTCCTGGGCTGGCCATCAGATGGGCTTTTCTGCTCCCTGCTGGAGGAGCCCAACGTGTGTGGTTTCCTTCCCAGATAGGAGGGATTGCAGGGCGGTTACGAATACGTGGATCACTGTGACCAGGTTTATGTGCAATACTTTGTGTGTGCTTTTTGGTGGGGTTTTCTGCAGCTGTTGCTATTTACAGACTCAGTGGTACTGAGCAGGCCTGAAGGACCTCAAAACTGCAGTCTAAGTCTGATCCCTGATGCTAAGGGGGACATTGTCTATTTAGGAAACATATCCTTCATCCTGCCTGAGTTCAGCTTTAGCTAACTGTGGTGCCACAGCCCAGAAAATGTCTGCGAGTCATAGAAATTGAAATCTAAAAAGAGATTGTTTTGACTGAGTGATTTTCTGCATGACAGGGATCATGAAACTTTACCTAATAATCCTGCACTGATTTCCATAACTTCTGGATGAATTAAAACATGTCTGCTGGAAAATGTTATTGATTTAATGGCTTCAGTTGACAGAAAACCTACCACATTCTTGGATAAGCTGTTCAAATTATTAATCACTTTCATTGTTAAACATTGGTACCAGATTTCCTGTTCAAAATTTCTGCTGTCAGATTCTTCCCATTGGATCTCTTTATTACATTATTATCTTGAATAAGCATTAAGAAAAATAGAAATGGTGGTTCTTATATATGAAGATGATATGGCACTGTACTGTTTAAGAGCTTTAAACAGAGTTGTAAAACACCAAGAATGAATATTCAGCTTACAGAGATTACACAAGTGAGTGCTTTGGAGATGCAAAAATATTTATACAAAACAACCTTTTAAATGTGTTCCAAGAAGAGGAACCTGTATGATTTTGAAGAGTTTCTGTTCAACATTGAAGCTTCTGAAGACAGGATGGGGTATTTGGAAAGAGGGGTAGAAGTTCTGTGGACTGGGTATGTTTACATGGCACTTGTGCAGGCAGGAGAGATTCCCCAACTTCTCAGAGGATCACTGTCGGAGAGGAGGTCAGCTCAGTTATTCCAAAATTGTCTTTGGTTATTAAGAACTTCAAGGAAAATAGCACTGAATACTAGACCACTAGTGTTAGGTCTTGGTTTCCTTAGTGGGTGTCCAACTGTTGCATGTTCAAGATAGGCAGTGAATCATTTTCTTGCAAAAGAGTTGACAACCTTTTTTAAAAATAATGGTATCACCCAGCAGAGCTGAAATCAGTAACAACTAATAGCCTATAATAAAGTCACTGCTTTTCTCAGCCACATTTTTTAATGAAACAGTTATTGGAAAGAGGTGTTGCCTTCTGATCATGATTTAGACAGGCTGTTCACTGAGGCTGTCTTAAGTCTGGATTATCACCTCTGCAACAGCTTGTCAAAACAAGATGCAGTGACTGAGTAGTTCTGCTAGCCTTTGACTGCTACTGTTGCTATTACATGAGAAAGCAGTGGGTTTTCTTCCTGCTAATGTGTTGTGAGAGTCACGGATCTGTTTCTGCCAGGTTTTGAAGGAAGCTGGGGGAGGATGCTTTTGGTTTTGTTTGGACTGGTTTCCACAAGGTTATCTCCCAGGGCACTCTGAAATGGCATGTGAATGCCTTCTTTCAGCAGAGGGAGGAGAGAGAAGTTTGAATTGTGGCAGGACGAAAGGGTGTCTCTTTGAGCAAGTTGAGGTAGGTTTAGTTTGTGTTGTCACACTGAGGGTTTTGAACATGGTGTGAGCAGAGAAAGAAACTCTTCTTCACCCACAGCCCCAGAATCACACTATGCGAACAGTGTGTCTTTGTCTTCTGGTTATCTGAGAAACCTGAGGTGAAGTGTTTTTACAGCTCTTTACCTAGTCTATGGGCTTTGTTAAGTGGCCCACTACTTCCAGAGAATAAGATGTTGGGTTTGTTTAAAAAAAAAAGCATTTAAGAATATACTACCTGTCATGGCTTATTTTAGGTAGCACCTATGTAGTTCATACTGTCAAAAACTGTAATCTCAAAGACCCTTTCCCATTGCTACCTTTTAACCTTAACACTCTGTATATCTTGTGACAAGGAAGACAATCTAGGCAAGATTTTTCTCCCACTTCAGACTTTGAAACCTGTCACAGCTGTGTTAGTTTGCTTTTCTGTGCTCATGTGGCCTCACGTGTTAAGAATGTTGGTCTACACAGTTAATGGGAGCAGGGCCAAACTCCCTTTCCTCTGTGAGAACATGTTACTGTAACCTCTTTAGATCACAACTGTAAATTCCAGAAAGCTTTCACATCTTTAATTAAGAGGGTTTAAATATTCTTAATTCATATTGCATTCAACCAGTAAAACAGCGAGGAAAGAAAGAAAGAAACATTACGTTGTTTTAAAATAATTTTTTCAAGATACATGTCAGTGTGGGTTTTTTTAATTGTTGACAGAAATTGTTATTAAAGGGGGGGAGAAAGAAAGCAAATTCATAAAGTTAATGTTCACATAAAACTGTAAAAGGGCAGAATGTCACTCATTTTATATGGAAATGGAATGTTGCCAGTGAAAAGCCCCTTGAAACTGAAGTACTTAGTTATGGATGTCAAACATAATTGAGGCTACAGCTGCAAAATGAACCTTTCCTCAGTACAGCCACTGAGGAATTCCTTTGCATTTATGCATATATTTCCAAATCAAATAGAGCATTGTGATTTAATGCTTTCACTTTTGCAAATACAGTGGAACAGCACAGAAAGGACTGTGACTTTTAGGGCAATTTGTATTAATTAGACGTGTGAGTACAGTGTCACGCTGTTTGGGCTTATGAACTGGTTTAGATAAAAGTTGAGCTAAATTATGACTTCTCCAGAGCAAGCATGAAAGATAGAATGGAACATAAAGAATTCATCTGATTATGACCCATAATTCTGCGTTCTCAGCAAAAGGAGTGGCTACTGTTGCACCCAGCGGCACTCAGCAATCCAGAGGGTAAAATAAGATTGGGAGGAAGGAGAGTTGCACCGTCCTTCTTTTCTGTCCCTTTGTAGAAACAGGTTGGGCCAAACACAAGCAAAATATTTGTAATGGGAGTTACTTGCAGGCAGAGGGTACTGAAGCTGTGCTGAGGTCTGGACACAATTTACCTGCACTGCTGGGGAACCGCAGTTCCTCTCCTGGTGTGAGTTCTTACAGACATGAATCACTTTTACATACATAGCTGTGCAGTGCAGCAACAGGCACATCAGCTTCTGCTCAGGTCATTATAATTCTTCTTGCTTTCATCTCCCTTGCCTTAAATTTGCTACACTAAGATGCCAGGATGGAGGAAAACTTACATCTTTTTTCCTTCTGTTTTTCATCATTTCAACCCCTTGCTGCTAGCAGTGTTCATTTAGCTAAAGAATAATGTTATGGAAGGAAATTATTTTATTGCTTTTCCAGGCTATTGCTTATTACCTAAAAAGTAAAAAAAAAAAATATTCTGAATTGTCAACTCTTCCCGAAAAGATTTCAACACTATGACAGCAACTGTTTCATTTCCTAAGTGACAGTGGAGACAGTTGTGTTTGTCCTCCAGTAATGTATTTTTAAATAGATCTGAAAGAGCCATAAGTGGCATTGCTGAGGTGATATATAACATATCTTTGAGCTGGATTGGACCCATCTACCAGAGTGGAAAGAAGCACAAATTGTTAACTTCAGCACTAATACATATTCATGTAGATGACTTGTCAGCTGCAAATTGACCATAAAAAATACATCTGCAAGTGTAACTCAATCCCATTTTATGTCCATTCAGCAGGTGTGTAAAAGACACATTAGTCATTCACTCTGTTACTAGTAGGTGCCACTCCAAGTGGAAGTAGTGAGTGATCTCCACAGAGATACCACATTGGATTTTATCCTCCAAAACAGAGCTCCCAAAGGAAAGGGATCACTTACATTACCATTGCTTGCTTTCTTCTTCCTCCTTTGTGCTACCCTTGCCTGTGAAATATGCTTAGTTCGCACAGTGCTGGCTGTAGCACAGTTCATTCATTGCTGACACCAGGTTTCTCCTTCCACATATTCTGCTCAATGGCATCTTCCCTTTGTAAAACGTTTGCATTTCCTTTTTCACTTCTGAGATTGGCCCATAGAGGCTGCCTGTTAACAGAGGGTGGTAGAACAGACACAATCTTGAACTCATGTTTCTGAGCTCTCTGCTCCCAGGCTGAATCTTCTCCTCATTGGATAACCATGTCTTACCACCAGTGCAGGAGAGGCTAGGAAAAGTACAGTGCTTTTGTAGCATTTTTAACTAAACCAGAGTGATAAAGCCATGTAGTTGTCCAGTTGGCCCAGAATATTTCGAAACCACCAGCAATTGCTCTTTTGCAAGTCTTTTGTTCTCCATCAGCAAAGCGCTGCATTTATATATTTGAATATTTATTGCCTTTTGTATGCTCCACTACTTCAGGTTTATTGCCTAATTAAACTTCAGTTAATGTTATTTAGAATGAATGTATTCCTGTCTTCATTTATAATTTAGTTTTGTTTTATTTGTATTTGGGGCTTGTTTTAGTAATTGTGTTTTCTCGCCTCTCAGGTTTCCTTTACTCTTCTGAGGCAGATTGTTCACTTTTGATCTCTTTCACATTAGGGTCTGCCTTTGCAAAAACCTCATTGTGAGTCACCAGGTGATTAAAGTGTGTTATTTTGCATGGAAGAGAAAAGTGGACATTCATTGATTCTGTGTGTCTGCAGTAAACAAAGGTGACACCAGCTCACCAGAACAGGTTCCAGTGTTCTTGGAGGCTGAAGATCACACCTTTTAAGACTTGAGTAGCTATAATTTATGCCTATATCATGCTATTGAGAACAGGTCTTTAGCCTGTGGCTGACAGTGAGGCAGCTAGTTGATTAAGTAGTTCTTTCATTTATGCGATGACATTAATCTCAGCTGGATTCATAAATCCAGTTCAAGGACAAGGCATTTTTGCAGAGGAAGTCCATGGGAGATCAATAAATAAGTCTTTTCCAACAGCAATGCAGGCTTGTGCCTCAGCAGATTTTCCTGCAGAGGCTGTGATCTGCCTCTTTGGAGGATTTTATTAACAGGTTGGAGAGATGTCTCTCAGAGATGATGAAGGTGAAGTGAAAGGGTGAGAGTGTAGACTTAAGTGATCTCTGAAGAGTCCTCTGATCTCTGTTTTTCTTTTTTTTTGTAGTAGTTGGTGGAGGCTCCTTAGATCTCAAACACCTCTGATGCTTAGATGCCTAGATAATTTTGTGGATACACAGAAAGCCAAGTTCCTCATATTATTAAAGCGCTTTGCTCCATTATTGTCAAATAATGAAGCAAAGCAAATTGTCAGATGCGTCATTATTGTCCGATAGCATGGCCAGCAGGTCAAGGGAGGTGATTCTCCCCCTTACTTGGCTCTCATGAGATGTGACCTGGAGTACTGCTCATGGCAGGGGGGGTTGGAACTTCATGATCTTTAAGGTCCCTTCCAACCTTAGTGATTCTACGGTTCTATGATTCAATTCTGGAGTCCCCAACATAAGAAGGAGTTCCTAGAGAAACTCCAGAGGAGGGCCACAAAGATGATCCAAGGGCTGTAGCACCTCTCCTACGAGGACAGGCTGAGAGAGTTGAGGCTGTTCAGCCTGGAGAAGAGAAGGCTCCAGAGAGACCTCATAGCAGCCTTCCAGTGCCTGAAGGGGGCCTACAGAAAAGCTGAGGAGGGACTTTCTTCAAGGGCATGTAGCGAGAGGACAAGAGGTAATGGATCAAAACTGGAAGACGGGAGATTTAGGTTAGACATTAGGAGGAAATTCTTTAGTGTGAGGGTGGTGAGACACTGGAACAGGTTGCCCAGGGAAGCTGTGGATGCCCCCTCTCTGGAAGTGTTCAAGGCCAGGTTGGATGGGGCTTTGAGCAACCTGATCTAGTGGGAGGTGTCCCTGCCCATGCAGGGGGGTTGGAACTAGATGATCTTTAAGGTCCCTTCCAATCCAAACCATTTTATGATTCTATGAAAAATACACTAGGAGTTCCGGGCCCAGGTGCCTGACTCTTCCGAACAGCGTGCTATAATGATGAAGCTCTGTAAGCTGGCCTCTTGCCCTTCTCTTGTTTCACCCCACAAATGTTTCCTGTGCCCAGGGCTGCACTCTAGCTCCACTTTGACAAGACCACAGTGTTCCCACACCAAACACCTTGTCTGGCTGGCACAAAACTCTCCTGCTTGTGGGTTTGATCCCTGTTTCCGAGAGAGGTCTTTAAAGCAGGTGTGTCAGACCAAAGCTCCACAATTTTCACTCTGCTCTGAGAACTGAGAACTAGAAAATTATAAGCATTTTTATTTGTGGTATTTGCCTGAGTGTAGTCTTGATTTGTGGTTGATATCCAGATGTCCTTCACATGGATCTCCTTTCCCTCCCTTGTTTCACAGTCAGAAAAAAACACGTTCGTTCTCAGTGTGCTTGGCCTTGCCAGAGGCTTGTCCTGTTGCTTGTGCTTGGGAATGTGAGTTTCATGGTATCATTAGAGTAATGAACCAGTTTTCAAATCCCCTGTTTCTATTTCTGCTTGGCAGCTAATTGCATTATTAGGACAAGTCATGTAATATCAGTGCTTCAGTTTTCTTAGCTGAGAAATGGGTAATACCTCACTGGGCTCTGAGGTAGGGCTAATTACAGCTTTTGAAAATCGGAGTAATGAAAAGAGGGCCTCCAACAGACGTGCAGGGAGAGGGGTGACACAACCAGCTTTCTGAAGGGTTGGGGTTGTCAGTGGTTTCTCTCAGCAACCAGCTTGTAGCCTGGATGGCTGTTCTGCCCCAAGGCTCTGTTCAGCAAAACTGGTGGAGGCAGAGCAGTGCTTTCTCTTCCTTCTGCATGCGAAGCAGCAGAGCTGCAAATTCTTTCTGCCTGGATGCAGAAAGATTGCTCTGCATTCATTCCTTCTTTTCTGCCTACCCAAACACTCACGCACTGCCTACACACAAGCAACTATGAGATTTGCCTCCTCGTGTAAAACCAGCACTCAAATACATAACATTATTACCTATCTCCTTTAAACCAAGTCAGTGCTGAGAAGTTAAAACAAGCCTTTTGAAATAACATGGAAAGCACACGAGTTTACCACTTGGCAGTAGTTTGGATTTGCAATAAAGGGGCTTTCAGGAAAACTGGGACTGAGTTTTCAGAAAGGTATTGGAAATGCACACACCTCATTCCAGTGCGTTTAGCTTGTAACTGCTTCAGTACAGAGGTGACCTGCTGGTACCTAGTACTGATAGTGCTCCTAGTAGGGCAGCTGGGCTAGCTCAACACATGGCCATACAGCCAAACTCTCTGTACCTACTCTGTTGTGTCCATGCTGCCTACTGGGACTAGTTCCTGGCTCATGTGTCCTGTGAACCATGTCTAGGAACTGCTTGGAGGAGTTGTAGTTAGCACAGACCACAAGCACTTTGGAGAGTGTGATAGCTACTGTGTGGCAGCTGCCTGCCAGTGTTCAGCACTGTGCCCCCTCCTGGTTTAGCTCACTAGTTTAGGCAGAGCTATTGCATCCAAATAGGCACCACACTGCTGGAAGGAACCACTGGACCCACCTGGCAGCCCGGCCCAGTACATTTCTCTGGTCTGATTTGAGCACAGCAGTGACTGAACCTGATTCAGGGCTGGTCTCCAGAACTGGCTGGAACAGGCAGGAAAGGCTTTAATATGGAAGACAGGTCCTGATGCTGCGTCACAACTTCCCTCCAGCTTCCCACATCCAGCACACAGGGCAGAAAAGCAAGAGAGGAGCTGTGCCACAGCCCTGCACAGCAGTGCTGCTGAGGCAGGAGGGTTGAAATACATAACCAAAGCACCTTTGGACCTTCTTCTCTCAGCCCCACTCCATAGAAGACCCACCTGTGCATGCACACACAGCCTCCAAACCACCCAGACCTACAACTCTGTGTAGAGAAACTTGGAGACGGGCTTGTCGGGGGAAAATCAATTGAGCTGGAGACTCACAAAGCCCTGCTAGATGTAACAGCAGCTGCTTCTTTTGGAAGACTGGGAACTGAAGATACGTTCAGCCTCCTTCCACTTAGTTTTGGAGAGTTGCTTAGTTTAGGCAGGTGGAGAAAGGCCTTGCACTAAAACTGGAGTTATTGGGCTGTGCAGAACAGCCGTGTGGCACTACATTGCAGAAGTAAGGGTACTTAGCATTGGCTTCTCCAGGAGGTGATATGCACTGGAAAAGGAAAGGAGTATTATGGTTGCTCTGCAGATCCTCATTGTGTGAGCAGATCCCAGGGCTAGCACATCCCTGCCATGGACTCCAGTTCTTAACCAGTAATACTACTTGATTCATGCAGTCCAAGTTTAACAGAAACATAAAAATAAATGTCAAGTCCCATACTGCATGGGAGAAAGTGTAATGGCTTTAACTGGTTTTCAGCTAGAGTTTGGGTTCAGTGTGACTCATTAGGTTATAAATTTTACAGCTTGTCAGCAGTCCTTTTCCCCAATAGCTCCATGGCAGTCTGTGGCACCTCACCAGGGACACCGTTCCAGCCTTCAGCCGCTCTGCCAGGGAATAGGATTTAACCTTCAACAGGAGTTCTGGTTTGGCAGTCCTGCAGTAAATAGCACAATCCAAATGGGCTTCCCTCATGCGGGCAGTGGTGGGTTGTGTTCTCCTTCTGCAGAGACTCCCAAGGAGCCAAGCTTCACCCCAGCCCAAAACCATCTGTTCCCCAGCACACTAGTGATGCTGAGCCAGTGGGATATCCTGTACATGCAGGTGTGGGAATGTTTTCCCCTACGCTAGCATTTCCTAATGAAGTACAGCACTTCTGTGTGGTTGACAGAAGCCTCACTGCCAACATGCTCTGCTTATGCTTTGTTCTTAGTAGAAGACACCAGTTCTTCTTCTAATTCAACACGTATTTTGCATCTACAAATAAATGCCGATTGGTAGAAATAGCCATACCAGAGAGCACAAATAAACACCAGGAATTCTGTTTACGGTCAGAATGTTTTCATTTAAGTAATTACTTTAAATGTGTGCTGTTAAATATCACATTTTGTGGTACAAATGGCTTTTCAGCTATTGGAATCAGTTTCTGTTTCTCACTTCCAAATTTTTGAATATTCGTTTCAGTGCCACTGGATAGTATTTCTCATGTAGTCTGCTAAAATTTCCCCTGGATATTGTTAAATACAGCATTCTTGGGTGATGTAAAAAACATTACTGAAATTTTTGGTTGTTTCTAACAGTGTCATTTACACAGAAAACACATTAAGAAAAAAAATTGAAATATTACTTATTTTGAAAAACAATTTATCCTTTTATCCCATCACTACCCTGCTTGGAGCCACGTTATCTTTCTGACCAACATAGAAGATAATGCATCCCTGTTACAAGACATCAGGAACTGATGCTTTTATTAAGCTGACCTTGTTTTGCCTGCTTCAGAAGAATTTTGGTGTGCTGTTGTAAAACCATTTGGGAAAATAATGTGATCTTTGTGTTTGTTGCTTACACACTGTAAAACATAAGGGCTCTCTTACACTTTGCCATGAAGAGAGTTATAGTTGGACATTTTGTTAAGAAAACTCATTAGAGAAGCTCAGTGGTTGGAATATTCCATCTGATATTCATATTCAAATAAAGTATTTGAAACTGATGGTGAACATCTCTCCATGGTTTCTTGGATTTATGTCCTGATATTGTGGGTTTGTCAGCTGTCCAGCTCAACAGGTGGCACAGGGTTTGACTTAGGCAGATTTGTGACTTCTGATATATAAAGATGTTACTTTTAGACTGTGTGATTTTAATGAGAGGGAGAATAATATCTTCTAGATATTATTTGTCTAATAGACCAACATGAGAAGATACTGGCTGGGGACATGTGATGGTAAAGAGTTGAAGTAAATTAAGTGACTGAATGCTGGTTTAGACCAGAATATGAAAGGGAACTTAAAATCCTTTCTTCTGTTTGCAGGAATAGACAATCTCTATGAGAGGGCTCTTCACATCCGCAAACTCCTCCTTACTTTGCCCAGGTCGGTCCTTATAGTGATGAGATACCTCTTCGCCTTCCTCAACCAGTAAGTGCTTTATCATTCCCCAAGGTACTGCATCTTTATCTGCCTTCCTCTGCTGGTGTTGAAGTTCTTTGGGTTTAGTCGTGCCCTATGTAGAATTACATTTAAGCTCCATTGAACACTACACACCATCTTCTGATTGGCAATGAAAATAGAAGGAAAGACCTTTGAATCTTCATTCAAATTAAAATTCCATTTGTCCAAAACTGGGCGAGGTTATAACAAAACAGATTAAAGTGTTGTCTGAAATTGGGAGTGCAGGCTACAGCATTAAAGCTGATAACAAAATAAGCTGATAAGAAGAATAACAAATACAAACTGTAACTACATAAAAAATAATTGATGTAATTTAAAAGTAAGGTTTTTTTTCCTTATGTCAAGCTGATTGTAATCTCCTGATGGGAAAAATAAACAGTATATTCAAGCAGCACAGGCACTACAAGCTACCTATTTGATGCTAGGCACTGCCAGGGTGAGACTTTGTGTTGCTGCTTCTATTTTGTGGTAATAGAGCTACCAGTATAGAGAACATACATCCCCTTTGTATGCTTTGATATAAAGTAGCTTGGTTCTCACATGTCAAAATACATGGAGCTGCTGCAAAGAGGGTCGTGTGAGAAAGGGAAAGTGGTGTTCACATCTTCATCATCCCAGAAAAACTTCTTCATTCTCAATGAGAAAATTAAAAAAATAGTTGGGCAATTGCACTGTGTTTCTCCCTCCAACCCTTCACAGCTCTCTCCAGTTTTGCTGACCCCAGGATTTTCACTGCACATTTTGCTTCTTCTGCACTTTGCCCTGATTCTAGCTTTTCTCTTTATGCTGCCATATTGTCTGTTTCCTGTTATATCCTTTTTCATATTTCCTTTTTCCTCTTTTTTTTTTTCTAAATTTTCCCTCTGCTGATTCATTCTGTCTGTATGACCTTCCCCATTTCATCCATCCTCTCTGTTCCTATAGAAACAAGGGCTTTGCAGCCAGGTTATGTCTGCATGCCTGTATTCACAGCTGTTCCTGTTTCCTTTCTTCTAGTAATCTCTGAACCACTTTCAAGCAATATTTAAAAGAGGGGCAGAGTTCTAAAGTTTTATGAAAATAACCATTCATTGAAAACATTGACTCATCCCTCTGTAGTGACACCGTGTAAATATCTCATAGGCTTATGTCACAGCTTCTCCTCTGCTTAGACATACAGATTGGCCAGAATTATATGAGGTTATACTTGTTATGTGGTTACATTAGCTACATCTGTGCTCTCCACAGGAATGCAATTCAGAAAGCAGGCTAAATCTCATATTCCTCCAAACTGCTTCTGGTGCATCCACAGGAAAATCATTCCTATAGTTTGACTTTCTGCAAGTCCAGTTCTGCTTTTTGCAGATGCAGTTAGGCCTGCTTGGCCACATGAAATCATCAGACCTCATGACCTCATCTGGTCTAGCATCCTGCTCAAAGCTTCTAAATTTAGATCATGTTGCTCATGACTTGACTTCATGAGTACCAAGTGGAACAGGAATAATCAATTGCCCTGACCTGCTGGCTTTGCTCTTCCTAGTACAGACATATATGTTACTGGCCTTCATTGCTGGAAGACACACTGCTGAATCACGTCCAGCTTCTTGTCCAAGAAGTGCATTTCCCAATGCTTTTTCTTAAGAACTGATATCTAATAGTCAGCCCCAGACCATAATAATACATGGGATTATTTCATCCCACTGGCAGGACTTTACATTCATCCTTGTTGAACTTGATGAAATCCTTGTTCATGTATTCCTCCATCTTGTCAAGGTCCCTGTCCTTCAGCACATCTACTGTCCCCCACAGTCTGGCATCATCTGTAAGATGGCTGAGTGTGCACTTCATCCTGTTGTCCAGGTCATTCATGAAGAAGATGAACAGTATCAGCCCCAATATTGAGCCCTGAGGAGCACCACGTTACCAGCCACTGGCAGAACTTCACAAGTTTCACGATTATAATGTTTTTTACACATTCTTGGTTATATACAAGGGTTGAACCACCTTATAAATAAGTAGAACAAGATGTCTCTGGTTAACACACAGGATATGATAACAAATCATGGCATAAAAAAGGGGAGAGCATGGTTAATTTTACAAGCTAGTTAAGAAGGGAGTAATTTAGAAGGTCAGTATTGTTTATACATGTACACTCTATAAAATTCCCTTTCTAAAGGGAATATGATGCTGTATTTATGCACAAACAGACATACTAATCCATATGCTGCTTGAGAGTGCAGAACAAGACTGAGGTAAAGGGCATCCCAGTGCTTCAGGTTCTGTTTGACTGGCCCTGTACAGAACCACATTTCCACTTGAAGTGCCAATGCTTTTAAACAAGGAAGTAAAGAGCAACTTTTCATTCAAAATCAAAATTGAAAACTAGTAATGTTGAATTTTCTGGAGGAAAGGAGACCTTGCAATAGTTGGTTAGTAAGAACAATCAAAGCCTTTTGTTTGGTTGCTTCAAAAATGAGATCCCTGTGGGAGTTTGTGGACTTGGGGATTTTAGGCTGCATGGTGAAAACAGAAACCAGAATTCACAAGAGCCTTTGCAAGATCCAGGAACTTAGCTACCTGCAGAAAACAATTCAGTCTGCCTAAGTTATATATCCAGTTGATGGGAGAGATGCATCAGGTTCTGATGAGAAATTATAACTATGATCCACTTTGGATCCAGTCCACCTGGCCCTCCAAGGACAAGCAGTGATGAGATAGAAGCAGCAGCATTTAATGCATTTTACATTAGCCCATTAAGTCAGTGTACACTAAACACAATAGTGCAGGAACACATACATCTACATACATGTATGTGCTGTAAACTCACTTTCTGATCTGTATAGCCTATTGAAGAAATCCCGTTTTGTATGTTGCATTATGTGGGATTAAGTGTCCAGGAGAACAGGAAATTTCTAAGTTGTGATGGAAACTGAAGTTTGTCCAGTTTTTGGAATAAGATTAGTCACAGTGGAAAAGTCAATTTTTCTTGTTTTTTCTCTTCTAACAGCCTTTCACAGTACAGTGATGAAAACATGATGGATCCATACAACCTGGCTATTTGTTTTGGGCCAACCCTGATGCCTGTTCCAGACATCCAAGACCAGGTGTCTTGTCAGGCACACGTGAATGAGATAATCAAAACTATCATCATCCATCACGAGGCTATTTTTCCAGATGCTAAAGAACTTGATGGCCCAGTGTATGAAAAATGCATGGCTGGAGATGACTACTGGTAAATCAGAATATTACCCTTCTGTCTCTTTATCTGGTATCTCTTTGTCTGGGTAAATCCTGTGATATAGAATGACTTTTGCACACAATAGAGGTGTGAAGATAAATGAGGAGAGTGTTTAGGTTCACGTAGGAAACTGTTAGCTGTAAAAAACATGAAGCAAAGGCAATTACAATGAGATTCCCGACAACATTTTGTGGAGGAAGCTGCCCTTGTGTTCAGCCAGATGCAGCCAGAATTCCAGGTGTACTCGGCAGAGCACACAGCCAGAAACTGGCTTTCCAACTGTGAACCATCTTAACAAATTTCAGCTTATGATGCCTTCCTAGCACTCCTTTCTTCTCCTAGCAACACACACACCCTTTTCATAAATGAAATGATTCAAAGGTTCTGGGAGCTTCTTAATAACTGAAGATGTCTTTTGAAGAAGCGTGTAGTCTTCTTCAGTAATTGTGTATTCATGGCTTGTCAAGAGAATTACGTTGCACATAACTTTATAACATTATAATAATAACTTCACATAATCTCATGGGGGTGGTATGTTTTTGATGTATGTGGAAGACATCAGTTACACCCAGTGGACTGGTGAAGAAAGGCACTGAGGTTTAATGCTCCCTGAAGCATCCTTTTCGTGCTGTGGTTTCTCTCTCTGCTTGACCTTTCGCTTCCCTTCAGTGACAGCCCCTACAGTGAACATGGTACCTTAGAGGAGGTGGACCAGGATGCCAGCACAGAGCCCCACACCAGTGAGGACGGTATGTCTGTTACATCACTGTGCCTTTGATGGGAATAAGTTTTACAGGTGTTTCATGCGGGAGACCGTCTCCCTTTCCTGATTGTGTCTTATTTGAAAGAAGAGGATTTCAGTCCTGGTGGTCTGTAGCAAAGCTGACTTCTTTAATCTCTGTTTGTGTGCTTTTTCACTCTATTTCATCTGTGTTTGACCAGCTGTTTCCTTGTTCTCTCCTGATCTGTCCAGTCACAGGAAGGGTAAGAGAGAAACTATTTCAGTCAGCACATACTATTTTCTGATAAAATGTTATATTTTTAGTGACTCTTTATCTTTTGTCTGCAAAAGCTAAACTTAGCAAAAGTTTGTCTTTAAATATTTCAACTAGGGGATATTTGCTGTTCAGTGGGCTCTATTTTTATGTGAATTTAAAAGCTGTTCCTTCTAAAGGATTTGTAGCTACTAAAAAGTGTGTGTGTACCCCCCACAGTAAAACTTCTGAACAGTAGTCGTTTTCTATAAATATTAATCACATATACTCTGACAGTTCTGGGTATGATAGATATCCATGAAAAGTTTGGTGCATCTCTATTATATCAATTCTTTTTAGCTAGATTTCCTAAAGGTGTATTTGATTGTGACATATTTCAGTTGGACCGTCCTTCAGATGTCCCTCCCTATAACTTCTGCCCAGTTTCAAGCAAATGTAACAGATGGAAAGAGGTGTCACAATTGTAAAATAACTACCATTTTCCTGATAATTAGTAGCCAGTTAGAGGTGAAGGATTAAGAATAACAGTCTCTATAGCAAAGGGCTGCAGTGTGAGGGCACTGCCTATCTGGCCGGCAGGCAACCCAGACAAAACAACCAGCACACGTGCACTTAGCACCAGCAGAAACAAAAACTGCCTTTTGTCCATCTCAGAGGATGTGTAGAAGGAGGAAGAGACAGAGGGAGAAAAGGGAAGGAAAGAGCTACAGCAGAGAAGTTTGGTGGTTTTTTTAGAGAAAGGATGTCATAAGGGATACTGGTTAGGAGCTGGGACAATTGCCATAGGGAACGGGAACAGGAAGTTGTATCTATAGGAAACCTGGCTACAGTGGGCCCATTGCACACAGAACAATGTAAACAATAGTTCCACCCTAGCTGTCCCGACAAGCCGTCAGTGACAGATGGTCTCTTCCCCTTTGCTGTGGTGAGGAGGGGCAGGCAGAGTCTACCAGTGCAGCTGTTTGGAGAGGAGGGGCGGTTGGGTGAGCAGGCATCCCAGAAGGGGGAAAAAATTAGGGTAGCAGAGAAGTCAGTGTCAATCTTCTGCCTGGGCTGTATACCCATGCCTGCACTTGCCGTAGGGAATACTGACAGTTTTACAAGACAGCCTGCATGTGGGTTCCTCCTGATGAGCCCTGTAGAGCTAAACCAAACATCTTTATATAATATGGCTCTGCTAAATGGTGTGAATAAACTCATAATTGCACTTAATTTTTCCAAGACAGAGTAGCTGTACTTTACAAGAGTTCATTCTTCCATTGGAGTTACGAAGCAGAACTGGAAGCTGAGGAAGTCTGTCTCTCTCTCATTTAAAGCACAAGTGAAGTAGTGAAATGCAGGTAACACAGCAGTTCAATATGTTGAGGCCCACTTTAGAATGCCGTGGCCAAACTGAGAGAGTAAGGCCCAAATGGGCATGGAAAAGAAGTGCAGCTTTTCAGCAGCAATCAATAGCGGTCACTCCAAAAACATGCCTAGGAAAGACTAAAACATCAGCAGGATCCAGAGGAGCAGGGCCAATGCATAGTGCATTACCTGTGCCTCAATAATCATGGGCTCTAGCCCATCACTGTACTGTTATAGTAACAGTTTAACATTCCTGTTGCAACTGTGTTCCAACTGTGTTATTGGTGGAGACAAACGCTGAACAAAATAGCTGTCAACAGGACAGAGTTCTGCTTAAAGAGTTGACTGCTCAAGACATGGCTTTTTGTTCATCATATTGGCAAGCAATTGAATTTGAGTTGCCCCATGCCACTTTTTTAATTAATTCAGTGCCAAAAGGAAGCAGACATTTGTGTTTACAGCGAAATAATGGTTAGCACAGAAATATTTGTAATCTAGGGAAATACTACAGCAAAGATAAAGATTAGCAAGCCTGAATCATGTACAAAGCGGTGGTGGCCTTCGATTCTCAGCCTGCAAGCTCTACCCCTTTTTTTTTTTTCCATGGATATGGCTTTCTGCTATAATAGCACATTTGTCTAACGTAGGTTAAAAGACTTTAAATTAAATGCATTCACCATCTCTTTGCACATACATTCATGTCCTTGTCCTTTGGACAATTCCTGTTATAAATTGTTCTTGATACCAAATATGAGAGTAGGTGAGAACTTTTAGTTTGCATACTGAACTTCATGAGAGTCTCTGATTGACCTGTGGTGGACAAAAAAAAAGTTTCCTCTGAAGAGTCTGGAGTGTTTGGGGGGTTTAATGTGATTGATTCATTGATTATAAGCTGGATGGGTCAGTGCCAGCTGTATGTGGAGAGAGAGAAAGGGAGGGTGCAGCATTGCTACTGTATTGATCAGACACATGGTACTTATGTATTTCCCTCTGTTAGGAGATGAAAGAAGCAGATTCTATAAAAGTAATTAGTTTTTTTAATATTGAAAATCTGATTAGTTTTATGCTAAAATGTTGTATACATACACAAGATCAAGCAACTAACCCCATAGGAATTCCAGAGTTATTGAAACATCATCCAGAGGCTATGATCAAAAGAGAAAATATTTATTTTTCTACTTTAGTTATTTTTGTTATAAGAATTACTTGCTGTATAAAGTTGAAATACAAGTGAATCTCCTTGTGCCTGCTAAAATAAACCCATCTGTAGGAGCTGGCTCAGTAGCACCAGGAATGCTTAATTATAGTTTAGAAAACAAAAAGACTTTTTAAAAATTAAAAACAAATTATGTCTGCAGAGGTAAAATCTGGTAGCTCGAGGAAAAGAAGACTGGAAGCTTATAATTGAGTGTATAAATACTTCATAACTGCTTAATTTTAAGCATATAAATTGTCTGGTTTTTCTAAGGTTACTGTTGTTCATATATTTCTGATGATCACTGGAAGGGGAAGAGGGAAGGAGAGATATTTTACTGTAGTGTTTTCAGTCTTTTTTAAATGTGCAGAAAGAACCCCTATTAAGGAAAACACATCAGTTTCTTCTTTCTCCTAAATCTGGGAATTAATTAGTGAAGTTCAGAATATTTGTACTCAAGCTGAGGGACAAAAAAACCCACAACCTACCTGTAATTTTGCTGCAGAAAAACCTTTACCTGAAAGCGTAGTAAAGATTCAAAGGATATTGTTCATGTTTTGCTGAAGCAGTTTTTAGCATATTTCCTTCACCTTCAGTTTGCTGGAGATTTTTTTTCTTATCGGAGGCATGTGGAAAAAGGGTGACTAGGTTTGTTTTTTAAGGAAGTAAGAGAATTTCCTGAGGAAGCTAAACAGATGGGTTTCTGTTGGGAAAACGTACATACAATTAGTATCATACTGTTCATAGCTATCTCATAAACATAGGGTAAAAATCGAGATGGTGGTTGTGCTGGAAACAAAAATTCCTGGGACACGTAAGACTGTACGTTATTGTTGCATCCCCAGCATTTAGTGATTTCCTGCTTTTCAGTAGCACGTGCTGTGATCAACATTTTGCCAAATTCTGTTCTGTCAACACCTTGGAACCTTTCTTTGCTGTTCCCCAGTCATAGAGCAGCTGTCCTGAGGACAGGAATTTGAAATTGCAAAGCTACTGTTCTCTGGTAGGGTGCAGAAGAGGATAAATACACTGGGAGACAGCATATTCCCAGGGATGTACTGTGTTCCTGACAGGCAGGGTGCATCTGGGAGAACTGAGGAAGAGCAGAGCAGAACAATAGCAAACCCCCTCCTAAAAGTGCCAGGGGTGGTCTGCCCTTGTTTCCTTAGCTCCTTGTGCCCTGAGGTGTAGAAGACCACTTCAGTGCTATTACCTCTAGTCTCAGTTCAGTGGTCAGGACGAAGCACAAACCAGAGGGCAGAATTGCTCCCTATTATCCCCCCTCCACCCTCCCAAGGGAAGATAAAAGGGCAATAAGGAAGAGAGACTTAAGGGTTGGAAATTGAAACTGGAACAAGTTTACTGTAACACAGAAAAGGGAGTAACAGGTGGGATGAGGAACAGATCTGTAAACTTATATACAGATATATACAAAACCAATCTCAATAATCACAGGAGTAGGTGGGTGAGAGTCCCTTGCAGCAAGGCTGCTTCAGGAGAGGGGTCCGCAGCTCCACACAGCACCCAGTAGAGCTGGACTCTGGAGACCATGTGGTGAGTTGAAGAACCTCTGAGCAGCACCAGCAGCAAGGAAGAAAGGTGCAGGAAAAGGGGCTGAGCTTCCAGTTCTCCTGGCTTTTATAGAGTAGGGCAGGAAGTGGGAGGGAATACTGACCCCTCTGTTCTGACCCTTCCAGGTCCCTCAGGGTCCTAAAGGCTCTCTCCAGTTCCTCTTATAGCTGTCAACAATTTGCCGGGTCCACTCAAACCATAACACCTCTGTAAGAGGTTAGTACTACATCTGGCACTCCAATCCCAAAATAAAATTACCACTTCTGTTTCCTCTGCCCTTTCTGCTCTCCCAAGCTGTTGGATCTGGACAGCTCTCCTTGGCATGAAGCCTCGATTTTTAAGCGTGCTGCAAAATAATGTGTCATCAAATGGTGGTAGTAATCATAAAAACTTAGGGAGTCATTGGTAAAAAAGTGAGAACAGACCTAATGATTAACAGAGTCCCTAAAGCTACTCCCACAGTTCTTCAGTTTGTTCTAATTTTTCACTTCATTATAATTGCTTGAGTCACTAGAGATGATAGCTGGTGAGAGCCTATATGTCATCAAGTAATTCTTGCTATCGTAGGTGAATGCCCCCAGGTATGGACAGAGCACTGGAATTACATTTCCCTCCAAGCTGTCAATTTTACTGTTAGACATTCAGTACCACACAGAATTTGAGTTACAGATCCCAGATTTAGCTTTCATCACCTTTGCTTTTCTGGAAATGCTTGTCTGTCATTCAGTAACCTTGATATTAAATGTCTTAGCTTTTCAAATTGCACTTACTTCTAGGAGTAATTGTCATGGTACTTTGATTTTAACTATTAAGTCTTGGCCTGTAACAAGGTGAACTACTATTTAAGTACAGTCTCAGTACTGTTTGCTATAGGAAAGTTCTCTCCATGTAAAAGCCACATTCAAGCCTATCTGAACCGTTTTTTGGTTCTGTTAAGAAAACTGTGGGAGATCTACTGGGCACTCTTCCCTGAGGAGGTAGGTTTTGTTACAAACATGTCTCAAAAGTCACATCCATTATGGGTACATTGCCAATTCATACACCTGGTTCCAGTGGGGCAACTTCCTTCAGACCTCAGGGAACATATATGAGCCTTGCAGGCAATGGAAGGATACAAAAAACAGATTCCCATCATGCACCACACTTAGATTAGTGTAATTCCACTAGGGGAGGTAGAACTATTTCTAGTTTAGTCCGTTAGTTTGTAAATAAAAGGACCTGTATACTCAAATGTGGGCTACTCTATGGTCTGTTGACATTAGCAGAGAAATGGGAGCTAATCAGTGTAGGGGTTTATCAATCAATCCAGTACCCATGACCATTAGCAGCTAACTTCAGAGAACATCAAAGGAAAATATATACAGGAAACCTGAGATTTTCTTACTTATTGTAAAAGGTTTTTTGTTTGGTTGGGGTATTTTGCATTTCAAAGTGTTACCTGTTACTGAGTGACTGGCCTGCTGAAACCTGGGATCTTTTGCTTCTGAATTCTCGATCCACTCTTCCGTAACTTACCTGCAGTCTGAGAACAGTGTGTTCATACAAACATCTGCTCCTTCTCAATCCTACCTGATCCCAGTAATACCTTCTTCTAATGAATTCACAAGCAAAGTGCGTGATATGTATAAAACCAGCATTCTATTGTCAGTGTTCTGTTATTGCCATTCAATTTAATATTGCCTTCGTCAACACAATGCAAAATAAACAGTCATGTTTGCCTTTATTTCGTTTAATTTGGCAATAGTGTCTTTCCACTCCTATAGTTGCTTTGTCACATCTGTACCTTCTGTTAGAGATACACTGTGGATTACTATCTAGAACTTAGAACAAGATTGTGTGTTAGAATATATCACTAATATATACACCAGCATTAAAGTTTTCCCAGTTTTCCAGAATGTTTCTTTCTTTCTATGTTATCTTTACATTTTCTTTGCTTAAAAACATAAAACAAAGAAACCTATCCGTCCCCCACCCACCCACCCACCAGGGAATGCCTGCCAGGGAGCCATCCAGTAGCAATGCATTTTCAGGCATTAATGCTAGATTCTTATTTGCATTTATCTAATGGAGGTCATTTCTGCCAGCATGCATTCCTTTTGCATTAGTAACAGTGAATTCCCCATACCACTGTTTGCCATTTCTGCAAAGTTTCTGGGTTTCTAACTCCTAAACACCCTTCAGTTTGGCGCTGGTGGGAGCTCTTAATATGGCTGCAGATGCTGCAAACCACAAGACAGCCTTCTGCAGGCTGGGCAAGTTATTAAAAAAAAAAAAAAAAAGGCAAACTATAACCTTAATAAAGGTGCTATTGTGATGTTTTCATGCTGCAGAATGAATTTAATTTTAAAAAGACATTCCAGCACAAAATATTGTCATAAAAGGACAGTGGCTTTTATTACCAGCCTGGCTCCTTGGGGAATTACAACCTCAGCCATTTTAATTTGCACCAGACAGAAAGTTGCTATGCTAGTCGCTAGCCCAGATGTTAATTTCCATCTAAATATTGCTCTAATTATGTAAAGAAATCTGTCATTTCAGGGACTCTGAGTTAGTGGAGTCAACAAAGTGTGTGTTTTTTAAACCTGTATTTTGCAGGTTTTTCTTTCTGTTTTGAGACTGTGGTGACAGATTTTCATTTGTTTGAGCTCAGGTGCTTTTGGTTTTGTGCAGAAGAAAGCAGAGGTTGTTAAAATGGCAGCTGTTCCAGTGCTCTCAGGGCACAGCTCTGATGGTACCTGCAGGCAGATGCTCAGCAGGGACCCCTCACTGACAGCAGTAGGATTCTGACTCAAGCATAGTTTACAAGACAGAGTCTATGACCAGTGTAAGGCTGAATTTACCAGCAGACTGGTGGAAGATTAGCCAGGACTGCTGTAACCAGTGTTGAACTTCGGAAAATAGCAGCCTCCCCTGCAGAAACCAGAGGAACTGGAGATTTTGAAGCAGACAGAGCTGCCTCAGGCAACTTTGGGCCACTCAGGGACTGCCCCGGCAGAGGAGTCGTCCTTAGGTGGTCTGGAGCCATCTGCCTCACTCAAGAAGAGTCTTAAGGAAGTAGCTTCTAGCACTCGGCTTTGATGTTGTGTAAAACACTAGGTTTTCACTAGGTCTGCACACGTGTCACGTGAAAGACAGAAGTCTCATAGCCCAGTTAGGCAGAGCACCCCTGCTCATGCACAGGGAAGCCCTGACTTCCTCCCTTTGCCACTGTGGAGGTTAAAGGCACGCCAGTTTACTTTTCCTTTCTCACACTGCTTCCTCAGACCTCTGATTATTCATCTAGGTTTGTTCATCTTAATTTTGGAGATCTTCATTGCCTGGCCTCCATCCCACTCCCCAGCTATGAAGGAGCCCTTGCAGCTGAAGACAAGAGTTCTCTCTCCCACCAGCAGCTATTGTAACATTTGAGGGTGCTGTTACATTTTCTGCAGCTTCCAAAGCAACCCAAATGTTTCACACTTGCGGCACAGATTGATTATTTTTCTTTGTAAGGGACATGTAACTACTGCCAAGAGTCTGCAGATTTCTGTCGGCTCTGCTCAATAAGAATGAGCACTGAGAAAATGCAATAAATGGGTTTTATGAGACCAAAATGAGTGGTTTAGCTGGTGTGGAATCTGATATCCATTTGTCTTCCCTCCTTACACAGAGTGTGAGCCCATAGAAGCTATAGCCAAGTTTGACTACGTTGGAAGATCTGCACGAGAGCTCTCTTTCAAGAAAGGAGCTTCCCTTCTGCTCTATCACCGAGCATCTGAAGACTGGTGGGAAGGGAGGCACAACGGAATTGATGGCCTTGTCCCTCACCAGTACATAGTGGTGCAGGATATGTAAGCAATGTCTGGTGTTCTATGTTCTTCATGGGGAGTAAAAACATGCTGAAGCAATTAACAAAGTGATTTCCAAGTGAGACAGGGGCTTGCAGGCTCAGATAGATTAAATATTAGCCTTCTATGCAGGCTGACTGTGTCTTCATTGAACTGGATAGCTCTTAATCAAAAGCTACCACTAGGTTAAGCTACTTTGTTTATGGATATGTTCCCAGCACATTAAGAGATGGATGCTGCTGCTCCCATTTTAGTTTTACTATCTCTTTGTAGCAATTGCTGACATTTAACTTCAGAATAGCAAGAGCTGGAGAAATGCAGCCCTGAACTCTTCTTTTACACCATTAAGCATGTGCTTTGCCGAGGAAGACAAAAGTCGTTGTTTGCAGAAATGTTACAGTCAAAATGTAAAAAGCTCAGTAAGCAAAAGGATTATAAGCAATTTTTGGAGACATGGAAGGGCTGTAGTGTGTTATAACTTGCCTGCTTTTCTTAAGGGGATTAAAATCTGGGAGTGCCAAGATGCTTTCTGTCACACCTAACTCAGTGGCTTCTTGTCTCACTATATGTGCTCTGTTCAGGGATGATACTTTCTCAGATACACTGAGCCAAAAAGCAGACAGTGAGGCCAGCAGTGGACCTATAACTGAGGACAAGTCATCATCAAAGGACATGAACTCTCCCACTGACCGTCACTCTGATGTGTATTTAGGAAGGTAAGCTTGAGCATTACATGTTTCCTGTAGTACTGCTCACAGCTCGGGTAGCACAGCAATTACTTCTCCATGTGCTTATGGTGTGTCACTGCAACTTGTCCTATAACCACTTCTTCATTGCTGCAGGCAAAGAAAGAGATCAGAACTTCCACCTCCTCTAAGACGCCCCGGCAGGAGCAGTGACGGTCACTGCCCAGTGCACCCACCTCACCCCCTCTCTAACTCATCCGTGGATCTAGGTTCTCCCAACCTGGCAACTCACTGCAGTCCCAGAGCCCTCCTTCAAAATCGCAACCTCAATGCCGACAGCCCTGAAAGGAGGCGTAGACCTGGACATGGCAGTCTCACTAACATCAGTAGGCACGATTCTCTAAAGAAGATTGATAGCCCTCCGATCAGAAGATCTACGTCATCTGGTCAGTACACAGGTTTCAATGACCATAAACCACTGGACCCAGAGTCAATAGCTCAGGTTTGTGTCTTTTTTGTTTTATGTTACCCCCTGGTTTTGTGAGGAGCAAGTCTCAGAGAATAGCGCAGCGCAGAGCCCGTACACTGGTGGCAGTGTGTGCCAGAGGATATCCTGCTTAGCTATTTAAACAGGGCGCTGTGCAAGAAGGTGCATGAAGGGGTCCTGGATAGAAGAAGCACAAGAGAGAATGGACATTGCAGTAGCAATAAAAAAATTATGTCCTACTATAGCATAATGACATCGCCTCTGCCACCCAGCACACTAGGATAGTATATAATTACAACAGCTATGTAAATCTGCCTGCTCTGATGAAGGCTGGCCTATTCTAACTCGCATGTAATTATTGTTCAATTATTTCTCAGTATTATGCTTTGCAGAAAAGTGCTCTGACTGGCTAGTAGCAACCATTGCCATTCAAAGCACAAATTTAGGTTCCAGGGTCTTGTGGATTTTACATAGTTTTAATTTGATGCTTGTAATCGTGCCTTAGAACATGATGTGCAAGACAGAAAGAAATCATGGGCCATCTTGTCCCTGTGTGAGCACTCACCAGTTTCATTTCTGGCAGTGAAGAGGTGAGAAAGATGGAACAGGGAGCACCCCAATCCTCAGATTGGTCTGCTGTACAGAGCTGGTAACAGCTCTTGAGCAAATAGATACCGCTGTCTTCAGGACTTGTATTTTGTCTAGGTAGTATGACATGATTACTAGGGACACCCTGAGGGTACAATATGATTGCAAAAGTATTTTACAATAACACTGGCACTCATGGTTTAAAAATTAATGTACTGGTCGTGCTGGCTTTCAAACTCTGCTTCTGACGAGGGATAGAAGGGACTGTCATGCTTTGGTTGGAAAGCTGAACTGCAGGTTAAGAGAGTTAGAAAGTGTAAATGTTGTTACTGTTTCATTTTACTGAGTTATTTGTTTACTTTCCTGGAACCACACACAATGCTGTTTGGTTTAAGCAGTTTTTCTTGATGCATAAACTAGTGATCATTCCATAGTGAGAGAACCCAAACTTTGATTAAACTGCATGAAAATTACTGTGAGCAAGCTGGGACCACCAGGTATTTAACTTCAGTTGTATGTCAATACCACTAAAAAATGGTAAACTAGTGTCTTGGTGCATACTTCTAGCATTTGTGCCAAAAGTCCTCATGAAAAAAAACAATTTCTTAGGTAAGCTGACTGAACAATTTATTTCAGGTTTTTCTGCTTAAAATTTAACTCAGAGAAACAGGAGGAGAGAGGAGCTGAAAGACACACATGCTTTATTTCCTTACAAAACCTGGTTTATAATCCCTGTGAGGGAATACAGACCCTGAATACCTGGGATGAGGCACTTGATGAGGGAAGCAGCCAGCCAAGAGGTAGCAAATGGAGTAAATAATTTACAGCTCTCAGTACCCAAGAGATGGCAGAAATCTTCACAGTTAAAAATATGCTGCTAAGCAAATATCCATTGTCCTGGCAATCACTTAATAGAGTGGCTTGCAGGATCTAGTTTAATTGATTTTTTAAATTTTTTTAGCTGAATTTTTACTCTCTGATGTGAACAGGTTAAATATTTGTAACGTCCAACCAAAGCTGCCATTTTGCCAGATGTAGTGTCTGTCTAATAAAGCTGGTGGAAATTGGCTTTAGCACGATAATGTTCATTAAAGAGGGGATGGCTGGCAAATTAAGTGATGCATTTTTCACCTCCCTCCCCCTGGTCCTCGGGTGCTTTGCCTTCAGTAGCAAAGGAATGATGTGCTGCTCTCTCTGTGCTCTGACCCAGGACATCGAGGAGACGATGAACACAGCGCTGAACGAGCTCCGTGAGCTGGAGCGGCAGAGCTCGGCAAAGCACGCCCCCGATGTCGTCTTGGACACCTTGGAACAAATGAAAAACACTCCCACCCCTGCCACCTCCACAGAGTCACTCAGCCCTCTCCACAGCGTCGTTTTAAGGAGCTCCGAGCCTCAGATCCGCCGTAGCACTAGTTCTTCCAGTGACACGATGAGTACTTTCAAGCCCATGGTGGCCCCTAGAATGGGAGTGCAGCTGAAACCTCCTGCTCTTAGGCCAAAACCTATTGTTCTTCCAAAAACAAATCCTAGCATTGGGCCTTCCCCTCCTTCCCAGGGTCCAGCTGACAAATCTTGCACAATGTAGACAGCTCAGCCACCCACAGTGCCCGGCTGCGGTATGCTAGGGAAAGGGATGGATTAATGATAGAAGTCAGGGCCCCATAACATCGTTTGTTCGTGTCTGTAACTGGAGAGGCTTTGTTTTTCAGTGTTTTTGAATGTATTGTCTGAAATTAGCCACATGAATGGGCATTTGTATTTTGTATGGTTTCAATTAAAAGAAAAACTGGACAATTGTGCATCGTTTTAAAAAACAAACGTAGACTTACTTGAAAACTTGATGCTGCACCATTTGTAATAAAACCAACGTGGATCACAGCGCCACGTTGTACAATAATTCACAGTCTTACTGTAGCTATATATAACAGATCCTGCACAAAACTAAGGGGTGGGGGGGTCAGGGGAGGTGGGACCTCTCCTTTCTGGGTCACCAAACCAAATCTCAAGCAGGTTAGTAAGAGCTGAAATCTAGCATGCAAGGATTATGTGTCTGTGTGGAATGTCTTAAGTCATCTCAGGCCACATTTCTTATTTAAGACACACAAAAAAACCCCAACCAAACAAAAAACACCAGACCCTCAAAACTCTCACAATTGGCACCGAGTTTTAGCTTTCTTGTTTGTTGTCAGTCTCACAGGAGACAAGCACTGTATGGATCTCGAGATCACATTGCTCTCACTAATTACAAGCAGCATTCCAGGCAACAGCTAAAGCACATCTCCAGAAACCCCTTTTGCAATCCTTTGTAATAGCATACCTTTTCCCGTGAAGCTAGACCTTCCTTCCCTGATACCACATTTTCCACAAAAGCTAAACTCATTTAAAGTTCATAGTTGAGCTAGCCAGGCTCTGGGGAGTACGTGAACCTGTTGGTCCATTAGGCTGCTTGATAGGCGATTAAAAGGATCAACTACACAGTAATTCAGCAAATCACCCCATTGACTTTATTGCTCAGTGTCCAATTAAATACATTATTTGAGCTGTAACAGTGGGAGTTTGGAGCTGACCTGGCTCCACACGCTGCCTTGCACAGCACTAACGCTCCGTGCACCTCCTCGGTTGTGCTGATGGCAGCGAGATGGGGACTCTGGAGAGGGACTACCTCCTGCCAGCCGTGCAGGGGTCACTCGCAGGACAGACAGCTGAGTTCCTACTGCCTAAATTCAAGCTGACTAAAGTTTTCCATAACCACTTTTCCCCCCCCCCATCCCCTTTTTTTTTCAAATGACAGAAATCAGTACCTTTCCTCTGTCTGTGTGAGTGAAGACTGTCAACTTTGCTTAGCGCTCTGTTGTTAAACTTTGTTAGGCGTGAACTAAATGTACAGCTGTTTTGCACATTACAACAGTAAGCCATAATATTATTTCTGTGACTGTCTTTTCTGACACCCAATCCATAAAACAAGTTTCAGTGAAGAAGTTGGGGAAAAAAAAAAAAATCTGTAGTGGTCCACCTACAAGAGTACAACTGGCTTTAAGTATGGTCTGTGTTTCCACCTATTAAAGACCTCACCATTGGAAAGCTTGAAGTTGCACCACTCCCTATACATAAACAATTGAGTTTGGGAGAAGAGTAGTGACAAAATTTGATAGGAATAATTACTGAGGTGACAGGAGTGATTTCCTGTTGTTATTTAGGAGCAACTCATTTCTGCTCTGGTTTATACCCTGTAGATAGGTAGTGCAAAGCCCCAGGTGTGAAAAGTACCCCATGAACCACCTCTGACAGCCGAACTACTCCTGGTATTTGCAAACCCATCTTGATCCAACTGCAGACTTCACAGGACTCCAGGTTAGAGGCAAAGTCTTAATCCACCACCACAGACTGTGCAGTCCACAGTGTCAGGACTGTGCTGCTGAGCCCTAACACCAGGACTAGAGCCTGGGCCAGGCCAGACCCAGCTGCAGACCAGCACTGGTCTATAGGGTCTGTTCAGTTGGTTGGGACCAGAGACTTTTTCAAGTAGTTCCCCAGTTTACTAGAATCAGTGGAACAAACTGGAATTTCAGCTTTCATTTACATGCAGTTTTAGTCTAGCATTTTTAAATTAACCCACCCGGCATAATTGAGATGGTTACCTGTATCTTTAAATTGCATAGGGAATTTTGTATGTTTAAATAACTGTACTGGACTCCATAATGCTTATATTAGAAATTGTTTAGCAAAAGAAAATATTAGAAACAGTGCATTTAGTGAATGCATCACTTAGTGCATTCACACAGTTAAATGTGTAGTTTGATGGTTATTATAGATACTTAAAAGTATAGTAAGTGGATATGTAACAGGAAAGACTGCTACAACTACAGGCGTACTAAAAGGGTAACTCCTGCACACCTAATCCAATCAGTATTGTCCTTTACTGTCAAGTTGGATAAATTGCAGTACTGGTAGCTTCCTGCTTGTTGACTGTTACCTAATTGTGTCAATGTACATCTGTAGTATGTACATGTGAAAGTGCCTTTAAATTTTAGAGGAGCTTTAGCCTTGCTCTTGTACTGTTGCATTTCCATTGCATCCTTCCCTGTTTGTGTATGGCTGCATTCCCATTGCATTCCTTCCACTCTCAAAGAACAAATAAAAACTTGGAAATTTCACGGTTCTGGAAGAGAATTGTACTGTTAATCTGTTGTGACAATGCACTTTTATGTATAGTACTGTACATTTTTAGCATGTACCATTACAAGCTTCAGTATACATTCAGGTTTGTTCCTCATAGTGTATCTTTATAATAAAGAAGATAGTTCTGTCTGTGTGTGTAGTTTTGCTGGGTAAGCCCCCGTGTCTTCTAATGTGGATGGCCAGCCTACATTTACCTTATGTATAAAGAGAAAAGAATCCACATCTCCAGCCACCCACACCCCACATCCCATCACTGTCTTGGCCTGAAGTGCTTGTTCCCAGACAGGCTCTACCTAACATAAAAAGCACCATCGCTGTAAGATCGATCAGTCAAGTCCCTCTTTATGTGAAGACTCCTACAAAGAGCCACCAACCACAACTGCAGGAACCCACCACTCGACCAGCACCCCACTACCCTCCCTTTGCTCCCTGCAGGAAAAATGGAGGGGGGAAGCACTCCCCCTTCCACATTTTAAAAGCATGTGCTCAGAGTGAAAAGAATTTTTAAAGCCTACCTGGGGGCATTTCTTCCAGCAGAAAAAGGGGTGCCATGGTGCTGGGCAGGGTGGGGAGAGTGCCACAGGTAAAGTGACTGTGTCCCCGAGTAACGGTGACAATACACCCACTGCTGCAGCTGGTTCCAAAACCAGGGGTGCTGCTGGAGTCAGGCTGATGGCTGCATGAGAGACATTGCCAAGAACAATTCCTGGGTTCAGACTGCATCTACCCAAACAGACCTGCCACACTGCCCAACATACACAAGTTCAGGGACAGAAATGGTACTTGGAAACCCATTTCCAATCATGACTTAAAAAATAAGGGGCAGGAGCTGCAGCTGAAGGGGCTGGTTTTGAAGTAATCTCTGGTTGTGGTTGAGAACCACCAGCTGCGTAGCAAGGAAGAAGGGGATGGATTTCAGGTGCTGCAGGAGGCGGGGGGGCCACACAAGGGGACAGACACACTGGCCACCCCAGCTCAGAGCAGGGCTTTCATTCTTCATGGTGGGAAAGCCTCCATAACGCAACTGATTTTTAGTGGACTCATCGATTGGCCCATGGTGGCAGCCTTTGTATCACAGTGTCCAGTGACCCACTTTGGGCATTTCTTCTTGTTCCCTACTGCACAAAAGCTGACTAAAAGACATGCAGGAGGGGACAGCAAAGGTCACTCCTCATTGAAGGTCCTGCACAGCCCAGAGGATGCGTAACCCAATTTCCACACTTGGCCCATGTGCTGGTGAGGAAAGAAACTTCTATGGTGGCTTTAAATCTGGTTTAAAATAAATTAGAAAACATGGGAAGAAGGGTCTCCTGTTGTGTAACGAGAAGTTTCGGTGTTGCATTGTGCTGACTTCTTGGCTTGCTTCCAAGTTTGTAGCGTAAAAAAACCCAGCTTTCATGGAGACAGCCAAAGGTTTTGGCAGGTGAATGGAACGACTGACTTCACTGGCACTCAGGAAAGCAAAGGGATGATGAGTTGTTCTGCTGAGCGCACTGTATTGACTGAACAGAAAATGAGCAGCAGTGGCTGAACATCAATGTTCCCAGCCCTAGGACACAGCCCTGTCCAGCCTGGACAAGTGCCTCCTCAGCCAGCGTAAGGAACTAGAGGAGGCTTCAGCCCAGGTTTTAAGTTCTCCTTGGTAGAGACATGGTTTACTGCTTACCCTGAGGCTCACAGGGCCTTAACCTGCCCAGAAGGATCCACCAGCCCACCTAGACTGCAGTGGCCTTGGCCTCAGCCTGGCTCATGCCATCTCTCCAGCCCCTTCCTGGAACACAGCCCCACTGGGCACCCCCTCCCTCCGACCACCCCTCTGCCTCCCAGCCTCAGCAGGACTGTGACCCTAACGCAGTCTTTCAGTTCCTCTCATCCAGCCCTCCTACTGATCAACAAGGCCAAAACTGGTGGAGAGAGGAAAACAGAGAATGGCAGGGCAAGGACCAAGCCACCCAGCCAGACAGGAGAACAAAACCTGTGTGGTGGCACTAAGCCAGACCTGAAGGAGATTAAAGAGCAATATATTTCCTTACCTTCTCACTCATGTCACAGATAGGGCGAGAGCTGGCAGGTCCATGTGCTGGAAGGTGACACACAGAATTTGCTGCTGACTGAGAGATTCAATAACATGAAATAGCATAAACTGGGTCTGGCTGAATTGGACAAGTTGGTGGGTTTTCTCTCACCTTTCCCAATAGATAACATGCAAATAAAAAAACAGCAGTTACACAGTTTTTATGCCTGACTCTATGGTCAGCTGAGCCTGTGCCCCACGGTGGCACAAGGACAGTGCATCCCAGATATGTGGCTGCCACCTCCCAGAAGGGCCACCACAGACACTGCAGAGAGGGTTTTTGGGCTGGAGGTTGTTGGGGTTTTCTCTTTTTAATTAACAAACTGCATTGATTTTTATTCTTTTTCAAGTGGCATAGTAATAGCATAAGAGTGCGGATACAAGGCAAAACAAATTCAGCTGTAAAATATGAAGATAGACAAGTTGTGCTGTACAAAGTAGGTCAGACACTTGTGGGATTGAAATCAATAGTAGCTGCACTCAGTATGGCAGCATGGATAAACCAAACCCAAACCCTGCCTGTTCTTATTTCTGTGGAGCCCATTGATTGCACCCTTAATATCTGCCACGTATATTTTCAGTAGCACTGACATCTATGAACACTCAGCTAACAACATGAAACAGTGGTTTACATTTCTTTTAATGAAATACCCTCTGGGAGGGACAAATCACTGGGACCAACGCTGCTCTGGAGGGGAATAAGAAGGTCATCAAAACGGTCACTGTTCTGGCAGTGACTTCTTGATTGTGATGAAGTAAGATTAATGTGGAGGTTGTTACCAGAGTCATGAACAGTGAATTTAGGTGTGCTAAAAGTGAAAAATACCTAAAATCCTTTACAGCTTCAACCAAGAACTGCTGAATAATGTAGAACCATTCCATGCAATGGATATTTTAATTGTGGGGGTTTTTTTCCTGCCTAGGATTTTTTTAAGAGAAAGCCATTACAGTAGAACACCAGCACCTGTGGTAACCAGCACCAAGGTGAACACAATGCAGTTACCCACCAATACGTGCAGATTTAAGCTAAATTTCATTTGGATAGTGTTCTAGCTCTTTAAATGTTCTGTCCTGAAGACTACTCCAAAAACATGTCAAAACTTAGCTTCAGACCTAGTATCAAGACCTTTTTTTAATTTGTCATACGCACCATAATGCTTATTTTACAGCTAAATCAAAGTTATTCTGAATAAAACCAGTTCATATACCAGGTTACAATTAGGGATTGAAATTTTACTAACCTGGGGCTGCCAAATCCCATAGTTAGTTCTGAATTTCTCCCCATTGTGCTTCCAAAATTACAAATTAAAAAAAAATTATATATGTGCACATATCATTTCTCAAAAGCATAGAGCTGGGCAGATAGCAAAATTCCTGCTTTGTGTTTTATTTCTGGTTAAGAAAATACAGCTACACAGTCTGTTGGGTGTAAAAGCCCTCCCTCCCCACACACCCCGATGGCACATGAGAGGGGAGCCCCATTTTCACACACCCATAGGACCACCACTCTGCTGCACCCCAAGTTGGCAGCACTGTGGGTCCTGCTCAGTTTTCTCCAGCCCCAGGGGCAGTCAGTAGTGAAGAACCATGGTCTGGGGGCTCTGCTGCTCTTGGGGTGACTGGGAATTTAGGGGAGTGCAGAAGAAACCCAAGGCCAGGCAGATGGTGCAATGCCGGGTGATGAGAGCTTCTCAACTCCCCTTGGCTGGGGTTTGATGAAGCTGCAGTGAGTGATCCAGAGGCCAGGAGAAACAAAACCCCAATAACAACTTTGCTTTTTCTTTTTATCCCCAAAATAGGACAACACAATGAGGAACTTTTGGGCGTGACCAAACAGGTCAGGTGAAATTCCCCAGACAGCTTGAGCAGCCAGCCTGAGCAATGTTTGCCTTGATGCTGTCATTATATCTCAGTCCTTTGAAATGCTCCCAGTACTAGAAATGGTTACTTTGTCAAATACTAGAAGTCTAGGAATAATATAATTTTGTCCCCATGGGGTCTCTGGTTTGACCTCTATGGAAAGAACTTGATTTTCTGTTTACAAATCGTCAGTGTTGGTGTTTGCTGTTCCCACTCTTTTCACTTTTTCCTACTTTAGAGGCACACCAGCAGGCTTAAGTATTTAAATGCAACTTTTGTGTGCACTACAGTTCCATCTCCAATAGAAGGAACATTAATCACTCCTCTAAGGTAAACAGTTTTTTTCAGACTAGCCATAGAACAATTCAGTTTTGCTTAATGTGATTCTCATTCTTAGTTAAATGAAATTGATGAGAAGGCAATTCCTGCAAATAATTTCACTTTTTCCCAACATTTCCTTTTTTTTATGAAAAAATAGAGTTCTGCTCAGGCCTTGAAAATTTCCCAGCAGCTGCCAGCTGCCCCAGACATCAGCTGAGCATGAAGCCCTGTTTAAGGGTGCCTGTGCTGGGTGGCAGCGCTACCCTGGTCCCTACACCACAACCTCCACCAACAGCTTTGGTCATAGTAACATCAATAGGACATTTCGCCCCCCACCCTCTGTTAACCTGAATGAGAATATGCAAGAGAGCGATCAAATCCATACATCTCCCCTAATGGAGTCTGAATTCCAAGTGGTGTGGTCCAAGTAAAGCAGCACTCAAATGCTGTAGGAGTTGATACACACCTTGCTCACTTGGAGGAGGGCCGGAGGCAAATGTGCAACCTGTGCCATTCCTACAAAGCTACTGAGTGTCAGACATCACCCCTGAGGCTCTTCACCCTCTTTGCTACCCAACATGAGCATGTCCAGTACTTGCAGTGGCTCAGGTTGCCCCCAGCATCCAGGACACCCACTTCTTCAAAGCACTGGGAACAGTCATGTCTCAGCTGATTAAAGGAAGAATCCCAGTACCAAACAGAATCACATCAGGCAGGAAAAACACATTTGTCTGTGGCAGAAATCCTCTCAGAATGAGGCGCTGCAATTCTGCAAAAGGAAATACAAATCACTTTGCCGTTACATGCAGGAGTAACAGCCAGGGACGGTCTGATTTGTTCTTGACTTCTGTCACAACAGAGCTGAAGTGAGGTCGGTGCTCTTCTCTCTCCAGGCATTTGTAATTCAGTCCTGATCTCTCAAAAATGTTAATCATTACACTCGCCAGCTGCAGCCACAAGCCCGGGTGAGGAGATGCTGGGCAGCCCCTTTCCAGCCTCTGCCTTCACAGAGATGGGAGCCCTGCTCCACCCTGGGCAGAGGTTAGCTGGAGAAAGGACCTGAGTACAAGATGCTCTTAACCAGTCAGAAGAGGATTCTGCGTTATGGTGGCAAAAATATGGGACAGTTGAGAAGGGAAGCTGCCATGTTATCCATCAGCCAGCCAGGACTCTTCCCCATCCCTACTACAGCATTCAATAAAACAGGTCCCTGTCTGCCCCTGCCTGCACTACTAGTATTTTTAGCAGCTCTGCTTCTCCACAGACAAATTGTTAAGAGAGAGATGGAGAGATCAATATAGGCTGTACCTCACAGGATGATGTCCACATATCTGCACAAACAAAAATACAGCACTTCAACGAGTTCAAATATCAATTGAAAAATAAGAAGAACCAAAACATATCTGCATGCAAGGTGCACTGAAACTGAGACACACTTCTTTCAGCTGGTAAAGCCAAAGGCTGTGAAAGCCAGCCCTTGTATATACTGGTTTATTCCACTGAGGTTTAAGATTTTACCTCTTTAATCTCCATGCCTCCTCTCAGAGAAAAACAAAGGAAAGAGAGGGGCTGTGGAAGGGTGGGGAAGAAGCTGCTTTCAAACATGGTAGCCCAAAACAGTAATCTTGCAGCAAAATTGTTCACTTTCGATGAGACACAGGCATTTGGGACAGCAAAATAGGAAAGCCACAGCATGTTGAATGGTGCCTGGCCAGGCTCCTGGCTGAATGCTCATCCCTACCCTCCCTCCTGCCTGCTTCCACCCTGCCCTCAGCCTCATCCTCCTCGGTGTCCTGCACTGCCTGTCACCAGGGGAAGTAAAATGAAAGGCAAAACACTCAGACGTTGTGACACTGGGCAGTGCCTGCTCAGCTTTCTGCTACAGCAAATGTTTCCACCAGGCAGCTCTCACGCAAGCCCCAGACTCCCCCTCACAGCTTCTGCTGTGGCCTCTAATGCCACAGCAGCCCTGACAACAAAAAGAGTTTCCTGACCACATTTCAGGTTTGCTACTGATCACTCAGCGTTTCTTCCCAGGGAGTTTATTCTGGTTTCTATGAAAGGTGAAGCAAAATCTTTGATTAAAGCTGTTGGGTTTGTATGTGGCAATACATTCATTTAGAAAGAGTTTTCCATTTTTCTAGCAAAAGATTCAACCAAAGAGGTGACAAAACAGGTTGGAGTTATTCCTGTGTACCCAGCATGCCAGGAGGTATTTCACAGCAGGGTTTGCTCCCTGCCAGGCCAGAAGGAAGGACATTCCCTTCATGTATCATTACATGCACTACTCAGAATATGAAATATAAAGTATTTTATTTTAAGGTTAACTTGTGCCTCATGGTATCCAAATATTAAAAGTTAATGGTTCAATTCATAACAATTGCTCCCAATTTGTGTGTGTTTTCTGTAGGGATTACCTTTCAAGGAGAGCTGGACGTGTGTTTCGTGGTGGGAGCGCTGGCATTTGGCCTGTACTGCATTGGTCGGGACATGAGAGCCCACCCCAGCAAGTTAACCTGTGTGAAAACACAGGGCTTAGTCAATTGGCTTGTCCTCCAAAACATACTGGTTGAGTTTTTTAAAGGAAACCCCTCCAAAAGGCCTAAACCAGACCGTCCAACTGTCCTTGATGGGCTTCTGTTTAAATCTGACTAATTATTTCACAAGCGACACACTCTCTTCCAGACTTAAATACCAACCCAGTGGGTCCCCCAGTCCTTTAGGAGAAGAGACTCAAGACTTACAACTGCATTTCTCATTCTATATATTAGACATTAACTCTACATTGCATCTTTATGATAGCAAAGTATACCTAAGTTATAAATTACAGAAGGCTGAACTGTAAAGATACCATACAGCAAATAAATTTAAGCAATCAAAAGGCCAACCACAAACTGAGAAAACGTTATTCCTTGCACAGCTGAACACCTCATTAATACAAGACATAAAACAGAACATGAAACAGTGCAGAGAGAGAAAACAAAGCTAGCTTGTAAGACGATTTTCCCTTTCACAGCAAATTCTACACGATTAAATATATTTTCCATAATAAATATGGACAAAAGAATCTCTGTAACTTGTCCCTGAATTATTTTTTTAATTGAAATACTTGCTGCAATTTTTTTCATCCTTATAGGATAAATGCATTTCATTGTAACATCTTACATAAAACAATTCTGCTTTAACATGGACCAAATACTTTTTTCTGCTCTTTCTAGAATGAAATATTACTATGAAGTGTGTGTCTCCAGGAAATATCCTGGGTTTCACAAACCAGCATTCCCTGATGGGACAATCAGTTACAGGAAAATTACTGGTCAGTTCTGGCAAACAGCTTTGGGATGTCTTGCCCCCCTTGGGCACAGAAATCCCCCCGGGGCACACAGGGGAACACCAAGTTCCAAGCTGGGTGCAGGTCAGCAACTATTGCTATTAAAACAGGAATATTTAAAAATGGGAAGGAAAAGCTGTCAGACTAAATACTTCTGTTTGAGAGAGAGAGATTAAAATTTTAGTAGCTGCATGTTTTATTTAGGGAGTGATCTGAGGACACTGGAACATGATGGCTCTCCTCACCTCTGCTCAGCAGGACTCCGAGGAGAAGTGGTTCACCCAGAGAAATGTAAGTAACATAAATTGAGGTTTTTCATAACACTCTTATTAGCTGCAAGTCTTACCCCAAACTCAAGAGTCTCAGCCCTTACCTACCTAAAGCTCCTTCCCTTTGGGTCAAAAATACCAGGGGAAGCGATGGAAATTTGGGGTCTTTTAAGCTCCAGCAGTTAATCATTCACAGTTTGTAAATGTCCTGCAGCCACCAACTTCCCACAAATGTTACTTTTTTTTATGCTGCTTTCTTTTAAATTATTCTGTTAACATCAAAGTGTCCCTTGGTGAGCTCTTAAAGTGTTTTATAGAGAAATAACCCCCATATATATATATATATTTTAGCAGCCACTTGATTAAATTGCTCCAGCTTCATTTTTCATGTCATTCTCCCATTTATTGTGCAACCAATTACTTCTGCATCCCTGCAAGGATAAGATCAATAGATCTTGGTTTCTCTTCAAGTCTCCATTACACGCACACATGGACGCAAAAACTGTTTTCAAATCTCTACCCCAAACCTGGAGGACAGGTTTCCTACTCCCCAAGCTTTGGGATAGTTCCCTAACATTTTTCCTCAGTGACAGATCCATCGAGTAGGGATAACACTCTGCAGGTTTTTATGGACATACATTTGTTTACGTATTTAGGAAGGCTCAGTGTGACAATGTCACAAGTTGAAATCCTCTTCGATGCAGCACAACATCTAAACCAGCTCACCATCAAAACCAGCTCACCAGCAACCCCATTACCTTCAAGTGGGTGGCCAACTTCTCCCTCCTGGACTTTCCTTGCTTTTTAGCAAGCAGCGTTCTGCAGCACATTCATGGCAGAGCATCAAGAGCCTCTTGTCTGTGCCTTGCTTTGTTCATAGAAGATTGGGCCACAAGGCAAATTTCTTTTGGTAGTTTTTTGTAGCATGCTGCAACATCTCATTAACAATCCTTGCCACATAAAGAAGTAGTGATGTTCCTACCAGAGGATTTCTACCGCTGTTCAAAATTGCCTCCTCTCACCTACTAACATAATAGTTTGTCAAACATCTTAGAAAAATCTCTAGGACAAACACTCACTCATCAGACCTTCCTATTAAAATATTTGCAGCAATTTCATAAACCCTCCTTATAGCAAGAGAGCAAGTTGCTGAACCAAAGCTGACCCTGTAATTAAACACTTTCCCAAAAGAAGAGGGTTTTGACTGTATCTAGTACAGTTAGTTTAACATAATTGAAAAGTGCTCATAAACCCCAGATTTACTCACTACTGGGCTTGCACACCCTGTAATCCTGTGAGCTGCCTCTGCTGTAAGAAGTTACCAGAGTGACTTCAAACAGTATCCTTCAGCTCAGCAAGCTTTTAAGTTTTTTTAGCAGCTGAACACAGTTAAATCCACCTCTCTCAAGATACAGTGACAGATACTGTGTCTTTCATTTGGGAGGGAGAAAGGAGGGAGCACTCAACAAGTCAGGGCATAAATCTTCTAATCTATACCAGTGTAATGCCAGAGCTATTCACAATTTCAAAAGCCAGTTTTCTTTTATCATCAGAAAGACTGATAAGATCAAAAAATAATCACTGTGGTATGAGATTTCTTGAGGTCACTTGCCAAAAATCATGCATGGCAATATACCTGCAGAACAATCATGCAGTTATACAAATCTTCATTCACTGATGTCACCCGATCTAGGACCCAGCTGGATTCACATCACAGTTTACGCCTGAATAAATATCTAAATAAAGATCCTCTGAAGTCTTCCATACTTCATTTATTTGTCATCACCCCGTGACCGCAGGCTTGTGTTAACCCAAACAAAGTAGATTGAGCAGATCATAGCAGCGAGCAGGGACTATGTGGGGAGGTTCTGAATGGCTTCCAGGGCTGATGCAACACCTGAAGAACAAGATGGGCACTGCACAGACCTCCCGCTTTGCGATTGTTTTTTTTGTGTCAATGGGACAACCCAAGGACACTCTGGATTTAAGTCCAGCACTTGAAAGATTCAAGCAAGGAAAAGCACAGAATATTTTGTATGAAAAGCAACAAACAGCAGGAAGATGAGACGATACAGCGGAGGTGTCACACATTTGCAACATCTTTAATGAGGTGAAGCACCATTTTCCCAATATTTTACACAGCTTCTTGTAAAACTAACAGGTCTGAGAAGCCTGTATTAAGAAGTCAATCAAGAAAGGCTGTACTGGGCTTGACTACAGGTCCATGTAGGTCTGTACCTCATCTCTAACAGGGACCCCTGGATATCTTCTTGCGAGGGTAGAATGGGAAAAAGCCCTGGATGGGAAGGGAGCCCAGGAAAGCTGGTCCATATTCAAGGAACACTTCCTGCGTGTCCAGGACCAACGTGTCCCTACAAAGAAGAAAGCAGGCAGGAGTGCCAGGAGGCCTGCGTGGATGAGCAAGGAACTCCTGGACACACTTAGGTGTAAAAACAAAATTTACAGAGGGTGGAAGCAAGGCCAGGTACCCTGGGAAAATACAGAGAGGTAGTTAAAGAAGCAAGAGATCAGGATAGGAAAGCAAAAGCACAGAGAGAATTGGATCTGGCACGGGAAGTTAAGGGCAATAAGAAAAGTTTCTATAGGTATGTTAATGATAAGAGGAAGACTAGGGAAAATGTAGGCCTACTTCAGAAGGAAACAGGAGAGCTGATCATCCAAGATGCAGGGAAGGCTGAGGTACTCAATGACTACTTTGCCTCAGTCTTCACCAGCAAGGAGTCCAGTCACGCCCCCCATGTTACAAAAACCAAAGACAGGGACTGGGAAAAGGAGGATCCCCCCCACTGTAGATGAAGAGGAGGTTCAAGACCAGCTAAAGAACCTAAAGGTGAACAAGTCCATGGGACCTGATGGGATTCACCTGCAGCTCCTGAAAGAACTGGTGGATGAAGTCGCAAAGCCACTGTCCATCATATTTGAAAAGTCATGGCAGTCTGGTGAAGTTCCTGCTGACTGGAAACGGGGAAACATAACTCCCATTTTCAAGAAGGGAAAAAAAGAAGACCCACAGAACTACAGGCCAGTCAGTCTCACCTCTGTGCCTAGCAAGATCTTGGAGCAGATCCTCCTGAAGACCCTGCTAAGACACGAGAACAACGAAGGGGTGATTGGTGACAGCCATCATGGCTTCACTAAAGGCAAGTCCTGCCTGACTAATTTGGTGGCCTTTTACAATAGGGTTATAGCCCCAGTGGACAATGGCAGAGCAACAGACGTCATCTACCTGGAGCTGTCCAAAGCTTTCAACACTGTCCCACACGACATTCTGGTCTTGAAACTGGAACAATATGGATTTGATGGATGGACCACTCGTTGGATAAGGAACTGGCTGACTGGTCACACCCAAAGAGTTGTGATCAATGGCTTGGTGTCCAAATGGAGGCGTGTGACGAGTGGCGTTCCCCAAGGGTCAGTACTTGGACCAGTGTTATTTAACATCTTTGTCAGCGACATGGACAGTGGAATCGAGTGCACCCTCAGCAACTCTGCTGATAACACCAAACTGTGTGGTGAAGTCAACATGCTGGAGGGAAGGGATTCCATCCAGAGGGATCTTGACAGGCTTGAGAAGTGGGCTAGTGTAAACTGCATGAAGTTCAACTAGGCCAAGTGCAAGGTTCTGCACTTGGGTCAAGGCAATCCCATGCATGAATACAGGTTGGGAGGAATAAGGATTGAGGATGGCCCAGAGGAGAAGGACTTGGGGATAGTGGTCGACCAGAAGTTTAACATGACCCACCAATGTGCACTTGCAGCCCAGAAGGCCAAGCATATCCTGGGCTGCATCAAAAGAAGCATAGCCAGCCAGTCGAGAGAGGTGATTCTCCCCCTCTATTCTGCCCTGGTGAGACCCCACCTGGAGTATTGTGTCTAATTCTGGAGTGTCCAGCATAAGAAGGACATAGAATTCCTTGAGCATGTCCAGAGGAGAGCCACGAAGATGATCAGAGGGCTGGAGCACCTCCCCTATGAAGACAGGCTGAGGAAGTTGAGGTTGTTTAGCCTAGAGAAGAGGATGCTCCAGGGTGACCTTATAGCAGCTTTCCAGTATCTGAAGGGGGCCTACAAGAAAGCTGGGGTAGGGCTTTTTACACGGATGTGAGAGGACAAGGGGCAATAGTTTGAAACTTAAAGAGGGGAGGTTCAGGTGAGACATTAGGAAGAAGTTATTTCCTGTGAGGGTGGTGAGATGCTGGAACAGGTTGCCCAGAGAAGTTGCAGATGTCCCCTCCCTGGAGGTGTTCAAGGCCAGATTGGATGAGGCCTTAAGCAACCTGGTCTAGTGGGAGGTGTCCCTGGCCCATGTAGGGGGGTTGGAACTAGATGATCTTTAAGGTCACTTCCAACCCAAAACATTCTGTGATTCTATGATTCGATGATTAGTCGTATGCTGAAGCACACAGCAATCAGAGCTTTTTAAAGCAAAAAAAGACTTCAAACATACCACTGCGATTACTTTCCTATATCCAAAACTACTCAGCCTCAAGCATAACCCAGATTCCAACCCATCACTGTAGAGGTTCAAATCCCAAGACATCTCTAAGCCAATATTTTTCCCTTGTGCTCCCTGGCAATACATAAAGTTCTGCTGGCACACCCAAAACATACCTACTAAAAAGCACAGGACAAAAGAAAATATTGAAGACACTTAAGAAATATCTGCACTATTAAGTTGTACACCCCAAATTCAGATTTTCCATTTCCCAGACTCCCTGGTGCCTGCAAATGACAGTTTATGAAAGCAGCGCATACACCTTGTTGTGAAACGCCACTAATGCTATTTTTCAGGCTTCATTTTGAGGTGTATGGTTCAGTAAAGAAAATTACATGTAATGAAGGGTTTAGGGATTTTTAAAAGTAGCTTTTGAGCAGAATGCTTTGTTTTTTAAAAACAGCCATCTTCTTGAGCCAAGCTGAATATGAGATTTTTATCCTTACAAAATCATATTAGTGAATATGCTCTGCACTCTAGGACTTTACTTTCTTGCACAACTGAAAAAAACAAAGCTGATAGGTACGCTCTTGGTTTCTGTAAAAGAGGAGTTACACCAGCTCTCCCAAGGAAAGAACTATTGAAAGCAACATAATTTATGTACAATGTATTTGTCCTGTTGATGACCTATATGAAAAAACCCTGACAAGAAAGAACCAATGCACAGCTCATGAATAAGGGAAAAATACTGTGTATTGCTCTTTAAAGCCAGAGAAGGAAGAGGAAGCAAAGACAATTTCAATAAAACTGCCACAAAAAGATGCATTTTCAAGGCAGAATATGCATTATTCTGTTCTAAAAGGGAGGATTTGAAGCACATTTACTTTTGATGACCTTAAAATTATTCTGTCAAATGGGCACCCAGTGTCCTATTGAATTGTATTATGGGTAGATACAGAGGTGAAGAGCTCGCACAAGATTGAGGAAGTGTCTGGAAACAGCCTCACTAGCAGAAATATGTTTTACTAACACACCTTGTATAACAGTGCTCATAATTCAGTTAGGCTTAGCAACTTATGGCTTTCCAGAGCTGTTCTTAACTTTCTAAATGTGAAAGAAATTTTAGCATCAGAGTGTGGAAAACCAGGTAGCAGTAGTGGAAGGGCAGGTAAGTTCACCAACTGCAGTGGGTGTGAGTGCTTCTACCAAGGAAAAAGATATGAGGCAAACGGTCAAGTTCAGAGCCCCCCAAAACAGCATCCATCACCCTCCTGCTGGAACGTGACGAAAAATTCTGCTCTGTTGCCATGACAACCCATACTACTTCATTGCTATAGTAACTGTCTGAACATCCTTAGTTTTTAACCACAAACAAGGTGGCCAACGTGCCAATGAGTAAAAGCCACCACCATGGCTGGGTGCTCGGCTTCTGCCCCACTGCCAGTCCCACCCCAATGCATCTTTATGGTTTAATCCAACCTCCTGCCACATTTCCCAGCCCTGCGCTGCCAGCCAAGCTCCCACCACCCCTGGCTCTCCAAACCCAAGTCCACCTCATCACCAGAGCACTAATTTTGTGCATTTTACTGTTGTGTTGTGGGGTTTTTTCCCTCGAGTGATTTCTCAGGCTAAGATTAAACGTGAGGAGAAAATTTTTATCTTCCCAGTGAGTCACTGAAAGCCTGCTCTATTAAACCCACACACCACGGGGTGGCTTTACACGCTGCATTTGCATCCCACGCACGCAGTTGCAATATCAGTTCAAAGGCACCGTCCTGTCCCCTGGAGAGCCACAGTTCCAGCACTGTCATGGTGAAAGAATGTGTTTAGTGCACACCACCAAAATCCATGTGGTTGGCATTTTCACATGCCAGCCCAGGTTGGGCCGCTGCCTCCCTGGCAGAGTTGTCATCATCTGCAGTGATGGGAAGCAGCAGCAGGGGAAACACACACTAATGCTTTTCAGAGCACACTGAAGTCCAAAAGTTCATGGCTAGGTAATATCTTTCATCCAGCTATCTGCCAACATGGAAGAAGGAAAAATAAATACAAATATTACTGGGTTTCAACCCAGCCTGGGGGCACAGGATGAAGCATGGATGATACAGGAGCTTGGCCATCAGCACAGAAGGGTGTAGCAGTTTGTGGTGGGGATCAAGGGGCAGCCCCACAGCCCAGGGGCATCATCCCCACCTGGCTGCTGGGCACAGAAAGCCCACGCCCCTGCCAAGCAGTGCAGGTCCACCCTGTGTATATCAATCATGCTGAAGGTACCATGAAATTAGCTTGCTCTCCAATGGGAGGACAGGTGGGACAGTGCAAGGTCCCAGCTCCTGCTTTGGCCCTTGTGCCCCCTCCACTTTTCCTCCACTTCTTGAACCCCTCCTCTGCCTCCCACAGCTTCTCCTTGGGGTCAATGCAGGCTGCAGCATTGACAGAAGTCCCTGATCTCGACACCGAAGGGCAGCAGTGGGGTGGCACAGGCACCAGCCTGTAGCCCTGGTGCCCAAGGGCACTCAACAGCATCTCATAGGGCTTGTGATGGGCCAAAGCAGCACAGCAACATCAGCCCTGGCACCTGAGCCACCCACCCCGGGGGCTGGCCAGCACCTTCACCACCCTGTCCCTGTACCTCAGCCTCCCCTGTTCAGAGCTGGTATGGTATAATCATGTAACCATATAACATATGGTTAAACCATATACCATATATATATGGTTATACCATATATATTTTTATATATATTCATACAGCACAGTAGCTCTGCCCACATTAGACTACCAAAACTCTCCTACTTTGCATTAGGCTTAAACTCTAGCCTGGTGCTTCCTAAACAGACTTAGGAGTCATTTGGTGATACTTCACTGCCTTGGTAAAAAATAATGTAGTTCTCCCACTATTTAGGAAGAAAAAAAAAGGAAAAGGAAGGAGGAGGCAAAAAACAAAACCACTCAAGCTTTTTTTAAAATGGAATGCAATTTTAAGTGAATGAAAAAATCATAAAATCTCTTTTTACAGTTTTTTTTTGCAATTCAATAACAAAGTCCCTAGCAAAGAAGATGAAACAACATCATTTTGGTATTCATATATACATTAAAGTATGAAACTAGATACCTGCTATTGCTGTTTACAGCTGAAACAGAACTACATAAATCACTCGATGGTGAAAAAAGCCAATAAGACTATAACAAATCTGACTAGAGGAGTAAAATCTATCCCATGTTTATAAACGTGTAGGAGAGTATAAATTATTTTATCCTGGAAAGAGACCAATTCCAAAATCGCTTTTTTTCTTTTAGTATTAATACCACCCTCTAGTGGCAGTTTTTCTGCTTTACTGAAGCAAAACTGTAGATCTTACACATTAAGAAATGATACAAAAATTGCAAATGCAATTTGCTTATCTGTGCTGATTTTAACACCCACACTCTGCAGTCTCTGAATCTCTGTAGCTTTGGAAAAAGCCATATCTGGCTCGTTTCTAGCATAACTTACAAAAATAAGTGCCTAAGAAAATGCTAATGTGAAAAGAATAAATTAACAAAGTCCCTAAAATGCACAGTTGCAGAATACCTTCCAGATGGATAAGTTCCCCAGTGCTTGGTGAGCAAATTACACTCTGAAGCATGAGCCTTATGCTTTTAATACATTACTATCTTATCAGCCCCTTCAAGATGTTTTGGTTGACAGCTTTGAAGACAGATGTGGCAAGAACTTGTGACAGTTCAGTCTGTGGACTTGCACCTCCTTCTTGAACATACCACAAATTCATCATTGAGGAGGTGGTGGGACTTTTTTACCATTCTCTTACAATTTCAGTCAGAAATATCTAGAATGAGCAGTTCCTAATCTAGCAGTCATTGCTTTAATAAATAATTGTGAAGTAGAGATGAGCCTGAGGCATCCATGGCATATTTAGATACTGAGAGCCTTACATGTTCAGGGATGAGTGGATCTGGGGTATTATTTCAGTCTACAGGGATAGCAAGAAAAATTAGACAATGCCATTAAATCCCACTAGGCTGGTCCAAAGTTTATATCCATCTATTTTTATACATAACAGAGAGCAAGTAATGCAAAACTTCAGAAATTTGCCTCCTGCTTCTCTTGCTGCAAGGTGCAGTTGTCAGGTCAGCCAGCTTGATGCAACCTGTGTCGGGAAAACTCAGCACATTAAATTTGGGAGATCTCCAAGCAAAGCCAGCCTGCATGCAGAGTCTAACTTCAGCGTGAAAATGGATGATCAACTACATCTAAATGTATTGAATGTGTAGGCAAAAGAGTGTAGATAAATTGCTTAGGAGCTTGGGGTGGGGCCTTGATTCATCCCACAAATTCCCTGCTTCTGTAAATACAAATGAGGAACAGGCTTTTCCCAAAAACCTATTACCCAATGACAGTTGAAAGCAATTTGCTCTTGCTCTCTCTGGACAGGGATGCATGAAGAGAAGGGGAAGATAAATTTTACTTGGCTTACACGTCTTGCCTTCAGCAGAGCTTCTGGAACTTTACTCAGAGGTGAGCTCCACAAAAAGGCTTTCACACCTAGAATGGGACTTAATCAGCCAACTTTTTAAAATACTTTAGACAGATTTGGAGCATCAGATAAAAAGCAAAAGGCTAAACCTGTTAGTGCTCCCAGCCCCTCACACCATCCCTCTGACAAGGTCTGGCATCTCTCAGGGTAGGGACACAGAATCATAGAATAGCTAGGGTTGGAAGGGACCTTAAAGATCATCTAGTTCCAAGCCCCCTGCATTGGCAGCGACACCTCCCACTAGACCAGGTTGCTCAGAGCCCCATCCAACCTGGCCTTGAACACTTCCAGGGAGGAGGCTTCCACAACTTCCCTGGGCAACCTGTTCCAGTGTCTCACCAGCCTCATACTAAAGAATTTCTTCTTAATATCCAAACTAAATCTACCCTCTTCCAGTTGAAAACCATTCCCCCTTGCCCTATCACTACATGGCCTTGAAAAACGTCCCTTCCCAGCTTTCCTGTAGGCCCCTTCTGCCATGGGCCAGCTATACTGCTGGTGCAAAAGCAGCCTCAGCTATCCCACCTCAAGTCTCATGTAGAGCCCTCAGACAAAGAGCATGGGCTTGTAACCCAGGTTTTCACTCTCAAAGTCTTGTGTCTTCCTGGAGTTTTATCTCCAGATGACATGGAGTCTCACGCAGTCCCAGGCAGTCTTTGGAGAGGTATCACTCCCACTTCCCAAAGAACCAGATCCAGCAAGTCCACTGGGAGGACACGTAACCCCAGGCAGCAGCAGCCACCACTGATCCTTCTGAAGGTCATGGTCTTTTCACTGCTGTTCACACAGTATCCCAGTGACAGCTGCACCCACCAAGAAAACAGGTGAGTTTCTCCTCTTCTGACAGTTTAACCTCTCATCTCCATTTGCCATGAGAATGGTCCTGTACCTGTCCTGGTGGGGTTCAATGCAAACACCTGCCATGCAGTTGAGGCTGTGGCACTCTCCAGCAAAACTTTGAATTCACAGGCCCAAGGAGAGGAAACCTGGTTCTCACCTGAGAGAACAGGGAAATACCTGGAGGCTCTGCTAAACATCTGTGCAAACATGCGGAGAAGGGAGCAGGGAGACCTTGACTTGGATTCCCCTGGTCAAAGACAACATTACATCTGGGTCTGACATTTTACTATGTAAATGCTTAAGAGATCAGCAGGTGTTTCATATGGTGGGAGACAATGTTTCCTTCACCTGTGTTGCCAGAGAAGACTAACTCCAAGACAAAAATCAAAGACTGGGAATTTGGTTTGACACAGGAGTGCCTTATAGAATCATAGAATCCTAGGGGTTGGAAGGGACCTCAAAAGATCATCTAGTCCAACCCCCCCTGCCAGAGCAGAGTCACCTAAAGCACATCACACAGGAACGCATCCAGGCGGGTTTTGAATGTCTCCAGTGAAGGAGACTCCACAACCTCCCTGGGCAGCCTGTTCCAGTGCTCTGTCACTCTTACAGTAAAAATTTTTTTTCGGATATTCACCTTGAACCTCCTATGCTCCAATTTACACCCATTACTCCTTGTCCTATCTGACAAGTGATGACCTATCTGGTCATCACTGAGAAGAGCCTAACTCCATCTCCCTGACACTCACCCCTTACATATTTGTAAACATTGATGAGGTCACCCCTCAGCCTCCTTTTTTCCAAGCTAAAGAGACCCAGCTCCCTCAGCCTTTCCTCATAAGGTAGATGTTCCACTCCCTTAATCATCTTTGTGGCTCTGCGCTGGACTCTTTCAAGCAGTTCCCTGTCCTTCTTGAACTGAGGGGCCCAGAACTGGACACAATACTCCAGATGCGGCCTCACCAATGCAGAATAGAGGGGCATTTGCCTTCTCTTCTGCACTTTGCTGTTCTTGCTGCTGCCACGTACAGCTAGGGCATGGCCAGGCCCCAGCTGCAAGGTGGAGAGCTCTGTTATTCTACCACAAACCCAGTAGCTGCAATGCTGGGTTCAAAGTTAGGAGACAACTGAACTCAAACGAGCAAACTCTCCCAGAAATGCTCCATAGCAATTACAAAAATGTCAGGCAATGTGTGGAAATCACACATGCATAAGAGGAAAAGAGGCAGTTCCTGCAAGAAACTGATGGAGTACTTGAACAATTTCATGGCAAAAGAATCTGTTACCTTTATCCTCCAAAGAAGACTTATCTTTAAATCAGTCCTTCACTAACAGGAAAAGGAAATCAAAGTCCAATTCCATCTTTCATTTGACTTTGTGTGCCTGCTCTGCAAAGCATTATGCTATTGCTGTCCTTTGTCAGCATTCTCGTTTTCAGAGCCTCTTCTGCTTTTCCCATAAACAGCTCCTGCCTTTGCACAATTGCAGCTGGAAGGCCACCCCTGCTGAGCAGAACAACAATTGTCCCCAGCAGGCAGGACACTGACTTACTGCACTTGAGGCTCAGGCAGAGCCCAAGCAAATAATCAGTCCATGGTCACAGCTGCATCCACCCGGGGAAGGGCTGGCTCACATCCCTGTGAGTCTGAAAACAGGACTTCTGGAGAAAACAGGGCAGAAAGGCCCAATTTTCAGCCAAGCTAGTTAGCTTAGTGCCAGCACTTCTGGAAGCAATCACAGAGCTAACCACAAGCCCAGGACCAGCCATGCTATGCAACATTTACTGCAAGATGAGAGGTTGTAGATATTGCAACAAAAAACAGGACTTGAGGAATGAAGCATAAAAGATTGCTGATTTTCTCGAGCAGAGCTTGATGATGAGAAGATTGGGTGGATGACCCAGTGCAGTAAAAGTCTTGCAGGCGCTGACCTGCGGCAGCAGGTATGGTAGACAGATACACAAGGAAGCCTCTGGTACCAAAGAAAGAACAACCACTACAATGATCACAGTGTCTCAAAAGGCTCATATATGAACCAGAGTGCACCAGAGCAATAATTAACTGGGAGAGCACTGTGAGATTATTTCCACTTACAGCACAGACTTTTTTTTAAGTGAATTAGATAAACACTGAGTGTTAGTATTCAAATAGATACCAGGAGTTTGTTACTTTTAGATCATTAAATCTATATTGCAGTCCTCTGCAGCACAATAAAAAAAAATATTAATAGCTTCCATTCCCTTCATTGTCTTAATACAAACAGGGGAGAAAAGGTAAGATGTTTTAGTCAAGAAAAAAAAACCCTGAACGCTACACGTAAAAGAAACAGCTTACAAGACATAAATACAAAATAGGTAAGATATCTGAGAATACATCTGCTGTCAAATTCATATTCCAGGCAAAGGATACTAAATTAAATCTTCTGACAAAATCCTCATGGACTCATGTAAGTGATGAGGTCTATGAAATTTGTTACAAGATGAGCTCCCAAATTGCTATTCTAAGCAATCTGAGTGGCATCAAGAATATAAAATCTCAGTACCTGCTTTAAAAACTTTTAAGTATGTCTGGAAGCGTTGGTTTTCATTATGGTATAAACATCTTTCCATCTTGCATTTAAAGCAGTCATTTATACAAGACTTTCAAAGTACATTAGTACATTCAATCTTGCTTAGCTAAATTGGTTGAGAGGAAAAGCTGGCAGATGGGACATCACCCAACTCAGCAAAAGTGCGTTTATTCTCCAACTCTTACAGTAAAGAGACTGATCAATCTTTCCAAGTACTGAAGTTAGTAATTAATATATTTTTTTTTCCAGTTACCAAGTTTCTAATCATCTTTACTCACTACATATATGTTCCCCCCCTTACTTATGCAGGTTTTCATTACTGGCCAAGCAAATTCTACATCGTAGATACATCAGTCTTCCCAGTACCTCATTTGTCATTTAAAACAAACTCCTCAAAGCATCAAATAAGAAATTGTGCCATAAGCCTGCATGGGGCTGACAAATCTATAAATATTCATTCAACACATATACTCACACCTGACACACACTTAGTTTTTGGTCACAGCACACCTCAACTCACCCCAAGTCTGCAACTCTATTTGGTATCAATTCTACCATAACCTCTCTTCATCTTAACCCCTCCTTTTCATACAAGCCTCTTCCAAACCCTCAACCTTCTGCTCCTCACCTTGTACTAATTTAAGGCTGAGGTCTTACAAGAGCCTCAGGGAAAGAACTCTGAAACCCAGAGACAACTCCACAAAAATTTCTCTCTCCAGACCCCAATTCTCTCCAACCATTTGCACATCTCTCCCATTCCTTTCCTCCTCACACCATGATATTCATTGTTATCACTCCCTTCAGCTCCTCATAAACCTAAATATTCAGAAACTCTTACCCACAAATCAGATGGTTCCTCTGGCTGCTTCCCCAGGATCCTCTGAAAACTACAGCAAACCACCCCAGCACTGATAAGGACCAAAGCAAGTCTCACCTCCTCATGCACAGAAACATCACCTGGCATCCCTTTCCCATTCCCAGAGAGAGAGACCACTCACCAATAACACAGGCAGGAGTGTGAAATGAACCACCAGGTCTGCTGAACATTTGCCTCCTTTTTCTCTCCCCACAAAAATCACTGGGAACAGCTTCCAGCCATTTCAGCAACTGGTAAATGCTGTTGGTCTGCTCAAAGGGCAGCAGATTTCTCTTTCACCTCTTCCAACATGTCCCCTGCAACCCAGTAATAAGTAAGAAGGTGTCTGTACCATGAGGTCTCTTCCCCAAGTTTCCTCTCTCCTTTCCCACAGATAGGTAGTATGACAGGGAAATACTCTAGAGACAAACAGAATTTGTATAACGCTTTATTACACTGCTGAAAACTGGGAATCAGTTCTGGCAACAGCCTCTTTTCTGTTATTCAGGCTGAGGAAGTCACTAGTACAATGTTATTACACGGTCGCTGTCCACAGAAACTCTCTCAACAACGTCGTTTGCAACTTTTTCCTATTAAAAGGGCAATTCAAGCTGCAAAGTGTAACACTGTTACAACCAGGGGCCCTCCCGTTGCTGGCATATTTGCAATTCCTGTTACTTTCCAATGGCCAAGAGCAGACTCCAAACTTTAGAGAGTGACACTGCAGTCAGACTGAGACTTCAGGCAAAAGGCACTAGCACAGATGTTCACAACAGAGTAAGACATAATTATAGCAAAGCATGGAAGGCTCCATTTGGCACAGAGTGGAAAGTCAAAGCTTACATTTTGAGAACAGCACTTGCTCATGTGACTGTAAAGAAACCAGTATCCGCAGCAAGAGGCAAGATATGTTACCATAACCTTTTGTGGGAGAGAAAGGGAATCAGCAAAAGCCAAGTCTGCAATGGTATCGTTTATACTTCAGTCTTACTAGAAACCAACATTTTTACTTAAACTCCCTTTTAAAACAAACCTGATATGTTATACCTTATACAGCATCAAGTAAGGATCTAACTTTACTGCACCTACATACATCATACAGCAGACCCGTATCAGTCCCCCTGAATTCCCAAGAAAGTGCTTGCACAACTGCATAGCTAACAGTCGGAAGAATCATGCCATTTATGGCTACAGGTACAGCCAAATCGACCCTTTTATTTTATTGGGAAATACTCATTTCCAAAATAGAGCATTTTCAGGCTAACCAGAAAACATACTTTTTTCAAACCTGCAGCCTAGAAGTGGTGAAAGAGACATTTTAGAATGAGGTAAACACGCTGCATAGGCTGTATATTTAAATCCAAATTCCAAAAGTGATTTGGCTTAATTGTGAAATTATTTAAAAGTGAACAGAAAGAAAAAGCTCTATCCTTATAAAAATCTGAAAACAAAATCAGGTTGACCTAACACCAAATTAGAAAATAACACATTTACAAAGGGCATTTCCTACTGCCCTTTTTTTTTTTTTTTAAGTTGGCCAGACAGGAGCACGTTTTGACAAGAGCTTCACTGCTTTCCCATCAGGGTGTTCCTTGTAGAATACCTGCTCAACCTCAGCTTGTCTCCTTCAGCTCATCTGAGCCAAGACTGGCACTGGACACGCAATGCCACAACACTCCAGCAAACACTGGCCTTCCAGCCCAATTTGCAGCCTGTGTTCTGGAGCAATGACAAAGCTTTATGACACAGGGTGTTTGGGAGAGAGATTGGTGCTTAACAGAGTGTCAGAGACCTCTATTATCATTCTAAACCATTTGAAAACTAAGTTATAATTAAAAATAGTGCCTTTTGTGATTCTTGCATTTTTATTTAAAATGTGTCCTTGCAGGTTTGCTTTTTTTAATATTCCCTTGTATCAGTGTTTAGTTCCCAGAAATCATTCCTTTCGGGCAATGCAGTTTTATGAAAAGATAGTATCTTCCATCCCCAACACATTTTCAATAAACTCTGTAGAAGACAGTCAATGATCAGACTAAGATAAAGTGCATATATTCTTTTGTGATACAGACAACAAAGTTGTGCATTGAAAAAATAAATCCTACTGAAAATTGAAAACCACACAAAAAGATCCTACTGTGGCCATTTAGCACCCCACAATTAAGTCGTCCCACAATCAAGCTGTCCCACAAGGTACTGCCCAAAAATACTTTTCTTCAAGTTGTCTGTTAGCTAAACAAAGGAACTTAAAACATGAAAAATAATGGTTCCTTTTTTATTAGGCTCTGAGAATCATGAATTTATGTAATCCTTGAAAACTAGTTTCCCCAAGGCTGGCATACTGCCTTGAGAACTTGTAGGTAGTTTGTATTTTACCCTTTGGATCCAGGCTTCAAGCTCGCAAAAGCTTTGGAGTTCTTAAGGGAATGTGAAATTTCATTAAGGAAAGAAATAAAATGATAGTCCCTTTCTGACTTCTTGGACTCAAAAATAACTACAATGGTAAAGTGAGGTTCGGGGCGAGTTAGAAAGTATGTGCTTTGGACTTTGTCATCGTAGAAGTGAACAACCTTCTCCAAACTGTTGAGGTCAGAGGTTCTATCAGTCATAATCATTATTACATTGGGCCAGTGCATAACAGGCCTGTCGCTGGGCAGAGACACCACTGCAGGGTACTGATCCACTCCTTTGGGGGCTTCCCTGTAAGAATGGGGGTGATGATAACCATGTCCCTGAAAACTCTCTGATCCACGATTGTCAAAAATTAAGGAAACATTGACAGCATCATACTTCCGGATGAAGCTGGAAATTTTCCCAAAGTAATCAGGATTTGTTTTAGCAGTCAAAGTTTTCATTTCAGATGCTGTTGTTTGTCGACTAAGGGCTTCATGAAAGTAAAAGCTAAACTTGGCAAGGAGAATGTTTTTGAGCTTCATCAGCCAGAGGAAGAGGTGTGGAGGTTGTACAGCCTTCTGAGACTGCCCTCCAAACAGATGCTTCTTGGTCTCTCGCTGTTTCTCAAAAATTTGGCCCCAAGTCTGTAGTTTTGTGTGAGCACTGTGCAAGTTGACCAAGGATGGAAGGAACTTCCACTCTGAGATCTGAGCCTGAGCCTTTAAGAGATGTGCAAGCACATCCACTTCCAGCTGGAAACTGCTTTCAAGAGGACTGAGGATTGGATGATGAAATCTAGAAAACATAATGTTAGTCAAGACATGAAAACTGCTGTACACAACAGTGAAATAATCAGATAGTACTTGTCAGTTCACAGACAGAAGAGCAAACATCAAAGCAAAGAGTAAACAAAAAGTAATCTTGTTAATTTAAAAAAAAAAATAGTTCTTTTACCATAATTAGGGCAAATATTTTAATGAACATACAGCACTTTGCATTTGACAAAAACAGCTGTCAGACATTTCTCTATCAAAGAAAGGGAGTTATATTTGATCAGTTCAAGAACAATCACTGTTTATCTACTGTAACACCATTTGTTTTTAAATTCAGATGGTTTTGTTCCAACTTAAAATCCCTTCTGGTGGTAAAATATGTCTTGATAGTTCTGGAATAGCAGTAAGACATTAAGTAAAATCAAAGGAATTATGTTACAAATTTGCTGTTTGTATGGGAAGCTATGAGGAAGCCAAGTCAAGCTTGCCTTTTTCTTTTTATATTCACAATAAAATTGTTACAGAACATCAGTCAATAGAACCATAGTTAACTGTATTTACAAATAACCAGGTCTCGAACTTCAAACCTTCGTGTACTAAAAGCAATGAAGGGTAAAAACATTTGGCAAGATTTCACCATATCACAACAAAGACACTGTAACAAGCAACTTCTGCCACTAAAAATTCAGGTCAAGATCAGCTCTCAATTTAACAGATGTTTAAAAAACAAAAAACACAACAGAAAACACCACCTTATTGACCAGGTAGAAGTGCCACTGCACATCTTATTTACAAGGGTGATCCTACTATGAGAACAAATCTCAACGAAATGGAATGTTATAGAACCATTCCATAGCTTTCTCTTCTCAATTTATTTTTTCTAGGCATCAGGAAAATTAAGACAGATCCAGCCTAACTCCCTTCCTTTGATACTCAAATTACTTGTAAATTTATATCATCATTGATCAATACATACTTAATTCAAACTGTGCAAAACTGTTCCAGTTACAGAAACTAAGTACTTAACTGCCTCTGCTGAAAATTAAGTCTTCAGCAGAGACAGAAGTAGCCTCTATTGTAAAAGTGCTGTTCCCTAACAGGCATTTAGGACCTCTTAAAGAGGTCTCCAACAAAGAACAACCAACAATTCAAAGACAAGACTTGATGAGGTTTCCATTTAAGTAAAAACAGATTTATCCCCTCACTTCAGAAAAATATCCTGCGTCTTGTTATTGCTTTAAGACAAAAAAGTTTATACCGAGCTCTTCCAACCTTTAATAGCTCATCTTCAGACTCTCAGCTTCCAGGATACAATATATATAATCCATTTTTTAAATACTTGGTTCAAAACCAAAACACTTAAATTTTGTGGGCCAGAAGGGAGAATGAGAATTTTAGGCTTTTCATCTGCTCTCCCTTCACTATTTTTAATTTGACTTTCCATCAAGTTCTTGCCAAAAGATTAATTCTTAGGCTTGTGAAAATTGTCTTCCAATTTTATAACTATTTTTAAACAATTTCTTTTTTTGACAGTCACAATACATGTCTTGAGAGGATTTGCTATTAAGATGCAAGTCCAAATTTATTTGAAGAAAATGAAAGCATGATTATCACAAACCAGTTAATGCAACATGTTCTACGAACAGGCCAGGCTGGGTGACCAGCCACCTTCTGCACACAGTGCACATCAGCAACCATCATATCTCCCTGCTACAGCAGATGCACAATGATTGCTGGCTGTTTAGCTGGGCTGAGAAGTCCACAGTATATTTACTTTTCTTTGAACAAACAAGAGTTAATTAAAAATAATATTCTGCTAACAGGCAACATTATATATTTCCAATAGTTTTGGTATTCAGCAGAAATACAATTTTGTTGCCATAGATTAGAAGGGGGTGAAAAAGGATTATACAACATTATCTGTTCCAGATAGTCCCATCAAGTGCACACTTAGCGCAGTGGTTTCAACACACTTGCAGTCAGACCAGGAAGGTTACTGCTCAGTCTTAAAAGCCATTTAAAAATTCATACTAATGCAGCACTACCAAGTCTCCTGGATTAACATGATGATATATGGATTCCCACTTCTACTTTGCTCCATGGCTCATAGCTATTTTCATGTCCAAATGGAGACCAGTGAGGAGCAGCATTCCTCAAGGGCCAGTACTAGGACCAGTGCTGCTTAACAGATTTGTCAGAGACATGGACAGTGGAACTGAGTGCACCCTCAGCAAGTTTGCTGGTGACACCAAGCTCTGAGGTGCGGTCGACATGCTGGAGGGAAGGGATGCCATCCAGAAGGACGCTGATAGGCTGGAGAGGTGGGCTCATGACAATGTCATGAAGTTCAATACGGCCAAGTGCAAAGTCCTGAACCTGACTTGGGGCAATCCCAAGAACAAATACAGGCTGGGTGGAGAATGGATTGAGAACAGCCCTGAGGAAAAGGATTTGGGGGTGCAGGTTGATAAGAGGCTCAACATGAGCCAGCAATGTGCGCTTGTAGCCCAGAAAGCCAACCATATCCTGGGCTGCATTATAAGTGTGGCCAGCAGGTCAAGGGAGGTGATTATCTGGATCTACTCTGCTCTTGTGAGACCCCACCTGGAGTACTGTGTCCAGTTCTGGACAGTTCTGGAGCCCTCAACACAAGAAGGACACAGACGTGCTGGAGCAAGTCCAGAGGAGGGCCACAAAGATGATCAGAGGGCTGGAGCACCTCTCCTATGAAGACATAGGTGAGGCTGAGAGAGTTGGGGGTGTTCAGCCTGGAGAAGAGAAAACTCCAGGGAGACCATATAGCAGTATACTCCAGTACCTGGAGGGAGCCTACTAGAAAACTGGGGTGGGACTTTTTACAAGTGCATGCAGGGATAGGACAAGGGGTAATGGCTTTAAACTGGAAACGGGCAGATTTAGGTTAGACATTAGGATTAAATTCTTTACTATGAGGGTGGTGAGACACTGGCGCAGGTTGCCCAGGGAAGCTGTGGATGACCCCTGCCTGAAAGTGTTCAAGACCAGGTTGGATGGGGCTTTGAGCAACCTGGTCTAGTGGGAGGTGTCCCTGCCCATGGCAGGGGAGTTGGAACTAGATGATCTTTAAGGTCCTTTCCAACCCAAAGTATTCTATGATTCTATGTTTCACTGCACACTAGGATTTGCTAAACATTTTAATCCAAAAATGCACACCTCAGCCAAACTGAGAAGCTGGATATGGTTGCAGAATAAACAAACAGGTTATGTATGCAGTGTATCTGCTGTAATTAAGTTTCATAACACAGCAGCATCTGGCTGAGCTCTGTATCATGTTTTTACATTATTTCAATATGCCAGAGTGTTAAGAATTTAAAAACACATTTGAAATTTATTTTCCCCTCTAATTATTCTCAAAAGTAGAGTTAAATTTGCAGCCAATGAAGAGGCCTCATTTTTCTACAACTTTTTTTATTTCATTCCATAAATCACACATGCATGTATGTATTTACAAAATGCTGACTATACAGAAAACATCTAACACTTTAAAAAAATGGTGTCAAATTAGGTCAACTAGTTACTTATTCATTTTATAGTCAGCTTTTAAAAGATCCTGGTTCTGATAATGTTTTAATTACTTCAGTTAAGATACCACCCAAACCAATGGTTAAAAAATTGAGGAAAGGCCACTTCTCCAGCTGTATTCTACAGAAGAACAGGAAGGAAAATGTCTAGTATTGGCTGCGTACGAGTCAGCAATAAACAGTAACAAAATAGCTTTAAACTGTTCTAGAGTTTATGATTTTTCAGATACAACCAATATGACTTGATTGCTGACAGGAAATTAATTCTGTCATTCCTTTACCAGCAAGCAGTTATTTGCCCTACAGTAACTGAAGAGCAGTTTTTAGATGTAAAGAAAAGAAACCAAGGCCAGGACCTATCTACCAAACAGATGCCCTGCCTGGCCTCAGCATGGCTGGCTGAAATAATGGCACACAACCTCAACTACAAGTGAGGAATATATTGACAGAGGGAAGAGACTGGGTAAGGACAAGTTTATTTGACCTTTCACCTGAGAAGGTCAACAGACTAATACAGAAATGCTTCCAGCCAGCACATGTCAACATAACAACCCCCAGAAACTGATCGGAGACATGAAAAAAATCTAAAGGAAGGACTGCAGGAAGATATCATTAACTGCACTTTTTTTAGAACTGCTCTGTACATCACAGGGAAGGACAATACAGCAGCTACTGCATTACCTCTAACAGCATCTCAGAACATCTCCATCTTACAGACACTGCTTATTTTTTGAAAGAGGTTATAATAACGCCTCAGAAGTACACACATGTCACTGAAATTTATTTAAAGAGCATAATAAAACATTTCATTTGTAACAGTCTCTAGTCAATTCTTCAAAGTATCAGTTTTGGTTTTCAGATTTTTAACAGTGCTGTTAACTTAGCACATGCTCAGAAGAGATGGTGATGGATAGTGTACAATATAAATGCACTTTTCAAAAAAACTTACCTCCCTTTACTCTTTAATGTTTATTGCACAAAGAAAAAAATACCTAAGCTTCACTTTTTATTGGACTAACAGCCGTGATATCGTGAGGGTTAATGAATCCAGAACTGCAAAAAAATGACTACTAAGATCATATAGACTAGTTTTGATTTTCCAATAGCAAAATTCCATAGCTATTTGCCAAAGTTTTTTCTACAAAATGTTAGTCCGTTGCAGTGTTTTAATTTGGAATGTCAGAAGGCAGCACTGAATTGTTTATTTTTCCTAGGTGTACAATTTAAAAATCATAACTGAAAAAAATAAGAGTTTAGAATACCCTCCCAAAATGTCTTCTTAGACACTATTTCACTAACAAAGATTTTTTCAAAAAATCAACTACATTTGAAAGTAAACTTCCTACAATGGCCACCTTGTTTTGGTTTAAAGAGATAGAATTTGAGTCTGTTGACAGGCATTCAAAAATTATTTCTTTTTTAAACTGTCATCACTTTCAAGGCTCAAATGTGTTAGACAGGAAATACCCACTCCAGAATAATTTAGAAACATCCTGGGATTCTTTAACAGAATCACAGAATGGTTGAAGTTGGAAGGGATCTCTGAAGATCATCTAGTCCAACCCCACTGCACAAGCAAGATCAAGTACAGCAGGTTGCTCAGGGCCATGTTCAGTCAGGTTTTTAGTATCTCCAAGGATGAAGACTCCACAACCTCTCTAGGCAACCTGTGACAATGTTTCATCACCCTCGCAGTGAATTACATTTTTTTAATGTTTAAATGGCATTTCCTGTATTTCAATTTGTGCCAGTTACCTGTTATGACTTTATTGCACACCACTGAGAAGAATCTGGCTCCTTCTTCACTGCTTCCCATCAGATACTTACACACAGTTAACATAGTCCATGTCTTTTTATATGTTGGGTATCAGCCATGGGTTCATCTCTGTTACTGACTGCTAATTTTAGCGACTGTTCACAGCACCAAAATTATTAGATCTGAACTTCAAGAAACCATAATGGCAGGGACCAAAGACTCAGAAGTGCTCCTTCTACTGACTCCAATCCCCCACAAGAGAAGTGATAACAGAGCACCGTATAACTTTACTAGGTAGGCCAGACAGCTGTGGTGTAGCATTTACAATTAAGTAGACATATATTATTGCCTAAAAATAAAATTGTTGCACAAATATCTATTTTATTTATATACTGATTTTACGGAAGTCCTTATGGAATTAAGTCGTGTTTCCTCTCCACTCCCAATGAAAAAGCACAAGATCACCTTTTATAATGAAAATTACTCTTCCTCTCTGCTGAATAAGAATATGCTGAGTATTAATTAAGGAATGGGAAAGACAGCTCCTAGAACATGATATGCAGAAACACTCCCCCTTTTTTATTTTTCTTCTTCAGAGGAGTCATATTTTGAGACTTCACACATCTGCTGCTGCTGAACAACACTCACCTCATGCATGAATTCATGCAAGGGGCTGTGCTGTTCAGCAGTCAAAGTATAGCAAAGTCATCAGGCTTGCTTTGAACTTCAACATCATTTATTACAGATCATATGTCTGAGTACTTACTGCCAGCAAATAAGCACTGACCTTGAGCTGTATTTCTTTAAGATGGATTCCAAAATGTTTACCAGTTCCTCAGAGTTAATGAACTTTTGGGTGCTGAGCGTGTACATTTTTTCATAGAAGTCAGCAATTTCCATCCGAGCCTGAACAAAAAAAACAGAGCTGTTCAGACAGGTGAGAAAGCAGCTCTTCCAAGTGAGGAGCTGTTCCTCCTAGTGCATTGCGACCCGTCGCCACCACCTTCTTCAGCTCATTATGCAGAGATGTGTAGATGGTTCGGATGGAGTCCTTTCGGCTGAAGAATGACTGACCACCTGTTCAGATAAATATGGAGGTATTACCAAAATCCAGGGACAGCAAAGATAGACAGCAATACTGGAAAAGTGTATACAACCACACTTGTCTTTCCCTAGGCATTCCTAAGTGTTGTTTGAGCACAGTATTTTTTAAATCAAGAAACAAATTTCAGTGTGTTATTTTGTAAGCAACCAAATTAGACATAGGATATACTTAGAAGCACTTTCTGTAATTTCATGCAAGTTACACTTGTCCTAATTCATATTTCAATAGCCAATGACCACTGTAAAACTTCAACTCCCTCACATCTGCCTTAGCTACAGTGTGACCTTTCAGAAAAGAGATCAGTTAACTTTGCTACCATGATATGTGACCTGGAAATACTGTTATCTGTGGAAGTCAGAATAAAAAAGTCATCGTGCAGTTTTAATAGTCTCCTTTCCTGTTAATAACTCTAGATCTTTTTAAGATAATAACACCTCCTAATAACACCTCCTCAAACACAAAGTACTCCCATTTGCCAAGCAACAATTAAATGGGAATCCCATGACATCTGTGTGTACAAATAAAATCTTCCAAGTCCCTACACAATCTTATATAAACCAGAATTCAAAGGCAAAACAATGACTGTTTATCTCAGTGAGACAACAGCGCAGGTTAATCAGTAACAAAAACTGAGGGGGCAGGGGCGAAAAAGTATTAGTACTTCTCTCTCTACATCATAAAGAATAAAAAAACACACCAAAAACCAAAATGTAAAGCGTCAAAGATATTTAACTTTGACACTACCGAAAGACTGTACAATACTACCTTACACTACCCTTATTTCATAACTTCTATTTACAGATGGCCTTACGTGCCACTGTGGCACTCGAGCTGGAGTAGAACAGGGATCACAAAAGCTGAACCTGCGGAACTTTGAAAGATCTTTCAAATTTAGGTGCCACTTTGAAGCGACTTATAAGCTTTGTAATGGCCGATAGTCCTTTTCACATCCAAGGTTCAAAGGCGAAATTTGAGGCAAAAAAGCAGGGAATTGGTTATCACAGAAAAACAGCTACCTTCCTAAACCAGGAGTTGTCCCTAGGGCATGGGTACAATGAAGAGTCATCTACTGCTATTGTTCATGAAGTATATAAGCAAACAAAAGTGTGACACTTCTGTTATCAATTTTGTCCTTCCTACAAGCACCAAACTCACTTTCTTAAGTCAGCCTTATAGGCAGAGTTTTGTCTGTAATGATCTTCTTATAAAATAGTTTCGAGTCACTACTTAAACAGCAAAGCCCAATTTTCTTGATGGTGTACTGCATTACACATCAGACTCCTATCCTCTGATCCATTTTCCATGCCAGTCTGCAGTTCAAAGAGAAAATAAGCAGCTTTGCCCAGAAGGCAACGTGATGACAGCTCATCCTGTGCCAGTCTGGGATTTTTCTATTCACGTAGTAGCCAAGACTGCAGACAAAACTTAAAGAGATCCTGCAGCTTCCACATGAATAGGGATTTTTAGGAGGCTATCTCCAGCCTTAAGTACTTACACATACGCCACTCTAATATTAGGCCCTGGCACTGTGACATGAAAATGCTTTAACCCTTTGGTTACCTAACTAAGCTCACCTTTGCCAGAATCTCAACCAGAGTATCTCGGCAGAGAACCATCTCCAGCTAAAACGTGGCAGTAGGTAGCCTACCTGCCAATAAAGAGATGTACCTATTTGCACAGCCACGGTGCCACCTGCACGGCACCTGCACTTATTTACTCTTCAGGGGTAGCCCAAATGGCACTGCGATTTCTGACTCGGCCCATGGACACTTGCTGACCCAGCACTTGTGTTTCAGACGCACAGACACGCACCTCACCGAGCCCAGGGTCCCCAGGTACCTATCGCTGTGCAACTACTGGCTGACATTATCTCATAGGGCTAAGGAAGCCGTCCGCTCCCTACCGCGCTGCCGACACCCGCGGAGCTAAACCCGGGGCAGGCCGTGAGCCGTCCCCGGCAGCGCCCTCGGAGGTGACAGAGGGGCGGCCCGGGCGGGGCGGGGTACAGGGGCCCGAGGGACGGGGGAGCGCAGCGGGATCCCTCCCCCCGGGGCGCGAGGGGCAGCGGCCGGGCGGTACCTAGCTTCTGGCCCAGGAAGGTCATGCTGTGGTAGGCCTTCTCGGCGGCGGCGAGGTGCGCCAGCCCGGCCAGCAGAGCCAGCCAGCTGGCCCCCGCACTCTTGTTGGCCTCGCGCTCCTTCTCCACATTGTCCTTGGCCTTGTCGTAGGAGAAGATGCCCAGGTGGGAAAAGAAGGTCTCCAGCACGGCCTGCTCCACCGGCACAGGCGCGCCCAGCGGGATCGACTCCCCCATCCCGCCCGCCACCGCCTCCTTCACAACAGACACTACTTCCGGGTCCGGCGCCCCGGCCGCGTGAAGGAAGAAGCTCGCTCCGCCTCCCCTCACGAGCTTGCCCTTGTCACGTGACAGGGGAGGCAGGCTGGCAGTCACGTGACGGGCCGGCGGCGTCGCTTAACAGCGGCGGGGAGGGGCGCGTCTCCGCGCGAGCGGCCATGAGGCGGCGGAAGGGAGTGTCTCTGGAGCAGGGCAGCCAGCTCCGCGGTGCCGTCCTGGCTTGAGCCAGGACAGAACCAGTTTCTATTTTAGTAATTGTACAGTTCAGTTAAGGCTCTCCTAAGTAGCTGCCGTTGCTGAAATTAACAAAGTGTTTTCCAGCCAGTGCATGCCCCTGGCACTCATGTTCATAGTTGTTGCTGGAGAATGGTGCACAGGACCAAGGCCACTGCTAAACTTCTTGTGTGCTGGAACCAGAAAGGTGTAAAGGGGTCACACTTGACACCCTCCTGTGAGGAGGAGCAGAACAGACAGGTGACCCATAGTTGACCAAACAAAGTATTCCATCCCATACACATAATACTCAGTGTAAAGCTGAGGGATTGTGAGGGTCAAATCTTCCATGGCAGGTGTCATGGAAGGACTGTCCATTCATCTGCCTTTGAACCTGACCCATGTGTTCCCAAATTCATGCATTCCCAAATTCAGTCTCGGTCTACCATTGACTCCAGGTGAGATTTAGGTTAGACATTAGGAGGAAATTCTTTAGTGTGAGGGTGGTGAGACACTGGAACAGGTTGCTCAGGGAAATTGTGGAAGCCCCATCCCTGGAAGCGTTCAAGGCCAGGTCGGATGGGGCTCTGAGCAACCTGATCTAGTGGGAGGTGTCACTGCCCATGCAGGGGGGTTGGAACTAGATTATCTTTAAGGTCCCTTCCAACTCAAACCATTCTATGATTTTCCCAGGGCCTGCCCTGCAGCCTTGGTGGTGCCATGAGTGTTTTTGGGGAGAAGCATGATAGTGGTTTTGTATCTATTTGTACATATTTGCATATATTTATTTTCTTTTTCATTGTTTCATTAAAATTGTGTAGTTTAGTTTCCAACCTGTAACTCTCCTTTATTCTCTTTCCCTTCCTGGACAGGGAGAGTGGTTAATAGAGAATATCTGTCAGTCGATAAACTGCAGCCCAACATTAAACCTTGACGTGCTCCAGCAGCATCCTCGCTCAGGGAATCTGGAAGCCCCAATACCTGGAGGTTCTGGAGGGCAAATACAAAAGATTGCAGCAGTACATAGTTACCTGCTCACAGTCCAGCTGGTTCCACCACGCATGTTGGTGTTTCAGGTTGGCCACACTGGCGCTGGTTCCTGTAATGAGTGCTCCTCCACCACCTTGGTTTGTGTGAAACCTAAATCTGAGGCCCATTTTCATAGACGGTCTTGCAGGTAACCTCATTCCTACCCTTTGGCATTAACCTGGTGGGATTCTCACACGACACTCCAGCTTCTCCCACCTTTTGTGTTAATAGTCTCCCCTCACTTGTGACTAGGAGATGATGAATTGCCTGAATTAATCCCCTTTTTTCAGATCCTACTTCAGATGGATGAGCTCCCTGAACTGTCTTGCCATAGAGGCAAAGAGGAGGAGCACAAAGCTGAGCTGTAGGGTCTTGGGGATGTGGAAGGGGACTGGTCTGAGCCAACTTTCATGGAACAGCCACCGCTCTTACGCTGAGCAAGGCTCTTCTTTGAAAGAAACAAGCAGCTCCTCTCCTGGTTGAGTTGCAGCTTTCCAGCTATCCCAGAACTAAAACACTCCTGGTTTCCTTCCTGGACAACATGTCACTGCACTTGAGGCACCTGCGTTTGTTCTTAAGCTGGCATCTGGACAAACAGCATCAGTTCTGTAACTCTGGGCAAGACCCCTACACTAGTTACACCAGCTGCCTATCTTTTGTCCAGGAAACATTCAAAGCACAATGCCATTTAGAATAGGCACCAGATGCAAAAAATGGCTTTAGATGTGAAGCAGCCTTTTTAATTACCTTCACCTACAGTGTCTGCAACAGTTGTTGTTTTTATACTGTAGCATTATATTATAAATAGGGTAGCCTAAGGATTGGGTTTGGAGGTACACATTAATTTTCACCAGAGCCATCAGTCTGTTACCAAAGGTAAGTCTGACAAGCCCTTTGTCACTTTTCATTTCTCAGGGCAGGCACCTCTGTACAGGTGTACGTATGAGTTAGTTCAGAACAGTGCATAACATCCTTGAAAAAGTTTGGGTTAAAAACGGAAGTTTTGGCTTTAAATGCTTAAAACTTCAAGTAGCGTAATTGAAGTTACGAGCTCTTCATTCTTTATCCTAGCTGACAAGTTTGAGCTCTGCATGCACAAAAGCTGCCTTCTTCCTGAATCCAACTGTACTTACTTAGCACGTCAAAGGGACAAAATGAATGTGCGGTTTAGCTGCTCGACAATAGACTTACTCTGTCCTGGGTTAAAATGTTGGTTTATTGCTGGGATATTCTGGTAATTTAAGTCAGCACCTGATACACTGACATGTTTCAAAGCAATCATAGCTGTAAATAATAGGCTGCCAATAGTTTAGAGAAAATAAAGAGTGGGAAGGGGGACTCCTAGGTGTCCAGGAGAGTGTTTCCAAAAGCCAATGGCGAGTCAACGGTTCAAATAAGACCTTTATTACAACAGAGAGTTGACAGCACGTTTTCATATTTAAAAGAAAGTATTTGGTCTCTTGGTGGTGAAACGTGGTTTGTGCTGGCGACGCAGAACTCTGTGTGGCAGAGGGAACTTGATCTTAGAATCCTGCAAGAAAAACGTTTCTATATCAATTGAGATATTAGACGAACAACAGAAAATAGTCTGCAATAAAAAGCTAAGCTGTATTTAACTGCTAACTTACGTATAGAGCAGTAATACATTAACAGATTAGATATACCTCAGAGGAGCTAAGAGATGCCTTAGCTTTGCAACTCCTTCTGAAATAAATACTTCTCAAAGGCAAGTTTTCTGCATCATAATACATACTTGGTTTAGTTTGACGTTCTTTCAAACAGTCCTAGCATTAAAAGTCATACATAATAGTATGACTTACATCATAGACATAATTATATAATTGTAAACTTATGCATGCAAGTTTGGCTCCCTCCCTATTTTTGCCTTCAAAGCAACCCTGTACCAGACAAGAGAGCTCCCCCCTTCCAGTCCAGCATCAGGCCAGGACCCACCAGCCACTGCAACATTACTTAACATACATGAAACTGCTTGACTGCTGGTCTACGGCACTTGCTGGCAGCAATTTCCTCAACCTTCATGATCTGAATAGAGTGAGCACGGGCACGGTGACGGGCTCCCATATCACGGTCTGTAACAAGAGAACTCATTAAAAATAAATCTTAGGAAATTTTCAGTTTAGAAATCTTTCTACCATCTTTTCAGGAAATGTTTATAGTAACCTCTACAACTTTTAAAACTTATCAACTCTGCTTAATCACATTGGTTTTAGTATCTAAAGTGATGGCAGAAATATCAAAGAACCAACATGCAGCAACGAATTCTTCCTGGAACTCATGACTAAATTCCTCCAAGAAAGTCCCACCTTATTCTTTCAAGAAGTTTGGTTTCAAGAAGGTATGCACCTACACAAATTATCTACGTGGGCCTATTTCATTTTTTGCAGACAAAAACTGTGATTCCGAATCAGCACTAAAATCAGATTACTGGAAAGACGTGAACTTCAAAAATTTTCCCTTACAAACGGAAGGTGCAAGTAAAGGTAGGATCCAAGTTTACCTTCACTCTCCTTAAAATTAACAATTGACAGAAACATTAATTGATATTAGGCCCACAAAATTAGGCTTTCAGAACAGCATGAAGCCATCTGTACGCGGGCTACCTGAAAATCCCTCCCTGCAGCAGTAAAAATTGCTGCCTGCAAATCACGATGTCCACAGCTGGTTCCTCAAGATGTGCCTGTTGAAATACTATGGTGCTTACAATGCTTCCCACGAAGATCTAAGCTATCTACTAAAACTTACCTGCAAAAAGTATTCTTGAACATAAAGGTATCAAAGTAATTTTATCGTAACAAATCAAGCTCTCAGATCCCTTAAGCAGTCCTTCAGTATGTTAATTAATAGGAATTATTTTAAGTTAATGTAGAACCTTAAATTTCACTTTCAACAGCACTACAGCTTTTGAAAGGCGACAAGATACATTTGATATTTGCACACATGACAAGAATATCATTATTAAGAACAATATTCTTTGGGTTTTTATGTGCATTCTGTAGTGTTTGTAAGATTTCTGGATTCAAATATCAATAGCATCAGCTATAAAAATGCTCTATCTCCCAAGTACTTCACATAAGAGATTGAAATCACGACAACCTTTAATTCTCCTTGAACCAAGGCAATGGGATCTTGGAGCAACACAGATTTTTTTTTTTCACTGTGATTTTTTTTTATTTTTTACTTGCTGCCTAAAGGACATATACTAATATGTTTCAAATGGTATCTGAAATATTATCTCCACAAGACTTAAGAAGATGTACTCAATTATTTTAAAACAATAAATCCAGTGCAAGAAACATGTACAGCACCTCAATGGTCACAAAACTCTCAGTCTATATAGCAAAGCTCATTACTAGAATTTTAGAAAATCACACCAAGATAAAGTGAGAGTATTTTCAGCTAAAGAAACTGTATAGAGAGTGGTCATGAATAAGATACCACATACATCATACATAAACATCGATGGACTTCTTCAGGAACTCCCCACTTTATTTTTCCAGTGTTTCAGTTATCCTATAATGGATCAAGTAAGCTCACTTTTTGTCCAGTTTAGGAAATAATCTTATGCTTATATACTAGACCTACCATTATATACCTCAAACAGCTCCATGTACTTACAGCACTGAGTGACAGCACCAGCTGTGGTCAAATCCCTGTACTCCCGGTACATGTTGTGAGTTCCGCTACGAGAATCATAGCGCAGCCAAATACCAAAATTTTTTACCTTCAGAGGGGACTTCTCATATACCTGGAATTATACAAGAGCACAAAAGTAGTTCAAGACAGTGTATCACCACCTTTTTACAGGTTTAAGATTTTAGAGCTCTAACGAAAGCACTGTGGTTTCATTGTCAAAAATTACTATTGCTTTCTTTCCCCGCATCAACATAGCCACATTCAAGTCTTGACAATTCCAAGTGAAGAGTTTTAGTAATTCAGTGTGGAAAGAAAAGTACACACAATATTTTATCTCTAAAGAATGTCCTTTAAGCATGACGACAGAAAAATGTAAGCATGCAAGCATCTACTTTCCAAGGACTACAGATGTCCATATGACTTTTAAAAGGTGTACTCCACAATGAAGCAAAGCGTAAGAACCAAACAGTAGCACTGACTAACGACATAATTAATAACTCTGAAGTGCCGAGAGGTTAAGTTTCATTTTACTTTACCGGACATATACTGCCACTTTGAAAAAAACGAACTATCACTCAGCTTCACAGTAAATGAAGGATAAATAAATTTCAACCTCGCTCCAATGACAGCGCTAAATTTATTCCATATATACTAGCTAGAACTCCTTACAAATCTCCCACTTTATTTTGGTTTTTAAGCCCACACCTGGCCACAGTATACAATCTCTCCAGAAGACTTCTTCATTTTCTTCAGCTGAGACACGAAGTACCAGAACCGGGACTTGGCAACAACATGGTTCGGAGCGAAGATCCGCATGCGATAGAGCGGAGGGGTCGTGCATTTCGGAGTGGGCAGGCATCGCCCGACCACCTTGTACTCCCGCAGCTGGAGGGAGACGAAAGACAGACCGCCCGCACGTTGAGCCCCTCCGCGCCACCGGCCTAGTAGCCGCGGAGCCACCCCCGCGCCAGACTGGGCCAGAAGTCCACCCCGTGTAAGGCACCACGACAAGAGTATGCCAATCTAGAAGTGACCAGCGCCCCACGCGGATAGCCCCGCGGACCCAGCTGTGCCGCCCGCCGATCACGGCCCCCGCGCAAGGGTGGCACGGCCTCCACACGCGTCTTGCGGGAGCGGCGCCGCCGCCATATTGGCCGCTCGCCTCCCTCAAGCGCCAGGCAGGGCCGCTTGGGCGCGCAGATTCCCCTCTCGAGCGCCGCAAGCCCGCGCCGTCGCCCTCCCAACGGCCGCCTCGGCCTCAGCCTCAGCCCCGGTCCCGGCCGTGTCCCCCGCGCCCCGGTCTTTGATTACGGTGCCCGAAGCCTTCATAGTGCTGCCTCCTCCGCGGCCCGCAGGAAAGGAAAGGCCGCGTGCGCCGCCGCCTCCTGTCACCCGCCCGCCGGAAGCCCCTCCCCCGGCCGTCCTCTCCACCCATTGGCTGGGAGGAGAGGGCGATTGGAGGAGGCAGCCGTCAGTCTCCGCCCGCAGGGCGTGGCGCTGGCTTCCGGGCGGGCGGGGTCCGCGTGGCCTGTGGCCGGCAGGACCTGTGGCGGTGGCAGCTGGGTGGCGCGGCCACATCAGCTGCGGGAGCTCGTCCTCTCCTGCGCACCGCAGCCAGCAGTGCCGCCGACTCCTCTTTCATCACCGTGGCCGCGGATCCGCATGGTCCCGGTACGGGCAGGAAGAGGCCCGGATATGTGTGATTCGCGTCTCCAGCCGGCCCTGTTGGCCTTGCGGCGGAGGACGTGGCAGGGAGGCCCCGGGCAGGGGCAGCACCGCTCTCCCTTTGGGCCGGTAGCCGCATACCGAGGGCTGCCGCGGGAGACTTTCTCACCCGTGTCCCGTGGCTACCGTGAGATGCCTCTGTGGATCCCCCGCACGCTCAGTCTGGTGGGATCCTCTTTGTCACGGCTGGTCCTTCCCCTGCCGTGCACCACGAGCTAGACACGGCTCTGCAGTAAGGGCGAGGGACAGTGTCAAGCATAGGGCACGTCATGCTTTAGAAGGCTGTACTGCCGTAGCCACCTGGTGGGAATAGTTTTTGCCTTGCAAGATGACGTAACAACGCTGCTGTAACGAGTTTGTAAATAGCTTAATCTGGTTGCTGCAGTTTTTTGCGTTTAAGGTTTGTTGTTTTTCATTTAAGCCTAACCCTACAGGCACGCATGCATCTGCTCACGCAACCCCCCGCACGCATTGCATCGTTGCAGAACAGCTTGCAGGAGAGGCCCATGTCACGTTTGCAGACGTGAACCGGATTGCGCACAGACAACTCCACCACGATGCTTCTGCAGCGTCTGTGCTGGGGCCCTTGCGCGAGTCACCGAGCAGGTCGCCCCGGTCAGGACTGCCGAGCTGGCACCAGCGGCACCGAGCACGGCCGGTGGGTCCCCCTCCCCCGCCTCGCTGCTGCTGACAAAGCACGATTGCCCGGTGGCCAACGGAGTCTGGGGGCGGAATGGGCCAGTCACGGTGTGTGAAATTGGTGCCATTGGTTTATACTAATGAGGAACCGCCCCGCCGCGCGGCCTGCGGTGATCCCGGCGTGGAGGCCACACCCCCGCGCCACAGGGGGCGGGACTACGACTCCCAGGGTACTGCGGGGCTGGGGCGCTGGCTGATCCCGGCGTGCCCCGCAGCTGCATTCCCTCGTCAGAGCGGGGAGGTGAGTGCGACTGGCCGGGCCAGTGGTGAGGGCGCCGCGCGGCACGCTGGGAGCCGTAGTCCTGCCGCGCCACGGGCGGGCTGAGGGGCGGGGGCAGCGGCAGCTCTCCTTCCCGGAGGCCGTTCCGCACGCGCGAGGGCCGCGGCGCCTCCCCTGGGCGTCCTCCTTCTCCTGCCGCCGCCAGCCGAGGCGGCGCGGCCTGGCCCGGCCCGGCTCGGCTCGCTCCCTATGCTCGTGGCGGTCGCGGAGTTGTGGAGGTGGGAGGCGGCAGCACTGCCACAATGGAGGAGTGACCAGGAAGGTAACGGTGGGGGGAACGGGACACGACACGAGGCGCGGGGTGACTCAGTCAGGTGGTGATGGGGAGTGGGGGGGGGGGAGTGGGGGGGGGGGGGGCGGGCGGGACTGGGCCTCCCGGGCCGTTGGCAGGGGCCGTCGCGTCTCAGCGGTGGGGTAGGGGCGGTGTGGACGCCCGCAGGCGTCGCCGCTGAGCTGGCGGCGGTAGCAGCTCCCCCAAGTCACCCAGCCGGTTCCAGTCAGCTCGGCGCCGCCTCCTCCGCAGCTGTGAGGCTCTGGGGTCGGAGGGGGAGATGCCGCAACCTCCCCGCCCGGCCATGCTGCTGGAGGAGCGGAGAGTGCCGCACTCGGCCGGTCCTCCGTGAGCCGGCTGGGGTGCGTGCGGCCGCGGAGAATATCGGTATTTTTCTAACGTACGCTGTAGTATGCGGTGCGGTTGTATTCGCGTGGTGCGGGAGCTGCTCCTGGAGCCGTCCCCAGTTATGGCTCCGGTGGGGGGAAGGAAGTCACCGTAAATTCTGAGGCTGCAGCGTGAGGGGAGGGACCTTCCCGCACCTCCATATTTCGCTGCTCTTGGCCTGCTTCAGTACGGCGCTTCCCCGCCGTGGGGGAACTGCCGCCGGGCCCCGCAGCAGCCGCAGGAGGAGTGCTTTGTCACTCTCAGCGGCCCCGGGAAGGGGTCGAAGGGGTTAAGTGTTCTCCAGGTGTCTTCCCCGCAGCTCTGGACGGTGGGGTGCGAGGGCCCGATCACCCTCCTCGGCTGAGCTGCTGAGCTAGGCAGCGGTATTGGCTCTCCCTCGGGAGGACACTGGGCTCTTTGACCTGTCTGTGGGGGGCAGGAGGGCCTTGCTCCTCACGGGGAATTCCTAGCTAGTAAGAATGTGCCTGAAATGAAGACCTGATATGTCCCTTCCAGAAAGAAAAACTTTCTGTGCCAGTTGAAAAGTTCTCGAAGTAGCTGTAATTACACAGCTGTTAATTTTAACCACGTGTTAGGCCAGTGTAAAGGTTTTAGACTCTAAAAGTCTGCAAATACGCTCAAGATTTGCAGCAGAGCTTAAAAAAAAGAAGAATGTGAAATATAATCTAAATTGTCTTTTTTTTTTTTATTAGAGAGAAAACTTGAGGGAATTAAAATGAAGTATGTCATTGCTTCCCTGTGTGCTATCACAATCTTGTAGATACCTTAAATGAGTGCTGTAAATGAAGTATTATTTAATTACTAATTGTTCCTGTAGTTAACATCTGTAGTTAAAATGCTCTGGATGTTTTAATTATTAGGGCGTATCTGGACCCAAATTAGACACCTTTGATGGTGTTGGTATTGTTAAACTGGGAAGTCTTCCCCACTTAAAGTGTGACTGCATTTTTTCCTGCTTTCCTGTAATGAAAGCTGTCTCTGCTATTAAATGCGTTTATACGTATTTAATGTGTGAAAAGGAATTAACTATCCTGACGAGCGATACAGTTTTACATCTGGATGACTTTATTGTTAAAGAATTGCGCCCTCCTAATTACAGTAAGGTCAGTTTGCCATCCAGTGTAGTGTACTGCTTAACAAAAAAAGGGTCTCTGTGTAAATCAAGTAATACTTTCTACACAGCTGCATATTAATCATTAACGTTATTGACTTTTTAATAAATAAATTGCATGCTTTAACGACATACTTGATTTTGTACCTGAGTGTATCTTGCAATGGATTTTGCAAACTCTAAGTGCTATTAAAATTGCAGTTTGATTTTGCTTTTGAAGTGTAACTGCCTGATAAAGTAGATTTGTGGTGGAAAAGCTACTTGCTTAACTAAAACTGTATAGCATAAGAAACTATTTTTCTGTCTTTCTCAAAAGGCTCATTCAACTAGTCTATCTCATTAATTGTCTTCTAGAGTTTGGTAGTCAAGCTAAAACTCTTGAGAAAAGGATATCTGACAGAAGATGAAACTTCAAATATGCTCATGTAACTTATACAAAATTAGTAGAACTGCTTGGCATTGCTGTTAGCTAAACAAGTGAAGAGAATACATGTTTGAGGCAGGTTATTTTTAATGGCAAAACTTGTCACCCACATGTAGATTTCTGCCCTTTGGGCAGATGATGTAGTAATATCAGCAGGAAAATATGCCAAAAATATGCTTCTGTATATTAAATAGCTTTACTTTTATAACTTGACCAAACCCTAATCGAAAGATGCTGTAAAAAAAAAAATCATTTTCCCAGCAGCATTTTACCTTTATTTTAATCTGGTTGTTTTGGATGCTGATTATGGGAAAAGAAGCCATGCGGAGAGCTGGGGGCACACAGGGAGAAGACTCAGCTGAGTAACTTTAATCCCTGAAGGTTTTGACCCTGAGAGGGATTGCTCTGTCCTGTAAAGTGGTGCATGAAGCTTGTTGTACCACGAGTCATCGCTTTGTTCCAGATTTTCTGGTTTCTATACTGCTGCGACCTGCAATATTTTTTTGTACAAACTGAATTTTACTTAGTAAATTGCTTTTTGTGATGCATTTTGTTATAGTGTATTCCATATTGAGTTTTGTAGAAATGTCAGTTACCATGTTAAATTTTGGGCTTCTTTTTTCAGGCACGCTGGCTGTCACTTGTCACTGTGCCACCTTTCTTCCAGTGGGGGAGGGTGAACAGTAGAGTGTGCACAAGGCACGCGATACTAAGAAATGAGGAGTTTTACTCACAGGGATGTAGGCAACTTCAAACCACAGCTCCTTTGTATTTTATCTCTTCCTCTTGTCTATCTTCCTTTCCCTTACCTCCTACATATGTAACAAGGCCTTGTTTCAGGCATAATTAACTATGTTACCATGGGGGCTGAGACTATGAAGGATAGATTGTTTTTTGTCCTCCCTTGCTGTTAAACGGCATCCTACTATTTGACAAAGATGTGGTGGTGGTTTTTTTTTTCAATCCACTGTGTTTTACCAGAGCATTGTGGAACAGCCTGTAGAGGCACATAATCTTTAGAACATTTGTCTAGCTTGCTTGTTAATTTTACACTGAATTTTCTGAATAAAAATCATTGCTAGTAAATCAACACCCATTAGTAGGAACAGAAAACTTTGTTAACAACTCAGTGTGATGTATTTCGTGGTTAATTTCTAAGACACTTCTCTTGCGTGCACTTGCTTTAGAAGAAGGACTTCCTAGTGGCTTTGCCCCCTAGGGGAAATACTTCATAAATGGGTTTATGAAGCATCTTAACAATATTAGAGATGAGTAGAGTTTGGGGCTTTTTTGCAGTTGTGAAGCTTGTGGTGGGGAAAAAAAATATAGTGGTCTGTTATTTAAGTAGCAGATTTATGCTTATGTCATATCTTGCTGAAACCTTCTCTGCATGCTTGAAATTTGAGTTGAAGCCTTTCAGTTGAATAGTACACATCATGCCATTTCTGTGTTAATTAGATTATATAAGCTCTTTTCAAGATAACTTAAATATATGGACAGTTCACATTTTCCTTATTCCATAAGAAGTTTAGTACTATTAAAAGTTGATTAAAGGATTTAGAATTCTGGTATCTGTGTCACAAGTATGTGCATTCATGTTTGAGTGTAGTACATACTATGTTTGAGGTTTGTGGGCAAGCTTCTGTGGTTGTTGCAGTCCTGCTTTTGATTTTTATTGTTCTGCTGAGCAAATAAAGTTTCTCTTTCTCTATTTGCAGATGATCGTAGCATCCCCTCTAGAAGAAGTGGGCAAACCAGTTAGGAGTAGGAAACAAAGAGTATAGCAGTAGAGATGGATGAACAAGCCCTTTTAGGGCTAAACCCAAATGCTGATGCGGACTTCAGACAAAGGGTATATCATTAACTTGGTTATCTCTCTAATAATTGGGGATGCTGTTTCAGTGTGAAAGTCTCATACTATCTTGGGCAGGGGCGTGGGTTTTTTGGGGGTTTAGTGGGGTTTTTTCATTAACAAATACATAGGGTTCATGGTGGCAAGTACAAAATGAAGTCATGTCGCAAGCATGTAAGCTGAAGGTCATGAGTTGCCAACTCTGTGAAATTACACTTAACGTGCAGAGAATTGCTATTTTTTCTGGGCTTTTTAATTCCTTTCAATTATTTGTACTTGTTGCTCTGCTCCTTCTGTTGGTTCCCGTAGGATGATAAGCAGCCACTGAAAACAATGAATTGCTTGCAATTGCCCTTTTAATTCTTAGATGTGGGAGTTTTTATTTATTTGAATGGATTACCCACCTTTAGTGCCTTTTATTGGAATGTGTGTTTTTAACTATGGTGAAGCTTAAATTACCTTACAGTTGATGAAGAAAGAAACCATGGTATGTGGAGAACTGTTGCTTCATAAGAAAGAGATGCTCCTGTAAAAAGATACTACACTATATTTAATTTAATCTTTCTGCTTACTGATGGATTATCAATTTGATTCGACTGTCTACAAGATAACCTCCAGTAAAGTCTTTCATAAATGAGGATGTTAATACCTTGGTTTTGTGTTCATGGAACAAATCCTAGAATGTGCAAGAAAGTAAAAAATGTAGTTTAATGCAGCTTAGTATTGCTAAGCAGCCTGTTAAATAGGTTGGTTCTGGGAATTTGTCCTTTTTAAAGGATGGATAGAGCTAATTTTATGGTTTGGTTAATAGAATATCACTAAAATTTGAAATCTGTACATTTATTGACCTTTTAACTAAGCAGTATGTCTAATTTTGCAATACTTTAGTAAAAGGTGACTTACCTTTGCACTAATCATGTAAGATGTAACACAAAAAGCAAGTATCAAACAATTTTTAGTAAAACTGTTCAGTATAAGAAAATTACCTGTACTGTGTCTACAGGAGGTGAATTCTTGTTTTAAGAATTTATTTCAACTCGCTGAATAATTACTTCAGGAAATTATTTGGTGAATGGAAACAGTTATCTAATGCAAAGAAACCAACCCAACATCAAAAAAAACCCCCTTGAAACACATGCATTCGTAGAATTGAAATAATATTGTTAATATCATCTCTGTTTCAAAATGTACTGTGTTGTATAACAGGCCACACTAAATCTTAAAACACTTAGCTTCTGACAACAGTTAACTTTATCTATTTAGAAATTCTAACAGGCAACTTGATTATCTACAATTTGGTGTTTTTTTCCAGTCTCTATAGTAGATCGATAAACTGGCAGTTGTCAGGTGATCAGTATCTGAATGTTTCTTGAGCTTGAGGTGTTGAATGCAGCCAAAGTGGTGAAACAAAAATAGTGAGTTGTTTTCTGTAAAGAATATAAATCACTTTCTCAATAGAATTTGTGGATGGAATTTTAACTTGGATGTGAACTTCCACTGATGTAGAAAGGTCCTGAGCAACCCTGTCTCTAAAGGTCCCTTCTAACATCAACATTTCAGATTCTATGACTTACATTCAAGTAACGAAAATCTTAGAATGTAAAGTGGAAATGGGTACCTATGATTGAAGAAACATTCTTGTGTTATGGTGGTTAGGGAACCAGATAAATACTTGGATGTGTCCAAATACTGTTTGGTTATTTTGAAGGAGAGCTGTTTAAATGTGAGTCCAGGTGTGAAAGACGTGTGTTTTCTTCTGGTTTGTTCTTTTTTTAAATGAAACTTCCTGTGATGGTTGCAGGCACTAGCCTACTTTGAGCAGCTGAAGATATCTCAGGATGCTTGGCAAGTCTGTGCAGAAGCATTAGCTCAGAGTATTTACAGGTAATGCAGATAAAAATCATTGCTTATTTTCATTAGTAATATGTTTATGTCTGGTTTTAGTGCTTCAGTATAATAGGTAAACTGTAAATTGCTGAAAGTTAAGTTAATATGGCCTTTATGCTATTTTTAGTATAATAGTTGACCTGTAGCTTCTGTATAATGCCTTTCAAGGAATAGCAATGTATAAACAAAACTCCATATTAATTTATTAGCCTGAAGAGCATTGCTTTATGAAATCCAGGGAAAAAAGAATGAGTTCTAGTGCTGTCTTTTTGGCAGGAACAGAGTACTGAAAACTTCACATTGTGAGACTACGGGCTTTATATGCAGTAATCTCAGAAGTAGTTCCTTGCCTGTATTCTATGCAGTGGGCCTTCCCAATGTTTCAAGATGTGTAGAGTGTGTAGTCACCACTATTTTTTCACAAAGTTATGTATTTACAGCTCAAATACTAGGTTGTTGCTGTATCACAGAATAATTCAGGTTGGAAGGAAACTGAGGGATGTATACCTCTCAAATAACAACAGTGATTTATAGAAGGCTTGTTTATAAATAATTTATCACAACTTCTGACTCCAACAAAGTATGCAGTAATGAACAAAACCACACAAGATTTCAAAACTGTTTCATAATATTTAGCAAAATAAATAATGATTGTTAGAATTTTTAGATAAGAAGATAAAAAACTTGTGTGGATTATATAGCATGTGGAGTGTCACTTCCTAATCTATGACTCTTTAGCTCTGCTCTTTAAGACTCAATGTATAACTTGCACTTAATGTACTAATGGACCCTGGACTTATTATTGAAGCCTGATGGATTTTTATAAAAGCAGGATATAATAGGTATTGTAACTTTCTATGTTCAATACTGAAATCAAAGCATAACAAATTGGCAGCTATATTACAGTGTCAAACATCAATGTTAGTTTCACACTTGCTTATTTTTACCAAATGAACTGCTCAAGTATTTGTCATTTTTGCTTTGAAGTAATAGCAGAAGCATTTTTCATTGGTGCACAGTAACTCTTTGCCAAAGAGAAAACTTGGTTGTTGTATTTGAGGAATTTTTTCTTCCCAGAGCAGTGTACCATGCTGTGACCAGTAACATAATTTTCTTTTATTTTTTAGTGATGATCACATCAAGTTCTTTTGTTTTCAAGTTCTGGAACATCAAATTAAGTTCAAGTGAGTAATCGTTCTTGACACCAGCTATATACATCCATTTAATTTTTCCTTTTTATTCTGCTTGCAAATAAACTGAAAATGGTATCTATCATCTTGGTGTGGTTGATGGAGTGGCTTTAATCCAATTCAGAGGACTTTCTTGTATTTCTCCAACTTTTCCTGGGTGAGGAGTAGTTGGGTTTTGAGCAGCATGCTGTGGTTAGCTAGTCTAACACCTGTGTATGACTCAGTGCAGACCAAATTACCAGGGATAGCTTGAAACTTACTTAGCCAATCCTTTATGGAGATTCAGGCCTTACTCTGTACTCTCACTGATTTTTGCAGAAGAGTCCTGTGAGCAGCAGCCTTGCTCAGTACAGAGTCCTGGACTTCAAACAAAGCCCTATTCATTCAGTAACCATGGCAGAGATGTTAAGAGAAAGTAGCCTTTTCACTGTGTGGTGTTCTCATAGAATCATAATTTTAGGAAAAAAATACTTTGGAATAATACGTTTCATTGTATGGAGCTATATTTTTCCCAGTTTGGACTTCTCTGGTCAGTACTAAAATGTTATGGCAGAGGTATCTGCCTCTTAGAATATCATTGCAACAGGTTGCAATACACTAAATATGTGGGTCAGGTTTTAGATAGGAGTAAGATACATTTTGCAACTGGTTTTCACAAGTCTTTAATTTTTTTCCTCTGATACATAACTTTCTGGGGTTTTTAATTACCTGATTTTACCTCATTGTTCACCTTCCTCTGCTTGTTCCTGTAATCTGCTTCCTGCAGTGTGTTTTCTCTTGTTTTCGTGCTTCTTATTTTCTTTTGAGTGTTTTCAGTGGGGTTGTTTTTTTCTTCTGCTTACTCAATACTTAACTTATGACAGGAACACAGGAATCGCATTCAGCAGCCATTCCTGTTAGTGACTACCAAAGCTACAGTTAGCTCTATTGCAAGGAAAATGTTCTCAGCTTAGCTAATCCTAGGAAGGAACATGTTGTGTGGATAGTATTTGAGGTGAGCTAGTTATAATGTCAAATTTTGCCTAGATTATATGTATGATGTAAAGCAGAAGTACTTTGTTCCTTTTTTGTTTTGACATATATGTCTGATAATAAATGTGCTGTAGGTCAGATAAGTGAAGGACTTCCTTATGCTCACTATTGACAGTCTTCAGCATGTAGCAAGCAAATTTGAGTATATACAGATGTCTCTTCCTTTTCTCCATTTCTCAGAGTCCTAAGTCCTGTCTCTCATAGAGCAGCCTCACTGCAAAATGTCAAGCTCCTACTCTAATATAACAGGCAGTAGTGCCTCAAAATACAATCTATTGATTTGGACAAAGTGTTTTTCCTTGTTTTTAGGTCTTTCATTCAGAATTTTAACATGCAAATAGCTGTGTAAATTCCTTTTCTGGGAACCTTTGATTTATATTAACATGCAGTATTATGTGCAATATTAAGAGTTTTTGCCTTACTGAATGTTGCTCTTGTCTTCTTTGTTTCAGATATTCTGAACTTACTGAAGTCCAGCAGCAGCTAATTAGGGAAACACTCATAACATGGCTTCAAGCACAGGTCAGAATGTCCCTTCATAGGTGCTTATTAGTAAGCTAACAGAAGGCATCGAGTGTGGGCTAAATGTGTAGTCTGTCATTTGAGTTTAAAGGTGGCTTCCTGAAGATATTGGTATATGATGGTTAAAAGCTTTTAAAATGCTATGGTTTATTAGAAATTCTTTCCATCAGATGTTATGAAGAATTCTGTGCTTAAACTTACTACTAGGTATAAAACTTGCATCAGATAATTGTGTTTTAATCAGTTTTGTGTAAAATTAGGAGTATTAAAGGTTTCCCTTTAGAGAGGTATAATCTAGGTTCCTGATGTTTGAGTGTCTGGGGGAGGAGCAGTAATTCTGGCCTAACTCAAACCTACTTGGAATGCTAGCAGATGTTTATGAATGAGCAGCATCACTCCACTGTTAATACTATGGCAGAGTACTGGCTACTCTTTCTTGTGGAATTAATTACTGTAGCTGAACACGTGCTATCTGTTGGACCTGTCACAAGTCTGCAATCAGCAGAACCATCAAGCGGGCTGATTCAAGTCTTTGCCTATACCCGCCATTATCTAGTTATCATTCCCTTTCTGCACTGGAAATAAACATAGTTGCTTTGTTTGTAGAAAGCTTAACAGTAGGAAATGGAATATAATACAACTTGAAAAAGAGCAGATCATTGTGAAATTGATTAAATTGCTTTCAATTTTTCTTTGTGGCAAGCTGTTGCATTTAGGAGGAGCTTATGGAGAAGGGGAGGCAGGGAGGAGAGAGAGCTTTCCCCCAATGAGCTTAGATTTAGGAACTCCCTTAGGCACAAGCTAGCTACAAGAGGCTACACCTTGTTTTCTGGAAGTTCTTGTTTACTTCTTCCACCAAATGAACAAATTAGCTTTTAGTCTTTGAATAGTACACTTAATGTCTTAGTGCTGAATGAAAGGCTTAGGACTATATCACCCAGAAATAATGTTTTCCCTGTTTCATTACAGTGTAGCTAAGTTTTCTTCAAAATTCTTGGAAAGATAAGGCTCTTTGTTTATATTAGCCAGGAAGAGAAGTAGTACATTAATTGCTATACAGAGATCAACAAGCATATATATATATATATATATATATATATATATATATATATATATATATATATATATATATATATATATTCTTCTCTAATTTAGTAGGAATATACAAATAAAATATCTTGTTTCTACCAGATGCTGAATCCCCAGCCTGAGAAGACTTTTATTCGCAACAAAGCAGCACAAGTCTTTGCATTACTTTTTGTTACTGAATATCTCACAAAATGGCCCAAGTTTTTTTTTGATATTCTATCAGTAGTTGACCTTAATCCACGAGGCGTGGATATGTACCTCAGAATCCTGATGGCTGTTGATGCTGAGCTGGTAGACCGGGATGTTGTTCATACATCAGAGGCAAGTTATTATTTTACATTAACATTTGCTTTAACCCTTCAAAGAGGTCTCTAATTAGAACAAAAGACATGGAGAGATGTTGGGGTTTTTTTTATGGCAGCTCTGCCTTAGAGATATTAGGTGGTTTAGATCTAGAAGCCACGTGTCCTTTAATGCTTTTTCTGATTTCATACTTTTCAGTTAATGTATTTTTTTTCTTGAAGAAGTAGCAAACAAAAACTAATGGACTGAGTTAGCCAATTTAATGTTACACTGACTCATTCTAAAATGTTAATTTCTCCTAGTGCCTGTTTTAAGGAGTCCTAACATCAAAAATGCATTTAATGATCTAGAGGACTTTCCCCTTTGCCTTTCTTCAATGTTTGGGCCTTGTGGTAGAAAAAAGAGTGAAAACTAGGATACTTTGGTTTTATTTCTTATAAGAAAAATGTACTCTTTAGGTTTCTGATTTTAATTATTTATCTTCTTAGGACAAGTAGTGTCTGGTAGTGGGTACAGAAATGCTACTAAATTCACTACATGCTAATCTATTACAAGAGTGATTTATCCTTTTTCTGTATTGATAGGAGGCTCGTAGGAACACCTTACTAAAAGATACTATGAGGGAACAATGCATTCCAAGTTTGGTGGAATCGTGGTACCAAATCTTACAAAACTATCAATATAATAACTCAGAGTTGACATGTCAGTGCCTTGAAGTAGTTGGAGCTTATGTATCCTGGATAGATTTGAGCCTGATAGCTAATGAAAGGTAAGGTTCTTTTTAAGGAATATCTTTGCAAAAATAATCTCGATAGTGTGCTGACTGTATTTTTATGAAACAGAATGAAAACTAACCTTTGAAAAAGGACTTTTAATTATATATAAATCTTGGGAGTTTTCAGTTTTTTTGTAGAGTGAGCGACTTTGCAAGCCAAGCTGATATAATGGCCAACATAGACACTAGAGTTTTCTAGGTTCTCCTTAAAATTTATAAAATGTTAAGTTTAGTCAGTACAATAGCCTTTAAAACTGTCTTATACAAGAAAACATTGTAAATATGCATGCAAATAATACAAAGCTTCTGTAAGATGCTACAGTATACATATAAAAATAACCCTTTTTTTTTTTTTTCTTTGAAGGTTTATCAATATGCTGCTAGGTCATATGTCTGTGGAAGTTCTCCGGGAAGAAGCCTGTGATTGTTTGTTTGAAATTGTAAATAAGGGAATGGACCCAATTGATAAAACAAAATTAGTTGAATCTTTATGTCAAGTATTGCAGTCTGCTGGCCTCTTCAGTATTGATCAGGTTTGTATATTGATTTTTACAGTAGGAATGAGTCATATGTTTTCTGCAGTTCTTAAATAAATTAACAGAAAACTGTAAAAGTAAGTCCACGGATTAGGGAGAATTAGTTGTGCTTCTGCATCAAAGCTAAACACTTACTATACTTCTCTCATACTTAAATTAACAGCTTGTTACTAGTATAATTTCTTAATTTAAAACACACTGCATTATGTTTGTCCTCAGAATGTATTTTTCATTTTAGAAGCAGGGTAACTCCTCTGTTCATCCCCTAAGATAAGTGTTTACTGTAATACTGCTTCTGTGTTTCATTGCCTTGAATCTTCTCTTCTGAATGATTCCCTAATAGGCATTGTAGCCAAGATAGAGTTGCTTTAGTGTGAGACATTAGGTCAGCTGTGCATAATTGGGTTGGGCAAAGAGCTTTCTTAAGGGCATGTATGCTGTTTTGAGTGTTTGCACAATCAGATGTGAGGCTCGAAATTCTTATCTATAAGCTGGAAACATATACCTACTAACAGACATGCATTCCCTGGCAGTTCAAATGTTTAAGGACCAGCCATTTACTGCCTGCCAAGGAGAAAGAGGAACCAGTCAGTATGAAACTGTAGTTCTTAGATTACAAAGCCATTATATCTTCATTTTGAAGCCTTTTTCAAATTTGTATTCCTACTAGAATGCAGAGAATGTGCATTCATCAGTTTGGGAGTTATTCCTCTAAAAACCTTACCTCAGTCTCTCTGAGGAAGACTTGTTTTTCTTCTGCTTTTGTACTGTCACGTCAGGGAGCAAAGCATCTGTTTGTGGTCTTACTGGTCTAGAGGTATTTCTCAATTCTGATCAATGTATTTCTGCAAAAGCAAGCCATAAATATTTAATATTAACTCACTCTTACAGGCACTACTGAAATTTACTCATTATCAGTATTTCTGAAGTGAGCTACAGCTGTTAATTCTTTGAAGTTTTCCCATAAAAAGATTTTCCTCTTATACAGGCTAAAATTTATGGTAGGTGTGTGCTTCTGCTTTTATTTTGAAAGTGCTTCTTGCTTTACAGTATGAAGAAACTAATCTGAAGAGATGAAGCAAGCTACTGTTGTATAATGGAGGACAGCCAAATCTGGCATTGGTTTAATTTTTCACTCTCCATTCCCTGGAAAAAGCAAACCAGACTACTGTACTTTCCATCTAGGAGACACATGTTGGCTTTACTGCTTCTATGTACTAGACATGGATAGGGCAGTATATAAGCTCATAGCTTTTAAACATGAACTCTGATAGTATTTTTAATTGAATGTCTTTTCTTGCAGGAAGATGATGTGGATTTTCTGGCCAGATTTTCTAAGTTGGTCAACGGCATGGGGCAAGCATTAATAGCTAGTTGGACTAAACTGGTAAAAAATGGTGATATGAAGAGTGCTCAAGACACTCTGCAAGCTATTGAAGCAAAAGTGGCCCTAATGTTGCAACTGTTAATTCACGAAGATGACGACATCTCATCTAATATCATTGGCTTTTGCTATGACTACCTTCACATCTTGAAACAAGTAAATACATCTGGCTTCAATTTAACATCACTTTTTGACAGATGATTGATTTTTGTGGCAATATATGAATCTCGTACTATGTGCAAGCTGACTTGCAAAATAGCTCTTTTGACTAATAAGCATTCAGTAGCTTTAGTAGTTGTGGTCATGCTATTTCAATTGTGTTTAGAAATCTAAAGGAACTGGGTTAAATCTTGCATTAAGTGGTAAGCGGGCTTACAGATCATATGGCTGTTAAAAAAGCAAACCTGTCTTTTCCTATTAGAAAGTAATAAAGGAGTTACTGTACAAAAAAAAAACACTGGACATTTATTTTGCAGCTTTCTGCGCTTTCAGACCAACAAAAAGCAAACGTAGAGGTAAGTCTTGTATTTTTACTAGAGATTTTCTTTCAAGAACACATTGGGTCAGAATTTTTCATTTTGCCGAAATGTTTTTTATTTATATGCCTTAAAATGTCTGTGTGATGATTAAAATTATTAATGAAAAGGGAATTAATTATTAATTAATTAAAAGAGAAGACTTAAGGACAGCATGTTCCATCTTCTGCTAAGTAACTATTTCTTTAAATAGTAAACCTATATTGAATTGTGTATGAAGATGAAAGCTATTTTAGAGCTTGTCTTCCCAAGCAACCCCATAGCACACATTGGTTTGCTCCTATGCAGTACGTGCAGTTGATGGAACGTGGATGTACTAATTTAGATGTTGAACTGGTTAGATTGGTGCAAGTATTTTGTAAGTTCATACAGCTGACAGCTGTAATTCTTTTTCCTTTATAAAGAAAGCTGACTTCTGTACCTGTTCTAGCATGAAAAGTTGAATTGGAGCAACTGGGGTCTAGATTATCTTGATCTGGTTTTGTCTAATGTCTGCTTAATTTGGATAAGGTAACACAATAAGGCAAGTTTGGTAACATCACTGAATCTTTTTTTGTTACTATGTCTCTTTTGTTCTTATAGCTGGATCAAACCAAGTTTCTACGGCAGTGCACTTAAGACACCTTTAACATTTGCATGTGTTACTGTCCCAAAATCTGTTGTTTTGATAAGCTTGCTATCAAGCTTAAGAACTTTGTTACAATTATTTCTTAATTTTACTGAGCACTTCTTGAGGGTATGTGTTAAACTGAGAAGTGGTCATACCAATCTTCCTTCTTTCATCCAACTTCTTTCATCCAACTCCCATAATAAGAAAGTATTTGGAAGTATTTAAATCTTACTGTTGTCTATCTTAAGCTTTAAATTGTGTGCTTAGCAGCATTCTCTTAAAGTTGTGCACCTAAGAAGTTCTTGCTTTCAACTGGTTATTTGAACAGGGAAGAAAGGGATTGTGTTTATTGTGTCTTTGAAGTCCCCAAATTTTTTCTCACCAGCAGGATCACATTTTTCATTCTTAAAACAATAGGTTTTTGTAAGCATTTCTGGCTATAAGCATATCAAATTAATGTTTTGCCATTATTTTAATTCTTTAAAGTCACTTCTTACAGAGAAGCAGAAACTTCTCACACATGCTGACACTTAGTGTCAATAGAAAGCCAGATTGCAGTCTTGCTCTTTTCTTCCTGAACGTTTTGTGTCTGTTTCTGCAAGATAACCAAGAATTTTTACCTCAGTAACCTAAGTTTAATTCATTGGCCCATTTTCGTGCTAAAAAAAAATTAAAATTTTGCACTTAGAATGCAAAATACATAGTAATTGTGATTAATTTGTCGAAGGTTTGTTTGCTTTTGTTAAGTTTACCTTGGGCCCTTGTTTCATACTTGTCTGAAATGTTTGGCTACCTGCATTGAGAACACGCTGTGCTGGAAGAAGAGAATTGCAAAGTGTTAATGAAGTTCTTGCTGATGTGATCAGCGTTTTCATTTGCTATAGTTACAATAAAAGCTGTTGGTTACTGAATTTAACCAATATGGGAGGGGGAAAGACACCTGGTAGTAGGTATAGAGATAAGATGCTCTGTGATGCTGATTAAATACCTGCTATAAATTTACTGTGTCTTTTCCAATACTCAGTTAACTCTTCCCTTGTAATAGGTATATTTATATGTCCTGCCCAATCACTTGCTGCTACTTCATCTTCTCTTGAGCTTCATTGTTGTCACAGATACAAAAATGGTCTGCCTCGGATTCAGTTTTAATTATTCAGGACAGCTTTCTGTCCATTTGGGATATTTAAATTTAATAACTGTTTTTGTAGGTTTCCCAGAACAAACTATTGAACTTAAGTGAGAATTAATATATAGATTTTTTTTTAAACACTTGTTTCAGCTAATTATGTGTGTCTGTCCAATTTCAATTTGTCCTGGAAAGCATGAATGGCATTGGGTACTCCGTGTATTTTAAACATTAAATCAGAGTTCTATAAACCTGAACTAGTAAATGCTTAGTAAGATCAAAGTGATACATTTAAAGTTTGAGACTTCAGTAGAGACAAGAACCAGTCTTTATTCCTGTTGTAGGACTTCCCAACAGTCCCCACGAAAGTGAAATTGCACATCAGCACTCTAACTGATCTAACAACTTGATGCTGATGAAAAGGGAAGATTCTACTTTCCTTACTCCTGTTTGCTGCTCCTGGCCCTTAGTCTTGGATTCTTTGAACCAATTCAGCTTACTAATTTGCCCTAAAAAAACTCCAAACATTTCAAGGATTTTGAGCTATTAGAGAAGTGAATGTTATGGCTAAGCTTACCTGCCCCTTTAGAATAGGATCTTAGACAACCTATTTAGCTTCCTCTGCCTAGTTCAGTCATCTTAATTGTTGTTTTCAATGTGAATGAACAGCACAGATTACAAGCAGGAAACAAAGCCAAATAACACTGTCTGTGACTGAGAGCTCCAAGTCATCTATGCTGTGTGTCTGAAATGGCATCTGTGTATTATTTGGATATAATCCATCTGTTTTAATTTGGACTGTTACTTCTGCTTCACCTCTGAAAATAATAATCAAATGGGATTTTAACTGCTGCTTGTTACCAATTGTCTGCTTCTACATTTACAGTTCTGTTTTTATTGTAGGCGATCATGTTGGCTGTTATGAAGAAGTTGACATATGATGAAGAATATAATTTTGAAAATGAGGTATTGTGTTATATGAATAAATAGACAAATGTAACTTGCTCATGCAAGTAAACTTGCTCATGCTTTTAAAAATCGCTGTTTTTCATAAACTAAGGATTTTAGGGTAGGAAGCAAAGGTCAGTAGGATGAATTTTTGTCCTGCATGAAAAGCTTTTTTTAACCTCTAGGCGTGTCTGCATAGGACAAAACAACATAGTAAAGGGCTGTCCAAGCCAGTTCAGTGAACAGAGTATTTCTGGCTGCATTTGTGCAGAACTGTTGCTAGACAAATACAGCTGTGCTGTTAGCTACACGTAGCCATTGAGCTGGCTTGTTTGGCGTCAGTTTGCATGTTTCCACACATCACTTCTGTCTTGCAAAAAGACTTTAGAAACAACTGTGTAGTGAAACTCTTTAGATACTGCTTGGCCTGCTTCAGATAATCAAACCTCTGCAAAAATAAGCTAAAGGAGGCAGAAGGTCTTTGATTTCACTTTCCTCCCATGCTTACATCTCTGTCAGCCAGCAATAATGATTGAATGTTAGACTTACTTTTGCTCCAGGCTATTCAGAGAGCTATAGTCTTAAAAAGGTTAACTTAAATGTATGCATTCTGTCATAAATGTTTCTGTCAGTTTAATTTCAAAATTAAGCTAGATGCTGAGAAAGAACATCTTTGAGGAGTGAGTCAGTTTTCAAGAATTAGGTCAATAAGTCTCTGCCAAAGCATTTTCTTTCTTGTACTTTTGGCTAGTTTTCAGTTTGGAAAGCCTTTTTAATATGTTTCTGGACTGAATGCAGGGGATTTCATCTTATTTAACCAGCCAAGAAAGGAGCCTGCTCTTATGTCACAAGAGCATTGGCTGAGTATTTTTCATTCTCTTGAGTGTGGTATATTGTTCATGTATGTACACGTTTTTGGTTTAGGTGTAATCGTTTAAAACTGTTGTGGATGGATTTAAACTTGTGGATGGACTTCACTTGACATTAATGTTTTATAGGGTGAAGATGAAGCAATGTTTGTGGAGTACAGAAAACAATTGAAACTGTTGCTGGACAGACTTGCTCAGGTCTCACCAGAGTTGCTGTTGGCATCTGTCCGCAGAGTTTTTAACACTACACTTCAGTAAGTTAGGCTTTTTTTACTTATTTACACAATGCCCTTAGCTTTTTTCTTTTTCTAACTTTCAGAGTTTGTAATGAACATAAATGTGATATAGCAAGGTGAAGCTGATTGATAGAATGAGCTTGTTAAAGCTTCATTATAAATATGACTTTATAATCTTAGTCAGCTGCTTAGAAAGTAAAAGCTTTCTTTTTGTAACTTTAAATGGCAGGGTTTTTTTTCCCCATAGATGTCTCTTGATCTTTGTAATTTACCTGCACAGCAAACTCAACGAAATGCTTACAAGATGTGGCAAATGATTTTACATACTACTGCTATGAGAAACCCAATCTTGGATAGGGAAAAGAAACAAAAGAAGTATTTTCTATTAAAAGAGCAGAATCAATTGTAGCAAATATGCATGTAAATAAAGAAACATTATTACCAGTGGCCTGACAAGGACAGTTGTACGTATACAAATAGGAATCTGGTATTGTTGGTGGTTTCCTTGTACTTTGTGCTTTTGTGAGCCCTCTTTTTAAGTGAAACTGAATGGCTTGTTTGTGTCATGGTAGGTGGTTTTGTACCTAAATAAGTACTTCAAGAAATCTGTAGCTTACAAGTTGAAACTCGTAAAAGAATATTGATAGGGCTCTGATTGAGAGGTGCTGTGTTTGTGGATAGTCTTTCAGAAGCATCCTGAAACACTGCCTAGCTCTTAGTGTTTTCCTTCGTTCAGATCTGCTCTTTTTATGGTGTGTATTGGAAGAAGGCTCAAAAGAAAATGCTAACATGGTGAAACTGTGATTATTTCATAAGCTACTACAGACTAACATGATTGTCATATTCTTTCTCTAGGAATTGGCAGACTACACGATTTATGGAAGTAGAAGTAGCAATAAGGCTGCTGTATATGTTGGCTGAGGCTCTTCCTGTATCTCATGGTGCTCACTTCTCTGGTGATGTTACAAAAGCTACAGCTTTACAAGACATGATGAGAACGGTAAGCGTGTGCGTTGTGTGCTGATCAAGACTGGAATGTTCCAGTTCCAATGGCTCATCTTAATTACCAGCACATCACCTATATTGTAGCTTGGTGTTATAAAGTAGTAATTTGCTAATCCTTTTATTTATAGCTGGTGACTTCCGGTGTTAGTGCCTATCAACACACGTCAGTGACCCTGGAGTTCTTTGAAACGGTGGTTAGATATGAAAAATTCTTTGCTGTTGAACCTCAGCACATTCCAGCTGTTCTAGTAAGTTCAATCCAATTTACGTTTTCAACTAGATAAGTTCTTTAGAAATTTTTTTAATTTCTGAGGGTTACTGAAGAAGCTGGTTTCTTAAATTGTTGAACAACTAGCTTTTCCCCTCCTTTGTTTAGGGATTTTAAGACTGAGATATACCTTCTTGATTGCAGATGGCATTTTTAGATCACCGTGGTCTTCGCCATACAAGTCCCAAAGTACGAAGTCGAACAGCTTACCTCTTTTCCAGATTTGTCAAGTCTCTGAAGTGAGTGAAGCTGTTACAAATGTATCCAAATTGCAATGCATTTACTGCACATGGCCCTTTTGTACATAAGGATTGTGATTGAAACAGGCTGGGCTTCAAATGGACTGCAATGAAGTAATATCAAAATAGTGCTCTAGCAAGGTTATCCTATTGTGTAATACTAAGGTAGCAGTGGAAAAATCATCACAGAACAAATAACTGAAATACATATGCTTAGCTTATTTGAATTAGATGAACAATGTAAATGTCTATCCTGCTTTTCCCCCGTGAGCAGAGCTGAGTGTGAGTGGATCTGGAGACTCCCAAGAGTAGCTCTTCCTTGTCTCTGACCAAATTCTGAATATTTATGGAATTTATACTGATGAAGTTTACTTAGTGTATTAGAGCCCTTCAAACAGTCCTGTCCTGTTGATCTTATTTCACAGGCATGTATTTAATGTAGAGGCAGGAGAAGCTCCAAGATGATTCAGATGTCAGAAGGATCCCATTTTTCAGCTGTTAATGAAAATATTTCACTCAGATGGGTGAGGTTATTTATGCATGTTTTTAAAAAAAATGAGGGAAAGAAAGGAATGTTTATGTCCCCCTATGCCAATATATTTGACCTTCCACAAGCACAATATCCACAAGCCAGATTTTTCTACAACAGTACTTAGATATTTAAAGGGGAGTTCTATATTGAGAAGATAGTTTAGTGTCTAGCTTTACAGCCTAAGTAAGATACCAGGAAACCTTTGAAAATGCACGTTTCTAATTAGTGTTGTGTATTTGTGTTCTACTTCAGTAAGCAAATGAATCCATTTATTGAAGATGTTCTGAATAGAATACAAGACCTGCTGGAACTTTCTCCTCCTGTGAGTATTTACATCAGGTTTTTGTAATAAATAAGGCTTGCATTTACTCACTGGTGTGCTTGAGTACTTCCTGAATTGTTAACTGAACACACAAACATTTAAATACTTGTCCATTTAAATAATTGTCCTGCTTTTTTGGTGTGAGATCACTTGCATGCTTGGATGTGTACCTAATTCTAATACACTTGCTTATGTGGGTTTCTGGGAGTGTAGGCTAGAGATGGGTGTATATAGAAGGCTTTCTGTCTGAATTGTTTAAAAATAATTGTTCCTTCAACTGTGTTTTTGCCTGTATTTGATGCTTCTACTTAAGTAGGAAGAGAATAGAACTATTGTAAATATACTATAGAGATTACTTAGGCATGATTAAAGAAAGAGTAGTATCTTTAAATTTTGAGGAGACAACTTTTGATAAAGGACATTTAGTAAATTATGCCTGTTATCTTCCATTTTAGGAAAATGGTTACCAGGCTCTGTTAAGCAGTGATGATCAACTTTTCATTTATGAAACAGCTGGAGTATTGATAGTTAACAGCGAATACTCTGCAGAAAGAAAACAGGTTCTAATGAGGAATTTGTTGACTCCACTGATGGAGAAGTTCAAAGTCTTGTTAGAAAAACTGATGATGGCACAAGATGAGGACAGACAGATGGCGCTGGCTGACTGCCTCAATCATGCCGTTGGGTTTGCTAGGTAGGTATAGCACAGTGACTCTGTGTGTTTCTGGTTTGAGTAAAAGGGAATTATAAAGGATTTATTGGGAGGAGGGGCTGAGCTTCTACCTTTGTTTTATTGACCTAAAAAATCATCAGTGGTTGTAGAATTTCTTATGGTAGCCCCAAAAATTAGTTAAGTCCCCTTAGAAAAGGCTGCTATAGATGTAGATACAGAGAATATTGAGGAAGTTGATAATGAACCAACATTTATTCCCTTCAATTAATTTTATGGAGCTATTCTCATCATATGTTGTTTGTAAATTGGTAGACTTCAATTCTCCAAAAACTGCCAAAGTGTAGTTACTTCATATTACATAATTCTGTTAATCATTTCCAGTGTTTGGCTCCTGTTTCATGACATGTAATATTCTAGTTTAGTGCATGGGTTTTAAAGCAAATGTTGTTCTCAGTGTTACTTCTTCATGGGGTTGGAACGTGAGCTTATGTAAAACTTGGCATATTGCTTTTACAGCCGAACCAGCAAGGCTTTCAGCAATAAGCAAACTGTAAAACAATGCGGCTGCTCAGAGGTTTATCTGGACTGCTTACAGACATTTTTGCCAGCTCTCAGTTGCCCGTTACAAAAGGAGGTTCTGAGAAGTGGTGTCCGCACTTTCCTTCACCGCATGATTATTTGCCTAGAGGAAGAAGTTCTCCCATTCATTCCTTCTGCCTCCGAACACATGCTTAAAGATTGTGAAGCAAAAGATCTTCAAGAATTCATTCCTCTTATAAACCAAATAACAGCGAAGTTTAAGGTATGACATTGCATAAGCTTTTGAGGGTCAAAGCATTGCTAATACCTGCTCTTCTCTGGTTCCAGAAAAATAGCCATGTGAATAAATAAGTATATTTCTAAGGCTGCTACTGGGAAACATATTCTTTAACCACAGTCATATGTTGCTGGACTTGCTCTGATTAAACAGGTGTTTTTATTTGATTAGTCTCAGAATTCTGTTATTTCTAAATTTTTTTTGTTTAGTATTTTAAAATAAAATACTATTTGTGGCACAAAATTATTTTATTATTGACACAATTAACTTCATGCCATGTACCAAAGCTAATATTACAAACTCTGCAAGTTCCAAAGTTAATTTTCTCATTTCTAATAATGAGAATTCCAGGAGATAGAGATGCAGAAATACCAGATGTGTGAGTAGGGAGAAGCATAGCTTTATAAGATCTCAATGCTGTGGTGTTGCTCTAAAAAGTATGCTGATGGTTAATGCATTTTTATTCAAAATACATTGACAAAGATGGAGGTTTTGAAATGGAGGCACAAGATATGTAAGTGGGAGTAGGGCTGTCAACCAATTATCTAGCAAAGGTTTTTGAAGTGTAGCCTTTGAGAGCTTCCTAGTTTCAAAGACTTAAAATGCAGAAGTCAATGAACTATACAAAGTTACTAACCTGTTACTCATGGTTCATTCGCTGGAGCTGCCACAAGAATATTGTGCTATTGTGAATGAGACGGGGAAATTCATTGCTGTACAAGAAAGTTAAGAAGACCTCTAAACAGACTTTGAGCAAAATGCAAATTAAAATTACTAAAAGCGAAGAGATGTGTGTTTTGTGAGCAGTAGATCAGAGCCATAATGTACTTGTGTGAATCTAGCATGTCAGCCTCAGTTTGCACTATTCCATCTGCAGAGCAGAGAGAAGGAATCTTGAAAAATCAAGTATTTCAAAGGTTGGGGAAGAAGACTCTTACTACTCTAGTCCTTTTCACAAGTTATGCTAAAAGCAATTCAAGGTAACAGTAGTAGTCTGTGTAAGGTGAGGGAGGTAAACAAAACAAGTCACAGGAGCAAGACGTCGGACAAATACCATGTGCAGGTGTAATGTTTAACTTGGTATGATACTGTATCATTCTTATTGCAATAGGTTAAAATAAAGATCCTAGCTTCAGTAGTCTCACCTTGAATACTTTCAAGGTTTAATAAAGAGAAGATTAAAGGTAAAACTTTGCTTAAGCATTACAAATGAACACCTGAGTTGCCTCTTTATGGAACTCCAGGGTGTGGCTGAATAGTACACATCTCCAGTTTTTCAATTCATATGTGTTCAACTAATTTAGTGCCCTTACATATATTTCTCACTTAAAGCAGGACGTTTATTCTGTAAGGCTGGTAGTATTTCAGCTCAAGAAAACTTCTTTCTTTAAATAGTCTTAAAGCCATGCTACAAAATGTTTACTGCTGCCACTTTTTGCTGTAACCACAATGACTTTACAGTAGCCCCTCTTGATATTTCAGGGAATTTGAAATAGCGTCTGTCTGAAAAGGATGAGAAATCCTGAAAAAGCTTCCGTTCCTACTCAGAATGAGAGGGAGACTAGGTATTTTTGTACAAAAGTCTTGAAATGGGTAGCATATAAGTCAAGATACAGTAATGTTCATGGTGACCCTAACGCTAATACTAACTTTGAAGGTGATTTAAGGCTGAGAATTGTAACAAGCCCTTAAGTTTTAATTTTGAAATACTCAGTTTCTTTGTTTGGGTTGATACTCTCTTCCAATCTCCACAGACACAGGTTTCACCCTTTCTGCAACAGATGTTTATGCCACTACTTCATGCTATTTTTGAGGTGTTGCTTCTTCCAGCAGAAGAAAATGACCAGTCTGCTGCTTTAGAAAAACAAATGTTACGGAGGAGTTACTTTGCTTTTCTACAGACAGTAACTGGCAGTGGAATGAGTGAAGTCATAGCTAATCAAAGTAAGTTCAGTTTCTCAAAGGGTGGTTATTCTCATCATTTAGTTTTGTCAGCTAAAACCATCAGGCTAGTTCCTGTCAAGTACTATTAATTACGTTAAGGTAGAATGGTCTAATGAAAATACACTATTCCACTTACCTGTTAAACAAGAATTTGCATTTGTGAAATCCAGCTATAATGGGCATATTTTTTGAATTGATCTTTTCAGCTTATATGTGATCATTTTGTCTGTTAGGACAAGAATAATGTGTAGTACATCCTCATGCAGCATTGTATTTGATTGGTGAATCAGAGATCATACAATATATAACAATGTATAGCAAAGATCAAATGTTTGGGCAAGCCCACTCACAGCTGCTATTATTCGTTGTGGTGTTCGTTTTCTGTAGGGCACATCAGTAACTTCTGCCATTTTTTATTGCTATCACTTGATCTTATCTATAGTAGAGGACATCATGCAACTTGTTATGCATGTAGTTACCAGGTTTTCCTCACCCTTAGTGGCCAAATGCAAATTAGTGCTTTTCATAGCAGGAATTTGAAGTCTAATGTCCAGCTGCTTGATTATTTAAGTAATTCTCTCAGTTTGTATTCCATCAAAATGGCTGGGGACTTGAGAAGCTTTAAAGGGACTCCTCTGGTAGGTGAAGTTCAGAATTCCTTCTCCTCAGCCTAAAATGGTGGTAATCCCTGTGGGAAAGGAAAAGAGTGGCATTAAGATGTAGTGAGAGCTTTCTTGAAAGAGGCACTTGGTAGTCATGGTGGGCCAACCATTTTTTAAGGAATCAAACAGCATAAATAAGCATAATCAAATAAGCATAGACACAGCACAGAAATTTTAAGTGTGATAAAAGTATCTTTCCATATATTGGAAGATAAGCAAACTATTTCAGTGCTGCTGAGTTTTCATTAGGTAGAAAGAAGAAAACTTGTATTTGGAAGCATGTCAAAATACCCCTCTCACCTTTGTGTGTATTAAAGGCTGGAAAAGCCATTAAAATCTCAAAACTTGGAAAAAAAAAAAGGGGCAAAAAAACCCCAACCAACAAAAAAGCCAATTGTAACTTAAATAAGAGTTGTCTTGCATCATAGGGGAAACTTCCCAAAAATATTTTGAGATTTGTGCAAAAAAGAGCTATTTTGAAGTTGAAGCATGTCTTCCAAGTCAGTATTTATATAAAGAAGTGTAAGAGTACAGAAACATTTTAGGCTGCAAGTTGAAATTACATGAAATTACAAGCTCGTTTTAATGTGTTTAAGGTGCAGAGAATGTGGAGCGTGTGTTGTTCACTGTCATTCAAGGAGCAGTGGATTACCCGGATCCTATTGCACAGAAGACTTGTTTTATTATTCTTTCTAAGTTGGTGGAGCTTTGGGGTAAGACTGTTTCTCCATCATTCCTTTGCAGCTCCTACTACCCATGGAGCAATAATAGAACATGGAATGTTACTTTTCTTTTCAGGAGGTAAAGACGGACCAGTAGGTTTTGCAGACTTTGTCTACAAACACATTGTTCCTGCGTGTTTCTTGGCACCTTTGAAGCAAACATTTGACTTAGCAGATGCTCAGACAGTACTGGTGTGTATTATGGACTTTGTTTTTGTTTTCATCTTTTTGGGGCAGATTCAAGCTAAGAAACCTACAGTGGTTATGTAGCATCAAAGAGCATAATCACAAATAAAATACCTTGTTTTTTATTGAGGTACCTGGATGATTAATTATTGAATATTACGGTACTTGTATTCTGCAATTCACCTATGCTCAAAATCAAACTAGAGGATTGCAGGTCTGAGTATTTAACATTGACCTATATTACTTATTAACTAATGTTCAGAGAAAGTGAATGCATACAGCTGGCTTTTCTGTAGTTCAATTTGGGTTCAGCTATGACAAATTTTTCTGGTTAGCATGGAACAAAAACTGGAAGGTAGAGGCTCAGTTAGCATTGTGTGAGGGGAAAATGAGAGAATAACAGCATGAACTAGCCCTTTTTTTGGGCCTCAGTAGGTTCTTTGACTTTAAAAACCAGTAGACCAAACACTCTAATGTTATGTATTACATTGCAGGCTTTATCAGAATGTGCAGTGACGTTAAAAACAATTCATCTCAAAAGGGTAAGCTTCTTAATACTTTGCAGAGAATAACTCTTGCAGGTTTCTTTCTAGTGCTTTTATTAGTTTCTGAAAGTTAGATACTTATTAGGGTGAATTACTACTCTACTCTAAATATAAAATAATAGGATAACCATAATGCTGTGTTGGGATACAGGATCCAGTAGTTCTACCTTTTGATAAATTACTGCAAAATATTGGCTCTTCATTAAGGAGAAAAATCTGCTCACTTGATACTGTATTTAATTGATCAATTGACATGATTTGACTTTTCAGTATAGTACTGATATATAGAAGTGTATGGTAGTACAGTATAGTATAAACTGACAGAGCAATTAGAGATGTTCTGTAGAGTACTTCTGTGAAAACTAAAGGTATCTTTCAATGTGTAGGAGGCTAGATTGAAAAACATTTATGGAAAAAAATGAATTTTGCATTGTCAAATTACTAAAACATTATGATGTATTTCCATTTTTAATAGGAAATGAAACAGTTTCTATGTTCATATTACTGTTTCCTGTTACATCCTTTAACTTGGTGGCTAACTTTTCTGTCAGATGCAAGCAAACTCACAACTACACAAAAATTGTAAGAAGTTATAAACTGGCAGGGAAAGTTAGGAACTTTTCCCCCAGAAGCAATGAAGAGAGAAATCTGTAGTAAATCAAACTTTGGTAAATTAATTAACTTCCTATTACAAGTACTGTTTCTTTTAACACTACTGATAGAATTACAGGAAAATTATCTGAACTCTTTTTGCCTCGTGAACTGTATACTGTGTTTTAGTTCTAGGGTAACTTACGTGTGAATTAATAAAATTGATTGGCTTTACCCTTGTAGATGTATTGGGTCACGTTTGTGTATTGCCAGCATCCCATAATATCTCTCGTATTGGGAGGTATCTGATAAATGCAGATAAAGAAATCAAAAGCTAATGTGTTAACCAAAACAAACCTGTCTGCTTCTCTCAAAGGTTGGAAGCTCCATTTTATCACTGTATGCATGACATAGTGTTAGAAGAGAAACACTATGTTCAGAGGTACTTGGCTACGAAATTCCTTAGTGCGAGTAGTATGGTAAAGCAGTTGGCAGATACTAATTGCCAATTTATTTTTTTCTTTCATATGCTAGGTTGTGAAATTAGGGCCTTCTTAACTGGCTTTTACAATTGCCATGTCACAGATTGGCTGTATTGTAATTCAGTGCAATTTTCAGATCATTCTTCTGCTATATTATAGAAGATACGAAGTTGCAGTAGAATCCTCCATGTCAAGGTTCATAAATCTTTTTATTTACTAATAGCTGAGAATAACATTAACATTTGGTATTTGATATGTGTAACTTCTCTGTAAAATGGTCATGTAGACCACCTGTTTTTAAACTCTTCTGTACCATACAGTATACAGCTATGACTTCCCATATGTACGAAAATACGCTTGAATAAATTGTGTACTGCTTTTCTTTAGGGTCCTGAGTGCATTCAGTATCTTCAGCAAGAGTATTTGCCTTCTTTGCAAGTAGCTCCTGAGATAATTCAGGTAGGAATCGCTAAAAGAAACTCTTCACAATCATAAATGTTAAATGGGAACAAAATTAACACTGACCAAGTTAACCTCCTACCATCCCTCAGTAAAACTTCTTCTGATATTACATATCAGAATAGGATGACTTTAGCATAATAAGTAAAGTTACTACAAGAGTAACTTGCAATTCATACATTAACTTGAGGAAGAAGTATCAGAATACTTAGAGTAATAACTCAAAAGTAAAATGAAGGGTGCTGAATATATAAGAAAGTGTGATAATAAAGGATCTATACAGAAATTTAAGCCACAGCACTGGCTCTACTGTCAAAAATTTTGTACAACACAAAGTGTGGGGCTTTGTGCACTTATTTTGGAGTAGTGTAAAAGAGTTGTCAAAAGTGAAACTTCACACCTGACCATTGTCTCAATGTTAAGCATTTCTCACCATATGGTAAGCATTGCCATGAAGAAATTGTTAGATGAACACTGACAACTTAAATGCAAATAATTTAGAACTATTGTTATTTGGTTTGCAACATTAGGGGACAGTTATAGTCATTATAAGACTTAAACTGTAGAACTTCTAAGTGGCATTGAATACATTTAAGGGATCAAGTATTATCTCTTGCTGGTGCCCCAGTGCTTTCCAATCTAAGATTATAAGTTTTTCAAGTGACAGACATGTTCTGCTGCAGTCTGGAGTCACTTAGTGTGTACATAATACTTCAGTGTAATTGTTCATCTGAAATACTAATTTCACTATAAGTTACTGGAAAAGTTAAAGTTGGATCATCTCCCTGATTGCAGTCTTCATAGATAGTCCCGTTTCTGTCTGTTCAGCTAAAAGTGAATGATATTCTGTATCTAAAAATACAACTTTTTCATCCCAGAATGCACTTGGCCTGTCATAGCCTATTACAATTTTTTATCCATGACATGCATGTCTTTGGATGCACATTAGGGAAGATACAAACTAATATCAATGGCTTTAAATACAAGGTATTCTACATGCTCCTAACGTATCTCAGCTTGTCTTGTTACTTTAATTATTCAGTATTTATTCTCTCTTGCAGGAATTCTGTCAAGCACTTCAGCAGCCTGATGCTAAAGTTTTCAAAAATTACTTAAAGGTAAAGAATTTTTTTTCTTTAAATAGCTTTTAATTCCATTTGAACTTCACACAATTTAGTTGTGGTTGTGACATAAACTAAAATTTAAATATAGAATTACATCATAATTTTTAGCTATAGGGAATCTCCATGTAGTAAAAGCAGTTATTTGGAAAGGAGCAAATAACAACAAACCTACATCTGTAGAATTGTCACTTATCCTCAGCACCTTGTCCATCTCATCAATAGCTTGATATTCTCGTGGCTTATGTGTAATCGTTGAAATAATGAAAAAGTGATGCCATAGTTGGAGTGGATGGGTCAGAATGCTTAATTTTTGGGGATGTGTGTAATCAAGTAGCACAAGTCACATCCTTGAACTTAGTGCATTAACCAGTATTTTAAAAAAGAAAAGAAAATGAGCTCTGTCAAACTTAACTATCTTAGACCTCAGCCATTCCCTGTCTTGTATTTCCTTTGTCTTAAAATGTTTTTAAAATACATTTTTAACAGGTATTCTTCCAGAGAGCGAAGCCCTAAGGAAAATACTGGAATCTCATGTACCTGTTTCCATAATCTAAAACTCTGGTTGTTAATTTATGAAAACGCTAACTCTTGTGACATTCGAACTGGTTTTGTTTTTAATAAATGTTGCTTTGTGCTTACATCAGTACATATTTCAGCCTTTTGCAAAAAAGAGAAATGCAAATCCCCCACCTGTGTCTCAGACGTATAGGTATGTGACAAAAACGAAAAATTATCTGTATAACTACACAAGCTTTTATTATGTATAGGATGACTTAAGCTTATGCTGTAACATGTACAGCAATGAAATTACACTTATTTTTGAAATTAAATGTAAATCCCTTCAGACCACAGCAATGGTTATTAAAATGTGTACATTTTTGATACTGAGTAAAATGTTTTCATAACACAAAAATTCATTTGTTCATGTATGGTGACATGAAAATAAAACAAAGTCATTCTTGTAGATAGTCATTTCATTGAAGTCTTAATGATAAAATATATATATACCTCCTATAAAACAGATTGGTTTAATAAATGATTTCGTTTAAAAGGAGCATCTGGTTCTATGGTTTTTTTATAAAAAAAAATAAAATTTTATCCAGTGAAATTTTAAGTCTCTTTGAATCATTTGGTTGACTCTTCAGAAGCCCCAGCATTCTTTAACCTTCTGGCTGTTTCACTTGAATAGAACCTGGCAGTTTTCTTGATGCTTGGATAATAAATTGTATTGGAGTCTTGCAGTAGGGTCAAAGGTCTATACAGGATTTTAGTAGAGTGTTGCTACTTCTGTCCCAAAATGTATTGGTTGGTCAGTTTGTTTCTTTGCTTTTTAAAAAAAATTCTATGACATTAGTTTTCATAGATGTTTCATAGGGGCAGGGGGAAGCATGAGATTTCATGTCCATAGTAAAAAGCTGGCTCACCTCTAGCATAATCAGATGAATGTTTCTTCTAGCCTGTGTGGTGCTAGGTTCTTCATCCAATTTAAATGGAAGATAAATGACGAGGTGGATCAGAAACAGCGGCCAGGGGTGGAGTGTGGTGAATGTTTTGAGGATACTTGCTGCCATTCCCTCCTTTTTTACTGAAGAAAGAAAGAGTGCACTTTTATACTCAACGAGACAGCGTCACTTCAGTAGGATTTTTGTTCCTGTTTTTTGTACACTTAAAGTTTTTTGTTAATTTGTTTTATCAATGTTAAGTGCTTGTGCTATTTTTATTTCCTAGTCTCACAATCAGTTTCCCTCCCTTTGCTGCCATACCAGTGCTAGAGATCCCCTGGGTCCAATATCCATTTTGTTTTCTCCTGTAGCACTAGGAGCCTTCCATCTTTGACTTGGTGCTTTGCAGATGCTGCTGTGTCCCTGCCTCTCCTCAGCTGAAGGGGCTGCACCCCTGGCCACTGCAGCTATTGCCAAGTGTCCACTGTCGGTCTACTCTGTCTTGGACTTGGTCTCCTTCCCCCCAACAGTTACTGCAGCTTTAGCATATGTAGGGGAAGAGCTGTCACCAGGCAGATTATCAAGGGAAGAACTGTAAGGTAGGGCACTTGTGTCTTTAGCAAAGTTTTTTGGTTTTACGTTAGAGTGCCATTGTAATTAAGTCTCTTAGTTTTCATATATGATTTAGACTTTTGCTTTCTGAAGTAAGAATAGAACTGCTATTAGTACTGTGTAAAAGCAGAGAGAGCCTGTATTTACCAATTCTGTTAGTATAGTTGACTGTGTCAGTTATGTAACCGAGCATGATTTAGCTATCATCAAATTACACCCTCATGAGAAAAGTCTTTGGCCACTGCCAAAAGAGACTGCTCTCCTTCCTCATCCTGTAGCTTCCTCTCTGCCAAATCTGGTGTTCATCTAACCCCATAACAAGCTATTCAGGAGGCTGAAGTGGCAGAAACACTTCCCCCACAAAGCATGTTGCCTGCTATGGCGGTGTCAGGTGAGAATGGATCTAAAGCAGAGAGTGCAGAGTAGAAGCAAGCTGTGCATGGCAACCATGGGCCTGGCTGTATATAAACTTGTACCCGACCCCCCCCATCCATGACTGAAAGAGTATCCTGTAGGAGGCATGGTTAGGTAGTCTGGATCTTCAGATAAACTAATTTGGTTCAGTCTAAAGAATTCAAAAAGGATTGTTTACTTTCCTATGTTCTGACCCTGTTGAATCAGCATAGTGTACTGTCAAGGATTATGCAAGGTGTGAGCTGTAAAACAGGATCTGTGGGTTCATTTCTGTATCTTTAGATAAACATAAAAACATTGATTCTGGGTACTAGCAGGTTATGTTTTTCTGCAATTTCCTTCAGGTCTGCAGCTGTCATCCCAGTTGGGCTGTGTGGTAGGTATGCAGTGCCTAGTAGCTCTGTTTGCAAAGAATCAAGGTTTAGAAAGGCAACATCTTTGAAGAGATGGATTCTTGCTTTTCGCTTTTTTAAAAATCTCTACTAGAAAAGTAGTGCATTTGACTTATCTCCAAAGAGAAATTTGGTTTTGGAACCTGTATTTAGAGTGTGATCTAGACTTTCAAGGCAATGTTTAGATGATTTGAACTTTATGATTTGTTTATTACAGAACAACTACTTATGAGGTGGAAGAGCAGGAAAAATATAGATGAGAACATTGCACTGAGATTAGGTTGATATTCACATGTTTTCTTGCTTCAGACAACGGATGATCTTCTGGTTTAAAGGCTGCAGCAAACACAACCACCTGCAGCATTCCTGTGTATCGTACCATTGCTATGTACCCACGTTGGCCAAAATGCCCTGTCTAGACTGAAGATGCATCAAACATCATCATGGCAGTGATGCCTTCCTTTGTGCAGAACAGAATTTCCTCCTGTAAAGTGTGTTTTAAGTAGGAAACAGCTGCAGGTCTTTAATATGAGGTACCCTTTGCAGAGAGATAGTATCTTTTAATTACTAGCTGATGTAATTACTAAAGAAGGATAAGCCTTCAGGCCTTTCTGGATGTGAGGTAAAGGCAATGAATTCCATGCAAGCTAAGCTCAGGGACAATTTTTGTCAGGGAATAGTTTATCAATGCAGGGTAAGACATTTTAGCAGCTAGTGCTGTCCAGAGAGGCAATCTGCCCTTTTTCCCCCCTCCTGTGGGGACAGCATTGGCACTTGTCTGATTCCATAATAAGACAATTTATGGTGGAAAGCCAATCTTTCAAAATAACTATTTTCAAATTTTTCAAAAACTTCAAAGCTGTTAAATTCAAAGCAATTTAGAAAGCTACTCAGCCTTTGGGGGAGACAGTTTTCCAGCTGGAACTCTCTCACCATGGGCTGAGACAGGTGTTACCATAGATTCAAGGGAAGAAGCTGTAACGTGTGCATAGGGGTGGAGGAGGGAGCAAGCAGTTGGCCATTGGGCCTGTTTAGTTGTAGCATCGTGCTGTAGCTATGCAGTTACTGAACTTTAATTGTCACTTCAGTGAGTTAAGCCAACAGGAAACCAAAGAAAGGAGAGGCAAAGAAAATGGCAAATAGGTTTTAACTGATTAAGTACACTTAAAACTGTTGTGAATACCACTACAAGTGAAAGAATGGGACGTAGTGGTGGTGGTGACAAGAACAAATGTCAAAAGTTGGATGGGGCAGCCAGAAACAGGGAGTCTCTCCCTGTGAAACATCTTAGTGGTGGTGAGAATTGGCACATCAGAAAAAAATCGAATGTGGTGAAAAATACATTTTTGCCAAGGTCAAGATTTCTACAGTTTCTGGTGATAGCAGAAGTGGGAAGTCAGAAGTAGAGTAACTGTTAGGTGAGAAATGTTTTCTTATTCTTCAGTGGGTCTTTCTGTTCTCCACTGGTTGCTCACATTCTTTTTGACAGGTGCATGGATTGTTGTATTCACCCGCAATTTCTCTTGAGAGTGTTGCATTTGGTGTTTCCAGTTTGCTGTGAGGTGGGTACCTGCAGGTTATCTGAACTGCACGTGTTACACAGGCACACAGCAGAATAATGCCCTGGTGATGGTGAAGACTTGGGCCGGTAAGTTTTGCACTTGTTGCTCTAGCATGAAGGCTCTTCCCTTTGACGGTCTTGTTTCTCTGTTTGTCCTTCATGTTACTTGTTCATTATATGCATCAGACATTTCAGAAAAGTGCAAGGTACCAGGCTCCAGAACAAGATTTTTTAAATCAAATAATGTTATTTTTACTATCTATACTAGCCACTATTCCATTGAACTCTCCTAGGTGGCTTTGTAACTATGGGATGAGGAAGAGTGTAATTCATTGACTACTTTTGGCTTAAGGTGTGCTTGGGAGCCTTAGTCTGTACAGGATGTGAACAGTTTTGGATTGAATTCTCTGGTGGCAAGCTGGAAACAAGCAAAGCTAGTAAGGACTGTTATGCCACAGAATCGCTTCCCTTCTCTCTCTGAAAAACTACAGAAAAGAAAATGGCCTAAATAACATGGAACTATGAAAGGCAGTTGTAGCTGAAGTGAAGTTGGCTGCTGAATAGGTTTGTTTATTCTGGTTCAGCTGTGATGCCTCCTAAACACTTAAATGTAGAAAGCAATTTGACTATAGGAGTAAATGGTTTGAAAGCTTTGGGTTTGGTTTGCTGGTTTTTTGTTGTTGTTTTTTTTTGGTTGTTTGGGTTTTTTTTAGAAAATTCTTTAATGATACAGAAAAAGCAATGTTTAACTTGCTTTGGAGTTTTCTAGTTACTGTTCTCACCTGACTTACTGGTGAAGTTAGTGGTTGTCCTTTTGGCAAGGTTGTTAAGACTTCTTGCTCAGAATTTTTAGAAGTCAAATCATTCAATCAGATGTTTTTTTCTTGGCAAATATCTACTGTGTTTGATTTCCAGTCTCCCCTGTTCTTATCTCATTGTTGCTAGCTTGCCCAGAGGGTCCCAAGAAAAGACTAGAAGAAGATACTGTACTTTGCCTGCTTTAATCCTCTCAGCTCTGGTTGACTATGCTGTTTGACTTTTTTTCCCCAGCATTTGTTTCCTTGTTTGAGTTCTGGCATTCACAGCTACACATGTGAGTGAGAAGGCTGTATGCAACATGCCAGCTTTAGCTGCAGTTCCTACAGCTGTATTGTTAGGATTAAGAGATGTCGTAGTATACAGCTACGGACTGATGAATTTGGGAACAGGAATGAAAACTCAAATACAGGAGAGGTAAGGCATACCAAAAGTTTTGCTAATACATTGAAAAGAAGTGGAAGAAAGCGAAGTAAAAATTTCTAGAGTGACACTGTAATGATACTTTCAGTGTCTGTTTTTCCTATTCTTATATTCAACATACTGTTTTCCTGAGATTCATACTGTGAAACATTTAAAGGCTAGAGAAGATCCTCCTTGCATAAGGATCACAATTATGTTACAAATATACCCTAAATAATGGGCAATTTGAATAATGCAAACCGTTTTAATCATCTTCGTTGATTCAAGACCTGAGGAAAGCACATGGGCTGGTAACTGCAGGCCAGACCCAGGGGCAGCGTAACATTGGAGCTGAGATACTCTAGGTCTTAAGTAAACAAAGTCCTGGGGAACCTGGTCTGAAGGCAGTGCTAACCATGCTTTGAACAGGTGGTTGGACCAGAGACCTCCTGAAGTCCTGTCCAGCCTGAATGAGATTATGATTTAAAATGTCCAGTTCCAAAAAGCACCAACATACAGAGCCAACAGCTTGCTTTTATTCAGAAGTGGAAACAAGTACGCATTCAAGATACAAAGTTCACTGGTGTTTTCCTGATTTTGAGAGGGCTTTTGCTAAAATCCCAATGAATGACCTGATGAGTATTTCTGAAGAAGGCAAACCTGATGAAAAAAAATGGCTCGCAAAGCTGGGTACAGAGGATAGGGTAGCAAAAATAAACCATTTCTGTGGAGCGCTGCAGCATTTTTAAAGACACTAATGTGGTGGAGAACGGTTCCCTCTATAATACCAGAGCATTGTGAAATAAAGCTCAGATGCCAACAAAGAGGGAATATAAATTAAGCATTTCCATTAACAGCATAAAATGTATAGAAGTCAATCATTGAGTTCACTAAGCAGAACTTTGGCACAAGCTTAGTGCCCTGTAACCAGTGAACCAGTGGAAGTTTGGGCTTGTAATAAAACTTAAGAAAGGTAAGATAGTAACAATAAACAAAGCATGTGAACAGTTTCTATCTTTTATGTGTCAGTTCCTTAAGAATAGGCTTCTAAGATCTGGGAAGACAGTACTTCCAAACAGGAAATACAGAGAATCAAAAAACGGCTAGTCTTGGAGAAAACAAAACACACTTTTTATTATTTTCCCATTATAGTTATGTTTCCATTATGCATCAATGATAAAGTTACCAATATTTTTTCCTTATACAAGGTATACAGACCATTTATTGGAACAGCAACATTACTGGACAGACAAAAGCCAGAAGAGCAAGAGATCAATCAGCAGGGAGCTTTGCTTTAAAACATATAAGTAAAAAATAAGCAAGATTAAATCAACAAGCGAGAGTATGAACGTATTAAAACTACCAAGACTTCGTTAGGTTTAAAAAGAGTGAAGCTATAGAAATTACATGGGGCGAGGAAACATTTCTCCTCCTATCCCTTGATAAAGCGGTCAGTGCGGAGACGTTCACACGGATAGGTGTAACTTTAATGGAAGACCAGCGCCTTGGCTCGGCAGGGGAGCGAAGAAGCGAAACCACTGCTGAAGCACTTACGCAGCAAAAAAAATCCCCACGGAAATCCCCACCGGAACTGGTCCGCGCTCGTTTTGAACATCACACCAGCTAAAATACCCGGAGTGATCATTTAGGAACATCCTACTTCCACTTTTGCACGTATCTCAGATGTTTCCCTGTTTCGCCGTCCCCCCGCCTCAGCGGCCGCCGCCCCTCCCTCGCCCCCCCCACAAAGCGGCGGCGGCAGCGACTCCCGCCTGTCTCAGCCGACCCCCACCAGCCCGCACCTCCACACCACACGGGTCCCCTCTGGGTGCGGAAGGGCTGCGGGCGGCCAGGAGATGCCGGCCGCCGAGGCGGTGCTTCCACCGGAGCCCCGCCTCGTCAGCGGTGCTGCAGGAAGCCGGAAGCGGCCGGGGCGCTGAGCAGGCAGGGCGAGAGGAGGCTCGGTGCGTGGGGCTGGGGCTGGTGGGCAGGGCAAGGCCGGGGGAGGCAGCGTCGAGACGAGCTGAGGGGGGCGGCGGCGGCGAGTAAAGAGCTGCCAGCGGCGGCGAAGGGAAGCGGCTTTCCTACGCGCCGCCGCTGGGGTGAGGTGATTTGGGGTTCCCGGGGCGGCGGCGGGGCCTTCCTGGGAGCTGCGGACTCCTGAGGAGGGTCGCGGGCGGTGCGGCGGAGCTCTCCTGAGGCAGCAGTGGGCTTGGCTGTGCAGGCCGCCGTGCGGAGCGGCCCCGCGATGATTTTTATTCCCGTGAATGTCGGCAGGTCGCAGTTGATGCGACCCGTCAAAATTACTTTTGCAATTGGAAGGGGGGAAAAAAGGAAGCGAAACATATGTTTGCCAGTGGTTTGTATGACGCTTCCCTGAGATAGCGGCATTGCCTTTGTGGCTGTACAAGTATTTACAGTTTTATCCCAGGAAGGATGTCCTGCTGTGGAGATGAGCTCCAGTACTGTGCCCTCCATACCCAACGTTTCTGAGCGTGGGGCTGACTGGGTCGCTCAGGCCAGCCTGTGGCCCTCCATAGCTTTCCAGGAGCTGCCGTCCCTGACAGAGGCCAAGTCCTCTTCCCCCATTACGGATTGGAAACGCCGAGACCAGTGGTGACGGGCAGCACTGGACCCAGGCTTGCCATCTGTTTTGTGGGCCTTTGGGAGCGTGTGCTGCTTTGCGTGGGTTCAAGCAGCACCTTGTGTGGCTCAGGGTGGGTGTTTCGGTAATTGCAATGCTAGGTTTTGGGCTGTGAATGCCCGAGTGGACGTTAGGTGAAGAAAGCAGGGGTAGGAAGCAGGAACTTTAGGGGGAGAAACTCCTTTTCCAGGAGGTAGGAGGGGCCCTACAGGAGAGTATAAAAACTTCATTTACCAGACTGTGTAATACTTATTCAGAGCCTCAGTGTCTTGCCTGTCAGCTTTGGTGGCATAGAGGATCTTGCTTGTAGAGAGAAAGATCTGAGGTAACGGCAAACTTTTTCATATCATTGGAAGCAGTTAGTACTCCTGCTTCAAAGCATTGGGAGTTTAAAAAAGGTCACATCAGTAATGCAGTCGTCTTCTACTACAATCCCCCAAGCTGACAGATAAAGATGTAGTAGCATCACTAGAAGCAGCAAAATACTTTAAAAACCCCCAAAAAAGCAGCCCCCAAACCCTTGAAATACTGATGAGTCATGGGGGATAATAAATCAAACTGCTGATAGGAAAAATACCTTTAGTTATACTTGAGGAACTTGTGACTCATCTAGTGTCAGACCTAATGACTAGAAGTGAGATGTGAAGAAATGGAAAGTTCAACCATTAAATCTGGTGAAAGGACCAATTGTACAGTTAGAGATAGCTATTTTTTTCATTGTGAATTGAGTTAGGAAGGTAATGGAAGACATGAAAAGACAGCTCGACATTCGGAGTGTTTATCAAAGCTCAGTTCTGAATCAGTCTAAGAAAAGAAAGGTATTAAATCAAAAGAGGTCAGGTATGTTATCTGAGTTGCTGAATCAAATTACTATAATTTGAAGACTAAATCTGATTGACACTTTATGCCTTATGCCTATCAGTTGTTTTTTATTTGAAGATTTTACAAATGGTTTACCAAGTGGGCTGTTCATTATTTCCTTGCAGACCTTTTCCTTACCTTCTGTGTCTGTATCATAGATAGCTCTCTGGCATCTACAGTAATTGCCACCTGGGAGAAATTATCTTGCTCTACTATTGCAAATTGTACTGTCAGAGCTAACTGAGAATTGTAGGGGTTTGGGGTTTGGTGGTGGATTTTTTTGGCTCAGTTTTGAGATAAAACTTCCCATCTCTAGGCATTAAGAATTTTATCTAGATTTTTTAAATAGTGTTGCTGCTTTACTCTGTTTAGTTTAAGTAATGTCAGGTCTTTGCATTATACCGTTGAGTTCTGTATGCTACATGTCACTGCCAGAATGCTTTGGGACAGCTTTGCAAGAAATTCCCCATCTTACATGAGCAAGTAGCTAAATAAAAGTAAGCAATCCACCGTCGCTGCGCATATGGAAATGCCTTCAAAGTCTTGAGAAAATTTCTGTCTCTTTGTGGTGTGACATGGGTGCGATCAGGACCGGTGCAAGGGTGGAAGCTTCAGCTGGCTGCTGAAGCGGGATGGTGAGCGGTGCTGCCGTGGCTGGTGTGCCGCTTCCTCTGCTCTCCTGCACTGCATGCTGTGTGGCTTCTGGTGCTGTCATCTTGTGCACCAGGGGGCTCTCAGAAAATGCCAACCACCTCCTCATAATAAACGTGCACAGGAGCTTCTGTCATAACTCTTCTTCCAGTAGTTACAGGAAAGGCTTTTTTTGTGTCTTTTGAGTATCAGCTGTTTCTTGTCACAGGGAGTTCCAGAGTCCTTTGCCAGGCTGTGAGGAGAAGCTGCTGCTGCAGGACCTTCCCCACTTCCATTTGCTGTTTTGCTCTTAAGATTCTTCAGATGTAGGAAGCTACATCTTTGATTTTAGATTTAATGGCAAAATCAGTGCTTTAATTAAACCAAAAGAATTTGCTTATTCACCTGTAGTTCCTGCTGTTTTGGCAAGGAGGGAAATCTAATATTAGAGATTTTTTTTAAAAATAATTTTAATTTAATCCATTTTTATCTTTCTTTTAAATCTTTGAAGACCTGAGTATCTGACAGTTTACATTTCAGGAAGGGTGGAGAAGCCAGGCTGTCTCTCTAGGAATGATGTGACATACCAAATGTGAAATTCTAGAAATAAATGAAATGTCCCTTAATTTATTCCAGCAGTTATTGGTGGTTCTAGCAAGTAGCTGAAAATACTTGTGTTAATTGTAGCTCATGTACAAATACATTTTTGTAAGTAGTTAATCAAATTCACTTACGGTTGTACTGAAGTGCAACTTCCAGATCCAAAGGGATCTAAAAGATCTGTATGCAAATCTGCCGTAATCTCCAATAGGTGTTCTTTAGCATATATACTGAATAGTGGAATTTGATTATAAGTCTTGCTTATTTTCAGAAGACCTTATGTGAGTGGTTTTGACTCTCTCCTGTAATTTTTATTTCTGTATCGTTTAAACACCTGTGTACAACTGAAAGGAGATTATAAAGCTTTCACTTTTTCAGTTGATTTTGGGAGTAAAGACTGCAAAACCAGAGAGATGATGTGTCTATGGCATTAGTTTTGATTGTTGAGCTTGTTTTTGTTTTTGTTTCACTACTTGATTAATCTACTTGGCTGTTCTTAATTATTTCTGTATGTCTTTGGAGTTGTGGCTGGATTTGTTTTTTTTTTCCTTCTAGTTAAATTAAGTCCCTTTTGTGTATTCTACTAATTTTTAATTCTGTATATTTAACCTTTTATTTTTAAGGTGAAAAAAAATATGTCTAATCAAAGAACAAAGATGCAGAGCACTTCAAATTACCTCTGGCTGTTGTCTGACATTCTGGGACAGGGAACTACTGCAAATGTTTTCCGGGGACGACATAAGGTTTGTGAGACATTGCTAATCTGAGTAACATGTAAAATTGAAATAATGAAATCAACAAAAAAATGTTCAAGATTCAGACCTAACACAAATATATCTTTGTCATTATTCATACTTAGTTTTTGCTTTTTTAATACTCGTCCATTGAATTTGATTTCTGTACAGTTATTTCCGAGGATTTGTTTTTCATATGGTATTATTTGTTCTTGTACAATATTAACTGTTATTAATTTTTCATCCCTCTGTTCTTCAGTTTTATGAAAAAATATTCCTTGAGTAAGAATTTAAGTAGGAATAAAAGTCTTACCAGTTTTTATTACATGATGTGTTATTTTTTGTCTTTGTTAAATTATCTTTTAATAGTTTTCCCGTTCTTTTAAAACTCTTTTTTGGTGGGTTTTATGATTTTGTACCTTAAGCAAAATATTCTTAACGTATTACCGTATTGGATGAAGTTGCTTAGTCTTTGTCCAAAAGTCAATGCTTCATACATGTTTAGGACACCATCTTCCTGGTGACATGCCTTGAGCAATCAGTGCAAAACAGCCTGGATGTGAAAGTAGTGTTCCCTTAGAGTAACGACAGTCTGTGTGAAATTAATATGAAATTATGTATAAGCTACAGTGTTTTCTATGTTCCACATTTAACTGCAAAGCAACGCTAAGCAATAATTGAGCAGTTAATGTGCTTTTCTGGGTGAGTGAATTTCAATGCAGAATGTTTCCCCTGTAAAGCCTGTGGTTTCATGGTTGCACCTGTCATCATCCTCACTAGTCTGAGCCCAGGACCTGCAGCTAGTTGTCAGTGCAAGGAAACTTTTACTTGGGCACCAGTAGTGCATGAAATGTGCTGTACAACACACCTGGTCCAAGCACAGGAAGGCTTTGTCCTTAGAAAGAATCTGTTGCAGACAATACTGCAAATATAAGTGTATTCCTAGAGTGGTGCAGGGAGGTAATTTGCCCTGAGGGAGACAGGAGTTGCGCTCTCAGCTGGTGCTGTGGATGCCTGAGCATGTTGGGGCTTAGTCCCACTTGAGAACTTAAGTCTCTAGTTAAGCTCCTGACTGTGCTCTGGTCACTTATTGTGTGGGTTTGAACTGCTCTAGAATTTTGCAAGAGTGGTATGTAGTGCTCTACACTGCCTTCTTTAGAAAAAACAAAATACTGCTTTACCAATATAAACAGAACAATAAAGAAAAAAAGGGCAACGTTCAGCTTCTGAAATCTGTCTCTTGACTTAAACAATCCAATATTCTCATGTGTAGTATGCCCATGTTTCTTACTGATTCGTGCAAGTGGCTTACCTCTTCCTGAAAATTATTTTTGAGCTAAGTTTATGGATCATTCTTAAATGTGTAGCCTTTCATATGCTAACTGTGCTTTTTTTAAAAGCAGTTAGATTTTGTGGGTTAACGTTGAGTTTCCATTCTTCTAGTCTGTTTGCTTCTAGTCTGTGTTAAACTAAACCAATATATACATATTTTTTTAGCAGAATCTTAATTTCCACCTTAACACGAAGTACTGTTTTGAACCATTTGTAATCTGGATATGCTCATATGCACAACAGAAGATCTCAGAATGCTTAGATAGTGGGTATTTTTACATTTACATTCTTATGCTTCTTGTTGATTAGTAATTTGTTTGTTTTGAACAGAAAACTGGGGATTTATATGCTGTCAAAGTATTTAACAGTATAAGTTTCCTTCGTCCTGTGGACGTTCAGATGCGAGAGTTTGAAGTATTGAAGAAACTAAATCACAAGAACATTGTCAAATTGTTTGCCATCGAAGAAGAGGTAATGAATTGTTGTGATCTGAGATGCATGGTGCTAACCACAGTAACTCTCTTTTTGTTTTATCCTTAACTATAGATGACAAACTCACATTTTTAAAGAGTTGTACCAGATAAGATGATATACATACTCTGACCCATTGTTGTTGTTGAAAGAATATGCTTGCTTTCAGTGTTGAGACACAGGTTATGATTCTTTGAAGCCATCTCAAGAAGCCACTGTCATAAGCTTTATCTTGAATTAGGATATTTAAGCTATCTACATGTATGAATATTTAATACATACTGATAGTTGGAGGTGTTTCAATAATCCTGACAATTTAATGCTTTTATTTTGCAACCAACTAGAATAGTGACATAGAACATGTAGAACTGTATGTTAGTATGAATTTCAGTAGTTGTGCCAAAATTCAGACTGATCGCTTGTGAAGTGTGTGCAGTGACCCAGATGCTGAGATGAGTAAAGATGAAAGAGGACAATTGCTGCTCTCTGCTCTTCTGTGCTGTAGCTTCTTACTTCTCCATCTATCAATACTGCTGTCAGCCCTCAAAGTGCCTCGAACTTGAGGCTTTCTTAATTTCCACCCCCCTCTCCAAGTTAGAATACATTAAACAATACAAAAATTCACCTGCACTTCTTTTGAACACCAGAATGGGATTTATAGCTACAGATTTTATTTTTCCTTCTAATTTAAAGTAAGATTCTGTGGTTGTATGTAATTTCTGACATTGTTTTCACAATAGTCATAGACTTACCTTTTTAAATTTTTTTCCAGACAACGACTAGACACAAAGTACTAGTTATGGAATTTTGCCCATGTGGGAGTTTGTATACAGTTTTAGAAGAGCCAGCTAATGCCTTTGGCTTACCAGAGTCTGAGTTCTTAATTGTTTTGAGAGATGTGGGTATGTAGACTTTGCTCTTTAGTCTAATTTCTTGACTTAAACAAACTCACACTTGTTTTGTTTACCTTGATATAGCAAGAGAGGAGGTATTTGAGTGACTGACAACTAACTGAATGAATCAATATGGTCGTATGGAGTCACATCTTTTATTTATGTCTATATATGTATAGATAGCTGCATTAAGAAGCTATTTCTGTGTAAAGCATTGCTGTAATTATCTTTTGCTTTGTTTCAAGATTATTTGTCACATGTTGGACTGATTCCTAGTGATAATTATTCTCAGAAGAGTACAGTAGAAAAATAATGTGTCTGCCTGTTATAAAATTTTCCTCTGTATTTTATGGGAAAGATGTTGCTGAGAGCAAGAAATATTGTAATTAAGCTGTTTGAAAGGAAAAAAAAGGCAAAAATGCTTAGATTATTCTCTGTTCCTGGTCTTTTTGTTACTGAGTGTCCTTTCTTGTTCCCACTTTCCAGTGAGAAAGTAAATGCATATATCTTCCTAGCCTCTGTTACAATTCAGTGTCTGTGCAGTCTGTGTCAAGACACATATGTAAATTCTGTTTTTTTTTTTATGGAAGTGGCTGGGATGAATCATCTCCGGGAGAATGGAATAGTGCACCGTGACATCAAACCAGGCAATATCATGCGTGTTATAGGTGAAGATGGTCAGTCTGTTTACAAACTTACAGACTTCGGTGCTGCAAGGGAACTTGAAGATGATGAACAATTTGTTTCTCTCTATGGCACAGAAGAGTATTTAGTAAGCTTGTATGATTTCCCTTTCTGTTGAAGAAATGTTTGAAGTCTGGGGCCTGTTGTTATGAGAGTAGGTGAAGGTTGGGAATTAGCATTTAAACCTTTGTATTATAATTGTTTTGATAACTTCCTGCCTTTTTCACCCTTGGGTCATGCCAGTTCTGCTGATGGGAACACGGTAGCCTTTACATAATTTCCAGGTCTAACTCCCACTGTTGCCGTTTGTGAAAAGGAAGAACAACAGTATTTTTGTTATGAATGTCTTTGCCTTTATCTCTGTAGATATTTTTCAGTATTTATTAGAAATACTTGGATGATGTTAGGTGTAGTTAAGTGTCACTTGATATCATAGTTAACCAAAGAGAGATGGGCAAAGAAGCATCAATACAAGCATCTTAGGCATAATTTTATTTTCTGCTGTGTATTATCGTAACAGATATTCTTCTCTGCTATGGATCTTTTTCCAGTTTGATTTCTGTTGTTTCAAAATCATCTGGAGTAATACTGGCTTTCTCCTCTTCTTTAGTTGTGTTTTATTCTAGTAGTCAATCTCTAGCTAAATTTTGAAGTATCTTTTCCAAACCTTTAATAAAAGTGGCTGTCATACCTAACATGATATTCACATACTTTCGGGATATTCTGTCAGAATAACTTAAGCAAATCCTGTGATACAAACTAACTTTCCTTTTGGATTAAAGAGGTGAAAGTTTAGAATGACAGATTACCTTGCTGTGAAATTGTGGGTGGGGTTTTTGTTCTTTACGTTGTTAATAAAGCAATTCTAACTTCGTTTTTTCTGTTTTGTTTTGCCTTTTTTCCTCTTTAGCATCCTGATATGTATGAGCGAGCAGTTTTGAGGAAAGAGCATCAGAAAAAGTATGGAGCAACAGTTGATCTGTGGAGCATAGGGGTGACCTTTTACCATGCTGCAACAGGGAGTTTGCCTTTCCGACCTTTTGAAGGACCTCGTAGAAACAAGGAAGTGATGTAGGTAATTTAGAAGGAGAATTTTATCTGTTTGTAAATTAAGTCAGTGCATGAAATGCTTTTTTATCAAGAAATCCCACACACCTACGGTAAACATTAAAATAGTGAAAATATTTAAGGAAAAACTTTGCTGTGGTTTAACCCCAGTAGGCAGCTGAGTACCACACAGCTGTTCGCTCACTCCCCCACAGTGGGATGGGGAAGAGAATTGGAAGGATCACAGTGCGAAAACTTGTAGGTTGAGATAAAGACAGTTTAATATGTGTGGGGAAAAAAAAAACACCAAAAAATCCAAAACAAACCCAGCCCTAAACCCAAAGGAAGACAAAACCAGGAGAAAGAAGTCATGCAAAAACCCCCTAATTGCTCATCACTGGCCAACTGATGCCTCATCAGACCCTGACCAGCTGCCACCTTGGCACATTTCCGTCCCCCCAGCTTTTATTGCTGAGCATGATGTCATATGGTATGGAATATACCTTGGGGTCAGCTGTCCTGGCTGTGTCCCCTTCCAGCTTCTTGTCTGCCCTCAGTCTACGCACTGGTGGGGCAGTGTGAGAAGTAGAATAGCCCTTGACTCCATGTAAAAACTGCTCAGAAATAATAAAACTGTCCCTGTGTTATCAACACTGTTTTTGGTCACAAATCCAAAACACAGCCCTATATGAGCTACCATGAAGAAATTAGCTGTATCCCAGCTAAAACATTCTGCTTTGACAAGGATTTTGCTCTGTGGCACCTTAAAACCTGATTCAAGTATCAGAACTCCCTCAAAATACTGGTATTTTTCCACACATCTTTTCTTCACCATGGCACAAGGCTGGTCTGTTGCAGTATGGTGTATAGAATTTTGATATTCCAGCAAAATGATGGTATTATGAAATGGGTTTTCAGTGCTGCAAATTTTTGTTGCCCTTTAAATGATTATCTTCCCAGGCAGTCTTGAAATGCATGCCCCACCCATAAGACTGACGTTTTTTGAGTAGAATAGTTGTGGACTGTGGCTGAAGATAATGGGGTTAACTCCTGAATGGGATACAGAAGTTGTGTCTACGATGTGCTGGTTGGAATTGATTCCAATTTCATCTTAGTTTAGTTCTATTTTGCTGTTCTTCTGTTTGTTGCATTTAAACTCGGGTACTTGGGAAAGCTAACAGGCCAATAACATCTTTGTTCCGGTATTCCTTGCAAAGCTGACTCTGATTTTCTTAGTTTAAGAAACCACCCATCCTGCGATTGTCCCGCAGGCATTCTTGTTGTATCTGCTTGAGAGATAAGCAGGGAACATGTGTTTTGCATGTACCTCATCCTCCAGAAAGAGAAAGGACAACTGAAATTTCCTCTTGCAAAAAGCCTATTGCCTTTGGTTTGTTTAACGAGCAGTTAGATAAATGCTATCCTGTTCAGTACAAAGTTAGACAATGCCAAATTGTATCCAAATTGCTAGATGTTTTCAAGTTAATTTCTCGGTGTCTACCTCCTGTCCCCTCTTTATCCCCAAGTGACTTTGTTGTGGCTAAATGTCATCACTTGCCATGGAACATGCTAGAAGTTAGTAATGTAAATGCCTCAATTTAGCTGCCTTGGAAATCTGACTTCGATTAATTAACACTTGTGAAAAAAATTCAGCTTCCTTCAGTGATGCCTGAAATGTCTCCTGAATTTGTCCCAAACCTGAGGTACACAAAGTTGCTTCTCCAACCTAGCCTGAAGTGTTTTCTTTTAATTGTTTACTATTTTAGCACCAGTGTCTGTTAGCTTCTAAATGAAGCTTCCTAATTATTGCACTACCTCCAAGTTTAGGTCAACCTATTGTTCAGATTTACTATATTGATATCTTTTTAAGAATTAATTGTTAGACCTAAGTATGTATAAGAGGTAGTATTACTTTTATAATGTATCACAGGTATAAAATAATCACTGGAAAGCCTTCTGGTGCTATCTCTGGAATACAGAAAGCAGAAAATGGACCAATCGAGTGGAGCTGGGAGATGCCTGTTTCTTGTAGTCTTTCAAAGTAAGTTTGAACTTCTCATAAAATGTTTCAGTGCTGCTTGATTGGGCTTTTTCAGTTACTCTCTTGGGATTCGGTCTTTGGAAGGGGTCTGACTGTTGCAGTCGTTTTCTTTGAACTCTGTAGTAGATGATACAGTCTACTATTAGGTTTTCAAGTGTTTTTTCTTCCCACCTGTCCAAACAGTTTTATGACTGCTAATTTACAAATGAGCACCTGAGAATCTGAAGTGATATGAGTAGAAGAAAGATTATTTCTGTATTTTCTCCACCTTTGGAAGGAGTATGAAGATTTAACGAACTTTGAATTGATGGCCACCCTTTCTTGCAACAGTGTGACATCAGACATTACAAAGATTAAGCAGTAGGAAGGAAATTATAAGAAAAGACAGTTCAGAGACTTGCATTTTTGCCAGAAAAAAAAATCACATCAGCACATTATAACATATTCTCATACTATCTTTTAAAAATTTTTATCATGTTTTTGCTTCGTATGTCATAATACTCAGCAGGAAAAGCCACAAAAGATCAGTATGATCTTAAAAGCACCTCCTGTAACCCATTTACCTATTTGTCTTTCTGAGACTTCTTCAATACTTGAAATTCACTACTCTTTCATGATAAAGGGGGAAAGAAATTGTTCTAGAAATGAACTTCTGAAAGCCAAGTATGTAGATCCTTGAGGGTCAGGGTGAAAGTCTGGTTTATACAAATTCATTCATTTGTAGTGTGCAGAACTTGCAATTTATATATTTTTATTATTTCCTCTGCTTATTCCATATAATTGAAGTACTCGAAGTGATAAAGGAATCAAATTTTTTCCTTAAAAATCTGTTGAGGGTAATAATTTCAAGGAGCATTTGAACAGTATTTACTGTTACAAGTTTTGTACAAAAGTAAGTTTGAGCACAGCGGTCCTCTGACCTTTAATGGGGCCGTCAGTGTGCTTGTCAGCCACTGGAGTTTGCTTCAGAATGTTACCAGTTTTACTGCTGGATTCAGGTTTGACGTGTACATAAAGTTAAAACTTTGAAGAAGTTGTTCATGATAGCACAGGAGTAGGATCCATGAAGTTCCTTGCAGTTCAGACTCTCAGAGTGGAAATACAAGAAATAGAAGCTGGCCTTTCTCCTAGAATACTAATGACTGTAAGGCAGTAGCTGCACATTTTTCTTTGCAGCAGTTGAGCTGCAGGCGTGGAGTACGTATTTAGCCCCATCTCAATCGGGATGAATTCTGTTAGTGCTGACAATTTAAATAATGAGTCTTTGCTAACCCAGCTGATTTTGATTGAAAAGCAACACAGTGTGCTCACACAAGCAGCTCAGCCAGCAAACCATAAATGGCAGTAACTTCCTTCAAAGTGATAAGCTGTGGTAAGTGTGTAGGGTGAGCTGGGTGAAAGACTACTGCCCAGCAGTGGTAGGAGGTGACCTTAGCTCTACAGGGTAAACTTTTTAAATCGCATGCTGTTTTTCCACTGCCTGTGAAATGTGTTAAATACAAAGGAAAAAAATACTTGATAGTTGATCCTAAAAGGCAGGAGATAAAGTATGTGTATTAACAAAAAACAGTGGACATTACCATTGAATATTTTGTTTTCTTTGGTAGAGGGAGAAAAAAAGCACTGGAGTATTCTTCAAGGGAGAAAGAATAGATTTGCATTCATGAGAGAAGTGAAATGAGGTATTGCAGTTGGTTACAATGTGAAAAGATCCAAGCAGATCCAAGGTGTCTTATCTCTTCCTGGTGTTCCCTAGGGGTCTGCAAGTACTGCTCACACCTGTCCTTGCAAATATTCTTGAAGCCGACCAGGAAAAATGCTGGGGATTTGACCAGTTCTTTGCAGAGACAAGTGACATACTGCACAGAATAATCATCCACATCTTTTCACTACAGCAGATGACCTTGCACAAAATTTATATTCACAGCTATAATACGTAAGTTCCCTCTATTTTCATTACTTTGCTCTTATTCAGGCAGACAGTACTGTGACCTCAACCACCACTGTTACAAGTTCAGTTTATCTTTCCTTGGCAGTTTATCTGAGAAAGTGAAAGCTTGTAATTCTCCTGTGTAGTCACTGTGCAATAGGAGCATGTTGACCAAAAATAAAATAATTGAAGGTCAAATCAACTGATCTTAAACTTGGTCTTAATCAGTGACAGAACAGAGGCTTAATCCTTGATGTATTACAATTTGTCTGTGTTCATAATGAATACCAACTCATCCCACATTTGTGTATGTTGCTTATTTACAAAGTAATTTTCCAGAGTCTTTGTTGAACTCTAACTTTTCTTATCTTGTCCTCAAGAATACAAAATGTGCACATCTGTGTCTGATATAAAACTCTCAAAGTCCTTCTAAAGTTGTAATTGGTACAATTTAGGATCCTGAGTTACACGGAGTTCACTTTACAGTCATTAAGTGCTGTAAAGTCTGGTGTATAGTTTGGTACAAAAATAGATGCCTTTTCTCTGCCTTATTACAGATAATACAGAGCATGTGTTATTCTCTAATATACAAACAGATACAGTTATTTCAACAAATGTGTAAATACATTTTTGGCCTTTTCCATTTTTTATTTTCTGTTATTTGTATTTTGAGAGAGCGCACATACTATTTTTGCAGAGAAATCTTGGTAGTAGCTCAAACTGCTATTTGTACTTTATTTTTTAAAATGTATTGTGTTATTATTTACCTTTATGATTATTTATGTACTATCTGTAGTATGAAGAAGTGACAGTGTACTAGTGCTGCACAGGAGGCAAATTGGTTCTCACTGTTAGTGTGCTTAAGGTTTTTCTTTGTGGGAGGTTTTGTTTGTTGTTTGGTTTGGGGTTTTTTTGGGGGGAGGAGGTTAGTTAAAAATTCTTATGCATTGCTTGCTGGAAATAGCGAAGTTTCTTTGGTCTTCCTTACCACTGCTGTTTTAGGAGATAATCTGGCTGTCTCTTAGCTTACAGGATTAATTTAAGGTGTGATCTTTTTGACATCTAAAACACCAGACCTCTCTTGGAGACACCAACTGTCTCCTATAAAGAAATGGGTATGCCTGAGAAAACTGAAGTACGCTTCCTTCCTCTTAGCTGGTGTTGCCTGTTTTTACTGACCTCCAGACTTCAGGCCAAAGGAAGTTTGTTTACACAGACATGCTTCGGTGGAAAACCAGAGGCAGAAAAGGAAGTTTGATGAATTGCAGGAAATAGCATTTATTTTTGTAACAAAGCAACCTGGAACCTTAGGCAATGTGCTGCTTTTTGTTGTGCTTATAAGTCAAATGTTTTAGGTGTAAAACCAGCTTAAAACGGATTTTTATTTAATTCAAAATCTGAATTGTTGAACTATTGTAGCAAGTCTAACTACTACTGAATATATTGTTTGTATTATAGAGCTGCTATATTTCATGAGTTAGTCTACAAACAGACAAAAATACCATCTCAGAATCAAGAACTAATATATGAAGGTCGACGTTTAATACTAGAGCCTGGCAGATTGGCACAGCACTTCCCCAGAACAACTGAGGAGAATCCCATCTTTGTAGTAAGCAGGGAGGCTGTGAACATTGTCGGATTAATCTATGAAGAAGGTATATGAAGGTCATTTTCCCTTTCCTGTAGCTATCTCTTGTAAATAGTTTCTGTTATTTAATTATTGTTTAATGTCTATTATGTCTTAGAAATAATGTTTGAAAATTATCTCTGTTAATACCTGAAGTTCTGTGTATGCAGTCCAATTTTTTTCAGAAATGCTGAGTATTCAGCATATTTTTACAGAAACAGTAGTTGCTTGTAATGTTCGTAGTGCTGTGAACATGAGTATTTGTGTGTTAGGGTCTAGTGGTGTGTATGGAGTTCTGTAATGTTTTGAAGCATGACATTTTTAACAAGTAGAAAGGAACATTATTAGAATGTAATTCAAAGCTGGCTCTTTTTTTCCATTACTCACTAAGTGGAAATTCAAGTTTTGCTTTTTCTTTGTCAGGAAGGTGGTTAGCCTTTCAGTTAGCAGAGGTGGTCTTAACAAATTCCCTTTGCTTCGAAGATGAGGTAATGCCATAACAGAAAAAAAAAAAAAGTTTCTGCATTTCTAGTTGTCATTAAGAGGTGTATAGAGGGCCCTATGCCAGAGCCCTTTTTTGTAAGAGATGAGGTTGAGGATGTGCCTCCAGATGAGAGGTCAGTGTTGCTTTTGTCAGTATGTCCTACAAATTGACTGCTTGGGCCAGCTGGCCCTCACACAGAAATGCTGCAGAGTGTGGGCAGGTGAGCTGATACAGATGTTTGGTTTATGTTTCAGTTTTACTTCCTAAAGTACATCAACGTTATGATTTGGATGGGGATGCCAGTATGGCTAAAGTGAGTAACTCTGATTTTAATTTATGTACCTGTCTCAGATAATGATACCAAAATGAAAGCTACTTGATTTTCAGATGAATAATGTTAATGAATCTATTTTTAATAAGCTAGTGAGGATTCGAATTGACAGAAATGTATTTGTTAAAAAGGGCTCCAAAAGCATATTAAAGCCATACATTGTTGTCCTGGTTCAAACCAGGACATTCCACCCCTATTCCATTCTCATAATATTTTACACAGAGTCTATAAATTGTCAAATTAAGAATTCTCTCCCCGCGTTAGGTTTCCTTGAGGTACGTACTGACCTTCACCATCTTCCATCATTACACACCAAGTATGTCTAGGTGCCTGAGCAAAAGCAACACCCCGGACAGGTTTACCTTCGCCTGAAGCAGGATAAACCCAGACACTTTTTCCCAACAGATTTCTTTCACATACCACTGGGACTTTATCCCTATCCACTGTTTGCAAAAGGTCTGACTGAGCAGGACCAGCTCTACTGATGGATCCCCTGGTGTTAACTAGCCAAGTGACCTTTGCTAAATGTTTGTCCCAATTCTTAAAGGTTCCACCTCCCATTGCCTTCAGGGTAGCTTTCAACAGACCATTGTACCTTTCAGTCTTCCCCGAGGCTGGAGCATGGTATGGGATATGGTATATCCACTCAATACCATGTTCTTTGGCCCAGTCAGTTGCAAGATTGTTCTTGAAATGAGTCCCACTGTCCGACTCAATTCTCTCTGGGGTACCGTGTCGCCACGAGACCTGCTTCTCAAGGCCCAGGATGGTGTTCCGGGCTGTGGCATGAGGCACAGGATATGTTTCCAACCATCCTGTACTTGTTTCCACCATTGTAAGCACATAGCGCTTACCCTGGCGGGTCTGAGGCAGTGTGATGTAATCAACTTGCCAGGCCTCCCCATACCTGTACTTTGAGCACCTCCCCTCATACCATAAAGGTTTTAACCTTTTAGCCTGCTTGATTGCAGCACAGGTTTCACACTCAGGAATCACCTGTGAAATAGTGTCCATGGTTATGTCCACCTCACGGTCACGAGCCCATCTGTATGTTGCGTCTCTGCCCTGATGACCTGAGGTGTCATGGGCCCATCGAGCTAAAAACAGCTCACCTTTGTGTTCCCAGTCTAAGTCTATTTTAAACACTTGGGCAGCCTCGTCTGCTCATTGGTTGTGTTGATGTTCCTCATTAGCCTGACTCAGAGGCACGTGTGAATCTACATGATGCACTTTCACAGCCAGTTTCTCTACCTGAGCAGCGATGTCTTTCCATAGGTCAGCCACCCAAACTGGCTTACCCTTTTGCTGCCAGTTGTTCTGCTGCCACTGTTTTAGCCACGCGCAGAAGGCATTTGCTACCATCCATGAGTCAGTGTAGAGACAGTCTTGGCCACCCTTCTCGTTCAGCAACATCTAAAGCCAGCTGGATGGCTTTTACTTCTGCAAACTGACTTGATCCTCCTTCTCTTTCATCTGCTTCTGCAACAAGCCATGTAGGATTCCATACGGCAGCTTTCCACCTCTGACTGTTTCCTGCAAGGCAGCAGGAACCATCAGTGAACAGAGCATATTGTTTTTCAGCCTCAGGCAGTTGATTATATGGTGGGGCTTCTTCGGCTCGTTTCACCACTTCTTGAGGTGGCATTCCAAAATGTGCGCCTTCTGGCCAGTCTGTAATAGCTTCTATGATCCCAGGACGACTGGGGTTCCCTATCCTAGCCCACTGGGTGATTAGAGCAATCCATTTACTCCAGGTAGCATCGGTGGCATGATGCATGGGAGGAGCATTACTCATGAACACCCAGTGCAGTACTGGTAATGGGGGCGCCAGGAGGAGCTGCGCCTCAGTACCCATCACTTCCGAAGCAGCTCTAGCTCCTTCATATGCTGCCAGTATTTCCTTTTCAGTTATGGTGTAATTGGCCTCGGAACCTCTGTAGCTTCTACTCCAAAATCCCAGGGGACGACCACGAGTTTCCCTTGGTGCTTTCTGCCAGAGGCTCCATGTAGGACCATTGTGCCCGCCTCCAGTGTAGAGTATATTTTTCATGTCTGGACCTGTTTGAATTGGTCCAAGGGCTACCGCATGCACAATCTCGTCTTTAATCTTCTCAAAAGCATCCTGTTGGTTGGGACCCCACTCAAAGTCATTCTTCCGGGTGACCTTGTAAAGAGGTTGCACGATGTGACTATACTCAGGAATACGCATCCTCCAGAAACCGACCGTTCCTAAAAAGTTTTGAGTGTCCTTTTTGTTGGCTGGTGGCACCATAGCTGCTGTTTTGTTAATCACATCCATTGGAATTTGGCAACATCCATCTTGCCATCTAATTCCCAGGAACTGGATCTCTCGTGAAGGTCCTTTGACCTTGCTCCTTTTGACAGCAAAACCAGCTCTCAAAAGAACCTGGATTATCTTTTTACCTTTCTCAAAGACTTCCTCTGGCGTGTCGCCCCACACAATGATGTCATTGATGTACTGCGGGTGTTCTGGAGCCTCACCCTTCTCCAGTCCAGTGTGGATCAGTCCATGGCAAATAGCTGAGCTGTGTTTCCACCCCTGGGGCAGTCGATTCCAGGTGTATTGGACTTCCCTCCAGGTGAAAGCAAACTGTGGCCTGCACTCTGGTGCAAGAGGAATAGAGAAGAAGGCATGAGCGATGTCAATAGTGGCATACCACTTTGCTGCTTTCGACTCCAGCTCATACTGAAGTTCTAGCATGTCCGACACAGCAGCACTGAGTGGTGATGTAACCTCATTCAGGCCACGATAGTCCACTGTCAGCCTCCACTCGCCATCAGGCTTCCACAGTGGCCAGATAGGACTGTTGAAGGGTGATTGAGTCCTACTGATCACTCCCTGGCTCTCCAGTTGTCAAATCAGCTTATGGATGGGAATCACAGAGTCTCTGTTGGTGCGATATTGTCGTCTGTGCACTGTTGAAGTGGCAATTGGCACCTGTTGGTCTTCAACCTTCAGCAACCCCCCTAGGGAAGGGTCATCTGAAAGGCCAGACAAGGTATGCAGTTGTTCAATGTTCTCAGTCTCTACAGCTGCTATACCAAAGGCCCACCAGTACCCTTTTGGATCCTGAAAATATCCTCTGTTGAGATAGTCTATTCCAAGGATGCAAGAAGCATCTGGGCCAGTCACAATAGGGCACTTCTGCCACTTATTGCCAGTGAGGCTTATGTCAGCTTCGACAATGGTCAGTTCTTTAGATCCTTCTATCACTACAGAAATAGTAACAGACTCTGTCCCCTTGTGATCTGATGGCATTAAGGTGCACTGTGCACCAGTGTCAACCAAGGCCTTATCCCTTTGTGGTTCCAGTGTGCCAGGCCACTGAATCCACACAGTCCAATAAATTTGGTTTTCCCTCTCCTCCCCCTGGCAGGAGGCAGGGCTGCTCTAATACTGACCATTAGAGGTTGTGCACCATCGTGGTTGAAAGACTGGTTGCTGGAAATCGAAGCTGCCTTTTTCCAGGAAGAACCATCTACTGCACCTTTTCTACCTAGCAGCTCTTGTACACGTAGCTGTGTCAAGGTTTGACTCAGAATCGAAAAATAAACCAAAGACAAACAATGCTCAACCCAGGACAAGCTGGAGAATATCAGTGGGTTTATTTTCCCAGGTTCTCATATCCTCTTTGTAATAATCACGCAAGAGGAACCACAGGTGACATCGAAGTGGGTCCTGTCTCTCTCATTGCTGTCCGTAGCAGGGCGTCTCCTCTTGATGGCTGCAACACGAGCCCAGTTGTCCTTAGGGAGATACTGGGGTATAGGGAAAGGCTGGGATTTACCTTCCCATCTGTCCAGATTCCTTCTGTCAGTCACTTTTTCAGTGGCTGAGGTGTGGAACTGACAATAATCAGAAAACACTTCCATACTGTCGTGCTTTGAAAGCCAATCCACGCACCGTTGGTCTATTGAATTCATCAAAACATCCCATGAAGGAGAATATATGGGCATGTGTTGCTGGTACAGCCTGCGCAAACCTCCGGAACGTGGGCATGTCACACATGACACCATCAGGATTTAGAAACCCTTGGTCATCATAGATCACTTCTCACACTGCTAATTCTCTCAAATATGTGATGGCTCTTTCAAGAGTGCGCGCTCTGCATCAGCATGAGTCAATGTCACCCTTATGGGGGCACCTGGAAAGAAGCCCCTCATTTTCATTGCGGGTAAAGTCCTTTCTCATGAGACACAATTCCTTTAGGGAGAAAGACTGTAGCAGATCATCATCCTTATCTGCTTGAGAAGGGCCTGTTCCATCATCTGCTTTAGAAAGGCCTGCTCCATCATCTGTTTTAAAATCGTCTGCTTCCTCAATTACATCTTCTGATGCTGCTTGGAGGAACTTTGGATATTTCAGACGGGAGCGGGTATAAGGATCAGTCGCCTTTCTTTTGCCCCTGGTCACAGGATTAATTTTTACTCCTTTGAATCGAATGGGAGTGGACTTAATCTTTGCAGAAGCAGCTGCTTTTGTAGCAGCACCAGTGGTGGCAGCAGCAGCAGTGGTGGTAGCAGCATCACGGGTGGTAGCAGGAACAGTGGCACCAGTAACAGCAGTGGCAGCAGCACTGCCTGGGGGGGATTGGCAGTGAGTGGAACAACACTTCACTCTATGCATCCACAGGACACCTCAGGCATTCAACAGAAGCATCCCCAGTGAAACTATGCTGTTTAGATCAAGAGCTGGGATATTCAGCCTGAGTGGGAGTGGAAAGGCAAAATTGAGTCTGCCATTACCAACATAGACCTTCTTATCCACATGCACATTCACACTGCACACATAACAGTATCCCTATACAGATCAATATCATGACCCCTGTTATCACTAAATAGTTGGTTGATTATGGCTATAGTTTTATCAATAAACCACAGAACAATAACAAGAACAGATACACTAAGCAGTAGTATCCCAGCTGCATAGGACATGTACGACTGCATGTCGGGTACAAAAATTGTCTGTTCAGTTTTCAACCCATCCATACCTCCAGTAGACATGTTGTCCATTCAGCTCCTGCCTGGCTCGCCAATTAAGTATTGTCACGGTTTGGCTTCAGGTTGGCAGTCAAACCAATAACAATAATGCTCTCGATTCATCCCCCCCTTTCCCCACGGTAGGAAAGAGAGAGAAAAAATGAGAAAGAGAGGCTTTCTGGGTTGAAAAGTGAAACAGGTTGATTTTAATTATTAGTGATAAGGGAATATATCTATATTTGTAAAGGGATGTGCAACACCCGATCCCCTCCCTCCTCCCCCAGCGACTCTCACAGCAACTCTTCTCCCTGGTGACTCCAGCTGAAGGGGGGAGTGTCCGGGCGCACGGACGGGGCCTCGGGTGTCGGCTGGGAAGGAAAATGGGAAAAAAAGAGAGCCAAAGAGAGGGTGATAGAAGTGACAGTAAGCAGAAAAGTGAGAGAAAAAGGAAAAAGAGAGGCTTGACTTCCTTGATGTATTAGCCTATACTGAAAGCCAAATAGAGAAAATACTATGAGAAGGGAATATTTTGATTTGCTGATCCTGCCTTTGGTCTAATCTGCTCCCCCATAGGGGGGGAGGCTGCAGGCAGTCAGAAGTGACCTTGGTTGTTACCAGTCCACTGGTGCTGCTAAAAAGTTCACTGAAAGAAAAGAAAAAAAAAAAAAAATCCGCGAAGAGAAAGTTTGCTACACCCTGGCTCAAACCAGGACATTTGTATACAAAGACATTTGTTGTTTCTTTTGTTTTTTAAAAAAAGCAAACTCAAAAAACAGCCTTCTAAATTCGAAGTGCTTTGTTACTGCATAATTCAGTGTTGGGGGAGAGAAGCCTGCCACTTTGTACTCCTGAAATGAGCTAAAATATTCCTTACATCCCCTGTGACGGTGCAAAACTTGCAATAAGAAAAGTAACTTTCATCTTTCTCTCAGTAAAGAGGAGTCTCTAGAACTCTGCAGAAGAGTGGAATTTCTGTTATCTCACTTGCAAATTTTCAGATCTGTGGGAGACAAGCAGAGGTTGTTTCATTCTTTTGGTCATTTTTCTAAAACCACTTAATGTATGCATTGCCATGCTTTGACTTTGTGACCATTGTTGATACTATGCCTATAAAATACCAACTGCTGGGTAGCCTTGTATTCAGACATGGTAGCTCTGAGAGCACATGTGTGTGAATACCAGAAGTCTTTAATAAACAAAAAGTCATCAGTTGATAATAATTATTTAAAATACTGTCAATTATAATTTCTGGAGCATTGTTCACAATTCTAAATAATGCAGCGAACTTGTAAGTGGAATTAAGTGAAGGAAGGAGGTCCCTAGCCTTAGAATATAAATGTGTCATTTTTTTCAAGTCTCTTTTAATGTATGTGTTTAATTCCTAAACTACTGAAGAAATGCACTTGTGACTTTCCAGAAATTAAACTAAGTCCTGAGAGTAAGTGGTGTAATTTTTGTTGATAAGAGACTTATTTTCATCCCTAACAGATATGTCAGCATAACTGGACAAACTCACTACCATGTCTAGCTGTGCCTCCATAACGAGCATTTGGTTATCTCCTGACTAAAGTTTGGGCCAAGTTACGCATTTTAAACTACCATTTTCATGTTGCTCTTTCATTTATTAATCTGTGTTGCTTTTTTGTGATTAATTGACTCAAAACAATTGCTAAGAGAAAGCAAGACAAGAACTAATGTTGTTTATTTTTTCCACCAGGCAGTAACAGGTATTGTATGTTACGCCTGTAGAGTTGCCAGTTCTTTGTTACTTTACCAGGAGCTGACGCGAAAAGGAATACGATGGCTAATGTAAGCAATTCATTGAGTTTCATTGCACTTTTTTTTTTAAAGTTGAGATATGCCTTGACTATCAACATGTAATTCTGTGATCTTCCAGTATCTTGGGAGGTTTTCTTTACTCCTTGAATGTGGATAAGCTTTCTGAATTTTTTACTTCTTTCTATCATTAAGGAAACATAAATATTTTTTCTGGCAATAAGGTTTAGGTATTTGCAATTTCATTTTCTTCTGTGGATAATTTAAGTCTAACCTCTGGTAACATGCAGGTACAATTGAGCAGCTTGCACAAGATGATTTTATGAGGATTATAGTAATACATGTCTAAAAGCAATTCTTACTAGCAGTTATTACTGTAGGTATATTGTATTACTGAACGCTGGTAAGATGGCAGTTGAATACTTTTCTTGTAGACTAATGCTTTCCTTTTTTAGTGAAATACTCAAGGATGATTACAATGAAATGGTTCATAAAAAGACAGAAGTTGTCATCAGGTTGGATTTCTGCAGCAGAAACATTGAGAAAGCAGAGAAAATGTGAGTAGAAGCACTACACTGAATGCATTAATTTTTCATTATCGTCTTTGATGACAGCAGCATTTTAAGTTCTGCTTATTTACAGCATTTTTGCATATAAAAATTAAATTTTTATCGGCATGAATTTGCTGAGGATAGTGACTTAAGGAGATTTAGTAATATGCTTTACTCACATTAGAGTGTTCATTTTGCTGCTTAACCTAGTGGGAACAAGTAATTACTATTGAGTAGTAATCGTATGTGTTCTTTTTCTCCTTTCTTTTCTGACTCAGCTCATGTGCTGTTGTTGACTTTAGAAGCTACAGTAAAGCCTGGACAAACAATGATGTAGCTTTCCTTTCATTAGTGCTTTTATCACTGAGTTTGCTCATGTGTGTTTATTAAGGAAGACTTTAAATAGAATCATAGAATCATAGAATCCTAGGGGTTGGAAGGGACCTCGAAAGATCATCTAGTCCAACCCCCCCTGCCAGAGCAGGGTCACCTAGAGCACATCACACAGGAACGCATCCAAGCGGGTTTTGAATGTCTCCAAGTGAAGGAGACTTCACAACCTCCCTGGGCAGCCTGTTCCAGTGCTCTGTCACTCTCACAGTAAAGAAGTTTTTTCTGATATTCACCTTGAACCTCCTATGCTCCAATTTACACCCATTACCCCTTGTCCTACCACTTCTTTCACAGCCTTAAGACCATAGCATTTTCTGCATGAAAGGAATTTTAATGTTGAAATACAACAGAGAGCAAATGCAGAAAAAACCCCAAACTGACAAAGCAAAACAAAACTCCACACCAAAAAATAAACTGAAAAGCCCAGCAAAACAGTGCATGCACACAGGGATACCAAAAGTAAACTGCACAGGAAATTATACTTGTGTAATTTTTTTAAGTGCCTGACTATTGTGTTAGTTTTGTTTATTTTGGTTAATTCAAATGGCCAAGACCTGTATCACAGAATCTCACTGTTGCCCATGTGGGCTCATTTAGATCTATATAGTAGTGAGTTTTTAAGAGCACTTTCTTTAAAACTGACAAAATTTATAAAATAAATGAGCAACTAAAGAATCTTGTAGCACAGGAGACTTCTAAGTTTCAAAGACTACAGAAGACACTTCATTTGTCCTCCTTTCCAAGGAAGCAAATGTTTTCCAATGATCAGACTTTTCTGCCCTACCTCTCTCAGTCAAGTGCTGTCTGTAGGAGATGAGATTGCACCATTGAATTCTCCGTCCAAGTTTCATTTTTTCTCTCTCCTTATCTTTGTTTCATCTTCAAGTCCCACTCAATGTCCAATTCTCAGTCACATTCTTTTCCACTTTTAAAGTGTCCTTGCAAGTATTTTGTTCAGTCTTTCCACAAATGAGCATTAACTCTGTCTTGAAGGTGTGTTATTCTTATGCAATCTGATACAAACTTTAAACCCCAGCTCTTCATAGGCTGCTCCTATGGGTAGCTGGTTTTCTATTCAACCTACAGCCAGTCTCCCCCAGATGCTGTAATGGTCAGAGGATTCTGTAAACTTTCAGCTTTCAGGCTGCTCTGAAAATGCAGATGCCCACGAGATGATTAATGCACACATGCAGAGCCACTGGCTGTGCAGAGTAGACTTAAGACTAGACTTAGGCCACGTTGGAGCTGCTGTGCCTGTGCAAATTAAGCAGCTTGTATGTAGTAATTATGAGTATTCAAGGATTTGTCAGATTTTCTGTGTGCCTGCTAAACATGTACAAACTGACACACCTGGGCTTTAAAAGAAACAAACAAACAAACAAGCAAAAAAGTGAAACTAGGAAAGCTGATAACTAGCAAGATAACAGTAGTTACAAATCATCTGGACTGTAATTCAAGCCAGTTTACACTAGTTGACAGGACTGGTTCTCGTTCAGCCTGTATTTGGTTTAGGTAGCATCTTCCTGCAGTCTGCCAGGTCCCCACAGATAAAACCACTTAAGCGTTCAGAAGAAACCACTCTAGGTTTTGCTTTGTGATTGTGGTGAATTCAGCAGTATCTCAGAGCAGCAATTTGAAAAAAAATGTGTTCACATGTGAGCTGGAATAGTTCTCATATAAACAGAAATTTGCTGTGTTTGCATGTGCCCTTTGGCCTCTTTTTATAAGAGGGTGGGATTTTCAGTTAACTTGACTTAATGAGACTTTTATGGAGTTAGCAAAGGACATGTTATCTTGTTTGTCCTCACATTTCTAGGCTGTGCTTCAAAGTGTGACAATGCAAAGCTTTTATTTGAAAAGGTAAACAAATGGAGCAAAATATGCTTTCTTTGAAAGCAGCTGAGCGGGTTTCGGTGATGGTTTTAAAAACAAAATGTGCCTGAGATAGGAAAAATATAATCCTGAATTATTTATTTGGCACTTGAGCTATGGTCATATGGTCATATCAGTATGAACATAAGGTGCTACTAACCCGGCCTTAAGGTTTTGGTAACTCAGCCAACCCAAGGTTTTGGTAACTCAGCCTTTCCAATAAGTTTCCACAGAAAAACATTTTGGTGTACTGGAGTATTAGTTTGTTGTGTGACATTGACTACTCTAAGTCACTTTAGTTTGGTAACCTTTTAAGAATTATTTGATGAGAAGAAACAGTTTTCCATTGCCTGTTGAATACACGTAATGAGAACAGAATAAAGAAGTCAGGAATGGATGTTTTGGACTTAATTTTAACAGTTCGAATGTAGGAAAAAAACCTCAAGGATTTTTTTCATAACTAAAATGTTTCCATTATTAATGGCCACTTAAGGTTGTCAGTGCCACTTAAGGTTATCAGTGCTTCATGGTTGCTGCTTGACAGATACTGTATTTTATATAAAAGAAAAGGCAGTTATTGTTACACTCTAGCTTCAAGGAATATTTTGTGTATTCACTGCTTGGTTATTTTCTTTTTTACTCTGCTTTTTTTGTGGTCAGATATGAGAATTTGATGCAGATCAACTTGGAAGCATCAGAAGTGGATGAAATTTCAGAGATACACACAAAACTGCTGCGTGTAAGTATCTTACAAAGCCTGTGTCATTCTCAAATGGTGTTTCTAAAGAAAAAGCCAAATACACGCTAACAGGTTTTTCTGTGAATAACAACTCTGAATTTTCAGAGTAATTTCTAGACTGCCAAATGTTGTTAAAATGCCCATACTGAGATATGCACATTTTTCTGAAAACAGAGTAAATTCTTTTATTAGCCCACTGTAGTGAAAATAATAAGTTCCTGAAAATACCTTCTCATTTTCTAAAATACTGAAGCAAAAAATTATAAATACAAAATATGTTTTGGTTTGCAGTTTTTTTTCCCTTTTCTTAAAGAATTTTAAACTACTTTGTTGGCTTTCTAAGATGATACATACACAAACACACTTCAGGGTGATCTGCTTGGAAATTTGCATCATGTTTCCAGACAAGTAAGTAAAAACTGAAAATAACTTTAGACACTGGTGTCCTGGGAGCAGGTATAAAGTTCTCCATTCTAAAAGCAAAAGTTGACTAGTGCATTTTTATTTTGAAGGTTTTATGAGCTGTGGATAAAGAAAAGTATTAATTATGTCATTATATGAACTCTTAACAAATCAAAAGAACTAATTTAGAAGTAAATAGGGAATATATGAAAGGTAGAAACTTTTTGTTGAAAAAAATAAATATTAAGGAACAGAAATGCCAGCATCAAAGTTTATTCTTTCTTTAATAATTCAGTGCCTTATCTGCTTTTAACAAAGCTAGGCTGATAATTTGGCATACTGTTTTAATGAAGGTTAGTGTAACAAATGGGCCTGTTGTATTAACGTGCTCAGTCTGTTTTCAGCCTCAAGTAATTTTTCACTTGATGGAACTTTCTTCCTCCTACGTAGCTCTCCAGCTCTCAGGGCACAATAGAAACTAGTCTTCAAGATATCAAAACCAAACTTTCTCCTGGTGGTTTACTGGCTGACACCTGGGCAAATCAAGAAGGCATGCATCCAAAAGACAGAAAGTGAGTAACTATATTAATTGTTTTAATATATATTTAATTCTACATTGATTTCAAAAAATTAATTAATAGATACTTAAGTTTATGTAGAAAATAACCCATTTCCTTCCTTTTGTCACTCTAGTCCAGAAAGGCTGCGGGCGCTGCTGTGTTACATCACAGATATTTATTATCAGTTCAAAAAAGACAAAGCAGAACGAAGTAAGTAACTTAATTGATTCACTTTTAACATATGTAATGTAAAGGATAGGTCAGTCCTTGTTCCACTAGGATATTTGTGGTAGAAACGGAGATTTAGTCAGCAGCAGTGAATATGTCTGTAGGTCTGTCTTAGTAAGATGCTGTTGTAAAGCCTATATGAATGAAACACCACTATTGATCTCATAAATTTGCATTGCAAGCAAGACAGGAGGAAAAAAAAAGTAAATGACCACTTCTACCACTTCAGGATAGGAGAAGGAAACCATATAGGAAATGGGTAAACTTAATGGAGTTTTACATAAATAAAACTATCAGAATTAAACTGGTAATGTCTGTCATCTGCTCTGATCCTAGGGCTTCCTTATAATGAAGAACAAATTCACAAGTTTGACAAGTAAGTTTTGAAGTTACCTTTGGGAAATACTATGATTGTTTTCAGGTCCTTCAGATGCCCTTGCCAATAACCTCTTCTGTTGATTTTTATTGTAAATTATAACCTCTTCAGAATCCTAATTTTCTTTGTAAAAAAACCTCTTTTCACTATCTTAGATACATAGGGGTGTCAGCATATGATAATGAGGTGCTTTCTGGAAGTGGAGTTTCTTCACTGATAGACCTTCTAAATGTACATGTGAAATACCTGTTTGTTACTTTTGTATAACTATCTTATAGGAAGTACATTTTTGCCTGTTTTTTTAGGGAGGAAATAGCCCTTACTAAGAGTGAAGTGACTTTGTAACTAAGGTGTAGATAATTTTCTACAGATGAATAAAATATGGGCTAGCTGAATGAAATTCTAGAACTATTTAATCTTCTAGGAAATATAGCCTGCAAAATAAATTTTAATGGAGTTCTCCATGCCTGTTCAAACTTATCACTTATGAGAGGTGGCCACGTTAGGTGTCTGTATGTAACCTGAGTGTCTAGACTCCCATTAGGCTCCACTGACTCTACTAACTCTTGACTAGCTCATGCTGCTGTACTTGTCTCAGTATCAATTCAGTTCCTCATATGCAGATGCCTAATACTATTTAAGTTACCCTAAGGTGTCTGGGACATGCTTGGAGACTGGGAGGTAGGACATAAGACAAATGAGAAACCTACACCATTCTGGACAGACACTTGGAAGCAGGACAAGATATGCTTGTGCGTCTCAAATGACACTAGATGCTTAAGTAATAAAGTGATTCTCCTGGTGGCTGGTCAGTTGAGTGGTTCCCTAGGCTTTGCTGAGTGCTATGTGAATTTAGACACTTGTTCTGTAATTTTCTAAAAATTCTGTTGCTACCACTATTGTGGCTTCACTGACAATTACAGATAGGAAGCTAACGTGCCAAAGGCACTGGTGTTCTCACAACCATGCTGCTTGGTTTTCCCATAGTGAAAGCTGAATGGGGTAACTGCTAAGTTCAGGGGAGGTTGCCATAAGATGGACAGTAGGGCAGGAAACCTCCAAGATCTTCATAAATTGAAAGAGACTTGGACACGTCCTTGCCCTGCAACATCAAGGGACTGATCTTAATGTGAGAGATAATGTGAGTGATAATTTTGTCATATGTTCTTAGGGATGTAGTTGGAAAACAGGCAAACATTGGGATGAAATCCATAACTCATCTTAAAACTGTGCTCCCTTGAGCAGATTAAATACATTTTAGGGCTTTTTCTACTGCTTGAACTGTGTCCTTGCATTGATATATGAATAACTTTAAATAAATAGGCTTCATTTTCATGGTTTTGAATATTGGTATATTTTCTACCACAAGTGTCTCCTTGGGATTGTTCAGATATCTTTGAGATCCTAACTACATCTTATTTTACTTGATTCACCCCAGAGAGAAATGACTGGTTTTAGTTAAGAACTGTATGCCATTAGCAACAGAGGCTGGTCTTTGTGATATTTACCACTAGATAGCACTCAGACTTTTTTCTGATTGAATGATAGGTGTGCATGCCTGATGACACTCCAGCTACACTCTAGCCAGACTTGGATTAACCAATAGCTGTCCTGTAAGACGTAATGAAATACCAAAACCAGGTGTTAGACTGTAGTGCCCCAGTATCCCTTAGTTTTGCTTATGGGTCCAGTGCATAGCATGGTAAGGCAGTTACACTGGCATTATTGTCTGCAACACTAACCAGAATTTGGTTTTGTTTTTCTTTCCTGTCCTTATCTGCTTGTTTTTTTCTCTTGCCATGAATTCAAGCTGACACAAAAATCCTGGATTTTTCTCTTGCATGTACATTACTCAGCACAAAGGATTATTCATATGTGCTGTAAGTTCCAAGTAACTGCTGAAGGCAAATAAGAAATAATAAGGATTTATGGCCTTTCCTTTTAGAATCCCTTTTCGTTAAATATACCTGCTCAGATAAATACTGACTTGGAGAAGACATTTGACCATTTATTCGTATACAAACAGTTGCAACTAAATGCTTCATTTTTATTTTTTTTTTCCTCCCTGCTAGGGAATATTTTTGAAACAGACTGTCATTTCATGCAGCATGTTGAATTCTTATACATTCCAACAGCATGAATAAAGGTGGCTGAAAGGATTTTAAATCCACATACTTCTCCGAGCTTCAGAAAGTAAGTGAAAGGAATGGGGTTTTGAAAGCAGTGTAACACTGTTTTGGTTGTTTCTTTGTTGCAGGCAGAAGCTGTATTTACATGCCACAAAAGCCATAGCTCTATTCAAAGATGAATGTGTCAGCAAGTATGATACATTTTTGGACAAGGCTGAGGACTGGGCAAGGCAAGTTATTGATTTCTTTAATATTTGGCATAGTTTGCTGCACCACTTTTATAAAGGAAGCTCTTAAAAGAACATTTTTTTCTTTTAGGAAAATGCTTCACACAAGGAAACAGTTACTGGCTCTCACCAACCAGTGTTTTGATATTGAAGAGGAGGTATCCAAATACCAGGATTATATAAATGAGGTAGAATGCTTTAAAATAATGTAAAATGTTTGCATAGATAAAAGACTGTTTGACCTTTTTTAATGTCAAGAGTGTTGTTTGTAGTGAGTCTTACATTAATGCAGTTGTATTAAAATACAGGGCTGCATGGATGTAGTATTTGGTCTGTAGTAGCTTTACTGCTGATGTGTGATTTTTTTAATCCTGACTTAATTTTTGCGTTTGGTGGGGTTTTGGGGAGTTTGGGGGTTTTTTTTGTTTTGTGGGTTTTTTTGTGGGGTTTGTTTTTTTTTGTAGTGTTAGCATTCCCCCCAGAAAAATTGTTCAAATGGGTGTAGGTTCATTGAAAAGTGTTCTGTCTAACTGTCATAATAGTATCTGAGCACCTAGTGGATTATCTTAATACTCTTATGAAGCATAAAAACACTACTTCCATATTCATGATTAGGAGATACATGCTTAAGGATACATTCTAAACTAATGCTGCTGGTGACATGAAATAAAATGGTTTTTCTAAATTTGGGCAGTGACTCTGCAGGATGTAAACCTATGAGAATTACCTCAAAATTGGAAGAATGAGAGCATTTTCATGCAGTAAAATTATAATTCTTTATAAGGGAAATGTAAATGAAAGAAGAGCACGTGATAGGTGTAAAAGTAATTAAGAAATGGCAGAGAGCAGCATTTTATTTATTTGTTTGTATTTTAGTAGCACTACCAAAGTCAGTTATTGATTAAGATCCTGTTGCCTTAGGATATCTACAGATATAACGAACAGGTAATTCTTCCTTTTGAGAGTTTATTATGAAAGTATAAGACAATTACGAAGATGGAACAAATCAGGGAACTAGGGGTTGTGTCAATTCAAAACTTGCCCTGATGTTCTCATCTTGGGCAGTATCAGCTGCCATACTGCTGTAAAGTTTTTATTAGGCATCATAGCAATGGAGAATTTAAAGAAAGATTTTAAAGTGGACATCAGGATACATCTGACAGCTTATATTGTTACTTATGTTTCCTTTTTATCTATTCCAGTTACAAGATGCTCTGCCGCAGAAAATGTTTGCAGCTTCCACTGGGATGAAACATACAATGAATACAGTCTATCCAAGTTCAAACACACTGGTGGAAATGACTCTTGGGTGAGAATTTCTTAATTGGATTGATGTAATATTCTATATCCATTATACAGGCAAATTGAAACAAACATTTACAGCTGACTTAGCAATTGCTGTTATTAAGATGAAGAATTGTATATTGCAGAAAAAACTGTGCATTGCTAAAGTGGTGGTACAGATTTGGAAGCAAGTAGGGACAACACTACAAGATCATTTGTCAGTTTTATTAAATAACCAACCAGTTGTCTGACCCTCACTTTGTATGTAGTGACATGTCGCTGAAAGCTGCGAGGTGGTGAGTGCTCACAGCAGATAACTGTTCCTATACAAACTGTAAACTTTATTTTGCTTCTTGTTACTACAGTATGAAGAAACTAAAGGAGGAAGTGAAAGGCGTTATTAAAGAGCTGGCTGAGAACAATCACATTTTGGAAAGGCAAGCAGTCGTTTTCCCTTTTTGGGCTGATACTAGGAATGGGTTGAATTTGGTACACTTTGTAGATCCAGCACTTAAACTAAGGGACAATTCTATAATCTCTTTAACCGTAAATATATTTTGAACGGTTGATAAGAGGTGTAACCAAAAACCAAAAAGTATTCAAAATCTCGAAACATTACTGTAAATTCATTCTGCCACAGCAATCGTGGCACTTTTGTTTCATGTTACTTATGTTTAGCTAATAAAAATATCTGTTGCAAAACCAGATTGATTCTGAATTTAAACAAAATACTGTTGCAGCAATCCAGTGGTGGCTCTTAACTCCTCACTTTTAGGCATAATTTTCAACAACTGTGGAATTATACCAATCTGAATGAATGATTTTGCAGTTTTCAGATTGCTTAAATAAAGTGAAGAGAAAGAGGCCAACATATTCCTTAAAATCCTCAGAGGGTACTGTTGTTATCACATAGAGACTGATTTTTATATTTTTCCTATGATGATGATAAAATATATACAAAGAATGATCTCCTGAAAGCTTCAGGGTAAATTGCTGGTAGAGCTGAGTTTAGCTTCCAGTTGAATTGATTCTGGTTTGTTCCCTGTCCCCAGTCCCATCCTTGGAGCACAGTATCCTCTCTTCTGTCTTCTTTTCACATACTGAGGTTAGGTACAAGTGCATGTGTTGGCATGAGGCACGGGAAAGGACAAACCCATTAATAAATTATAGTGAATTAAAGATTGAGTCTATAATCTAGTCAGTCACCTAAGAAGAAACTGTTCTTCATTTTAGGTTTGGTGCTTTGACTGTGGATGGTGGCCTGCGGAACGTGGACTGCGTTTAGCTTTCCAAGGACCTGAAGAGGACTTGTACATTTTTTCAAAAGGAAAAAAAAAATACCGTTGGGACGTGTAAAAGCAGATAACAAATCTGTACCCAGGTTTTTTTTCCCCTCTACAACTGTGGTATTAAAAAAATGTAAATATGTATAATATGTAAATATAAAAGAAATATATATCTTTTTCTGGTCAATGTTAGGATAGAATTACCTGTGGCCCCTTGGAGGATCTCTGACAAAATCCTGAAGGAAAAAGTATTGTTGATGAAATTGACATTTGTTTGCTTTGAATATTGCCCTTTTTTCAGAATGCAATTTAGGCTGTATTACAAGAGGACTTGCAGAACTCTAAACATTATGAATAGTCTTTAAAGGGTGTTTTAGACTTCCTTTAGCCACCACTATTACTTTTGAGTCTAGAGGAATGACTCTGATCATCACAGAACATGATGACAGTTTTAAATGAAATCTTTTAAACAAGTGTGACTAGGGACTAAAAGCACAGATAGGACAGAGTGGAAATGCATTTATCTTCACATCCGAACTGTTAGTTCACTTCTACTTGAAAAAACAAAATCAAGGTATTTTTTAAGTTCCTCTCCATATTTGGTGCCATGTTGTCTGTAATCATTTGACTGCTCTGCATATGGAAGTTTTGCACTCCAGGTTGTCAGACTGAATATAAAAATTCCTTTTTTAGAGTACAGCATTTTCAGAATTTCCCTTAAATCTCATTGCTCACCACAGAAGAAGTAGGTTCTTAAAATAAAATAGGTTTTTCAGAATCCTGCCTGCAGGCATGATTTTTTAAAAAAAAGGTTAAAAATCGCTATTAGGAGAATTTGGAGGCAGATCAGCAAACCAGATCACATCATGCCTCAGTGGTAATTCAATATTGGAAAAAATAAGCTACAGCCTAGATCTTGAAAAGGGACTGCACCCACTGCCGATTTAGGACTGAGATATCAAACTCGGGCGGAAAATCTAGTCAGACTGTTTATTTCTTCTCCAGTATCAGTAGTTACTACTTTCAGTACCACATGATTGGGTTGCAGAGATGCAGAATGAAAGACTTTGCTCCAAAATACGTAGGAGAGGGGAAGGAAGAGGAAAACAAACAAACAAAAACTCGGAAAACATCCCTCGCTTTGTTTGGATATTACAGGTGTACTTACTTGTTTCAGACTGAGAGCATGCAAATATTACAGGACCCATTCTTTCCTTGTAGAAGCCTGGCCATGGATGTTCAGTGGTGTCCAACAGCACTTCTAATTGCTATATTACATCTGTATGAAGAGCTGAACCAAGTATATTTAGAATTTTCCATAATTAATAGTTATAAGCTAAACAGCTGTAACCTGTGATAGCATCTGACAGTTTTGTGATGCTTATTCCCTGCTTATCTGTCTGGGTCAGAACACAAAACATTTCCATTGCTTTTTAAAAAAGATTTTAGTGAAACTTGTGAAATTTATAATTTATTATTTCATTGTTTAAGAGGAAATTTACTGCCTTGATGTCCAAAACCTGCTTTCCAGTTGTTCTTGTTGAGGATAAGATGTTAAAAGGGAATTTGGATAGTTTTACACCCACAAGAGCAGCAGCTTTCTTTGCAAGCTTTGTCCTTATAAAAAAATCTAGCTATGCAAACGGAGTGCAACAGTTTGTTAAGTGTTTTCCCTTGGTTAGCCATGGCATTCTTAACTGTTTCAAAATACTGGAATCATGTCTAACTGGAATGTTTTAATGCCTGCTTGTACATTTATTTGTTCATTCACATCCACAGTCTCACCAAGTGTCAGTAAAACACGTGCAAAAGTGTTAAAAGAATTGGGCACTCAGACTGTGCATAAATTGTACTTTTTTCCAATATTACGTCAGTAACGCTTGGTTGTTTCAAAGGTTCTTGATTTTGAAGGCAATAAAGTCTTAGCTGGAATATATGATTTTCAACTTCTTTATATTGAAGCAGTCTGAAAAAGAAGGTTAGTTGCAGTAACAGTATAGTCTGTCTATCGAAATATGTGCGGCCTTGTTTTACTTGATTGAAAATGTTTCGTTATATTTTAATTTTAAACATTGCTGGTTTTAGTGTTGCTTAAATACATCAGTAATTTTTAATCTTGTTAAAATTTCTCTTTCTAAAGCAATTTTAACTACGCAGTAGCTTGAAGTAATCAGTTCATAATGTACCGATTACCTTCTTATGAAGCAAATATATTTTCCAAGTCAAAGCATAGTGTTAACAGTATCACCAGTTTTTGACTTGCACTAAGTGTCCTGATACTAGCAGTCGTGCTACTGATTTGCCAAAAGAAGTAATGGGAAGTAATATATGGTTCTGCTTCCTGAAGCTGGTAAACTGTCTGGGGGGGGTTAGCATATAATTATCTGTTACTTGAACAAGCCTGTCTTCATATGAATTGTGACAATGCATGAGTGAATGGCTTAATGGCACAAATACATCATCAACCACTTACTGTACGGTGTGCACTTCCTTCTGTGTTTTTCCATAATTTCACTTTCTGTTCATTTCAGTATTACCTTATAATTTTTACTTCCTCGTACGTGAATACAGAGCCTGAAATCTGAAGTAGCAAATGGCAGCTAAGCTTGCATTAGCCAGCTGCCCAGAAAACATGTCCCATACAATGCAACCACCAGCACTTATTTATTAACCACCCTGCTGCCATGTGTTCTGAACAGTATTCGTCCTCTGTAATAGTAGCACAATTTCTCTTCTCTGTGTGAAACAGTCCACTGGTGGAGCTCAATCAGTACTAATTTAATTACTGTAGAAGTGGTAATCATAGAAAAAATTTGGGTGGCAGGGATTAAAAAGGCTGAATGTAAAGATTACTACTTGGGTTGAAGCCTAGAAGAGATGGGGAATAAACTGCAGTTGCATAAACTTATTTGGGTAAAATTAAACACAGAACTATTACGAAGTTAATTACTATGAAGAATATGACAAAGCCTGCTGTTACTTTGCAGTTCGTTCCAGGAAGGGCATGGTGCTTGTGTGGGTAGCCACATTTGGTTAGCTAAACCAGTGACAGCTTCTAGCTGCAGACATGAAGACCAGTGGGATGGATGCCCACTCCGTCAGTGCAGAGGAAACCTTGGTTTGCCTGTGACTGGCATGATGACACACACTTTTAAACTGGCTAGTCCATTAAAGGTAAAAAATACACTGACCACCTGAAGATAAGTTAGGGAAGAGGAAAAAAAAAAAAGAATTGCTAGGGTCTAGAAAACTCACCTGAGGGGGACTGGGAAAAAATGAGTTAGTTGGCTGAAAGAAGATTGGAAGAAGTGCAGAGCAAGAGTTTTCAGTCAACTAAAGGCTGTTACAGAAGATCAGCGTTCACTACCGTGTTGGTGGGGAAAGGATTAGAGATGAATATAAATTGTAGTGTGTGAAAAAGATCCTGTTTGAAAAAATCTCATGGTTAAGAGAGTCAAGTGCCAGAACAGATTATTCTGGGAACTGAGCAGTATCAGTGGAAGAGGGGTTTTAGGAACAGGTTCACTCTTGAGGCAAATGTTGCCATTATCAAGGCTGCATGACCTTTTAACTTTCTGTGCTCTGTCCAGTTAATTGTTCCATTGATCACAAAAAATGTGGTAGGAGCAATATCCTGAGTGGAGATTGCTATTTTGACACTGGTACAAGCTGGGCCAACAGTTGTGCATCTCTTGGATAACTCTGCTTCCTGTTGACAAGGAGGATTGACAGCAACAGGTTAGCTGCTGGTGTGCTCAAAGTTGTATTCTGCTCCTGGAAACCATGTGTCCAACACAGTCAGTGGCTACCTGGGCTTCCTCAGCCTTCCTTCCAGCAAGGTGCAGGTTCTGTCACTGCAGCCTAGCCATGGGAAGCAGTTCCTGGACTAGCTGCTTGAAGTAATTTAGGCAGATCATTTTGATCAGGGCCTACTGAAATGCATCATAGAATGGTTTGGGTTGGAAGGGATCTTAAAGACCAGCTGTTGCCAGCTCCCCCCGTGCCAGCGTGAGGGTTGCTTCAGCATCCTCGTGTGGGCTGCTGCCATGCAGTGCAGGTTTGTTGGCACTGCAGAGCGGGCTGTGAGCGTGTCCAGCCGCGCGGGGGACAGCCCAGCGCAGCCCCTCGCTACACCAACCGGTCACTTTGCTTGGCAGGCATGTTTGCTAACTCATGGTGAAAGAAGATGACGCTGGCACAATCTGACTGCTGCTCCCCAGGGAGCCCTACAGCAGTCTCAGATTTAAGCAGACAGGTGCAGTTTACAATCTTTAAAGAAATCAGGTGAAAAGACTACTTTTTTTTTTTTTTTTACTTTCATTCCTTGGAACTCTCTGTGTAAATGTGCAGATGAATTGTTCATAAATCCTGTATCTCCACATCCTGAAAACGCATTACAGCCAGGCTATATCCTGCTGTCTATCACTTAAAATCTGTGCAAGGCTGCATTAAAATACCCAATGTTTCTAATGCCTGGGAGAGGTGACAGTCAAAGCTACCGGTAAGCTCACTGACAGTGCTTTCTGAAGCTGTAGGTTTGATAGATCCGGGCTTTACCTTTCTTGCGGTGCTGTGACTCGCTGCCAGTCTGCTACAGGGAGGCCGGGCTCGGAGGAGCGACCGGCCGGGCCAGGGCCCGCCCTTCACCCGCCTCCCCGGCTGCCGGCGGAGCTCACGGCTCTCACCTGCCGCGAAGGAGACTTCCCAAAACACTTCCCGTGGAAACTTTAGCTGGGGGAACAAAAAACAAAGTCGTCAGAAGCAGCGTATTATTATTAGGTCTTAATTCTTTTAGCTACGATAGTAAAATGTACCTCCTGGAAAAGCTTCAACTCTTCTGATGGTCATGCACATTACTAGTGAATGCCGTGAAAAGGGCAGGTAGAAGTGCTCTCTGACTTTCCGCAGCAACGAACCACGGTGCCGGGGCCGGCAGAGCGGGCGTGTTTCAGAGCCCCGGGCTGCGGTAGTTCCTCCCTGAGACGTTCCATGCTGAGAGGGCTCGGGAAGCGAGACGGCGGCTGCCGCCGGGTCGGGGAAGAGTGCGGACGCGCCCGCGGGTGTCGTATGCGTGAGGCGTCAACCGCCGCCCGCCCCGGCCGCTTGGCGGGGAGAGCCTAGCAGGGGCCAGCCCACCCTGCTCCCATGGCGGCGGCCCCGGGCCACAGGCGGGGGAAGCCTCCGAGGGGCCAGGCGGGGCGGGCGATGTTCCCGCAGCCGGAGGCGCCCGCCGGCGTCCCGGGTCCCGCATACGGCGGCGGCCGACGCCGCCCGGCCCCGCCGCGGCCCCGCCACGTCCGCACCATCTTCGAGGCACCTCCGGGGCCGCCGGAGCCGCCGCACCGCTTCGGGCCGGCGGCGGGAACGTGGTGCGACCTCTGCTGCCGCTTCGTCCTCTCGCAGGGCCTGCGCTGCGCCGGTGAGCGCCCGGCCGGGCCACCCGCGGGGAACAGGCGGCGGGGGCGGGGAACGGCGGGGTCACGCTCGGCGCTGGCGGCGGGCTGGGGGGGGCTGGGAGGGGCCGGATTTTATGACACGGAGGGTTCGGCGCCTTGGAGGCTCGGGGCCGGTGCCCCCCGGTTGGCGGCAGTGGCGCAGGAAGCATTCCTCAGCCGGCCCAAGCGGGAGCGTGGATGCCCGCACACGAGGCGCTGGAGCACGAGGGCTGCCGGCTGGGTGCTGGCGTAGGCTGGGTGACGGCATAGCACGCGGTGATGGCGTCACACGAGGTTATGGCGTAGCACGGGGCGGTGGTGTAGCAGGGGTGCAGTGTGATGCAAGTAAAAGTGCTCCGTCTCACCCAATGGGGGTGTAGGCAGTGCAGGTTAGAGCAGGGCTCTTGTGGCTCCCACCGTTGGGAAAAACCACACGGTCTTCTCCCTGGACCTTCGGGCAGGAAGATGAGGCAGCTGTGCCTTGGAGCACTGGATGTCCCATGTGCACACCACTTCCATGTCCTTTTGCTGTCTGGTCTCCGATTCATAGTAGGCAGAAGTGTGTTTTCCTTTTCTTGTGTAGAAAATCACTTCTCTTCAGCCCTTTCATTACTGCTGTGATTCTCTTTAGTACAGTGATGTCAGTCACCTGCTAGCTCCTGCTCTTTATAGTAGGAGAAAATACATATCATCCAGTGCTGGTGAAAAGTCTTCTTTTGCCATTCCTTGGTTTGAAAAGCATTTGGCCACACTGTTGGGTTCTATGGTGACCTCAAGAGCGATTTCAGCCTGGAACCTGCAAGGGTGCTCACTTCTCTGGCTGCTCCTTCCCCGTGGCTGCAATGCTGCTGTAATTCTTAGGACAACCTAGTGTTATCCCTAGTGCAGTGACATCTTAGGGTGTGTGGTTTGCTTTGGATTTATGTCACTGATCCTTTGCTTAACAGATGATATTTGAAACATACAGTGGGACAGAAAGGAGATGTAATAACCTCATACTGGCCTCTGCTGAGATACAAAATTTCTGTTATGTTCTCACAGTTACGCTCACTTTCAGTAGCTCTAATTTTACACTTACTCTTGCAATGGAAATACTTTTGCTGCGAAAATAAAGTGTTTTTTATTTCTCATTTACGTTAGTGCACTGTTTGTTCTGACAGGATGTATAGTGCACTGCTGTGAAAACAGATCTTAATAATATTTTTTTGTTTTATGATCAAACGCTTCATGGCAAGAACTTCGAGTGTCAAAGTGGATTATGTATCTTCCAGCAATGTTTTCTCAGAACGATTGCAGCTTACAATGTTTTTCCTTCTCCTCCATGGCAAGCTCCATTTTATGAGGCATGGTACATCAAGCTGCTCTCTTAAATTGCTGTTTAAGTAGCAGAGGAGGCATTCAACATTTATGACCTAGCATGAATATAATATTTAAAAGCTTCAAAGTGCTATGGAGATGAAAGGAAGCAGTATCTAAAGCACACAAGAATTGCTGCCAGAACCTTGGTTCTTTCCCAGTTTGCAGGCACACCAGTGAGCCAGACTGATGAACAGATCTGGCTGAAAATTGGCTGAGGGCAATGAAACTGGTGGCTGTGTCAGGACAGCTCAGAGGCGTGAAGGAACGTGTGGCCAGCTGCCCGTGTGGCTCAGAGCTGCTAAATCCACTCTGTGGCGAGACATCAGCCTGCACCCATAGTCCACGCTCCTCTGTGAGTAAGTGATACAGAAGAAAAATATGTCCCCTGCTTTGGAAAGCTGGCAGACACAGCTGTCTGTGCTCAGCATCTAAAGTGTGTCTGAACTGGCCTTGAGAGCTGCAGCAGATCCATCTGGGACTACAGCTGGATTTGTGACCGCTGTGGTAGCATCCGTGTAAATGCCATGGTCTCCTTTGGGTATCTCTTGTGAAGCAGGGATTACAACTGAGGTTAAAATTGCAAGTACCTTTCGAAGATTTTAATCTGCCTGGCAAGGTATGACAAACCTAAAGGTTCCCCAGGAACTCTGTGTCTTCCAGAGGCCACAAGTGGTTAGGGATTTTCATTTCATGTCATCTAAAAAGCAAAATGCAACAAGATCTTCTAGATGGTCCACTGCTGATAAAAAGAGAGAGCTATGTACTAAATTGTCATGATTCTGACTCACAAAGACATACTTATTTATTTAAATTACCCTGTTTGAGTATTGGCTGAAGTCAGTTCTCACTAGGTCCTAGGTCATTGCCCTCAGACAAGATCAGAGTCAGAGGTGCTAAATTTGGTCATAAGAATTAAAAAGCAGAGAAATTCCCCCAAGGATAGGGACATAGTCAAAGGACATAGCAAAGGGGTAATTTTGAAGTATTTAGGTGCAGCCTTTTTTCTAAGAGGAAAGATGTGTGACATCTTTGTGCGAGCTGGGGTTTCCTTTGAGTTTCTCTGCCTGCCTTCCACACAGGGAGGGGGAAGATTCCCAAGCTGATCTTCAGCAGAGGCTAGACTTCTCTTCTGTCATTTCACAGTGGGACTGTGGTCATCTTTGGGTTTTTGTACACTCCTCGGTACACATCATTAAGTGAGGTGGGATTCCTGGAATGAATAAAGAATGACCGAGAAAAGGTCTTTCTGCCTTTTGTGAGATTTTCGTTTGTAATTCCTAAGTTTGTTTTCAGGCTTCTGCTGAAAATTGGAAAAAATTCTTCCGTATAACGCAGGGAAGAAAGATCAGAATGGAAAAAAAATAAGGAGATTAATGATCATCTGTTTCAATGCAGTGCACAAGGTGCACATTATTCAAGCAACTTACTTCTTGGATGAAAAATAAGGCAGCACTGATGTTTCTGGACCTCAGCCCAGGAAGAAAGCCAAGTGTAATGAAATACCTCTGAAAAGGATGCTTTGTAGTATCTGAGCTTTCGCTGTTGTTTTGGATTCCTTTTCAAGAGAGACTTAATTGGTTTAGCAGTCCAGACTCGCTCTGCTATTCACCTTTTCACCTCTATTATTTGGGGTAAAAACCTGGTGATGCTGTGCAGATGCAGAACACCGTTGCCTGGCCTGTCTCTCTGCACAGTCATTTGAAACACAAACAGTCAGGATTATTCCTGCTCATATTCATTCCTAGCATTCAGTTTTTCTTTCAATCTGAGAGTGTTCTGCAGTGAAAATTCTCAGTTTCTTATGTCATATTGATGGTTTCATGGTGTGTAGCATCATGCAGTGTAGGAGCCCTGGAGTTGTTGCACTGTTTGGCTGAATCATTTGGCATTTGAAAAATGAGGCATTTCTCATGGTTTTAGATGCTAATATTACCAGGCTTTGGAATATGGTTTCTGAACAGTTTTACTTTCCCCATAGTCTGGTCAAGGGACTGGGTGTACATAGGTGTTGGAGGCATGAAAGGAATTACATTGTGGACTAATTGCTCTGGACTTCCAAGTTAATTTCTGTAACTTTTCTTTTACCTTGCATTTTGACACTTTTATTTCTGATGCACTTTTTCATTGAACCGAACAGAAAAGTTCCTAGGCCTTTTCAGAAACTTTACTCTTCATCTAAGAGAATACAGAGAAATTATAGGACCTACATGACTTTTGGTTGAAACTTTCTGAAGATACTTAAACAGATGGTATTCAGAGGTACCATAAAAACCAGGTTGTTCCTTTCCAGTATTTAGTGGTGAGGCATGGTTCTTAAACTAAGTCTCATGGTGTAACCAAAGCATTCGTGGATGCTTTTGTTAAAAGCATGATCTTGATTAACTGGTATTTATTACTCTTACCAAGGCAGGTTACCTGTGTAACAACATGCATATTGGTGTGTGTGTTGGGTTTATGTGACAAGATGGGTGAAGCTGCAGGAGTGACCAGGACACTGTAATACTCTAAGGACCTTGCAACGCCGTCAGAGACTCACAAGTATTTGTTGTGTGCTAAAGGGAAAAATAGAGTATTTCTGTCAGATTTCGGGTGGCTGACGTCCTTTGTGAGGGTGCAACTGATGAGCATCAAATCAGTGGGTATCCCTTAAATACTAGTTGGAAGTGATGCCCCTCAGCCTGTTTCCTCCTTGCCTATAATGTTACTTTCTATACCTGTGGCATTACACCTGTAATATTATCTGGGTGTCGTGTGATCTGTGCTCAGGTGGACACCCCTGTGTCTGTAGCCTCTCCAGTTGCAAGGTGCTCTGCAGAGGTGCAGAAGCCCATGGGAGCAGATAAGACTCCAAGTGTCCTCTTCCTCTCAAATCTACCAGGCAGTCATTTCAGCTTTGTTCACTGAAACTTCTCTACATCCTTTTTTACCCACTTTTCAGACTTTGTTTTTCAAGTGACCTTCCCTTGGGAACTGTATAGCACAGTTTCAGGGCCTATCAAGGCCTTCTGTTTTGTTTTTTTTTTCTCTGCTGAAATGGGTGTTTTGTTCAATTTCTAGCATTTTTTTATATTGGCTCTGAATATTCAGTAGCTGATCTGTAAAAACAAACAAAACCCCAAACAAAAATCCAAGCCCTTATCCCCTTAGAACAAATCAGGGTGTATTATCTAAATGCCTCCTAACTGCCAGGAATGGGAAAAGGATAGATTCCCCCTTACAGAAATGAGGGTAAAATGTGGAGGGAAAGAGCAAATAAGGGGTTAATGATTTATTTTTTTTTTTTCCCCTGCAGAAGGATATTTTTTTGACTACCAAATTTGTGTGGCTTCTTTTTTCATGTTTTAAAGGAGAGGATAGACATTGTCCGCTACCTCTGCAGTAGGAGTATGTTCATATTTAATCACATGTAATGAAGGGGTTAAGTTGCTAAGGCTACTTCTAGAGTTACAACTTGAATTGTATAAATGGTTCAGGGTAAGTAGCCTCTGGAGGTTATACCTAAAGAGTGAGAAGTGGGGAAGGGGAATTAGAAATAGTGGCAGTGGCAGCCTGCCTCCCTTTTCCATTCTTTCTGCGGAGAGTTGCTTAACGATGTGCAGTTCCCCAAATTTTCTTTATTTTCTTTTAAATCCAGAATTACCAGATTTTCTCAGAATCCATAGGAGATGGAGCAGCAACAGGTGTTTGGGTTGTGCTGGTGGAGCTCAGCTCAGAGCAGGCCCCTGGTTCCTCCCTGTTGGGTTTGAAGAGACACAGGTGATCTGCTGCCCCAGTGGGACATTTGCTGGAGCTCATAGGGCTGGTGGAGCTGGAGGCTACTGTGCCTGGTGCAGGGAGGAAAGAAAAGGTGGGGAGGTGGAGACCAAGAAGCAGCTTCCATGGAGCTTACTCTTCAAGGCTAATGCTTCCTGGCTTCCTCAGTTTCTCTGCACCTCCTGGGACATGTCCATGGTATCCACAGCCACACTAAGGCTCCCACTGCTGCAAAGCTGAGGCCTTCCACCCCTCCCTGTTTAGAGGCAGCAATAACTCCTCACTGAGTTCCTTGGTTACTATGGATCCTTTTTTCTTGGCCTCTGACATTCCTCTTCCTGTGTGTCCCGTCTTCCACCACTAAATTGTACACTTTCATACATAGAGGCTTTCACCCATTCTCTGAGCATCTCTTTCCTTGTTCTTGTTTTCATTGTCTTATGAATGATTAATTATTAATTGTGGTGTCCTTCAGAGTTTGGGTGTCTCAGCTAACAGTACTAGGGGTCTACAGAGAATACAAGCAGTTGTTACTTAGATTGTGTAGCAGTAAAGAGAAACATTTTTAAAATCGCCCCATAACATTCAGATTCCAACACTGAAATGCTCTGAAAATGCTGCATGGTTTTTTCATTTTTCTTCTTCCTCACATGCTTTGGAGCCACTCTGTAGGGAGCTCTTGCAGAGGCTGCTGTGAGTGGGCAGGAGCCTTCTCTGCCCAGGGCATCTTGACATGGAGATACCCTCTTTCATTTTGCATGCAGGGTGAAAGGAGGCCAGATGCCCTAAGTCTTGGTTTCCAACACACCAGTATTTGAGAGCTGATACTGGAGTAGAAAAGAGTCTGCTAATGAAAAAGTGATAAAACAGGTGTTTCTGCAGGCAGTGTTCATAACCTGGGATGTCTTCAAGATGTGTAATAAAACATCAAAGCAACGATCTTTTTTACAAAAACAAGATCTTAGTAATAAAAATGTTGCCATTACTCACCAGGATGATGCCTCCTGATTGTCTGCTTGCTGCAAAAGCCCTGGGGAGCTGAGGAGAAACTTGACCTTGTCACGTGAAAGCTTTGGAGAGTTTGCAGTGTATTGGTGCCTGTTTTATACAGTCTTACCACGCTCCAAGTTCAACAGATGGTTAGCACTGCTTGGCCAGGAATTTGGGGCATTGTGGGAAGTAATGATTCAGGTGCCTTGTAAATTACATTGCGCCTGCATACTATTTAGATACTGCTAGTATCTGTGCTTTTAACACACTGAGGAAAAATGTAAAGCTGAACTTTGTACTGGATAATGTATTTTTTCATAAATTACTAACATAGTTAATTGCTAAGTGGGTTTTTTCCCTGATTTTTTTTGTTGTTGTTTTTCTTTTGCTGTTGGCAATCGGAGCTCTTGGCCATGCTAAGCCCTTGACAGACAATGTGCTTGCACAGGAAGGAGCAGCCCCCGCTCTGAAGTGCTACGAGTGAGGCAGATACAGATGAAAGGACTGAGAGGTGAAGTGACTTTTTCAAGGTTACCCAGGAGGTCACTGGCCAAGCCAGCATTAGAGCTCAGCTTTTGTCCAGGAACTGTAGTCATCTCTTCCTTCTGTTGTGAAGTAGCATTGACCAGAAAACTCCAGCCTGCTTGGATGGATCTCTTTATCCAGACAGTTAAATGTGGGTCAGCAGCACACACAACCAGAAAAAAATAGCAATGCTGGGTTTTGGCCAGGTGGCTTTATGAGCTGCTAGACATGTCTGTTTTATCCACACCATACTAAGTACTGAGGGATGCTTTTTTTGATTTTGCTCACTGAAGGAAGAGCAGCTCATATATAGTAGTAGCGTGGGTACAATAGCCTGGCAGTGAGTGTAGGAGCTTGGAAGAAAGTATTAAGGGCTACACTGAAAGCTGAACTCTGTAATATCTCTTTTGTGTGTTTTTTCTCTTCTACTCTAGTTCTAAGCATTCGCCTATTATCTAGCAGCCGCCGTGGTTGAAGTAAGAAACATCCTGCTCTTCTAAGAGAGGATAGACATACAAGGTTCAGCCTTGTTAATCTGAAGTGCAAACAGCATGTAATCACTCATACTACACGCAGAGATCTAAAGAAGAATGTTCACATCTTTCTAGGACCCCAAAAATGATCAGGCCTTTTTTTTTTTTTTTAAGCAGACCAGATTAGGATGTGTAAGTGTATTGTTTTAGCAACATTTAGAACTTACTTTTGCTTTTCTGCCCCGATCTGATTTCCCTTAGTGATAGTTCTGTGCAAGCTCTCACTGAGAAGTCTACTAATTTTGGCACAGAGTCACACGAAGCCCACAGGCAAGTTGGTCTGTCATCCACCAAGTCAAATCTTATGTGTCAAACCATGTTACAAGGCATCTCAGTAACGTCTCTCCAGCGCTAGCCTTGAGTTTCATTTTCCCTGTACTCTGGAGTGTAGCTGTGTATGTACAAAGATATTTTTCCTAAAGACTGTTCAGTTATTTTCCTGAATTTACTGGCACTAGTATAATACCTATTACATAGCTAAAATTAACACTAGCCTATTGTTTTCACATAGCAACATTATTCTCCGCATTTAGCTTTTTGAACTTATATTCAGCTTTAATTCTGAAGCACAAAGCTACATACATACATACATATGGTAAGCCTGTAACCAAACTACATTAAAAATGGCAATGTGCATCACATTTTACTGGCAACCATCTCTGGGAAGTAGTGCATTATCCTGATCCCCAGCTGGACCAGCACAGCAATGCCCTCTCTCACACACTGGCTTCCATTACAATACTGTGCCTCTGCACATTTGCAGCATCTGGAAAGGAACACAAAGCAAATTACAACAGATTTTACAGGCTGAAGGAAACAGGTAACAACTGTGCTGTATGATGGATGGTACTGAAAAGAATCAAGCAGAAATAGTGCTGAAATACACGAAGATATGTTCTTTTGCATTTGACAATAGATGTAAATATTTAATGATAGAGTAATATGTTGTAGAGTGAAGTAAGAACTAACCAGATGCAAACAAATTTGCTTTGGCACTGTGATTTTCTTCCTCAAAATCCAGGATGTGCTTCATTGGAGCTACTACTCAGAAGAAACCTTCCTACTCCCTATTTAATAAGGGGAGAAATCCAGATATTCCCCAATACATAGCCTGCAGAAATAAGCCATTTATCTCAGAGGACCTTGAGACGTGACTGATAGGCTGAATTTGTGTTACATACTTATTTTGAGTAAACATCACTTAAGGCCTGAAGAAAATTAACCAAACTCCCACTGTATTTGGAGAGTTCTTCTGTGTGTTTGTGTCAGAGCTCTGTAACAGGACCTGCAGTTGTTGATTGTCTGCTCTGGGTTCAGTCACTCTGGGTTTTGTCCTCCATCCCTGACAGAAATGACATACTTGAAAAACCTCCAGGATTTCCATTTCCAATGTGTGCCACAGAAGAGTCAGGACACTGCTTCTTGTCCCCATTGCTTCTCAGAGCCAGCACCCTGAAGGACCAATACTCTCCCAGCTTTTGATCTGCTTTCCACAGTGGCATCCTGGCTTCTTTGGAAGGTGTGCAGGACACAATTCATCTTGTGGATTTTACAGCCTTACTGCAGGATGGGGATAAATATGTGCAAGAGGCCCATGTCTTTCTCTAGTGATGGTGAAGGGTGCCATGACAAGCAGCATAGCTGCAGACATCTGTAGTCAGTTAGACAAAGGCCAACTACCTGCTCATATAGAGAGGCTTCCATAGGCCCGTGAAAAAGGGATTGAAACTGCTCATGATCACTTAATGCTCATTTGCTTCCTCTACATTTTGGATGAGTTTCATCCAAGTTTCATGCTGTTTCCTTTAAAAATTAATTCTAATCATAGGAATGTGTCTGGACTAGAAGCGTTTTTTGCAGAAAATAACATTGGATGGGAGTTTCTAGTGATACAGAAATGATAGTTGTTCAGTTTGATGTGCAGCAAGGTTTGGGTTGCATGATCTTTTTATGGTATTTTTGTCTCTTGGCATAATTGTCATCCGCAGTGCATTGTGTAAGGTTTTCAGCATTTTCCCCCTTTTGTCAGTTCTCTTATCACATTTATTACCTATCAGGATATAAATTATTGGGAGCCTTGATAACAGAGGATTGAACATGCAAAATACTTTTGATGTCACAGCTAAAAGTATGCCTATACAATTCTATTTTAACCTTATTCATATATCTGCAAAGGAATAGATCATTAAATCTGATAACAAACGTGTTTTACATCAGTTTGAGTACTACAGTTCTTCAGTTTCCATCTTTCAAGTGGAGGCAAGGTTTCAGAAGTTGCAGATTGCCAATCACTGGTTAATTTTTAATCCTTTATTTTTGTGTATGTGCAGCTGCTGTGAATCAAAAGTTTTTTTAGAAAGCCCACAAATATAGCTACTTCTTTGGATTAGGGAGGGATGAACAGCTGAGCTGGAAATCAGAAGTATTGTGCTAGTTTTGCTGAACTAAGATCAAATGCAGCAGTTTTTGGTTTCTTTACTTTTAGTAGTTGTACTGTGTTCTTTATAAGCTTCCTAGCAACTGCACAGCTTTGTCACACATGATGATGTTAGAAGTTCTGTTTTAGTATGAAATCTGTTATTCTTTGTCTTGACAGTGTCATGCAAATGCAGTAGTGCTGAAGCCTAGGGGCTAGCTAGGCAGGACCCCTCTTGCTCCTTGGATAAAACCTACTCTGACACACAGCTGAACAGGGTTTAAGGAAGGTCATGGCTTTTGTTTACAATTTATAGATAAATATGTTGTATACATTCAGTTCTGTCCACTGCGTAGATACAGTGTTTCTCTACATAGCCCAGTTCTGGATTGCTAAAATCTTTCAGTCCATTTCAGATCTCTGTCAGTGAAGGGAAACAGTCCATGGAGGTCTGGAAGTCTGTTCCCCCTTCTCTGGAAGTTCAAGCACCATCTGTATGGAAAATACCCTTGAGAAGACTGGCTCATGCACGCCCCTCCACAATGAACTCTGCCTGTTGGTGTGGCATATAGTGCAGTGTCACACACCCACAGTGTGACACGTTGGAAAGACACTCGACTTTTTGCAAGGGCATGTAGTGATAGGATTAGGGGGAACAGTTTCAAACTGAAAGAAAGTAGATTTAGATTAGATATTAGGAAGAAATTCTTTGCTGCGAGGGTGGTGAGACACTGGAACAGGTTGCCCAGAGAAGTTGTGGATGCCCCATCCCTGGAAGTGTTCAAGGCCAGGTTGGATGAGGCTTGAGCAACCTGATCTAGTGGGAGGTGTCCCTGCACATGCAGAGGCTTAGAACTAGATGATCTTTAAGGTCCCTTCCAACCCAAACTGTTCTGTGATTCTGTAATTCTATGATACCACCTCATTTTCCAGGTGCATTATTGTCCCTATGAAGAGTGCAAAAAGTCATTTTCAGCCCTGCTAATAGGGATGTTTGCTACAGCAGGCAAGCAGACAATCCTTAATACATTTGACTTTTCCTACACGTGGTTCCCACTGTGAATGGATGTGTGGGGGTCTTTGCTCCTGAAACCATACTAAACGGAGAAGTTCCAGTTAAGTCAAAGCAAATGAAATCCTTTGCTCATCCCAGTAATTTGCTACCTAAGAACTGTGATGAGTGGAAATAGCAGTAACTTCTCACCGAGGAAAGATGCTTTTCTGCCCCTGAGCAGAGAAAATTCTGCATCTGCCTCGCATCTGGTGCCACTGCCTGTGCTCCTGCTCATTGTTAAAACTTAATTTTTATGGTATCTCAGCACTGCTGTGTTGCTCCAACAAATGCTTATCAGCAGAATTTGCTTTAAAACTACATAAACTCATGGCAACCCAAGATAATATTCCCAATCAGATACCACTGTTTTTGACAGTTCATTGTTTAAGAGTATTTTATGTAACAATGAGGGTTTGTTGTTTGTTTTTGGTTTTTTCCTAGTTTTCTGAGCTCCAGCAGCAGGCATGGGTTGGCTGTGGTAGGGCAGCCACTGGGTCGTTGTGTAGCTCTGATCAGAGCTGGGGTAGGCAGGGATGTGTCTAAACTGCTGGATGTTTCTTGAGCACCCCTTTGCTTTCTGACTGCACAAGTTTCCATGTGGGATGCAGGTTGTGGGGCAGATGCTGAGAGCAGTGTGGTGTGCCCAGCTCTCCTGGCAAGGTGGTAGCTTGCTGCACATCCCGGCCCGTGGCTGGACAGTGTGTGGGATGGGCAGCACACACATGGAGTCTGTATGTGCTGTTTCTGCCCTTCGCAGAGGCCTGCTGAGATCTGACCTTTGCACCATTGTGGGGAAGTGGGAGGTCAGAGGCTGCCCGCAGAGCAGAGGAGGCAGCTGTTCACCTCCCTTCCCAGGCAGGTGGGATGGCAGCACAGGCAGCAATGATTTCCTCCCTTCCTCCAGCACACAGCTCAAATGAGCTGAGAATGACCTGGAGGTTGAAATCTGCTGCAGAGAAAAGCCTTACATGGCTTTTTTCCTTAAAGGGAGGCAGGGATCAAGAGCGTAACTCTGCTCACATTCCAGGTCCTTCTGTCCTCCTTGGAAAGCATCTCCACACGCTGTTTCTTTTTCAGGGTAGATTGAAAGGTACACATGTAGCCCAGTGTAGTACCTTTTTAATACATTGAATTCTTAAATTTAGTAATGCTTGAGTATAGTGTACGCAGTGGAGTTGTCTTCGGAGGGGCCGTGTGAGCTCTCCCTTGCCCAGCTGATGCACTGATGCAGGCTGACAGCAGTTGGTCGCTGTGCAGAGCACGGGGGCTCCGATTCTAAAGATAAAAGTTCAGGTTGAGAGCAACCCTCATCATCATCATCATCACAGGGCCCTCATCCATGAGCTGTGGGGGACAAGCTGTCGTCCAGCAGCTCTATGTTTTGGCTTAACTAGAGCCTAGAAATGTGATGGAGGAGTCATGAAATTATTGCAAAGCTAACTGCCTCTACTGTTCAGTTCAGCTTGAATTCAGGTCCATATCCTCATCTATATTAGCTAATTCTTTGCATTGCATAATTGTCATATTTGTTTAACTGACTTTTTTGGTATAGACTGGGTTCTGTTTGCCTTAAAGTAACAGGCAACATTTTACACTCTTGCCCATTTTTGGTTCCAGTAAGGTACTAAACACTGCAAGGTGTAAACCTCCACTGGTTTGTTATTCCCATCAGCAGAGTCAGTTTACCCCTTTATATTGTTATATTCTGACATGTTTTACTGCATGCATTACTTGAAGCCTCATAAAATACCAGTATAACAAAAATACTTCATCAGTGTTTTCTGTTAAGTGAAAAAAAAAGTATTCCTACGCCTTTCATATCCTGCTAAAGATTATACATATATACTATATGGATTCTTTATCGAATTATAAAACTAGTCATTTTAACATATTCAGTTAGGGGCTGAAACAATATGGGTTTTTTTTTAATGCCACTTCCATTTTCATTAAATTCTTCTATATATAACTTTCAGGAAAAGAATGTCATTGTTTGTTGCAGTATTTGGCAGATGCTCTTAAACAGTCAAACCTGTGCTGTTCCCTGAAAGAAGCAAGTGAGCTCTTGGGCCTTTAACTCTGCTCCTTGCATGTGCTGAATTGGGTGGCAGACCTCCTACTTGTGCTAAAACCGTCACTTTGCTGCTAAATTCCTACTGGTATGTCGGGGTGGAGCTCCAACAAGAGACAAATCCGGCAGCCTGAGTCCTGCCTTCTGCTCTTTCATGGACACTGGCTGAAGAATTGTGGCAGATACAGTATAAATGGAAATGTCTGTTTGTTTCCAGAGACGTACTGACCAGGAGAAATGCAATCTATCTAGCTTGGTCCTGAGAAGTAGCAGTATGCTAAAAATGTTGTATGTATAAAATGGGCTTAAATACTTCACATGTTTTAGCATAGGAAAATACATTGTGAATTCTAGGAGTTATTAGCGGCGTGCTGTGAACGTAGCTGGTGCAACAAAGCCCTTACTTTCTGTAGTTTAAATAAAAGGATCTTTGTTTCATAATTACATTAGTCTTGGTTTTCAGTGTTTTCTACCCTCCAGATCTAGCAGAAGACGACAAAAAAATCAATATGTGAGAAGCTGAAGAGAAACTTGTGACATAGTCGAGGAAATCATACTAAGCTTGGGAAATGGTTAAGTAGCATTGCTGTTAAAATGTGTATGCTAGAATTTGTGATAGATGTTTGAGGGGACATATATTTATAGCATCTCTGGATTTACAATTTAATATGTATCATGCTTGAAGTATCTAAGCCCTGAGATGCTGTTAATTTCTTTGGATAGCAATATGTTGATATGTGCTCAATTCTTAAGTAAACAGTGGCAGTGAATGATTTGACTCATATTTGCCGTTATGAGTAAACATTGCATTTTTAGCACCTCCTGCATCTATAGAAATCTCTGTTAAATTTACTGCTAAGAACCTTCATAAGCAGGTCTTGGACAAACACTCTCTCTGGAGAAAATGCTGTTATTTTAAATCAAGGGCTTTTGAGAGGGGATTTGTCCTTGTCAGTTTTGGAGCTTCTTTGTTTACAGCCTAGAAAAGGTAGGTAGAGATGAACAAATGAGCCCTTCAAAACCTTTCTGTGGAAAACATGTCTTGTTTTAACATCACTGGAAACACAGTGCCAGGTTATGACTCTGAAGCATTGGTCTTTGTTTAGCCAAAGCATCTATTAATATAGCTGCTTCTCGTAATGAAGAGGGAGGTCTGGAGGGCTCGGAGCGGAGTGACGGAGAGGGAGGGGATTTGGGACTAACAGGTGGTCCTGAGACGTGCTGGCTGACGCTGAGCTCAGAGCGAGTGCACGCTGTGTGAGTGTTCATGGGCTTTCCTCTCTCCGTCTGGATACATGTGTCTGTTGTTCCTGGAGAAGCTGTGGAGCCCTTTCAGCCATGGCGATAAGAAGTGACTTGAGGAAAACCATCAGGAGGATAGCACGTTTTTTTTACTGGTTTCCTAAATCATTGAGCGGTTCAAGGAGGAGAGCAGTAAAACTTCTCTGGAAGTCTGCGGGTAAGTCTGTTGCTATGTGCCTTAAGACATTTTTTCCTTCTAATAAGAAATACAGAGGGAAAAATAATTTATTTCCGTTCAGCTGGTTCAAACTTTTCCAGGCCAGCATTGTTTGCGCTTTTTCATTCTCTGAGACTCATTATTCAAAACTGTTAAAATATTTTGGAAAGGCAATAGAAAGTTTACTCAGATGAAGAATTCTCTTGCCGTTGTATAATTTATTCATAGTAATATTAATATTTTATTTGCTGTCTTGTTTTTGTAGACTTTATTTCTTCCTTAGGTATGTATAGAAGAGCTCTAATATGACTCAAATACCTGCCAGAAAATTATTGTAGTTGCCTTACTCAGTTAATTTATCTAGAAGGCTGTGTGAAGACAGAATTGACTGAAGACCTCAACTGATGGTACTAGTGTTTGCCCAAAGCAAGGAGCAGCTTAGGGAGGGCTTGTGTTGGGCAGTGATGCGCTGCCCTTCATTTCCATTTTGTCAGCTGCAGGGCAGTGCCACCCAGCTCACCGGGTAGTAAAAGGCATCATTCCTAACCACAGCTCTGCTTTGATCCTAGTCCAGTCCCAGTGGAGAAGTGTTTGCATCTATCGGATTAACATTATCAGGAACACCATGAATGCTCAAAGGCTGTCATGTCTGTCTAGAGTAGTCTGTTAATGCTGGGGCTGAGGTATGTTCTTGGGGAGGGAGGGTGGAGCAACATGCACTGCCATACCTTTGGAAGCTGAGTTCATTCTGTTTCTTCTTAAAAGATTCATTATACAAGACCAGTTTTCTTTTGACGAGGACTGTTTTGACTGGGGTGGTGAACTTGTCAATTCTGCCAGTGTTACAACATTAAAACCAAATTTCCATTTGTATGGGTGGGATTTGGGTCAGTTCTGCAGCTGAGCAATTTAGTGTTGTACTTCAAATAACAGATTTGTGACTCTGAGAGGGGAAGGCTAAGCTGGACCATCTGAAATCTATCACAGAAACATGTCTGAATGACATGTAACTTGTTCCTAGGTGAAAGAGTCCACGAGCTTCAGACATTCAGAGGGAAATCCCAGCTCACTTACATCTGCTGCAAAACTCCCCTTGACTAAAACTAGAGCTTCAGTTAACCTCTCTTTCACTATTGGTAATCTCAAGTCCTCCTACATCAGATCATCTTGAGATCTCTCAACACATCAGATCATTCCTGCATCTATTTTGTTAATTTAAAAGCATAAGTAGCTGAAAAGTATCAATAAATGTTATTGAGAGCTTTAATTGCTAGCTGAGTTACACACCTGAAATTGTTTACCTGCCAGTTATCTTTTCCCTCAGAACTACAAAAGAATCATTACACCCATGACTTGTAAGAAGAAACAACGTGAACTGTGACTGTGTTAAAAATACTTTTTTGTGGGCTTTCTCCCATCTCCCTCTACATCTACTGGTTTGAATAAGAATTGCCTTTCTACCCTCATTTTAATGTATGTATTGGCATCTCTTTTCAACTGAATTTGTGAACAATGTCAGAAGTGCCCTACATGCCCTTTTCTACCTGTGCAATGAGATGATTATCACAAAATCGTTTCGGTGGAAGGGTGAAATTTTAGCACAAAGTTGCATCCAAGCAGGGAAAAGCTCAGTGTGAAAATTCAACTCAAACTTCTCATAACTTCACAGAAGCCAATCTCAAATTAATCTGTAATAAACTGGAAGCTGAAGCCCTGGTGCTCCTCTTGCAGGGGAAGTGATACAGCTCCTGTTCACACAGACAACTCTTGTTTAATCTTTACAAAGACAGCAAGTGGTATGAAACCTTAGCTACACTGAAGTCCATAAACATTTCTGCCTTTTTATTGAGTGGCCAGAGTTTTCTTGGGTTCTTGAGGAACTACCAGATTACTCACATGCTGCTTTAACTCCGAAACAGCCCATTTTGGTAACTTCTAACCAAGCTGGCCTTCTATTCTTCTGATAGAGTTCTCCAACACATGAGCCTAGTCCAAGCAGTGCTGACCATCTAGATACCTTGGTACACAAAGAGTTCTGCCCTTGCCTCCAGCATACTGGAATTTTCCACTTGTTTATCTCTGCCTCTGCCTTTCTGCCAGTTTTTGCTCTTGTATTGGCACTAACACAATTTTCTGGTTGGGTCAGCCAGGATGATCCAGCAGAACAATTCTGCATTGCTAGGCTTCTTCCACAGATGAGTAACTCAGCTGATAATTACAACTTTCAAAAATACTGATAATTTTTAACCACCTATGCTCTAGCAAATAAATTAATGTTTTAACAACAAAGCTGAAACTTTCATAATGTGGATGTGTTAGGAAGAGTAGATACTACATTCTCTAACATGCTTTGTCATAGATTTCATGGCATTATACACCATTTGAACCAGGCACTGTGCCCCTGCAGTACCCTCAGAGTTGTTGCTTTTATTCTGCTTCTGTCACTCCATGTCTTAGAATGCCTTATGCTCTCTGCCTGACCCAGAAACAAGATCTGCTGAAGCACAAAATTAGTTTTTAAGTATGACAATGAATTTAGTACTGTTGTAGGTCACTGTGTTCAGGAAGTTGCATTTGATGCAATTTTAGGAAGAGCCATCAAAGCATAATTAGGTTGCTCTTCCTAAAAATCCTTAGTTTTCCACCTTGTTCTTGGATGTATACTTTGGGATTCTTGGCCACAGACTATTGCCTACAGCTAACATGCTACTTTATAAGCTCTAGAAGAAGGAAGAAAATTTGAGGGTGCTCTTTAGTAACTGGTTTTGATTGAGTTACTGAAGGACTAAAAAAATGTCTTAGGTGTGGTTCTGAATATACTGAGTGTAGCTGACAATATTTTAAGTGCCTGTAGTTTAATCATGGATATGTAACATTTTATAAGAGGCTTAAACTGAGGGATGTAGTATTTAGAGTTTTGTAGCCTCTATTTCTTTGAAATGTGTTTGGATTTTTTCCTGCAACATCATGTGACTGGAAGTTTTATGGTAAAATACATGACCAGAAGTCAGGGAGGGGTACTGAAACACAATGGACTTAGAAAAAAAATATCACAGAGGCCCATGGTAAGACTACAGAAAGCAGTGATCAAAAAAATCAAAACAGACAAGTGGCTCCTGTTTTCTCTGTTTTAGAGCAGAGGAAGAAGGTGAGGGATGATAAATGTAAAGCAGATAAAAGGATTTATTTATTTTTATTTTTTCATTCAGCATGTAATTAAATTGTGGAACTCATTACCAGAGGATGCTGCTGAGGTCAGGAATGTAACAAGATTTAAAGAGGGTCTGGAAGAATAAGAATATTCAATATTATGACAATGGAAGCTACAAGGAAAGCTTTAAAGAGACATAAATCTTCTTGCTTCAGGGTTTAAGCAAATTTTGAACAATTAGATATTAGTTTGAGATAATTTTGTGGCTCAGATCCCACAACTGTTACTGTTTCTTCCAAAGCAACTGGTGCTCACCCCTGGCAGAGATGACCTTGTGATCTGCACTGATTTAAACCCTTATCACATTTTTCAGACCTATGCAGGAGAAAACCAGGTTTTAGACCTGTTCAGAAAAGCATCTCATAATATCCTGTGGAAAACATGAAAAGCACCATAAAATGCTTGCTCTCACTTTTTTTACTTTGACGAAACTGCCCTGGTGGCAAACCCTGCTTGCTTTGAAGCCATTGTAATATGTAAATAAATACAGCAAATTAAGTCAGTTTGAGGTGGGCTATTTTGTGTAGTCATGTTTCTTGCCAATCCCACTGGCTCATGAAGAGCTTTATTCTTAGCTCTCAGCTGAGGAGGGTTCTCATCAGTTTGAGCTGCTGTCCTACTGGGTATGCTGGAAGGCTCTTTTGGAGAGCAGAAAGCAAGAAGTTACTGGAAAAATCTTTAACTTTTTCACACAGCCTGAAGTTGCGTTTTACCCTTTACTGTGGGTTGGCTTTTTTTCCAACTTTTCTGCTCTAGTGTGTTACTCCTTTAGTCCTTCTCTAACATTACAGTTAGTAGAGTATTTTTATTGATTTTTGAAGGATTTTTTAATGAGAACAGTCAAGCATCCACTATAAAATCCTGTTTATGTAAAAGTATGTGTTTTGCAAGATAAATGGAAACCTGTACAGAGGTGTGGTGATGGCCCTTAAACTTAGTACCTCCTAAAAGAATTCACTTATAAAGGTTTACCTGATCAGACAAAGACAAAAGTCAGCCTTTGAACTTTCTCTCCAAAATATATCCAGCTGACAAAATAAACCCATAACACACATGGGAAGGGAGAACATAATTTTAGTGTGATATGTCAATTTTGAATGGCTTAGTTTAAAATATGTGTGAATCAATTTCTTATTTTCATATTTGTCCAGCTAACATATGATGGCTTCTGCGCCTGTGTCCTTATGTGACCTCTTTAAGCAGGTTATTTTGGGAATAGTTTGGGTATGTACAGGTAGCACGTCTAGCATTTGTGAGACGATATAGCTGGAAAATTAATGAGCAGATTCTGTCACAATTTCTGTGTTCTTGTCAAAACCCAGCCAGTGAAAGCCACTGCCTCTGCTGCTCCCTCAGGCCAGTGGTGTGTCACACCTCTGCAGTCCCTATAGTCAGGTCTGTATCTCCTGCGTGGGTACCTGCAACTGCCCATTGGGCACCTATACGTCTTCCGTGGTTTTAATCAAAAAAGGTTCACCTTGGTGTCCCTGCAGTTTTCTGAGGCCTCAGTTCTCTTCTGAGGATCAGCTCCCCTGTGAACAGGAGTAGTGCTCTGTGGTGTGATGGATACATCAGGCCAAGCCAGGCCTTGCAGAGGTTGCAAGGGGGTACTCAGAAGGAGAGCGTCCATCTCCGGGAATGATGGAGAAAGTTTTGGCCCAACATAGATGATAAAAGGATTGTGGGAACTTTGCCTCTGGAGCATTCAAGCTCACATGGGTGGACAAGATGGTTGACCCAATACCCTTTGAGGGATTAATTAGCTCTGTTTGGGAGAGGGAGCAGAAGGGCACTGTCTCAGTGGAAGCCAGCTTGGATGTAAATCAGTTATATTTAAACCTAACATGGTAGCAGACAAGGTGAGCTTATAACTGCAGGTGGTGGTTCTGGAGAGTGGATCCATCAACCCTGGGTCACGTCTTGCTGGGACCTGCTGGGGGTGGGTAACCAAGGCTTCTGATCCAGCTCTTTGAGACTACTGTATCTCTTTATTTCCTGAACTTCTAATTCATGATTATGACATATAGTGCTGGAGATGGGTAGGGTACTGCAGCAGATTGGAAGCAGGTAGGAGATGATGGCCTTTTACCATCAGACCATGCATACAGGTCTCCTGCCTTCATTGCAACTGGGTGTAGTTTTAGTTCATATTTGTTAATCTACTTTGAACTTTTCAGTCCATTTGATTTTAATGTTCTTAGTCATCATTCAATTCTTAAATGTTCATTTCAGAATGCATAGATTATTAATAGAAGTGTGCCATTTAAAGATCCTTTGTGTAGTGAAAGCATGATTTTAGTTTCTAGTCTCCTTTTAAAAAACAGCTCTATGTGTGCTTTTCCTATCTTCTTTCATTTTAAGTGTATGTATATTTCATTTTTCTTGTGTGATTTCCTTAGAAGTGCACTTAGCTAGTTCTAGAGGAACCTATGCCAGAATCTGCAAGAAAAAAACATTTATTAACAAAATGAAAAAGAAGATGGGTATGGACGTCAGTGCTAACAGGTTATCAAGGTAGTTTAAAGTTAATTGTTGAAGGCTGCAGAAGACACACATCATACTGAGTGACTGGGCACTAAAACATAACTCAGTGTTGATAAATATGAGCTAAGCCGTATGGGGAAAACGCTGACTGCAGTGGCTTCTAATTTAGCTCTTATCACTTGGAAAACAGAATTAATCATGTGGACGGTTCTCTGAAGAGACTCTTTCCAATGTTCAAGGTAAAATGGAACCAAATATATGGAATTATTAGGGAAAAAGTAAAGTGAAAACCCAGAAAATCATGCCATGCCCCCACATCACATGAAGCTATTTGGTCACCCCACCCTCTTAGAAAGTTTACAGTAGTATTGAAGATACAAGAGAAGATTTTGGATTATCAAAGAGATCAGCAAACTCCTACAGACCAGGGCTTTTCCACTTGTTAAGTGGCAGCTGCAGGAGAATATTGTTCTGTGCTAATAAGAGCAGTGTGGAGAATTGAAAACAGCATAGTTGCTTACCATTTCTCATAGTGTGAAATGGCCAAACAAGAGGCTTAAAACAAGCCGCTCTTTCACATGCACAGGCAGGCACGTAATTCAGTTGTGGAACTGACTGACACAGGATGTTTAGGAGACTAGGAACATAAATGTATTTGAGAAGGGATTAGATAAATTCATGGAGGAAAGAGACATCAAGGGCTATTGAATACAAAGATGCAGATACAACCCCTGGCTCATTTGTTTGAAGTTGCAGAGTAGAAGAGCATAAGGGGGAAATATCACTCCAAAGTAACTTTTTTTCTCATGCATGTTCCCTAAGCATCTGCTGGCAGGTTCTTCCCAAGACAGGCTTCAGGCCTCCTGTCACAACCCGAGCAGGGCAACCCAGGGAGATTCAGATTGGACCCCCTTGCTTTCTAAACTCCATCTCAGAAAGGAGCCTCAGTGAGGCTGGATCCAACCTTTGTCTCAGAGCTGGCCCTTCCACAGAGGGTGATTAAAATGTCACAGTTCGAGGAAATGCTCAACCTCCAATACCCCTTGATCGGATTAAGGTGAAACGACACTCAAGGTCTGTATCTGAATATTAGGTTTAATTGAAAAATATAGAAGGAATACTGATTCTTCAGTTATTTCTCAGGCTGCACAATCATAAAGATTGTTTAGATCACAAAAGTCACAATACGTATATGTTCAAGCTGCACAACCTGAGAAAAAATCATAGGTAGGCCTTGTATTTCTTAATGATTTTAGGAAGGAAGAGAGAGAAAACAGGAGAAGAAAAGTTAGAGAGATAGATAACAGAAAATCACCAGTCCTGGATCCAGTGTTGGGCCAGCCAACGAGGGAGAGTTGGTGTCAGTGGGGCTCCCAAAGCCCACCATTGCAGCCCCCTCTTTTACAGTCCTAGTTTCCTTGTTTTGCAAGGGTGAGCAAGTGTGATTGAGGCAGAAGACTGAGCAGCTGGAGTGGGCCTCCGACCCCTCCACCCCTCGTTGTACATGCAAGCCAGTAGGCCATATGCAGGCCATCAGCATTGTCTCCATCCCTCAGGCAGGCCTTTTGGGATGCAAACGAGACTTTGTTACAATGGGGTTTTGACACCACTTCCCACAAGTGCAGGTCCTGAGGCCTGGTCCCTCACACCTCAATAGTTTTTTGGTCTAACCAGTCAGAAGAGACTCAGGGGGGACCTTATCACTCTCTTCAACTACCTGAAGTGAGGTTGTAGTCAGGTGGGGGCTGGGCTGTTTTTCCAGGCAACTAGCAACAAGACAAAAGGGCACTGCACCAGGGGAGGTTTAGGTTGGATGTTGGGAAGCACTTCCTCACAGAAAGGGTGATTAAACATTGGAATGGACTTCCCAGGGAAGTGGTGGAGGCACCATCCCTGGATGTGTTCAAGGAAAGACTGGATGTGGCACTTAGTGCCATGGTCTAGCTGATGTGGTGGTGTTAGTCATAGGCTGGACTTGATGATCTTAGAGGTCTTTTCCAGCCTTGGTAGTTCTGTGATTCTGTGATCTGTTACTGTGTTTTTCAAGTGAATACTGGTAAAGGCTAGGGGATACTTAAAGCTCTCTCACTATTGTTGTTTTCTGTGTTATTCTCCATCCATAAATAACCATTTAGCTTTTCCCTTATTTGTGAGTCTGTATTTTTCCAAGGGAGATGCATTCTGTTGGTGTTTTTTTGCCATAGTGGTTATAATTAACAGCTCTTACTGGTCACGTGGCTTTTGCAAATTGCATCATGTGTTGTTTCATCCCATTTCTCAGATAATTAGATGAGTTGAATGTGGCATCTCACTAAATTTCTTTTTCCTTGACTATACCAGTTTTGAGACAAGACCAATCTTTTTGCCTACTCTACCTCCCTTCCAAAGGAAAATCCTGATTTGTACCCAGAGAGTTACAGTTTTCATAAGCCTGTGATAAATGTAAGAAGAAAAAAAAAATCTGTTTAGACTGAACTTCATCTCATGGGCCTAATGGCAGCTTGGATGAGAATTACCAAAGTGGATGTCCATACCACATGAGAAATGTCAGTGTCACCAGGAATTGCAAATACATCCCATGCTTCTCATGGGCTTGTTCTTCTGAAGTACTTTGGAAGATTTAATTTTACTTTTTGTTTTTCTGCTGCCACATTTCTTGTTTCTTTTGCCAATGGTAAGCATAGTGGCTGGAAGATGCCATTTCTCTCTACTGCATCCCTTTGCAGCCCTGGGAGCTCACAGGGAGACAAGAGGAAGAGAAGAGGATGACCAGTTCTGTGCTTTAAGCTAAGTGACTCTCTAATATATCTGCTTCAAGGTCCACTGTCAGGGTGGGAATTATGACCTATAACATCTGAAATAAAAGCTGTGGATTGGTCATTTAGGAAGAGGATCATTAATAAATTAGTAGTGTGGAATTACATGTTTTAAAGAGATAATGCAACATTAGAGCCTGATATGTAAACATGGACTGAGCTAGGAGGCAGCATGCAAAAGCATGCTCAGAATTGAGCTGTACTCAGTGTTGGAGATGATCTGCACAAGCACAACTATTTTTGTATTAAGCTTCATTTAATTTGGTGGGTTTGATTCAACTTTTTTCTCATCTCACATTTAAACATAACAGCAGGTTTTGTCTGGCAGAAAGTTCAAGTTTTTGAATTTCATGTGATCTGTCAGTTGAAAGTCTGGCTTCTGTCATGCTAGGATATAATTACTGTTTTTATCTCCCCTAATAGAGTGATCGTTGATCCTTCAGCAGCAATTCAGAATGAACTCCCAATGGTGTGGCCAGGTAAAGCAGGTCATTCAGGTCTCTTCTGAGCTCTCAGGACTGCTTTTCTATAATCCATTCCCTCCGTGAACTGAAAGTGGTATCTCTTGTCCACTATTAATTCTAGGAAGAACAGGGAGTTTATTAACTCAGTTCTCGTCAGCTCCTCAGTAGCACAAGTGACTAGACCTATACCATACTTTTCTTTCCAGTTCTTACTTTTTGATCAGGTTTCTCCTGAAGGAAAACCAAAAGAAATTGCTGATTTGTGAGTTAACTGTATGCTGGCTGTTTTGGGGATTTAGCAATAGAGGGCACTAGAGTAAACGCTTTCAAAAAGTATTTTTTACCGGTTTTGCGTAGGGAAGAGAGTGCTCACTGTTTTTTTTTTGTTTTTGTTTTTGTTTACTTGGGATGGTGTCGCGGACCGAGATAGGTAAAGCCGCGACTCACACCCCCACCTCAGGGGATCGAGAGCTGAAGACCACTCCCCGTCACACCCACAAACAACGCTTAAGAATCAATAGATTTATTAAAGGCACTGAGGGTTTGGCAAGTCTGATATCAACGATCACACAGGGTCTATCTCTATGTATATCCACACCTATATATCCATATACCAACAGCTATACAACTATACATCTATATACCAATAACAACACACACAGAAAACAAGAGAGAACCTCCCCCCTTCCCCCCTGTTCCCGTTCCCGGACAGGGATAAGAGGGAAAGCCTGGAGAGAGCCTTTGGGAAATAGAAGAATATTGGAAAAGAGAAGTGAGTGTCTGGTATGTGTGAATATTATGTAGGAATGTTTGTAGGAATGTTAGTAAGATGTTCGCAATTCTCACCACCGGGGGGTACGGCTGAAGCCAATCCCTGGTCGGGATCCACGTCCTTTCCCTTGAGACTCTGGGCAAACGGTCCGTTCGGTACGTCCACACGCCAACAACCACAGGGAGCAGCGCCGCAACGGCACGGCAGCCTCCGCAGCGGTACGCTCACCGCGGCGGCTGGATCCGCATAGTATTCACGGAGCGCGCGTCTTCTTGCTCCTCCCTTTTTTTCCCGGTTCCGGCCCCGCCGTGCCTCCTGGGAGCTGTAGGCTGTAGTCTGTGCGCATGCGCCTGGTACCTCTGTCCTCTCCCCACGAGTGCCGGGGAGTGCATTACCAGGACTGGTCAGTAGATGTCGCTGGATTAAAGGCCATCATGGAGTCCGTCTCTCACATCTCACCCCGTGGCTTTTATGACAGCGACTTGGTTCCTGTGTGGTGTATGTTTGTGTCTGTATATGTATGTACATCTGTACCCTAGTAGGCTCTTGTCCAGACTCTTACCTCTTTCCCTGTTTGAAACAAACTTTTCATACAATCTTACGTATTTCATATCTACATATCTAAAACAACGTATATAACGTTTTATGCATGTTTCTGAGGGAACAATTCCCTATACAACATATATACTTATAAACTCATACATATATATAATACATAAGAAAAATATAAATAGAAAACCCATAATGAATATATTGGTGCACCATTAGTATCTTATTTACTGACCAAAACCCAAAGGGGAAATAGGTATAGAGACATGATGCTGTGTAGTAGGAGGCGTTGTGCAAACCATGGGGTGATCAAGTCCATAGTATGCACAAGGTACCTCACCCCTCAAAACCAGTGTCAGGCTGATCAGACCCTATTCTGGCTTGGGATGTCTCCGGTTCTTTGGGTTGTTGGTTTAGCATATACACATTGCTATATACAAGTATACAGATACACAGTTACAACCTATCTCTACAATCTGGCTTGCTTCATTCAACATGAAGTATCCAATTTGTACTGATTTTAAGTTGTTTGTTATTCATGTCGGATGCAACCCAGGTGTTTGAATTCACAGGCGTTTGCAGGGTCATTTTGACTTTCCCAATATTTGGCAGGTGTACCAGTACAGTCTGTCCTGGGTGTAGGGAAAATTTTTTCTTGTTGCAAGGCTTTCTTTGTGTCTCCTTTTCTTGAGTGGGTGATGTAGGAAAGAAAGCAGTTAGACGAGGACACCCGTTCACCCCCCATCTGTTATTTATGGTGGTGACTGCATATCGCAACCTTTCATCCCATTTGGAGTCCTGTGGGCGGATAAGGCTTTTGATTAACCCATTAGTACGTTCCACTATCCCATTTGCTTGGGGATAGTATGGCATATGAAATGTCCATTGGATGCCTTCACTTCTCGCCCACTGTTGTACCAGATGTGAAGTGAAGTGAGTGCCATTATCAGACTGAATATGTGTAGGTTTAGGTAATACCCCAAATACCCTTTCCAGGAAGCAAACTGTATTTTCACCATTTGCTTTAGAAACAGCTTCAGCACAAGTTAGACCTGATACCACTTCTACCATCACAATGATATACTGTTTGTTACCTGATTTGCGGAAAGGACCTATGTAGTCCACTTGCCAAGTAGACCACAAGGACTTTCCCTCTCGAATATGCAGAGTGTCAGCTGTCAGGGGATGCTTCCCCAACCGGATCTTACACAGATCACATTCAGAAATGATTGTTTTACACTGTTCACGGGTAACAGGCCATCCCCTGGTTTGTGCCTCCTTGTACAAATCAGAGATCCCTGAGTGACCCCTTTTACAGTGAAGCCATTCAAGCAATCGCTCCCACTCCTGATTTTCTTCTGCTGTTCTGATTTCCACTACATTGATTTTGGCCAGTTCATCAACATAGTTGTTCCACCTGCTGGCATCATTTTTCAGACTGGTCTGGTGAGCAGGAATCCACCCTACATGAAAGTTAGGATTTTTCTTGGCAATTTTTAGGATCTGTTGCCATTTTTCTTTCTGCCTCACTGGCACCCTGTTAATCTCCCAATTGTTCTGTTCCCAGAAAGTCATCCATTCCACACAGCCCTTGAAGACCGAAAAGGAATCTGTGTAGATGTACACAGCGTCCTTGGCGGCCTTTTCCCGTACAAACACATTGAGAACAGCATCCAGCTCCCCCACTTGTGCACTGCCCTTATCATGATTTATTATGCGTTCAGCCATGGAAGGTTTGACTGCAGCAGATTTGAAAAACCAGGTTTTACCCTCTCTTCTGGCTGACGCGTCTGTGAACCAGGCATTAATCATTTCACTTTTGTATTCGGGGGCCTCCTTAATAGGACTGGGAGTTTTCATTGTTAACTCTTTTTCCTCCATGGATTCAATGTGTTCCTGGATTTTTAGCTGTTTGTCCGGGCCTTCCTCTAGCTTGAAAAGACCGGAGTAGCACTCAATCTGGCTATACCATTTCCTGATTGTCCCCTTTTGGGCTATTCCCTCTGGAGGGGCTTTCCCAGACAGCACATGATTAACCACTTTGAAAGGACCCTGTAGTATCACCTTTTGTTTTTTAACAATTTTACTGACCTCTGTTAGTGCTGTGCACACTGTTAGCAATCCCTTCTCCAGAGTGGAGTATCATTTTTCTGAGTCCTTAAGAGATTGTGAATAGAAGCCAATGGGTCGTGTACTCCCACTAGGTCCCTTTTGCCAAAAGCGATATGATAAGGCACTAGCTGAGAATCCCCATTCTATTGTTATTGGATCCTCTGGGTGAAGAGGTCCCAGAGTCTGGAAGGTCTGTGCTTCCAGTATTAGCAGTTCAAGGGCCTCATCATGAAATTTGTTCCATTCCCAGTGATGATTCTTTTTCAAGAGATCATAAAGAGGCCGTGCTATAACAGAGAAATCAGGGATATGTTTTCTCCAATACTGAAGGGTTCCCAGCAATTGTTGCAATTCTTTTTTATTAGCTGGTACCTTCATCTGAGTCAATTGGGACACAGTATCAGATGGAATATTCCAGGTTCCCCCTTTCCACCTTATTCCCAGGAATTTTACCTCTTGGGATGGTGGTTGCCTTTTCCCTTCAGGGATTTCTAGCTGAATATCAGTCAGATGCTTAATTATAGCATCATACACAACTTTCACTTCTCCCTCACTCTGGCCCCCTATCAGTATGTCATCTATGTATTGATAAACTTTCACTTTGGAATTGTTTTTGATTTCTGGAACGTTTTCCAGTTCACACGCAAGTGCGTGATGGGCCAGCGTGGGTGAGTGTTTGTATCCCTGTGGCAACCTCGTGAAAGTGTATTGGACTCCATCCCAAGTGAAGGCAAAATACTTTTGGTCCTCAGTATCAATAGGGACCTGGAAAAACATGTCCTTAATATCCAGTGCTGCCAGCACAGGATGTGCTGCTTCCTGGATTTCTAGCACCAGTTCAGCTATGTTTGGTACGGCTGCAGTGAGGCCTTCTGTATTGGCATTCAATTTCCTGTAGTCTAAAGTCAGTCTCCATCTCCCATCTGGTTTCCTCACAGGCCAGACTGGGGCATTGTATGGTGAATGGCATGGCACTATTATACCTTTTTGTTTTAAATCAGCTATTACCTCCCTGATGCCATCCTTGGCAGCAACTGGAATAGAATATTGTTTTACTCTTGTTGTTTTGCTCTGTGGCAGACGTGGGGCACGTTGTAACAACTTTACTTCCAGTGTTGGCATGCCAAATGTCCAGTAGCGACCTCGCTCATCTCTCCAGGCACGACCTGCTAAAACATCCAAACCTAACAAGTTAGGAACATCTCCTACAATCATTTTGGTTCGGATCGGTTTGTCATCTCCTGGAAGGTGCATGGTGACCATAGCTGTTTTCTGTAAAGTAGAATTACCAAATGCTGCGCTTACACAAACCGATTTTGCAGAGGTGGTAATACCACAGTACCTTGCCTCCTCAGCATTCAATGTGGACATCTGGGCCCCTGTGTCTACAACAAAAGTAACAGGATAACGTTTTGGACCAACAGCACAAGTGAGTACCAGATCTCCATCCTTATTATACACGAGTCTTAATATGTTTTGCCAATCATGTGGGGGACTAGAATATTCCTGAATTATGGGGTTCCTGGATTCCTGATTTATGTGGAAGTCATGTTGACATTCTGTGCTAGGACTCTGTGTTTTACCCCTCCTCCGTCGCCTTTTTGACTTACCAGCTGTAGCAGGAGGAGGGAATTCTAGTTTCCCGAACTACTGGACCTTCCCTGTGCTTTATCCCGAGCTCTAGACTGTGACCGGCCTCGGGCCCCAGTTTGTGATCGTGATCTGCCTCGGGTTTGTTCCCTTGTTCGGAAAGCATCAATCAGTTCCTTTAGGTCCTCATAGGGACAGGTTTTGGCTAGGAGTGAAGCTGGCACTCCCAATTGCCTGCCTTCCTCCTTAAGCCTAGCATAAGGCCCCTTGTTATCTTGTGTTGAGGAATGCTGTGTATCAAAGGCCTGTCTCCTGGGTGACTTCTGCTGTATTTTCTTCTGTCTATCCCTGTTTACCACATTCCAGTCACCCCGTGACCTCCCCTGTCTGGGAGAGGGGGGGTCTCGGGGTGGCTTAGCAGCAACCTCAGCATAAGACAGTCGAGCAGCCCTTTTGGGTGTAGAAGAGGAGGACTTAGAGTCCTCATATATCTTAGCGCAATCAATCAGGTTCTGGGCCAGGTCACCCCACGTGACCTGTAATCGTCCGGCTGCAATCTCCTCTCGACATTGCATGGCTTTCACCTGGAGCCCCCCAGAAAGCCCCTTAATCAACACAATCATTCTCCCCTCTTTTACCTGAAGGGACATGGGGCTTGCATGCTCCACTACCAACTCACGATCATAGATCATTTGGAGTGCAGCAGCCCTTTGAACGTTCTCCATGATGTCACAGGGGCTCCCTTTTAGGGAAGTCGGTTCTCCTCGCTCCACCGCCTCAGTTTTACCTACGTTCCAGGCTGCACGCTGCGTTAGGGACCATGGGTGATTTGTATTACCGGTTAGTAACACCATTCCAGGTCCCCAAAAACCACGAGCCTCCTGTTCGGTCAACATGATATTGTCCCCTCCTGTGAGTGATACTCTCATGACATAATCAGCTTCTGTTTCAGAAGCCAGTCTACTATATTTTTCTCTGAGTTTACCCAGATCAATAGGTGAATAGGGCTTTTCCTTTATCTCTGTATCTCTTTGTGCAGCCCCGGCTCTCTGGGTATAGGTAGTTAGCCTAACAGGCTGGAGCACCTTTTTTTCTTCCTGCTCTTCCTCCTCCCCCTCTCCGTACCGTATCCCTGAGCCATACGCACTAGTGTCCAGAAACCCCTGCACGTTTCTCCCTCTTTGGCTTTCCCTTTCTTCCCCAACTTTGCGGGGTGGCTCCGGTGATACGGAGACCCGCTCCTGCTGGGGCTCGTGAAAAGCGCCAATCAGTGCTAGCCTTTCTTGTAACATCCGGTCGATTTCCTGCTTCAAGACGTCATCGACAACCTTCTTTTCCTGAGGGGGAGCAGGGGGTGGAGGAAGAGGAAGAGGTCCCTGTTGGAGCTGCTGCAATGTTACGTTCTCTTGCTGCAATTTCGAGATGTCTCGGTTCTTCGCCCTGACATCCATCTCCATGCCCTCCAATGCCTTTAACGTCTTTGCAAGTTCCCTCTGCATGTCAAGCAGCTTCCCTTCGTATTCTGCTCGCATATCAGTATGATCTTTTTTTAACTCCCTGTATTTCCTTTCACGCTCCTTCAGTTCTCCCTGTAGCTGTGTAATCTCTTGTAACAACTTCTCGTCTCCCTCGTTCTGCTCCTTCTTTCGTCTCGCCCCTGTGTCTTTCTTCCTCAACTGCGTTTCCTGCTGTAGTGCCTCCAACTCCTGCCTCAGGGTCTTTAGCTCCTGCCTCAGGGGCATCATCATATCCAACATCAGCCGTTCAAAGTCACGGGAAAGGGGGTATGTTCCGGGTGGCTGTGCCAAAACCTCAGCATACGAGGGGCGAGACAAGTCCGCCGATAGCTCGGGGTAGATCGGACTGCTAGGAACACTAGCGCCCGTTGGAGTCACCGCCCCCCCCGCAGGGCTGCCTGACTCAGCGCCAGACGCCTCCTCCGCAGGAGCGTCGATATCAATTAGCGCTTCGCTTGTTTTGTTCTCCATTCTCACTATCACTGCGTCTGTGTGCAGGGGCTACAACAGACCCTCGAATCCTGCCGACTACGCCAATAATGTCGCGGGCCGAGATAGGTAAAGCCGCGACTCACACCCCCACCTCAGGGGATCGAGAGCTGAAGACCACTCCCCGTCACACCCACAAACAACGCTTAAGAATCAATAGATTTATTAAAGGCACTGAGGGTTTGGCAAGTCTGATATCAACGATCACACAGGGTCTATCTCTATGTATATCCACACCTATATATCCATATACCAACAGCTATACAACACTACATCTATATACCAATAACAACACACACAGAAAACAAGAGAGAACCTCCCCCCTTCCCCCCTGTTCCCGTTCCCGGACAGGGATAAGAGGGAAAGCCTGGAGAGAGCCTTTGGGAAATAGAAGAATATTGGAAAAGAGAAGTGAGTGTCTGGTATGTGTGAATATTATGTAGGAATGTTTGTAGGAATGTTAGTAAGATGTTCGCAATTCTCACCACCGGGGGGCACGGCTGAAGCCAATCCCTGGTCGGGATCCACGTCCTTTCCCTTGAGACTCTGGGCAAACGGTCCGTTCGGTACGTCCACACGCCAACAACCACAGGGAGCAGCGCCGCAACGGCATGGCAGCCTCCGCAGCGGTACGCTCACCGCGGCGGCTGGATCCGCATAGTATTCACGGAGCGCGCGTCTTCTTGCTCCTCCCTTTTTTTCCCGGTTCCGGCCCCGCCGTGCCTCCTGGGAGCTGTAGGCTGTAGTCTGTGCGCATGCGCCTGGTACCTCTGTCCTCTCCCCACGAGTGCCGGGGAGTGCATTACCAGGACTGGTCAGTAGATGTCGCTGGATTAAAGGCCATCATGGAGTCCGTCTCTCACAGATGGTTTTTCTTCCCGTTTGTTTAGGCTTTTAACATTGAAAAGAGGCCAAATGTCAGAGCAAGTGGAACTCCCAAAATACTAGTGTGACACAAAGTTGAACTGCATGAATACTTAGGACCAATTTTTGACTTTTAAAACAGAAATTCTTCCATTACTTTCCATCACATTTGCAGTGCAGAAGTGTATGCAGAGCCAGGTGTTTACTGAATGTAAAGTCTGATGCCTTTAATTCTGTCAAAGGTGGATTTCTCATGCATTTTCTGAAGCCACGCAAAAGGAGAACCAGGCCTGAGGGGCTGATGCACCCATGTCCCCTGTCCTCATTCAGTCTCTGTTCTCTCGGATGTCAGGAATTCAGCACGTGCTCTGGGCTGCTGTGTTTTGTAGTTTTCATATGAAAATTGAATTTAAAGACAACCTGTGCTGCTTTTAAGTGATTGGTAACATGTGCTGGGTCTGGTGACTTAGGTTGGTCGTTAGGGTCTGAGCGCCGATGGGCAGGTTTGTCAGAGGAACGGGGCCGTAACTCCTGTTTTACCATCGTAGGCACTCCGCTGCCATGTCACTGGTGCAGGCAGGGCTCAGCACAATCCCATGGTTGCCCTCCAGCTGCTTGGCCTCATGGAGCAGGTGGGAAAAGGCAGAGAGAAGCAGCCAGCACTGGCTGGGCAGCCTCTGGTGTCCATCCCTCTCCCCGCTTCCAGCCTGACTTCAGGGACCATGTGTGGCACAGCGCCCGGCTGCAAGCCAGCCACCAGCCTGGGGCTCGGTCCCAGAGACTTCCCCATCCTAGTCGGTGATTTCTAGGGATACCAAGTGACTGCTGTAGTCTTACACAACTAAGCATGAAAGGCAGAATGACTAGCTCTATGGGAAATCAAATGTAAATTAATTATTGTAAGGTGCTTTCCAGGGCACGTTGGTTCTAGGATTTTATCTACAGGGCACTTTTTTTCTTTTTGTAGTATAGCTTTCCCACAGTTTGCTAACATCACGAACAGAGAATAATGTTTATGTTTTCTGTTCCAGAAATGTAGTCCTTTTCCTCTGGAACTGAAGAAGAAATGCAGCTACTTTGTGGTACCTTGATTTTGTCACTGCCATACATGGTCAGTACAGCCCATCACTCTCCAGGTCCATCAGATTTTTGCCACTGTGTCAGCGGTACAAAAGCACTCTGACAGACAAGGTGATACATCATGATATCTGCTGAGTTTTGTCTCTAATTCCTTGTTTGAAGTTGCTGCACAGGGGAATTTGGCCTCCGCAACCCTATCTGGAAAAGTGGGAGCTATAGGCTCTGCCTGCTGGCTGGAACGAGCAGTTGTCTCTCTGAGGTCTCATCTCTGGAAGTGTGTTAGTGAGAGCTGAGCACTTAGCCATTCCCTTTGCATTTGCTGCAAAGCATCACTATGATTTGCTAGTTTTTGCATTTATTAACAGCTTGAGTCTTACCAGGTCTTGCTGTTTTTATGTGTGGAGCTTTGGAAGGCAGTAGGAATTGCAGTGCTACAGGGTGTTCAAAAAAGTCTACTAAATCTTAAGGTTATCTTAGGGTTTTTGGCAGAATGTGACAGTGTCTCTAGAAGGAGACCTCAGAAAACTAGCCAGGCATGAGGCATCCCCTCTTGATTGAAACCTCCCTTTCCCAGTTTCATAATTTCATGTTTGGTCTCAAAGCTCAGAGCAGAAGGAATGTTATCAGCCTGAGGACCTTGTTTCTCAAGGTATGCATTGCAATTCCAACCATTTTTTCAGAAGATTGCAACAAGCAGAGTCAGCTTAAAGCCTGGAAGTTGAACTTACTGAAGAATGCCATGGGTATGTGTATATCACACAGCCAGTGTGGTGATCCCATGCCCAGTTAACTCCAGGAGAGGCCTTACAGGGAAGGAGGAATTTCAGACTGGGAAGGAGAGCTCAGCCCTGTGCCTCTCAGCCTCCCTCCCAGAAACAGGCAGATATATGAGCTCCCAAAAGCAGGATAGCCTTGGGGTAGCCTTGGGTGGGGATGTGGCCTGGCTCTCCAGCTAGCTGCAATCCTAAAATAGATAAGGGAGATTGTGCAGTAAATACAGAAATTGTGAGCATTAATATAATCTAAACTTGTATTTTCATGTCTTGTGCTTTTCTTTTTGAAGTGTTTCCACTGTTGCAAATGAATATTTTAACCCTTACCTCTGCTGAATGAAGTAAACATTTTCAGCCTTGTTTGCAAACAGATTTTGTGATTATTTCAGGGTGGTCTGGCAAACACTGGATGTTCTGTTTCTGTGGGAGTGGTTGACTGTAAACAGGACTGCACGCAGAGTGTTATCTGCCCAAAAGAGGTGTAGGAGTTCTTGGGAGGAGAGGTGTGTTTGAAGGCTCGTTGTGTAGGATCCCAGATTTGTGCAAGAGTCTCCTGTGACAAGTCTTAGCTGGAGTGAGCACTGGAAGGAAGGAGAAGATGGGAGACTGTTGTCATGTTGATAAAAAATACAGACAAGATTTGCAAACATATTAAATTGACTTCAATTCTTTAATAGCTCCAGATAGTTAACGGGATTCATGTTCCTGCATCACTTAGGGCCAAGTGCTCAGAGACATTTAAGCATCTGAGAGCCAGGGTAGAATTTAGTAGCAGAAGATAGGCACTAACACATCCTCACGCATGGTTTTTACCATGCTGGCATGAAGAGTGGACAATCCTCCCTCAGCCATCAGGGACCTTCTCTGTGGCCGCTGCCAGCAAGCTGACCTGGCTCACAGCAGGCACTCGAAGGTGCTTCATCCATGCAAACTTCTACGTTCCAGTTCCTCAACGTGCAGCTAGATGGCAATGTCTCCTGCCATTCCTCGGGGAGGCCATGAGCTGCCCTGGTGTGCCAGTCCTGGGAAGCCTGTCTCACTGCCCCCATGCTAAAGATGGCCATGTCCACAGAACCCATGTGTCTTGATGTTTACCAAGTTATCTAGCAAACCCTCTGGCACAAACCATATTAAAATAAGCTCATAAAAAAATAAGTATTTGAAACCTTCTTAGTAGACTGCAGGATTCTAAAGGTTTATAAAGGTATCAGTGACAGAAACTGAAAAAAATCTGGTTTAGGCCGTTTAATCTCAAATGCCTGTCACAGAGTCATAGAATGATAGAATGGTTTGGGTTGGAAGAGACCTTAAAGATCATCTAGTTCAAATCCCTCTGCCATGGGCAGTGACAACATCCAAAAGACCAGATTGTTCAAAGCCCCATCCAACCTGGCCTTGAACACTTACAGGGAGGGGACATCCACAGCTTCTCTGGGCAACCTGTTCCAGTGTCTCACCACCCTCACACTAAATAATTTCTTCCTGATGTCTAATCTAAATCTACCCTATTCCAGTTGGAAGCCATTACCCCTTGTCCTCTCACTACAAGCCCTTGTTAAAAGCCCTTCCTCAGCTTTCCTGTAGCCCCTTCAGGTACTGGAAGGCTGCTCTGAGGTCTCTCTGGAGCCTTCTCTTCTCCAGGCTGAACAGCCCCAACTCTCTCAGCCTGTCTTCATAGGAGAGATGCCCCAGCCCTCTGATCATCTTTGTGGCCCTCCTCTGGACTCGCTCCAACAACTCCATGTCCTTCTTATGTTGGGGGCTCCAGAACTGGACACAGTACTCCAGGTGGGGTCTCATGAGAACAGAGTAGAGGGGGAGAATGATGCCATCCTGTTTTGCATTTAGGAAGCTCAATTTATTTATTAACCAAATATTTACTATCTGGTGCATGTGATCAGAGATGTGGTCCCTGTGTTCCCAAGCAGCAGGGATGTTAGACAGTCCCAGGCTCATGGACGTTGCTGATTTTTATACCTCATCTGTTTCTTCAGGCTTCCCTGGAGTTCTCAGTCAGTGATTCACTTGAGAAAGTTTTCTCAGCTTCTCACCAAAGGTCTGATAGCTCCCTCCTGCTTTGCAAATGTAATGTCCTCTGGATGTGGCAAAGTCAGGTGGCTGCCTGCCTAGATGGTAGATAAACTGTTATCTCGAAACTCTGAATCTTAAGCTGGTGAGTAATATAGCTTATTTTTTTGTGTGTGTGCAATACCCAAACTTGTTAAGATTTTGCAGACAAAAACCCAGTGAGCTTTTGGGTTGGGTCCTGGCCTCTTCTATTAGAGTTAAAAGCACCTGCCTTCTGCTGATGTCCAAATACATGCACATACATGATTTTGCAGGTCTTTGCCATAGGCACTCTGGTTAATTTTATCTCAAACACCATGAGGAGCTCCTAATAGAGCCTGTTACAGGAGTTTATCCTGTTCCCAGGCCAGGGTTGCTGACCCTGAGTGAGGCTGTGGCAGTTACAGATGGGATTGCAAGCCTGGAAGAGATTCAGTTTTATCTGGTATGTAAATGTTTGTGGTTGCACAATGCTAGGATGCAGGGTTGAAGAGATCAGCAGCCAGAAAGAAACTAGAACTGCTAGTATACAGATCTTTGAAAAACCAGCATAAATGTGTATCAATCATTTCTTGTGATTGAAAACCACAAAAAATCCCAGAGGTGCCCTTTTTGGCTTGGTGGAACTGCAGGATGGAAACAAAAGTTTTGAGTGTCTTCTTAACAATGTCCTGCTTTTCTGAAGAGGACCCTTGAAATTCTGATTCCCTAGTCAGGACCAGAGTCATTCCTGTTTCTGTTGATCTTAAGTCAGAAAGATATAAGGCAAACAACAGTCTCAGATATGAAGTTGCAGAAATACCATTATTTCCAAATAGTAATTTAAACTTGGAAGTAACTTTTGGGCCACATCTAGACATGTCACATTTTCTCCTCATAGAAACCAATTGAACGGAGCATGTTTGAAAGTGCCCTGTCTGCATTTGATTTACATTGTATTATAAAACCTGCTCCTGTTCCCAGTACATCCTCTTTCATCAAGGACAACATTGGTACAGTCAATAACTGGTCTCATTTTAGTTTCTCAGTATGAACTTATTGTTCAAAATGATTGTTTTCACTAAATCAGTATTAAACATAAAGAGTACTGTGTATTTTGATGACTTTTCATGGACTAGTATTAACAAAGCTGCGCTTCTTTAAAGTCAATGACAGATCACTGTTTAACTCTTCTTGATAAACCACCTATCTGTAATTACATTCCTTTGAATTTATCTTAATTTGTAGGGTTTTGTCACTAGTAACATTTTTTAGACTATTATTTAACTAGTAAAATATGTTAATATATTAGCTGTAGTGATAGAAGAGTATTTGAGAGGCTTTTGGTTTTTCGTAATTGAAGATTATAATCCAAATTACATTTGCCAGCTGTGTGAAAACAGAAAATGAGGATTTTAGCAAAAAACAAAATAAAAATACATTTACACAATGAAGGCTATTCTATCAGCTGACCTGCTTCCAATTTCATTTGCTTCTTTTGCATTCCTGTTCAAAGCATCATGGTTTTCTGTTCTCTTTCTTCTGCTTTACAAGTCTACCATCCTTTTGATACTAAGATGTTATGAATGTTAATGATAAGTTAACATTCTTTGGAGTTTGGTGTAGTACTTCTCTAAGAGTGAACATCACTTATGTTTCTGAAAAGCAATATAGCAGATATTCTGCTATTTGTTATTATTCTGCAAAGAAAGGATTAATAAGGATACTTCACCTAATGCGGCTTATCCATGGCAGTTCATAGATTTGCATAAGGAAGGAGATGGAGGTTGAATTTGTATCTTGCCAAGCTCTGCAGTGCAGGAGGGGAACAGGCAACAGAAAATTTGACACAACGGCTGTAACTTTCCAACCATGGCATTTGCTTAATGATGGCTTCATTTTTCCAAGATACTGAGCACTCAAACTTTCTTTTTAGTGCTCTGTAAGCAGTGACTGTCATTCCCTCTGATGATGACTCCAATGCTGTGTGAGTGTTTAAATTATAAATCTTGAAGCCTAGTTTTAGCATCAGCACTTTGAAAGTCTTCATCATTTGCTGTTTCTATCCCTGCATCCCTTCTAATATTTTCAAGTGGGTTCCGAGAGCTGTAGGAAGCAGGAATTGAATGAGAGAGACCACTGGCTTTCCAGAAGGCAGTACTCATCTGTTTGAAGGAGAAGGAATATTTGGTTACTTAGAATCATAGAATGGTTTGGGTTGGAAGAGACATTAAAGATCATCTAGTTTCAACCACCCTGCATGGGCAGGGACACCTCCCACTAGACCAAGTTGCTCAGGGCCCCATCCAACCTGGCCTTGAATGCTTTCAGGGAGAGAACACCCACAGCTTCCCTGGGCAACCTGTTCCAGTCTCACCACCCTCACAGTATAGAATTTCTTGGTAGTATAAAATCTAAATCTACCCTCATTCAGTTTGAAACCATTACCCCTCATCCTGTCACTGCATGCCATTGCAAAAAGCCCCTGTTCATCTTCTAGTGTAATTCAGCCTCCCCAGTGCCACTCAAGAAATGAGCTGGTTTCACTGTCTTTTAGAGATACTTGTAGCAGGCTTCATGGAGCATTTCCTGAGGAAGCAAGTGAAGCCACTTCTGTGGTCTTTCTGGGCTTGGGAAAACGGTAGAGGATCCTCTCTGTGGAAACTGCATATCCCATATAGAGCCTCATGGTCATTGGCAGTGGCAATGGCCAGTGCCCCAGTGGAAAGCAGAGGCTACAGAGAAACAGCAGATTAGAAGACCTTAAGTGACAAAGTGGTACTTACGAACAGGCACAGCTTTACAGGAGTTTACAAGATGTGAGCTTTGCTGGACTACAGTCTGGTCTAAGCCTTGCCTACTTCCACAAGGAGGAAAGAGCACAAAATGTGCAGAGATCCCTTGGGGAAAAGGATGGCCATAAGGAGCTTGGAAGATCTGTCTCATCTGTAATGATTGTGATCCCTTAAAAATCACCCATTACCCACTAATTTGGAAGTATGGTTACAATGAACTTTGTTTTAATCTCAGACTGATGATAAGTGAGGCTAATAAATTAACAAATAATTAGAAATAAAGGTAATTGCCTAGAGATAAAATGGATGTTACAGCAGATCTCCACCCCAAGAATCTGTGCTTAACACTTTCTGAAGGGTGTTTATCCAAATAGGTTTCTCATTCCATTACAGCTTCTGGTGAAACTGCTGAAAAAGATCTTGGTAGCAACTTCAGCATCAAACTAGAATGTAGACATTTGAGCATCAACAAAAATTAGAACAACACAACATACACTAAGTACAAGCTGAAATGTGAGATATTGATATCAATGTATTATAGAGATACAATGCAATTCTGCCTTGCAGGAGAAATATTGCTGAGCTTCATTCTCCTTCCTTTAGTGACCTGCTAGCTGAAAATGGATTAAGAATTAAAGCATTAAGCACCTTACGTAGTTTGAATATTTCTCCAAGAAGCTTTACAGGCATACTTTCTGTAGAGCAAGCAGAGCAGTAATCTCTCTTCTGATTGCTGGGAACCAAGCTACAGGCTCCCAAGTAAAGATTATTTTGCTTGCTAACTTGTAACACACAGTAGAAGGACCAAGTTGTATATCCTCCTCATGTATATCCTCCTTTCTAATGAAGACTTCTTCGATCTTACTGCAGTTGATAAATAATACAAACATAATATAAAATTTAGGAAGTTAGATTTTTCTGGGCCATCACAGAAATGAACACACAGATTTCCTAGGGAGACAGGACCGCAGCAGGACAGAGAGACTTTGCTGTTGTGCCTCTGCCTGCTGCTGCCTGATTCAGTAATGCTCAATTACTAGGGTCTGATGTTGGAGCATCTATTGGGTTGCCTGCCTCTTCACTTGCATGCTTTCTGCTGCACTGCCCTGGAGCAAATCAGTTATGGGAATAGCTATTTACAGGCTATCAGGCAAAATCAAGTTTCAGGTTAAGAAAACCCAAACATCAGGTGTGGGGACTATTCATGTAAAATGAATGTGTTGAAGTCTTAGAGTTTACCTTTGTGAAGGCAGGATAGAAGTCATTTTGATTCAATGTAATTTTAGAATTTGCTAAGTTATTTTTTTCTATGGCTCTACTCAAGGCACTGTTGCAACAGAATAATAAATAATAAGGGGTTACATGTTGTCTCAGTAGTTGACAATGCAACTTTAAAAGCATAATATTTGTATGTTTAATAAAGGCATACTTACTTTGCATTTCCTCATGATGCAGGACAACTATGCATATTCAGTGTGCATTAATGCATCACTTTCATAAATAACTGCAGTGTACAGGACAGTCTGAGCATTAGTAAAATAAACCTGTTAGCTTTTCTAGATGTCAATGAATCAGCTTTTATCAGCTTTTTCCAACTGTGTCCAGTTAAAGCCCCCAGATCTTTTAATTCGAACGACAGCATTCATTTCAGACCTCATCAGGAAAGAGCACCTGGTTCTGATGGCTTTTGAACCAGAAATAATATGGCAAGCCACAATTTGATGGCCAAAACAGTCTTTCCAGAATAACAGCCACTTTTTGAACTCATGGCAAGTTTGGGAGTGCTCCAGTAAAAATTACCAGAAAAAGATATTTTTAATTCAATGCTACCTGGACCTTTGTGAGAGGTTGTGTACCATGAATGGAATAAAATAATATGTTTAAAGCTTGAACAGTTAGGAAAAAAGGTTTAAGTATTACTGTTCTAGAAAAAATGATCTATTTTTCTTGTCTTGCTCATTAAACTGATAATCAGTATTTTAAAACCTAGTTTCTGATAAAAAGATTTTTAGAGATTAAGCTCTTACATTTTTTACAATTATGCCTATAATAGCCAGGCAGAAATTATGAGCTTGTCTTACAAATGACATTGTGGACTCGCAAATTAAAATGAATATAAATGACAAACAGAACAGCAGTGAGAGATAATGTTTCCTAACTTAATTAGTAATCCTGTTTCAGAACACTGTTTAGCGAACAGATTTTTTCCTAATATTATTTGTGAAAATGCATTTTTAGAATTGGTGCATGCTCAGTATATATGTTTGCATAATGATAGAAAGTTGGGGAATTAGGGAAGCCTGGTTTCCTGCAGATTTGTGCCTCATTCCCCATAACCTCCTCCCCACAGAGGTGACATGAAATAGCTTGTTGCCCAGATGTTGCCAATGGTGTAACAGGTGAGTTTTGCCTGCCTTGCCCTGAGCATGGGTATTAGTTTGGGTCTCCCACCTTTAGCTAGGAGATCATTTTCTTAAAACTCATACAAATTTAATTAGCTTTTAGGCTGTTTGTGGTTGAAATTGGTCAGCTCTCCTGGAATTCCTGGGGAGAATAGAAAGGTAGATATACAGTGTGATCTCATAAGCATTTTTTCTTCAAGAGAAGATAACTCAACTTGCAAAGTAAAGAACGCAGAAAATAAGAAAAATAAGGCATTCAGGTGTTACTTTCATTTGACCTTCTTTTGCATATGAAAAAAATGACAGTGCTTCCATCTCAGTTTTCCCATGGAGCTGCCCCCTCCCTCACCCAGAGAATAATGGAGCTGAATTCTATTTAATCCTCTCAGGTGCGGGTGAGGATTTTCAGCTGCGTCTTAAGGGGTCCCTTCCCAAATACAAAATTAATCTCTTCTCAAGAGCTTCACAAACACGAGTGTCTCTTCTCCAGAACTCCTCTGTGAGGTGTGTGAGTCCATCTGAAGAATAATCCCAGCTGCATAAGCATAAAACAGAGCCCTGGAAAAACCTCTTTTGGGTTGGAAGCACAGTTCTCCCTGAGTTTGGTTGTGATTGTGAATGCTCCATGTTTCCTGCAAATTGGATGAAATAGGTTCAAACGTGGCACCCAGGAGAAACTGGGAAGCAACTGGGGTAGATCTGGCATGGCATGCCAGCATCACAGAAGGGTGCAAGGGACAGCTATCATTTCTCCTGGGCACCATGCAGCTGCCTTAACCATCCTTTTTTCCCCCGTAGTCTTCTGCCTACTTTGCTTCATGTTTTCCAAATTCTGCATTAAATACAGTGATTATTGTAGAGAACTAGAGCCTTTTTTTCAGTGTTTTGAGTTATGCTGCAACAGGGGGTCTTTCTTGCCCCCGAATTAGCTGGAAGCTATTTGCTGATGTCCCAAGAGAAGTGTAACTTGAGATATATTACTGTGTTATAGTCAGCCTGGTTTAAGATTAGCAACATCCTAGTTACCTGATCCAGAGTGCTGGTCCAGGGTGGAATCACTCTTCTGGGTCACTGGCATTGGAGAGGTTTTGACTGGTTGACTGTATTGGCAGACTTCGTGCCAAATAAAATATATTTAATCTTGCCTTAATGCAATTATAGCATAAATTCTGTATCAGGCATGGAATGTAATTGCATGTTTACACCTTATCCGTATTATATATAATTTTTACTTTTGGATGCTCTGCTGATGCAGGGATCTTACATTAAAGATCCAGTCCCTTGCCAAGAGGAGCAGCATCTTGGAGAACATGCTGCTGCCTTGCCCTGTAACACTGCTGATGAGTATGGATTGGAAATGGGAACCTTCAAAAATTTATTCTTCAGGAACAGTAATGGGAATCTAATCAAGCATAAGGGAAGCTGAGATTTCTGAGAGGCTGATGAGGGAACATAAAAAAGCCCATCCAGAATTCAGCTTTTGATATAAACCTGGGAAGTGTGAAGCTTTGTACCAAAACAGTATTTTTAAGTGTAGTTTAGTTAGGGAAACTTTAAGCATTTCCTTCAAAAGTCGTTCTATGAAATGGCTGAATTGTTTTAGCCAAAATGTTCTGAAACAAACAGCATGATGTTCCCCAGCATGGAAACTTGAAGTGCAAGTGGTTGCTCTGTGGCAAAATTATAAACAATTTAAAACCTAAAAATAGAAAGTGACATTCAGTGCTAGACAAAGGTGGTATCATGAACTCTGCCCAGTTTACACAGAAAAACAGCAATTTCAACAAGGCTTCAGAGCAATTATAGGTTGTTTTAGCAAACCCTGTTACAGTGATTCTCTCTTTGAGATTAGAGGCCACATGGATCATCTGATTTCTTACGAGAGATAGGGCCACCAGCCTCTGTTATCATGAATCTATGTTTCTAATAGACATCTTAGTTGATTTTACTAGCCAGCAAATGAAATTTCTGAATTGTTCCTGAAGGGAACTTTGTGATTTAGCCGGTTAATTACAGCTACACATAAGCTTCTCATTCTGTTTTCATTATTCATGTGCATGTTCTTAAGAAAACCGAAGGTTAAAACATGTAAAACCATGTAATAGTGATTGTACTTGCATAGAAATTTTTATCTGAAAGTCATAGATTTTGGGTCTTTTCTGAGAACCACTCCTTTCAACTTATATCACAGCAGTTAATACATAGTATGAGGCACACACTTTTTGCAAAAACATCTCACCGAGGCAGCTCTGATCTAACTAGTGAACTGCATCACTGCAGCCATGTCAGTGTGACTCTGGGAGGTTTGCTGCCCTGTCACCTTCACTCCAGTGAATTTACATCTCCAATAGTAGGTAACTATTATTATCTTTACAGATGGATGGGGAGATTCAGTCGAGAGGTGGTAGTTTCTCTGAGGTCACGTAGCAAATGAGGATGTGTCTTGCTCCTAGGTTCTGCCTGCAGCAACTTAATTTCTAAACACTTCTTCTTTTTTATTTTTTCTTTTATTCTTTTTGGTGTGTCTGTGTGGGTGTTTCAGATTGCAAGTACACCTGCCATGCTCACTGCCGAGATCTGGTGCACCTGGGCTGCCGGCGGAATGGAAAATTAATGGACTGCCTCGCTCCACACGACACCTTAGATCCATCTTACAGCAACGGTCAGGTAATAGATGTGGTGTTCATGTAATTACTGCTTTCTCTTGTCAGCTCTGTAACAAAGTGTGGTCTGTCTGCCTCACCCGGCTGCTCAGGAAGAATGTCTCATTTAGCCATGGCCAGCAAAGCTAAATTTCCCACCCAGTGCTGTGATTTTACAGTACAGCTGGATCGAGCCACAACTGGCTGTTTCCAGCTGGGTCACTCCTGCTTCAATTAGTTTTCAGCTAAACTGGCTGAAAAGTAGTCCCACAAAAAGGTATTTTTCCTGTTGTTTTGTGTCACTGTGGAATCAGAACAAGCATGTACAGCAGGGGTTAATGTGAGGACAGAGGTCCTCTTCAGATAGACTCAGATAGACTCCATACCATGGAGTAGCCCACAAAGTGTGCTTGATGACCCAGGTGCCCTGTGCTGCTGGGTGTAGTGCCACAGGGAGGCAAATAAAACTAAGGGCTTGGCTGTTTGTGACCATTAGAAATCCTAGTGGTTTTGGTGTTAATCCCCCGGTTCTCATTAAATCCCTTTTAGGGTGATTTCAAATTTCCTCGCCTGGATTCCCCAGCATCTGTAATGGGTCACAGTGTGCCTCCTCATTTCCTTCCTTAAACCACCACAGACTGTCACTCCTTGTGTTTCACCCTCAACGTCAGGGCCTTTCTCTTTGTTCAGGGAACATATCAAAGCAGCCCATTCCTGCAGAGAGAGCGGGGGGGGGTCCTCTGAGAAGGAAGTTCCTACAGTGATAATGAGCCCTGCAGACCTTTAGTGCTGTGATAAAGATTGTATTGTGATAATTAGCTGATGCCTCTTTGCATTTTCAAATATATTTACCTTTTATCCTCTACAAAAGTCCACCCAAACTGAATCAGATGTTAAGCCCTTGAACATTTATGTCTAATCAGTAGAAACTTCTGAGAGGGCACCAGAATTTCTTAGTAGCCTTGCTGAGTTTACTGCATGTGCTCTAGGTCAGCAGTGAATTTTCCCTGCAAGTGCAATATTTAATTGGTAAGGGAGATGCTTGCTCCGGCCACCCAAATGACAACTGAGGACACAGTGTCCCTCCTGAGCTCCTCATGACTTGCTGTTGGGAAGGGTGAAGGGGAATAACTCATAGGCTGGAAGGAGTAGCAGGGCTGGGGAGGAGGAAGGACATAGCAGCACAGGTTTTGGAAGTGTGGGTGACTATCAGCAAGAAAATACCAAAGGAGCAGAAAGAGAAGGCAAATAAAAGTAATTTATACTCAAAATGGCATGTGCAGCTTGGCCACAAAGATCTAAGAAAGAGTTGGTACTGTCTTGGGTACAGTGGCTATGAAAACTGAGCAAGGAAACATGCTCTTTGAGCCTTACTGAACTCCGGGAAGCCAAATTTCATGTACATTTGATTGTGTGCAACAAGATTGCATCAAAGAAGTACTGTTATTTTTTCTTACTGATTCCTTCCTCTTGGAAGAAGTCTCAGTTTGGCTGGTTGCTGTGGATGACAGTTGTTACAAATCTCCATTTTCCTCACTAGTGTCTGGGTCAGTGTGTGTCTGACAACTGATACAAGTAAGTGAGGATGCAAGTGCTATTTTCAGCAATCATCATGCATTGATTTTTGAAGCAGCAGTCATTTCCGTGCACAAAACCTGGAATGTTTCCTACTGGGTGAAGTAGTTCTCTTTGTGCACGGTGGTCCCATGCGTGCAGCACTGACACAGCCACCAATGGAGGCTGCCAGGTTTGCCTTCACTCCCCCCTCCATGTCTTACCTGCTTGTATTGCTTTGTCATTCTGGACTTCTTGTAGGTAAAAAGGAGCTAGAATTTTTAAAAATTATTTTAAGATCTGTGAATGGAAACATTGTTACAGGAGCTGGTATTTACAGGTTTAATGAAATACAACTCCCACCTCAGCTGCCTTTTCAAAATTACTTTTCCCTTTCATTCTAAAATTTTCTGGACTTAGTCTCAGCCTTAAGGTGATTTCTCCTTTCTGTTTAAAGTTTGAACCTCCATCTCACATATACAACTGAGTAGGTGTTTAGTATAAGGTAACGAAGGAGTCAGAGGATGGGAAAAATGCTTAATCTACTTCCTGTACAAAATCATTCCTGAATTCTTATTCTGTGGATGGAGTCTAGTCTGCAGGGTTTTAGTTAGATGTAGGCGTGTGCTTTTGAAGCAAATTTTCCAATAGTCCTCACTTCCATCGTTTTGGTTGGTATCAGCAAGCAGTCTTTAGAGCACATAAACTTAATTCCCTTTCAGACAAAAATTAAGCTGCTTCTTGAAACCTTTGAGAAGAGGCACTCCAGGAGCCTCCCTAACACGCTGAGGCCACTAATGGGCATTCAGTCCACAGGATCAAAACAGAGATTGTCTTGAATAAAACCTGTGAAATGTTTATACTGAGGATTTAGAGTCCTCAGCACCACTTGCTTTGCTTTGCAGAGCTGCTCAAGGTGCAGCACTGTCTTTGCTAACGTAGGCATCAGATACTTGGCACAGGACAGTCCCCAGTGAGAAGCAAGCTGGTAAGTGTTCCTGTGATGCATGCTTTTGCATTATCTACATTGTGACTTTGAAATCACATAGTACACAAAAACAGTTAATTTTGCATGAGCTATGCTAGTAAAATGCATAGCTGCAAAGACCACATAGGTATTATCAGATATCCCACCTGTACAATGAACATTGACTGAAAATACAAAGGGGTTTAGGGGAGCTGCTGGAAATGTGTAGTATCCATGGAGAGGAACACCTTGCTAACAAGCCCTCATCCTGGGCTTTGTGCATTTTCTTCCTGCTGGGATAACCAATTTGTTTTGAAGTGAAGGGTATTTTTCTTAAACAATTTTCTGCAGGCAAAGCACTAGTTTGAAGTTGTAATGGCATTCTTATGCTGGTGCAGCTTAGATCTTTTCTTGTAAAGGGACATGGCTCCTTTATACTTGCATAACTTCCTCCACATAGGTAGATGGTTGCTCTGAGCATGATGGTAGACGAATGCCTTGAGACCTGACTCTCTAAGGGCTAAGACCATTATGGACTGGTTCAGGCAATGTGAATGTATCTATCTCCTCCTTGATCTGGATGATGTAAACTGCACTTTGTCCTGCTGCAATGACCTTGGACGCCCTGAGTGCAGCAGAGTTTGTGACTTGGCTTTAGTTCCCAGTCCTGGGTGCTTGTTCATGCCCCTACACTTTTGCATGTTTCCCTCTGCCCTTTCTCTCCCAGTGGTGCCAGCACTGCTGCTTTTCAACCATGTGTGTTAGTACAGGTTGGGGAAATGGTGTGGCTTCCAATGTTTGCTTTTGCAAAGCCCAGTCAGCTCTTTACTTTGCAACCCAGCTTGTGAACAGTGTAGTCAGTGCAACGGGCTGGGTGTCGTGGTGTGGCTTTAACACCTTAAACTCCAAATCACCCTGAACAAATGTCTTGTTGAACCACAGTTTGAGAACTGGGCTTAAGATTTCCTTTATGGGGAAGAGGAATTTCTTACAGGCTCTAAACTGCTCATTTTGCAAATGCAGTCAACAGATTTCCAAGGCGTTTCCATCCTACGTAATTCCGCCAGTGACTGGAACCCTTTGGTGCACCCATGAGTGGTCAGATAGTCTCAGAATCCAGAATATGGACACACTGTTTGACTTTGTTAACAAGTCATTGGAGCTCAAAACGCCTGAACTTTGAGCTCCTTTCTGTGTTTCATATATTTCCTTATAAAAAGGTCAAGGAAATTCCATTCCTAGCTATTCTGAGAGATCACTAAAGCTGCAGGGTTAAATACTTGTAAATGAAACAACTTCACACATACTGGAAGTACCCAATGGCTGAAGTGTGTGACTCAGGTGAAAAGGGGATGGTGTTTTGCTAATCGTGTGGCCTTAAATGCTTCCCTCCTGAAAAGGCTTCCTATAGCAAATAAAGAGGAAATGATGGATGTAGGTTCTCTGTGATCTTGCAACAGAGCACTCAGAAAGAGCTGTGGAAAAAGCTGCCAGTTTTCTACAGGAATGAGCAGAGGGGGATGAATACAGCTGCTTTTCAGCAGTCCTCTCCTGTGCTACCACATTGCCTGTTAAAGGAGGAACACAAGACTGACACTGCCAAGGGCTTCTCAAAGTCTAAGAAGTATTAAAGCTGTTATGTGGACTTTCATTTTTTCCTGTTTTTTTTTTTTCCACCCCAGATGGATCAAAATGTTAGAATTCCTTTTGTATGAACCACAGATAGAATTTATTTTCTCCTTCAAGATGGCATGCCTCCCCAAAGAGGTCTTACTGCTCTCAAATTTTCCCAAAGACAGAAGGTGGCCAGAGGTGAGGTTTGTACAAGACTTGAGGTAAAGTATAGAAAGGGATATAGTCCCAAATGGCTTGGTTAATAACCACCCACAGATTGCTTCAAAATGCATTAATTTGCTCTGTAGAATCATAGAATCATAGAATAGTTCAGGTTGGAAGGGACCTTAAAGATCATCTAGTTCTGATCCACCTGCTATGAGAAGGGGCACCTCCCACTAGACCAGGTTGCTCAAAGCCCCATCCAGCCTGGCCTTGAACACTTCCAGGGAGGACTGAGAGGATCTCAGAGTGCAAATACAGAAACTTCTGGACCAGGATGGACACTGAGGTTGTCATCTAAATGTAACCGGAACTGAAAGTAGTTTCAGTTCTTCACACTCAGAGGTGAGCTAGTTTGACATCTTTTTTTTCCAAAATACCATATTTGGGAAAAAATTTACAATACAGAGCAAAGTACCATGATGGAGATGTGTACAGCTTTTGATTAATAATTAAAGCTACTGTTGAGCTATTGACTGCTCTCCCCTACTAACTCTTGGTAGTGGTGTGTCCCCTGTACAGTGGAGATGGTTTTTTATGGCTTGTGTATTTCAGATCTCTGCTAAATCTGATTATGCTTGGTAGTAGTTGATAGGAAAAGAGGAAAACTGAGTGACAGTTGTTTTGCCAGGCAGAGCATAGTTTCATTTTGCCAGTGACTGGGAACAATTTTAAACTAAACCTGGAGCTGATTTCAGTTCTAATTGTGTACATTGCTCAGGCTACTTTTAGGGAAATGCATTTGGCATAAATAAAAGCCTTTCTAGATTGTATATGCTAGAAATTAGTCCCAAGCTTTCAAAAAATAATTTGAGAGTATCCACAACAGCTCTTCTTCCAGTACTGCCTGCAGCCTTCCTTCACAGGGATATTACTAACATGGGCTTTGCACAGTAATGACTTAAGAGCTTTAAATTTTTAATTTATTGAAACATTTTAGAAGTTTAATTTTCTGTATGGATGAAAAGCTGGACATGAGTCAGCAACGTGCACTTGCAGTCCAGAGGGCCAACTGTATCCTGGGCTGCATCAAGAGAAGTGTGGCCAGTGGGTCGAGGGAAGTGATTCTGCCCCTCTACTCTGCTCTTGTGAGACCCCACCTGGAGTACTGTGTCCAGTTCTGGAGCCCCCAACATAAGAAGGACATGGAGCTCCTGGAGCGAGTCCAGAGCAGGGCCAGGAAGATGATCAGAGGGCTGGAGCATCTCTCCTATGAAGACAGGCTGAGAGAGTTGGGGTTGTTCAACCTGTAGAAGAGAAGGCTCCAGGGAGACCTTATTGTGGCCTCTTAGTACTTAAAGGGGGTTTATAAGAAAAATGGGGACAAACCTTTTAGTAGGGCCTGTTGCAATAGGACAAGGGGTAATGGTTTTAAACTAGACGAGGGTAGATTTAGCCTAGATATAAGGAATAAATTTTTTACAGTGAGGTTGGTGAGACACTAGAACAGGTTGCCCAGGGAAGTGGCAGATGCCCCATCCCTGGACACATTCAAGATCAGGTTGGACAGGGCTCTGAGAAACCTGATCTAGTGGAAGTCATCCCTGCTAACTGCAAGGGGGTGGGACTAGGTGATTTTTAAAGGTCCCTTGCAGCCCAAACTATTCTGTGATGTTATGTTAGATATTTGGACTTCTCTAGTGTCCTCTGGAGTAGGCATAATGAAATAGTCAGTCAGGTTGGCTAGAGTAGACTGAGTAAACTGCTTGAGCCAGTAGTGACTTGAGACAGTAGTTAGTACTACAAGTAGGACAAATGCAAACGAAGCACTTAAACAAGGAGATTTTTTTAAAATGAAAAGTGGATCTTAAAGCCCAGTTAGTAAAGACTGGATGAGGCACGTGGTGAGGCACATCATGCCACCAAATAACAAATACTGTCATTCATATATTTAACAGTGTGAACTTCATCTTGGTGGCACATGGTAGGAATTTTCAGCCCATAGAGGCCATCAGTCATGTTGTTACACCATTATTGTTTTTGAACAATATTTATAGAACAATATTTATAAATCACACATTTTGATAAGTAAATGTATCTACCAACTTTTTTGTTAAGGTTTTTGATTGGGTTTTGGGTGGGTTTTTTCCATGTAAAGTACTTGGATACTAGACAGGCCTGGACTTTCAAACATAAAGGTAGCAAGCTCAATGTTTAAAGAACACATTGCTGAAACCCAGAGATCAATTATCGGTTGTTTAGCAACCAGATCAACTCCAGTTAAATGCTCTGATTTTCTAGCTATGTAGAAGAAGCAGACAGGGTTTAAAATTACAGGAAAATGCTTCTATTCAGGTGGAAAACATTTTAAACGCACATTTGATTTTTCCAGTTACTTGTTTTCAGATTCAAGAGATTTGTATAGTGTCCCTAGAAAATTATATGTGTTTCCCTAGTGATGTGGCCAGATTCAGTCTGCTGTTTTGTCAGCTGTCATTATAAGATCAATGTTCTTCTTGCACCATTTATTTCTAATACAGGCTATTCTAACCGCATGCATTTTTCCACAATCCTTTCCAGTTCCTGCCATCAGCATTGTGTAGGATGTAAAATGCCAACTGCATTTTTTTATCGTGGCAATTTTCTTCCTAATTTGAAGTTACAAATACCTTCCCAGTACCTCTGCAGGCTCAGCAGAGCACAGATGATCACATTACAAATTTAATACAAGTGATACAGACTTGCACGCCCTGTGTGTTCCAGGTGGTTCTCCAATATTCAAATAGCACTGCCTAATCTTTCTGGATAAAAGGTTCAGGGAGAAATGATCCTCTAAATAGTTAGGGTTTGTGTGTTGTGTATGTTGTATATCATGATATTGCTGCACACCATTGTGTGGGGTGGCCAAGCTCTGCCTGAGCAAGCAGAGGGGGGGGCTGGCAACAAGCCAGGATCCTGAGGGTTGGACTTGTGACAGTTTGCAGTGAAGAGATCAGAGCACAGTTTCTTTCATATCTTTAAGGTAGATTTTTCAACATGCTGATCAGGACAACAGTCACTAGGACGATTGGTTTCGATAGGGTGTGTGTGGACAAATGGATGTTTGCTGCCTGCATCAAACCATGCATGCTTGAAGAGGGGTGTTTTGTAGTTGTATTTTGTGGATTAGGAATGTACATGGAAGTTGCCCAGTTGCTGGGTGATTAATCACTAAATTTGATAGTGTCTTGAGTGCCTTACTCAACCCTTAAAACATGCAAAGAAAATGAGCACTGGCTGGGAAACTGGTAAGTGGGGGCTGACCGCTGACCCCTGAGAGTCTGTCCTGATGCAGTCCAAAACCTGACTTTCCTCAAAAGTCCATGTGCTATAGATGACAGATGGATAACTAAGTTTCACCTTTCTGTTAGAGACAGGCTGGTAAACGGAGTGATGGTGGCTTTTACTCCCTTATTCAACAGGCTGCCTCATTGTTTACTTTATATCCCATAAAACACCTCAACCTGAATGGAATTACTGTGTCACATCTGTCCTAATCTATTAAACCACAAGGGTGACTGGTTTCCAAGCAGGATGAGAGTCTAAAGAACTATGTAACATCACACACTTTCTAGTGCATTTATTCACAAAGCTGATTATGTTTTGCATTTGAACGTTCAGGGAGGTAGCTGGGCTGGTGACATGACTGCAGACTACTTCATTTACCCCACGTAGACCTGCCCTAAGCAAATAAGTTGACAGCAAGAGCTGATAAGAAGAGAAAGTCAGAACCGTTGTGAAACTCACATCCCATTTTCTCATCCAGATTACGTAAAATATTCTTGGAGCTTCACTCTCTCTCTGTTTTTTTTTTTACAGTATCAGGCTTCTTTTGTTGACTTATGGCATTAGCAGCTGTTGGAAATGTACAGAGATTGCTGCTGCCTTTTGACTCACTGCAGGAAGGGCATGATGCAAAACCTTCCCTGGTGGGGAAGGAAGGTGGGGAGTGGTTTTTGATTAATGATAACATTGCTGGGTGAAGATATGAAAATATTTGTTCCCAGTCTTTGATCCAAGTAGCTTGCCAATGAGCAGCCCCACAGACAGCTGTTAGGAAAACAGGTAGGGAACAGAGCCCTGTGTTGTTCTGATGCAGTCCTTTTTATCTTACAGGAATGTAAAGCTTTGTTTCCCAGAGAGTAGGAACCAAACTACAGGAGGTAGCTTTTTTCCTTACTGATTCATGGCTTCCTCTAACCGGGGGCACTGCCTAAAAGCTGCCCTTGGGACTCTTCCTCAGTGCAGAGGTGCCTGCCTGTTTGTGTGAACGTGGTTTCTTCCCGGCTCCCTGTGTGCTGTGTGGTGGTTCCCCTTCTTCCAGGGATCTCATTCTACAATGGAACCTCCAGTCTTGTATGTGTTGTCTCATGTCAGTCTGCTCCATGGGAAATGTGGATAAGAACTTACATATTCCCCATTTACCCTGCAAATAGTATGTATAAGTGCATAAACATTCAGCAATGGAGTAAGCATTAATTCTTCAATATACTTACTGGGAAGGAGGAAACTGTCACCAGTCATATGTCATTTAAAAGGAATGTAAATTAAGTCATACTAGTTCTACTTTTGGGAGTAGTCCTCTTGTTCCTACCCAAAGCGTGAAGAAGTAGCTGGTTTTCCAGGATCAAAACATACTGGTTTCTCGTAACACTTGTGGGAGATCTCAAGCAATAGTCACTTTGTTGTGTTTCTTTCTCCCTTTTTATTTAAGCTGTTGTAAGCCTCCATTCCTGCAGCATAGGTCCCAGTGGGGACCTTGCACCTCTGGTTCCTGTGGCCTTCTGATCCTTTTCTGCCAAGCAAAAGAAGCTATCTGGATACAAAAGGCTGTGTGCTTACTTCTGAACACAGAGACAGAACTATAAAATGTAGACTTCTACAAGGATTTTAGATCTAGTTTGTCCTACAAAGAGTATGCTGGTGATCAGTTATTAATTTTTTTTACGTCCATGAATGTTTATTTCACAAGTGATATAAAAACCCATTTCAAAATGAGGTAAATCCCTTCATCATGTCATCAAAGACACACACCTTACATTATGGTTGTGATATTCCATATGAGATTTTTTTTCCAGAGGTAGTTTTACATCTTGATTCTCTTTCACCTGTGACCTTTAGTTTTCTTATGACTCACATTTATTTTGTATCTACATCTGTTTTGGCTCGCTGAGAAAAGAATTCACATATTACATGGAAGAAAAAAGGAAGAAAATGCATTTGAGAGGTTTTACATACTTAGCAAGTAAAGTGGTTGTTCACTGAAACCTCTTTTCTTAAGCGTATCTTCTGAATATTGTCTTGGCAAACATTTTGCACGTAATCATGTTTCAGTTGGACTGACACAGAAAAGCCCACCTGACTGTTTCCCTCTGTGTGGGTACAGACTGGGGGATGCAGCCGCTTCCACTTCACTTCTCATCTCAATTCAGATTTGAATCACCTGCAAAGTCAGGATCCTGGTCATAAAGTGAGGAGGCTGCAAGGGGGAGTGCAGTGTTGTTTTTCATATAAAATATATACAGCATCCTGAATACTTCAGCCATTTCTCTTTTCTGTGACCCAGTTCTCAATCGAGAGGCCTCTACTAAGGATGAGTTTTGGATTAGCTCCTTGCCCAGCTGATCATGGAGCCATGCTGCTTGGATGCAGAATGGTCCCCTGAGAAGATAAACCCAGTAGGTCTTTGGGTGCCTGCCCTTTGTGGATAATCCCTAGGGAAAATGGAAAAAGATCATCTTCCCCTTTACCTTTGGGAGGAAAACTTTCACCATGGGAATCCAAGAGGTATTAAAGCACATACATTACAGCTAGTCCTGTGGACCAATGGAGAGCTGCAGATGCCCATTTCAAGTATTTTGCCTACTGATGTGCTGCTGTCAGCTGCATAACTGGATAAAATTATTTGCTTTGCCTAAATCGTATCCTATACTTCTCCATTTCTTGCTCTATTTGCAAGTGTGTATGTAGCCATGGTCAGCCCTCTTTTAAGGTTTTGTCTTCTCTGACAGAGTGTTTGTTTACAGCAAGATAAATACCATCACTGATTATTTTGCTTTACAGTCCTGAGTGAGAACAAAGCCGCGGTGACAGTTACTATGGGGTAGCAGGATGAGGTCAGCACCGTGCATCCTGCCTGCAGCTGACCTCACCTAGCTGACTTCAGGATAAAATCACGTTGTCTTGATTTCATTAAGCTTTTCTATCACAACCACCTTATCAGACAATTCCACAACATTATTCTCTGGGAAAGGAAAACCAGTGTATAGCAAGGCTGAACACTGCTTTTGCATTTCTCAATGCTCCTAAACTTGTGTTTAGAGGAACATTGCTCAGGCCACACTCTGCTCTGAGTTTTCCATTTGCACTGTCCTCTCCCTTCAATTTCCTTTTGCCATCCTGACTAATATTTTCCTTTACAGTAACCTTGAAGAGAGATTTTCTTATCTGCATATATGACTAATCAGTAAGGTCTTATGATTATTGTAAAGCAATTTGTTTGAGGTAGGAATTAGAGCGTGAAACTGGGATTGAGGAAGCCAGATCTGCAGTCCTTGCTCTACTAATGACTGATTAGATATGGCCTTCAGCAAGTCAATTTGGCCTTGGTTTTCAGATGTGCTGATTTAATTTTTAGTCTTTCGCCTCCAGCTTTCTTTTCTTCCTTCTTCAAGGGGAGAGAGTTGCCCACAGTGTGCAAACCTGCTATTTCATTTTACCTCAAATATGTCTCAGTCTGAGGAGTCAGGAGTAGAAGATGTTTTTGGAAATGACGACATTGTGTATAATGTTCCTTGCTTATCTGCTACTCATAGTTGCACTGAGGAGGAGCTCTTTCTTGCAAAGTATTATAGGTGAATAAATGCTCTGTGTGGCACAGAGTAACATTCTGAGAACTTGATTTTTTGTTCTTTATGGTTTACCTGTAACTTCTATGAATATTCCTGAATTTGTTACAGAATCTGTAATCAGGAGAAGGAAAGCAAGGGTTTATTCTTAAAATTGAGGATTACAGATAGGGTAAATTCAGAGGTAACTCAGTATGAGAGGGTGGAAGAAGTAAAATCTCTGACAGCTGCATTTGTGAATTGTGCTTTTACCAAGTTCGTTATATTCTTTTCCCCACAATTAACAGATAGAGCTAAAGACAGGAACAACCTATTGGAGTGAATGAATACAAGAAATAAGTGGTTTTGGAAATACATAGAATCCATATTTCCAGTTGTAATTAGGCAGCTGCTGTCTATCTGAGATGTGTCCTTAACGTTACTCTTTGGGAATAGATCAGGGGTCCTCTCCTTTCGCTGAACCGTCTTCCAGCAGGAGCCTCCCAAGCTGTGCTGGGCTGCACAACACCCACAGCATCCCCCACATCCACCTGCCCCCCCAAGGCCCTGGGCTTCACCCCCTTGCTGCCAGGTCCTTTTGTCCTACACAGGAATAGCTTATCCCATGTGCACAGCCCCCATGGTGGGGGTGGAGAGAGGAGAGACCTTCACTGGTAGAGAAAGAGGAAGAGAGACACAGAAGAGGGACAAGAGGAGGCTGACAGGAACCATCTGGATTTTTTTATTCTTCTCTCCTTCTGTCTCCCATCAGGCAGTCTGGACCTCCCAGGGAAGCCCCACTCTGGGGCTCTAATCATTGCATTAGGTTAGACAGTGAAAAAGGAGATGTAGGGTCTAGTGGAGTCAGTGAGAGTAGAGTTTTCTGCAACAGATCGTTTCACCAACAGTTTGTAAACATCTATTAAGCATCTTTTCTCTAAAGTGTCCTCAACTTGCAATTTTGAGCCTTCTTTGGACTGAGATTGCCTGCTGGAGAGTCAGCACAACATGTCCCAGACCTGGGGACAAGAACTGCCCTGCTTCCTGAGCCAGAAACAGAGGTTAGCAGACATGGGGCTTCTGATCTGAGGCAAATGTGCATGCCTCCATGCCACCCACCCCCAGCCTACCCGAATTTTAAGATTTGTTGGCCATGGTCCAGCAGTTGGCAGCATTTCATAGAGAAGTCCTCTAGATTGTGCTAAAGCACTGTGCGTAAGAGCAGTATTTCCTGGTCATTCCACACATCCCCACGCTTTCATGTCTTTTAAGTCACCTGTGGTTTTTGGCTGCAATTAAGAAGAAAAAAAATTTCTGGCAGTTCTGCTGTAGTTGAATTTGGCAGTCTCACCAGTTACTTCCAGTAATTATCTCCATGTCACAGATATGCCCTCAGTGCCAGTTTTAGGAAAAGCTTCTACCTCTCTGCTGTTTGAGTAAGGAAGTGAATTCTTTAGGAAATTGCTTTCCTCTGAGAACAGCCCCTTCTTTACAAATGCTCTTGCTATGGTCTTTTGCAAAAGGCTGCGTTTGAAATTTGAAATATGCTGATGTGCAAATAATTTCAATAGCTGACCTGCAGGATCTGTTGGCAGGGCTGATGGGAGGCAGTTTGCTCTGCTCCCAGCCGCCTGTTTCATTTTGACAGCCACACGCCTTCTGGCCCAGATGCCTGCAGCCTCACATTCAAGTTAGGAGCTATGCAGACTCTACACGCTGTCCTGTAAATGCACCTCAGCTTATTATCTGTGTGAAGAATGAGACCTAAAGCTCAGGCTGCCTTTTGCCTCCTAAATTTATTTTAAATGGACCCAGTAAAGCTGGATTAGGGATTTACAGTGGTGGATGTGCCTTGCCAGGCTCCCACCGAGGAGAGGGGCAAATCACTGCGTTTCCTTGTAAGGGTATTTGTCCGACTGCAGAGCTGTGGTGAGAGCTGAGCAATAGCAGGCAGGCCTCTGAGAGCAGCAAAGCACATAGAGACAGATCCTCCTGAAAGAGCAGATGCTGAAGCAGATGTTAAGTCCACATCGAGGACTGCAGAGTGCAGTGTGTGGGGGTTGTGGCAGGAGATTGCTTCCAGGACGTGGATGTGAAACTTTTAGGTATGGCTCACAGCATCGGTGTGCTTCTGTTTCAAGTCCTCACAGCCCTGCCACAAGCCTCTTTTAAAAAGTTTTGCAGAGTTTTCCTAAGTTAATTTAAAAACAGGTCTTTGAAATATTTTTTTTTTTAGACTTCCAGACCAAACAAAATTAAGGTAGATGCTCTAATGCATACAGCAAGAGTGTGAGCTTTTTAGCATTGTTCTGCTGTGATGTTACATTCAGTGATGTTTCTGACATATTTTGAGGTCTGCAAGGTAGACTGCAAATTCGCTGATTACTTTCTGACCTGGAGGTATGACCCCATCTTTCAATTATCCTGTGACTCTTCTAGTTTGGTCGCATGTTAGGGGAGGAGCACCCACAGTGTTAAATTACCCGCACATATGGACATATGGACACATCTGTACATCTGTTGAGTCACATGACCATAACCTCTCTTTGGCAATGGATTGCTGTGGTTTCTCTTCAGGTCTGACATTCCAGACACCAAGTGCAGGTGGGAAGACACGGTGCTGCCCCACGATTATGTGGGGGGGGTCTGGTGCTGCCCCTCCGGGTCAAGAGGTAGAGGGTAAACGATGGAGACAATGTACAGCTGATGGAAATAAGCACTGATCAGCAGAACTCAAAGACAAGGTGTGAAGAACAAGGTGTGTGCAGCCGTCGGTCTCTTTTAAAAATCCCTCTCAATAAGAGGGGAAGTCGCAGAAGCATCCTGACTTCTGGCAGCCCGCTACTGAAGCTGTTGGACCATGACACCATCCTTTTTAAAACATAACTAATGTACTGTTTCTGCTGAATGCAGTTTTTTACCAGTTGGTGGTGGTGGGATTGCCTTTGTAACAGCAGCTACCGGGACAGATCTGGGATCCAGTGTGTATATGGCAGTAGAAAATGCTTGTGGCTCATGCAGGCTGGTGCTTTGTGCTCCAGAGAACTTTGTATTCCTGTTCTACAGGGAGGTTTCCAACCTCTGACCAGCGACATGTTACCTTGGTATCGTTACAGAAGTGCCCCCCTGCCCTGGTGCCCAGGCTGCTTTCCTCTTGGGGAGCTCCATTTCACCCAGAGGGATAGCTCAGCTGATGGACCAGCTGCTGTACTGTGGCAGATTTTGGCCTGGTGCTATTAAAAAAAAATAAAAATAATCAAAATTGGTTCCAGTTTATCCTAATCATCTAAGCCCTAAAATTGAGGCAGTTCAGCAGCTGCTTCATGAACAGCTGAGCTGCCTGGTCAGAGAGATTGGGAACCTCTGAGAGAAGGACAGCTCAGACTGATAGCCAAGGGCAAGAGTAACAACATACGTGTGTCAGACATCGGTCTCTGGGGCAGCAGTTGTGTGGCACATCTCAGCACAGCAAAGAAAATCAGAGTTGTGGGAGGTGTCTTCATGAGTCTGTAATAGAGTGGTTTTATGTCAGTGACAGAAAAGAGAACATGTTGAAACAAAGTGTTCAAATGTTGTAGGAAAACAGCTATATTTAGTTGCTCTAAAAATTGCTTAGTACCAGGCATGAAGGAAATGGCTGTGGCAACCTACACTCCTCCAATTTCACCTGTTGTGGTGTTTCTTAAGCCTAGAAATAGCTATAAAATCAGTAACATAGCCACTAAACCTTCCCCAGAAGAGGCATAAACAAACTAAATTCACTTGTCAAAGCAGCTATTGCTGAACTATGGGTTGACCTTGAGCTGTGTTGATTTGCTGTAATGCAAACCATCTGCACGCTGAAACAATTAAAGCCTTCAGATCTCCTAGGAGTTTCCTTCCTCCGATTATAACTTGTGTGCTGTGGTAGAATGCAGAGGTAAAGAGCTAGTTAGCATGGACCTCTGTGTCTGTGTAATTTTATGATGCAGCACACACAAAACCATTTTCATTTGAAGCAGCAGTCGGCTTTCAAGTGGAAAATATAGCATATGCTTGGTACCAAATGCTGGAGTCATAGCTCACAAAACATCTGCTTCACCTCCTCTGCTTCCCTTCCCCCAGCTTCTCCTTCCGATATACCATTTTCTGTGACTTTTAAGCACGATTCCATAAAGCACAGGTCATGCTGGAGAGGCATGGAATAGGGACTGCTCCTGTGTAAAGCCCCTGTGCACATCTAACTTAAACCCACCTGCCTTCTCAAACAGTGGTATGAAAGTAGTGCTTCCGTGCAATGAGTCTGTGGCTATGTTTGAAGAAAAAGGGTTGGACAACAAGTAGAAGCGATTTTATAAAAATCTTGCTTACTTTCCAACTAGTTCGGTTTCCAGAAGCTCAGAGTTTACACCTCTTTAAAGCCTTAAAAAATCAATCAACAGCCATGGCATCAGAGTCTGGACATTGCTGCAGTGGGAAAATACCAGAGCCGTTGCTTCTGTAGGATCTCTGTATAATTTGTGATATCCCGCAAATGGCAGAATTTCATATTAAAAGCTCTGCAGTGTAAAACCTCTTTTTACGTGTTCTTCCACCATTTCTCTCCATCCAGATAGTAACAGCATTAAAATTTCAAATAATCTCTTTTCAAATCACAGGGAGGAGTAATCACCCAAGCTTAGTAAAATAAGAAAGTAATTTTATTTTCGAAGAATAGTGGGTTTTACTGATTTTAGAAAACAAGATTAACATTATAAACAATACAAACAAAAGCAATGACTGTAAAATTAAATTAATTAAATATTTTTCTTTTCAAGTTAAGACTGAAAAATAATGAGTAGATGCAGCACAGCTTCTGAGCCAACCATGACTATTTATTTCTAGAGCCAAAGGCCTCCATCCCAGAGACTGACCCCTGGGCTCAGGCCAGGTAGTGCAGAGTGGCTCAGGTCCACATTTCTCAGAGCTGCCCCCTCCTACAGCAGGCTATGTCCTACACCCCTGTACCCATGGACTCAAGATGCTGCATCCATGTTTTATTGATTCGAATTGCCTGGGAAATGTGAGGGGAGGCTGAGGGGGTGATGCTGGCTGGGATAGAGTAAGAGGATGGTGGAGCGCAGAGGAAGGCTGAGGGGTCCACGCTACTGAGATGGTGTGATTTCTGGTGTTGACTACCACTAAAAGCACCTCTTGGGTTTGTTTTGAAGGAAACACACTGATTTGCTATAAAAGAGGGCCCACAAACATGTAAACAAACTAACATGTAAAATAAGGCTATCACAACACTGGACTCCAGGACTGAGCTGTGAAGCTGAATTATTTGGCAGTGAAGGTCCAAGTCCTATAAATCACAGGTCATATTATACATGTGAAGTATAAAAGGCTATCTCTAACAAATAGGGAAAAGTATGTCAAGTGCCAGATTTAGTTTCCTTTGTGACCTGAATCTGACCTATGCTGGAGGCTAGAGAAGTGAGGAGGGTTGTGGTTGTGCCCTGCACTGCAGGGTTGGGACGAACATGTCAAGCTCAGGGCAGTCAGTCACGAAGGAAGCATTTCCCAGCTTACAAGTCCTGGTCTTTGAGACCAAATGTATCCTGTTTGTGTTTTACTTTTTATAGCATTAATGATTTTTTTGTTAATGAAACAGCTAAGAGTAAGTCATGTCAACTTGCTCAGCACCGGCCCAGCGTGGGCTCAGAGGCTCAGACCTCTTCACCCATGGCAGGACCAGACGTGGCAGCAGGCAGAGGGATAAATATCTTCTTTCCCTCAGGGTGGGATCGTTCTCCTGCTGCATCTAAGTGCAAATGTTGCATATTTTCCCTCTGATCATCTTTTTTTTTCCCCAAACAGCTGCCACTACTACATCATGTAGATAGAGGAGATCAAGAGTCTCACATAAACAGGAAACCTCTGACATGGCCACAGCCCTGTGCAGTCTGCTGGACTTGTCACTGATGTGAGGCACCCACTCCTTCCCTTCTTCTTCCCTCCGTAGGTGAAGCTGGGAGGCTGACTTTAAATCTGCTAAATTGAGGATTCAAGATGCTGTGCACATCATTCCACAGTTTTGAAAGAAAAAAACCACCATATTTGCCTTTTTTTCTTTGCATTTTTCTAGTTCTCCAGTATGTTCTCAGCCCTGATACTTATGCTTTCCTTAGGCACCCTTCCAGGTAGTGTACTTTTCCCATAAATATCCTTTTTACTTTTTTGGTATGTTTTTTTTCTAAATCTTCCTTCAAAATTAGAAACATGCATCTCAGCTTTCCTAGGCAAGTGCTCTTTTTCCACCCAGAAATCTGTCTGGTGGTTTGTTCTGGGATTTTGAGGAATTCTGGAAAGAAAAATCTTATTTCAAAATATTACACTTTTTATTTGGTTTTTACTTTGTCTCATTTGCCTATTTCTCAATTCTGTTTTGTGGGGGTTTTTTTGAGTCCCTGTCTCTTCTTTAAACTGATCTACTTTTTCTTCCTTTGCACCAGTCTTCTTGGAGCAAGGGAGGAAGAGCATGACAGCCAAGATGGGAATTGGTAACCTCTTGGGCCAGTGAATGGGACACAGACCAAATGCGAAAGGAGTTAGTGAGAGCTAAAAGAAAGCCTGATTCAGGGCAGAATTTTCAAAGGTGGTCACATCCTGCTGAAAACGTGAAAAATGTTAATCTTGTGCAGAACTGCAAAACTACAAGGGGGGAAAAATAATCACCTTGCACTGACAGCTGGCAGCTCCTTCATTGCCTGCTGGGCCTGCAAGCTGGGGAGCAAGGGGACAGGCAGGAGCTGCCCTGCTGCTACCTCCAGCATTTCAGCTGGCAGGGCTGGCTTGGCAAGCGTTGAGCACTGCACTTCAAAACTAATTTTTTTTTGAGATTTTTCCAGCTAAGGGTGGACCGGATGGATTAGACAAGCATTTCAGCAACAAGTTGTTGGATCTGTTGTTCTGTCAAATAGCGCTGTCTTTCTGGGATGCTTGTCTTCACGGACTGTTGTCAAGATGATTTACTAGAAAGTCCTAAAATTGCAGACACAGTTTCTAGGGAGTTTCTACTATCTATCACAGTCAGACTTATTAAACAGAGAAAAATATTATCTCATACACAATATGACAGGTCGAAGTCTTGTTCTTTGTCTAGGAAAAGACAATGTGGACGTGATTCCTGCCCAGAAGGCCCCTTCCCCCACTAAGTCACTAGTTTGAGGACAGATGCTGGGAATCAGATTGCAGCTATAGCACATTAGGGCTCACATTTTCGTGGTATCCATAAGCATGCTGAGCTTCCACAGTTGTGGTTTCTATACTTAAAACAGAAGGTCCTAGTTAATTTTACTGCCTCTAGTATTTTTACATACTGTTAGTAATTAGGGGGAGAATTAAAAGTAGGAGATTGTCTGTTTTCTGTACACTTTATTATAGAATATTTCCTTAAGATTATATGTTCATGTACAGCAGCTCTGCTGCTTACCCTGGCAAGACAAGGGTGCTTACAGAGAATTAGATGAAGGCACCTCCCAGGCCTCTGAGCTTCCCTTATGCCAACCTTAGCTTATACTTAATGCCTGACTATTGACAGCAATGGGACTGTGAAAGTAAGGATGAATTCTTGACCTGTTTATTGAGTTGGGGCTTTGGGGCTACCTCTGGGTGCTGACAGACTTGTGAACTGACATTGTTAGGGCTGGCTACAGCATAAGCCAAGAAAGCCATTGCTGCAGGGAACAGATTGCCAGATGTAACGTGGCTTTCAGCTTTGAACTCTTACTACTGCTGGCACATCCACCAATCTGTCTGTGCCATGGAAATCCAGCCTTTGAAACGAGAGTGAGGGGCAGGGCAAGACTCACTTCAGTATGTCTGTGCAGCACTTTGAAGCCCTCTGATTATATGTATGACAGACATGAAATATTTGTTCATTGTTTGTCTTGTAAAATCTACTTTTTCTTATGTGTGACAAGAAAGTATCTGTTTAATAATGTATTTTATAGTCAGCTATTAGCAAATGTGTCTGCTTTGGAGAGCACTTCTGCTTAATTGAGATGCAAATACCCTGAAGAAAAATGCACATGAGTAGAGGATTGCTTTATGAGCTTTATCCGAATCCTTTCAAAGGCAATGGGAGTCCTTCAGTTGGTCCTGGTGGGGTTTGAGCAGAATGTGGGAAGGTTGGTGCTCACACAGAAAATGAGGCCAGACTCCATGGCAGTGTCTTCAAACTGCAGAAACACTCCCTTGTGAAGACTGTACTTGTAGTCTCACACTGGCCAATCTTGAGTCATCTTGCTCACCTGGATTGATGACAGTTACATTTTTTTTGAGATAAAAAGGGATATTGCTTGAATATTCTGGAAACTGTCAAACTCTAACCAGGGTTGATGGTCATTCCAAAACTTTCAGGAAGGGTATAGTTCAATCTCTATAGCTTTAGGTTGGAACCAAGATAAGACCATAGTCCTCCACTATATGCATGTTTAAATTTAGGACTAGTGCTCTTGATTTCAGTCAGACTCTGCAGGTGAGTAGGTGGCCACATATTTGTGGCATCATAAAAAAGGAGACAAGCACAATCTCCTCTTTCCGTCCCTTTTCTGTCTTCCTTCGAAATAATCTAGCTCTGACTGCTCCAAGCACAACCCCAAGATGGTATGAGGGAGTGCTCTGAACTTGCTCTGGGTTCTGTTTTCTATGACCAGTCTAAATAGGGTAGATGAAGACCACGGATTTGGTGTGTGACTGCAAGTGTGTGAACATGCGAGTAAAAAAGAGATTACACAGGTTATTTTTAGTGTCAGGGTATCCCTTTCGTTTTGAGCATTTTGGATGAAAGAGACACACTGAAGGGACTTAAGGATCAGGCAGAATTCAGAATTTCAGTGGCTGGAAGAGGATTCCTCATAATGCTGTCTGAGGTTGCATCTGCCATTAGCAAGTACATGTCCCCATGGCATTTCTTCACTGGGACATGGAGAGAAGCTGCTTAGCTGGCTCCTGTTTGTTCTCAGTCTGCACTCATGTGCCTGTGTGGCTGGAATGACCTTGTTTGAATTAACGAGTCTCTGAGTATGAATCAAAGGGTAATTGTCATTGCTGCTAGTGGTACTAAACAGACCTGAGCTATTAATTCAAGACAAATGGGAGAAATGAGTAAACAGAAAGTTTACTGGTGTAAGGAAACTACAGGCCTGAGTGGATGCTCTGTATTGGTTGTATTTCAACTTTATTGTTTTGCTTTGATCGTTTGAAATTGCCGCTGTTTTCAGCTGGAATGTAGAAAAAACTATACCCACATGATTTCTGAATTACTTTTTCTGATTTTAAAGGAACAGTCTGTTACAAACTGTCTTTTCTTCCTCTGCAATTTGTTTTTGAGTAGTCTCTTCTATACAGCCATAATGTACATAATGAACATAATGGAATAATTATATTTCCCTGTAAATATGTTACATAAAAGCCAAATCCAATATGCTGTTAGGTAGGAACATTCTTGGATTTCAGTCCTAAACATATCTTAAGATTTGGTATTTCCCATAGAGACTGATCAACAATAAAGCAATGTCCATGGTCAAGCCTTTAAACGATCAGGGCCAGGGCTTGCAAAGACACATGAAGGCAGAAAATGAGAGTGAGTGAGAGACCTGCAGGAGTCCAAAAGTGACCAGACGGTGTTCCTGAAGTAGCCAGCGGCTGGGGACATCTTACAAATTCATAGTCATTATACATATTGTTAGGATCATTAATGAAACCCTTCCTCCTAAAAGCACTGATGACACCAGGGGCTACTAATGCAGGTTTAAAGGGAGGGAAGGAAGTTTAGTCCCTGTGCTGACCCTTTTCTTCCCAGAGCCCTTGTCCTGCTTCCTGTCACTGCTTCCACCCCGCTGGAGTCCCCTATTCTCCCTGCATGGAACCACCACAGGTCCTGCTTGCTGGAACATAGGGGGGACCCAGGGGGAACCCAGAGGGAACCAAAGTCAGGGGAAGTAGGAAATGAGGAATCTGTAGACTCTTCTCCTAAGTCTCAATGTTACTAGTTTTATTTTAATGGAAATGTAGTCTCAAATGCTACAGGACTCTCCAAGCCCATGCCCTCTCTTGCTTTTAGCTTTCCTTCTCCCTTGACACACTGCCTTTTATTATAGTCTGGCAAAAATCAGGATAAAAGATGCATTCTTGTGTGTAGACCTGAGCATCTTGGTCTTGGGGGTCAAAGCAACATTACTGGCTGAGTGAATGTTTAGTAGTTTTCCCTTTTTAATGAGTTCTGCCAGTTTCTATGTCAGAGGCTGAGGGGATGTTTTAGAAACATGTAAACATCATGCAGTTGCTGATGGAGTTAATGTAAACTCTATAGCATGTTTTATCTGTTGTCCCTTTGTTTAGTCTGGGAAGGAGAAGAATGGGGGGAACAAGGAGAGTCCTCAAATAGCCAAAAAGTTGCTATAAAAACCAGTGATGGACTCCCTCCCTTTTGCCATGAAGCAAATGGGCAAGGTTAAGGATTTAAATGGGATGTTAAGAAAAACTTTCTAACTGAGTAGGCAGCTTAAACACTGGAAGGGATGACCTATAGGAGAGATGTTACGCTACTGTGCTGCGTTTCAAGAATGGGTTAGCTAAAGGTCTGTTGGGGATGGTGTAAAGACCTTGGTTCTTCTTCAGAGCAGGGGATGGGTTTATTGAACTACCCCTTGTAATTCTGTTCAACTGTGCTTTCCTGTGGCATTGTGATCACTTTGATAACGTGGTATTTTAATGCAAATAAACAAATGAAGCTGCAGAACCATGTGAAGCAGTCTACCTTTGTGAAATTCAATGTCTGGTTCTAAGGGTTGTTTCAGTTATGGTAGTTGAAAGTCCTAATCCTTGTCAGATTAATAAAATTATTCACACCTGTTTTGACATACAGAAAGCTTTATTTTTTCTTTTCTGGAAGCTATGCCTGCTGTTGCATTTCTCTGAACTAGCTCTCCAAAACCATGAAGTGCTTTAAAGCTGAATTTTACCCTTAAATGTAACAGTGATTTTAAATACTGTTTTCCCCCCTACATAACAAAGAACTGTGTATCACACAGGTTATTTTTGCCTGTGATTGCTTTTATTAAAATTTTATTCATGAGGCTCTTGCTTTGGAACATAAAGCACCTATTACTATTTTTTGGTTATGTTACTTGAGTCATCGCTTTTACCTGGCTTGAACGAGCTATAGTTTAAAAATATTCTGGAATGCTATCTGTGTCATCAAGCTTTAATTAAAAAAAAAAAAAGGCTTCTTTTCTTCACAGGTGCATTTGTGGCACTACTTGTTACTCAAACCTAATTATTCATTTAAAAAAAAATAAATCCATCTCTTATTGCCAGTTGCCTGTGTGATCCTATGATAACTGATTGCCAGCTTAAATTATTTCTTGGAAGGACTGATGGAGAGCCTCATAGTGTTTGTCTGTGGTTTAAATCTCTCTCTACTATGCCACATTCCCTGGCTTTTAACTTAATTATTTTTACCTAATGCTTCAATAATTCTACTTAATAACAAGTATGCTTTCAGAAGAGTTATTATTAACTTTGAGACATAGCTGTCTTTGTTTTCATTATGAAGTGTTATTTTTTTGTTGTTGCTGATTATTTAAGAGGCCTGTCAGAGTGAACCAAACATAATGCAAGGCTGGTAGTGTAGAGGTTTCAATGAAGCACCTAACAAAGAGCCTTGGATGAATTGTACCTGGGTAAGATCAATAAATCAATTTGAAAAGGTGGAAGATTACTTGCATGGAGACAGAGACCATAAAAATATGAACACAGAGTAGCCTGGGAAAAGTGAAATCCACAGGGGTACGAATTAATCTTTAAGTATCAGTCTTGCAAAATGCTGGATAGGATTTGGGTATGTTATTTGTAAGCACTGAGCAAATAAAAATGGAAAGGCATCACATCTGGTTCTACATTCACATGAATTGTTGGATTCAGTGTCACATCAGAAAAAAATTAAGATGACTGTCAAAATCAGTAGGCTTAAAACAAAGCTATAGTGGAGGAGTGAACTCATTTTGGAAAATTTATCATAAGGGACTTAGACGTGTTTTCTCCATCAATTTTTGTTGCAATGGGAGAAAACTATATTGTAAATCTTTTGGTGTTACCAATATACAGGATGCTTGACAGACAAGGTGAATGCCATACCTTTCTACCAGAAAACATGTAACTCGAGCCCAGGACATGCAGTTGATCCTGCACAGATGGACTTGAGCTTCCTTGCAGCAGCTTATTGTCTCAATGATGCTCTTTGCCAGCTTGATGGTCCACCCACACACTATTAGGTTTGAGGCTGTGGCCAAGCAAACAAGCAATACACACAGTGCCTTTTGTTGCTGGGGAGTCCATCAAGTGTGCCAGTGGATAACATTTAAAAACACCTTTGTGGTTTGAAAACACAAGACCCATCTTGTAGCACACCCGAGTCACTCAAAATCCTTCACTTTAATCATGATTGTGGTCAGGGGTGTTTTATCCAAAAGCTTTGTAAACTGAGGTTACTGGGTCTCAGACAGGTTCAGAGGCAAGCCCAGCAGTTCTCTGGTGGGACTTCCTTTTGGCATGGGGTTGGCCTTGGTGAGCCAAGTAACACAAAACTCATTTGTCTAAAGCAAGCATTTTAATACGTTTTAGTCCCATTCAAGTAACTTGGCATTCAACTTAAAGCTCTCTTGGATACCATAGGGCTTTACAGTGCCAACAAGTAGGCTCAAGATCTGACACATTCACATCTACACTGTTAGACTTAATTTTTTATTTTTAAAAGCTATGTGACCTTCTAATATGCCAGATGCCAAATTCCATACAATGATCTGGTAGAGTCAGAGTTTATGGGAAAGTTGGGATTTAATACCCCCTGAATTGATTAACTGGTTTTAGTTCTAAGTGTGAGTTGTTTTGCTGGTGTTGAGGTGACTTTATCAATACATACAACATAATGGTGAGGGAAGAGCATGTAACTGGCAGAAACAGATCCAGTATCCAGCTGGGCGGGGGAATAGGAACTGCTGCATGGTGCAGGCAAGGAGTTTGTGAAGGCTCAGTGAGATGGGGATGGGGAAGAGGGAAAGAAGACATCAGCTAATGGCGTCCCAGAGACATCTGTGGCCAAGTACTGAGACCATGTGAATGGACATACAGGCTTAGTAAACACACAGCTTCAAATCCGTTTAATCTAAGGCTGTTGCTGAAAGGTGTAGCCTGTCCTCCATCTGATCCCCACAACCCCATCTCCCGGGGTTTGCTCTGGTGGCGAGTGGCTGATGTGACTCACTTCCCCCCGTGGGACCACTGCTGTGGCATGGGGGACGGCAGGAATGCCGGGCTAAGGGCATGCAGGAAAGGCAAGGCTGCTTTTTTGGGCAGCTGTGTAGCCTTAGGAAGCCGTACCTTAAACCCAGTATCCTGTTGGTGACATCGACCAGCCCGAGATAAATTAAGGGAAGACATGAGAAAGTCTAAAGCTGGTAATTACAGCGTAACTTTGCCTTCAGGCATTGTCTGTCATTTCCCCCATTAATGCCGAGTTTGATGTACAGCCCTGTGTCTTATCAGAACTTTTGTGCTTTTAAATATGTTTCCCAGTTGCAGCTCTGGATATTCTTGCTATCTGTACACATTATCTAATCTCTGCTGAGTCTTCACAAGCCTTACTCCTTGCTACATCCTGGGGCAATGAATTCCATTGACTTAATAGTCCGTGGGCCTGATCCTGCGAGGAGAGGCCAGGGCCTGCCACCCATGGCCTCTGCCAGAATTCAAGGTTGTTACTGCTGAGTACAGCTGGGTCTACTACCAATTGCAAAGCTTAAATTCAAAGATTGCTGGTAGAACAAAGCAGGAACGGCTTGGAATTATTTTGCCATTGGTTATTTTTCAAACAACTTTTTTCTTAAGGGCGCATAGGAGAGTGAAATCAGGTAATTATTAGGGAAAATGTTTGGGAATTCTTTCTTTAGCAAGACCCCCTCAACTTCCTTGTTGCTTGTAATTACAATTACTTGTAGTGACAGGACAAGGGGTAATAGCCTTAAACTACAAGAGGGTAGATGTAGGCTACGCATAAGGAAAATATTCTTCACTATGAGGGTGGTGAGACACTGGCACAGGTTGCCCAGAGAAGCTGTGGATGCCCCATCACTGGAAGTGTTCAAGGCCAGGCTGGATGAGGCTTTGAGCAACCTGGTCTAGTGGGAGGTATCCTTGACCACGCAGGGGCGTTGAAACTAGAGGATCTTCGAACCCAAACCATTCTATCATTAATGGCGGGGGCGGAAGGGGGGAGAGGGGGGTGGGAGGCGGGGTGCTGAGGTGTCTGTACAAGGCCGGGGGGGAGGATCAGTAACTTCAGCCCACTCCCGTCCTTTGATCTTTTGCCTACCCCCTCGCCGCCCTGCGCCAGTCGGGCTCCGGCACGAAACTGCTGGGCTCGCCTTGGCGGCGGGACCCCTGCTCCCGGCAGGCCAGTGCTTGGGGACCCGGGGACTGGAAGCGGTCGGCCCCCGCCCCCTCACCTGCTGCCGCCCGCCGCGCGGGGGGGGCGGGTGGAGGCGTTGCCGCGTGACGGGACTCAGAGCGGCGCTGCCCGCCGAAACTTGTGCGGCAGGAAGGGAGCGGAGGGCGGGAGCGGAGCCGGCAGAGCAGCAGCTCCTCCTTCCTGTGCTTCGGGCCCGCTGGCGCTGGGTGAAGTGCGGCAGCGGCGGGGCCCCATGCGGCGGCCGGGACGGCGCTCTCCGCCGCCCGGCCCCAGCAGCAGCATCAGCAGCCACCGCCGCCGATGACCTGGACCAGCAGCATGAGCAGCGGCTACAGCAGCCTGGAGGAGGAGGAGTCCGAGGAGTTCTTCTTTACTGCCCGCACCTCCTTCTTCAGGAGGCCGCCGGGTAAGACCCGGGCCGCCCCGCAAGTAAGTGCTGCGCGCCGGGCTGAGGGGCGGCCTCGTCCCTCGGGGCAGCTGTCGCCGGGCTGGGCCGTCTCCTTCTGGCCTTCCCTCCGGCCTCGGCATCCACGTGTCCGCCGCTCCCTCCTCCACGGGGAAGGACGCGCGGGAGCCGCCCGGGGATGGAGCAAGGAAGAGACGGTGGGGAAGGGCTCCCCCCGTCCCTGGTTTCGGTCGAGGCTCCTGCGCGGACCGAGGGTCTCTCTGGAGAAACCCTCGCCAGCTCCAGGAGCCTCTGGGGTGCCCCGCTCCGAAGCCGGTCTGGGGGAGCCAGACTGCAAGTCTGACCCCCCGGAGTTCCGCGGGCTGGGGATGTGATCAAAAATCACATGTTTCTGTGGTGAGTAACCGTGCTATCAGCCCTACAGGCAGCGCTCCGCTGAGGTACGGCAGGGTCTGCCTCTTCACTCCTCTTAGAGCTCATTCCGAGATGAATGACAGCCTCTTCAGCTGTTTTGTTGGCAGAGAAAGGCTCTCAGAACTATTTAAGTGTCTAGGTTTAAGCATTCAAGCTCAGGAAGTAAACTGCAAGTGGGCTTTGAAGTGAAAAGGTTATTAAAAACAAAAACCCCAAACGAACCCCTTTTGTGGTCAGCATTGAGACTGGTGGAGGACCTACAGGGCGGTAGGCCGAGTGAGAAGTGCTGGTGAGTAGAGAAAGCCCTGCCATAGCAAAACCAGCTTCTCTCTCCCAGGAGCAAAACTCGCGTCAGGGATACAAAATGGAACAGTCCCTGTCTGATCCAGAGCAGTCGTTAAACCATATAGGGTAAATGTCACGTTTCTGTAGCTAAGCAGCCCAGCCCCCTCTCATTTTTCTCTTCCCAAAGCACAGGATCTCTTTCTAGAGGTGGTTTGTATTTTTGGAAACGATAAGCTAGCAAGCCTTCCTTGTTTATGCTAGTTCTTCTTCTCCTGCTCCCACCATTTGGCTGCGGCTCAGCGCCTGTTTCTTTGTACAGACTTTTGGTATGTTTTTTCCCACTGGACTTCGGTGCCAATATTCCTGCTGCTGTGGAGACCTAGTTATAAACTTGCTTGTCAAAGCCTGGACAACTCGGGTGCCCTCTGGCCCACTCTTGGGACCTGTCAAGACCCCATTGTTCATTGTGCACGGCTGCTCCTCTAGGCTGTGTTGTGCTGCAGAAAGCCAACCTTGGTTTGTGTTTTTCTGAGGTTCTCCATCTGTTATAATGTGTTTGTTAATTTGCTTAAAACTTAAGCCCTCTAACTGCCCCTCAGGAAACTCCTGCTCCTGTTTGAGGAAGTGCACAGAGCTTTCTTGAGCTTTAGTTTCCTTTGCAAAGTTTGGCAGGGAGCCTGGGCACGCCCTCTCCCTGCACCTGAGCTCAGGCACCTTGTGCAGATAGGCTGGGACCAGCTTTTTGTCAGGTCATAGCTGCTTCCCCAGGGTGCTTCTCTCTGCACCCCTCCTCAGGGGTTGTCTTTTTCTCATCCATCTTGAGTTTCAGCCACCCACTAACCTGCGGTACTCTCTGGAAGCTGGTGAGTCCTGCCAAGTGTCCTTGAACTTCGTCTGCTAACCTGTTTGGCCAGCGTTGGCTGCCACCTGGCCGTTACAGAGAAGGACCACAGAGTGACAGCACTGTGCAAACAGACACCTAGCTCCTGTCAGGCTGTGTAGCTGCTGTGTCATGAGGTGTGGGAAGACTTGATTCAGATCTTAAAAGCATACATGTGCCTTTATAATGCTGTTGTATGAGTTGTCTTACTAAATACTAGTTGTATAAGTAGTAAATTGTGCAAACATGAAAATCACTGTATGTGATGTTAACATGTCCAAGGAAGGGGGGGGATGGAAAAAAAAACACCTAAAATTTGATACTGTGCTCTCATAATGTTTCCCAAAAGAATACTGCAGGGAGGTGGTGTAGGATACGTGTTTAAATATGTCCCGAGTAGCCTGGAACAAATTCATTTGTATTCATCTGCAGCATCAGAAATGCTCGGCTAAATGCTGCTAGTCACAAAGTTATTACTGGTTGCTCTGAGCTGCTGAGTTATAGAGGAGAGGGAAAAAAAATATCCCCAAACAATGCTGAATGTAGATTTCAACAGTCATGTGGCCAGTAAGAGTGAGTTTCCCCTTCCAGCAATAACAATCATAATAAGCCTCTTTGTAGGGATGAGAATGTTACTTTTGGTTTGTATTTGAGGTTTAGTCAAAAAATGCATACTATGTCCCCTTGAGCAAAGAGGAAAGAGAGAAGCTGTTAGTTATTGTTTCTGTGTCCTCCTCAAGTATACAGATACTAAGTTTTGCAGTGTGGGTTTCTTGCAGAAGACTTAAGTGCTGGCAATTACTTTTATCCCTCTGTTTTAGCTCCCTCTGCCCCCTGTCTTGCTGGGAAGGAATGGGTTAGAGCGTTTGGCTTGAAGCTGTGCCTGCAAAAACCCCTCGAGTAGTTTTTGGACTTGTTTTGTATGGATTTCCAAAGAAAAGAAGGGAAAAGAGAAATTAATTTTTGTCTTCTGTTTTAACGGGACTGGGTTTACTCACGTGCCTCAGTTTCTGCAGTTGACATAGGATTAATGGATTCATACCAATTCTGGTGTAAAAATGGTGTGAATAGTACCTTTGGGCTTTGCCTAAGATGGCTTATCTTCTATAGGGTGGTTAAAGGTTTGTCTCTTCCTTCCCCTCTGTACCACTTCTAAAAAACTGAAACGTGAAAACCATTGCAGCATATGACAGGCAGCATAGTCTTTTGGGGCCGAGCAGTGGCCCCAAAGCAATTTCTTAAGAAAGACATGCTTTAATCTGAGGGCAACGTTCATAATGCTGGCTGCTTTATCCTATGTTGTTACTCATGGAAGTTGAGCTTTATTTAAGATTTCTTCTGTGTCTGTTGCAAAATTTATGTATTGGAGGGTAGATTAAGCTCAGTGTGGCCCTGTTCCGTGTTTGAAATTACTCATTTAATAAATGAAAAAGGAGGAACTGTAAACATTTTTATTCTGCCAGTTTGACTACTCATGTGAGGTAAAGTCATTCATGTGCATAGGCTTTTTGCAAGATCAGACCCGTGCTTCTGTATGATCAAGCCATTGGAAATTGTCCATTCCCTGTAGAGAAAATACCAAAATAAGATGTCTTGCAAACTTTTGAAAGCTGATCCCTTTCTCTCCCTCTTCCTTCCCGCCCACCCCCATCCTTTCAGGAAAAGTGAAAACAGTCATGCCTGCTCCTGCAAGCCCCACCATATGTTGGAGGGATATGCTTCCCTTCCCTGTGCCAGTTCTGTGGATACTCCCACTTTGAACAGGGTTGATGTAAATCCTCGCCATACTTCTCCTTCCTCAGGTGGCTTGATGGGCAGTGGCTTTTCAAGCATTGTGGTTGGCATCTGGGTTAGTTCCCAGTCTTGTTAAGCTTTTGTCTTTGCTGACCATCACTGCAAACACCTGGGGACATCCCTGTGCTTGGTACTGTCCTCTCTGCATTTCAGTGTCCCCTTCTACTGTAACTGTAAGGGTTAGAAATATGACAAGAGGCTATGGGTAAGATCTCTTTCTCTGCCCTTACACAAGAGGCATCTGTGAGAGAGAACAAGACTGTGCTTTGGGGAGCACTGCTTTGGAAGCTGGCAGTGCTGTGAAAGATCGTGGGTCCCAGCAGTTAGAAGAGGGCAAATCCTGCAGCTTGTATTTTGGCATCTGGTTCATGAATAAAAGGAGGGGCAAATCTCTTTTCAGTCATGCCCTGTGATAGGACAAGGGGCAATGGATGCAAACTAGAACACAGGAAGTTCCACCTCAACATGATGAAAAACTTCTTTACTGTGAGGGTTACAGAGCACTGGAACAGGCTGCCCAGAGAGATTGTAGAGTCTCCTTCTCTGGAGACTTTCAAGACCCATCTGGATGTGTTTCTCTGTGACCTGCCCTAGATTCTGTGGTGGTCCTGCTTGGCAGGGAGGTTGGACTCGATGATCTCCAGAGGTCTCTTCCAACCCCTACCATTCTGTGATTCTGTAATAGTTTGCACACAAAACGTGAGAGAGCTCTGCTTGAAGGCTAGTGTAAAATATTTTGGATGTAGGAAGTTTGACTCTTGGATGCCTCTCTAATCTTTAAAGAAAAAAGCAACAGTTTGTGTTCTGTCTTTCACCATTTCATATAGGGATCTGTGAAAGTGCTTGTAAGAAAAATGCAGTTGTTTCTGTTGGCAGTTTCCAGAAATGGAAGTTTCCCTTCTGCGTCTGAGAACATGCTCCTTGCCTCTCTGTTGATGTTGGTCCTTCCCTCTGAAGTCTGATTTCTGCCTCTCTTACCCTTACTGGTCTCAGTCTTTACAGCTTCCAGATCCACTGTCTGAGTTCCTTCCCCTGCACCCGCACCCGGTGCCCCCTGCCATGTCATTGTTTTTGTGGCTCTCTTTTCTGCATGTCAGTGGAATTTGCAGGTGTGGTATTGGGGGTGGGAGAGGAAATTATTAAAAAAGCTGAAAACGGAAAGCAGATATAAAACTGCAGAGGACGTATGAAGGGGAGAGGCAAAAGGCAGGGGGTGAAAGTCTCATCCCTAATTAGTCCTGTCAAGGTGACCAGCCATCTCTCATGTCATTGTCAAAAGAGAAGGTTTGCAGGGAAAGATGTAGCAATTTTTTTAAAATTGGTGAAAAAAAGTAGACAAACTTCTGAGTGCAGAAGCCCTTTTGTAGGGCTGTTCCACATGAATTTGCACAGTGGATTGACGCATTTCGTTGAGAGGAAGAGAGGCAAAAAAAAAAGCATGTTGTTTGGGAAGAAAATGGTTTATAGGGGTAAGATGCAATTTGTAACTGCTTCAGTCTAGTTAGGATGACTTTGTGTTACTAGTGTCCATTATTAGTAAGTTTCACATTGTTTGGCCATTACAACTCTTCCTGGGTTTCCTTTCAGTAACATCCCCTAGGGAAAATGGTTCTCCTGACTACTAGAACAAATAAGGTTTCTAATTATAGGCTTGCTTTGGAGCCAAAACGTTTACCTTTGTGTTTAACATGTAGTCATAAAGCTCATTTAAAGAGAAACAACTAAAAACATCAAGTAATGTTTCTTTCTCCTTTTTTTTTTTTTTTAAATGCATTTGGCAGTCAGTGAATGTTATGGGATAAACATTGTCACAACTAAAATACTTGAAAGTTAAGAGTTGAAGGAATGAGCAGGGTAGGAACTGTGTCTATTTTAAGCCCACAGCACTGTCAGAGCAAACTAGCAGTCATTATTTTGTGTTTCTGCCTCGCTTTCTTCGTGGAGTGCTTGATGTGGTGTGTGTGCGTCAGTAGCTTGGAAGTGCATGGTGGCCATTTTGGGGTGAATTCAAGGTCCCCTTCTGGTGTCTGACAGCCTCCAGAGGTGAAATGAAATTCTCTGCTCTCTGCAGAGGATGCTGTTTTCTGCACGCTGGTTTACTGTCACAGTTGGTTCTTCAAATCATCCACATAAATTTTGGGGACTTAACTAATATGAAATGGTAGCTACTACTAACACACACAAATTCAAGAAAAAAGTTTAGGAGAGATGGATTCATTTACTGTCCCAGGAAGAGTTCAAGTCACTAAAACATCTAAGGAGTGCTCTTACATTCAGCAATTTCTTTTAAGTGTTACGAGTGTAACAACACTGGCAGATAGTATTCAGACTAGGTGACTAATTTTCCACTTTTTTCTGTAGTCTGTTGTATTAATACTAGATGAGGTGCATCTCAGGCAGTTGCTTCTCTGTTAGCATAAACTTTTGGAGCACTGGCTTTGAATATCACCAGTTAAACACTGCATATTTTTCCCCCTTTATTTGGAGAAAAAAATACTTTGATTCACCTATCTGAGTATTGGAGTACAGTAGCTAGGATTCTCACTTGTAAGGTTGGGAGAACCTCGTATGTATGTGTATTTTGTGATTTAAGTGATGTAATTGAGTTGGGATCATCCTATGGCTTTATCCAAGTGCAAAGGCAGAACTGCTGGAGCTTTGGACTTTAACTGAAGTCAGAAAGTATTGGGCACCTATAGCGTTATGGTCCAAAATGTTTGGACTTAAACATCTTTAAGCACATGTGAATAGACATACAAGGAGTGTTGTTTTAACTGAAGAGTCTGGTGATTTCACAGAAGTGCTCTGCAGAGCAGCTGAGCCTCAGGATCATCTGAATACACTAAAGAGATTTTAAAAGCCCCATAAATAGTTACTTAAAGAAGGAGATAATTTAGTACCCCATTTTCATGATCTCTTATTTCAACTGTAGACCTGTGTGTAAGAACAATATCAGAATAACCATTTTGGAAGAGGTTCTTGCTGGTTAACATAGCCACTGCAAGAGCAAGATTATGAAGAAAAACTGCAGTAAAAATGGATACTGCAGTTTATCCCTTGTGTAAAAAGCCAGCAGCACCAGTGTTGGATTAACCGTGGCAAATAAACCGATTAACAGAGGATTTTAGGTGAAGTGGTAGATCTGTAATACAACATTTGCCTCTTAACAGTATACTTGTCAGCCAAGCCAAGCAACCTAAGTGGCAGGAAGGGAGAAGTGAGAGTGACAGGTCTCCATCTTTCAGCTCTCCTCACAGACAGGCAGCTAAGGCCCTGGGACTTCTGCAGGCTGCGTGCTGGGCTGTGCTGTTCAATATGTACTGCACATCCTCCCAGGTACAAACAGTAGAGGTTTTATGTATGTATGCATGCGTATATATGCATTCACGTTAAAAAATAATTATGTACCTATTTTTTAAAATACATATACACACACAGATTGGTACCTTTTGAGACCAACATTCAGGAAAGGTCTTGAATCCAGCGTGTCCTATAGACTTCAGGCTCCCGGTGAGACTGACGCTAGCACAGCGTGCTGTCATCTCTCCCAGTTTTGGTGCAGTTCTTACCTGACTACAATATTGTCAAGTTTTTGTATGTGTTTAGGTGCCTGTAACAAAGTCTGTATTTCTGTAGGCAGGTACGAATGGACTTGGGATGAGTAATTACTGCTTTTCTTCTGTTTTTTTGGCTCACTTGCTTGTTTGCAAGGTTGATGAAATACCGCAGACAGTTTTGAGGAGAGTGCTTCCTCTGCAGACGTGTATTTGGCTATGCTAAGTAGCCATGTGTGATTTATGTAGCAATTAAGATCATTTTCTAGTTACTCATCTGTGTGTTTTGGAAAGGAATTGGTGTTCCCGTATAGAGAGGAATCTTTGCTGTGCTGAAAATAATAGTAAAAGCAGCAGTGCTTCATCTGCCTCAGAGGAAGCATCAAGTGTTAATGTTGGGTACGTAGGAGTACTTGGTGTGCTGGTTGTCAGCTTCTCCGTCTCGCTCTTTCCCACTAAGTAATTGTGGAAAATGCTGTTTTCAGGTGTGTTTCTTTTAGAAATTGCATACAATAATACAGTAGGGGCAAATTACAAAGGCACTTGTCTGTAATCTTGTATAGTTATCCCTGTTGTCCATAATTAGGACTCCTTGTCTTGTGTTCTGTCTGCTAATTGATCCGAGGTGTGATCAAGTTCATGAATGCACAGTCTAACTATGCTGCACTCTTCCTCACAGTGCACAGTCCTGGTATCTTGTGTTTGCAGGGCCCAATCAATATGGTCTCTCTAAATTCTGGTTAGTAATAATAAAAACTGAAGGTCAAGTTCTGCTCCGACTGAAGGTGATAGTTTGTTAAATAATTGAGTGCTTAATCTGATTTCCACTGAAGCAGGAATCCCATGATTTGGCTTGTGCCCCCTAAAGAAAAGTTAGGGATAGCTCAAATTCGTTAATACTGCAAAAGTAGTTTAACACCTTTATTGATGTCTAGTATCCTCCATTGTAGAGTACTTCCTCTCAGTGACTTCTTATACATAGTGGTGTCTAAGATCATGCTTGCCTGTAAAGTTCAAAGAGTTTAGTTCAGGTGTTGTATTGAGAGCATTACTGGGTTGCTCTCTTCTGAAGAATTCTGCTCCTCAGGAACAAAACCTGCTCATCTTGCTGTTCCATCCACCAGCAGCTTGATGTAATGCATTCACTCATGGGTACATAAGCTAGGATTGTGGAAGCCTTTCTGTTCAGAACTACTCCTTTCATTGCTGAGTCTTTTCATGGTTCATCTGAGAAGCATCTGGGAAAGCTGTATAAACTCTAGCAGCTGCAGTAGGGATTTCAGCACGACCTATAGTGCTTGTGTGTACAGAAACTGGCATATTCTTTGGCACTGCTTAAAAGGTTAAGAATATGGTGGTTGTATTTTGCTTAATGGGAAAATTGACCTGCATTGTTTGCCTTAATGTCTAAAATGAGGAAGTTCAAGGTTCAGTGCTGTTGTGAGATCAGCATAAAGAGTTAGTGCATTTTTTTCACAATAGGTGTAATTTGAACTACTATATTACAGTTTATTATGGCGTTATCAATGTGCGCAAAGATTATGTAGAGTAGGCATGGACAGACATCTTATGTAAAAAAACCCAAACCGCTATTGTTTTGTGGCTCTGGTTAGCTTGCTAGGAGTAGAAAAGTTGATGTGTAGCAAATGACCTAGGCTATGCCTAAAGTGCCCAGCAGGTATGTGCTATAGCCAGCTGCAGCACCTGATCCCCCTGGCTGTCCTGGCTGGTGACTTAAAGAGTGGTCCATCCCTTTTTTTGGTACTGTGCATGTGTGTTTAGCTTTGAAAAGCAGTGGGGAGAGGGGGTTTCTGTAGAAGCGGTTCTGGATCCATCAGACTAGACTGTTTAACCTAAGTGTTGAAGGCCAAGGAACAGAAATACCAGCAGAAGAAAAGTTCGTTTTAATCCTGTCAAATGTACAGCCTCACCCATTTCCAGCAGCAACAGTACCTGTGGTCCAAAAATTAGACCCATGTGATGGCGCTTGTTTTGTGATATGTTCCAGGGGTAAACTCCTCAATGGGTGGTGCTCCTGGGAATTGCTGAAATCCTTAATCCTCCATGAGGCATGGACCTGGCAGCTGAAGGCTTGAAGTAGGTGTTGCTTTTGTATTTGATGGTTAAGGAACAGAGGAGGAAGAGAAGGAAGGAATGGAATCTTTGTGTAGAAGACTGGCTCTGTCTGTTGCAGGATGGCAAACAGCAATGCTTATCTGCTTCTGAGAGCAGATTGGAGCAAATTATCCTGGTTGCATGTGAGGCACTGTAAAGGCCTCATTGAGATGAGGAGTTGATTTATGACTTGGTTGTCTTTCAAGAGCTCCAACTGAAAGAAGGAAGAAAAAGTGTTATATCTGTCCTGCTGTAAGTGTAGTCTAAAAACCAGCCTGTTAATAAATCCACACCAGGGAGCAATGTCTTGTGTCCTGTACAAAAATGAACAGTTTAATCAAAAGTTCGTACTTCAATCAGTTGCTACTTCAGGTGCCCCTATACAAATGCTACATTGAAATAACACCAGACATGGAGTCAGGGGAACATCACTTGTGCAGGCAACCTGATGCAAGCAGTAACCAGACTCCCATGTAATCTGCACAAGAGAAGTCTGCTTTACTAAGGAGAACTTGACCTTTCATTAAAGAGATCTTCCTTTGGTCATAATACTCACAGCTTTCATGGTGCCTAACTTACAAGTGTCTACATAAATCTTGTAACTCTAAAATACTGTTTTCTGCATTTAGAAGTGTTTCTAAATCTTTGAGCTAATTTTGATGTAAGATCTAATATTAAGGACGGCTTGCAGTTTTTACATGAGTTAGAAGGTCAAGTTAGAATAAACCAAATCCTGGGAGTATTTAACTTGATACTTGGGGGTCCTTCAGTTGTTGAATGAAGGCAACACCTTTCTCCCCTTCAAAGAATATGGGATGTGGGTTGATGACTAATGAAAGGAGTCTTAATCAACTCTTTCTGTAATGAAAACCATTTAGCTGCTCTTAGCGCAGTAAGTGGATCTCAGGATGTAAGTGGATGGATCCACAGTAGCTAGATAAGATGCTCTGAAGTGGGACCATTGTAGAATTCAAAGGCTGGTCCATCTTTTTCTATTTGCTAATATAATTTAGTTATTTCACTAGGGAAGTGACTCTTACAATGTCATTGAATTGCTTTAGTTACCTCTCTGTTCATTGTAGTGGTAAGAGACTAGTTCATTTACGTATGGCTGTCTGAGGAGACAGCCAGTGCTTCTGGAAATAAGTCAGATAAGCTTCTGAATTGAATCATCACCTCATTTTCAATTGCATTTTTCTCTTCTTATTGACTCTCAAGTTGAATTAATTTATGTAAAGAGTTGCCTTTCTTAAGTTTGTTTTTTTGGGCTCCATGACTGACACTATGTAAAGAATTATTCCTTTACAGAATGATTTCCAACCCCCCCCCTTCTTTTCTCTTCAAGGTCCTGGCCAAGTGAGTACCTGCTTTATTTTTTGAGTAGAAATTGCTTTCCCTTGTTCTTTTAGTCTGAGACTGACTTGTGCTGCTGTGGTTTGTAACAGAATTGCTGACAAATCTAAATACTTTCTCTCAACATTCTCTGTATCAACTGCAAAGTATCGCTTTGGGGTCTGATTTGGCCTTCATGGGAACAAGTTTGTTTTCATAGAATTTGAAAAACAGTATTAGTGTTCAGCTGACCATGTGATCCACTTCTCTGAACTTTTGTTGGTCCCTTGCTTGCTTGGAGGTATTATTACTGCTTTTTAAAAAGCATAATGGTGGCAAAATGGGATTCAGCTTACTTCAACCACGTTTAATTGAAGTCTACTAAAGAAAATATATATTCTACAAGGTTTTCAGTTCTGTGCTGTTAGTTGCAGCTTTTTTTTCTTGAGAAAATACTTAATAGACTTTGTTATCAAAGATTAGAATAATCAGGAGAATGCCCTTGTTGCTAGCTCAATGCTGTGTGAAGCAGGACTTCATGAGGTGGATTTGGCTGTGGTATTTCCTGCTTTTTGTCACCCTGATCTGAATTCTTGATCTTCTGTAAAACGAAGCAGACAGCTCATGTGCTTAGTATGGCGAGATTTTGATATTCTGGATTAGGCTGGGTGCCAATTAGCCAGCACACAGTGTAGGCAGTTCTACATCTTAGTCCTGATCACAACATACATAAAATTGTCCCAAATAAATGCCAAGTATTTAGGTGAGGAGGAGAACCAGTGATGCTTCTTAAGTTGATGGATGTTGAATACAAACTGGCTCTGTTTCTAATGAAGCATATTCCATCAGGATTTCCTTTTTTGATTTATTAAATCATTAGGGCATTTGTGGTTGCCTTGGTATTATGCTGGCAGGTTTGCTGTAAAATACAAGGGAAATAAAACCCAGTGTACACCTTTTTTGAGTTCAGAGTAAGAATGGGACTGTCTGTAAAACAGTAACCCTGTAAAAGTGCCCAGTTGTCAGAAAATCAAATATGTATACTTGAAAAGGGGCAGGTGTTGTAATGCAAATCAGCTCAGCTTCTCTTTGATCACCAAATTGCAGTGGGGTTCCTGGGGGGTTGAACCTGCTCTTTGTCACAAGAAGCCTGCTTTGTGCTCAGTGTGAAGTGTGTTTTGGGTCGGTGAAGTTATTTGCAGCACTGTCTTGCTTAACTCATTCCTGTTGGGTGTCCTTCTATCTCCATTTGCTGTTACCGTGTCCCCCAGTAGCAGCAGTGGGCATGGAAGCTTTTGGGAGGAGTGTTGCACCTCCTGACCTGAATCGTAGGAAATAATTAATTTTCTTCTATTAATATGGAACCCTGGAAGGGGTCATCCCACCTGTGTGGGATTCAGGGACTCTTCTAGCAGAAACCTTTACACTAATGATTGTAGAAAGATTTTTGGTGTTTCATATATCCATACTGTTCCATTGCTTCTCCTACAACTGAGAGGTGGTGTGTAAATACAAATGTAAAAGGATTTAAATAAGTTAAAATTATTCCAGTAGAGCAGAAGTTACTAAATATCTTTCGTATCTTTAGAAATGTTTTCTGCTTGTAGCATGCATTTGTCCAGTTGTGGGCAAAAATTATTAATAGTTATATCACAGGTTATTTTGTTCTATGGATAGAGTGGATGGGTTTGTCTAAGTTGACAGCTGCTTTTGATTCAGTTACTTGTTCACATGACGTGAAGCTTATCTTAAGATGAAGGAACATGATTGTTTATACTGTGCTAAAAGGTTGATATTATGTGAAGTGAAACATCAAAGCAGTTTCTAACACTCTGAACTTTAAAACTCACAGCTGATTTAATTAAAAAAATAATTAAAAGGCACATCTTTCCCCACCCCTAAATACAGACCCCAAATAGTCTTCAAAGCATATTTCATTTTAATGGTTTGGTGGTTTCCTACTTGAGGCGTTTTTGAAGTTACCACTGGAATATGAAGATGCAGCTTTTAGTTGTGATGATAATAGACCATTAGTGAAGTAGGTGTTTGCCTCATAAGAAAATAGCCTGGTATTTGCAAAAAAAGTAATAAACTTAGTAACTTTGCTATGTGCCAGTACAGGTTGGGGACTGACCTGCTGGAGAGCAGTGTAGGTGAAAGGGACCTGGGGGTCCTGGTGAACAGGAGGATGACCATGAGCCAGCAATGTGCCCTTGTGGCCAAGAAGGCCAATGGCATCCTGGGGTGCATTAGAAAGGGTGTGGTTAGTAGGTCAAGAGAGGTTCTCCTCCCCCTCTATTCTGCATTGGTGAGGCTGCATCTGGAATATTGTGTCCAGTTCTGGGCCCCTCAGTTCAAGAAGGATGGGGAACTGCTTGAAAGAGTCCAGCGCAGAGCCACAAAGATGATTAAAGGAATGGAACATCTCCCTTATGAGGAAAGGCTGAGGGAGCTGGGCCTCTTTAGCTTGGAGAAGAGGAGACTGAGGGGCAACCTTGTAACAGTTTACAAATATGTTAAGGGGCAGTGTCAGGATGATGGAGCCAGGTTTTTTTCAGTGACGTCCAGTGATAGGACAAGGGGCAATGGGTGCAAACTGGAGCATAGGAGGTTCAAGGTGAATATCAGAAAAAACTTCTTTACTGTGAGAGTGACAGAGCACTGGAACAGGCTGCCCAGAGAGGTTGTGGAGTCTCCTTCGCTGGAGACAGTTAAAACCCGCCTGGACAAGTTCCTGTGTGATGTGCTCTGTGTGACCCTGCCTGGCAGGGGTGTTGGACTAGATTATCTTTCGAGGTCCCTTCCAACCCCTAGGATTCTGTGAAGGCAGATTTCTTTTCTAGTGATTTGTATCTCAAAACAGCTCCTGAAGCAGGTGAAGCACATAAGCAAGGATGGCATACTAGAATCCTTCCTTACTTTCCTTTTTCTCTTTCCACCCCAGCTCAAATTTTAATCAAGGGTCCTGTATTAAAATATTTGGTTTTAACTAGGCCTTTATGACCAACGCTGGGAAAATTGTAATGTGTAATACAGCTTTTGCTGCGTTATCTAGTTGTGAAAACATCATTTGGGTAATTCAACGTAGGTGCTCCATGCTATGTGTCTGGATTTAACCTGGATAGGTTTTCATCTTCAGAGACAGATTTGGAAGATGCAGCAAAAAAAACCAACCCTGTCTTCCAAGAGCCATTTCACATTTCGTAGTGATTGTGTCAGAAAGAAAAGGCAGCAGAAGAGTATTTATTATCATAAGGATTACCGAAGCAGCATTGTCAGTAGTGGTATTGCTGTTTCATTATCTTACAGGTATAAAGCATTACAGTGTGTTAAGCACAATCACTGGAAATATGATGCCATTCCCTGGATGTGGGAAGGAACTGCTTTTTTTAGGTACTTCCAGAGATCATTTCTCATTCTTTCCTGTCACCTCAGTATATGCTACCAAATAAGCCTCAATACTGCCCTCCCAGAGAAATACAAACTTTGATCTGGCTGTTTGCAACAAAGGGAAGTGAAAAAGTTTGAAAAATGGGGGGCATGCCCTACTGAAACTCTGAGCTGGAATTTGATCCCATTCTCTTTCAGACATGTACCAGGACATAGTTCCCTGGGCAGTGCTTGCTCTCTTCCCTCTTTGTTCTTTTCACAGTCTCTGTGCGGTTTGATGACTGCATGCTAACAAGTCTTCTAACTCTAGTATAGGGTCCTGCACTTTGGTCACAATAACCCCATGCAAAGCTACAGGCTTGGGGATAAGTGGTTTGAAAACTGCATGGTGGAGAAGAACCTGGGGGTGCTGGTTGACAGCTGACTTAACATGAGCCAGCAGTGTGCCCAGGTGGCCAAGAAGGCCAACAGCTTCCTGGCCTGCATCAAGAATAATGTGACCAGCTGGAGTAGAGAGGGGATTGTGCCTCTCTACTCAGCGTTGGTGAGGCCACACCTTGAATACTGTGTTCAGTTCTGGGCCCCTCACTACAAGAAGGATGTTGAGTTGCTGGAGCATGTCCAAAGAAGAGCTATTCGGCTGGTGAAGGGCCTGGAGGACAAGTCCTAGGAGGAAAGGCTGAGGGAACTGGGATGGTTTAGTTTGAAGAAGAGAAGGCTGAGGTGTGACCTCATTGTTCTCTACAACTACCTGAAAGGAGGTTGTAGGGAGGTGGAAGTTGGTCTCTTCTCTCCAGTGAATAATGACAGGACGAGAGGGAATGGCCAGAAGTTGTGCCGGGGGGGGGGGGGTTTAGGCTAGATATTAGAAAGAATTTCTTTACTGAAAGAGTGGTTGGACAGTGGAACAGGCTGCCCAGGGAGGTGGTGGAGTCACCATCCCTGGAAGCGTTTAAAAGAAATATAGATGTGGTGCTTAGGGACATGATTTGAGCATTGAACGGGTAGACAAAGGTTACGGTGGGTGGATTTAGGTTATGGTTGGACTTGATGATCTTCAAGGTCTTTTCCAGCAGGCTGATTATGTGATAAGTTGATACCCGCATTAGTTGTTGGATTGCCGATCTGCACAGGTTATGTGTAAATAGGTAGGTACTCTGTTCTTTTGGGTTCATAACTTCACTCTATTTCACTTTTGTTGAAGTATATGTATACAAAACATTTTTGTGAAAACATGGTAAATCAAATATGAAGGAGAAGTTGGTTCACAGGTTGTAACTGATGTCAAAACAGAAGCTTGGTGCAACTCACAGTACTCTTTGTTTGGACGTTGTGTTGAGGATGCTGAGCATAGCCAGGTTTCCAGTCTCCTAGCTTAATCCTATGAGCCAAGAGGAGCACGCAGTATCTCACAAGGTAGAACACAAAGGGATTATCATGGAGCAGTTCATCCTACTTTCGTATATCGTGCCCTGTAAGATCTCAGCCACATAACCTACAAGGTAGATGTTGAAGGTCTAAAGCTGTTCTAGAGTGTGGCTGCCATCAGTTGAGCAGAGGCTGTGGTTCCACTGCAACTTCAGTTTAAACTATTTTTTTTGCAAGATGCCTTCCTTGAACCAGATCTGTGTGGTTGCAAGAAGAGCAGTTCTGGTGGTAGAGTCTATTGAGGAATATGCAGATGGGTTGGCTGACAGGGAGGGTGGGACTTCAAGAAGCCCCATCTGGACTTGGCTTACCTTGTGAAGCTGTGGTTTGAGAGGAAGAGCCTCAGTAGATGGTACGGTGAAGACATGCTTTAGAGTGTTCAGACAGATTTCATAACTGGATAGAGATGCTACAGGTAAGCAGAAGGTGAAAAAGTCTGGGCTTTTTGGTTCTGTATGGTTTTGTTGTTTTTTGTTTGTTTTTTTAATTAATAATGCTCTGAAAGGAGATAACACGGAGAAAGCAGTGGAACTTGCTGAATAGGTAATGCGGTTTGTGCTTTAGTATCTAACAGAAGTTGTGCAGCAAATAGGATTCCAGTGTATACCTGGGATTTACTTGCAGCCCGATTTTAAAAATACAGGCATTTGTGTATTTCTAGTTCTTAATATTTTCTGTGGCTTTAGAATCCTCCCTTAATTGTTCCCTGTAACAGGTTTAACAGGCCAGTCTATCCATTTAGAGAATAAAGGTGAGGGCACTATTTTAAACATACTGAAATGTATTTTTAATGTTATGCCATACCAAAAGGTAACAGCACTCATTCCTGTGCCTTGACTAACTTCAGTCTCAAGCAGTTATAAGAATTATCCACTGCAAGTGTGAGCCTGTTAAAGGAAAATGAGTCATAGTCTTTAGCTTGCTTTTCAAAACTGCAGGTAGTTCCCTTCTTGTAAGAGAAGATTGGAAGGGGTTTCTTAATCTGTCCGACAAATGTATTGTCAGTGTCTAATTTCTTGCCATTTCATAAGAAGCTTCACAGCTGAAGCTATCTGTGTGTGATAATTATCGCAGTAATCAACCTTGTGCCCTGATTCTACATTTTTATTTTGGGCTTTGTTGGTTATGGCATGACAATTACTGCTGTTTTCATAAATGTAAATATAGGCAGCTATTTGGACACCACCACTGGCTGAAGAGAAGAAAGTGCCTTTTACTAGATGGAAGGCATAAGAAGAATGCAGGTGAAAAAATAAGCTACAGCAAGAGACATGTCCTCTTGACAGGAGGTTTTGCTCTGCCATTGAACCCCTGGAAGGAGAGAGGGCTGCTTGTGCACCCCTTTTGCCTTTCTGGCATCATGAAATGGTAACATTTGAGTGTCTGAACTCCTGACTGTGTAGTAACTAATTTTGCTCATTTCAAAGAGCGAGAGCATCACCTGATCAGATTCCGGACAAACTGTAAGGAAATATCACCACTTCTTTTTTCTTGTCTATTTCTTTCTTCTCTCCCACAAGACTGACATTGAAAAATAGAACAGCCCTCTGATGAGTAAGACACTAGTATAGTCAGGATCATAGTAAATAGAAGAGCTGTGTATGCAATTAATGTAAGAAAGGTACCAAGTTTAAATAATACATAAAATGATACGTTGCTATTTGGCAGATAAGATCTAGTTTTTTACCTTGGTTGTTTTTATTGTATGGGACAAGATGTTCCCTCCCTTCCTTAGTCTCTTAGATCTTCCTCGTACAAATGTGTGAATCCTCTTCAGAACTTGGTTAAAAAAAAACAAACAAGGAACAAGTACGGATGGTTACCAGCAGGAGCAGAAGGACCAAAGCCTGACTGGTACTGCTGAGACCTGAAAGCATTTGGCAGTTTGCAGGCAGTCTCTTTTTGTAATCGTCTCTGAACCTCAGCTCTTAGGTAGATGCAATGCAGTGCAACACTGAGAAATGGGTATAAATATTTAGATTTATGTACAGTGAATTTTGGTTCTGCAAACTGGTAATATTGATAGGATCTAATTGCGAAGTCCCTTGTGGTTTATTGAGAGCTGAATGGAAGCAGTGATCATCAGCAGCCATAGAACTGGAAGAGCATTTGTGTGTCTGGCCCTCCAGGAACACTCAGTGTGTCCTGGTCAGGGTGAGTTGACCAGGGGAAATTGCTTGGCCTCTCTCTTACTTCTTCCCTGTCCTTGGCTTAAAGCTTCTCTCTGAGCAGCGACTATATGAAGAGTTGAAACACCTGCCCTGAGTAAGGGGGATGATGTGAGTGGAGGTGAGAACCCCCATCTGTGCTCCAGCCCGCCTGCATGGCTGTGGCTGAGCCTTTGCTCCTGATGGGCTCTTCCTCATGCCTGTGCAGTGTGCTGGCATTCACACGGGAGAGGTTGGAATAGGGATATGCTGCCACAGCCTTGAGGAAAAAGACCTCTCTCTCCCTGCTCTCCAGAGAGCTCTGGCATGATCTGGGTGGGGGGGGTGAGGCATCTATGCGAATGAGCCACCTGGGAAGAAGAGGCAAGCCTCAGATTGGCTTCTGTGTGGGCGAGGGCTGCTGGGGCTGGGAGGAGGTTGTGAGCCCTGTAGTTTGGGTGCTCAGTGCACTCTGTTAGTGGTGTGGGGAGCTGGGCGGGTAGCATGCTGGGCCCTGACTCCTGTGTGAGAGGAGTCCAGAGAGCTGAACAGAAAGGAGAAGGATGGCTCTGGAGGCTCCCTCTGGGAACTGGGGTGGAAGTTTGCATGGGAGCTAGGTGCTGTGGGTAGTTAATGTCAAGGGGGCTGGTGGCTTGGTGGAGGTTGTATGGTGGCCTGGTGTATGTTGCAGCAGTGCAGGTGATGGGTTGTTGGGACCTCTGAAGATCAACGGTGGCCCGATCTGGAAGGAACTGGCAAGGCTGTGCTATGCAAACAGTGATGCTTATGAGAGCAGCTTATGTATAGGGAAAGGTGTGTGTTGTGCTTTTGTCATTTTTTTCCTCCACTGCCCGCTTTGTTTCGAACAGGCTTTGAGCTGATACCATCAATTCAGTTTTCAGTATTTCATGTGTTCTTTTAAACCTCTTTCTTCAAGGCTGTGATGCCTGAAGAGATCACAAAGCAATACCTGGCTGCATACAAATGCTTTTTATACTATGTTTATCAATACCACTTACCAGATGTGTTGAGCAACCCTATTTGCAAACACCAGTGTGCTGCACAATTAACTATAAATCCTTCCTTTTTGGCTGCTGTTCTCTAGGAGATTTGAACACAGAATCATAGAATGGGTAGGGTTGGAAGGGACCTTAAAGATCATCTAGTTCCAACCCTCCTGCATGGGCAGGGACACCTCCCACTAGACCAGGTTGCTCAAGGCCCCATCCAACCTGGCCTCGAACACCTCCAGGGAGGGGGCATCCACAACTTCTCTGGGCAACCTGTTCCAGCGTCTCGCCACCCTCACAGGAAATAACTTCTTCCTAATGTCCAACCTGAATCTCCCCTCTTTAAGCTTCAAACCATTGCCCCTTGTCCTCTCACTACACACCCCTGTAAAAAGCCCCACCCCAGCTTTCTTGTAGGCCCCCTTCAGATATTGGGAAGTTGCTATAAGGTCATCACAAAGCCCCCTCTTCTCCAGGCTGAACAACCCCAACTTCCTCAGCCTGTCTTCATAGGGGAGGTGCTCCAGCCCTCTGATCATCTTCGTGGCTCTCCTCTGGACACTCTTGAGGAGTTCTATGTCCTTCTTATGTTGGGGACTCCAGAATTAGACACAATACTCCAGGTGGGGTCACACCAGAGCAGAGGGGGAGAATCACCTCTTTTGACTGGCTGGCTATGCTTCTTTTGATGCAGCCCAGGATATGCTTGGCCTTCTGGGCTGCAAGTGTACATTGACGGGTCATGTTAAACTTCTGGTCCACCACTACCCCCAAGTCCTCCTCTGGGCTGTCCTCAGTCCTTACTCCTCCCAACCTGTATTTGTGCATGGGATTGCCTTAACCCAGCTGCAGAATCTTGCACTTGACGTTGTTGAACTTCATGCAGTTTGCACGAGCCCACTTCTCAAGCCTGTCAAGGTTCCTCTGGATGGCATCCCTTCCCTCCAGCATTTTGACTTCACCACACAGTTTGGTGTTATCAGCAAAGTTGGTGAGGGTGCACTCGATTCCACTGTCCATGTCGCTGACAAAGGTGTTAAATAACACTGGTCCAAGTACTGACCCTTGGGGAACGCCACTCGTCACACGCCTCCATTTGGACACCAAGCCATTGATCACAACTCTTTGGGTGTGACCAGTCAACCAGTTCCTTATCCAACGAGTGGTCCATCCATCAAATCCATATTGTTCCAGTTTTGAGACCAGAATGTCAGGCGGGACAGTGTTGAAAGCTTTGGACAGCTCCAGGTAGATGACGTCTGTTGCTCTGCCATTGTCCACTGAAGCTGTGACCCTATTGTAAAAGGCCACCAAATTAGTCAGGCAGGACTTGCCCTTAGTGAAGCCATGATGGCTGTCACCAATCACCCCTTTGTTGTTTTCTTAGCAGGGTCTTCAGGAGGATCTGCTCCAAGATCTTGCCAGGCACAGAGGTGAGACTGACATGATTGATAATAATGGACAAGTGCTTAAAGCATTTGCCAAGCTGAAGTCTGGCAACCACAGCCCAGTGCTAGTCCCTTGACTTCCTTTGTGGGATGAAGGGAATATACTTTAGAGTTTAGGTGTAGTTTCAGGCTGAATTTAAAGCTCCTCTTATCAGTGTGTGACACTGCTGGAAATCAAGCTGACTTCCTCCAGCAGGCTTCAGGATGCTTTGGCTGTTCTCCAGAGAACTTGTTTGAAAGTAAAGGTAGAAAGCAGATTTTTTTTTTTTTTGAGTTAACACACCAGAGTAGATGAAGTATATACTAAGCACAACAATATTTAAAACTTGGGTGTTGACATACCGTGATATTGCGTGAAAGTGGGTGAGAGACTGAAATGTGTAAAGCTGCTGTACTTTTGTATTGCTTGTTTGCCAATAAAAAGAAAAAAAGTGCATCATTTAATTTTTGGCTAGACAGGGAAATGCAGACCAGTTGCATGGACGTGTTTGCTCTGGCACCCTTCATTGCTTTTGAGAGTCTTTGCTTATGACCTGAATTCTGGGAAGGTGTCCAAGCCCTATGCAGGCTGAAGTGCTTATCTCTTGAGTTTTTTTTTATTATTATTCTGCACAACAGAATACACAGACCTACTTAGCAAGCACAGACCTACTTAGCAAATGCCCGTGCAATTATAGCTCGGTGTCCCACTTCAAATTCTCCACACCACAGCACGCACACCGGCCCCACCCCCCATGATGCTAAGGATATGCAATTAAAACTCTTCTTCCAAGGTCTTGTTCTTTTGCCTTGAACCTTGATGGTGTCTCTTTTCTTCTAATTTGAAAATGTTCTGTATTAATGATATGGCTTGTTTTCAAGGTGACCTGTCATCTTATGTTTGTCTCTGGAGGAAAAATTTATTTGCTGAGTAAAATGAATTGTTTTCAGTTTTGATTTCAATACTTGCACAGTTTACAGAGGGCAGAATTTTTGCTTTGTGCTTTAGTGTCCATGTTAGTGATGGAACAGTAGCCTTCTACAGGGAAGTTGTTGCAGGAATGGTGTTTCTGAACCTCCTAAACTCCCTTTTCACTGTGATAAGAAAGTCACATGGTCCATAGTGTTATGCAGAGTCCTCGGCTGATGTCCAGGGAGCTGAAGACTGTGCATTAAACAAGTGAAAGCATGGGTGGCAGAAATTGGAGTGTTTTTTTTCTGTCCCTCTGTAGTGTGTAGCTGTTTCAAAACCAGTCGTTCCTCTGGTGGAGGTATAACAATGCAAAACCTATCTTGACTTGCTCCCGGTGGTAGGATCTCAAAACTATCCTGTCTGCCCATTTTTAGCTGTTTCCTGCAGCAGTGAGACTTCTGCAATTTTTCTCTTACCTCTCTTAAGCTTAGATAACACGTGGACCAGAACTCCCAAAGGGTTGGGGCTCTGAAGCTTCTACAGATCTGTAGTTAAGCCATAAGCACGTTTTGCAGAGAGACCCTGCTGGTGCTTTAACTATGAGAAAGGCAGCAGTGGGGAGCAGATGCCATTTGAGGCATCAGGGTATCCACTTGAGAGAAGCATTATAATCCATACAAGGGAAAACAACTTAAATCACAACTTACTTTTTTGTAGCCATCCCTGTGAAAGTCTCGTGCAGTTCAGTTTACAAGTAGATTGTATGCAAGGCCATAGCAAACCAGGCTTCATTAGTTTCTTTGCACGCAAACCACTCAAGGTTTTTTGTTACCCTTTCAGAGGCTACTGTAAGAATTTCCAGTATTAAATGGAGCTGATGCTGTCCCTGACCTTGGGTCATTTGAGTCAGAAAATGTTTATAGAACAGCCTTGCTTCTTAGAACAAAGGAGGACCTGGAAGTTTTGAAAAGTTGGGTAAATAAGACTGTGTTTGTGTGGCCTGCAGCAGCTCAGACTCATTATGGCAGGGACTATAGCAGGAGCATTGTTTCACAATTCTGTTCTGGCTTGCACCTCCAGCCTCCTTCCTCTGCCCTCCCTCTGGCATCAGTGGCACCCTGAGGGCTCCCCGCATGGGGAAGGGAAATGGGTTGCCTCTGTTGCTGCTGACTGAGACGGTGCTGTTTTCAGTTCTGTGTGTTTATCTAGGGAACAGTAAGCATCCTATGTGTGTTTACTGTCTTAACAGTTGTTTGGCATAGCTCATTCAGTTCTTACCCTAGACAGTCCAGGATCTGCCTGGTTAGAGAAGGCAATCTGCTTTTAACTCAAAACAGTGGAGAGCTGTGAATGCTCCCAGGGAATGGGGTTTGGCATTACGTTTTGCGTGGACTTTTGTGTATTTATTGCAGTACAGTTACCCCTTTACCCCCTTTCCCTTTGGAGTGACAGATACTTCAGCTTCCTTCCCATCCCCAGTTGTGCCTCTCAGGGCTTGCTCTTCTGTGGTGAAGCGCTGCAGGACTTCTTCAAAAGGCTTTTTGGCTGGGAGGCTCCTGAGCTAGCTGTCCTCAGCAGTGGGCCTGTTCTGGATTCTGGCAGGATTATGAATGCCTGCTTTCCACTAACCATTCCTATCACAAGACACAGATAAAAATGGACAGATACATCTTTAATGAATTTATAAACCTCAAAGGATTTGGCTTTCTTTTAAAGCGGGCATCTGGCTTTCCATTCCGTGCTTTGGCTTTCCTTGGTTACTTCAGAACCACTGGGTGCTCCTTCCCCTGAATCACAGCACAAACCTTTTACATGGTATTGGAGATGATTTCCAATGAGAAATGGGATTTAGGAATGATTTTTAAAGTGAGGTGGTTTGTTTCTACAAAACTAATTTTCTAGAAGAGCTTAATCTGTAAGTCATCAGTACTGTTAAACAACCCACGATAGGTTTTGTGAAAAATCTGCGTGTAGGTTTATTTCATGGTGTATGGCAGAGGCCAAGGAGTTCTTTACCAGACGAGTTACCTCCAGATGAAGCAAACCATGGAAGATCCTTTGTTAGTGACAACAGATTAAATCTGTCTTCATATAATCACATCAGTCTTTTCTAGGATAAAGCAAAGGGTACAGCATGTCTTGGTCTTTGCAATTATCTGACCTGAATAAGCTTTTTTTTTTAAACCAAGCAGTTGATGTAAGAGGGATAAGGTTGAAAACTTTGTGCTTTATAAGCAAATATACAAAATGTCCTTCCATTTGATGCAATCTTTTGTATTTCAAAAGGGGAAAAATAAGTTTTTGTTTTAAAGTTTGATCTAGGAGTTAGCCATATGTGATAGGCACTACATGTCAGAGCAAAGGATGCTATTTTTTTTTTTCCATCTTTGCGGGTTTTATGACTTCAAGCTTTGGAAAACAGGATTCCTTTTGAGTTCTTAGTTACTGTAAGCAGCTGATTACATGTCTTAGCTGGATCATGCAAATGAGTACATTTGTCCTTAGAAGCAAGTTGATAGGAAGTGTGTTTAAATTCTTACCTAAATTTAAATTATAATCTGGGGCATCAGTAAACTGAGAGGCTGTTGAGGAAATCTGGAGTATTTGTAATTTCAGTAAAAATACCTTAAAGCAGGAAAGTAGTTTCAAATAAAACAACAGGATATTCAAGCTTGTCATCTGGCTAAATTTCAGTATCTTCTGCATGCCAGCCTTTTATAGCCATGCTTTCTTTCCCATTGAGGATATGTTGCTTCATTCTTACATCTAATCAAATGCATAAGAGGACTTTGATGCTCTAAAGAAAGATGGTACATTCTGCAGGGTGAATTATAAACAAATGATTTATAGGCAAATCATGAAGCACAGTAGGAAACTTTTTAAACATTAAGTCTGATTAGAAATATTAATAAAGGCAATAGTTCTTCTGAATGCGGAAGGGCAGTATGACATTTGCAGTTTTGTAATTTCAAAATACTTTCTGGATAAGCATTTCCCAGTATTTGTTTCCAGTAGCAGTGGTTTTTAATGTTAATAGCCAACTACTGGAGACATGAGATTGGCATTTATATTAAAAAAGCATATACCTTTCTAAGTGAGTGTGTGAAGGTTTTGGAATGGGTGAAACTTATCTCAGCAACCCTGTAATATCATAGATGACACCAAGCTGGGGGGGAGTGTTGACCTGCTGGAGGACCTGGACAGGCTGGATCGATGGGCCAAGGCCAACGGCATGAAATTCAACAAGACCAAGTGCAGGGTCCTGCACTTGGCCACAATAACCCCAGGCAGCACTACAGGCTGGGGGAAGAGTGGCTGGAGAGCAGCCTGGCAGAGAGGGACCTGGGAGTGCTGGTGGACAGGCGGCTGAACATGAGCCAGCAGTGTGCCCAGGTGGCCTGGAAGGCCAATGGCATCCTGGCTTGTATCAGGAATACTGTGGCCAGCAGGAGTAGGAATGTCATTCTCCCCCTGTACACAGCACTGGTGAGGCCTCACCTCGAGTACTGTGTACAGTTCTGGGCCCCTCACTTCAAGAAGGACATTGAGGTGCTGGAGCGGGTCCAGAGGAGAGCAACAAGGCTGGTGAAAGGACTAGAGGGAAAGTCTTACAGGGAGAGGTTGAGGGTGCTGGGGTTGTTTAGCCTGGAGAAGAGGAGACTTAGGGGGGACCTTATCACTCTCTACAACTACCTGAAGGGAGGTTGTAGTCAGGTGGGGTCTGGGCTCTTCTCCCAGGCAACCAGTGACAGGATAAGAGGGCACAGCCTGAAGCTGCTCCAAGGGAGGTTTAGGTTGGATATTACGAAGTACTTCCTCACGGAGAGGGTGATTAGACATTGGAATAGACTTCCCAGTGAAGTGGTGGAGACACAGTCCCTGGATGTGTTCAGGGAAAGGCTGGATGTGGCTCTTAGTGCCATAGTCTAGCTGATGTGGTGGTGTTAGGTCATAGGCTGGACTTGGTGATATTGAAGGTCTTTTCCAGCCTTGATAGTTCTGTGATTCTGTGGTGATTTGTGTAATTTCAAGTAGTGTTTTCCCATACTAATTCTCTTCACTGCAGGCCCCAAGTCAAAATTTGAATGGTACTTATCTAATAGATATCACAGCTGTCCCGTGCTGGAGAGCTGACAGTTCGTTCTGATTGCAGAGGAACTGTACTGTCTGACTACAGAAGTGTTATGGACTAGAGTGAGCGAAACTCTCATCCACTTGTCTCTGCTCTGGTGCTGAGGTAACCTGTGAGGTTGTCCATTAGCTCCCAGTGAAAAACCTTCTACTTATGGGGACCAGGAGGAGGTTGCCAAGTTTGAAGGTGCATGGTGAATTTCTGAGGCTATCAGTTGTCTGCTTCAGCATGCTTGATAGCTCTGGCCTCAGTAGTTACAAGTTCTGCTGTTTCGGGCCTGCAAGTCTGAATGAGGATTGTCCATGCACAGGGGACAGTTGCAGTCAATTCAATCTTCCACGTTTGGCCTCTTTGGTTGTCTTCTGTTGATGAGACAAGCAGCTCCAGTCCTAGTGTCTGTTGTGCTTTCCTACTAGAGCTGCTCTTTGAGGCCTTCAGTGTCACTGAAGTTGAGAAGAATAAAGTAAGACTAGGCTAGGAAGGAAAAAATTGTATATCTGTAGTCAATGTGATGCACTTTTCCCAAATTATTTCACTGGTGGTGAACAAGTCCTCTTTCAAAACCCACATTAATATGCCTGAAGTCTGAATTCCTTCCTGGATCTGATGGGTCCAGATCCTTATATTTAAACTTGTATGTACTGAGTGTTTGCCTTATTTACAAATTTGCTCAGACAGCATTTCAAACTCTTCTTTGGGGGAAACAGACTCTTCAAAGAAAAGAATAATGTAAAGGATTCCAGTGAAGACTAGGGCAGGTTATGTCCAGTTTTGCATGGAAATGCCTTTAACTTCTTGCTTTTAAGAAGTGACCAACCTGAACCATAGAAACCTTATTATAGGACATTTGGTTCGCATGGTGTGAATGGGTCAGGAAGTCATTGACTAGGTAGAGCAGCTAGGAAACACCTAGGAAAACTTAACACTCATGTTTCATCAAGACTGATAATGCTTTAGTGTTTCCTCCCTAGAACAAATAGGTCACACCATACTCTAAATGTTTTTTGAGTTGGTGGCTGTTGCCTAGTGTAACACTGGTTCCTTCTACTCTTCACTTTTGCCAATACAGCTTTTGTTGGAGCTGTAGTATATAAAATCAGGGACCTCCAGGAAGATGACTCATCTAGGAAAAAAGAGGGAGTGGTGCTGCTTGAGTATATCTGCCAGCATGAAAGAGTGTACCTCTGTTTGGAGCCTGAACCTTACCAGTCAAGATGCCTGGGATGCCCCAACACCTGGTTGGGGTGTGGAGAGTTTTGCAATGGGTGGAGTACGTCTTGCACTGTAGTTCTTCACAGTGATATGTGTTGCAGGGATGCCTTGGTGTTTGTGGAGGAGCTGACTTAGGTTCAGCAGAGCTTACTGACAATAGCTTAGTACCAGTCATATCAGAACATGGAGACAACTTTCATGTTTTTTGGGTTGTTTTTTTTTTGCATCATATGTTCACTGCTTGTGCTTTGCTTCTGTCCACATCCTCCTCTCAGGTCCTAACAGTAGAGGCTTGACTATATGATGTGTTTTTTTTTAAAAAAAATTAAAAAAATTCTGATTTCTTTCTTAATGGTGGTTTGAAGGGATGCTCTACACCATGTAGTGCTACCTACTGCTTGTAGGTCTTGAGCATTAAGAAAGTAAATGGAAGCTTCAATTTTTATTTCCAGAAGTAACTTCCACTGCTAGTATGAAGTGATACTTTAATACATTCCTAATAGGTCTTTTGAAACATTTGTAATCTCATAAACAACTCTTCCAAGTGCTCTCCATCTTGTCTCTTGGCTGCTCAAAGTGACAGACTGAAGAGGCATCTTTTAGCAAAATTAAACTGACAGTGGATAACATGTTGAAAATGGCAGGGAGTCTGCATTTTCATTTTAAAGCTCAAAAAGTTGAGGCAACTATCATGTACCATATATTCATATTTCATTTTTGCCACTTCAAATGGCAGCAAATCAGAAAGAAACCTTATTTTGTTGTTGAACCTAAGCATTCATTGCTCAGTACTTCAAAAATGCCTATCAGCAGGTAATCTACACTATGCAGAAGTCATTTGTAAACATGCTGAGTCTATCTGCCAGAGCTAGCTTAAATATGTCTTGAAAAGTATGCACTAATACCAAGCTTGCAGCAAGTGATAAGGGGTGTTGTTTTCAATGTTTGTGCAGGCATGCCGTGGTATTAAATGAAAAGACTAAAGATTAATGTTTAAATTCAAAGTCCTTTCGGACTTCACTGTGCAAACAAGTTTTGTTGTTCTTTATCTTCTGTGGAAAGGATTAAAGGTTTTTTCCCCCCCCCTTAGTGTAACTGACAGCCTTCTTGTCCTACACCTTCAGAAGAAGTTGATGACAATTGCAAGCACTTGACACCTGTGAAAATCAGGCTTCTAACTCCTGAAGTTCAGAAAAGCCTTTCCATATTCTGACCTGTCAAGTGTGATACTGAAATGAAAGGGAATTTGGAAAAAGCACTTAGGGTCTGCAAGCCTCAAATTTAGCACTACATTTAGCATATTCTTTTTTAAACACTTCCTAAAAAGGCTTAGCTGTTGTGACAGGTACTTTTAAACAAAATGGACTTGAAAGCAATTCCTTCTTAAAAGTTTGTTTCTTGTGTAGCAGTAGGAACAACCTTGCTTTTGACTTGTTATACTTTAATTTTAAGTCAGTGACACCCAGCAAGGACACTACTAAGTGTCCTCTGACACACTTAATAGGTGCAGTGCGTGCATGCTAAAAGTGATGGCTGCCTCCAGGTACTTCAAGACACTGGGTGCATCTCTGTAGGAAAAGAATCACGACACCAGGAAGGACAGGAGGACAGCAGCTGCTGCAAGGAGATCAAAGCACATTCGTTATGCTAAACCAGACAGCAGAGTAAGCTACAAGCCAAGGCAGAGCCTTCCCTGGGATGGAGTTGGCTTCTGGAGAGCTGGAAGTCAGAAGTGTAGTGTTTTGTTTCCTGGCCTTCTGTAGCAAATCATTAACCTGAGTTGGGGAGATGTATCTATGTCCTGGACCACTGAGTGTTTATACTGGAATACAATGTAAATGGCTTCCTGACTGCTTCTTTAAAGTGTTTTCTCCCTGGGCATGGAGGCTGTGGTGGTGTGACTTAGCTAGAAGACAGTTATGTTTGACATGGTAAACTGTTGACATGTCCAAAGAGCATCACAATGCTGAGACATTTGTGGTGCTGGAAAGTGCTTGTGATGTAGGAGTAGTAACTGTGTTTGCCTTCCAGTTGTACCAATGGCTTTTATCTTTCTTCATTGCTCTTCCCCAGCCCTTTCTTGACTATTTTTTTTGCTCCCTGTTATGATTTCTGCTTGCATGTGTCTTGGGTGCAGCAGGACTCCCTTTTCCACCAGGGCTTAAGCTATCCCAGGTCTTTTCCTTGCTGTTGTACTGACTCAGCTTGGTTTGGATGGGTGTCTGCAGCTCAGCCCTTTAATCTCCTCCCTGCTCTACTTACTGAATCTTTGATCTCTGATACCTCCAGCAGCCACTCCTTTCCCGTGTCAGATAACAACTACTTACCTGCTCTCCATGCAGGTACTTGCTGCCCTGAATGTTTACCCTCTGTAGATGCTTCCTTTCCCCAAATGCCAATGTTTCTGTCTTAATTCCTGTGGGATAAGTAAGATGAAGTTCATAACTTTCTTTCTAATCCACCCTCTTTTGGGACAACCAGCTAATTTATATTACTGGAGTCTGTGGCTTTGAGAAGCTCTGTGTAGGAGGCCACTGTTTTAACAACCAGATGAATTTGCAGGAGTGTTTGCTCCCTTGCTGTGTTGGTGTAGTTACACTGTATGTTGAACCACCTGTGCTTGGGCTTCCTGGCTTCCCTGGGTCTGCTTTGAGAAGAAGGTGGGTGCACAGCCAGCCAATTGCTCTGTAGGTGGCTATAAGATGTCCTAAAGAGTTCTGCTGGTAAAACCAAGAGGAAGCAGTAGAAGTCTCTCCTGCGGGAAAGCTGTCACAGAGACTTCCACTTCTCTTCCTGCTGTGGGAGAGGAGAGGTGTTAGACTTTCCCCATCCATATCTTTCTGTAGCTGCTATCACTGGACTTGTTTTTCACTTTACCCTGTATCCAGGTGGCAGATGACCTGCTGTCCGGTGCTTGGAGCAGCACTACCCTGATGCATAGCCTCCTTTTTACTTCACCAGAGTTCAAGAAAAGTTAATGGTGCATCATCTCCCTATGCATGCCTCAGCCCAAGAGTCTTCTGTGGGAAAATAGTAAAATTGGGGCAGTAGCAGAACTGGCAAAATGTTTAGGCACACTCACTGACTTCAGAAGACATGTGAAGATGTGTATCTTCTGTTTTATGTAATTTCCTGGGATGTAGCTTTGTGTTCCTGCTACTCAAGGCACAATTCTCAGAGTTGTATGAGAGGGGCCAGTGAGAGGAGCAGCATGCCTCAGGGGATTGCATGGTTTAAAATACATCTCTCCTATAACTTGCAACAGATGGTGGTGGGATTCTTTGACATGGATTTTTATTCAAACTAGTTTCAAGGAACTTCTCTCCCTCCAGCTTCCTCATCAATGCAAGTTTCTGGAAAAAGTGTGAAATTGAACAAGGAAGGTTGACTTGGATTTTTTTTTTTCTTTGCTTGTTTTGTAGCTTCAGGAGAGAGGACATAGGACCTTCAGTTTTCTTTTCCTGTGGTGCTAGACATAGCCCTTTGCCTCTGCCAGTACCACTCTGCTGAGTTACCCATGTTAGGGAACAAGTGTGCAAGTGTTTTTTTACAGAGTCTCTGTATTTTTTAACACGGACAGTGTATATTGTAGAATCTGCACTCACTTCTCTCATTAGCATTTATTTTGGTTAGCAAAAACTGTGTCCTGCAAGAAGGGGATTAACTCTGCTGATGAGCCGCAGGCTGTGTTTGAGGAATTGGTTGAGGTTTACCTTGCAAACTGGATCTTGGTCCTCCCAGTACCCAGGAACACAGAAGGTGTCCTGTTAGTTTCATGCCGGTAACTTTTCCTTTGTTTAGGAATAGCATCCTGGTATGTTGGCTTCCACACAGTATCTAATTACCCCATGAAACTCTAATGCAGTCTTGAACTCTTGACCAGATACCCTATCTGCTTATACTTTTAAAAATGATCCTTTTAAGTATTTTGTTTTGTTTTGTTTTTCTTTTTTTTTTTCATATCTTTTGCAGCAAAATGGATGGTAGTTGGACTGATTTTTCTTTTAGGTCAGTCTTTATTTGGTATCCCTACTTAGATAAGGTCACATATTTTATGGTCTTAACTTCCTGTATTTTTCCTCGTTTCTGTGCTGGTGTTCAGGCAGAAACTATCTTTTTTTTTTAATTATCCTTTATAGAAAGCTGTTAATGCTTTCTGCAATTGAAAGTCAGATCTTAAGAAATACGAGTCTGTACTTTCCTTGAAGGTTGTAAGCAGAGGGGGTAATTCTAGCTTTTTGTTTTGCTTTGGCTGGTTAGATTAATTGTTATGTGCTGTAAGTGTACAGGATCTGTACATCTTGACTTGTCAAAATGAAGGCCAGCTGTAACAATGTCATATTTGCCTCCTGGGTTGAAACAAGACCTGGCTTCTGCAAAGCTTGTCCTGTTATGCCAGGCTTTCTTTGGGAAAGTTGAGATAACTTTTGCAGATTATTTTATTTTCCTTCAATTGAGACCTCTGAACAGTTACTCTCTAAAATGTCTTCTGTACGTGTGGTCGGTTGACCTCACTTTATCCAGACAGGGCAACAGAAGACTTGTACTACTGCTTTCACTCTGAGCTTCCAATGGAGCTCTGGAATAAGCCAAGGATCTTATTAATAGTAAAACACTGATTTCACATTCAAGACTTGTCCTTGAAAATTGTTCATGCAACTCAAACAGGAGAAGGAAGAACATTAAAGTTGTGCTAAACTTGAGATAGCTTTCATCTTTTCTTGTGGCTGAAGGATGATGCGCTGATGTGGTACTGAGAAGGAACAGTAATGAGCAGAAAGCAATTATTATAATGTTTTCAGAAGCAACAATGTAAGTAATAACTAAATAACACATCTGTAGTAAAGCAAGAAAATACTTTATAGAAAGTTTGTACCAAAAGCTAAATAAACTTCCTCCAAGAGAAGAGCTCTTGAAAAGTCTGTATAAAAGAGTTACGTCTGCTGCAGTCTATTTTCATAAGGAGGGAAGCAAGAAACATTATCGCTTTTTGCAGTGTTTCATCTGTTCTTGTGGGAGTTGGGCTTGAATGAAAAAATAACCACATCTTTCAGTTTATCATGAATCTTTTAAAAATAAGTAATTGTTCAGTAAAATTGTTGTTGAGGTCTGAGATTACATATATGCATATGAATGCCAGGGCTTAGTCATGTAAAGTTAAGTGTAACTGTTCTCAACTGAAAACATCTCGTTGTCCTTAAGTATAGAGTCTCATCATAATCTTCATAGCTTTTTGATGAATCGTACCTTCATGGTACTCCAATTCTGGATTGTGCTTTCTAGGTAGTAAAATAATTCTTTTATAAATGACCACATTAAAATGTCTGTTTATTTTTAAAAACACTGGATAACTAAGTTAAGTTGTCTCTAGTTTGGAAAAGCCGGTGTTATTCCTCTTTGTCTCTCTGGGTTAGGTTGCAATTTTAAATTACATTATTGCTTGCCAGCATCCCACCCACAGACTCTTTGCCTCATCCAGTACAGAGAGTGTATGTTGCTAATTGTGATGAGTCTTTCTCCTTCTTCTTATTGTGGAGTATGTGGCATAAGGCCATAAATTTCCTGCACAGTACTCAAAGCTTGCTTTGAAAGAAGAATTAATCATTTCAACGTGGATTCTTTTTTTCCCTATGATATTTCACGAATGTCTGTGAACGTGCCTTCCAATAATAACATATTAACAGCAGCTTCTTCCCATCTGCAAGTGCATCACTGCTCATGTTTCTGGCTTTAGGAAGTCTGTTTTGTGTTAGGATTGGATGGTGTGATGTCTAGCTGTTCACCTCAGGCTCTGTACAGGTTTCATCTGGCACCTTGATTAGCTAGGTCTCTGGGACACACTGTTTCTCTTACATGCAGTGGCAATATTCCCATTCCATAGTGGATGCTGAAACATAGGGAATGTGTGACTAGCTATACAAAGTCAAGAGCAAGATTTTTCCTTGACCAGTATCCTGTCTGGCTGCTGCTAATGGTAGGTGTCAGGGGAAGAGCAGAGAAACAGGACAAATACACAGTGGTGTTTTGCCAGAACATCTTTCTAGCCTCTTGTGATTTGCAGGCTACGTTACTTTCTTCTGAGAGTTATCTAGTTGCTTTTGTACCCATGTGAACTTGTAGCAATACCCAGGTTCCTGTGACGTGGAATTCCACAGTGTGAGTGCAAGTGTCTTCCTGGCAATGGAGTGGAGAGCAATTCAGTTTACCACCAAGTTGATGTATAGATTGGGACTCATCTGCTTAAACCAGAGGCATCTGGTTTAATTTTGAGTACTGTGGAATGTGTATACTGCCTGGTCTCCTCTTGCCACTTGATGGGTTGCAGGTATCCCACTAACCCTCTGTGTCTGCCAGCCCTGTGCAGGCATCTTGGATGCACTAGAATTTCTCAAATAAGGCATGGGTTTATCTGTTGAAATTGGCTCTTCCTCCCTTTCTGCATTACCTGGAATGGGAATCAAACTGTTCAGGTGTTTTGATCCAGATGAGTGTCTTATGTCCCATCCTGTCCCTCTTTGCTTTCTGCTTTGTGTACTAAGAAATGTCTTGTACTTCTGATCTGGTTAGATCTACCACTTTGACAGACTTCTGTGCGTATTGCAGAGAACACACAGAATCTGCATGTGCTTGCCTTGCTTGCAGATGTGAATGTTCATGACACAGCAAATCCTAGCTACCATCCGGTCTCAGGTCAGCTTCCCAAAAAGGAGAGAACCTGCCATTAGTGATCATCTGTGGATATTTTTGTACTTAAAACTCTTTTTAATGGCAGGGATGGAATTCATTCCTGCCAAGCAAAATTCACCCTAGAGGTTCCTCTTGCTGTTCCTGCCCTGTTTGCTGGGCTTCTTCCAGTTTCTGCCAGCAAGGGATCTTGCAGTTATAGTTGCTTGATGAAGGTATTGCCAGAAAACACTTAAAAACTCTCATATTTGCAAGTGTGTGAGGAAAACAGCGCAACATGAAGTGTGGAGAAAATTATCATAATAATAAACCAGAAGTTAATTAGTTTGTTGTAAGGTTTTTGGTTGTCATTGAGAACAGGTGTAACAAGGCTACTCAAAAAGACAGATGCATTTATTTAAACAGTAGATGGTCCTTGAATTGAGCAACGGTTCTGAAACACAATTAAATGCATCTCCTGCAGCATGCTGACCTGACTTGTGGTGCCTGCACTACCGTCTCCTGCTGGCTGCTTGTCATCCTCTTGGACTCCACAGCTCCCTTCATCACTACAACTGCTCCTGAGACATTTGGATGAATTTCTGTCATGGCCAAACCCACTGTTTCCCTGCAGCTTCTCCCACTGCTGCAACAGAGCAGCTTTGGCTGGAGTTTTGAGAGTGGGGAAAACTATCGTCTTGATACATGGTATTGTGAATCTTGGCTCAGGCTTTTAACATTTGTTGAAGTTGTGATGAACTGAAAAATGGCTGTTGCTGTCTGCCACAATTTCAGTGAATACGTATTAGTGGGCCATGGAAATAATGGCTTGTGTTCTCTTGACATAATCTGTTTATAAATTACTGCTGCAAATTTGACACTTGAATGTGTGCTGTATTTGTCTCTAAAAAGCATTTTTATATACATTTCCATTGTCTTATTTCCAATGAGATATTCTTAAGCCCATTACTTAACTGGTCACGCTCAAATTCATCGTAAAGCTTATAGCCTATGCTCACTCAGCACTTCACTGCCAAGATATACAATTAAAGACTACTAGGTTAAACTTCTGTTTAAAACTAAATGTGTATTTATGGCAAAATCTGAACAGGCTCTTCATTCCTTGTTTGAGTGCAGGAGTGCAAAATAGTGACTTTCCTCATTATCCAGCTGCAGAGAAAGTAAATGAGAGGCCTCTAAAGGGGCCAGGTGTCACTTGGCAGCATTTTCATGGCTCTTGTTTCTAATAAGCAAGCTGGATGTTGGGAGTTTCTAAGTCTGCCTGGGTGTGTGGGGAGAGTTGTGTTCTGTTATTTTAAATGCAAACGAGGATTACTGTGATCTCTTGATTCCTCTTTCCTATGTTAATTCTTAGCTTTTAATTTGGCTATTCTGGGTTTGTTCAGTGATTTTTAGTACTCCAGAGCTACCAGCAACTTGCAGTCACTTGAACAGCTTGGATCAAGACAGCAAATATCAGTGAGGTTTTGGATACAGACAGAGGTCACGTTTTGTGAACAGCTGTTGTGGTGGAAAGCAGTGGTATCCCTTTCAGTGGGAGTACTCTTTCTGAACTGAAGCAGTCAGATCTGCAAGATCTCGTAATGTGTAGAAAAGCTAATGCACAAATCTAATACCAAATGCCAGTATTCCTGATAACTTGGTATTTCAAAACGTCCTGTTAAACAGATATATGGGACTTACTGTGAACTGAAACGCAAAAATGCCAACATTATGGGTGCAGAGATAATGTTTCCTTGTTCTGTGTAATGTTGTAGAAAAGGTTTGCTAAGCCTACTGTTTACAGCTGATTTGCAAAATATTCCCAGGCATCTGCAGTTGTGCTGGCAAATTATTCTCTTAACCAGTAGCAGTTTGCAAAAAGGGGATGAGAGAGCAGGTTATGAGCAATCCTAATACATAGCAGCATGTTTGTTGCCCCCAGTTTATGGGCAAGGCACTGTGAGGGGCTGGTGCTCCAGTGCCTGCCAAAGGGGGTCTCCATCCACCCACCAGCCCAGAGTGTATCGCCCATTATAGCAGTCAGTCAGTCATCTATCTATCATGTATTATTAATACATTAAATAATCCAATTCTGCAGTGAAAATTATTACTACCTATATGATTGGCAACATCTGAACTAACTAAAGCAAGAGCATGACTCCTTTACAGCATCACACCTGCCTGTTTACATGCACACAAATTGCCATCAAAGCATTTTGAAATCAGGTTGGGTGCAGGTGTCCTGCATGGGCAGGAAAAACAAATAGTAGTGACTGTTGAATCCTGAGATGTGCTGAGCAAGAAAGGAGTGCAGCTCTGTAACTGGCACTCGATATGGTTAATTCTGTTGGGAAATGTAAATATTTTTCACCCAGACTAATCCTTTGCAGTTTGAGGCATTGAGCTGGGACTCTGATGGTAGGAAGGGACTATGGTGCAGGGTCTGCACAGTGCCTGCCGCTCTGTTGCATGCAGAGGGTGTTTTGGGAAGCCATGTCCCAGAGCAGGCTCCTTGGCTGTCCTGCATATGGGCTGTATCACCCAAAAAACCATGTGCATGTGTGTGGGAGGATGGCTGGAAGCAGGTGTGCTTCATTTCTAGTACAATTATGTGGCCATGTAAAACTGCTTAAGAATACAAAGAGGGAACACGCTTTCCTCATCTTACCAAGCAACATCAAGACGTTGCTAGTTTTGATCAGTCTTTCCTTAGGATAGGATTCTTATGATTTATTAGAAAGATGTTATTTCCTAGTTGGGTTTAGCCTGTAAGATGTTTGGGGCTCTCATTAATTTTCCAATAATGTAAGTTAGTAAGATGTACTAGGTTGAGAGATTAAAAAAATGCAACTTACTGAAGCAAAACTGAAAGGTGTGGTGGCATCTCGAGTTGTACACCCCACAGCATTATCTTTTCTTAGGATCACTTGCATCCTTTGTAGTTTGCTTGTTTAGATTGCCTCCGCTCATTTTCTGAAATGCTGATTTTATAATACTACAGCCAACTGTAGCTGGCTTCTTCCCACTTTACATCATAAATAAATTTGATTAAAAACATGTACTAAGCTCCATCTAAGTCTCTGCGTTTCCACACTTTGATGTTGCCATGTTAATTTTTCTGAAAACATCTCTTTCCTGCATGTGTGCACATACCGGGCATTGGTGTGTGTTACCTTGATATGTTTATAGAGCTTATGTAAGTAACTATGCTGATTTAATTAAGATTTACTAACTAATTACTCTAATTAATGACTGCATAAATAGCTACTGATTTCATTCGGATTTACTGATGAATGCTTCTAACGATCAAGGACCAGGCTCTGCCATCTTGAGAGAACTGCCTTAGGCTCAAGCATGCCTTGTAGTTTATGTGCAAAGGTGACACTTTTACTGTGTTACTGTAACTTTCAGCATTCATAATATAAGTCAATGAGATGGAAATTATTGTTTGGATTCAAAATGAATGCCTTTTAAAAACCAGAAACTGAATACCTTCTCTGCACTGTTCTGTTGTCTGCAGTTTGCAGGTCTGCTCCCTGTGTCTTGCATTATACTATGGTATGCTTGGCCAGGATGCTGTGTAGGAAACAACAATGTGTTCCTCTCCCCCTTCTCTACCTTGTGCAACTAAGCATTACAGAGAAGTTTTTTTACATGAACCTATGACACTTGTTAATTTGAAGAGTTTTTGTAATCGCAAAGAAGCTACTGATAGAAATTGGATTGAATTTCAATGTTCTGGCTAAGTTGCTTGTACAGATTTGGAACAGAAGGAGGAAAAAAAACCACTTTTTAAAAATTCATTACAGGTTTGGTTGAGGTGTGTAAAGCTGAGGTCCTTCACACGTGGCAGGTCTGTAGTTAGAGACGTCTTGTTAGTGGACCTATGCTATATATGCTCAATGGAAAAGTGGATGTGAACTGACTGGTCTATTTACAGGACTAATGCTTGTGTGTTTGTCAGAAGTTCCAGATACATTCTTATTTTTGCCAGCTCTTGAAGAAATTCTGCTTGACCGTATAGTTTTAAGTGTGTATGTGTATATTTGTAAGTTAAGAATGGCTCCTGAGGTTAATAAACTTGTGGTAAGTTAGAGGTATAATTTAGTAGCTTAACAAGTTTAAGTTTATAGAGCTAGGTGTACGCTGTGTTTCCAGTTGGGTGTTGGTTTTTTGGTTGTTTGGTTTTCTTTAACTTTCATTTTGATCCCTTGTCAGAATGGCATTGCTGTAAGGTTGCATGCTTTATTTTATCCCCTAAAAATGTGAATTAAACATCTAGATGCTTAGTATTTTCTTTTAAAGTACAGGAAACATTAATGAAAGTATTTCAGGGACTTAATAAAAGGTAATTAATATGTGGTTTTGCTTTGCAGAATTTGTTGTTTATTTGGGAAAGCTTTGATTCTACTTTTTTCATCTAATCCCATGCTTGTTCATGAGGTGACTCACCCTTTTAACATGTCCTGTCTTCTGGGAGTACTTTTTCAGAGGGTGTTGGTGGGTACCAACTCTTCCTATTCTTTTTAATATTAACAAGGGTGGATTTTTTATGAAAAATTGTAGTAGGCTCTCTTATCCTTCCACCTGAAACATGTATCAGCTCTAAGAGATCTCATGCCTTCATGGGCTTCGTAATTACATTTCCTGAAGCAGAAGCTGGGCGTAAGGAAAGGTGGAGTAGCAGCAGCGTTTCCTTGTGCCTGTAACATCCTGCCCATAAAAGCAGGGAAATAGCTGTTTGGAAAGAAAAAAAGGCAACTTTTGAACTTTTTGTTGTAAAATCAACACTCTCTGATTTGCTGCTTAAGAACAAAACATGTCATCTTTTTCCCCTTCTCTGGTTTCCTGGTGGCCATTCTCCAGCATGGCAAAATAACTTGTATTTGGAGTTGGGCCATAACATCAAGTTGTAGGCAAGTAAGCAAGCAACCCTTTTCTCCAGTGCAGCCTAATTGCTGTTCTCCTGACCTTTTCTCAGAAGAGAAGTTGGTTTTTCCAGCTTTTCCAGCGGGATATTCATTAACCATGTTCTAAAGTCTTCTGTTCACACCTCCCTTGAAAGGCTACCTGTTGTGACCTCCTACTCCATTCTTCTCTCATCACTGTGTCCTGCCAGCCTTTGTCTAAATAGCACTGGTATCACCCCATGCTTTTATTGATGTAATAAAAAAAAAAGTTGTCCGATGGTAACAATTGCCCGATAATTCTGACATGACTCTACTACAGAAGTGTCTGCCCTGAGACAGCAGTTGGGAGTTGGGAGTGAGCAGCGTGCTCACATCAGCACTGGAGATGTTAGTGGTGTAAACTGTCTGCTGATACATGGCACCAGGCTAGCGCAGTGTCTGAGTAAGTTGCGACCTGTGTGGTAAAGTGTTTATTGCACCATAGTTGTCTCACGCTGCAGACTTGTTTAATGGTTGATTATGTAATCTGCAGCCTTTTTTATTTTTGTCTGTACAAAAATAAAAGAAAACTTCCCTTTGCTAGTTCTTTTATTTTAGATTTGCTTAACCAGTTCTTTTTTCACCTGTAGAAAGAACAAAACACTAGGTTCATTCTAATTAAGAAAGGAGCCTCATGGATTTGTAGAAGTCATCTGCAGCCTGGTAGTGGGTCTGTTGCTGGAGGACGGTGATAGCTGACACTGGTTTCTGAGGCAGCAGTAGCATCTAGCAGAGAAGCAGGCATACTGCTGGAAGCAGTAATCTTTTAATTTGTCCCAGCATGGATGTCTACAACTTGAGGCATCTGGATTCGTTTGTGAGAAATAAATGTGTGTATGTGTATTCTGCAAAACAAATTCATACTGAAACTAGGCTGCAAATGTACTTTTGCAAAAAGGGTTGTATCAAATAAGTTGGTGGCAGTTTTCCACTTTCATGATGGTAGTAGTGTGTTTTATCTTTCTTTATAGAGGACGTAAGAGTTTTCGAGAAACTTGTCCTTTTGGCGGTCCCATGCTGCTTGCAGCTGAAGTGCTTGGTAGCCTGTTTAAATGTATGTGTGAGTAATAAAAACGGTGTAGAAAAACAAGAGATTCAAATACCAAGGAAAGCAGGTTATCATTACCATGCTGATGAGTTTATTCAAGGCATAATCTTCCTGAATCAGTTGCTTGGTTTCCTCGCAATGCAGAGATCTGAGGATCAAGTACCTCCTTACCAGTGTGAGCCTGAGGTCACTACAACTTTATGGTGGACTTTATGGGTGGTGGCATGTGGCTGAATAACTAAGGCCCAATGGCCCACTCCTGCCTTTGCCAGTTTATTCTCGTCTAAGCCCCTCAACTGAGTTCATCATCTGCAAGATGAGAATAATAACTTAAAGCACAGAATTGTAGCAAAGTTGGATCCAAAACTGGTTTAAGCCTTTTCTTTTCCTTCTTACTGGAACAGCGGTCAAAGCTGAGTTCTGAAGCTTTAGTAGGCTCAGACTGGAACTCCAGTCATAATGAACGAAGGTGGGGAAAGATCTCAAAAATTCCTGTTTGCTGCAACCTTGAGACAGATAATTGACTGGGGGGTTCTGGTATTTCTTTTTCTGTCTTTGACTTCTTAAGGCTGGGGATATGAAAGAGAGGTAAAATCCTATCATTAAGATCACTGTAAGTTTGTGCTATAACAGTACATGGTGGTGTTGCTGAGCTGGTTGCCTAGTTTGACCCCCCTCCTTTTTTCTTTTCTGAAATACTGAATTTTTACCAGATCTGGCAGTAGTAGGTAAAGCAGAAAAGCATGCTGCTTCAGAAATGTCTTTTGGATATTGCCCTAATTTTAATTAAACATATGAATACCAAGGTTGTACAGGAGGGTGCAGTCATTACAGTATTAGCTGTTACTGAAATATGTCAGGTGATACAAATTATCTGTAGTGTAAAAAGGAGAAAGAAATTCTTGATGTGGGCTAGACTGTAGGAGTGCCTCCTTTTGTTTGCATGGTGTAAAATATCTAATTTGAGTGCCTCTTTGAAGAGACTGGTTCCTTTTTTAATATTTCTGTGAAGCTGTGTAGGGTGTTAATCACACAAAGTGTGGTGAGAGAGATAGTGTTGGCGTAAAAATATTTCCTATGGACTTATTTCATGATAGCTTAGCTTGCTCTATTGAAGGAGAGCTGCAGTCCTTGGAAACTTTATTAGGCTTTAGAAGGAGTTAGCTTTTAGCTCTTGCTGTTTGATGTGTATGTATTATAAAGCAGCAGTTACATAAGTTGACTGTAAATACACATGACAGTTTTATCATGATCATATTCAACACACTAAGAATATACTTTGACTTTTTTGGCTTAGAGAATGTAGTTCACTGAAGGTACAGTGATTGCTTACAACTTTTAACATCCCCCACCTGTCCCTCTCAAGTTTATTGTTATGGGTTTTTGAGGCCTTTAAAATGTAGGTTTTATTTTAAAAATAGTTGTACTTCCTAAATTTTGTGGGGTTTTGAGATGCATGTGTGGTAGAGAAGGGCTTTTTTCCTTCAAAAAGTTTCAAACATGAGATCAGCACTAGGTTGACCAAGAGACAGGAACGGTAACATCTTGCAATTTTTAGGGAACTGCATGTTCCTCAAACAAGGAACTTCGCCCTGTGACCAGTATTTGCTTGAGAAGACCATACATCTTTTTTTCATTGTGGTGTCTGTGACTGGGGAAAAACTGTCCGTGTAGGGTTGTGCTAAAAGAGCCAATGCATTACATGACATTTCCTAGATGAGAATTATTACTGTGCAATTTTTAAGAGATTTGTGTTTTGTTCTTTCAAGTAGAACAAATCCAAACAAAACTGATTTGGTTGGTGGGACCGTGACCATGTGCAAACTCACCGTTTCTAACACAAACCCTGAAGCTGGGCTGATTAGGAAGTTGTTGCCTTTTCTCAATACAGGCAGGTTTTGTTGGAAGGCTTAAAAAATAATTCGATGACACAATCTCTGAACTACCCAGCAAAACCCGGGAAAGGAATGTTGCTCTGAAGATAAAATTATGTTTGACGTACATGGGGGAAGCTGGCACATCACCCAGCTTCTGCTGAGACAAGCCTAATCATTGAACTTGCCTCAGACTTGAAGTGCCAGTGGTAACCATGGGGAGAAGGCTGCACACCTTGGCCTGGCATGGGACTTGCTCTTCCCACACTGTGCTTCCCCAGGAACAGGTGGTTGCTTTCCAGTACCACTTTTAACGTAAAATGTAGATAGCTGCATTTGAAGATCTGGGGAATTGTTGGAAACAACCTTTTTCCTGTCTTCTGTTAGATGGAGCATGTTGGATTATTGCATTGCAGGGTCACATGCCAATACTGTGGTGTAATGACCCAGGGTCTTAATATTACTTAATTGTCTGATTGATAACTGTATTAATAGGTCAAGTTCTAGGCCATACTTAACCTTCTTTTCAAGATACACTCATTAGTTTTCTGTATGATATCTTGTATGAGCTTGTTTCCTAGCTGTTTGCCTACAGCTAAAAGTTGTTGTACAGGTCACAAAGAGGCTGGTAATCAGTTTTACTTCATTAAACCCTTTATCTGCTTAAATAGCCAGCAGTCTAAACTCACACACTTTCTGTAGAGGAGACCTGAAGGAGGTTATTTACCATTTGTGATTTTTCTTACATCTAGTTTTACTGAAATATGCAAAATTTAAACAGCTGTGAAATTTTACTTAAATCATGTAATGTATTACTGCAAAAATATCATAATGTAGGGGGGAAAAAAGTACAAATCTGCATAAAACCTGCTGTGTCTTTGGGAACACAATCTAATACCAGGCTTCAGATACAATTCTTCATACAGTTGGTTTTCACTTTAAACAGATGACTGGCTTTTTAAAACTGGGTTGCATGCCAGTAGTTAAGTACTGCCATATAGGGTATGACAGGGTTTGTAACTAGGGATTTTCAGAGGTGAGGTCATGATAAACTTCAACATTACTGCTTAAATTTAATTTGTGTCACCAACAAATAGGTTTCTTTTTCTAGCCGTCCTTTCACAATGCCTGAATATTAACTGTGTTTATATTGCCTCGGTTTGAAGGGAAATAATTTGTTAAAAGGAATAAAGGGAAGTTAGAGTTCTCAGTTTGTTTCTCTGCTGCTTAGAAATATTCACCATATAAACATGAGTGTTTACATCAGCGAGGTCAGAGAGGAGCCCTAATGCTTTACTTTACCCTTTGTCATTCAGTGCTTTTGTTAGCAGGCCAGGCCACACGGTGTGATGGTATTTGGGAACAACTGAAAACAGTCTGAAAGTAACAACTATTTACTTACTAACTGGAATGCCTGTGCCCTGTAAAATTATAAGCTGTGGTAGTTGGCATGGGTATTTCTATAACCACTGTGGAAATGCCCTGGAAGAGCGACCATGTTGCATCATGGATATATTGGGTAAAGATGTTTCACAGACCTGTAGTGTACAAATTAATAAGCAAAGAGCACCTTTGATGCACTGATGTCATGAGTTGTGTGTGCAGCTGTGCTTGCCACATCTTGGGAAGGGTTTACCGCAGTTACCTGCCCTTCTCTTAAATGACTGAGAGAATGGAGTGTCTACCTTAGGAAAGACCAAGGAGTCCATGGCTCCTTGCTTTGGAGAAGAAAAAACGAGGTGTATGATCATGGTCTACAAAATTGCAAAGGTGATGGATAAGCTGAACATGAAACTCAGATTCACCGGGTCCTGCCATATTAGGATTAAAGGGGCACTCATTATATTTCACAGAAGTTATCTTCTGTCTTAATAGAATATCACCTTAAAGCAGAAGGCAGTACTTCTTGCCACTGCAGTCATGAACTTCTGGAACTTGATGCCACAGGAGGTGTAGAGGCAGGCAGTATCAGCAGTTTCAAAAAGCGTTTATGTGCATGCATAATCACTGGGTCTATAAACAGACACTAAACAGACTCGGAAGGGAGGTGCCCTCTAAATTCCTGCTACAACACTTGCGGATGCCAGCAGAGAGGCTGCAGAAAAGGCCCACGTTCTTGCTCAAAATAGCCTTTGTTTCTGCTGCTGTTGAAGGCGGAATACCAGGCTGGATGCACCATACACCTGACCTGGGAGGGCACTGCTTCTCTTGCTACCTCAGGAGGGTATGGTGCAGGCTGTTCTTGAATTTGCTCCAACTGTCAGGATAATTACTTAAGACTCAGGTCAACCAAACCCGCTTAGAATAACGAAGTCTTTTTTAGAAAAAGAGACTGCATCCTTGCCCTGTGTGCCACTGACAGGGGTGGAAACTGGATCACACTGAGTGCAGAAAGCAAAAGGTACTAAAGAGGAGATTATTCTGCCCACATCCATCCTGTCAGAAAATTCCCCTTTCCCTGACCCAGAGAACAACCTCACCCCATTCAGAAAGAGAGAAACATTTCAAGGTGAAGCTACATGAGAAGGTGCAACGGTTGGAGCTTAATTTGCCTCCTCACTCTTCTTGCTCCCATTTTATCTTCTCCATACCTTTCTGGCTACTGGTATCATTGACTGACCATTTGTGGATGGACATGACCTGTTGCTCTCCGTGGTGATTTCAGGCTTTCAAATGAAGGAGCACATCTTCTGAGTGCAGGCTTGCCCCAGGATGGAATGAGAAATTGCTGTTGCTGGCAAAGCTGCTCTGCTCTCAGAGTTAGGATGAGGAAGAAGCCAGATGTTTGTATGTTTGTTTCAAATAATTTAATTGTAAGGTTTCAATTTCTTTCTTTCCTGTGGGAGTGCTGACAGGCAGTAGGAAAGAGTGCATTTGCTTGTAGCAGTAACAACAACTCAGAAGTCCCTTTCTCTGTTTTCCTTCCTGTGTTCTCTGCTGGGCTTTTTGTGTTGTATGATAGCACTGTTAGTTAATCCTTTCTTTAATGCAAACATGATGTAAGTAGGATGTGTTAGCTGCAATTTTAATGACGGAACAAGACTTTTTTTTTTTTCCTTTCATGTAGATTAGGCTGCATTTCTCATTTGTCAAAGCCACAGTGCTTTACTTAAAAAATTATTCCTGGCTGCAATTTAGAGCAAGGGCATCTTCATTCATCTGACTGAATCATGGGCCACTATATGTGTGGGATTAATATGAAATGTGAGGGCAGAGCGTTAGGACTGACATGGCTTAAAAATGAGCTTGAGCTCCCACAGGTCTTTAGTTCTTTAAATTTCTTACGGAAATGCTTTAATATGTTCCTGAGATAGGTTAACCTTTAGTCCATTATCTTTTTCCATTGTCTGTCAAGCTGAAATGTTAAGAGGAGCTTGGTTTCCCATTCCTCAAGGCATGGTAATTTCTAGAAGTTTTGTGAAAATAGGAGATTAAATAAAAGAGAGAGACCTTCTTGTATCCCCCCCATAAATAAAAGCCGGTAGCAGCAGTTTGAGGAAGCCATGCATCTGTCTTGGGGCAAGGATCCTGAGGAAACAGGCTTCAGGGTTTTGCGGTTTTTGTGGAATTTTTTCTCAGGCCCATCCCATAGCAGCTTGTTAGCTGTTGAGTTCAGTGCTTTCTTAGTGCATGCAGGATTAGCGTTTGGCAGTAACCACGGGACATGGACTTCATGGAAGTCCCAGATGTGATGTGATTCTTCCTTTTTGGGGACCACAGCTTGATTTACAGTTCATTTTAGTTGCAATCTGTGCAGTTTTAGTTGTGTTCATTGAGGGCTCATGCTGAAATAGTCCCTGGGGGGCTTCGGTGGGGCATAAATGTTAAAAAGACAGTGTGGCCTCTCTAAACACCTGCAATACACTACATGAGATGTGCAGGGGGGGGGGGTGGTGGAGGCGATAAAGCAAAAAACATTTTTCTGCCCTTTTTGTTGAGAGGAAGCTCAACTGTGAAGAGGCATTGCATCATGAGCTCTAGTGAAAGACCAGCTATTTCCCTTGGGGAAATAAAAGCACTTGCCTCATTTCCCTCTCACTGGCAGCTGTTGCTTAGGAATTTCATTTGAGAATGAATGCTGCTTAGGTTGACCTGAGGAATGGCTTTAATACAAATGGCTGCCGGTGGTGTGTGCTGTGGGAGAAAGGACAACATGATTTTCACATAAAAGAAGTAGCTCAGATTAGAAGTCACGTTTTGGACCCAGAGACATAATCTGTATGGATTCTGATGCATTCAGTGGTCTCCATGAGATTAGCTTTTATCTTTCACATCCTTGCTGGGCTGAGGAAATAGCAGATAACATGAGAAGAAGTGAATGGAAGGAGACCAGGAGTTCTGATGAAGAAAACACAGTTAATTGGGCTGGGAGGAGGAAGGAGTGATGTGGCAGCCATTACCGAGAATGTATTTTGTTTAAGTGATGGGAGGAGGCACACCTAACTCAGACGCTTTTTTTTGTTGGTTGTGTGTTGTTTCTTTGGGGGTTTTTTGGTAGTTTTTTTGTGTGTGTGTGTGGGGGGGGTTTTAATGAAAATAATACGCATTGTTTTAGAGAGAAAATTTCCCATTTAAACACTAGCACCCAGAAGTGCCATTGCTCAGCCCAGCAGCATCTAGGTCTTGGCTGACAGAAGAAATCACAGTCTGAACTGCTCTGCTGACTGTGCTTATATACCTTGCCCTGCTGCTGTGACATATGCAAGGCTCTGTGGTTAGGAAACTCACCACCAAGCCTAACATTTGAAGAAAGCCAGATTCACAATTCCCAGCATACACATTTTGAGGCGTTGATGCTTGGTGCTTTTGTAGAGAGCTGAAGATAAATCAGCTGTGCCTGAATTGGCCTAGATGAATTGGCCAGCTGGAGCTGCCAGCCCTTGCACCTCAGCAGGTTGCATAGGCAGGGGTTTGCACAGCATGCCTGAGGGGCATGGGAGGACCATGGTGGAAAAACCAGCTTTTTTCCTGGGCTGGGTGAGCCACCAGGTGACACAGACTGGCTTCTTCTCTCTCCAGACTAGGCAGAATTGTCATAAGAACTGATGATAGATGTACTTGGCTGTAACATCTAAATCTTGCCTCTGAAATGCCCTCACTCTTTTGCTTAAAGCAGTTGAGGTTTTGAGACAAGCATATTGTAAAGCATAGTAGAGGCGTGTTAATTGCTGCTGTTACTTGGCTGTTGTGTTGGATGACTCAAGGTCTTCTACAGGAAATAGATTTATCTGCTGGGAAGACAAAGTGGAATTTCATCTGCTGGACCTAAGTGGAATTAGCAGAGGGCTTCTCCTTTAGTGGGTCCTGCTATGAGATGACAAGTACAGAAGAATATAAGAGAGCTGTGGGAATGAGTTTGCCAAATCTTCCTCTCTTTGCCTAAGTACACTGGTCAAAAAAGACTTACTTGTTTTAATTTAAAGCATGGATAGACAAACCTGTGTGGCAAAAGTTAAGTGCCACTGTATACTGAGAGCAATTCAGCTCCAGAAGTGTCAGAGAAAAACTGTGTATGGTGTTCAACCATGGTTGAATGTAGGAAGGGTGGTGTTTCTCTTTTCTGGTTAGTGATTTCTCTTTATGATAATGGATGGCATGGATGACTTTAGTAATCATGATGATATTTGGCTCCAACAGGGTAGATTAGAAGTACCTGCTTGAGCAATCAGCAATAGAATGATGAGAAATGTTAAAATGGAGGTGTCCATTATTGGTAGTTCAGTGTTGTCTTAGTAGATTGGAGATGTATGAACTCCACAACAAGCTCATCTCTCAAGGAGATGAGTCTTGGCTGGTATCCATCAGAAAGGGCTTGTCTGTAGCTACACAGACTAGGACATTCCAAGTTTAAGCCTGGGTTCTTTAAATCAGTCATATAGATGGCAAATGCTGTGTCAGGTCTTTATTGCTAGAGACCTGCAGAATGTTCCCTGTACCTTCAGTATCCACTGCTAAGATTGTCTCAGCCCACTCTCACATTATTTGAAATCAACACTTAAGAGTGCCCATATTTCCAGACTCTTACTATGGGTCTTTGCTTTTCATACTTAAGTATGAAAACAACATCATTTGCCTCAATGTCATAGAAAATAAAATTACTACTTGGTTATCTTTTTTTTCTGTGCTTCCTTTGTTTTATAAATACTCATTTGCTCCCAAATAAAACACTGCAAAGCTGTAAGGGTCTCTGGGGAGATGAAGTGGGAAGTTTAGATGAAACTGTATCTGTCATTATTATGGCAGTTTGATGGAAGGGGAAGATGAAAAATAGAAGGGCAAGAAAGCTAAAGTTCTGTTGTGAGAACGAAGACTTGGATTCTGAAATCATGTAGTAATTGGGTATTTTGTAATAGACTGGGTGGGGTCTGGCAACTGTGCAAGATGCTACACAATCTTAGAGCTGTGCTTACGGAGATAATAGGAGAGCTGTATTTGGCTGGTATTCCGTTTTGCCTCAGTTTCCTGATCTGTCAGATAAAGGTATGTTCTCCATGTTATGCGGGAAATCAGTATCTGAGCCCAGATCAGAATTCAAGGTTTCTGGCCCCCAGTTCTCCATTCAGACCACACCTTTCTTTTTATAGCTATGGGAAAAAAGTCTGCTCCAGCATGTCATTTAGTAAAATACCATATAGGAAAAGCAAAACTAAGCCCAAAAGAGCTAAAACTAGCTGGTTTCAAATTAGGAGACAGAAAAAGCTCTGCCGATTCTTTCTGGCAAATGGAAACCTAAAGTTCCACACCAGATGTGCTCATCTTTGGGGTTGTTTCTGGCAAACTGAAGTGCCTGCAAAGGTGTATGCTGAGTGGTGTCCAAAAGACTGTGGTACAGGACTGGCTATTGAAGTGAGAGAAATCCTTTCTTAGGGTAAGCTCTGCTGGGATGTGTTTGTGAGGACAGATTAGAATACTGTGTCTTGACAGTTTGTCCATACAGTGAATGTATATTGCTGTGTCAGGTGTACACAGAAAGCTACGGTCTTCAGAGGTTCTCCCTTTCTAAGTGAAGTTTAAATCTGGAGCTGAAACTCTTTCATACTATATATGGATTTGTGTGAGTGGTGGAAACTGGAGTGTATTTTTAACGCTAGTTTGCTGCAGGAATACGGATTGGGAACAAATGTTTGTTTGGATAAAATCCAACTCCAGGGATTGGTTTTACTGCTGCATGTAAAATCTGTAGCAAGCTTGTAAAAGCAGCCATTGAAAAAATCTAATAGGGCCTTCCCCATGGAAAAAACATGAATTTGGTGGAACATGATATAGCTGGAGAGTTACTCATGGTGGTTCATGTCATAGTCAGTGACCCTGTGCGTAACATCCTATCTGTCACACTGGAGTGCAGGGATGCTCTTACGCTGCTGGCACACTTGTGGGGGATTGTTGGTGCTACCTGTTAGTACGCATTGCTATTTTCATATATATGAATTTGTTTAGAAATAGCTGTTTGTACTCTAAGTAATATATCATTAAAATTGCCACTATATTCTTAACAATATTGCATAGCATTGACATGAGCAAATCAAGCCATAAAATGAGCTGAGCTATTTTACATACTGCTGATAAATATTTGAATGAAAGCAGTTGGTGAAAAAAGGACACGAGTGTCTCTGGGTGTGTTGATTTAACTGTCTCCTTTCAGTCCAAGTGTTCTGTTTGATTTGCCTAACTTGTTAATCCTTTCCATTGCTGTACAGCTAATTACTGTATTTTGAGCCTCTCTGGAATAATTACCATTTGGACTAAGAATGCTCGTATCCAAAGTCCTTAAATAATTTGTTTTTATTTTTCTAAAACTGCTGTCTCTGTTGTTGCAGGATGTTGAGAAGGAGAGAGAACCTCATGTTTATCTCAGTAAAGAAGAAATTAAAGAGAAGATACAAAGCTATAATTCATCTGTCACTGATAAATTAAAGATGACCTTGGTAAGTTTTCCATAGAATTCCTGTAGTTTTTAATAGGAGCAATTGAATGGTAACTTTTCAGTGCATTGTGAATCATTTTAGTCTCAGCATCTTACATATGAAACTATCTCCGTTTTAATGGCTTTGTAAGAGGCTCTTTGTTAGGTCTGTAAATTAAATCTCACATCTGAAATGTTTTTATACACATAGCTCTCTCTATATGGATTGAAACAAACTGTAGTAGAAAAAAATACCTTGTTTGCAATGTGTTTAGGATAAAATCTCATTTGACACCTAAGATGTAATTTGTCAGATGAAAACTCTCAGCTGGTAAACATGAAGAGACATTTATCTTGTTCGTGTACATAGATTTTTGCCAGGTATCTCTCTGGTAAAGATGCTCAACCCATGAGAAAAAATTAAAAATGCAATATTTACTATAGGAGACTTTAATTTTCAGAGTAGTCATTCAGGTTCTCAACATGAGGAGACTTCCTTCCCCCAGCTCTCATAATGCAGATAATGGAATGCATCTAGACTTATATTTCCAAGGATTGTGGACCAGATCTAAGATTCAGTCCAGCCTACTGCAGACCATACTAATAAAATTCACATCTATCTGCTAAGCAAGCTGGTATTTAGTCATTGCATTATCCAGGTTTTTCTGATACATTACGTATTCTTGTAGGTGTATAGTATATGGAAATTTTGAAATTTCATTATATGCTAAACCATATAAGTATGACTGTGTACTAAAAAGATTTTGTTATGTTTTTGCATGTGAGTCAGGACTTAGCATGCCTAAAACCAGACTGCCTGAAGTTTTCTTGTTCAGTAAGGTTTAATCAATTTTGTTGTTTTGTCTTTCAGAAGCAACTGGAATAAATAATTTGAATTAGATTTGCATTTATTCTAGTTACTTTTTTAATTGCAATGGGATTTGACCATCTAAATGCCTTTGACTAATTTGACAAGCACTGCTAAAATGTGGGACATAATTTCTGTATTTCTGCATAAAATCTGTTGTTAAAGATGCATGTTAGTGGTCTTCATAGTTCTCTCGTAATGTGAAAACTTAGCACTTTTGCTTGATGAGAGCCTAATACTCTCAGAATTCAGTAGGTATTATTAAGAAAATTAATACTCAGCAGATATATACTAGAAAGAATCAAGTCTGATTATCGAAACAATGCATTTCTTAGGATACATCATGTATTACAGTGGCATCTAAATTGTGTTCACTATGACCATTGCCTGCTCCACTAGTTTGTCAGTTTGAAAGTATTTTAATACTTTCCTTCTGTTGCAGAACGCAAATGGGATTTACACTGGCTTCATCAAAGTTCAGATGGAACTATGCAGACCAATCACTGTGCAGTCTTCCCAGAGCCAGGGGAGGTGTGCTCCCAGCAATAACGAAACTGCCTTTTACTTGCCAGATGGCTGCGTGAATACCCTTCACATCAGCAGCACCAATACTGTTCGTGAAGTAATTGAGGCTTTGCTCAAAAAGTTTTTGGTGGCTGACAACCCTGCGAAGTTTGCACTTTATAAACGCTGTCACAAGGAAGACCAAGGTACAAGTTAGGCTTGTGGCATTTTGGTAGTTTCAGGGGTCTGGGCAGGGAGTTGTGCTGTAGGAATTCTTAAATAAGCAGGGTGGAAGAGCTCAGATAAATGCAAAAGGTATTTTTAGTGAAAACCATGTTTTGCCAACATTGCGTTCTTGCACTTCGGTTCTGCCGCCTTCTGTGGATATTGAGAGCAGTTTCAGTTCAGATGTTTCTGACTGTCAGTCACACCAGAAGTGTCAGGCAGGCAGAGCTGTCTCTCAGACTTCATGTATGAGATTTTCAGCAGAAAAGGTATCAGAATAGTGATACCACAGTTCTGATGTCTTAAATGCTTAGTTATAGGAGCAGACCTGCGTTGTATTTTTTTGTGTGTGCTTGTATTCAGATGGTGTACTGTGTTGACTGGAGGACATTTCATTCCTGTGTGAATGTAGTGTTGCCCTGATGCCATCAGTCATCTGCTCAGCTCCTCCCTAAAACTCATTTATTCAAAACTAGATTGTAGACTAATATGTAGCCAGTATGTAGAATGTGTATGTTTTCTGGCTGTATTTGCCTATCTCTGAAATTTTCTAACATGAGCTAGTGTTAATAATTCAAAGCACATGAAACATCTTTAGGAAAGACGATAATTACTGTCATTTTCTTCTCCTTCAGTTTATACATGCAAGCTGTCAGACCGAGAACATCCCCTCTACCTGCGTTTGGTGGCAGGCCCCAGAACAGAAATGCTCAGTTTTGTTCTACGTGAGCATGAAACTGGAGAAGTCATGGTATGTTACACTCATGCTGATTTTGTGTGTTTGTTTAACTTCATGGATGAACGGGCTCCTGTTTGATCTGTGCTGACAAGACAATCCATTTTTTGGAAGCAGATTTTTTTCTTATTATATTTACTTTGAGCCTTTTGTAAACATTTGATTTGTGGTTAGACTGGCCAGTTGTTGCTTGCAGAACAAAAAACAGTTTAAAATAGTAAAATGTTTTCAGATTCCTAAGATTTGCAAGGAGGGTGCCTGACACTTTCTGTTTGAATTTTTTTTTTTAGTATCTGAGGTTTTGCTTTTAAATACTGCATATATAAATAATTTGTGTACTTTCTGTTCATCTCATCCATCCTTTTCTCTTTTTCCAGTGGGAAGCTTTTAGTATTCCTGAACTGAAAAACTTCTTGCGTATACTGGACAAAGAGGAAAATGAGCAACTGCAAATCTTAAAGAAGCGTTATGCAACTTACAGAGAAAGACTTGAAGAAGCCCTTGGTGGGGTGTGGAAACCTGGTTAAAAGGGGGCCAAAGGACACTCAGGAAAAATGCACGCTACCAAATGTCAGTATAGCATGCCAAACCCAACGTACAAAGAGCAGCAGAGAGTAGTTTTCTTTATTCGGAAGACTGTTTTGTGATGCCAGGGTACCTGAATTTTGCTATAGACTTCGTTCCATAAGCCAGGTCACTTAGCATCTTGCACCCACAAGTAAGGGATTCTGCATGTTTGTACATCAGTTTGCAACCCTCTGTGTGCCTAGGGAGTTTTCCAAGTTATCTTGGTGCAAGCTGTGAAACTGTAATCGATTTTCTAGGATGCTATGAAATAAGATTTTATTTTATTTTTCTTCTTTGCTTTAATGGTAGCTTTACAAGTAAGGATGTGCAAATTGATGGGTTAAAAAATGAATTAAACTGTCTGGACAATAATTAGTTGGAGCACTATCTTTGAGATGAAATTGATTTGCACTACCTTTCTGTTTTCAAATAGTTACTGTATAATTTGTGGGAGAACTGTTATAGATGGAAAGCATATGAGATCTGTTTTGTTCTGTGAAATTTGTGGAAGGGTTTAGAGTTTTTTTCTAGAGAAGGCAAAGAGAAAGTTGAAAAGAAGGTAAGAGTTGAGGAAGGAGAACTCTGTCGGAACAGCTGTCAAAGGACTGGTTTTAAGTGGAAATAGTATTTATACAGAGGAAAGGTGAAATACGAATTCTACAAGGTTAAAGTTCTAGGATGTTATTGTGAGTATATTTTACGGTTTTTTTAACTGCATAAATCCACACTGGAAAAGAAATAAAGATGATAGAAATAATGGGAAAGAATGAGAGGCAAAAGCTAAATAAGAGTGGAAATGGAGCTGCACATACAAGTCATTATTGGAGAAGCTGGTTCCATAAATGTGTAATTGGGGGGTTGAAAAGTGCAGCAAAGCTAAAAGGTGGCTGCTTACTTGAATTCTGAAAAGTAGACAATCTCAGATAAGTCTGTGAGAAATGCCTATCTACAAGTGTTTAAACATAAGCTATAACTACAGATGCATTTGGTCTTCATTGCAAGTCAGATCTCTCCTCTGGCTCAATGATCCATTTTAGGCTGCATAATTTCAAATTATCATATCTGAAAGACAAAAATACCTTCCTCTGCTTTTTTGTTTGTTAAAGGCTCAGTCAGGCAAAGCAAGCAGAATTTCTTATTCATGTTTCCAGCTGCTTACCAGAAAATTAACACTCATTGGCTGTGTTGCTGACTGAGCTTAGAAACTCTTGCTTTTAGTAATTCAGAAGGTTATTTCCTTATTGCTTTGAAATTCTTAATTGAAAAACTGATTACCAAATTCTGCAGACTGCTGATTTACTTGATTTAAAAGTAGGAAAAATGTAGCAAGAAAAAAATTTACTTTATTGTAAATATAATTGTTGTTCTTTCAGAGTTATTTATCTAAAAAAGCACGTTCAAAAGAAACCAAAGAAGTGGGTGTGCAATAGAAGCATGAGGCAGATTTGAGTAACTGATACTTCAGTCATTATCATGCCAGAGAGGAAATGACTTATATATTGGAGAAGATGGGGGGGAGGGAGTGGGCGTGGAGGATTGCTAAGGATTTAAGAGCAGCAGAAGTTGGTAGGGATTTTTCCCTTCCACTCTTAGGGTGTTCGTTTTAAATTCCCAAGGAATTGTTAAAACTTTGGTGACATCTAATGGATACTGTGCGAAACTCCAAGATGCTTCAGTTCTTCCCCTTAATTCGATGTAGTTGTGCCTTTGTTTCCTTTCCTTAGTAAGACTTTTTAATTCTTCACAGTTTTTTGTTTTGTTTTTTTGGTAAAAAGAATTTGCAGGCTTAGTGAGACAATCATAATGTTTTAAAGTGTTAAGATAATTTAAGAGTAGGACTAACTAGAAAATATATATAAGGCATATCTTGTTTGGTTTTTGATTTCACATGTAACATTGTAGTGCATGTGTGAGTTAGTAACATTATCTTCAAGTGAGACACTTTATAATGGTTCAGGGAATGCTTTTATGTTTTGTTACGATTTATTTTTCTGTGAATGCAGCAGCATGTTGGTGGGTATTCTGTTAACATCTACTTAATTTATGTATCTGCCCATAGCTATGTAATCATTACATAATTGCAGTCAATATTGAACCATTTGTTGCTCAGATTTAAACACTGTTTGAGTTTAAAAGTGGAGTAGAAAAATATGTGAATCTTGTTTTTACTTGAACTAAACTATCAGTCTTTTAAGTAGGCGCATCTGCATTTACGTTAGCCAAAAACCTCAATCAGTGTTGTATGCACTATGAGTCTTGATTTGGGGTGAAGGGGGGAGGGGTGGGGGACCAAAATAAACATATTTTAATTTTGTCTTAGTCCGCGGTTAATTATTGTGAGGTTTCATGTGTGGGGTTAATTTTTTCTTTTTTTTTTACACACTGGCAGTGTGTCGGTTTGGCACCAAGTTGGCAATAGGTTTAATTTAAAAGAAATAGTGATGCCTAGTCCGTTTTTCTCTTTGTTAAATTTCAGTATCAAATTGAACTGTCAAAGCTATTGTTGCAAAACTGTTTTCATTTCATTATATGATGGTACCAGAATGATTAAATGATGGGGGGGAGGGGGCATACAGGGAAACATTAAAATGTATGTCTTTAAAAACAAAAAAAAACCTATTTATAATTATGACAAGCTTGTTTTATTTTTGTAGGGAAGTTTTTATTCCCCTTAAAGTTATTACTGAAATGGCAAAAAAAGCGATGGTTACATTATTAAAGTTGAAGTTGGCAATACTTAGTTATGTGATGTGTATTTATTTTTTTTGCTGTTACCTGAAGCTTCAATACCAAATGGAACTGCCTGGTAGTAGTAAGTTGTGCGGGAAGATGCAGGTTGCCTTAAGTGTGAATTCAAGTTTCTCTGTAACAAGAGATGGATGTTGGTGTAGGTGTTCCAGTCTTATGTATATGCACATTTTAAATTTTGCCTCTTGATTTTGGTAAAGAATAATACAGAAAAACAAAGCAAATCGATTTTAACAAATACAATAGCAAAAAAAACCGCAACACTTTTACATTTACACACACACCTTCAAACTTACCTTTTTCTTTCGTACATTTACCCCACACTCGGCCCCGCCTGAAGGGCGGAGGGAGGAGCCGCTCTCCGCTCACGTTTCCCGCCCGGGCGGTGCTGAGGCGGAACTAGCTCCTCCTTCGCTAGGGATGTTTTCTCCCTGAGGAGAACGGGCGGCTCCTTCGCCGGGGTTTCTTCATGAAAAGATCGGGCGGCCCGCCTCGCGGGAGGACGGCTCGGCGGTGGGCGGGCAACTTCCCCCACCGCAGACCGCCCACCGCCGAGCCGTCCTCCCGCGAGGCGGGCTGCCCGACGGGACGCAATGTAAGCACTGGGCTCCGTGTGTGGGAGGAGGGTGATGGCAACTTCCCGCCCCCGTAAGGGCCGGCGGCGGTGCGTGAGAAGAGGTCTCACCCGGGCAGGCAGCGGTGGGGGAAGCGGAGAAAGGCGAGGGCGCGGGGTCCGCCATATTTTACCTCAGGGAGACGGCGGGCAGGGCTGGAGCGGGTCTTTCCACCTCTCGACTGCGCCGTAGAGGGAGTACAGCCGGGACTTGCAGTGGGGGCTGTGTCACCCGCTGTAGTTGGGGTGGGAAGGCCCATAGTGGCTTTTTCCTACAACAAAAACTTGCAGAAACACGGGGCTAATTATAGCGAGGAGGTGTCCTGGGTTGGTTGGAGGTGATACCCATGTTCTTCCTCCTCAGGAAATGCCTTTCTCCGTTTTTTATCTCACGTCCTTTAAAGGTTTTTTAGTGGTTTTCTCTGGAAATATGTGTGTGTCATTTTCTGGTTACTTAACTCGTGCCTCTTAAACACGGTTTAATCCTCCCTAATTCAGTTGGTAGAACAAAGCTACTTTGCTGTTAGGTTTGGTCTCTATTTTGCTTTCCCCCGGGCATTGCGGCCCTGCAGCAGAGGAGGTAATAATGGTTTGACCAGTTCTTGAAGGCTGATTCATGCGAGACCCCACAGCTTCATGTGTGCAACAACCCCGTTTATGCACTTGGTAAAACTCATTATTAGCAGATATGTAAATACTTAGCTGGGGAAAGGTTGGTAAAAGGCTTTGAAGACACTAGAATTGGCAGAGTTGCTCATCACGAGAGTAACTGGGCTTATGTCTCTGCCTACAGCAGTTATGTACTACTAGAAGTACAACTCGGTGAAAGAAACCTTGTGATTCAGGGGGCTGGATCACCCGTCTTGAGACCGGAGGACTTCCAGCGCAGAGTGGGACAGCACTACTGCCCGTGGAGCCACTCCTCTCCATGGCAGGGACCCCCAGGTTGTTGCAGTCTGCCTTGTCCTCCTTCAGTCTTCATTTTTAGTGCTGAAATTCTTTAACTTATGGGAAAAAAAAAAATTACTCTTCTCCCATCCTCCTCTTGTATGTGCAGGAGCATGCAATAGTTTTTTTTTTTCTTCCAGGTTCCCAGCATGGGGATTTCCAGCTGCAGTCCTTGTCACTTTTGCTAGCATTTACTTTTTACCATCTCCTATTGATCCAGAACCGTTCATGTATGTTCCCTTGCTTAATTTTTAAGTTCATTATATACTTACGTTTGTTGGGTAACACCTGTGCTTTCAAAACTTCTCCCATACTTTTCATTCTGCAGGAGCATATAAAGCATGCAACTTAAGCTCATATGCAGGAGAAATTGTGCTTCTCATATAAAACTGGAAAACAAACATTTTTTTAAACAAGTGAATTTTACTGCAGTGCAGTATTTCTACCTACATGTAGAGAGATCATTGGTAGATCTTAGAGAATAAAACTCTCCAGGATGATGGCAATTTTGAGTTTGTATTGATTCCAGGAAAAATGTATCTTTTTAAAAGTCTGTATTTTTTTTAGCCTCAGCCTGCAATCTCCACAGAATTGGTAATTTAGTTTGAAGTAGTAGTTTTAATAAATACCAATAGTTTTAGTGAATTATTTAAATAGAGTATCTTGTTACTAGTACCTCTGGAATAAAGTTCTGTTACTTTCCCTTCAAGTAATTGTGTAGTCCAGTGTCGTTTTGTTTCTTACATCCTATTATAATTCATTTGGTGCAGTTTTGAAAAGCCACCTGCCTTAGTTGGATCATTGCAAGTGAATAAAAAGCTTCAGAGTGGACAAAGAATCTTCACAGGACAACTGAAAGGTCCCGAGTCTTTTACTGTTGATGATGAAGGCAAGTAGAAAACTTCCAAATGGGTAAAGTGAACATCTGCTACATGTTACATACACATCCGCTAACTCTGCTTGGTCAAGTTATTAAAAGAGAAGACTTAGGAAGTTAAATCCAAAGAAATAAAAGCATGAATGCTTACTAAATGATTGCTCAAAAAATACTAAGATAACTGTATGTTACTCCATATCTTCACATTTGTAAGCATTTCCCCGGAAGTCTTCCAGAACATTTTGTTACCTGCTGCTTCCAAGAATGCAGCAAATGTCTTCCTGCTATATTGAAAAACACAGACCCACATATTGGCAACATATGGAAGTCTTGATTAAAATACAATTTAAAAAAGGTATAAAATGGCATGTTTTTAAAAAGTAACATGCAAAACCAGCTGAAGTTTTTGTAGGATTTCTTCCAAATGGGAGTCTAAGGTTGGGCTATTGACATGGAACTAGTGATAAGCTTTGCCTTGTTTTTTTTTTTTTGTCTCCAAAAGCAGTGTTAATTTGCTGCTTGAGCTCAGTCACTGAGTTAAGCACACTCATATCAAAAGCTGTTGCTGAACATAGAGTCAAAGAGAAAGCAAATGGAGTTGTTCTAAGATTTGCATAGTTCTCAAACCCACATTTTTAGAGCAGCTTGGAATATAAAAGAAATTCTCACTGTAATATAAAACTCCCTCTTACATATCCTTGTAATTCATCTTAGTTGTGTGGCAGCTGTGAGGTGGCAAAATGGTAGGTGCAGGAACCTTATAGATAGTGGGAGGCAGAGGGCTGAACCAGTCTCCAGTAGCACATTTTGCATCTTTCCAACAACTCTCTGAGTAAGAGTGTGACCGAAGTGGGGACTGTGATGAAAGTTCAAGCCAGAGAGAGGACAGACACTGTGATCTTCCCTTTAGGACACAGGTTTAGTGCTGTGGACACAGGACTTGCCTGTTCTGGAGGAATTATTTTCCTCTGGATGTGTAAGTGGATAAAATAGATTCCTGCAGCAGTCATTATGGAGAAGCAGACAACTCCCAGTCCAGAGCAGTTTGAGGCAGGCAGTTCAGACAGCCTTCATCCCTTACCCCTGGTGCTAGTTTTATGGCATTTCTCAAGGAAATATTGAATACCCTGGGACACGTTTGTCTGAAACATACAGTGTGGTGCTTTGTGCTGCAGAGGTGAGAGGCAATCATCTGGAGCCTTCTTGCTTGCCGTTGTGCAAACTGAAATTAGAAGCATTGTCAGTCATTGTAGCTTAGGCCTGGAAGGGACCTAGCTCAACACCTTGCACTGAGGCACTCATTCCTAGCAAATGTCTTCTCAAAGCTGTTTCCTTCCCACTTTCCTCAAAGGTGCTATTTTAACTTGTCTTTTTATCACACTTCTTGTTCTCCATCTCTTCCTCTACAAGTTTCAGAAAGGGTAGTGTCCACTACTGGACATTTTGCAGAGGGTATTTTAAATATGAGGACTAATCTTGCAAATGCTTTGAGTTGCCAAATCTAACCCCTTTCATGATGCTGTATAAAGTACTATTTTGATTCTATTTTTCTTGAGTGTTGTAATTCTACCATGGATCTTCCCTGAATTTAAGGATTTTGTAGGAGACTGGATTCAGTCAGTTGGAATCATACAGTATGACCGAGGTTGTAGTACTGTGTTCTGGTGGTGTTGCCCAATTTAAGTAAATGCTACTTTCCATATGAATAATAAAGGATAGTATGGGTAATTGGAGTAGTTCTGTTTTGCCTTCACTTTACCACAAATACCCAGAAGAGATGTCTAGTGCAAAACCCACTTGCACTAGCTATATAAATCTAAATATAGTATCATAGCCTAGTGCATAGCATGACAGAAAATAGCATTACGAGTCTAAGATTTCTCTTTAAATACAGAATCTGGTATGTGATCAGGAATTTCAGCTGTTTCCAGCATGTCTCGGGAGGCTTTAGAATGCCAGGTTCTCTCATGACAGCAGAGTTCATGCTCTGTTTTTTCCCCAGCAAAGTTGTATTGAGCAGTGGCTCTGAAGTTCTCCCTTTGGATAAACAGGTGTTTTCTGTATGCTAGTAATCCTAGCCCATTATTTTAATCTAGATCTGACAGTTGATACTTTGAGAATCTGTCCTATTTGCTCATAACATTTTTCCATAGATTTGAGTGAGCAGATGCTAGACATTTTTATACTTTTATCTGCTGTGGTGTAGGTGTTCATTAGAAGAAGTCAGAATCTGTTTTTTTAGTAATACTGGCACAGAAAGGTAGCATAACCTTTATGGATTATCATTCCTGTCGCTAAGTGACAGTGCACATTTTTTAAATGTAAACAAGGCTAGGGTGAAAATGCAGGTCACAGGTAAAGAAAATAATGTCTACATTAGTTAAATCTTTGTAAATAAATGACGAATCAGAGGAACATTTCCAGGCAGTGAACACGGGCTTTATACTAAAAGTTCATATTACTGAACAGTAAGTCTAGGACGGGTCATGTGCATTGTGTTATTTCAGAGCCTGCACTGATCAAAAGGTAGAAGACTCTGTTTTTCAAAGGTGGGGCTTAATCCCTGATAGTGGTTTCCCTTTGATACTCAACACAGAATTTTTTGGAGTGACAATACAACATCAAAAGGTTTGAAGACCATCTGTGAGGTTATTGCCTTGTTAATTTAAATACTTGAAAAGCAGAGGAGAAAGCAACTGCTAAGCAGATACCTAATAAAAAAAGTGCTTAGTCCTTTACTGCAAACTCACACAATTTTGGTATTATTCTAGTAGTTTAAAACCAAAGCAAAACACAGTTAAACCAAACACACGCTTCTGGATTTGTTATTTTTTCTTAGGATTTTGATGTCCTAGGAGAAGGGTTACTTTCTTGGTTGGCATCAGTCATTGTACTGTTTTCCTTTCATCTACTTAATGTGGCATTTAGTGGTAACATGGCAGAACCCTCGGGACAAAAAGGGAGATCACGTGAGCTTGGCTAATGCTTTCACTGATTTTCATTGACAGTATAAGAATGTCCCTGTGAATCTTCAGGCCCATCCTTGATGCCTTGGTTTGCTGCTAACCCAGAGAAGTCTTAAGATAGGTTTGAATGTATTATGTTTATTTAAAATAAACCTATGAACAACTCACATTTTTTCTAATCTCCAATGTATTATTGCTCTGTTTTATAAAAATATATTTAAAATAAACTCTATAATTTCCTGTCTGTTTTGTTGCTTTGTGTGTGCAAAGAATATATGAACTAGGAGCAAGAAGGAAGGGCTCCTAGTGATGAGGAATATTTTTCTGTTACAGTAAGTTTTATTTGCCTTGGTCTGTTTCAAAATAGTCTTCTAATATACTTTAAGGTAATATCTACACTGGTACTGTGGATGGGAAACTGTGGATGATCAGTGGTGACCAGCTGCATTTCATTACTCAGATGGGGCAGGATGTGCCTGAATGTGGTGAGTGATGCTTTTGATGTGAAGATTACAACAAACTTTCTCATACACGTGTCACTGAATGAGAAACTGAAGTGCTCTTTTTAGCTGTTGTTAATGTTTTCTGAGCCTTTCATGCAAATTTGTAAGAGAAGCCTACCATTATCATGTAGTTTTTCCTGATGGAGGTAGGATTAAGGCATAACCCCAGTTCTCTAGCTGTCAAGACTGACTTGGCTTGGATTGCCATTTTAGTAAAGAACAGCGTTTTATAGAAGTCCTTCTAGACAAAGCTTTTTGAGGGTGGACTAAAGGCATGATATATCCAATTATTTTCCTGCCTCAAGATCAAAATGTGTTTTAGAAACAGTTAAAATCCTTCCTTACTTGTAAATGAGGAAGGCAAACACTGAAGTGTTTGTTTTTACCCTGTTCCTTTTCTGATGAATCAAGGAGGCCTGAAAGACCATTAAAATAGCTGACTGGCTTTAGCCTCATTTCCTAAAAATGTGACAGATGTATAGTTGCTTTCCTTGTCCCCAAAGCCCTTGTCTTGCGTGAGTTTGAAAGAATTCTTAAAGATCACTGAACCTTTTTTGAGTCATATGTAAATAACTGACTGTGGAATTTAAGAAACCTTCGAAAATGAGATCAAAATGATTGATCCATTCAGAGTGAGAACAGAACTTGGGTATTAACTTTGTGGCAGCTGTCAGTCAGTCAGCTTGTGTTACTTGTGTTACAGCTGCAGCCAGCTGTTACGGATGTTGTCCCTTGCTTACTGAAGAACTGGGGGAAAATAGTACTTTGCAGTAGAGGACATTAGGTCACAAAACCTCAGGGAGTCAAGCTTTACTAATGTCACAGCTCTCAGGAAAATGACTCACTATAAAAATACTAAATGTGGTAGGTCTGGTTTTTGTAGTTTTACCTGAGGATTATGTATAGGACTCATGTGACCAGTGGAACTTGGGCCCCTCAGCTGAAGGGAAGTGGTTAGTTAAATATTTCCTAAAAGCAGTTCTCTCCAGTCTTCTTCTTGGTGAAATAACATAGACAGCATTTAGTAATCAGTAGTTCTTCAGTCATCATTATATTTGTCTGGGAAAACAAAGCTGAATTTCTTTGAAGGTTGGCAGCAAATTTTTCTGAAGTCATAAGGAACCAAGATTACTAGATTGACGCTACACCATCAGTTCCTTTGCAAGTTACTTTTAGAGACAGTTTAAGGAAGCTTTTACGGATCTGGTTTATTCAAGGATGATAGCTTAGTGCTTTTCTGCCTCTGCATTTCAGGAACTTAATTTTGTCAATTTCCTGGTCTTATACATCCTCCTATTTGTATCTCAGGAACTCCAGACTATGAACCAATATGTGGCCGTCCCCATGGAGTCCGAATGGATCAGGATGGTAACTTGATTGTGGTGGATTCCTATTTAGGCCTGTACAGAGTCAATCCAAGGACAGGAGAGAAAACCCTCCTGCTATCAAGTGAAAAAGGTGATGCTACAGATAGTGGGGAAGTAGATTGGGTTTTGTCCTCATGCTTATGCATAAATTGGAATATCAAGGCACTTTAATAAGTTGAGATCGGGGTGGGGTGTGGGCATCAGGACTGACGATAGCCCATTTGCTTTATATTTTTAAGATTGTTTAAAAAAATAAAAAGAAAATAAAAGTAATTGTATTTGTCAGAGGCATTTGGTATGTGTTACATTCAGCTGCCACCTAAACATATTTCCCTGCAAATTAAAGTAATTTTGATCTTAGGACTAATTAGGGATAGTATTAACTCTGAGATTTGCAATGTCTGAAATCTTAAGCTTGTGTGGATCTGAATAATTTTGAACACTTGGTGGTTTTGTACTTATTTTAATCAGTTGTCATTTTCATTAACCAGGTGTGGATGGGCTGCCTTTCAAATTCCTAAATGGATTAGAAATATCAAAGAAAAATTTGATTTATTTTACGGATTCAAGTAGCAAGTGGGAAAGACGACATCACAAATATGAGGTGAGATGAGGTAATCTTTGTAGGCATTTGCTCAGGCAGCTTAACTGTTGATTTTTGTGCTGGCAGCACCATGTAGTAGGCTGCAGAAGGGACGTGATTTTTGTGCTTGTGTGTTTTTAGCCAAGCAAGCTCTGAATGCAGCATGTTAGAGCCCCGAGGCAGAGGAGGGGCTGTGCTGTTCTCTAGCTGCTTTTCTGAAAAAAAAAACCAACCCCAAACCCTCCACAACCCCTGGGTATGACTACCCAAAGAAACTGTCGTGACACAATACAGTCTGGATTTTTAGAGCCTGTTCTTTCTCCTTGGTATCTGTCTACAAGCATACTCTTATATTGCAGTGAATTCAAGGTGGGAAATTGCTGGTGTGCTTGCAGTCTCTATTCTGTGTAGTCACAGCCTTTGTGTAAAACTTTATCTAGAACAAACTGTCTGTAAAGCTGAAATTCAGTGAGGTCACAGACATAAAGTTGAAGTAAAGTCTTTACTACCAGAACTGTGGATAAAATGAAGCAAGGAGAGAAATCACATGACGGAAAATATATTTAATTTAAAGGGTGGGAATCAACATCCAAGTTACTAAAAGAAAAAAAGAGAATAGCTGAAATCTCTTGTGTGTTGCTTGCTGTTTCTTAAAACTATCAGAACTACTGTTTGGTGGGACATCACCTTTGTCACTTAGCATTTCAGACTTGCCAGCGGGTTGCCAGTACAACTGAGAAACATAAAGGCTGTTTCCTCTTCAGAGGGCTTATGTGTATAGAATTCAAAGCTACCCTGCAGATTTTTACCAGAGTAAACTTCCTCAAATTATTTCATATCAGAAGTAAAATGTCAGGTGTTTATTTGCTTTAGCAAAACGCCCATGAATGCTTTCCGGTTTGGAAGAAGTTGTAATAGTTCACAGAAACCAGATAGGCCTCAATATTTTGCTAAAGCAGGAACTGCATAATAATGTATTTTGGACTCTGGGCTTTATATCCCCCACATTCCTCTGTTTTTTCAAGAATGCTGTGATCAGCCTGGGAAATGCCATGAGCAGAATCCTTTGTTCCTTCAGTGGTACGAGCTTATTGTTTTTATAAAGATGCCATCTGCCACTCTGTAAAGACTGCTTTTATCTAATTAATGTTAATTCAACTTCTGAATCCTTTCTGTTCTAATTGAAACCAGGTATTTTGATAGCCTAGTTTTTCATTAGCTGTATTGATTAAGGTAATCGAAACAAACCATCTTGGTCGCCTCTTGGCCTATGACCCCGTAACAAGAACAGGACGAATGATGCTCAGCGGCTTGTACATGGCAAATGGGATTGCACTGTCTCCCTGTGAAGATTACATACTAATAGCAGAAACCAGCATCTGCAGAATCATACGGTATGCTAAACTTTATCCTAGATATAAAATATTACGTGCTAGTTTATATTACACACTTTTAATCAGTTGTCACTTCTCTGCTTTTTGTACTTTGCTAAAAACGTGAACTGAAGATGCGCAGTTCACAGGGTTGCTGTTGGAAACTTGGTCTAAATTACTTTTCTGTTGCAAGAGTCAGGTTTTAGTTAATTCTAGGTAGAGAGTTAACAGTTGCTCTTCCCACTGCTAAATGTTTTTTATACCTATTTACTGATATATTTGGCCCTAATTCTCTCATACTCAATTACGATTATCCAGATGACCCCATTGTTACAGTTACAACAGACCTCGGAGGACAAGTGTGACTGCATGATGATGATGATGATTAGCATAACACCCCCATTTTCTCCATTTTAAAACACTGACTACCTTTAACAGTGTTTTATTTCATGGAAATGTTAAGCCAAATCTATTAGTTTTCATTTAACAGGCATCTTTTGTATTAGATTTTTTTAATAGACTGGAGGGGTTACCGTTTATGTTATATGTAGACAGATGAGGTTTTTGATTCATCATGGTTACTCAAGTTTTAGTCTCTTTGTGAATTTACTGCTGCAGTGTCTTTTTCTGTATTTTGAAAAAATTCCTTGCATGATCAAAATGATGGAGCTTCCATGGTGTTAAGCTTGCTGTGTTCTGCAGCAGCCACTCTAAATCATATACAAAATGCCCTTTTTGCAGCTATTGGCTGAATGGAACTAACGCAGGAAAAAAAGAAGTTTTTGTGGACAACCTGCCTGGGTATCCAGACAACATCAGATTATCAAACACAGGCTTATACAGAGTTGGAATATCTACTACTCGCTTTCCTAGTTTATTTGCTCCTTTTCTGGATGCTTTAGGACCATATCCATCCCTGAAGAGACTCATTGCAAAGGTAACTTTGACACTGTGTAGTATTAACTATTGGTGTCACAAAAATGTTAATTTTTTAAGTATGAAAGAACTTACTCTTCATTAGGAAATGCCAGAGACTACTTCATCTTTACCAGCCAGCATACCAACACATACTAACTTTGATTTTTCTGGAACGTATTAGGATTGCATTTGTTTTTTTTTTTACATATTAAAAACAAGCAGTTTTACTGTTGTCTAATATGGAGAACCCATTCATAAAGTAGAAAAATCAGTATTGACAAAAGTAGTCCATAATTGCAAGCTCTGAGCCTGGTGTTTATAGCAACATGATCCTGCCAAGGCAAGTGAAGGCACCTTTACAGAAAATATGAGCATTTTGCTATAGGAATAAAACTCTGCAAAGTCATTTTTGCCAAGCAAGAGTCAAGCTACTTTTTTTAGGAACCATGCTGCCTTTTGCCTATAGAGCTTGCACCACTGAAGTGGGTGATTCAGCGACATTCCAGAGTCCCTCTTATTCCAGTTTCTAGCAAATGGGCAGCTGGAGGAAGTTCAAACAACTTCCACACATTCTTGAGCAAGCAGGCACTGCCTGTACTTTAAGATTAGTGAGTGATTACAGGACTGCCAGCTTTAGACACAGTCCAGTGGATATTATCAAAAGATAAGTGATGACTGAATCTGACTAGAGGAACATCTGGGAAGCAACATATTAATTTGCATTGCCCTTTCTTCCTAGTTGTGGAATTTCTTCCCCAGCCCCTTGAATGAAGTGTTAACACTGTGTACTTCTTTTTCTAAAACAGGTGACTCCTTTATCATTCTACAGCATTTTTCTTCGCAAACATGGCCTGTTCTTAGAAATTAATGACAAAGGAGACATTGTGGCAAGCTTCCATGACCCTGATGGCAGCATCACTTGGGCTGTCAGTGATGTCTTTGAGCATGATGGGAAGGTGTATCTAGGTAACACAGAGCTGCCTTTTCTTGTGGTGCTACAGTAGACTCTATATTTTTTCTAAGCTGGAGCATCAAAAGAAAGAGAGCAGCATTGTTTCAAGCAGCTGTAAATAAGGAAGACTGCTACACCACTGAAGAAGAAATGAAACTGATGCTACATCGTTAAGCAGAAATGAAAATAGAATGCAGAAATACTTGTTTTAGAAGCTTATGAAAGCCTCAGACTTAAGTAGGTTAAAGGTACTGAATCACCTTTGTCTGTTGTTCAGAAAAGAGTTCTGTATTTTTAAACAGTTGCACAGACTAACCCAAGGAATTCAACTCTGTAACAAGGATTGAGGTGAGTAAGGAGCACATATCTTACTGTTGCTCACAGTTCCCCTGTTGGAAAAAAACTTATGTAGGATTTTATTCTTCCTCCTTCCCAGACGCAGAACATACTGCTTTTAATTATGAACAGCAGTTTCTCCACTGTCTCTCTTGTTCAAGTTTTCCATCTATTCAACTACCTCAGCTTCCAGGGAAATATGAGCAAGTACAGCTTGCATTTACACTTGTTCTTTCACCTCAGTGCTTCTTCCTGGTGCAAAGTAGCCACATCTTGTCTTGCTAGAAACTGTACGTAAGGTTCCCTGTGACCATATAAATGTTCACCTGTGGCCACTGTTAGGTAGCAGGGCAAATAAGCAGAACAGAACTGTGACCCAGCCACACAGCTTGATCCTGTGGAAAGGTTTAACAGAAGATCAGGAACAGAAAGATAGGAAGTTTGATAGGCAGTTTATTTTTTCTTTCCCCAAAAGTGCAGCAGTGAACAGGGTCCTCTGGAAGGGCACTTTCTAAACAATTGTTCAGAACAGCAGAAGTTAAGTACGCTCAAAACATGCTACAGCAAAGTATGCCCACATACAGAGAGAGTAATACAAATCAAATTCATTTTAATTGAATCACAATAAAGGACAGCCGTTTCAGTACAATTAAATATTTATGTTTAGCTTGTAGAATTAGGCCTTAAATTGAAAGGCTGTAATACCTCCTTTGGGTGTGTGTTTGCATGTATGTGTCCCTGTTACAGATTTATTCCTCAAAAAGAAGCCCAGTGCTGGGTAAGCATGGAATAGCTGTATTCACTTATGCTGAAGTGATGACACTGAGTGGTTTTTGGTTTAGGATAATATAATAAAGTTATGAATTGTATTTCTCCCTGTATGGTATCTACTTTACCAGATTAGATAATTAAAATTCACAGCTCTGCTTTTGATAATTTTTAAATCAGAAATAAAATTCCCAATTTACCTAAACCAAACTTGGTACTGGTAAGGCCCTTTCATTTAACACAAATGCCTTCAACAACAAGGTACAGATACAGCCAGTTATATAGTCTATGAAATGGAATATCCATTAAAACTATTTAGTTTTAAAATCACAAAGTTCCTTCATTGTGTTATTTTAATCATCAAGGATAAGAATTAACACTGTTCATTCAAGGTTGTAAAACTGCTTAGAATTAACTGCTTCATGGAAATGTCACCAGACAAGTGACAAGCAGTGGAAGGCAGGCAGCTGTTGGTTCCTGTTCTTTCAACTACATGCTTTTGCTGATCAGTTCTTAAGTCTTCATCAAAAGTGGGAGTGAAGCAGGTATTTTCCTGAACCACTCTTCTTGATTAATTAAGGACTGACTAATTTCATTCTGAATTTCAATTTAAAACAACATTTACTACCTATGACAGATTTCAGGTATAATATGGTTCTCTGACAGCAACTAAGTTATTGAGCCTAGTTACAAAATGCTTTACAAAAGTGTTAATTTGAGTAAAACATCTGGTGTCACATACTGAACAATCTGCATCAGTTCTGTCAACTTTCATATTCTTTGAGAGAAAAAGTAAATAATTCAAAAGATAATTTCCTTGTTATGGCTTTAGATCACTTTAAGAAAAGACAGTGTACCATCTGTACCCATAACATAGTCGTTTGTTTTTTCTATTAAGCAGCCACATGACACAGGTTACTTGCACAGAAACTTAGCTCAAGTGGAAACTTGACATATGACCTGGATTTGATAGAACTGTTGAGGATTTCATGTGCAGCAGTTGATGTATTTCACACTAGCCTCCACACAGCTACCAAAATAAAGTTTGTACGAAGAACAAGTCTAAGTTGCTAAAATTAGATGAGCAAAACACTACATAAATGAACTTCAGGTTTAGCTCAGTGTGCACAAAAACGCTTGAGAGCTTGAAAACAACTTTGGTTTTGTTTTTAAAGACAAAACAGAGCCTGGAGGATGTTGACAGGCAATATTAAGGCTTGAGAAAAAAAAACCCAAACCAGGATAAAGCTACAGTTGTAGTGGAGGAAAAGAAAAACAGTCCTGAGTATTTGAAAGCATGTAAGTAGTCTGAATATCCAAAACCCTCTGCATTTATACAGATGCTGCAGTTGAAAAGTTACCTTTCAAGTGAGTTTTTTTTCTTCTCCAAATATTTGGTCACTCCAGAGATTTGAAACAATGAGTTAGATGAGATTTGATACAAAAGCTCTATAAAACCTAACCTGTAGACTGCCACAGGAGTTTGTAACTCTAAGCTACATGACAGACAACTTCGGTGCTTCAGAATGAAAAGCTGAGAAAGTTCCACTTATCTTACTGTAGCACTGCTTGGATCCAGTTTGTGCATCTGTGCCCTGGGGCATGCACCTTCACAGTTTTGAACCAGCCATACTTTGTTGCCTACTTAATGATTACTTAGAAGGTTTTATGTGACAGAAGTTGACATCATCATGCTCTCTATTTGGGTAAAAGATCTGCAATAACTAACTGAAAACTAAACAGCTGTGCCAGAGTTTGACAAGGGACCCAGATAACACAGTTTATTTGCCCATAATCAACATGAACTTGTCTTGCAAAAGATACACAACTCAGTGTTTCTAGAAGGTGTTTTGCCAATGAAGTTATACAGAAGTTATATGCCAACATACGCTTGGGTATTTTTCAAGATTTAGAAGTTTGGGTGCAAGTGATAGCTGCATTTCAGATAAGCCTAATCAGAAGGTTGGAAAGACAACATCACCCTTCCAAAGGGAAACCAAGTGCTAATGTACTGCAGCCAGACATCTGACATGCAGTCCTTTGGTGTGAAGGCCACTTACTGCAGGTTCTGAGTAGTTATGTCTCAACCAAAAAGCAACACTCTATGAAGCACTTAAACTGCCTAAAACAGCCCTCTTAACCTAACTTCTAGTGAGCAATCATTTACTTATTTTTCACTAGTTTGCTCTCAAAATTATTTACCTTCAAAAATCTAATAAACAGAAGATGTTACAGAATTCAAGATGTTTGGAGGTTAGATCAACTCTACTGTGGTGCCCTGGTGGTTTTTTTTGTTTTTTTTATATTTTTTTTTTTTTTTAGTATTACTTCTGTTCATGTATTAAGACAGAATTAGAAGTTAGCTCAAAACACAGGCACGCTTTTTGGAATACTTGTTAGTCTCAACACTCTTGTTTAACTCACTAGGAAGCCTATATTAAATCCCAGGAGTTTTTTCAGTAGTACATAGTAACCCATTCCAGCATTTCAAACTACGAGGAGGTTGAAATTACATTCTTGTTTTCAAGCTACCAAAGCTGTCCTACAAAATTCATTGGTCTCATTCGAAGTGATGTTGCTGAAGGAGAATATTTAGCATGTGGATTTTAATTCTGCACAAGAGACTTGCTAGTCAGATCCTACAGTTTTGACTGATGCCTTCCTACACTATTCTGGGCTAGTTTGCTATTGTCATTAACAGCTTTGAGCTTGATACAGGAAACCTATACTTAAACATTATTATACTTTTTAAAGAAATTACACTCTGACACCAAGTATAGGTGAGCATTACTGTGCAATAGCACCTGCCTATCTAACCTGACCCCAATACACATTTATTGATTTTTAGAACAAAATAAACTGTTCAGATTCATAGGCATAGGTTCACCTCTGTGTCTGTGATGTGAAAAGGTACTTGAAAGACAAAGGTGGTAATCAACTATCTGAGCAAGACAGATTAGCTGTGTCTAATGATTCAGAGTTACAGTTCAGCTGTAAAGTACACATATTGCACAAGGCAACCAGCTAAAGACAAGGGGTTCTCTTCCAAACAGGGTTTGAAAAGCCCATTAAGTCTTCCAGCTGTGATCAGCAAGAGTTACAGAGACAGACCTGCAGTCACTGAAGAAACTGGTCAGTGGGAGCTGATTGCAAGAGGCTCTTAAGTGCCTTATAAGGACTGTGCAGAAAACCTCCGAGCCCGAACGCCGTGATTGCTGAACATGAGCCGTGGGTCAAACCTGTACCTACAGAAAGGAAGAGAGTCTGTGTCACCTACAGCCACCCCGCAGCGACCGCCTCTGGAAACAGCTCATTTCTAGAACAGCTCTGGTACCAGGCTACAGCAGTAGCTGCTTTCTTAACAGCATGCAGTAGGGAAAGTCTCCCTACACATTACAACAGCTTAATTATAAGCATGCCATTAAGGAGCTGACAGACTACAAGGAAATAAATACAGCTACAACATACCAACAGCATATTGGCATGTGTGACACTAAGTGTTTGGGAGATGCATTCTAACAGAAAGCTTTGCTGCCTCAAATTACAAACTGAATTAGCACAACTGTAAGCTAATTTCAATAGCACTTAAAAATTCAGTCCAAATTATTACAGCTGAATTTTGAGATAAAAAGTGCTGTTTACCTACAACAGCTGACTAATACATTCTGCTTAGGTCCTACACAAAACATTCTTTGCTATGATTCTATTAACAACATCTTCAGGAAGAAACAGATCAAGTATTTGGGAAATGCCTGCATACAGAAGCCTGCAGAGCTCTTCCTTGTTTGCAGGCAAAGCTGAGGCCCCGTTGTCTCTGGATACTCAGCATTGCTGAGCTTGAGCTATTCTAAGTCAGCAATGGCTGACAAGACTTAAAGTAGTGGCATTGATACCATCAAGTTATATTTGGTAGGTAAATTATAAGAGATTTAACATTAAAAAGTAATAGCATCAATAAAGCACCTCTATTACACAACAGTATGTCAGTAATATTCCATTATAAACGCCCTCTATAAAAGCTCAAATTTAAGAATAGCTGTATTTAAAAGTATTATAACAATGAATTGAACCAGTGTTTACCCAGGATCGAAGACACCTGGTGTACGGCAAGTAGCTCCTGAACAGGACTGCAGCATCATTAATCGATAGTTCATCTTCTCTAGAATTTCTTGATCAATTGTTTTAGCAATGTTATTGATCTGGTGCGGATCTGCTGTCAAGTTATACACTTCCACAAACACCTGTAGAAGAAAATTCCTGCATTGTATTAAGTCCTAAATGCTAGTTAACACTTGATCATATTATCTGGGGAGAACACTTTATGGTAGGATATAGTCTCCAATGTAATTTTCAACTACACTGCAGCATCCCCACACATAAGCTGTATTTAGCCATTTAATTGGTCAAAGACTGGACAGTATGTAGATAAAGCTAGGGTTTTGCCATAGTACAGTATTGTTGGAAAAGCTTTTACTTCTGCCTCAAGTACTCACCTGCTACGCTGCAGATTTTTTTCTACCCCATAAATGGAACCTGTCTTATGACTAAGATCACAGGAAGGGCCATGGCTAAGCCAGCTGTCTTTTTATTAACAGAGCTCAAAATACACCATTTCATGACCATCACATCACCACTATATGCTCATCAGGTACTTCCAGCTGTTCAACCCAGACAGGTGTCTTGACTACATGGCCAAAACACACTGAACACAAGCATGCTGTAACACTAACACACAAAAGCTTGTTTTGCATGCACATGCTTTGAGAAGGTTTAGAGGATTTTAGGGCAGATTTGTGTTTTTGTACACTGAATATCTAAACCATTCTGTGGGATAAATACTAGTCAAACCTATCACAAGAATTCAGCTGAGGTTTTGTCTGTGCTACAGCAGGAGGCCTGGCTGCAGATGGTATTCATTAAAACTGGCTGGGTTGTGTCTAAATTAGATAGAGATGCACCTGGACAGACTTTGGTTACCAGCTTTCTTCTAAGGTTCACTGCAAGGTTTTAAAAGCCACATTGCTGCATCTTCCCAATACTGCTACTCTTAATTTAGTTGATCCAGGTAAGCCGAGTCACCCAAAATGCTGCAGCCATACATCCTTACTGGACAAAACTGACATGAAGTGTAAGGTCCGATAAACTTTGGAGTCTACTTTTATGAAGAAAGCTGCATTTAACTTCATCATAAATTGACAAAAAGTGGAAAAATGAGGGGCAAGGTCTGCTAATTGCCATCTTGGTCTCCCATACAGTCTTCCTTGCCCTCTTACTGCAAAACCATCTTGTAAGATTTACTCTCCTGGTTTAAGTTGTTCATTGTAGACTACTAGAAAATATTGTGTGTGGTGACAGGGTAGCAGGGGATATCTGCTGTTTAGGCATTTATTGCACATCTGCTGACAATGCAGTTTATTAGATTTGTGACCTGGCTGCCTCAAACCCAGCATGCCTTCTGGAGCAACTATGTGCAAATGGGCACAAGTAAAGCTCAGCCCTGTAGGGCACCAAGTTTTGCACACACAGCAGGTGCTCCACTGGTGAGATATGAACAGTTTCTGAAGGAGGTACATTATGTCCCTTAATACCCTGGTTAGAGGCCTCTCTCATAGTTGTAACTTAAACACTTGTTTTGCCAAATAAACAAGTGAGCAATAGAAGAGAAATGGTTTGTCTCGGATTTCGTTTCTTCCCAAGGAAGAGTCACAGCTGAACATAAGACCAGCAGAGATACAGTGTAACAGAAAATATTTGTGGCACAGAAGACTCTGCCACGGGGAATTAGCGTAGGACAGAAAATTGAACCCAGCGCCAGCACAGCTCTCCATGAGGCTGTTAGGTGACACCCAAAGGCAATAATCATAGTTTAGGCTACTGTCCCTTCCTTACTCCCTTCCCACCCTCCCCCGTTTTTTATTTGTTCCTAGAACCCCCCCTGAGTTTTGGTCAAACATTCCCACCAGTTGATAAATACTTCACTGTTTATCCTGCAAGCAATGCTAGTCTGCTTTTCAGAGTACTTTATGGAAACCTTGGGAGCAGATAAGAGTGCAGACAGTTGCTCAGGCAGTTGTGAACTGTTGATATCTGCTAGTCAGAGAGACTTACCTCCCGGTCATCAAATTCACAGTACTGCAGGTCCCAGGAAGCTGACAGTGTCCTTACACAAGCATATGTGTTGTTATAGGAATCTTCACAGACACAGTCTGGGAAGCAGTGCTGTGAAGTGAGCAGTGAACACAAACTTCAAAGCAGGAAAAAAAGATTAACTCGAAATTCTCTTCCTGAAGTCTATCCCAGCTCAAGAAAACTGCAGTTAACTGATGAACACCAGGACACATGCAACTCTGCACTGGGGATTTTAAGCAAAAACTGAGCTCTTCTAAATTTGATAATGTGTTGTTACTAAAATCACCATGATTTCTGTCTGGGAAACTAACATACACACACTGAAGAGAACAGCACAACACACACTACTAAAGACAATGCCAAGGGGATGCTTCACTTAGCACAAACCTTCTTTGATTAGAGAAGTAGCTAGTGACTTAACTAATTGTCACAGATAAGAATTGTGCGACAAGATCGCTGGAAGTTTAGAAAGAACATGTCACTGTCACCCACTTTGCCAAGCTCACACCTTCCTGTGTATTTCTCCAGCCCTGAGGCCCTGTGGATTCCCACTGAAAGGGTGCCTGTGTTCTGTATTATCACATGGACATATCAGTTCCACATGGCTGGATGTCTCTCAGATTCTTAAATGCTGCACAGGACCTACAGAGCTAGCTTCTCCTTACCAAGACAATGGGAGCTTACTTATAGAACACCAGGTTAGTCCATACAGCAAACAGGTTTAATTCAGCAGCTGTTCTCTCATATTAGCAGATCTTGCCTTGCTTACCGTGACTCCAGGTCCTAGGCCAGGACAGGAAGGATCACTGCCATTGTACCCTTCTCCTTGGTACTCCACCAAGAAGTCTGACCTCCACGTCACATTTTTGTCTCCCCTCTAGGACAAGAGGTTAACACAACTTAGTATTGACTGCACCAAGAAACAGAAGTTCTCCATCCCTGGTGTAACACTAACATTGCCCACTGCTTACAAGGCAGTTTGAGTCATGGCCCCTAGTTTGAGTCAATCTTAAAACAATATTTAGCTTAGGTTAGAATGTCTTGTATAACTGGCAGACAAGGATCCAATTTCAAACACCACTAGTGCACCTTCTTGTGAGGGTGTAAAACACTATGTTCAATTATAAATAAGAATCATGCAGTAATAGCAAATAGGAGCCACATGGTCAGATACTACCCTGCTACAGACAAGATCCCTTTTCCATATACAACAAAACAATGTTTCCCAGTTTTTATTCCATTAGAATTTAAACTAGATGTCTTTTACCTGCTTCTGCCTAGAGAACAACTTAAGGTTTGGATATAAGGTTTTAAAAGCAAAGCACTTAAATCTGCTTTAAATCTGGATGATCTCCTACATTTCCAAGTAAGCTGCCTTCAATTTAGAGACTAAATTTAATTAAAAATCAAAGGATCAACTGAAAGTAGCTTTATGTAAATAGGCTTCTGATCACCTACTGCAAAGGTGAGGTTTACTTTATGAAGCCACATGCACTTTTCCAGAGTTTATGGGGAAACACTAATTCAACTGAAAACTGAGGCAAACTAAAGGTTTAGGTTTGCTTTTCTCCTATGTCTATGCTGAGAAATCTTAAGGAAAAGTGGACAAAGGATGCAACGTACAGCCTTCAAAAAACAGAATTATTACAAATAAGAAGCAGGATTAGCTAAAGAAGCACACACAAAAAAGCTTATCAAATGACCACCAAGTTGTAGGGCTTATGAAAATACAGCTGCATTTAAACAAGATACCTACTTTTTTCACTAACATCCCATGTGAAAGACACCAAGGGAAGAATGTGTGTTATGAGTCAACCTAGTCTATCAAAGGAAGTGGCATTCACATTGCAGAATCACCCCTGCAAGAATTACCAGTTACTATCCCTGTCCACATACTTACCAACAGTGGCAACAGTGACATCCCATCCATCTGGGTCTTATTCAAGTCATATCCCGCAATATCCAGAATAGTGGGACCCAAATCAATATTTGCAACAAGCATCTGCAGGGTGAGGAAGACTTACTTCAGAAGACCAGAACCTAACAGATGTAACAATGAGACTTCTGGTTTTTAAGTACTTGTAATTTTAGGTACACCTCAACACTACTTAATTCATCTTTATAATGGACCCTATAACATCCACAAGTAATGGCAGGGTCTTTGGAAAGTGAGCTTCACACTTCATTTCTTTTTGTAGCCTGCAATTACTTAAACTGATTCAAGCAAGGGCACCCATCTTTTTAGAATGAGGTCTTGGCACTTCCTACCACGGCATATATTTTGTTTCCTTGATACATATATATATGCAAGAGGATAAATTATTATCTCAAGTTGATAACTGAAACAATATTAAAAGTACATCCACTCTCTTATTTCACTTCTTTCTTACCTTGTTTGTCTGATTTGGTTTTATCCCCGGTCCTCGGACTAGCAATGGAACTTTGATATCAAACTCATAGAGCTGCCGTTTGTCTATTGGCAAAGAAAACTGGCCTATACAACAGAAAATGGAAAGAGTCTTGTGTTACATAGTTTCCCAGCAGCCAATTTTAAGAAGTCAGAAGAGGTCCTTAACTACATTAACAAAGTGGAGGATAGGAATAGACAACTTCAAAGTATAAGTTGCATCTTACAAAGTTTAACAACTTAGATACTGCATTTTTAGTTATACAACATGATACAAACAGGTCTTTGACAGACTTTTACTGGTTACCTTTCATGGCAACTCGTCCTACACAGAGACCTTTCCTCCCTTTCTGTCCTAATTTTATGTGTACCAGGATACAGTGGTAGACATTGATGCTAAACCCCCCAACCAAACAAAAAATAAACAATAAAATCCCCAAGCACCCCACACTGCAACTTCAGATTGCTTTGCAACTTGAATCAGTACTTCTCATGTCTACAGTTTTCCACAGCTGCTCTTTCCATTTTCTGGAGCGGTCACAAGAGTGAAATACTATGTATTTCATAGCACTGGATCTTCTACAAAAGTTCAGTAAGCAGTGAAAATTTTACCAGTGTGAAAGCCGTTGTCTGATGTGTAAAAGATGTATGTGTTGTCCAGTTCTCCATTCAGTTCCAGTTTCTTCACTAGTTTCTCTACCAGGTCATCTACTGACAGCAGAGTTTGCCACCTATACAGATTAAGTTATTAATTTTAGAGTATGAAAAATTTAGAATAATTCTGATTGCAGGTAGAATGTTCGTATTCTGCTTCAAGTCAACAGTGTATACACTGTAAGTGGATTCTTTTGCTTGCAAATTTTCTGAAAACAACCTTCACTGATTACTACACTGTACTTTGAGGCTGCAATTTAAGATAGAAATAGACTGTCTTCAGTTCTTGTTGATTTCATTTTGAGGAAGACGTCAAAACACTGATTACCTCTTATCTGGAGACAGTCAAGAGCAACTTTGAAGCAACAGAGTGGCAAAGAGTCAGGGTTATCTCCTGCAAGCTTGTTATTAGTTCTTTATATGCAGTTTTTAATATTAAAATATAAGATTGCCATGAATTTACTTGTCTCTGTGGGATCTTTTCTGCTTGAAAACTACTTAGCTATTTTGTATTTACTCATATAATATCAGGGTCCATTATTGCAATGTATCTAAAGCTTTGAACACCTACAAGTTATTCTTTTCTTTGTCATGGGGTTTGCTGCTGAGACGAGTGACTGCTGCTGGTAAGTCAGTAACAAGCCTCCAGAGACTAGTATTATGCTGAATTAGCTAGAGTTATTAAATTCTTGGATCCTGTTGTCTCCAGGCTTAATTTAATATTTTGTTACGTAACTTTAATGTTTTATACAGCAAGCTCCTAAAAAATCCCTCGGTTTTCCATCTACAAAGTGACAAGCTAATGCCTGATAACTGCTGGAAATGAAATTCAACACTAAGGTTAGGCTAATGTTTCTTTCAGAGCTTTTAAAGAAAATACCCCTACAGTGTAAATAAATACCCTTCCTTTGTATTATAAAGGAGGAACAAGCTGTATCTTCACATGACTCCTCACATCCCCCTTTATAAAGAGGAATTAAGCATACAGTCAGGTATTCCCATGTAAAAAGACCACAGACTGAGAGTCAAGGTAAATAAATCAAATTAGTCAGCAGATAAATTAATCACATTTGATGTTCATCATATAAGAATCTGGAGTTCAAGTGAAGTAGAAGGTAAGGCCATTTTTTATGAAAACCTGTTGTGCACTGAAAGAGAAACAGTAGAGACGCTGACCATGATTGGTCTCTTTTATGATAAAGGATGGCAGCATTTGGGGGCAAAACATTTCTGAAGTCAACGACAAGTTTCTTTGCAAAAAGTAAACAAAGTCAGGTTTGCCAAGACAGATAAAGAACTATTCTGGGCAATTAGACATCTCTTGTCAGACTAATTTCAGCCCCTTTAAAAAAATACTACTTCTCTTTAAAAAAAAAAAAGAAAAACAAACGTTAAAAGTTGTGAGTAGAAATCTTAAGCAAGAACAAAAAAATTCTTACCGCTTTCTATAAGCATCATCAAGAAATTGTATTGAAGAGTTAGTCATTGGAGTCTTTGCTTGCCGAATTAACCAGTGCTTGTTCTAAAGAAAGAAAAAAACAAACAAAACCACTTGTGTAGGAGAGAAGCACCAACTTCTAAACCTTTCTTAGACCAATTACAACAGAAATGTTGTTTAGGGTAAAACATACACATGATTCCTGTGAAATAGCCAGGCAACGCTATCAAACTGACCTGACTCCAAGTTTCCCTCTGGTTAATGTAAAATCTAAGCTGCAAGAGTAGAATATATTACAGCTCCATTATGCTCATCCCTTTGTGAGAAGAAAATAGCCATGGATCTCTTCAAAGCAGTTCAGGGAAAAAAACTGTGGAAGGAGCTCAGGAAAACTATCCCAGAAATAAGCCTGATGAAAAAGTTTGAAGGACTGAGCAGCATTGTGAGGCTGGACTTTGTTGGCAAAGTGCGGTTGTTTTCAGACTAAGATTGGTGACCATCCTAACACAGGTAGAGAGGTGGGAGAAACTTCTGTGCCAAAAGCAATTAGGACTACCTAATTTAGGGACAGGTAAGGAGAAAGATCTGTAATGGTGCCACTATCAGACTCTTGGTAGCACATGGACTCAGTGCTGGACAGTACTGAGGGGAACAGAAACATTACCATTTAAATTTTTTTTTTACTCCAAAAGAGGAGCATTTCGTTAGCTGAATTGTTACTGATTCTTCTAGCCACATCCCCAGTTTTCAGAAACAGTCCCTCCTTTTCTTCCCTCACCCATCTTCCCAACATAACTGATGAATTAACTCATATGAGAAGTAATACTCCCACATTCTGAAGCACCAGTCTGACCTGGATCAGCTGCTGTACAAACCCCTGGGAGGGTCTGTTGTGAACAACCTGAAGGGCAGTATTTAGTGGGGAGCAGAATACAGGAGAAAGTCATGTCAATGCAGCTTTACACTTTTAGTAGGTCAGAGATGACTGCTCACCACCCTCAACCTGAGCCTGTATTTAGTCGGTCACTCCTCTCCACACAGCATCTCCTTATGCAATTTCTGTCCTGTCACAAGCAAATGACTCTGAACGTGCTCAGGCTTTAGGGACGCACAGTGAAGTGACTCAGATCTCCTGCAATTCAGTTTCCTCTTTTTCCTGTTCTTGTAGACCTGAAGGAAAGATTTTTGGCACGGAGACTTAATACCATGTCAAGTTTCTTTTAATTCACTGTATTCAGATCTCTCTTTTATAGGAGCTGTAAAGCAATTCTCTGGAGAGACACTAAGCCTATCTCAGCAAGAAAATACAGCATCAAGACTGAACACCTAGGGGTTGTGTGTTGGTTGAGAGAGGAAAAAGTAAGGAAAGACATTACAAACCCCATCCCCAGGCAGCAGTTCTTCAGAGAATGAAGGAGTTGATAGCATCACCTGTGCACCAGCAACGTCTCACAAGAAGGGGGCTCAGAAGAAGCCTTCCATAAGGCACAACCATGCTGGGTAACTCCAGTAGGTAAGTCAGCTACTGCAGTAGAACCTTCCTCTTTTCTGGAGTATTTTGTTCTTCCTACCTTTCTCTGAAGTTTCAAAAACTTCACACAGCACCTAAACACCTTTGTGTGTTTCAAACTTCACATTGACTCAGAGTCCTCAAATCTGCTTTTCCGTAAGTCCCTGTCAAGTCTCTTTCATCAGTACATACAAAGCTGTCCACCAATCCTTCTGCCTCCTTACATCCCATTCTCAAAGAAATCTTAGGATATCCTGAGACAGCATACCATATCTTACCGGCAGAATTTGAACACAGTTGTGCTCTGATTTTGCAGGATAAACAATGCATGCAAGAGAAATACCCAACACGTTTCTTAATCAGCTTCTCTCTCAGTACAGCTTAGATAAACCACGCATTTGGGGTACCAACAGTCCTGCTTGGAAAACCAGGCAGCTACCCATCATTTACTATAGTTTATAGCTGAGGATTCTGCTTCTAAGCAGAAAGTAAAGTGTGCATCACTGGCCAGAGTCTGACAACAGCTGCACTCCTATTTTTCAGAACAGAACAGAACTACCAAAGCTGGAGAAGACCTTTAAGATCATCAAGTCCAGCCTATGACCAACACCACCACACCATCTAGACTATGGCACCAAGTGCCACATCCAGCCTTGCCTTGAACACATCCAGGGACGGTGCCTCCACCACTTCCCTGGGAAGTCTATTCCAATGTCTAATCACCCTCTCTGTGAGGAAGTACTTCCTAATATCCAACCTAAACCTCCCTTGGAGCAGCTTCAGGCTGTGCCCTCTTGTCCTGTCACTGGTTGCCTGGAAAAAGAGCCCAGCCCCCACCTGACTACAACCTCCCTTCAGCTACCTGAAGGGAGTGATGAGGTCCCCCCTGAGTCTCCTCTTCTCCAGGCTAAACAACCCCAACATCCTCAACCTCTCCCTATAAGACTTTCCCTCTAGTCCTTTCACCAGCCTTGTTGCTCTCCTCTGGACCCGCTCCAGCACCTCAACGTTCTCAATGTTTCATGCAGATTCTCCCTAGATGGCCCCTTTTAGTATCCCTTGCCCACATACTGCATGAGGAAGCTAGGCAGCATTAATTTAGGACTCAAGACTGTACAATGCAAGACTGTATAGCAAGCATTACAACATCAATGACTGGAGGGTCTGAGCCTACGTCCATGTTTATTGCTACTGCAGGAATTGTGCTTACCCTAGAGGACAGTGAAGCTGAAAGAAGAGTTAGGCTTCAAGACTGCAACACTGCCAATTCCAGAAATGCACACTGTTAATGATCATAGCTATTTTGTGTCTAGGAAGGAGGGTAATGCTAGCCTGTTCCTATCGTGAAACCTAGCAAAACTGCTATATCCACAGATACTAACTACCAAACATTAAATAAGTCTGTTATTTTGCCTTGTATTATACAGGCACATGCAGAGCTTTTGCTTCACGTAAGGGAACTCCCACACTGTATTTTTTGGCAAGCTGCTGACTTTGCTGGTCAAGTTATTTCTGGCTCACTATTTTCAAAGCATTCAGTTATTACAGTAATGGAGTCTAAAACAAAGTTAGGGATCCTTTCATGGAGAAAAAGAAAGTCTGATTTCCATTTCCTAGTTCAAAACTTAACAGGTTGGACTAAAGTATTTGCTACAGCCTGCAGCCCTTTTCTCCCCTTTCACTCATGTTTTTATATCACACTGATAAGCACATAGTCATTTTGCAAGCTACAATCTTCAGCTAAAAACTAAGTTTCACCATGTACTACACGAGTCACGGTGACCTTTGAAGAGGGCTCACTGGGCTCCAGATAGGCATTTAGGCAATGGTATCTCTTAAGATTAGGAACAAAACTTCAAGTGAATCAGTTGAAGACTGAGCAGTAGCGACTTCTATACTTTAAACTAATTGAATCAGAAATACAAAAAACTTTTGTGAGTGAAATATCTCACCAGATTAACTGTTTGTGACTTTCACTTATTGGCAGAGTAAGCAGCAGGGGATTAGTCTGAGCTAGCCCATATTTGGCCGAGTCTGCGAGTTTATAACATTAGGCTCAGCAATTCTGACTACAGGTTATTTCGACAAATGAAAGGCAAGTCCTAAGTGACCCTGGGCCCAGTGATTCATGATTTCACTATATCCTCTGGCTAGGCTGATATCCTCATCACCTACAGACAGTTTTGCCACGAGCTCAAGTAATGGACCACCCATCCACACCAGCAGATGTGCATAGGAAGACAGGGCTCTCATCATTCTTCATCTGAGTCTTTGTGCTGCACAGTACCTATGTCTTCTCCTGAACATACCGACAGCACCAAAAGAACATTTTAAGAGCTTCAAAACAGTCTGCAAATTGGACAAGGGAGTAACTTTTTTCCATTTATCAAGCGTAATGCCATTGTACAACCTTATCATTTTTGCCACTACTTTTTTTATTTACAAGATACTGGTATGCAAAGATCTCAAAGTCACAACAAACGTATCTTACCCTGGAAGTCTGATTAACATAACTAAATAACCAGCAATCACGATATTAAGCCTATTCTTCTCACCCTTTAAAATTAAAACACAACTCAGGGTCATTGCCTACTTTTCTCACCCTCTAGTAGAATAATCTATGCAGATTCTTGCTAATTAGCTTACCTTTCCATGAATATTAAAGTTGCTGTTTCTTGGTGCACTGACATTCTGAAAGCTCTTTGTATACTGTGGGGCAGCTGTCCAGGGGGAGTGCGGTGCCGGGGTTGAGATCATCATAAAGAAAGGTTCGAAATTAGATTTATACTCCAAGAAGTCCAATGACATGTTGGCCTGTGAACAGTTTTGTTGGAGAAGAAGTGTCACACCTCCAAAGGAAAACAGCAAGTATTTGAAACATCCAAACAAGACATTCATAACTTAAGAGCTCAGTAGTACTGGGAACATTTAAACAATTTCAGAAACCTATTGCTTGCTCATCTACAAGTGCCCAGAACAGCAGCTCATGATAAAAAAAGTAGTACACGTTAAACAAATAATTTGTCTCACATCTCTGAACACCTTTCTACTCGAGACCTTTGCATTATTTAGACCCAGAAGGCTCATCAAAAATTTGTGCTTATTCCAAGTATCAACAAAATCCATCTAAACTCTGCTTTCATGAAGTAAAACTGGAGCTTTCTTTAACAGTCTGCATCTTTTTTGAGGCCCTCAGATGCAATCTCCTGCCTGACATATCCCAGTTTAGCAGTTTCCATTGTCTTCAGAAATAGCAAGAGTTCTGAAAAAGTTTTTCAGCCCCACTGTTTATAGTGTAGGCTCATTCTGTAGCACACTTCTAGTTTCTAAGGGGTGTCACAACATGTCTGCTGGTGAAGCCAGAAGCTCTAGGGAAGAACACTGCCAAACTCAACTCACCAATTCACTGCACTTTCATTTTCGTTATAGCAAATACACAATTTCAAGTACCAAGTTCCATTTTGGCCTTTCCTTAGTCAGCCTTTGAAATTCAAGATTCAACAGTATTACTCACAGAGGAGTTCTTCACTATTCAAACCTTGGAACATTTTCCTTTCCTGTCTGATTAGTACACGCTGTTTTGGATATCCTCCTTTCTCTGTAAGAAATAGAGTAGGAACTCCCTACCCTTCTTTTCTCCTCACTTGTACATATAAGCAAGTAGGGCTGGACTCCAGTTATATGACAACAGTTATGGAGCATAAGAAGTGTGTGAAATTCAAAAACCTTGTTTGGAAACCAGTATGCTGTAGGTACACTCACAGAGGCAGCCAGTTAAGACGTTTGTTAGGAGCTTAAACTCCAGCATTTCAGCACTGCAGTATGCAGATCCAGGTGTTCAGATTCTTAATATCAGATTTAAGTAGACACTTCAAGAAAGCTTATGCATCCCTCAGGCAACACAGGAACTTTGCATAAGCAATTTACTCCTGATCCTGGTGGTTTTCTATGACTGCATGTTTGGCAGTGCAGGCATGTTGTACACTGCCCATCGAGTGAATTAAACTCAAATGCCTGCTCTGAAGTGCTGAATACATGTTTGGGAACTACAGGCAGAAGGTAGAATGCAACAAATCATAATACACTGCTGTATCAATAGGTAACACACCACAAGAAAGAGGTTAATGCAGTAACATCTGATTGGTCAAAATGCTTACAAGCTGCTGAAGGGTCAGAAAAGACTGGTACAATGTCAGTAACAGGATAGTCTCACTTCTGGCTTATCAATTCCAATCTAGCTTTAGATAGTGTAAATCTAAATTTAATCAGACAGCTGTTCAGTACCCTAAGAAACATTAATCAGTTCTGTTCCTAGTAAGCAGCTGTCTCTGCTCAAGGACCCACTGGAATGAAACTCATTAGAGCCTCAATGGAAGACTGCAAATCAACTGCACGAGGGGACTTCTCAGAATTTTCCTGAGTGCTGCCATGTGAGCTCCCAGCACTATCAACTCATACACTGTATCAGCATATCAAATTAAGACTCCAGCTTGGCAGGTGGGGGGAAAACCCCTCCCTTCTCCCCCCAAAAAAACCTCCAAGCTAATACTACTTGCTAAAAAGGGCCTCAAGAGAGCTAAAGTAACTCTTCCAACTTCCCTTAAAGTATCTGGTATCTTCGTTACCTCTCTTTACCTTAAGAATGTAGCTGACCAGGGGAGTCTTTAGCCTCTTTACCTTAAGAAGGTAAAGAGGCTAAAGACTCCCCTGGTCAGCTACACATTTTGGCACAGTCCATAAAGTGCCCTTGCACACCATGGAGCATCAATTAGCCTTTGACATTTCCAAGTTTATCAGTTTGGCTAGTTAAGAGATTACAAGAGATTGTTGCATCACAGTATCTAACAAACAAACTATGGTGTAGAATTATTTTTACATGCTTAACTTCCCACCAAAATCTTGGCCCAGTTAACTTGTTACACAAGTTGTGTATTGTAATGAAACACATCCTTCTATGAGGTAATTTCACTCACTGCGTATATCCATCATGTTCCTCATGCAGGCAGCAGTCACTGTTAACCTCTCCGTGAGGCTCTTGGCTAGCAACTGGGCAGCTGGAATCCCTTTCCCTTCCTCAGCTCGTACGCACAAACTTGTCATTTCTAAACATACCCAGAATCTCACTCTGCTGATTAATGCCCACCCACCATCATGACAGCACAATCATGTATTTATGAACAAATGCAGCCTAGGAAATTACCATCCCCACCCTTCCCCACAAGCCCAGCATGAAGCCATAAGCAGCTTCTGTACAAAGGTGATGCAAATTTTCTTACCAGTACATCTGTCAGATAATCTACACTGTAGTTCTCACCATGCCTTCGTGCTTTGCCATTTACTGAAAGAGTGTAGTTGTAGTACTTTGAATTTTTCTCCTGTGAAAAAGAAAAGTCATGGGCATATTTATGCAAAGTAACACGTACACTGATTACTTCAAATAACCAAAATGAACTGTCAACAAGCATTTGTCAAATAGGTTATAAGTATTTGTCATAAGGATACTGCAAGAATTCTCAAAACTGCTATTCAACAATAAAACTTATTTGAGTGCTATCTCACACTGCTTTGGCTTTACAAGTAGGGGTTTTTCTCCAGGCACCTTAGGAGGAGTAGCATTTGTGAAAGCCAAGGATCTGATAGAGGAAAAAAGGAGAGCAAATTTGCATGAAGTTCTTAGATGCTCTTTGCCTGCTCTTTCATGACCGGCAAAGTCAGAACACGAGTTGGATTACAAAACAACTGAAATTAAGTATTTTTAAAAAAGAATGGTCACATACCAAAGCATACCAAAAACTCCAACCAGGAGGGACATGACCTACTCCCCCTGCGTCTTCTGCTCCGTACTGAAAAAAGACAGACCATGAATCCGTTTCAAATATGATGAATAAGAGCTAGAAATTATGTTTCATATTTGCACGCTTTATTCAACACTAGTCAGAAATTGCATTAAGCCAAATTCAATTTCAGAATGGCAAAAATGGAATATATATGCATATAAAAACACATGTATAGCCTGTTAGAGAAACCAGGGATAAATAACTTTAGAAAGACAGTAACTGAAAGCTTAGCATTCATCAGTAAAATTTAAATTTTATTCCCTGTTCTACTCTGCACATAAAACTATGCAGAGATCCTGTAGAACATACAGTACCATCATCAGGTAATGGGACAAGACACTTTTAGGTCTTGTGATAACAGCTCACAAGATACTAAAGCAAATTTTGCATAGACCAACAGCCTTCATCATCGTCCCTCAAAAGGGAATGTGAACTTCAAGCAACGTTAGTCTCTTGTCACCTCAGTGCCAAATAATCTAAAACAACCAGCCTTTAAGCCAACAGAAAAAGGAAAGCAGCTGCTGAATCAGTGCCAAACTCAAAACAGAGGGTGTCTCAGAGCAACACAATAGGTCTTCTCAGGGCCACCCTCTCCCAACTACATGGCTTGCCTAACTGCAGAGACAGAAGACTATGCTGAGTCAAGGGAAGCTCAGAAGAAGCCAGATAAGTTTCCTTTCCTTAGCTGTCTCAGTAACATCAGCAGAAACTAATTTGTGCCTGGCTGTGAAAATTCTATGTTCCGTTATTCTATTATACCAGCAACATTTTCCACCAAGAGATCCAAGGAAAATAATGCTGTTAAGAACCCTGTAACACATCTAGCTCCAAATACAATTCCTATTCCACAAGAGGAGTATTTGATCTTAGAGCTTTCAGCACTGAATTTTACAGCTTACCATCAACTATGACAAACAGCACCTTAGTTAAAAACAGAAGAAAACCAAAAGCATACACATACAAGCGATTCAGTATTGAAGTGTTGGGTAACCTCTGTAAAGAGCTCTGATAATATCCATTCTCCCAATGAATTTGCCTCACTGGACATTTAATATTTAAAATACCATATTAACTGCTTAAAAGAAATAGTCCTCTGATTTAAGGAGATGTATCAGTCAGGAATATTAAGACAGTGTGATTTTTTTTCCTTTAACATTATTCTAACATTGCACCCAGTCTGACACTGGCTTGATGGTGTTCTTCAATACCACATGCCAATCCATTTCCCTCAATCATTAAAATCATCATCTCTAAAAATTAACAAATCTAAACATACAAAAAAGCCTTTGAATTCCATCATCCTTTCAAAATTAACTTTTAAAAATGCTCAGGCACCTACAGAACCTGATTCTAAGCAAGCTAAGTTAAAAATTTTAACTTTGCATCATATTTATCCCATCTCAGCAAAGATAACTGTTAATCCAAGTAACACCATTTTAACCATTTTGGGGACCCACCATCCACTATAAATATAAAAAACACTGAATGCTTTTGAAAAGTAGACAAATGCAAATGAACTGTGTCACAGTAGAAAAGTAAGCAAAAAATACCTCATTCAAATACTTCCCAGCAAAAAACGTTTGATAACCACACATAGTTTTGAGCAGTGCTGGAAAGGTGTGGGGTTCTTGAATCTTCTGCCATAACTTGCTGCTACAGTTTCCTTCCAGAGTGTTATTGACGACATGATGATTATGTGGATATTTCCCTGTTAAAATGCTAGCTCGACTGGGGCAGCAAAGCGCACTGGGAACGTACTGGAAACAGAGGATGAAAAGATACAAGATCGACCTTGTAAAACAATTTTACCTCAAAATGCAGAGCTTTGAAATACCAGGCACTCTGGACATGCAGAATTACATCCCAAGCATTTTCACTAGAGAAAAGCTGCATGTGAAACTGGTCTTAGGTTTCTGCAGGACATGTCATTCATCCTCCTCCCACCCTTCAGATTAAATGTGTAGCAGCAAGTATCTGTTAAAATTTTATTTGCCACTAGATTCACTCTATTTTATCAATAGTAATACATCCGACCATGAAAAGTATAAAGTGGGTTTTCAGCATGCATGAACCTGAAAGTTTTAAGCAGCTTCTCACTTTGTAAGAAAAATACTAATCAGTTTTACTTTACAGCTTAAGGAAGTTCGCATGAGTACTTTTAGGAAGTGAAACTTTCCTTCTCATATTCTAAACATCATCTTGAAGTATACTCATTCTGAGACCCAAAAGAATTAGCAACTGAATTTAAGAAAACTCAGGCATATATGTATAGACTTCATAAAACTATTGAGATTTCAGATGACCTAAAATACAAACAACTCAAACACACACACGTCAGAAGTTCAAAGAGCAAATGTAAACACTTACCGCATTGAGGAAGGTTATTCCCATCTGAGCAATGAGAGCATTAGTCTTCTTTAGGGGGATCTGGAAGAAAGGGGCCAGACCAAAATCAGTTAAAAACCTAAGGACACGGGGTAAAGCAGTGGCGTTGAAGCGGGTGGATGACTGCCTAACAGGCCCACCACCTCAGCCCTGGCAAGCCTCTCTCAGTGCCTTTGGCTGAGGCCTATGTGACCGCGGCAGTTACGCAAGTCAGCCCCCGGGAGCACAAGTACGGGGAGCTTTCAGGGGCTTCCCGCAGCTGCGCCCAACAAGCCCCAGCCTCCATCGGCTTAAGCCTCAGCGGTTTCACAGAGACCGGCTTGAGCCTCAGCGGCTTCCCAGAGACGCTCCACCCGCCCGAGGAAGTCCACTGTGATGCTGCCTTCAGCGGCCCCGAGGCACCACTGTTGTCCCCCCGGGGCTCCACGGCCTGAGGCCGCGGAGAGAGACAGCGCGGACCCCCAGGCCTCCTCAGCAGCCGGAACGACCCCTGCCCGACACCGGGCCCTCTCTACGTTCCCCCGGGTGTTTCCTGCCCACAGCCAGGCTACGCGAGCTCGCCGGGGTGGCGGCGAGCAGCCTCTCGGCGAGGCCTCTCACAACCCCCACCGGCCCCACGCACAGCCCCGCGCCTCCCGCTCCCCTCGCGGATGGGCCCACGGGAGCGCCTCCCGGCCGGCCGGGCAACCGGCGGGAAGGCACGGGGAGGCCGGGGTTACCATGCCGCCCAGGCAGACATCCTGGTCGTCGGTGAGGATGAGCACCACGTTGGGCCTCCGCGCCTGCCGGGCTGCCCCAGCCGGGCTCAGCACCAGCAGCACGGCCAGCGCCAGCCCCCGGGTCACCGCGGCAGGGGACATGGCGCAGCGGCAGGGACGGACAGAGAGACGGTAGGAGCCGGTACTACTGGACCCCGCGACGCGACACAGCCTAGATATGAGCCCTGAGTAGCAGCCCGGCACACCGCCCCGCCCCGGCATATGACCCGGGAGAGCGGCGGGAGGGGCGGTGTCACGTGGTCCGGCCCGCCGCCGCGGAGAGAAGCGGCCCCGCCCCTTCGGCCCCGCCCCTCCCCGGTGGCGCGGCTGTCCCCGCCCCCTCCGCCGTGGCCCCGCCCCCGGGGAAGCCGTTGCCATGGGGGCGGGCAAGGGGGGTTCCCTAAGGCTGGAGGTTCGCTGGCACTGTACCCCTACGCCGTTCTCCCTCACAGCGTCCTACTGCTGCCCATGACGGCGCACACCGCACCGTTTTGTTCTGAGAGGGGTCTTTTTAATTGTAAAACACTGCGTTTTGCTACCAAATTCCTGGCGCTAATTAGCCGAGGCTGCCAGCTGTCTGGCAGCGTGTGTCTGGCCCGCTTGCAGTGCTATCGCTGTCCTGCGCCCCAGCCGGTTAACTCTCGGCCTCAAGAAAAATCCTGTGTCGATGTTGAGAAAAACCAGGAGGCAGGAACGAACATGGAGCACGGCGGGGGCAGGGGGAGCGCTGGGTACTTCAGGCACCCTCAACAACTGCTCAGCGGCCGGTGGGTGCGCAGGGCTGTCCCGCGGCCGGCGGTGCGCTGAGGCAGGTCCGGGGGGGAAGGCTGCAGCAGCGCATAGGCTCCACGCATCGCACGGTGGGCAGCGACACTGCTCCCCCCGGGAAGGCCCAGGTGCGCCCAAACCGCACAAACCCTGCCATCACTTCTGGTTTTTATGTTTTTTATGTTGTTTTACGGTGACTTACAGCAACATATTTACGGTCTCACGGCTGCATCACTGAAGTTATACCCTACATTTCCTCACGCGGTCCTTGTCTCGGCCTTCCGAGGAGGAGGCCGGGCCGCAGGTCACTAAACGCAGCAGACCGCCCCTCGGAGCTGCCGGGCGCACCGGCGAGGGAGCAGAAACGGGACAGACAGCAGGACAGGGGTGAACTTTGTGGCAGCTGCGCCGGGGACCTGCCCCAGGGCTTACCGCCGTGGGGCGAGGCGAAGGGAGGCGGAGCTGTCCTCCCCGCCCCTCCGCAGGTGCAGCGCCCCCACCCCCTCCTCGCCCGCCGCCGGCCTCTACCACGCAGAGCGGTGCGTGAGGAGGGAGTCGATCCGGGTGCGGCTCTTCTGTCTGCGGGGAACCGTCCCGTCGGCTTTGGCTCCCCCGCCCTGCCCCCCCGGGTCTCGCCGTGGAACGGGCCGAGCCCGGAACTGGCCCCTGCCGGCGGCGCCGGGCTGCCGGGCAGCTGCGGAAGATGGAGGTGGGGGAGGCCGGCCCGGGTGGCAGGGCGGGCAGCAGCGCCGACAGCCTGGCCGAGGAGGAAGAGGAGGATGAGGACGAGGAGGGTCCTCGCGGCGGCCGGTCCAGCCGCACTTCATCGCTGGTGAGCGGGCTGCTCACCGAGCTGTACAGCGCCGCCGAGGCGGCCGCCCCCTCAGGCAGCACCCGCTCCCGCGTCCTCCGGGAGCTGCAGCAGCGGCCGAGCCAGGTCAAGTACCTGCGGCTGAAAGGTACAGCCCGCCCCGCCTGCCCTGCTCTGCTTTGCCCTGCCCTGCCCTGCTTTGCTCTGCCCGCCTCCCCGCTGCCACCGCTCCGCCGAAGCTGGGAGCTGCGCCTCTCGCCTTGCATTCCTCCTGTGCCTGCAGGGAGTCCAGGGCATGGTCCTCTCTGCCTGCCTCCGTGCCTACGCGCGCCTGCATGCACGTGTGTATTTATGTGTATATTCTCCTCCATTTGTGCGAGCAGCCTTTACGCAGGGTCGTCACTCCCAGAAGCTTCCCGTACACAGCTGATACTTCCTTCAAACCAAGGTCTCGTGTGCTGTGCCCCTCTTCTTCGTTTTAAGTGTGTAGAAGCAAAGAGGGGGTCACCTGTTGCCAGTTTCTGTGACAGCTTGCACAAGCTTTTGTGCTTCTGAAAGTTCAGGGCCTACAGTAATGAATCAATGAATCTTCTCCTTCCTCTCTCCCCTTTTTTCCTCAACTAGGAGAGACATCCTGTGTCATAAGACAGAGTTGTTGTTTTTCAGTTCCTTTTAGTTCTAGTAGACTTAAACTAAACCTGACAATTGTAAAGCTTATTTGCAGGTAAACATGTCTTCCAGGAAAAAAAAAAAAAGTATAATAATAAAAAAAGTAAATGCAGTAGTCAACTAAACAAAATCTAAATGAAACTATCAAAGAATTCTTATGAAAGCTAAGTAGCCATTACACTGCATGTTTCTGAAAGAATGAGACTTGAAACTCCAAGCTGCACAAAGGCCTCCTGTCTCCTGATGTTAAATCATTCTTCTTTTTGACAAGGAAAAAAATCAAGAGGTGAAAAGACGTGTCTGTTTTTCAGACCTGTGCAAACAGCTTTCGGCTTCCGTGTTTGGCTTAAGGAAATATCATCGGATGTTACAGGATGTAGCTCAAGTTCTTCTGTGTGTCCTGTGGCAACCTGGGACTCCACAAGAAACTTGATTCTATGGGAATATATTTTGTAGAATTTAAACTCATTAATTATACTGCAAAGTTAGTTGTTTTTATAGGGGCAGCTGTCTGGCATAAGTGGGAAAGAATAAAATTCACCTCACTACTTTTGTAGTGACTGTACACGTCAGTAGGAACATAACTTTTTTTTTCCTCAAAATCCGTAGATGTGGTTTTATATCCCCTTGCCTGGTACAAGTGATTGGGAGTTCCAGCTAAGCAGTGGGTGCTGAAACAGGGTAATGTCTATAAAATAAGGGACTGTTTTACCAGTGGCTCCCCTCCCTTGCAGTCACACTTTGCTTTTCACTATCCTATGATGGATTGTTGTTTCAGCCTTATTTGTCCTTTTCTTTAAGCTCTCCAGAATTACTGAAAAAGTCTTGCCATATGAGCTGAGCTCTTTATCATCCCACTCGTAGCTTTTCCTGGATGCAGAAATATTTTCCTCATTGGATCATGTTACCAAAGTATGGATTTTTTTATGGACTTTTTTTTCCTGCATCAGTGGGGCATGGATTGAAAATAATAGGATTTGAAAACATAGCTGCAGGGAACAGAGACAGCTGTTCAGACACTGGTAGCAAGCTGTTACCAGGCTTTAAGAGGGAAGAGCTGAAGAGGTCAGCATGTGATAGGCAAGACCCAAGATTTCACTGGTGGGGTGTGTGTGCCTCTAAGAAGAGAGGACACAAAAAAATCAGTGGACTTAAGACATATCCACAACAACTTGCTTTTCTCCTGGACCTGAAGCTTACTAAATGGGGAATGGCAGGGATATTAGAGACATTTTTGTGTCTTCGGTGTCACCAAAAGTGATCCCCTTTGGACTAAGGGGGTCTGGTGACCTTGTGACTGACCAATGGAAATAGTTGAGGGAATGGCTGAAGCCACCTAGTTTGCATCTTAGTGGTAAAAGTTTCCCACTTTGAGCTCATCCTGAAGTTGCTTTTCTAGCTCTGCAGGCAGCTTCTTGAACATGTTCCTTTGTCATTTGCTTATTCCCCATGCACACTTTCTGCAGGGAGCTTCTGGAAGGTTCTGTATTTGAAATTTACCCTGTGGTTGCACTACTGTAAGTAGATTCTGGCTACATCTGTCAAAATGTTTCAAATATGTTACAGTATAATTATTAAGATTCATGCACTGTACGGTAAGTTGAAGTACTTTAGTTTAAAGAAAATTAAAGGCTTTGGCTCAGGATGCTGAAAATGTTTGTAATTGGGAATTAGTCAATAGAACTTGTAATTTATAGAAAGTTTGTATGTGTAAAAACCCATGGGACAAGTCTCTTTGCATGTCAACTACAATAAACTGAATGTTTTGGCTGGTACTGAAGTTATTTTCTCTGCTTCTTGGCAGATGTCGATGAGTTAGCAACTATAAAACGAGAACTGAATTACAGAATTTCTGTTCAATCAGCAAAGTTGCTTCGTCTTCTCAAGCAGAAAGACAGACTTGTACATAAAGTCCAGAAGAACTGCGATATTGTCACAGCCTGTTTACAAGCGGTTTCCCAGAAACGACGTAAGTTCTTGCTCTGTACTTGTGTACTAGTGTAAGTAGTTGATTTTGTTAATGTGGGTGGTATTTCAGTTAAGCCGTTGCACTTGGTTTAGAGTCAAGAGGCCAGGCTATGCTACTCCATGGATACGACTGGCTTCCAGTTGTGTCAGTGGCACCTGGCAACAGGCAAAGTTCAACTAGCTCAGCTGGGTACACTGCTGTAGCCTCAGCTTTGTGTGTTGGTGTGGCAGCCTTACTGTAGGGTGTCTGCCAGGCCTTTTTGGCTTTAATTTGCAGAAAGACCAAGTTGAATTTTGTGGTGTGTATGGTTCTAAGGAACGTGCTAGAAGTGGAAATTCTTCTCACTGGAAACTATAGGCAGCATATGCAATTGTCTTCCCAGAGCATTGTTAGTAGTGCATAATTCCTTTCTATCAAGTTGATTAAAGTTGAGGAATAGTAGTAAAAACAAACCTAATTCCCTCAAACCCCTTTATCAGCACCTGTGATTTTGGGGTTTCAGAGAGAGTGCATGGGAAAGAGGATGAATGTTGCTCTTTAATTGTTTAGCCTTTTCTTCCAGCACAGTGAAACCTTTTTATTTGACTTGGCAAAGTTGTCGTCTAAAGATAGGCTGAAGTGCTTTTGCTAGTTCTGCTAAAGTGAAACTGTTGTAATGTTGTATGTAAAAATAAATAGAAATCATACCTTTAGAATGGGTATGTGAAAATAATCTAATGTTCCCTGTCTTATTTTTTCATTAACATGCAGCGTGACAGAAATGTTCAGGTACAGTAAATAAAGCATGGTCTTTTCACAAAAATGCCTGCAGGAACTTAGAGGTGCATGTAAAAAATTTAATAAAATACTCGTACTGTAGTAGCATGTGCTAATGTAGTTTAGTCAAGGGTTTGTCTATTACTGTGAAACTTAATTTTAAAGCATTTAAAAGTGTTCCTTTGTTTTACTTAAACCTAGCATGAAAGTTCCTGGCTGTCATGCACCGTGTAGGTGTATTTTGTCTTCTTACCTACTCTTTTTCCTTTCTCAACATCAGCTTGTTAATTGAGTCCTCAGTGCTATTAACACTTAAACATATACTGTAGTCTCCCTTTAAATGAGACTACCTGAAATTTGCATGTGTTTAAGTATTTAGAGGATTTGACTACATTCTGAAGTTCTGAGCATCATGACCTCATTTGTTAGGTAAAAACCTATTGACTGAAAGGGATATGGCATTTCATCCTAAATATGAATGTATTTTTACAAATTTCAGGTAATGTTTTACACTTCAATTAGTTGGGCATTTTGTTTAAAAAGTGCTAGTAACAACTGAAATAGCTGAAGTTTTAAAGTGATGTTGTTTATTGCCTAGTATCCATGCATGTGCATGCAGGTGTTTGAAGACTGTGTATAGGTTTGTAAGTGAGATGTTTTTATTATTGATAGAAGATATTATTGATAGAGCATATTTTACCTAGTGTTAATTTTCAGCTTATATTTCTGAAAATCCAGATGTGTATATTCCAGAGCACCAAAACGTAGTTATTTCTTGCCTTAAGATCTAATCCAAAGCCACTGGGATTTGTTGAATGGCTCCTGATAACTTCAGTTGCTGTGGAATAGATTCAGACTGTGTTTTATTTCTCAGTATAAATGTGCTAGCACTATACAGAAGAATGCAGGAATAAACTTTTGTGTAGAATTTACAACTACAAATTTTGTGGTAATCATGCCTTTAAGGCAATATTTGATCAACAGCTATCTAAAGGCAGACAGAACTGGTTTTCTTCCCTCCAACTGTTTATTCTTGTCTTTGTACTATTTCCTGTAGTAGGAACCCCTGTGTGGGATACAATGAATCCAACTGGGGAGGTGATCCAGTAAGAGAATTCCTTTTTTCCTTTCTGTATCAGTTCCCTGTTTCCAGTTTCTGCAGAGGGTAGTAGAAGTGGATGCAGAGGAGAAGGTTATTGCTTAGAGTAGCTTAAGGAGTGCAGCTGCTGAGTATGTAGTTAAGTCCTAAAGTCTCATCAAAACTGTCATGCTAACAGTGGAAAGATCTATTTTCTATCCTTTTAACTTTAAAATAAAGAAGAGTTCATGTGATGGAACATTCAAGAATGAACATCTCTCCCTTTGCCCCAAAATATAACAGTTTTTCTGCTTACTGAAGCCGTTGGAACTAGACTTTCTATAGACTACTCACTCATTTTTAGATATTCAAAACATTATTATTAATTTGTAGAAGTTTTCATGGTTCCAGATTTTTTCTGATGTGCTATAAAGCTTTATAATGTGTTTTCATGTGCAGCATTAACATGATATCCTGTAGTACTAAAATTTTTAACAAGTATGGAAAAGGGGTTAAAATATTTTTCCTTGTAAAGTATGTTTTTTTAGTGACAACTTAAAGTTTCTTGGAGTTGTGTTACCTTTAATTCTAACATTTCAAAATATAAGTGATTCTTCAATTGGTTTATATAGAATTTCATGGTATGTTTATACTATTGTTGCACTGGGAATATTTTTCCCCACATACAGTGAAATCTCTGTGTAGAGGTGGAACTCTAGTTTTGTGTTAACCTTAAGTTCATACTCAGATGTTTGAATGCTACCCTTAAGCAATCTGTACAGACCAATTGCAAACAAACACTGTTTTGGAAATGATGGAAATTCTGTCTTGATGCTTAATTCTGGCTTTGTCAGACACTGTTTGAACTGTTTGAACGAATTCACCCCTAGTGGTAACTTCAGTTAGGAAATTACAGGATTGATACATTTGATCCCTTATTTTCTGAGGAAATGTCTTATGCTTTAGTCTGCTTCTACAGAGGAAAAAAAACCAGCTACTGTTAAAAAAAAAAAATTATGCCTAAAACTGTGTATGTTCAGTCTTTGAAAGTTCATAGTCCGTAGGTTTTGCAGAGCATGCAGGGAGCAGCCCACCGATGAGTCTTTGACCTGTGCTGGCTCTCTTGGTTTCTGTTCCATGCACAGAAGAGGCATGGCCCTCCGACAGCTTTGGAAGCCCATTTCTGGCTTGCTTGTGCTTCACAACCAGCCATACCCAGCACAGGGCCTGCAGCATTTGGACTCCTTAGTGGACAGAGTAAAGGTGGGGGAACAAGCAGTCACCATGGATGACTTCATAACTAACTTACTGTGTTTCTCATTATGCTGTTGACCCTTATCCCTGGTAGGTGATGTACGTTTTGCATAATAATAGGTATTACCATAGAAAACAAAATGCACTGCAGTGTGAAACGCATTTTGGTCAGAAGCATAAATGGTTATGGCTCTGGTGAGGGAGGAGAAATTGTTCAGTTGGATACATGCTAGAAGTGGCACACTGTGCTGTACATCTACTTTGGAAGACGTATGACTGACCAATTACATTTTAGTTGACACTTGTTTACCCAAATCTAAGTAAAATACTCCAGTGAAGAAAAGCAGTAAGAGAGAAATCGCAAGGATGGCCTGATGGCAAACATGGCTTCTAGGTACACATTTCTCTTACTCTTGTGATTTTGACTTATTTGGAGTAAGAAGACATAAGTTTGTTCTGTAGCACTTTGCAATATTACAAATCCATCTTAGAAAGCAGAGTGCTATATGTGCTTAATTATATAATTTGAGAAAAGCAGAATTCAGGAAAAAAAAAAAGCCCCATGGTTTTGCATCTATCATCTAAAGACTATGCAAAAGACACCTAATTCTTTTCTCTCTTCCTGTATTTTATATAGTGACAGCTTTCTTATATTACTAAAAATATTTTGACTGATCAAAGTGCAAATGAGAAGTTCCTTGAATCACAAATTTTTATTATCTATCATTTTAATTTTAAAAATATGCATATATTATCTATGAATTATTTATAAGTCAAATAATCCAGCTCAATTGTAACTCAGTCTGGAAGCAAGCAGGAGTGCTTAAATCTGATTCAGTATAAAGTAAGCTGAGCTGATACTAACAAAGTTCATTAATATTATCTTGCTTATTAATGGAAAAATAATTTTAGTAGAAAACTTGACAAAGAGATCATTAACTTGGTGCTATATAGCTATGGTACTGTCTACCTGTACTAGCTTTCAGTGGGTCTCATGCTGTGTTCAGAAAGACTCTTCGTATTCTTTCTTGTAATATTTATTTAGAAACTATGATTAAAGAGAAGTAGTAGTCTTCTGCTATTTCAGCACTGACTCCTGTATAGAATTCTCTAAGAGAATAATTATCATTAGCATTTTAGTTTTAATTTTCTCCTCCTGGTTTGATTTAATGGAGAACCAGTAGAGGGAGACATAATATTTTATTCTGTGCAGAGATAGAGATGAATCTGGTTTTCCTAAGTTGATGGCTTTCATGTCCTTTCCTTAAACATGAAGTGCTTTGCAAATATGGTCAGGCAATAATTGGATTAAAAGATTTAAAGTCAGGCTGTCAAATAAATGTTGTTCACAAAGGAAGTGTTCATTCCATATGTGAAGTAGTTGTAAAATGGTGACAAATGGCTTCTTAATTGTAACTGAGATCATTTATTCCCACATGGTTGTGGGGGTTATTCAAAAGCTCCTGACTGAGCTGAATGTTTTGGAGTCCAGCTACAGAAATTCAGAGGTGCATGTATCTACTTATTAGCAAAACTTGTGATCTCTCTGAGTGCATCTTAACTGGATAGAAAGCCAGGACAAACTGGCATTACCAAGGCACAGATTGATACCCTGTGTGTTCCCCGTGGTTGGACTGAGATGTAGAAGACCAAGCTATGAAGTCTCCTCAACTTCTGAGAACATGTTACTTTGTAGCATCAACTCTTGTCACAGTATGTGGAACTCGGAGGAAACTGGGAAAGCCTAGCCAGGTGGTGTGGTTGTATGAGTCGGTTAGGAGAGGACTGGGCCAGATCACCATCATCCTATGTCTCTGGATAAGTGCAACTTCGATATGCAAAAGTACTTATACATCTAGACTAAACTTCTGTTTTCTCTCTCCTTGCTCCCTCCAAGCAAAGTTTCTCTTTAGCTTCCTTCCTGCTGCATCTTCCATTCCTCCCCACCCCCAACTATTTATTAGCTTTTCTGACTTGATTCCAGTCTTTAAATATTAGACTTCTCAGCCCTGTTGCATTGTTTCCCATCCCTATGTCTTTTCTATGCTGCAGTGTCTGCTCCCTGTGTTTGAGGTTTCCTCGCGTTGTTCCATGATCTCTTTCATATTTTCTTCCTTGTTTTTTTTCTGGCATGCACTAGTTATCTACTCTCCTGTTTTCTCAATCCCTATCCCTCCTCTTCCCTCAGCATTTGTTATAAAACCAAGTCAGGCATTCAAAATTTTAGTTCATAAGGTGAAAGTTTGGTTAAAGGTGTAAGAACAGCTTTAATACAAAGTACTGTGAACTGCTAACACAGGTAATACTGGTTTGATTCAACTTGAACTTTGTACGGTTCTTGGAGGAGAAGAAAATCTTTCACAATGGAAGCAATCAGCCATTGGAATAAATTAGGAAGCCAATTTTAAGCTTGTATTTGCTTTTCAAGTTCCTCATTTTAACATCTGAAATATATATTAAAGAGGAGGATGTTCTGTATTAAAAATTAAATATATTAATGTCTGTGCAATTTCCCGTGTTGCATTTGCAATTAGAAGAGACACTATCATGTACTTGCTGTATTCATCTCCAGCTCTAATTCAAATTTCCAAGTGGATGTGAAACAGGTAATTAATTTGGAAAACTATGTCTCATTTCCAAGGTGTTCGTCTAATACATTTTAAATTTAACTCAGTAGCTCTGATGTTTGAAGCCAGAGGAATATGCTCCAGTAACTTTTATAGCAATAACTATTTAATTGATCTATCAAAAGTACATTCCTCCTTTGATGCGGTTAAAATAGGAGGTTTACTTACTATGGAATCTGGTTTCATGTGAGTCATCCTCAAATGACTCAATTGCCTGCATGCTTCAGTAGCTTTCTTATTACCTCATCTGTGTTTGTGTGCTTGGTTACATTATTAGTCTCTAACCTTTGTGGGTACTAATTAATTGGATCCTTTAAATTGATGCTGTGGCTTTTTGAAATTCATACTTAAGAAATGTTGCTCATGGATTTTCTTTTTTTTCCTAAAAATTGTTCTTAATATAGTTCTACCTGATCTCTTGTCCTTTGAAGCCTTTTGGTGGGGAAAGCCAGATGGAACTAAACTGAATCATGAGCTTGAAAATGTCATAGTCACCTTAAGTTCTTTGTTTAAACTGTTGCCAAAGTAGGCTGAATTTTCTTTACAGCCAGTTGCCTACTTGTAGCAATACGTGTGTAAATAAATAGAATATTGCTATTGATTTTTAACTATTGCCATTTCCCTCAAACTGCCAGTTATGCTGCATAAAGCATAACTCTTTCTCTCATGGAGCTTTCTCTGTTACTTGTGACTCAAGATGTGGAGGTGGGTGGGCTGAGAACTGGTTAGCAAGATTTTGTAATCCATTCCATGTCCTGTGCTGGTTTGCAGGCAGTGAAGTAATGGGGCAGTGAGAAGAGGAGAGAACCTGTACTTAGGGATGCTGGAGCTTGGCTCAGTGGCGATGGTGGCTGTGTGCTTGGTCCATAAGCTGCACTGGGCCACTGGATGGGAGTTCTGATCTGGATGGTGAAGTTCACTTGCCAGTCCCTTGGATATGGGCTGTGCACAAGGAAAAATGGCTGTAGATGTAACACTGATCTTAACTGACATGTTCGTTGTTATCCAGCATTATTAATAAATTGTGCGAGGCTTAAAAATATTACCGGAAACCCTTTGAAATAACCACCTGTAGTGATGAATACAAAATTAAATGCTGTTTGATTATCATATTTCATTCAGCTCCAGCCAGCCAAGATTCTAGGAAATCTGAAAGCTTTTTCCACTGCAATGGGAGCCTGCACTGAGAAAGATTACTTGCCTTTTAGCACTGGGCTTAGAGGAGGAGGACTGCAAACAGCATCATTCATTGCTGTGTGCCAGGTCATAGAGAAATGTTTCAAGGAGTAGGTGTGTTTTGTGTTTAGTATTTGCTAATGTAACTTGGATTGTGTATTCTGGGTGTCTGTTAGTAAGTTTGGGAGAAGGAGAAAAGTGAGTGTTATCAGGCATAACACAAGCAGTGTGGAACACTGAACAAAATTGTGTTGCTTTGCAAGGGCAATTATTTTTGTTTTAAATGCCATTGGGATTTGCTATCATAATATTTTATGCAGTTTTGGAAGTTACCCACATGAAAATTGTCATCTGTGTTAAATGCTGACAATAATCACTAAGTGAATAATCCTGGAGAGTTTTTAGGTAGTTAATTCCATGATTGCTTTCTTTTGGTGAGTATATGATCTTGGAACTGGTCCTGGAGTGGCACCACCAGGATGCTAAGACTTCGGGAAGCAGTGTGAGGGGAAGTAGTTTAATAGAGCAGCAAGTCAGTAAAATTCTGGTACAGCACTGTGGTACAGCCTCTCATGGGATATTCTTCTAGAGAATTATCAACTAAGTTCCTAGGCTTAAAGTGTAATTGTGCTGGTGATGGGATGTGCATACTGGGTATGGATCTTGTAGGTAATGAATTTTGACATCTGTGATCACTTAATGAGCAGTAGCGTTGGTAAGCCCTACAGGGAGAGACCACTCCACTTTATCTTCTCTAGTCAGCTCTTCAGGATGATCTGCACTAGCCCCAGAAAGCTGACTGGTGTGAGAGTCCATAGCAGCCCTTGTTTGGCTAATTCCAAACACTTCAGCTGTCTGCCATCTACTACTACTGATATTCTCCACTGTAATATAAATTCTAGATTGGCAAACTGTCCAATCAGTTTGCTTACAAACCTGGCAAATCATGTGATTGTGTAGGTTTGGTATCCCTCAGAGGACACTTTGGGGCTAATCCAGTTGGCATCTGGTGACCCCCAGGGATCAGTACTGGGCCCAGTCGTATTCAACATCTTTATTGATGACCTGAATGCGAGGATTGAGACCACCCTTAGGAAGTTTGCAGATGACACCAAGTTGAGGGGGAGTGTCCAACTGCTGGAGCGTAGGAAGAAGCTGCAGGGGGACCTGGACAGGCTGGGTCGATGGGCCAAGGCCAACGGCATGAAATTCAACAAGACCAAGTGCAGGACCCTGCACTTTGGCCACAATAACCCCAGGCAGCGCTACAGGCTGCGGGAAGAGTGGCTGGAGAGCGGCCCGGCAGAGAGGGACCTGGGAGTACTGGTGGACAGCTGGTTGAACATGAGCCAGCAGTGTGCCCAGGTGGCCTGGAAGGCCAATGGCATCCTGGCTTGTATCAGGAATAGTGTGGCCAGCAGGAGTAGGGATGTCATTCTCCCCCTGCACACAGTACTCAAGGTGAGGCCTCACCTTGAGTACTGTGTGCAGTTCTGGGCCCCTCACTTCAAGAAGGATGTTGAGGTGCTGGAGCAGGCCCAGAGGAGAGCAACGAGGCTGGTGAAGGGACTAGAGGGAAAGTCTTGTAGGGATAGGCTGAGGGAGCTGTGGTTGTTTAGCCTGGAGAAGAGGAGACTCAGGGGGGACCTCATCACTCTCTACAACTACCTGAAGGGAGGTTGTAGTCAGGTGGGGGCTGGGCTCTTCTCCCAGGCAACTAGGGACAAGACGAGAGGGCACAGCCTGAAGCTGCGCCATGGGAGGTTTAGGTTGGATATTAGGAAGTACTTCCTCATGGAGAGGGTGATTAGACATTGGAATGGACTTCCCAGTGAAGTGGTGGAGGCACAGTCCCTGGATGTGTTCAAGGAAAGGCTGGATGTGGCTCTTAGTGACATGGTCTAGCTGATGTGGTGGTGTTGGTCATAGGCTGGACTTGATGATCTTAAAGGTCTTTTCCAGCCTTGGTGATTCTGTGATTCTGTAATTTAAATCTCTTGACTCCCAAGATGAGGTAAAATTTCTTTCCTTTTCTGGTGTTCAAAAGGAGATTATTTCTTTGCTTTTTTTTCCTAGAAAGAAAGAAGCTGGGTTTGCAGTCTGATTTGGTCATATCTCAACTGAGAAGTTTTTTGTGGTCTGTGCTGTTGCAGAATATCAAGCTCAAAAGATGTCAAGAGCTAGTGCTTAGAGCAGTACAGATCCTGGAATCCTAACTTTGAGGGAAATTCTGCTTTAAGGATACAGCAACAAAAATATTTTGTGCCAGCGTGAAATAAAACACCCACCCACAAAAGTCAATTGCTTATGAAGCAAAGTTCTGAAAGCTTACATTTTGAACTAAAATGCTATGTTCAGATTTTGACACCTCACCCTTTCTCATTTTATGTTATGTAACAAGACATTTTCAGGTAAGATGTTAAAATGTTTAATCCAAAAAAGAGTAAAAATTGTGCTTTTAGCATTTGGTAATATGTTTTCATCAAAGATAACATTCTGCTGTAAAGGACTTGTAGCTGATGTGGTGGTGTTAGGTCATAGGCTGGACTTGATGATCTTAAAGGTCTTTTCCAGCCCTGGTGATTCTGTGATTCTGTGACAGCTTTCCATTACAGTGGCTCCAGCTAACTTTGTTACTGGAGATCTTCCTGGGAACATGCCGCCAGCCATCTCTGCAGCTTACTCCCTGGCTGAGCTGCAGGTTGCCAAGCTGGTTTAGGGAGCTGAGGAGCCAACGTACATTTCTAAGCCATACATTTTCCATCTACCTCTTTAGGGATTATAGGAATTCTTACTTTCCTCTGTCAGATACTCCCTACTATGCTTCTTTGTCCCTATCTCTCACAGCTGCAGTGTCTTACCTCCATCAAAAATACCTCCTTGACCCACCCAAATACCATCTGATATTCCATCATTGGCTAAAACTTGTGAAAATTGCTTATATTTTGGCCTCCTTCAGCTACATTCTACGAGATTTAACTAAGCAAACTGTCTTGGTGGCTGCTTTGAGTAGTGGCAGGATCCAGAGGTTGGATTCCCTTTTTTACAAACCTGGGTGACCGATCAGGTTTGGTTTTGTGGTGCTTTTTTTTTAATATTGTGCCACTGATACTTTTGGAAGTTGGCTGCATTCAGAGCTGGGATTGCTGCAGTTGGTAAATTCCTGGGGACAGTGTGTATAGCCTGCTGACCAAGAGATCTTACCTCCTTGAAGGAGGTGCTTCCTCCTGGCTCACTGATGCTGCCCGTTTCCCAGTTCAGTGAGTTGCTGTCTGTGGAGGGATGGGATTTTCTCAGGAAAGGAAGATGCCAAGGGTTCAGAGCCAGGTGGGAGCTGAGCAGAACGATCAGCTGCACTCAAGCACTTTCCACTGAGAGGAGAGAGCTTTCAGCTGCCTGTTGAGCCCCAAATCTACCTCAGGCAGAAGCAAGGAGCTATAGTGGATCTGCTGATTGATGGCGTGTTGTGCCAGGGAGGTGGCTGCCCAGTGCAGCAACTTATCATTTTGGAGATACCAGGACCAAAGGAGAGTAGTGAGACCCATGAGATCCAGGTCAACCAGCCATGGTGTCCAGCTTCTACAAACTGTGGGCACTGTGAAATTCAGACCCATACCCCTCCATCTTTTCTTCTTGCCCCACTTGTCCTGGAAAATGATAGACATCTGGGGTGAGGGCAAAGGGGGCGAGATTGAGCCTTCTAAAGTTCAGTAGTTGGTCTCTGCTGCTGTGGGGAAACAGGCACCCTGTAATGGTCACCCGAGGTGGTGACAGCGTCAGCTGCTGCTTATCTAACTACAACTAATTTACCCGCCCCTAAATAGTTCTAGAATTTTTTTTGTGTTATGTAGAAACTTGATGGGGTAATAACAACTGAATATGGTTACAATATAAAAAATTACTGTTGCAGAATAAATATTTCATTGCTTATCATGGATCTGAACAGTAAATTCAGTAAATCCTTCTGTAAGTGATAATCTGGCTGCTGATTCTAGGCCCAGTTTGCAACAAAAAATGCAGATTGTTCAGTATATTAATGTATAGTTTGCAGAACTGCTACCAAATTCTTCTCCTGCAACGTTTGGTATTGATGTTGAAAATATTGTTTGTCCGTGTGCTAGCAGCTGTGACAACAGTGAAATGGTTGAGTTAGTGCTACACCTGAGATTGTTTATTTTGGGTATGCATACAACTCAGAAGTTGACTGCTTGCCTTTTTTTCCATATTCCTCTATGTAACTAATCCTATCGCTGTTGCAAAGTGGTGGCTGACCTCGCAGGATTAGTTTTGTGATGTATGTAGAGTTTTGAGTGCACTGAGTTATACTTTTCACAACAGCTGTGCCATGGAAAGTTGATGTATTGCAAAGTACTTGTTACATAAAATAATTCCTGAGCATTAGATCTAGGGATTAATGCCATAGATTATTGGGGTGGGGGCATTGGATTACTTATCAATAAATACTTGTGGTATTTACATGCTGTTTGTCTCAGCAAAGTGGTTCTCAAACTATCTTATTTATCTAGTCCTGCAGTAACTTTGGAAGGTGCAATTAGATCAGCTGGAGATGAGGAGGCATGCAGTCACCCAAAGGAAGAATGCTGCTGTTTGCTGACAACAGCAGCAGTCAGAACAGCTGGTTCTTCATCTACAGTCCCCATCAGTCAGTCATGACATCAGAAATAACTGTTAGGCACCACTGTGCCCTCTGCTCACTTGTAGCTGTTCAGATGGGTACCTGTCCACTGGCAAAGTTTGGGAAGTCTAATAGTTCCCTGAAAAACTGGAGGAGAAAGGCTTTTGTTTAGTCACTCTGAGATTATTGTGGTTAAGTGAGACAAGGTGCTGCTTTCCGAAGAGGTTCAGGGACACTGTGAAACAGACCTCATCCTGCTCCAGCCCAGTGGGTCTGCCTGGGGCAGGGCAAGTGTCAGTCAGGAGGGGAGGAGTGGGGGCACGGCCCGGCAGGGCAAAGGGCTCAAACCACAGGTCTGCGTGCGAAGGACGTCACATGCTTTGCTGCAGGGTGTTGTCAGCATCCAGGTTGTAACCTAGAAATTAATGGCACTTGGTGGGAATTTGTCAGGAAGCTGGCTGTACAGCCAGTGCTGCCAAAGGCCATGTGTGAAGGAGCAATGTGTGAGGAGTGCACATGAGTGCATTTTATTTCACAAACCCTTTAGACACTTCTGAACTGATGACAGATCCTGCTCAGATTCTGCAGGTAGTGGAAAACCATGGCATCTATGGCAAATGTTGGACAATCAAGATGTAAGGGTTTATTTGTGTGTATAAGCTCACAGCAGGGGTGGCTGTGTGAGCATAGCTATAATACAATGTCATTGCAATCTTTAATCTTTCTCTGATGAGCTTTTGGATGTGGAAACAACCTGAGATAAAAAGTTGTGCTGTTAGATTGCATGCATAGTCTTTCGCACTTGTCAAGCTTAGCACTGCCTCCTCTTTTATCCTTCTGGGGATTACACTTCAATACAAGTAGCTGTGCTGTTCTTTTTCATAATGAAATCTAATGAAATGCCTTTTTTACCATTGTGAACTTGCAAGAGGGTTAATGGGGCTTTACTGAAAATGTCCAACAGGGTACATGGCCTTTAAGTAACACAGATGCATTTTATCTCTGCATATGACACATGCTGAATGTTCTTCACTTGAGCTAGTCTTTGAAGAAAAGATTTCCTGGATACTGAAGATCAAATGGAAGATAACAGCTGCTTGGGATAATTAGTTCTAGGAATAGACCGATTTATGGAGCATCAGGCAGTGTTAGCAGCTATGTTTCTGCAGCTTTGTGAGATAAGCTTGACATTTAAAAACAAAACTCTAGAAAAGTGAGCTGTGAACTTAGTCTGTTTGGATCAATAGTCCTGCTTATAATTCTATGCTGGGGCTTCTCTGGATGAAAAGTTAAATGAGAACCTTGAATTTTAAAATGCTTTAATCCTTGAACCTGCCAATAACCTGAATTTAACTTACGGAGCAGTAAATGAGTTTTACTCACACACCCTTGAAATTTGCCAAGAAAGCAAAGTCGATGTTACATCATCTTACTAGAACACTTTCTAAAAAGAAAGTGACACAAACCTGTCATTTATATTTCTTTCTTAAAAATTGGAAACCTCTTGCTATGTTTTGCCTAAAATGATAGCAACCCGGTACTGGTCGATGTTTTCTCTGCCATCCATACAATACATAAGGCCAAAATACAGAGCATGAACAGTTTTTGGTTCCTGGCTTGGAGTACACATTGTTGATAGCTAACAGTTTAGTGTGGGATTTTGGTTTTTTTCTCAATATGTTACTGCTAATTTCTGATCTCATCCAGTGGTCACTGAAAGCAATAGCTATTGGATCTTAGATCCTGAAATGTCTGATTACCCCCTCTCTCTGACCTTCTTTAGTCTCAGCAATGTACACAGCTGATTTGAGGAATTAAATATTTATAGTATTGTCTAGAGAAGCCCAGTGAAGTCAGGAACCTAATGAGCTGATCACTGGACTTGGTACCAGGCTCTCTGAAAAACAAACTTTTAATGAGACAAGACCACTTGAAGCCTGGTAGAGGAAGCACATGTTCAGAGGAATTAAGTGAGTTGTCCCAAGCTACACAGTAGTAAATAAACAATCAGAGCTTTGCTGTTATCAGAACTCACGCTTTTTGCATGGTGTTATACACTGACAGCCAGCTGAACATGAGCTGGCAGTGTGCTCAGGTGGCCAAGAAGGCCAACACCATCCTGGCCTGCATCAGGAATAGTGTGACCAGCAGGACCAGGGAGGTAATCCGGCCCCTCTACTCAGCCTTGGTGAGGCCGCACCTCCAGCACTGTCTGCAGTTTTGGGCACTGCAGTATAGGAAGGACATCAAGGTGCTGCAGAGGGTGCAGAGAAGGGCAACTAGGCTGATTAGGGGTCTGGAGAACAGGTCTTATGGGGAGAGGTTGAGGCAGCTGGGGCTGTTCAGCCTGGAGAAGAGGAGGCTGAGGGGAGACCTCATTGCTCTCTACAACTACCTGAGAGGACATTGTAATGAGGTAGGTGGGTGTTGGCCTCTTCTCTCTAGTGACTAGTGATAGGGCAAGAGGAAATGGGGTCAAGTTGCACCAGGGGAGGTTCAGGCTGGATATTAGAAAAAAATTCTTCACAGAAAGAGTGGTGAGGCATTGGAACAGGCTGCCCAGGGAGGTGGTGGAGGCACCATCCCTGGAGGTGTTCAAAAAACAGGTAGACGTGGTGTTTCGGGAGATGGTTTAGTGGTTAGGGGTTGTAGGGCGAACGGCTGGACTTGATGATCTTGAAGGTCTTTTCCAAACTTTATGATTCTGTGTTCAAAATCAATTTTAATGGTTCAAGGCTTCAGTATTAAACGAGTCTTTGATTAATCCTAAACACATTCAGTTCAATAAACTTGTCCTGTGAGAGTGAGTTATGAACTGAAACTTTGTTATTTAACTGTTGAGTAAGAAAGCTTGGAATAATGTTGTCATGACTGATAACTGTTTTATCCTCTTCATCTTACTCATGAGCTTCAGCAAAAAACCTTTTTGCGTCCAACTTGCTTAAATGACTAACATACATACTTTTTTTCAGGAAGGGGAGGTGGTAGTCTGAGGTTTGTTTGCTTTGTTAGCTGCTTCCTTTTCCAACACTTGCAGAATGGGCTCTGTGAAGCTGTGGCCCACATGAGAGATGAAGGGAACTTTGTGAACTGGAGGATTTGGGGTTGCGATAGCTTCATGTACACACAAAACTTCATGGAAAAGTTGTCATTTCTTCACAGAACTTAGTGGCACCTGCAAATGGAAGCCAATGTACACGTGATCAAAGAACTTGAGTGGTGGTGGAGGACTTCTGTATTGACTGATCATGACTGTGGTGCTGAGAGCTCTACAGGGCTTATATTGGCTTCTCTTGGCATGAACCCCATTCCCCTCCCCAAGTCCAGAAAGGGTTTTGTTTCTGTTCCTGTGTGACAGAGCTCTGTCCACAGAGGCCATGTGTACTGGAAGAGGAAAGATCCCTGATGGAAGCAGGACTCTTATCCTTAGGAATTGCAGGAACAGCTGTCTCTTTGCATATCTAATGAAAGCCTTGCACAGCCTGAGCCTAGTCTTTGATCAATGTCCTTAGTATTACTGCAAATAAGTACTCAGCAACATATAAAAACTTAAGTATAAACGCAGTCCCATTCCCATAGTGTTTCCTGAAGCAAAGGCATTTTGTGGTTAGTAATTTTTTTAACTTTGGCAATTACTTTTAAATCTAAGATCTCTGAAAGTGTTCTTTCTGTGGATAAATCTTGTCTTGGGGACACAGGGTGGTTTTTCTTTTGTTAATTATGTTGGGGGAATTAAAATCTTGCTGTTTCTGAAATAGCAGCTGAGATCAATGAAGCCAGCAATGCACACTGTAAAATCCAATTTCTATGCTATGTGCAAGTAATAAGATTCTAACAGAGAAAGAGCAGCTCAGTTTTAGAGCTGGCAGCCTGAAATCTGCTATGACCTCCATTCTTCAGCAAATATTATCGTAAGCATGCCTACAAATCATACCTGTCAGAATTTTTTTTCATATATTGCATTAGTTTTTCTGCTGACTTGGTGATTTGTTTTTTAAAATGATCATGTAGCATTTAAGCAGGATTCTGGGGTGTGAATACTGGCCAAGATATGCATTTACTTCATATAGTTCAGCAAGGTTAGGGGACATTTCTTAATTTTTATAGTTACGCTTTTCAGCAATATTTTTATGTAGACCTCTTCAACGATTTTTCTTCTTGATATATTCCTTACCAAAATAATATTTTTAATTCTGTGCTTCAGTAGAGACAGTTAATTTCTCTTACAAAAAAAAAAAGGTATTGGCTTTCTGAGACCTCAATTCATTACTTTGTGTTTAATTTAAAAGGTTTTCTCTCTATATTTTATCTAGCATGTAAGCATTGCTATGGCTTTTATTCTAGTTGTTAACTCTAGACTTTGTTGCTCATTACTACAGCAGTTAAAATATATTGTTACTTTAGCAGTCCTTGCATGACATGTATTTTACTTTGCTCATGAGATGCAACTATCTGCTTAATGTAATTGCATATGATCTGCTTTGCTGTTATAGTTGGCACATGAGGGTGACAAGTAAAATAAATTTACTCTCCCTCTCCCCCCAATTTCTGTTATTTTCTTCATCAGGCCAAGAGAGATCACTGTGCTTCTCAAATGGCAATTACAACTTTAGAGTGTATTTATACAGCTGAATCAAATTAGAAGGAAATAATAAGAAACCTGTTTTTTTAATTCACCCCTTCCTCCCCAATTTCACAACATAAGATCATCCTCTTTTCTATAATTTTTCTCTGATTAAGAGAAGTTCTGCTTCTTGTTGGAAGGTTTTGAGACGTAGAAAGCTTCTGCCAACTCTTTTTCTGCTGGGTGTACTCTTGTCCTTTTGAAAGACAATATATGATGTACAAAGAATTAAATGTAGCAGTGGACTTCAGCTTGCAATTAATACACCTACATTTTAGTGTTTGTACACAGGTTTTCATGAGTGCTAGATGCCTATGCTTCCCTTTTGGCCATTGTAGATCTAGTCAATGTCTTGCTCTTATTGCTTTAATATCCAAGGCTCTTCACAACCTACTCTTCTCTCTTGTCACATCCTTGTAATTTCTCATGCAGTATTCAAGGTTAGCTCTTGCCTCCTACCTCCATCCCACACTTTGTTTTAAAACAAGCACCTTCTCAGTTTTCCCCCATGTTGGTATTTCCTCGTAGGTGTTTAACCATGTTGAACTTGAGTTGATGATTAAAACCTAATCTCCCAGCTCTCTTCTTGACCTTATGCCTTCGTGTGGGTCCCTTGGTACTCATCTTTGCCATGAAGCTTACAGAAACACAATGGCAGCTCTTGTATTAAGACAACTGTCCACCATGCTTTCCAACATCATCTCACTGTCTCCTTAAGCTCCTGCATATGCTAATGTGTTTTCTTTTCTCTCATTTCTTTCTTTTAAAGCAGGCAGTCTGGCTTTTTTGCTGTCCTTGTACAGCACCTACTGCAATAATGCTACAGCCCAGAATTAGGATTTATGAGCACAGCAGTGAATACAAATAGCTTTAATAGAATATCAGTTGTGCAAATTTGTTGTCCTCTGTTACTCGTATAACAAGAGGAGCTAACTGACTTCTGTCTTGTGATCAAGCAATATTATATTTAAGCCCCTTTTTGTTTTTTGGTATGGATAATTCCGTGTTAAATCTCAGCCTTATCCTTTTAGTGCAGCCATTGAACCCTATGTTAAGATAAAGGTTTCTACATTTGCATCTGTTTTGTAATGTCAGAGTATATATACTTATTTATTTATCTATCTATCTATTTATTTATTTATTTTAGTTGGTTTCTACTTTTCAGGAATTCTTTCAATTCTCTCCTGGTAGGTTCTGGGAACAGTCAATTCCCAGTGATGGGCCTGGAGTGAAATAGGCCACCCCTTGTACACAGCCTATTGGCAGTGGTTGCTGTCACTGGTGTGCTCAGAGTTGGTGAATTACCAGCAAATTTAATTCTTCTATCCTCAAACCCAGTTTGATCTAGGAACTCCGGATGCTGCAGAATGCTACCTTTATAATGGTGAAATGGTGAGAGTTGGTGTGTGATGTAAAGCATTTAAGTATTAACGTGTTCCTGGCTTTCGATGTGACTGTGTTGTAGAAACAGGTTTAAGAAAAGCTTGTAGCTTACTGCTGAGTGCTTTCCTAAAGAACTCAGGAAAATAGGGGTTTCGTGCTCTACTGGGTTGAGTGGAGGTCTAGGAGATGAGTACATCGGTTCTGCTGTTGCTGGCCTTAGCTTTGGTACTCTACAGATGTCAAGCCTTTCTGCAACTCCCTCATTCATGGAAACAGCTATTAATGAATGGAGAGAGGTTATAGACAGGTTCAAGGGGGTTACAGGCACATCTGTGCTTCTGTTTTAGCAACCTGTGATGCTTTTGAGGGCTCTCATATTCTCACCTAAGTGATCCCATTGCATGAGCATCTTGTGCCACTGAGAACAACCTATGAATTGAGGGACTGCACTTATTGAGGGGCTGAGCCTTACCTGCACTTATTCACTGCCTATGAATGTAGTGCCACCTTAGATGGGAAACTGGTCATGACAGCTCCACCCCTTTGTGCTGTAAACTGCTAGAAACTGGTTTCATAACTGATTTACAGATGCCTTCCTTACAGGTGTGTGATATTTCAAGTGTTTTCATTGATGCTGGAAAAGTTTGGCATACTTCTCAGGGTGTATCATATCTGCCAAAAAGCCAAGAAGCAATATAGTTATTAATATTATTCACCTTGTAAATGCACTTACTATACTTATTAGGTGTAACTGTTCAACACTCCCAAAAGATAAATTACAACACACATTTGTGGGCAGGTGGTGTTGGGGTCAAGAAGACCTGGCTCTATTGAAGGGACCTGTATTTTTTTCTCTTTTCTTATCAATCCTATCCTAGTGTATGCACATGTGCAGTATGGAAGGCAGGAGTGGATAGTGTGTATGGGAGGGAAGTGGGAGAACGACAAAGAAAACTACTAAAGATGATAATGAAGAATCTTGAGAATGAAGTTCTCTCTTGGTTGAATCCTGATTGTGATAAGCTGAAGGATGATGTATATGCAGTTGTGAGCTTCTTACAGGAGTAATAGGCTTGTAGATTAATTTCCTGTTGAAAGATACACACTACACAAAGCAGTGCTGTTTTAATGGTGTTCTCTAGATCAGTCCTCGATAGATATGGCAAAACAATGTGCAGGGAATATTCTCTTTCAGACATTTTAGCTATAAACAAAGTCCCACGACCAGAGAGCGCTCTCTGGTAAGAGAATTCTCCAGATCCTCTGTCTTAAACCCTCAAATAACAAATGGGCTGTTTAAGGGCTTTCTTCAAAGAGAAGGCTCTTTTTAAGAGTACTTACTGTTTCATCAGTTTTTGAAGGGGGAAATCAGTAAGAAGGTTATGAGCCTGAAGTCTAAAGGAAGAGGAAGCACTGGACTGAAATTGAGCTTGTTTGGATTTGTTTCTTGGCTCTGTTGCATGCTTCCTGAGACTAATCATTTGAATCTTAGTTCTTTGTTTCTGAAAATCATAGATGTTATTTCCCGTCCATTGTGTAGTTTAGATTTGCACTGAATACCTTGGTAGGCAAAGATTGGCTCTGCTGTTTTTGTCCGTGATACCTAATATAGGACATAGTGAGGTCCTGACCCCTTTTGTGACATTTATGTACAGTGATACAAATGATGACTAATGCAATGGAAAAGTTTAAAATATTCATGCTGTGTTGATGAGACACACTGGTGTGTCAACACACTGCACCATTTTCCTGAGCCCTACTTGTTGAAAGTGAGTAAAATGAACCTTCTCTTGGCACAAACACAGTAGCAAAACTTCATTTTTGTATTGGTTCTGGAACCATCCCTTGTCCAGTAAAAACAACCCTGGATTGCTTGTCTGAGAGCAGAAACCACCTTGGTGACAGCACTCAATCTGTTAGTCCGAAGTCATATTTCTTCTTCTGTGTAACACTGATCTGTTCACTCCTACCCATAGACTCCCTCCTCATGTGCCCATGCAACAGTGGATATGCAAAACAGTGCTACTCTGTGCTTGGTGGTCCACACAGTGGTTACAGCTAGCTGGTAGATCAGAGCATCTGCTTTCCTGCAGTGTCTGAGGTCAGTAACGCAGCATGTAGAGCAGCACTTGCAATGCAGGAGGTGATGCTCTACTGGCAGGATGACGTGGGAGGAGTGCTGGCCTGTGCCACCTTCAGTGTCAAAGATCCAACAAGCCAGAGGCCTCTTTTCAAGCTGTCAGAGGTGGCTTCTACTTGTGAGTTGGAGGGTGTAAAAATCCACGTGAGTCATGCTTGTTTTTAGGCTTTTAGGATCAAGCAGAAGGAAGTGGGACTAGTTTTGGCAGAGGGGATGTTTAATAACAGAACATATATAGAAATTAGTAGGATAGGAATTTTGTGCTCCAGTGGTGAAGGTGTTTAATGGGCTAAACGTATTTAAAATAGTTTTGCCTCCTGGGAGATCTCAAACTGCCTTATCTTTTCTTCCTTCCAGAGTGGACACATTTAATTCCATGTGCTTTCTTTTATACTCTACAATTTGTGTGTAAAAAAGTGAAATCTTTCCTCATTTGAAGCTCATGATGAACTAGAATGCACATCAGAATGTGTTTATACAGATTTAAAATGTCTTGGTTTGCTAACTTCTGTGGAGCTATTTGAAGCCAAGCAGTAATGGGGTTACCTTTGCTGGTTACATTTTCAGGGTTCTTAAAGGTAGTATATGGAACTCTGGGGCTTCGCAGAACATGGCATTATAATGTGATCAATACAATAGGTTTTTCCTCTTGGTTGCAATACCTTTTTTCTCCCCATCCATGATATATCTTTTTTTTTTTATACCTGCTGTATTAGCAGCTGGTGCAGTGATGCTGCCTAAACATAATTTCTAAAATGCTTTGGGATGAAACATATTACAGGATTCTCATACAATATATTTATTACAATTTCTTTTTATGGGCATGTGTTGCTTTAAGTATTTTTGCTGACATAGGTGCCCATAAGCAGGGCAAGCAAGCTTTCTCCCCAAACTTTCACGTTTTTACTGGGATATGATGCAAATCAGAATTACAAGAGTTAGGTATGTTTTTCTGCGAAATAAAGGGGAAGATGTGAAGTTCATAAAATACAGTGATCCACCTGAAGATGTCTCACCATTTTTAGTCTTTTGATTACATTCAGTCTTCTTTGCACACAACAGAAGACAGCCAATGAAGTGTGCTTTCCAGTAATTTTGGATTTGGGTAGTTAAAGCTTCATGTGAACAAATGCGTCTTTTTCTTTAAAAGCAATATTGGTTTGTGGCCCCATTTCTGCTGTTGTTCCTGTCTCTGCCCCATCTGCTTGTGTTCATTCTTCCTTCCTAGCTGCCTTTTACCTCCCTGTCTCAATGCAGACAGAAGAGAAGTGGGCTGATGAACGGTGAGGCTTAAGGTCAATGGAGTTGGTTTCTCTGTTAAAACCTGGCAGTGATCATAGGATTGATCACCATAAGGCTGATCGTAACAGTCAAGCAAATTATAGGTATGAACTAGTATTTCTTATGAAGGATGCTTTGGCCTTAAAAAGACACAGTTAGCTGGTGGTGGTAAGACTGCAAACAGATACCAAATGAGGAGTTAAGTTTTTTTTCAGAAAGTGACTCTTTTGTGTGTGTGTCGGGGAAAGCAAAGTCTCAGGTTGACTATTACGAAATATCCAAAGCTGAAATATCTGGGCTAGCCAAAATGCTTTGATCTTTTTTTTTCTTCCCCAAATCCTTTGAGAATCATCTGTCTTGTCACTAATTGCAGGTGAGGACTTGTAGATATGGCCAGACCTCTCTGCATTGGTGGATCAAACTAGATTAATGATGGTTGGTGGTATCTTTGAGTTCAAATTTGTTGCATTTTCACCAACTTGGAACTATGGTGATTTGTCTGAAATGCCCCTGTCATCGAAGACTCTTAGGTGGTGAATATGGCAAATTTATACAAGCTGCTGACATACAGTGTCATGCTTAGATGTCTGCATGTCCAGGGAGTGGTGCAGAACATGTCTTGCCACAGGCAAATTAGACGCTTTGTCCGACTGGTGGTCAAAACCCAATGCCATCCCCTTTTCTAGAAGCCAGGCTCTTAAGATATGTATATATATGCTTAATGGGAGGTTTTGTCTCTAAAATCCATTTGTGCTAATGATCCAGTGAGCCATCAAATCCATTAGTATGGCTTGGCTTCTTCATTTTGTCTCCTGAAGTTAATTTTTGCATTTTTTTTCTTTAGTGATATTGCATTAATTGGCTGGCATACAGGAAAGTACCTTAATCATATGCTGGGCCTTAGAAGTAGCCACATCCCAAGTCACAGAATTATTGTCCTGATTGCTTCAAGTTTTCTTATAGAGTGACAAGATGACAAGTAGGAGAAATAGCAGTAATGAGGACATAGAGTTCTCACTTCAAGAGCTGGTTATCCTCATCAGTTAAATACTGATGTCTTTCGTAGAGATGATTTGTAATTGTTCAAAAATAAAAGGTAACATACAACTATGTTCAGTTCAGTAGGATGACTCACTGTGTGAATAACGAGTGGTTTCTAAAACTTTGGCAATGGCTCCTGAGACTTTGGGCAACAGCATGTGGTGTTGGGTTAGCCAGTCTTGAAATGATCTAAGAACGATGTGGTGCTATTTGCGTATGGTGCTTAAGGAAGGGGAGTATAATATTGGAGAGATTACATGGTTATTTCTGTATCTAAATGTTTCTGTTACAGTCCAGTTGGTACAATCTGTACACCTAGGGGTATTAATTCATTTCAAATTTGATGCCTTAACCACTAAGTCATCATCTCCAGCTGGCACTGAAATAAAATGATTTGCATCATCTACATCAGCAGGGAAGTGTCACCTTTGTTAAAAAAAGAACCACCAACACACAGACTTAATTATCTATTCAGAGTGCAAGCTAGCAGCTCAAATGCGGTGACTTTTTTCCAAGACTGAACCAGATATTTAAAGAGGCATGATCAAAATCATGCTTCTCTGAAAAATGGACAGGAACTTCTAAAGATAGCTGTAACTGATATTTTAAAAAGCCTTGTTTCTGTTTTGTATTGTGTATCTTTCATATAATTGACTTCACTGTTGCTGGTTTTCTCCTACCTTTGTATTGTGGCTGAGAAAAATATCCTTTTAATAAAGGAGCAAATTGTTGTTTCAAAGCTACAGACATTGGCCAGTAGGTTCAGACCTTTTGGTTAGCTTGGTCTTTTAGCTCGACTAATGTTGTGTGATAAATCTACTCGCCTTCCACAGAAATGCTGAGTGGTTTAGATCATAAAAGCTGTCATTATTTCAAATACTTTTCCTTCTTGTCAGTCAAACCGCTAGTTTGAAATTCTTATCAAACCATTTAAAGATGCTGTTAGGTCAATTGCACTGGAAAATGTATCTAATAACATGCTGTTGAATAGCTTCTAACTATTTAGTGCATGGCATGTCATTAGTAATGAGTGCAGTTGCAGTTTCGATTCACAGAAAATGCTGTTTCTATAGTTGAGGATGTTTAAAGTCTCTCTGCTGGGAGAGTCAAACACAAACTGCACACTCCCCTTGCTCTTGCTGCTGCTAGGGCTGTCCTTGACCCCAGCCTGCCCTCAGGACCTGACTCCAGCCCATCCTGCCATGGAGTTGGAGATGCTGTTACATCCATCACTCTCCCCATGTGCCATGGTCTGGTAGCACTTGTCCGCCTCCTTCAAAGGACAGCTTTTTGAAAGGAGCAGCGGGACTATCTATACATGTCCAGCTGTAGGTCAAAATCCAACGTGAGTAATCTCTTTGGATGTTTACCTCCTTTCATTCTCGGCAGAAATTTTGATATTGCCCCCTGTTTGCAGGCGTCAAACGTTATGCGCCAGTACTTCATGTGTGCGGTGATTATGTGCAGCATGGGGCTGTACTGCTGTCCTGGAGCCCTTGGCCGCAGCTCAGCCCCACCACTGCCGCCTGGGCTCCCTTGATGTCTAACCGGAGCTGCTGCTGCTTCCCTTCGCTTGCTGCATCCCAGGTGGTGCTGGAGGAGTAGGAGAGGCCGTTTTTTTCAGACAGTGATGCTAGGATTGTGGGCGTGAACAACTCTTTTATTTTTTTCTCCCCCCCCTTTTTTTTTTTTTTTTCTTCCTTCTTTCTCCTCTCCTTGTCCTCCCTCTTCTTTCCCCCACCTCGACTTTGCTGTCTCTGCACTGCAGATCCCCGCTAGCCAGGAGAGCCGCTGCCGCGCAGCCTGGCCGGGGCAGCCTGCCCCGCCATGCCCCCCGCCCCGCTGCCTTAGGGCAAGCTTTCGGGTTCGGCTGGCAGGGAGCGCCGGGAGGGGCAGCGGTGGGCCGGGGCTGCCATGCGGCAGGACAGGCTGACGGGCTCGCTACGGCGCGGGGGGCGATGCCTGAAGAGGCAGAGCTCGGGCGGCGGCGTGGGCACCATCCTCAGCAACGTCCTCAAGAAGCGCAGCTGCATCTCTCGGACGGCGCCGCGCCTGCTCTGCACTTTGGAGCCAGGTAACCCGCTCCCCCGCACTGGGCGGCCGGGCGGCGGCTGCACTCCCGTAAGCGGCTTAGCGGGGAGGGGGGAGCAGCGGGGCCCGGCCCGCCGCCTGCCCGCGGAGGCGGCTTGGCGAGGAGGACGCGGCCGGAGGGCGATGAGGGCCGCGGGTAGGCGCGGCGTGGGGGGGTAGCGGGGGCTGCGCCCCGGGGGCGGCGGCCGGCACACGGCACCGGCCCGAGGCAAATGGCCGCGCCGTGTCGGCTGCGGCGCGGGCAGCCTCGGCGGGGCCCGGCCTGTGTAAGGTACCGTGGTCGCGGCCTGAGGCGCGGCGGGGAGTGCGGAGCGGAGCGCGGCGGCCGAGGCGGCGAGGGTCCCGCTCGGGGACGGGGAGCGGGACCTGCGAGGCCGCCCCGGGCTGGGAAGCGGGCGGAGGCAGGTGTAAGGCAGGCCCGGCGGAGGGGCGAGGCCCACCCCCGGCGGGAGGCCGCAGGCGTCCGCGGGCCCCGCAGGGGGGCAGACCGCTGCCCCCTTTAGCGGGGGGCTCCTTCTGCTGTCCGGAGCTGGCGGATCACGGTTCTGCGCTTCAGCTCTCCTGTTCCGTTTCACCAATTCTCCCGCCCGGCGGTTGCCGCCTCGTAGCGCTTTTGTGCCGTTTGCCTGTGCCCGGACCCTCCCGTCTGCCTTTCCTCTGCTTTACCCCCGGGGCGCAGCGCCGCCGCTTCCCGCCAGTCTCTCCCGGTCACCCCCCGCATGGCCGAGCCGCCGGGGCCCTGCGGACCCTCTCAGCCGCTCCAGACCTTTCCCGTTGAACCGGTTAATTCTAGACTTCCCGGAGACCCCTCCTCCCGCCCAGTCTTTGTCTGCCGTAGGGTGTTGTCTAAATTTGCAACCGTGCTTTTCCTAAGGGGAAAGGCGTCAGATTTGTGGTTATTTTTTCTGGATCCTGCTTCAGTACCACAATCTCTTAAGGACCAGATGGTCAGCTACCAACGTGTGTTTGCTCCAGGGAACTGGGCTTTCAGCAGAAGCACTGATGGGTGATCGTTACTGAATACTAGATTCTAGTTGTCTGCCATCAAATTTTTGGATCATTTGGTGTTTTTGTAAAGTACTGGAAATTTAAGTTCAATTTACAATGGTAGAGCTGTCACTTGTAGCTAAAATGTTGATCTGTTGCCTAATCCTAGGCATTTGCAAAACATGGAATTTGAAGGTCTACTGAAACATAAGAGGAATGCACAGAAATATGTAAGATTCAGTTTCCCATTACACTAACTGTGTGTGTGTGATGAACGCAATGCTGACTGCTTCTGTGTTTGAGATGAGTTTCAGATGCTTAATAATAAGGTCTCAGATATGTTCTGGTTGGTAGGTTTATGGAGTTGCTGTTATTGAGGAAATTTCCTGACTCATAATTCTTACAGACCCTTGCTCCCACAGTAATCTTCTGATATCCCAGGTTATCTGGATAATGACGTTCTTTTACTTAGGCTCCCACAAAGACCAGGGGAGATGATTGGAAGCGTAACCATAAATGCCATAGTCTTAGCTAGGAAATCCCACTGGATTGGGGTTTCTATATCTTTAATATATAAATAAATACAACAACATCATTCAGGATGCATGCTTTTGTAGAGCAATGGAGACAGAATACCGAGGGAGCCCTTAAAAAGAAGTAAAATCATAGGATCATATAAGCTGAATGAAGGTTCCTTTAAATTTTCTTAGTGTCTGTATCAGCTGTCTGTATTGAGAAGTTTCTGTAGACTGTTGATTTTAGATGTGCTTTGATACATCCCAGTGAGCTCTGGCTCCTAACAAAAGTGATTTTATGCAGAGTTACTCAGAGTGTTGCTTTTATTTCTCATTTTCCAGATTAAAACCTACATTTAGAGATAAATTACAAGGCAAGGCTAAGAACCTTCCTGAAACAAGCAACGATAAGGTGGTAGTTAACATTGCCACTTTTTTCCCCAGGTTTGGACTCCCTCTGCACACAAAGCTGCTTTAGGCATTTTCCTTCGTTTGTTTTCAATAAAATATTTATTGGCTTTCCATTGGAGAGGTTTCCACAGCTGCTTTTAAGTAAAGCCAAAAACCTACAGTGATGTGCTTTTTAAGTTTGAAGCTGTGGCTTTGAAGCTCACATGCATGCATCAGAACAGATAATCTTCCTACACTTTTTCTGGTTTAGTATTTCTGAAAAATTCCCAGAATTTGCCTCATCCTTTTGTATAATATTGGTGAGGAGTGGGGCTTTGATTCCTTCACCCAGGTACTTGGCTGTCCTCAACATTTTTCTCCACTCTTGTGGCTCATTAGGTGGTTGTGTGCTAGATTTTAGTCATGCAGTGGAAGACTGCTAGGGTTTGGGAATCCTGAGGCTGTAATCTTCCCTCTTACAGCCTTTTGTTGTCAGGAGTCATTGTGTATTTCATGTGGAAAAGCTAATTGGTCTGGGTTTTGTGGATTTTTATATTTTTCTATTATTTTAAAAAATAACTTATCTGCATCTGTTTCTGGTGACCTGGTTGCAAGGGCAATGAACAGACCTTCAGAAATTTGACTGGTGCCAAACATACGTACCTTTGCATGTGCTTATATTTGTGGAGCTAATAATTAATGTGTGTTTCCAAAACATTCCTGTGCTTATATTTGAGGAGCTAGTAATTCATGTGTGTTCCCAAAACATTCCTGCTTGCATGAGTTAGTACAATTTTTAGGTGTGAAGCATCAGTTGAAAGTGTATGAACTAGAGGTGATACTTCATATGTCAGATGACACTATAGCCTGGCTGTCTTGATGTTAAAGAGCTGAGTTGTACTGACAGCACCTACAGTCACCAAGAGTGGGAACTACTGCTGCGTATATGGTATATTTCTCCCAGACTGTCCATGCAGAGGAGCTGGGAAGAAAAGTTCCCATAAGGCCCTAAGAGGTCTTTTCTGCAAAGAGCATGTGTTGACATAATGGAAAGGAACGCAGCCCAGAGATGAAGGATTGACAAACATGAGAAAATCCAGGGAAAATATGTGCAGAAGATCTGTGTTATGGTTGGATGGTTGTGGGATACTGAGAGGGAAGAAGCTATAGGGGAGAAGTTTGTGGGGAGAAGACAACTGAAGGAAGAATTAATGGGAGTTGCTGGTAAGAGGTAGCAGGTGAGGGAACTGTAAGGGAGAAGAGATGGTGTATGGAAAGAGCCCTTAAGGAAAGGCTGGTGATGATGCAGGCAAAAGTGGACAGGATGAAAATGATACAACTGAGTGTGTGTGTGTGTGAGGAAGTATGTGCAGGGCTGGGAGATTTCATAGGAAAAGGGTAATGATGGAGATAGGAAGGTTTGGGAAACCATGAGAGGTTGGAAAAGGGACAGGTATTAATTTTCTTGAAGCTCTGAAATCCAAGGACAAATTCAGTGAGGTGGGCAGAAACTGCACATAGCAAGATGATTCTTGTGCCAGAAATAAGTAATGAGCAATGAAGTGCTTCTCCCAGCTTGCTGGCTGCCTTTCTGGCCCGAGAAGCTCCTGGGTGGGTATAGCCTTCCTTGCTCTGTCTCTATTGTTTGTGTTGCAGCTTCTTTCTTCTTGTTTACTTGGCTGTGTTCCTGTTGAGCAAGGTTGTAATATTTTTGTTTTAGGAAAGGTAAATTCTTTAAAATGGATAGGAATGATGAACTGTTCCTGTATGATCTGTGGCTCAGTCCCCATGGCTCTTCCCCTCCCCTGTCAAAAAATGATCACGTAGTTTGATTTTGGGAATATTTCTAACTGGGAACAAATAAGGGGATGCAGACGTCATGGCTTCTATTAGAGGTTACAGAATGTGGCCTGACCTTTCCACACTAAAGACAGTGCACCATGTAATCCATTGTTGCCACATGGTGTTCTCATTTCTAGTAATTTTCACACTTATCATAACTGTTTGCCATGTTTTAATAAATACTCTGGTGGATGGAGGTTCAAGGGTCTCATTTCAGTCCATTTAATCAAGAGAGAGGGGTATCTGGGCCTCTGTGTGAGCTTCATGGTCAGGATGTCGATGGAAATGATACTTCACCTTATTCTGAGGTTATATCTTACTGTGCTTGACCTTTTGCAGACTTGGCTGTCTCTTCTTGAATATTTCTTATGAAACTTGTAAGACAAAGAGTGAAGTTCTCACCAGGATCTCTAAGTCTTAGAAATCTGTGATTTAGTATTTGTCTGTGGAGTTGGAAATGAATACGTGATTATTCTGGAAAGCTATTGCTTCTTTGCTACAAGGCAGTGTTAGATAACTTGTCAACATATGTTACCTTAACAAAAGGAGTTCTTGGTCATTATGTCTTTTTGTATGTATTAGGGTTTTCCAGTACTTACCACTAGATTGCTTGGGAACGAGACTCACTTTTTGGCATTTACAGGAAATGTGATACAATTTCATCTTAGTAGGTTACTGGCATTGTTACATGGCTTTGAATTACTATTAAGAGATCTGCCTATTGGGCGTCCCCACTGAGTGCCATGGAGTTATGGGGAAGAATACTAATAGACATTTACTTCCAGGAATAACTGTTAATCCTTTAATGTTTTTCAAGGCATTTCTATTGTGGTTTGAAGCTTTTATTTTTCTAGATCTGACAAGCATGTCTTTTAAATCTGAAGCGGGGAAATGAAAGTGCCAAGCACCATGTCTCAGTGATGCAATTCTAAAATGCTAAAATTCTAAACAGTACTGAGTTTTGTGTGAATTTTCTTTCTTTCTCTTCCCCCCCCCCCCCACACTAAAGGAGAGGGGGAAGCCTTGAAGGAGAAGGTTTTGTCTTCAAATAAATATTTATCAAGCAGTTAGGTTTTTAAAATTACTTATTGCCACTTCAGTATGCAAATGCTGAAAGGCATATTACATTCCATAACCAGCAAATGCCACTACCGTTTGGGTTTCTGTCAGACTCGCAGGCTTAGTCCTCCAAAGCACTGAGTATTACCGGTGAGTTGGTTGGCATGGATTTTTATATACCTAAACCCTTGCAGGATTAAAATATGTTTGTTTTTTTAATACATGTATACACACATGGGTATTAAAATATATATTAAAAACGTTTGGCTTGATATTCTAGAAATAAAAGAATCTGTAATTTTAAATAGAGAGCAATATTTGGTATTAAATTATGGAGGAAAAATAAAGAAAGGCTCTATTCTTTGTGCCAGAAGCGTTGGGGGGGGGTGGGGTGCGACGCGGCGTTCAGCACCCGAGCTCTGGACAGCGGCACTTGAAGGAGCAGGGGCTTGGAGATGGGATGGAGAGCAAATGACAAGTGTGCCTGTGCTTCCTGTTATGCCACGATTCAGTGTGGGCTAAACCCGAGATCCTACTATTTTATGTAATATTTTATTAGCAGGCATTTTTATAACAATTAAAATAACTTGCTCATATGCCAAAAAAAAAATTAAATCTAAGCTTAAATGAGAACACTGACCGAACGTGCTTTGTATTCTGAGACATTGTAAAAAAACATATATATTCTGAGACTTAACAATTTTAGCACCCCAAACTTAGAAATGAGTTGTGAGTAATTTAATGTCAAAAAGTTGAAATAAAAGGAAGGACACTGTAGATATTTTTTTCTGTGGATGCATACACTAGTTGGCAATATGCAGATCTAGTTTGAAAAATAGTTAACTACATGATTATTAATGAAATTAGTTGTGCCAAACTTCATCATTAAAGAGGGTATTACTTTGTTTTAAAAACATTTTGTCCATGTACTACTTAACATTTGCCTTGAGTTCACTGTGAAGACAGTAATTCAGTTTGAAATATAATTATTGAAACACGTAGCTGAAATCTTGTTCTTATTTCAATTGTGGTTTTGTTTGGTTTTTTGGTGTTCTTTTTTTTGCTTCTAAGCTAGATTGAAATAATGACTATGATTTTTTTTTTCCTTTTTGTTTCTAGGGGTTGATACAAAATTGAAGTTCACTCTTGAACCATCTTTAGGTCAAAATGGTTTTCAGCAGGTAATTTGATTCATTTTTCTCTTGAGGTCTGGGTTCTCTTCAATCAAGGTACTTGTCCTAGTTCAAAAGTGCATCAGTGTCAGCATATTGTTTGCAATTGCATCAAGAGCTGTTTCATTAGTATTTGGAAAATGTAATAGGCTTTCATGGTTTACTCAGATACCTCCTAAGTCTTTGTGTCCTAGAATATTACATTTTTGCTATATTATTAAGTAATGCATCTGCATTTTCCCCGTGGGTGGATTAAGCAGTTGGACTGCAATGTGTGCAGTAAAATGAAATGAATGTGTATGTCTGCAGTGTTGTAAATGTTGTTATACTGTTGCATTAAACTAATAGTGGTTTTTATACATTTTTGGATGCTTTTGCTTTTAGTGGCATGATGCGCTCAAAGCAGTGGCCAGATTGCCAACAGGAATACCAAAAGAATGGCGGAGAAAGGTAGGTAGACCTGTATGCTTTGTGGGACATAGTGCCTGTGGGTTTTTCAGCAGAGAGAGGTGAATGACATCAGAGGTTTTTCACGAATATTTGGAAGTTTTAAGTTATGCTGGGGATTCTTCCTAGTTCATGTTCTTCACTGATAACCTCACAGGGCAGCTTGGAGAGACTGAGGAGACAGGTGAAAATGGTGTTTTCAATAGCTGAGCTCTTTCTGCTTGAGACTTAGGTAACTGATTTTGGTGCAGATGTTGTTGCTTCATTCTGTCAGTCCCAAGGAATTGCGTTGGTGAAGCTGCCTCTGCAGCTGAAGATCAACTGAAAGGAGAGCAAATCTCCAGTGTAGGCTGTCATGCTATGAAGGTGAAGTTGATAGATGCTAGTGCTGACAAGAATGCTTATAGAAGCATTTGATGGGGGAAGGGCAGGCTGCCTAAATTAGGGAAGTTCAGAGTCAGTGATGTAGAATGGTGAGTGTGCCATTAATGAGAAGTTGCACTGAGTTAGTGTTGTAGGAGAAGGTCCAGTAGGATTTTCCTAAACTTATTTTATTGCTTTCTTCAACAACGTTTGAAGTTCCATGGTCTAAATAAAAGCATGTCTGTTCATCTTTTCTATGAAACCGAGTCACACAATCTCTGCTTTAGAAATGCAATTTTAATAAAAAGAATAAAGCTTTATGTAGTTCCATATATTTCTGACGCATCAGATTAATTGCCCTTTTCCTGTTTTCTTTTTGTTATCTTTCTAACTGGAACTGTTCCTCTTTATGAATCAGGGGAGAAGGAAATGGAAGACTTATAGTGGCTTCATTTTCCTTACATCACTATGATTTTACTTTTAATTTGCAACTCCAGTGAATCATTAAATCCATTGAACAGCCTGTTTTCTTTCCTGAAATGTTCTATTCCCACACTCCAGTAAGGCTCTCAGACACTTTTCTCGGGTAAATGAGTGGCAGAGGTCACAGAAACGCAGAATGTTTGAGGTTGGCAGGGACCTCTTGAGTTCGTGTAATCCAACCCCCATGCCCAATCAGAGCCACCTTCAGCCAGTTGCCCAGGACTGTCCAGATGGCTTTTGAATATCTCTGAGAAAGAAGACTCTACAGTCTTGGTGGGCAAGCTCTCTCAGTGCTCTGTCACCCTCACAGTAAAAAAAGTGTTCCTTGATGTTTGAACAGAGCCTCCTGTGTTTCAGTTCGTGCTCATTGTCTCTGTTTCTGTCACTGGGCACCATTGAAAAGAGCCTGGCTCCATCCTCTTTGTACCCTCCCTTCAGGTATTTGTATAAATTGGTAAGATCCCTCATGAGCCTTCTGTTCTCCAGGCTGAACAGTCACAGCAATCTCAGCCTTTCCTCGTGGGAGAGAAGCTTCAGTCCCAAAATCTTCTTAGTCCTTGCTGCACTCTGTTCAGTAGCTCTGTGTCTCTCTCGCACTGGGGAGCCCAGGGCTGGACCCATCACTCCAGGTGTGTCTCACCAGGGCTGAGCAGAGGGGAAGGATCACCTCCCTCCACCTGCTGGGAGCGCTCTGCCTCATGCAGCCCAGGAGGCTGTTGGCCTTCCTTGCCACAAGGGCACATTGCTGCCTCATGGTCAGCTTGGTGTCTACCAGCACCCCCAGCTTCTTCTCTGCAAAGCTGCTTTCCAACTGGGTGGTCCCTAGCATATACTGGTGTCTGGAGTTGTTTGTCTTCAGGTGCAGGACTTTGCACTTCTCCTTGTTGAACCTCATGAGGTTCTTGACAGGCTGAGGAAATGGGCTGACAAGGTGCCCTAGGACTTATCAGTCACTCCTTCCAGCTTTGTGTCATCAGCAGACTTTCTGGGGGGATGCTCTGCCACATCATCCAACTCAGATCTCTCTTTTCCTTCTCATTCTGCCCATCTCTGTGTTTGGTCATGAGTGACCACATGATGCTAACCAAGGAATTAGTGTTAAGAAAAGGGATGTTGTCTTTTCACTGCCATTCTCTGGTTTCCCAATTAATAGGATTGATACCAAAATAAAGGAAGCATTTTGTGTTGGCAGCATGCTGATTGCCTCCTTTGCCGGCAACAGAAGGAGCAGGGTGACATCTGCATTATTGCTGTGGCATGTGACATTTGTTTTCTGGGGCTGGCAGAGAGAAAGAATCCAGTCAAACAGCATCAGTAGGGTGTCACCAGTGCCAAAGGCTGCTGGGAGGGAGAACAGCAGCATTCCTCCGCATGGGTGGCTTTGCAAATATGTGGGAAGGGACATTTAAATGAGAAAACATGAGATTCTGGGAGCTGTCTATAAATTCCTTCATCATGCAACTGTCTACTTGTTTAAATCTGTGGGAAGTGTCTGAATTGCTTTTCTCACTTGAGTGTGTTAATGGCTGATACAAAATTTGGCCAGTTTGCTTTCATGATTTCTTTGATTTTCCTAAAGAGAGAGATCCTTTATTGTTACTGGTTGTCATTGTATGGTCTGTCATGTGTCTTTCATGGCTCAGGAGCTTTTCAAATGTGTAATCAAGGTCCAGCCTTTGTCTTAGATACTCACACATAAATCTCTTCTGGTAATTATTAGGCTTTTAAAATAATGTTTGTTTTTAGAACCCCTTGTAACACCAACAGTTTAGAAAGCCCTCTTGTAAGAGTAGCTTACTCTGATCCATGTGGTACTTTCAGATCAATCCCAAATAATTAATACTAGATGCTGTTTCTTCTGCAAAGTTGATCAGAAGAGACCTCTGGTAAAGAGAAGCACCACTAGATTTCTTTTGTGGGGTTTCTAGGAGGCAGATCCATGGCCAAGTTTGAGGAAATCCTGCCACAGTGTGACCTCTTTATATAACTCCTTGCTGGTTATGAGGCTAGAAGAGCTGAACTGACCAGGAGGGTCCTTGTAGGAGAGTGTGCTTCCGTCTTGGAGAGTCCCTGTGGTTTCAGTTTCTCATTTGCATCTTTGTGAGCAGTTCACAGATCTGGGCACTTAATGCTGATTCTTTCCTTTCTGTTTTAGGGAGCAAGCTATTACTTTAATTGTGCAAAATTTGTTTTAGATATGGTTCTGTATATTTCAAGTCTAACAGCAGATGTCATCTGGGTGAAGCTGACAAGGTTCATGTGACAGGATATATGAAAACTGTGAATATTTTATCTGAGAAAGAATTCATTTTGGTGACTTGCTTTGTGTATTTGTAGGTTTGGCTGACCCTAGCTGATCAGTACTTACACAGTATTGCCATTGACTGGGATAAAACCATGCGTTTCACCTTCAATGAAAGAAGTAATCCTGATGATGACTCTATGGGCATCCAGATAGTAAAGGTAGCCAGCTAATTTATTTTGCTAATGAAAAGTGAAGGTTGTTTTGTTTTTTAAATAGGTGGAATTTGGATATATTTTGGTCTCTGCAAATACTTTGGCAGAAATTACACCTTAATTCCCTTTGGCCCACCAAAATTATTTCTTTGGCTTCTCTGGTCCTTCTTCTGCACTGGTCTGCTTAGTGTTACCTGGGGAACAATTGCTATTACTGACTTCCCCACTCCAATTTCTACTCTTTTTAAAAGAAATGCTGGAGTTTAATGGAGACAAAGGAACATAAGTGGTTTTTTTTCCTCTTCTTTATAAATGACTACAAATGTTTGCTGTGATTAAAAAATACTTTTTATAATACAGCAGTTGAGCACTTTTCAGTTACTTTACAGTAATGTAACACCTTTGTTTCTGTATATTTCTCAGCTGATTAACGTTTAATATTTAAAGCAGTGGGCAGTTTTGGGGAAGAGCTTAACAGACTTGTATTGCTGTGGTAACTTAAATATTAGCCTACCTGTTTAGGAGGTACTACTCTATGTAGGAGAGATTGTCTTCTATAGTCACCTTAATTAGACTACACGGAGAAGAAGACTTTGTGTTCCTGATTATTACAGTCGTCATCTGTGCTTGGTAATTTAAGATTATAGATATTACTTATGAAATATTAAACATCGTAGTACATGTTTTGCCTTTTGCTTATAAATTGCTTAAATATCAAGGACACTGTTCTTGTTTTTTACGTTTTGAGGACTTAGTTGCCTAGAAGTTCTTTTATACTTCGATAAAAAACAGTTGCTCTTTTTTGTTCAATTAAGCAGCTGCTGTGTCTTGCCTCTTTGAAACCTAGATGTCTGGTAATATTTTCTGTGGCAACTTCACATGAACATCCTTTAGGTAACGTGTTTACTTAACAGCTTGCTGAGCTTATTTCTCTTCACTAAGCTAAAGGTTTACAGTTAAAAAAGAAACGTCATCAGCTTTGGGAGTATGTACTGGCAGAGTGGAGGTGGAAGGAAAACTGGGAGGGACAGGCGGGAGAACTAAAGGGTAAGGAAAATGCACATCTTTTCTGTCTGTTTCTGTCTTTTATTTTCTTTTTTTTCTTCTTTAAAGGACCTTCACCGAACTGGTTGCAGTTCTTACTGTGGCCAGGAGGCAGAGCAAGATCGAGTGGTGTTAAAACGCGTTTTGCTGGCTTATGCCAGATGGAATAAATCTGTTGGTTATTGTCAAGGATTTAACATATTGGCTGCACTTATTCTAGAAGTAATGGAGGGCAATGAAGGGGATGCCCTGAAAGTGAGTAAATATTTTTTTTCCAGTGTTGAAGATTGCTTTTAGTTAGTGAACTTCAGAATAAACCAGTGCATTAATTTTGTGACAGCCTAAAAGAGCAGGACACAAAGGAGTCAAGCAATTTATATCTGCTGTTGTTTGTTATTGTTTCTGAGCTGAAATGAGCAGTTTGAATATTATCAGGTTTTTTTTTTTAACAAACAAATGACAGCTTGACCATAATAAAAAAAAAAATGGGAACACAGCTACTGGTTTTAGAATATCTTATCTCACAATCCCAAATAGGCCTCCAAACACCATGTTAGTTAGCTGAAACCTTCAGATTTCATTATCAACCTCTTGTGTGGCAGTGGCATGCAAGGCAGTTAATGTCAGCTGCATTTTAAAGCAAATTCTAAGAAAACACAAATATTTAAAATAAATCACCGTGAAGCTACTTTCTGGGCTACATTAGTCATACAGTATTTTATTTTTTAAGCTTTTTCTATTGTAATTAAAAGAGAGCTTAATGAAATTTGTAATATGCCAGAAGATGGAAATAGAGTTTACTACAGCATGTGCTTTAAGGTTTGCCAAGATCATGTGCAAATTTCCTGAAGCAAACTTGCTCATATATGTGAGTTGGGGTAAAATTAGTAAAAGATGACTGTGACTCTGATGCTAATGAGCTGTTCGTTTTGCCTTAGACAATTATTTAAATATGGTAAATATTTAAATTCACTCAGAGCTCCTAAAATATAAAGCTTTTGTTAGTAGAGTCCAGCTAGATGATATTTAATACTTCATTCTAGAGAGCTGACTATAATAGTATGAAAATGCCATAATATGCCTACTTCATATCAGAGAGTAAAATTTCCTTTCATGAATTCTTGCTAAAAATTTCCTCAATGTTTTCAACATTTTATTGTGATCTTACACTGTCCAGGAGCTCCTGAAACATATTATAATATAGGAAATACGATTGCCAAAGGTTTATGAAGTCCAAGTTGATTTTAAGAACTGTGTGCATCCTTGTATTATCGGATTAACTTCTGCTGTGAGCAGTGTCAGGCTCTTTGTCCTAGGGAGACAAAAGGAATTGGTCTTATAGCATGAGGCTGTTTTGCTGTTGTAGGCACTGTGCCATCTAAAGCAAGTGAGGCGTGACTTTGGAACAGCTGCAGAGGCTGTTGCCTGTAAAGCTGCCCTCAGGATTGGAGCTGTGGGGAAATGGTGTTTGGGTTATTGCAGAGCCTAGGAGTTAAGGGAGCAAGGGGATTCTCAGGGCTCACCAGTCAAGTCCACTTTCTGGGAAGGACGTTGTGAACAAAAGCTCTGTGTTTGGGAAGTGTCTCCCAGAGGCTGGGAAACAGCTGGTACTATGGGCATGGTGAGGCTTTAACAGCATGGGAGCCAACATGGTAGCTTCAGTCAGTGCCCAGCCAGGCGTTCCTATGATCTCATATATCTGAGATTTCAGAAGTCACACCACTCAGTAGGAAGGGAGCAAAAGCCTTTATGAAATGGTTTCTTTTAGGTAGGGATTTATGGCTTCTGTCGTAAGAAATTAATGAAAACACAAATAGCATACTTTTAAGTTAATGTTGCTATATTAAATTACAGAAATATATCTGAACAAAAGAAAGCATCTTTTAAAAAGACAATGAGGTGTCCCAGTATTCAGCAAAGGTGAGAGAATGCTTCTGACAAAGTGAGACTCCAGCTTACCTGTCTGTCATCTTTTGATCACCTATTTGCTTTCAATCCTTAAAACTTAACAAAAAAACCATCAAAAATGTGTAAAAGCTATTGATTTGCTTGGCTTGACTACTGAACTACATGCTTTAAAATATGGAACAGAAGACTATTATTTCCCAAAAAAGTCTTTCAAGGACAAGTGCTAACGTAGAGTCACATCTAGTCTGGGAGAGAAAAGGGAGCAGTAATACTATATAAGGTGGTGCTCTTGGAAGTCCAGTGTCTGCCAAGCTGTTTTAGTGGGCACCTTATGAAAAGAGAGGGATTGAAAGAAGGATTGTCTCCTGTGTCTGAAGCGAACCCTCTCTGTGGGTACTCCTCTCAGGCATTAAGAGGCTGTATGAAACAGGCAGTAAGGATGCTTGTTTGAAATTTTATGAAAGGAGTAATGAGGAGTAGAAGCAGATGGGCTAACCACATGCAAGCTCTCTAGATACAGTTTTTAGGGTGGCCATAGAGATTGTAAAAGATCCTGAAGTGAGGGCCAGCATCTTCTCTTGGGCTGATGACATACATCAGCTTTTGCATGTTTCTTTGTTGCATTTGATCATTCTCAAAAGTTTGACAGTATCCAGTTGTTACATTACCACCCATGTAGTTGAGCTGTCTTACTTGAAACAGATGTCTGTTTAAAATGTATCATGATGCTTAATTTAGCACCTTTTAAAATGACAAGATGCAGTGCAGCACGTGGTAACACATTGCAGTAAAATGTGTGGGGAATGTTTTTTAACAAACAGTATCTTGCATTTTGGAGAGGGGAAAAAATTATTTGTAAGATCAGCCTTCTAGCTGTGGCAGTTAACAACCAGAGAAGGGACAGCAGAACTTCCCGAAAGAGTGGAGAAGGTCATAAACATGTACATCATCAAAAATGTCAAAAATTCCCTTTGGTTTGAGTAATGCTTCCAATTTGGGGCATAGCCTACTATGTTACTGATTTTGGTCATTAGCGGTTCATAAATTCTAGACAACTTCAAGAGGCCTTTGCATCTTAATTGCTTGTGGATACCTAGACTACCTGTGTATACTTAAAATGATGTTTTTTCCCCATATAAATGGAGATATCAGAGGCATGTGTTGCCGCTGGCTCCAAGCCATTTTTTTCCAGCACATTCTTTAAAATTCTATTTATTTTTTCTGTTATTCCTAGAAAATAACTGTCTCTGTAAGTCCTACATGATTATATTTAATATCGCCCAACAGATCATGATTTACCTAATTGATAAGGTGCTTCCTGACAGCTATTTTGTCAATAATCTCCGTGCTCTCTCAGTGGATATGGCAGTTTTCCGAGATCTTTTACGAATGAAGCTTCCTGAACTGTCTCAGCACTTAGATACCCTGCAAAGAGCTGCTAACAGAGAAAGTGGAGGTAGGTTCAACAGAAAATGCTATTTAATTCCTTCTTGTTATTGCTTCATCTGAGCACTGGTCTAAAAATACAGTCTTTCAAGTGTTTACGTGAGTTTATTGCTTAGAAGATACATTTTCATAGAATCATTAGATGGTTTGGGTTGGAAGAGACCTTAAAGATCATCTAGTTCTCGCCCCCCTGAATGGGCAGGGATACATCCCACTAGACTAGGTTGCTCAAAGCCCCACCCAACCTGACCTTGAACACTTCCAGGGATGGGGCATCGACAGCTTCCCTGGGCAACCTGTTCCAGTGCCTTTCCACCCTCACAGTAAATAATTTCTTCCTAATATCTAATCTAAATCTTCCCTCTTCCAGTTTTAAACCATTACCCCTTGTCCTATCGTGACATGCCCTTGTAAAAAAGTCCCTCTCCAGCTTTCTTACAGGCCCCCTGCAGGTACTGGAAGGCTGCCCAAACTGTATAGAAACAAGGAAGGGGTATCAAGGATCTGGTTGCTGTTTGAAAGCATTTTCACAGGCAGCAGCCTCTTTGGTCATGACCTTCAGTGCATCAGTTGATCCTACGATGCACAGAGTGTTCTCTGCGCAAAACAAGAAAGTAAAACTGCAGAGTTTCAGGCTGAAATACTAAATCTTGTTTGAAACACAAGACAAAAGGAAAACTGAATATGTTACAGTTGCTTCTGCTAAGCTGGCAGTACATCAGGATTTTAAAACAACAGATAAGGCTTTACAGAGGCAGTCACCTTAACCTTCATGTAGATAAAGACTTCTGCGCAATGCAGCGCTTGTGTTTTGGTTTTGTATTTTTCATAAAAGCATTAAGCTCATGTGGCACTGTGGAAGGAAAATCAATCTTTCTGATATAAGGAAAAAATAGGTTGGTGTTTTGCATAGTTTATGCTCCAAAACCAATGCTGGTGTTTAGAGATTTTGGCAGTGCGGCGGAATGAGAAGTGACCAATGGTGCCATTTTTCCATCACTTTTTTTCTCAGCTTATCTCTGCACAGCTGCAGACTAAGTAAGTTTTGAGCAATATCAGACATACTAGAATGTCTGGTGGATTTCAGCATGCAGTTTATACTACTTGTAAAATAATAGTAGATTACAATTACTCTAAGAATTATTTTTTTTTCCAGGAGGCTATGAACCCCCACTTACAAATGTCTTCACAATGCAGTGGTTTCTGACCCTCTTTGCCACTTGTCTGCCTAACCATACAGTTCTGAAGATCTGGGATTCAGTATTCTTTGAAGGCTCTGAAATTATACTGAGAGTAGCTTTGGCTATCTGGGCAAAGCTGGGAGAGTAAGTGGTCATTTTAATCTGATTTTTCTTTTGAGTATGAACAGTGTGTGCAGCTTATGTTATCTGTAGAGTGTGTTCTCCACTTTAAACAAGATGCGATTTTTCAGGATAATTATTCTATTTTTAAAAGCTGCACAAATCGTGATAATGAATTGACCCTTTGCATTGTCTGTGTATAATGTCTTCATGCTGTGCTAAAAGCTGGTTGGACTTTCTAGGACATTAACCTCTGAGGGAGCTGGTAAATACTCTGTGGAAAGACATACAGAGAGACTTGAGTGTGACTAGCTAATTTAGTTGGCTATCTGAAGCTGGGGATGTTAATTTTCTTGTATTCACTTCTGTAAACTTAAGGATTTGAGTCCATTGGCTGTACCCAAGAAAGAGTTCAGTGTTGCTAAGAGAATGATTTGGTGTTATACACAGTACTTTTCTGTTAAGACCTGCAAACAATTTTTCCTGAAATTTGCTGCTGTTAGGCACATTCTAGCCAAGTTTCTATTGTAGTTCTTTATGGCCTTGGAAAGTGACCACATAGGAAAGAACAAAATAGATGGTTAGTTCTTTTAAACTCCTCTGTTATCACAGCAAATATTTGCATTCCAAAGAGTGTACACTGCTCTCAGAGAAATGAGTTTTGTCCCTGACTTCAGCAGGAGGTGTGAGCTCTGACAGGTTGAACAGATGTTAGTTCAGCTGGAAACTTTTTTCAGCTGGCATCAGCAGCTGCATAAAATTTTTCTTGTGATGCCTGTCAACACTCATCTTCCTTTTTTCCCCTGAGACTGAACCACTGGGATTTATGGTCAGCTTTGTCCTTGAAGGTTTAATTTTTTTTTGTTTGTTTCTGAATAAATTAGCACTGCAGGCCAGTAGCATTGTGAGAGACTGTTTAGTATATTTGATTTTTAACCTGAAAAATTAGAATGAGAATATATTCTAATTTATTAATTGATTATTGATTTCCTAAGAGCTTTATTTGTTCAGTTCATGAATGAAACTTGCATGAATCCTTTGCATTAGGATTAAGTGATATATAGTCCCATTGGGCTTTATTACTTTGTAGTATATCTTTAGATAAAAGGTCCTGTTGCAGAAGGTCTCTGTGCACTTAAGCTGTAATTAAAAATGTTCCAACTCATGACATGATCAAAAAGGAAGTCACCGCTTTGAAGATTTTACCATAGAACTTAAAGCAAAAATGAAATGCTTTTTTAAAAACTGGAAGGACCAGAATAAATAAATCTATAAGAATATGTCAAAAAGAGTAAGCTGATCACACTGCATGCCTTTGTAACTATTGTTTGTGGGGAATGGGAGGAGGTCTGTCAGATTTGGGGGCAATTAACAGAAAGGGACACTGGTGTGATAACCAGAGATCCAGAAGATGATGATCACTAAAACTGCACAAGACTTGAAATTCAGTAAGCTTGTGATTAATGGTATCAAATGAAGTGAGGAAGGAAAAGATAGGACACTGTGTTTTTGCTGGGAGAAGACTGATTTCGTTCCTCTTTCTTCTCCTCTAGAAATAGAACGGGGGGGATTTAAAGAAGTGAGACCTGAAACAGTGCTCATAGTCTCATGATCGTCATATTTCTCAAGATTATCTTTCTAGACATGAAAATGGGGTGAGAAGTGTTTTTCCTAAAATGCAGGCAGTTGAATCAGACTTCTGTTTTGAGGGAGACTGAAGGAATGGGCAGCTTAAAAATAGATGCCATAGGGAAAGCAGTATGTGGAGGTCATGAGAGACTGCAGGTATCAGGGAAGGTAAGCACAAAGTCTGTGATCATTGACTACATACCCATTGTTTCTAGTTCCACCCCACCACACACACTACTTAAGCATTCTTTTAGCTAAACCATGTTTTCAGTAGGAGTTTCATAGTTAAATGATCATTCCCAATGGACACTGAAGATCCAGGGAAGCTTCCTCTTCTAATCCTTAAGAAAAAAGGCCGTGTACCTTTTTGGTCATTCCAGCAGCTGTATTTTACAGAGGACTCTACAATATGTAGCCAGCATTGGACTTGTTGGACATAGAAGTAAAACAAATTTTTCATTTGACAGGAGAGGATTTTTAGCAGCTGATCCTAATGTATGTAGAGCAGCAACTCACAAAAGCATATCAATCATATTTCTCTTCCTCTAGCTGACACTCTGGGTGATTCTGTTTTTTTAGAAATTTAAAAAAAAGTGTGGAGAAAAAAAACAACATGAAACCTGAAAAAAAACCCCAAACAAACAAAAACACCCCCAAAACAAAAACGTCTGCATCTCTAATTCAGAAATAGCATTCATAAATATGCAGAATATGACTGAATTTTCCTTCATTCTGCATTATGTGAGCTCAGCTCTTTTGAATACAATGACGTATAAATAACACCTATACTTAGTTTACTCCACTGGAATGTTTTCTGGCTGGTGAATATGTTCCCATCTGACCAAAAAAACCCCAGTTCAACCAGTGAATTCAGCCTTTTGCTGCATAGTGAAGGGTGAGTGATGAAACAGTCAAGAAATCTTTTTGAGCTGATGGGAGAGCTCCCTTGTGCTAGTAGGAGGCAAGATTTATTGATTCTGGTGTTGTAGAAGTGAAAGGGGCAGAGGGAATAACCTATCTGGGCATGCATGAACCCTTTATCGTGAGCTGCCAGGACAGTAAGCTGTGCTCAGTGTGTCCTTTTATTGCACCAGCATTTCCAGTGTGATGTGCACAGTTTTACTGTTTGGAGGCGTAGGATTGCAATAAATGTAAGAATTAAGGTGCCTAATGGAAGCACAGGTTTTATGATGACAGAAAATTCAATTTTCATTGGGAAGTGTATAATCATATGTAAAAGTAAAAAACGCAAAACCAACGTTTATTTTGATGTAGGCAAATAGAGTGTTGTGAAACTGCAGATGAGTTTTACAGTACCATGGGCAAGCTGACCCAGGAGATGCTGGAAGACAGTCTGATTGACAGCAATGAACTCATGCAGGTGAGTAATTGTGATATAATTATTTGTATGTTTTCTGTGTGTCCTTTAGGGGCTGATTTCTGACAAATAACATTTTTGTTCAGATGCTGCAGAAACCTAAACTCTCCCAAGAATCAAAGTTTAAGGTAATGGAGTTGAGATAGCACATCAGTGAAACAAATAGATGACCTGCAGTCAAAGCTAAAATCTTATCTTATCCATTAAGTATAGAGAACCACTAGGCTCCTTTTGATAAAAATTGGATATATGTTGACAGCTGAAAGTTGGTGGTGGCTGCTGGTGGCAATCATCTCGCTTTTCTGTAGACTTGCATGGCACATACATTTGCATCTGAACTACCTGTCCAGGCTTACTGAAGCTAGTGAAGAGTAACAGGCGTTTCTCTGCCACTAGAAAACAAACTGTGCTCTGAAAGGCCTGTTTCCTTTCTTTGGGAGTTAGAGGAAGGAGGTATGGCTAATCCTTCAGGGACAAGTGTTAACAGAGCACATGTCTGAAGTAGAGCAGAGGACTCTTGTCCTCGTTCTCTCCAGCTGTATGTATAGTTCATCTAAGTTTATAGGTAAAGATGCCTCCCTCCCATGGAGACACTGCATATACGTAGAATTGCGGGCTTAAAGATTTTGCAGATTTGGCCCTTACGTGGCAAGAGTTCTTACAATGCAGTGCTGAGGAGAGTATGGAGGAATTGGAGGGACAAGAAAGCCTACAGCATCCTCCTGGTTTCCAGTTGAGCAGCTTAAGTAAACAAAGGGTAAGTGCTGCAGGCATTTCAGACCGGGGTGTGTATGCAGGACTAGAAGTTAAACAAATACAGTATTTGGTAATGTCCTTTTATTGGCCTATTAATAAACTTCAGTTCTAATGTGGAGACAGAAGGCTGTACTTCACCAGGTGTCTGCAGATATTCTGAACAGCGTGAGCTAGTTTGAGTACATGCTTTCATGTCTCTTCAGAAAGTGATTGTTTTAGCCAGAAGGCAAGTGAGGTTTCAGTTATAATCTGATAACAAGTAATTAAGGTTAAAAAATGTATGCTAAATTAAAGAAGTTTCACAGGATCTGGAAGAAACACAGATTGGAGACAGCATAATCTAAAACAGTAGGTGTAAGGAGTAAATGGAGGACTTGGAGTAGACCATTTCACTTCAACAGTAACTAGCATATGGAACAAGTTACCTGAAAAGGCTGCTGACATAAAGAGTAGAAATAAATTCCAGGTACACCTCCTTGATGAAGGAAGAGAGCTGAGACATATGGGGAGAAGAAAGCTAGGGAAATGGGGTGGAGGTCAAACAAACAGGCAGACAGGTTGGGCTGAAGGTAGGTCTTTCTTCTGATCATAACATTCCTTCATCTGGTAGAGTGTTGGGATATCACTGTTTAGGCTCTAGAAAGTATTTGTCTTTCACAGTAGCAGTGCAGTTTCATAGAGTGGCAAAGCTTCAGTTCAGGCTCTGGGTTTTTGTAAGCATTCTCCTTGCCTTAGAGCCTGTGTGTGGCTCAAACTGTAAAGGCATTTTCACATAGAAGCTTGTTGAGCTGCACCGTTGCCCTGCACCTGATCCAGCCAGGAGAGTCCTTCCTGTTCCTCATTGCTTACATCACCATTGTAGGTGAAACATTCCTTTTTCTTCTTCTGTAAAGGAAAGTACTAGTACTGTCTAGTATTGAATTACTGTTTGCCATTTTCCTTAGTGTATTTAGCACAGACAAGGCACAGTTCAAAAATGGTTTATGGAGAAATTGGTAAAAATTTCCTTTAATCTTAATTGAGGCCATTTGACTTCAGATAAAAATGTCACTGACTTTTAATAGCACAGGAAAGAATATCTAAGTGAAGATTTTTGATCCTAGCTAATGAGAAATTCTTATATTCTGTCTTTCAGAAGACCTTTAATATTAAAAATGCAGAAAAGCTGTGATTTTTCAGAGAAACTCTGAGAAATTACATTTCTGTTATTTTTTCCTTCTGACATCGACGCTCCCAATGAGTTGTGTGTCAGTTATTTGAAAGTTCTGGATAGCTGTAAGTTTACAAGAGCAGAGCAAAATAAGACAACTAAACGAGGTAGGAACAGCAGTGATGTTACAATGCATATGATATATTTTTAAGCCAGGTTGGCTGGTGACACACATTCTGTTACTATAAAATGATTTAAAAGAAAAATAATGCTGAAAGCAAATGCATTTGCAATTGTTTATCATCTTTAACTCTGAGTATTGGCAGTAGATAAAATGCATTAGAGTTTTTTATGGCCTTGTTCTAAGTTCTAGGGATGATGTGTTGAGTTCAGAGAGTTGCAGACAGGTGTCTTTGTTCACCAGAGAACAAATGTCTTTCATAAAACCTAGTCTACCCAGCAAAAAATCAAACCAAATCAAAACAAATAAACAACACAAAAGAAATCCCACAAAACAACCACTAGAAACAGAAACTGAGAGGAGAAAAGTTAGCTGGATTGTGTTGGGTCCTCCAGGTGAAGTAATGAATCTGTTAACAGTCCACATCAAGTGAGGTTCTGCTCTTTCGTCTCTATGCTGGTGTCACTACCTTGTTGAATACTTGAGCAGAAACATAGGTCTTCTGAAGGATCCTCAAAACCTCAATGATGCATTAATGTGAGTGAAATAATAATTGAAGGAGGAGAATTTCTGATGTGCTGGCAAGGACAGGATTGGCAATTATTATTAAATAAGTACAGGAGTTGAAAAGAACCTCAAGTCTTATGTTACTGGTTCAATTTTTTTTTTCCTCTGAATCATGTATTTTTTCTAGTGAGTCAGCCTTTATTTTTCTTCAGGAAATACTGACTGAATAATAAAGCTAGATCATTTCAGTTTTCTTACAGCACATGAGAATCCTGCAAGACTTTGAAAGTCTATTCATGGAGAAATCATTTGTGGAACTGTTAATTTACGTGACAATTTTTAAAGCTGCTTTTTTTTTTCCATAGACTGTTTATACCATGGCTCAGTTTCCCTTCCCACAACTGGCAGAATTAAGGGAGAAATACACATACAACATTACTCCTTTCCCTGCAGCAGTAAAATCAACTTCATTTTCAGGGTAAGTTTGAAATGCACTGCTTAGGGCAAATAGGGTTATTGCTTACATTACTCAAATAGTGAAAAGGCAGGTGACATCCTCCCTTGTGTGCTCCTAAAGAGAGAAAGATGTTTGGTAAAGGTTGTATTTAAGAATGTCTCTTTTATTTTTCTTATGTTCTCAACTGACAGAAGGCTTGGCAGAATCAGAGACAGTGATGAGGAGAATGACCTAGATGATGAAGACTCAATCGCCAATGCAATTGGCTGTCTTGGACCATTAAGTGGGTTTTTGGCACCAGAGCTCCAAAAATACCAAAAACAGATGAAAGGTAAAAGTTCATTTGTTCATTTTGGAAAGTGTAGTTAAATCTGCATGACCTTGCAGAAATCATTTGTAGCTTTCTCTGTCAAAGCTGCTGTGAAAATTGTTTTATATTCACCTAGAGATTACAGCAGCTACCAGCTGACCTGATCTGTGGTCCATGAAGATGTCTTCAAAGTCAAGTTTGAAGGCTGTATGTATACAACAAATGACAGTGTGGGTTAAGGATTTGTCTACAGTAATGGTTAAAAACCATACTGTAAAAAAAACCATACATAAAAACCATAGTGTTGCCTACACACAAAAGAAGCAGCACATGTGTGGAAAAAATATCCACCCTAAATCCATGCTTATTTCCAAGAAAGCTGTTAGATAGTCAGCATTTTCTGAAGATTGTACATGTAATATGTAATCTATACCTTTATTAGCTTTTTTTTTTTCTTCTGGGGGGCTTGGAAGGAACCTTAAAGATCATCTAGTTCCAACCCCTCTGCATGGGCAGGGACACCTCCCACTAGACCAGGTTGCTCAAAGCCCCATCCAACCTGGCCTTGAACACTCCCAAGGAAGGGGCATCCACAGCTTCCCTGGGCAACCTATTCCAGTGTCTCACCACCCTCACACTAAAGAATTTCTTCCTAATGTCTAACCTAAATCTACCCTCTTCCAGCTTAAAACCTTTACCCCTTGTCCTATCACTACACTGAAACCTTTCAGCAGTGAGTGAATTCTGCAGGTCATTTCACTGCCCTTTTGGCCAAACGTTTCAGACTGTCATATATTTGGGGTGTATTTTTATAAAATTGGGTATGGTTTAGGGTGTTCTGACAAAATGTCACTATTTTTCAAATTCCTCCACATGAAAATAAGTTTTATGACAGAATTGTATGTTCATCTGTGCAAGCTCTACAAGCAGAACAAAATTCTGATCCATACAAGAAAAGCAGATAATTTGTTAACTTACAGCAGCCTTTATGAAATGGTACTGGATCAACAGTGATTTTATGATATCCAGAGAGAGGCTGTAGTTATTTATCCCCAGCCCACCCCTACCTTACTCCTAAAAAAACCCAGACTGATGTAGCAGTTGCTGTTGTCCAGTTACACATCATCATTCTTGTAGCTTTGTTTTGCTGAGACCCAAAAGGTGCAATTTTCCTCTTGATTGCTGTGGTGTTTTGCTTTTCCCTTCCTGAGGACTGTCTCTTCTACCTGCTGCTTCAAGCTAGCACTTAGAACATCAAACTGCTGTTGCAAACTAAGCCAAAGGCAAACAAATATCCCTTGAAAAAGAATATCCCCTTGACCCTGGAGTGTCAGTTTGGTGGTGCATCAGAAACAGCTGTGAAAATAAATTGCACTGCTGCTGTTGTTCTGCAGCTGCTGGTCAGAGGTGCTCTCAAGCTGTCTGATCCTCAGCTGCTCTGTGCCTGTCCCTTTCCTTGCTACCAGCAGCTTTCTCCCTGTGGTGCTATAACTGCTTCTTGATGCTTCTTGCTGGTATCACTAGGTTTGTTGTTTAGTCTCATGCCAGCTTGACTGTAATGTATTTTGTAACTCGCATGGTTAGCATCCTCTTCTACCAATTGAGTGTCTTTAATAACCAGTTTCTGAATTACTTTAGTGATGGCTCGATGTACTGCTGGGTAACTGAGGGACTGTGCTTACAGCTTTGCATCGCTATGTTAATTTATTCTTTTACTCTTTAAACTCCCCTCAAGCCCTTGCTATTCTTAAGCAGTAGTTCTGGAAATGTAATACTTACTATAAACAGAGCAGCTTTGTTAATACAGCTTTATGATTAGTATTATAATAAATTTTTAATTAAAGACTACAGTTAAATAAGACAATAGGAATCATACATAGGCTGCCCTCGCAGATGATCAGGGGAACTCTTGAGCGTGCCAATTTACTATTCATCTCCATTTGATTTCCAATCTGTGCAGATCAGAACGAAGACCAGAGTCTGGGTTCCAGTAACATTGCAGAGTTAAGTCCAGGAGCAATAGACTCGTGCCGAAGCGAGTATCATGCCGCTTTTAACAGCATGATGATGGAGCGTATGACCACTGATATTAATGCACTGAAAAAGCAATATTCCAGGATAAAGAAGAAGCAGCAACAGCAGGTTCACCATGTGTATATCAGAGCAGGTAACCTACCAAATCATGCTTCATTTACTGATTTATTACAAGCTAACCTAATCATAGGAGACAAGGCAGACAAAGTTATTTTACATTTAACCGAATAGACAAAACAAGAGAGTGATGGAATATATAACACATTAGGAGTGAAGTGGGCACCACTTGATACAGCCAGATTGTAAATGAGAAGGTGATGTTTTTTCTTCTTTTGCCAGGATCTGAAGATGACGACCCTGGTATTTTTTTAGGTCCCAGGGATCAGCTGAACAATGGTATTTAAAAATGTCTTTGCTATCTGGGTGCATTTTGTTGATCTCTCTGATTAAAAACTTTAAATCTTTGGCATTCTTGGAATTGACTAATTGATGCACTGGAAAAAATGTTATAAGGAGATGAGTACACTTCAGATCAAGTGGCAGGTAGATTCCTAGCTGGTCCATATTATCCTAACTCCTTTGAGTTCCTCTGGCCATGGCCAATTACACCATTGAAGAGCTGGCTTAGATTCCCATTGTGGCTCACAGTTTGCCTAGCCATAATGACCCGGCTGTGAGGATGGAGCAGGACATCAGTTTGTTGTTTAGCAATCTGTGTCTATTTACCCAGTGATCAAACGGAACAATGTGGGCGTTCTCATGGACAGCACAGCTGAAGGTTTTAGTGGGTGTGCAGGCTGCACACAGCCCACCCCAGACATTCCTCCCCATGTTAGGTGTCATCTTGCTAAGTCAGTATTGAACCGTGCTGATGGGTCACTGTGGAGAGCTTTTATTCCTCTTCTGGATGGTCTAAACTTGTCCCAGCAGAAGCATTTGATCTTAAAGGTCTTTTCCAACCTAAATGGTTCTGTGGTTCTGTGATTTGAATACATTGAGCTTTAACTTTTCATTAGCATCATTTGTAAGGAAAAAAAAATCTTAAAAATATGGGCAAAGTATTTCCTTTGAACAAAGACTGTAGCCAGCAGAAAACAGTGCAAACAGTAAAATGTTGATTCCCAAGGATTGCCAACTCCCACCCCCAAACACAAGCCTTTCTAATCTTACTGATCATGATGCTGGGCTGGGTTTGTGGTTTAATCAGTCTGTCATGTAATTGCCTAATTCTGAGTCTACTGCTCTGGTTTAATAAGAGGACCTTATAGAAAAGATTTTGTGCAGTTTATAAATTAAAAATATTGGTTGTTCTCCAGTCATACAAGCCTTGTGCAGAGGCTTGTTTGGCTGACCTCACATAGGGACTGAATTGCCTCTTACAGTTGCAAGAGAAATGAAAGAGGCGAAAGATCAGAAGTCAATATTAATGTTAAACTATCAGTTAGAATGCAATTCCGAAAATGAAGGAGCTATTTTTATGATTTATTTTCATGGTATTCCTGGCTCGGGACTTACCTATAGGTAAGGGGCAGATGGGGAGGACAAGAACTCTTTATTATAGAAGTTAACAGCTCTGTGTTCAACTCAAAGATGTAAGAGAAATTCAGTGATTTTTTTTTTTTTTTTAATAGAAGTCAGTCCTACAAACCTTTCTGTAGTTCGAGGGGCATCAGTTTGGTGGTGGATCCTTAGAGCATTGCTTTGTTTTGATCTTTAACAATACTGTGTTTCTTTTAAACACTTTCTTTCAGACAAAGGACCAGTTACCAGCCTCCTCCCTTCGCAGGTAAACCATTCCCCGGTGATAAACCACCTCCTTTTAGGAAAGAAGATGAAATTGAATAACAGGTCTCTCAAAAATGCTGTTATTCACATCCCAAGTCATGCCACAGGGAAGATGTCTCCCATTCCCCAAGAAGATCTTAAAACAAAGCTAAACTCCCCGTGGCGCACTCACATACGAGTTCATCGAAAGAACATTGCTAGGGCCAAAGGCCAGCTGGGCTATGGGGATACCATAGGACTAATAGATGAGCAGAGTGAGAGCTGTAAAACAAATAGTCCTGGTGCAAAGGAGGAGACTTCCAAACATTCTGACTTTGGAGAAAGAGAAGCAGGTGGTTTGGATGACAGGACTACTTGCAAAACTTATGGGCAGTCGTCTGAGCCAGTATCTACAGACAGCAGTACAAACATGTCAGTGGTTCAGCTAAAACTGGAAGCACTGGAACTCACCTCAGACAACAAAACCGATGCTGAGTCAACATCCCATCAGCCCAGCCAGCAACGTTTATCAGAGTCCTCCAGCTCATCCAGTGACAGTGGAAACCTGGCTAAAGCTCCCCAGCCTGGGAACCCAAAGCCACAAGTCTTCAATCCTTTTCCCAGTGTCAAGCCTCTTCGAAAGTCAGCTACAGCCAGGAATTTAGGGCTGTATGGCCCCACTGAAAGAACACCAACTGTTCACTTCCCACAAATGAGCAGAAGTTTCAGTAAGTCTGCCAGTGGCAACAGTGGGACTAGGAAACGATGATGGACTGCCTGGCACTTTCTGACAGAAACAAAAATTTGTATTGTTGTTTTGTTTTTTTTTTAATGTGTGCGTGAGTATGGGTGTCCCAAAGCGTTTCTAATCTTTAAGTCAGTAATGAGGACAGAAGTGGTTACCAGATATATAACTGTGTGTTTTGGAAAGTTGTGTTCCTGTGCTGTTATGGGATAGATCAGTGAAGATGTACTCTGGCACACTGTTGTCGATTCTGATGGTTCTGTGGTAAACTAAACATTGATTTGCAGCATACTGTTCCTTTAAATCTAACCCAAACATAAAATCACCAGCTGCCTTTAACCCCTCAGCCCCCTGTGGCTGCCTCCTGTGTCTTTCAAACCTCGAAGGGCAAATTGTCTGATGCAGCAAAACCATAAAACAGTTTTGGTGACTGTTAATGCAGCTTTCCCATTAGACGCCACCATCATGCTCTGTGAGGAGCTGAAGAAGCCATGACTAACAGAAGCACAAGCAGCCCTACCAGTCAAAAGTATCACTTTGTCTCTGACATGATTACTTACCTACCAGGCCATCTGGCTTCAGATGTTGTTGAGCAGAATTTTGTGCTTCTCTTCCCACAGCAGTGCTCTGCTGATACTGTTTTTAATATAGATGTAATGAGTGAGCATGAGAATAGCAGACATCAGGCCATCCATCCACAGCACTGGTTTGCTCCTTTTCTGTTACATATGTACATATATTTCTGTTAGTGCTGGAGAGTTGCAGCACTGCAAAATTAGGAGTTAGGTACAACTATATGTGTAGTTGTATGAATATTATGGCACACCTTGACTTAAATGGATTTAAAAGCATGACTAGATTACAGAATTGTAATTAAATCGTATTTGCCAGCTTAGCAGTAGGTAAAATATGTGAATGTTCCAAAGTAGTTTAGAGTTTTAAATTCTACAAATAGAATTATTAGATGCTTAGGGTGACACATGACATTAAAAGCCACACATCAGCCAGACCTGTGGGTCTGCCATGGGCTTCCATGGCTTGGTTCTGGTTTGCTGTGGAAGAGCAATGGCAAAGTGATAAGCTGAGTATTTACTTCCGCATCAAAAAGCAAAGCTGGCCAATACTGTAAGACAAAGAAATTTTTTTTTCTGTATACGTTAAAAAGGCAGGCAGAGAAACTACATGTGAACAATTTGATTTCAGGGTTGCAAAATCAAGCACTCAATTATTTAAATAATAATATTTAATATTACAGCTCTGCCAAATTGTATGTATTGACTGTGATTTGCTACGTTATTGCTTCCACGTTTTCCCTGACATGAAAGCACCTTTATTTTAAACTGGAGTAAAAGCAGCAATGATTAATCAGCCCCATTGTATGTAATATCTTGCTTCCCCTTTTAAAATTCTTTGTTAAATTTGCAAATAATATATCATTGTCTATTTCTCAATGTATCTCATAACCTGTGGGATGTGAGATCAGTTTTACTGTATATCATAACTTATAAGCTGTACAATATACCCTGTTCATTGTTGTGGGGACAGTTTTATTTTGTTGTTTTATACAAGTGTATGCGTATAAAATCATATACAAGTGTGGACAATAAATAGAAACTAGATGTAGATCAGATCTTGCCCCTGCCTTATTTTCAGGTTAGAGTAGTATTGTCACTAGTGAATATTTATAGTGCTAAGTAAATTTAAAATAATACAGAATTTTGCCACTGATTACAGCTTGTATGAGAATTGTTTCTGCCTTGATTTAGAAGAAATGGACTTCTTGGAATTCTACTGTGAATCATTCTCCCCAATTTTTCGTAGCTTCAGCGTATCACACAGCTGTACACTGAACAGTAAATCCAGAAAAATAAAAGGTCTGTCATTCTGCAATAACTATTAAAATGTTACAAGTAGGTGCATGAATTTTCAACACATTACGATGTGAATAAGCAATGGGAAATTTGCATAGATACTGGGCTGGGTAAAGAAATGCCAATAAAATACTGATACTGGCGATTCGGACTGAATCAATAATTGATGGGCGTTATCTGAGGAGTTTGTATTCTACTTGGGCCTTTAGGGTTCAGGTGAAGGAACCAGGGCAACTCAGTGCATTAGGTTGATGCTGTTTGCTGCAGGAAATATTGTTTAAGTACTGCTAGATCAGAAAATTCAGTGTCATTTTGGCTGTTCAGTCCCTCAAAGGATGTTCACACTGTGAAATCTGTGATATCACAAAGGAAATCTGTGTTGGACACACAGCAAAAGCAACTTCATCACTTGGTACTTAGGTGGAAGATTAGGATGAGGTCCAGAGAACCAAGAGACTCCAGATGAATTTCCAATTATTTTTCCTTAAAGAATCCCTGATGTCTGCTGATGCAGCTGGGCTTGGAAGAGTGGCATTGCAACACTGGGGACCCTGGGGAGCATGGTGGTGGGAGTCTCTGCTGCAAAAACCTCGGCATTTTGTTCTCCTTGAGGCCTCCTGATAATCATGTTCTCTTCCGTGCGGTTAAATGATCTTTCTCCTTTGTTGGGTTATTTTTAAACTCCATGAGTCTTTTTTTTTTTTTTGACAAAGTATTTATCAGGATCAGATTGAGTTTTATTTCTGAGAATGTTTCACCATTCTCAAATAGAAGCTCTCAAGGGATGGGCATTTGCTTTAGTTTTGAGGACACTTACAGTCCTTGTAAGTGGAAACAGGTCTGAAGCTATTGTGAGATTATTCAAATTGCCTACATTTTGGGGCTAAAAGTGGTAATTGGTAGAAATAAATTTTTCAGAATTGCAAGCAGTAAGCAGTTGTTTTCAGCCACAACTGGTTGCTGGTTTTTCAGGCACCCAGAAGCTGCTGTGTTTGGACATCTCTGTTGGTCACAGGATCTGTGGGAAGGTGTACTCCTCCAGGAGGGATGTGTGTGCGAAGGATAGATCCACACACTGCAGGAAAGTACATGTGTGAAGGGTATCTTCTGCACATGCTTCTCCACTGAAGATCCTTCAGGGTTTGCACAAGCTGACTTTCACTGACACAAGAGCTTTAACAAGATTTAGGGCACAGAAGTGCTTTGCAGTGTAAGACCACGCTGGGCTAGCGGGTGCTCAGGTCCAGTCTCCAGGTTGCCATTTCAGATGTGCTCCATCCTATGAGCAGCACTTACTGCCTCACTGCAGGCTTGGAAAGAACCACAAACATTTCTAAGTCTTCCTCTGATAAAACTGTATCAAACCACACTGGCTGGTCTGGAAGAAAGGGCTGCTGCATGATACGTTGCTCACTCTCTCCTTCTCTCAAGGGCATGTACATTTTTTTCATTATCACCTGTTGGTTCTCTGACATTTTATAACTGCTGGTGACACAGGGAATTTTTCTTTTTTTTAGCATCACCTTATATTTGGAATACTGGAGCAGGAGAGACAGAGGTGCTTTCTGCATCACAGCACTCAATAGGTTTTGCAACTTCTTCTCTCTGTTTGGCTTGTGCTTTCCCTTTGTGACCTCCCAGCCCTTGCTCGTGTTCATTGACTGTGCCTTTGATGAGAGTTTTCAGGAAGATAGGGATAGCCATGCTGGTCTGCTTAGCCCAGCACCTTTTCTCTGACCACTAATGGCTGGAAACACCTAAGAAAGGAGTCCTATTGCAACATGGTGCATCCAGAAGACAGCCTTCTGATTTTGCCTGGGTGCACATCACACAGAGATGAGCTGGGGGGCCAGGGCAGCAGCCCACCCTCAGCGAACCAGCAGCTGGGACCACAAACAGTGGATCAGTAGCAAAATTTCCTCCTTCACACAAGGAGAATAATAATAATGGAGACATGGCCAGGGGTGAAAAGAATAATAAACACCAGAAAATACATGAGCCTGAAACAGCAGCTTTTGCTGTGGTTCCTGCTGTGGGCCTGTTTGCCTCCATGGATTCCACTTGCCATTTGAGTCATGGGGCTGTTCCTGCCATCGAGGCTTGTGGGCCTTACTTACTTTGCTGGGGAGATGCCACAGGGCTGGCCTGGAGGGAGCCTCCATGGGGCAGGAGGTGGGAGTGGGCAGGGAAGCCTCACAGGACCTAGGAGAGCCAGAGGTGGCTGAGAACCCAGCTTCAAGGGCAGCACCTCACACAGCCCATTTGGTGTGAAGGATATGCAGAGCAGTTTTTTGGCCCTATTTGGACATACTCAGTGGTGTTTCTCTACCCCTGCTTCTTGCTGCCCATAAAGGCTCCTCTGCTGTGTGCATGCACCTTGCTCTCCCTTCCTCACAGCTCCAGTGTCTTCTCCAAATGACACACGGATACAAACACCAACGCAGAGTATGGGGCCAGAGCCAGTAGGTGCAGATACACCACAAGGACCCCCACGTCAGGAAAGGGTTTGGCTAGCAAGAAGAAGAGTTTATTCTTAGGAAAAGTAGGTGAGGTCTCAGTGGCCATCCAGCATAGGTCACAGTAAAATTTTAAAAGGCCAGTGATCTACAGCTCACCTGCTACCAGTCATGTGGGTTCAGGGAGAGGAGAGCTGCACGAAGCCATACAAGGTATGAACTTGTTCCAGGCACCAAAGGCGGTGTCAGAAATCTTGTACTTGTTTCACAGCTGGGATTTATAACTGCAGTTTTCCTTACTCTCCTAATGACATACAGTTGTGTTAGGCATCATACCCTTTTGAACTCCAGATTACTGTGTATGATAATTTTTTATACTGTTTTCCCTGCTCTAGTAAACTTCTCATCCAGTTGCAACAATACTGCTCACTGCCTGCCCCCAGCACTCTCAGAGAAGATGCTTTTCTCCAGAGGGAACAGAAGGGCTATTGTCCACTTTGCAGAGCAACAGATGACTCAGTGTGGCTGGACACGTTCTCCATCCAGCACTGAGTCACTGGTTTCCCATCCCCACTGGAAACCGTTTGTTCCACTCAAGCTGAAGAGTTGCTTCTGCTGTTGTTGTGTGAGAAGCAACCTGTCCCACACTGCTGCTGAACCTCCAAGTCGGCGTGACGGACACAGGGCCGGTGGGGGATTTTGCCGTTGCAGTTTGCAAGACTCGAGAACATCTTCTGTAGAAGTGCTAGAATATCTGACCGTGAAGATGTGGTGTTGCTAGCTGCCAGAGGTTAGGCCAGGTTTGCAGCCATACCCAACGACAGGTCCACGCAGTTGCCCCTGGCCTCAGCCTCTGTTCATATAAACCCGAGGTGATCTTCTAGGTGCGGACACTAGATGCCACTGGTGCTCCACGCAAGCACAAGTATGCTGCAACCCCGCTGCAGTTCTTGGGAAAGGAAGTAGCTCAGAGTTTCCAATTTTTCCCCATCTTTGATCAGGCGTGGGGCAGTTTCCAGGCGATCCACCTTTGGTTTCTCATTGCAGCTTCTCTCCTGTATTTGACTCCTCTTGGTAAGCTTGCTGACTTTGAGCAGTGATCCCAAAGCACAAAGACAGCCTAACAGTATGTCTTTGGAAACGGTGCCTATAGTGACACAGTAAAACACTCTAGAGGCTCTTTCTTAGTAGTATAATACATTTTCTTTCTGGATGATGAACTGGCAAACACACCCCAGGTGGCAGGCAGGTGAAGGAAGCTTCCTAGATTCACCTGGTGGCTTGTAGAGACTGATTTTTTCTTCCAAGTGGCTCAGCAGTGACAACCAGATCCTGCCAGTCATTAATCAGCTGTGGTCCCACCTCTGAAATATTTCTATCATAAATAATGGCGCTGAGCTATTCCACCCTGAAAGTTAAAAGAAAAAATGATTTTTAAAAAACTTCTGTAAAAACAAAACATACCTAACTAACGAGTACCCCTTCTCAGGTACTTGCCAGCTTGCTTGCTCTGCCCTGGAGACATTCCTATTGAACCCAACAGTGTTTTTGAAGCCTCTGGACTCTGAAGAAAAAAAGGGTTCAGGTCTCTCCCACGTGGATCCTGTGTCTTGAAGAATTACCTGCCTCTTCTGAGAGCTGGCACTTGCAGTTTACCTGCCAGTCCTCAGCAATCAGTACAGACCTCTCAGGTTCCTGTGTGCCCCAGGCACAGCCAATGCCAACATCCCAGCAAAATGAGATGAGCCTTAGATTTACAGACCAATTTTTCAGGAGCATGCCCTTCAGATCTTCGTAACCAGACACATGCAGGCACACACAGGTTTGATGCAGCCTGACTGATGTACACCAGGCAGCTTACTGCCAGGAGGAAAACACCAGCTGAATACAGGTCACTTGAAAAACAAACACCCTAGATCCATTTAAGGACTTAGGCTCTTAAAACAGGACCAAGATGTCATTAAGGTACTTAAAAAGAAACACAATCCTTTCTCAGCTACTGCACAGCAACAGAGGCCCTGGTGCTCTGTAACTTTTCCCTGTTTTGCTTCAGCACTCCCAGAGCATCTAGAGCTCTGCCTTTGCTTAAGGCGTCTTTGTGTCCCTTGGCAAATCCATGACAGCAAAAATGTAGACAAATTAAGCTGAAAAACTAACTCTGGGGTTTGGCTGGCACACGTAGAACTGCTGCTGGACATTTGATAATGAATTTCAACCAAGGGCAAATCTTGATGTGCCTGGGCAGAGCCAGAAATGGACTGACTAATTTTGGTCTTTAAATCAGGATGTGCCTGAAGCAAGTGTGGTCATTTGTAGTTCTAAACAAGTGTGATTAGTCCAACAATGTCTGGGAAATTCAGCAATTGGTTGCTTTTAATCTCCATTTTGAAATGCTTCAAAGAAAGGCATAATGTCAACAATTACTTTTATCCTCAGCATTTGTTTTTATCTTGTGCAGCCAGTGGTTTCCATGACCAGCATCTTCAAACTCAAGCAGTTCCAACCAACAGTTCCCCTCCTGATGAACAAGTTTCTCAACTGTTGAGTGTTGTCTACTTTAGGGTACATGGGAGCAATTTCTGTGCCTCCTGTTGCGGTGGTGACACCACAGATGCAAAGTCAAGTTCCAGAATGCAGGGGCAAGGATCAATGATAGATGGGTTGTGGTTTCATGAGGATGAAAGGGAGGAAGGTGTTGACCTCTTCTAAAGTTACAAGCTATAGTCTTGTTTAAAAAATAGCTATAGGTGGATCTGTGCATCCACTGGAAAGGCTGCAAATCATGCAGAGTGGAAAAGCTCTATCATAGAGATCTGGCCACTGACAGGGACAAGGGAGACCTGGACCCCAGCACCTGCATGTTGTTAGATTTTACATATGTAGTAATTATGTAAAAAGAGGATGAAGCCCTGTGCAGGGAATAATCTCAACCTGGGGCTTATTTCTTTAGATTAATGAAAAAAGGTTGAAAGGTACCAATGACATAGTTTAAATACACATTCTATATTAAGGATAAACCATAATAAATCTCTTGTGTATTTTCCCAACTTGCTTCTCTGCCTCTATTTGCCAAGGAGTACAGAAATGAGACCTGGGCACCTTCAGCTAAAGGACAGAGTAACTGTGCTTTGAGCTGAAGTGGGTACTGATTCTGAAATGGGACTTGGGAAAGTTAGCATGGATAGGTAAGAGAGGGAGTACAGTAAGAGATTATTTGTATCTATATTTTGAATATACAGATTTTGCATACCTTTTTCCTTCAGGAAACACAGTGCATCAGGCTCTTAACTGTTATATTTATTACCTTACAGGTATTACTGTTGCCTTTGGTGAGCATTGACTGCTGCTTGAATTCAACTACTAAGGCTCTCAGCCTTCCCTGCACAGTGTATGAAGTGATGATGCCTCCAGCAGCAGCCCAGAGAGAAGCTGATGGTCTCTGAAGCCATGTGCAGCCCTCAATTATGTTACAGGGGCCAGAGCACTACAAACACACACAAGGCTGGTATTTGCTGAAGCTCAGTATCAGGAAAAAAGTGAATTGTAAACATCCTCACTATAATGAAGTTGTATGTACGTAGTTCACATGAGCAGGTGGTTTGTTTGTTATTTTTTTAACCATGCTCACCTGCTAGCATTTACCATGCAGTGTGGCTAGTGCTAATAGTGATTATTGATCCCATAAGCTGTTGTGGTCTCCAGGAAAGGAGTCACCTCATAAATAAATGTTCTGGGTTTGACTTATGCCCTCATATGGTGTCTTCATGGCAAACAGGTTGGTGCCATCACTGTTAAAGCTGGTAGGCTGAAAATTTTCTATTTCTTCCATCTGTCTTTCGTTCCTTCCCTCTCATCTGCCTGCATCATCTTGTCTCCCTTTCTGCCTCCATTTCCCCTCCTTCTTTCATCCCCAAATAGATCAAGAGCTGGTAAAAAAAACTGAACAGTTGTACCTGACCTGGGTGAGATGTTTAATTTATCCAGCTTTCTCTTTAATTTTGTTTCTTCTTGCTCTTGCATAAGACCTGTGGTGTGTCTTCAGGTTTCCAAGGGGAATTATGGAAAGAGCTGAACGATTCATCTCTGTTCCAGTATGCTGCAGGGGCCTGAGGGCACCATCTGGTGATAAAAAAGGCCATGTTTGGCAGACACCTTTACTCCTGTTATGAACCAGCCACAATTTCTTTTCTTTTTCTTCATGTCTGTTTTTCTCCAAATCAATTTTTTTTTCCTTTCTCCTGTGTTACAAACTCTCCCAATTAGATATTGAGTCAATGGAGAATTTAGTTGGTTTGTATTTTGGAGGCTTATTGGCTAATATCAGGCTATAAAAAAAACCAACAAACAAACAACTAACAAAACCAAAGCCTGAACCTCTCTCTGTTTTCTTTACCAAACAAAAAGGAGAACACTGTGTTTCTAGCTCCTTTAGATCTGAGAAGGTTTTTGCCAAAAGTCTGGAAATCAGAAAGGAAAAAGTTCTCCTGAAGGTGTTATCCCTGTGTTGAATCTGGATGCCTTTGGATGCTTGATGAGTGATTCCTTAGCATTTTGATGTGAAAAATGTTTCTGTCCTTGGAAACAGAGAAACTCATGGTTATTCAGATTCAGAGCAGCAAATAAAGGACCTGCCTCATGAAGACAACTTTTCTCAGAGTATGATGACCCAGAAACTGCAGAAGCCTGAAGAAACAAGGGAGCAAGGCTCCAGCTGGGGGAGGCTTGGGTGGGCGTGGCTTTTCCCTTCCTGTACAGCGCCCTGTGCTTTGCCCCCCTTTCCTAGAAACCAGGGAAAACTCCGTCTCTGAGACTACACTTTGGCACTCAATGGAATCACTCTGGTAAAATAAAGACATGTGGGAATTGCTATACAGCTAACACGGCTGCAGAACTAGTTGCAGGTTAAAATCACTCACTCTCAGTGTATTTCACCACTGCTCAGAGAAGATGGGGGCACGGGACTTTGCTGCAGTCAGAACTGGCTGTGAATAGTGAGTGAGTGAAATACAGTTACTTTTCTTTTAGAGGTGTGTTCTGCTCTGACATCCTGTTGGAGGGTATGGAAAACTTTGATGAAGGTACTTTGAAGATGATTAAAAGATCCATCCCATATGCGCAGTAATAAAAAGGAACTTCTTTTATCTTCTCATTTACTCGCACAATGGACTGACTAATTGGAAATGGGATTGCTAAGCTGCATCTTGATTATTCACCAGCTTTTAAACTCCATCCAGGATCACAGAACAGAGAGAAAATTCTGCTTGCTTTTCTGTCAGGCAGAACACGTGCCTACATGATTTTCAAGCTTTGCCATTCACATATGCAGATCGTTACAGATGAAATGTATTCTTCATGTTGTTTTGCTCACTACTCCCATGCAGAGATGGAGTGGGGTGGAGAATGCCTCGTATGCTGTAACCCTGAAGTGATTACTTCAGAATAAGTGTTGCAATATGAGTATGTTTTCTGGGATGTATTGCCAGGCTCTCTTTCTGGCTTTTGAAATCGTCTTCGATGTTGCTGAAATGCAGATTTTCTTAGTTTGCTTGCACCACAGGGTCTTATTTTAAGTTAAGGCCACCGCAGGATGGGAAGAAGATGTCAGCTTAAGTTCTTAGCTGCCTTCAAATAGTGGTCTCAGATGAGGAAGGATGGACTCCTTCCTCTTGTTCTTGGAAGATCCTCGAGCACGTTGAAGGGAGCTGAGCAAGGTGCTCCTTGCCCGTCCTCACTGGGCTAGTGTACATCTAAATCAGGCCAAGTTTGCAGCTTCTGCTGCAGATTCTGCCCAGCTCTTCAGTTGTGACAACTGGGCTGTGGGTGCCTCCATCTCCACCATTGCTGAAGACTGGGAGCTGCTCTTGAGGCTGGGAATGATGCCCTAGCAGGCATGCACCTCTTTTCTTGCATTTTTCTCTCTGTTCTCACCAGAAGTTATGATTTCAAGGCTGAAGTACAGGAAATCTGCCCCCTTGGCTTTATCCTGACAACATCCTTTAGTGGCTTAGCCCTGTGATCTAGACAGTAGAGCGGCAGAACTGGACAAGGTGGGAAGGAGGACGATTTGTGGGGAAGGAGCATCCCATTGACATCCAGCCAGCCAGGAACTCCCACCATCAATAACAGCCTGTGGGGAGTGAGTGTCCCAAAACAGAATTCCAGTGACAGCTGCTGTTAGGTCACCCTGATTTACCAAACCAGGTTTTAGTCTGTGACTGGAGTGCTAAAAGCAGAAGATTTAGAAGAAATTGAACTATTGTTTGCTGCTGTTGAGAGCTAAATGGAAAAACATGACCAAGCTGATGAGCAAAATCCCTCTATCTGGCAGACTCAGAGCTCTGTGCAGGAAAGCTGAAGAGCTGCACAGGGGAAGGTCTCTGCAGGGCTGCACAGAGCTCTAATACTTGTACAAAATAAAGAGGGAGCTGGCAGTATGATTTTGAGCACCACCTACTGGTACATTAATCACTAACAGATTATATGTGTATGATACGTGTATAGCCCTGAATGAATTTAGGCCTATTTGGTCCCAAGGAGCAGGTATAGAGCTGACAGGAAAAGTGGACTAATATTTTATAAGGAAGGGGGCTGAAGGTGAAATAAAGGGGGGAAAAAACAGCAGCGTTGACAACACCTCACACTCATGTTTTAAATGAAACATTGTGATTTTCAGTTTCTATTTTTACAAGGTTTACATTATGTGATCTAACTTAAATCATATGTCCTCAATTCACTTGGAACACCCCAATCTTCTGGCATTTTACTTTTGAGAGAAGTGTGGGATGTTGTGCTCCCCCAGCTTGACTTGTTAGAGAAAGGAGGAGGAGTTTGTCCTTCCCTCCATTTGGCACATATTATATGAGGGCCTTTCTGTCAGGAGCAGCTTCATCTGAGCACTAATCTTCCCACAGAACAGGCAGATTCCTGGCTTCGACTAACTGGAGGCTGAAGGCTCAATGCAACTAAAACTGGAGTGGCCCGCAGGGATAGCTACTTGGGTTCACCTGAAACCTAAGGCAGATTTTGGGCCTTCTTAGAAAATACTCTTGCTTTCTGGCATTTGTTGCTTCTAGCAAAGATAGAATTGAGTGGATCTCCCAAGTTAGGATGCTCAGAGATGTGAGAGATGAAATGCAACAGGCGAGACTACAGTACACAGATTAAATAAATTATTAAGTTATGAAGGGACAGAGAAGCCCTGAAGGAAATGAGTGGCTTTTAGTTTGGGGAAGAATAAGTATATAACCTCCCATTTTGCATTAAATTTTACCCTTCCTTTCCGCAATAAGCCATTAGTAAGTCAACTGTTTGCCGTGACTTCACCAGAAAACAATCTCTCCCTTTTTGTTTTTTTGTTGCTCACAGGCATCTTGGGTTCAACAGAAAGCTTTCTGACTTGGATCCAACTATTTGCTCAGTTTAGTGGAAGTTTTTGATGTTATTCAGTATTTCACAATGGCAGCGACAGGAAATTTATCAGCACAGGGATTCTATTTAATTAACAAGCTGCCAGGAGCACCCCTGGAGCAGGCAAGGAGAAAGGCCATTGCAAGGCACAGCTGGGATTTGAGTAGGGCAGATGAGGAAAGATTGTGCCAGGAGAGGAAGTGTCTTGCAACATGGTAGTAGAAGAAATAGAAAGAAAATAAATCTGAAAAACAATAGAAAAAAGCAAAAAAACTAACCCAAATTATTCAGTTTTTCCACATATTCCTCTGGTTTTCTTACCTGTTGAGCCCTGTCAGGCACCTCGACTCAACTGGCTAAATCAGGGTGTCTTTATTATCTAAATGTGTCTTCCTGGGTTCTTTTTGCTTGGGGTTCTCTGGCAGGGAGATGTATCTGAGGATGCTCTGTATCTCCTATGACCGCTTTCTGGGCAGTTGTAACGCCCTCTGTCATGGAGGCTTGGAAAGTCTGCAAAGATTCTCTCTCTCCCTTCTCTATAATGGGTGCCTTGCTCCTAAGCAGCCCAAAACAACAAATGATGAAGCCTACTCCAGAAAGCAGACTTAGATCCCCACTTGTTTCAGATAATACGTTCTGGGAAATGAACTGCAAAGAGCCTCTGTAAGGAACTAGACCCGAAGTTCCCACTCTGTAGTCCAAGAAAAGCTGGCAGATACCACAGTGAGCAACAAGGCTTATCTTCTGCTGCTTTGAGCTGCCTCCAAAAGAGCCTTTGCATTGCATCACATCACATACCTCTTCAAGTGTCAAGCCACAGCTGGAAGAGAAACGAGCACAGCTCTCCTTTCCACTCTTCTCATTCCGAGCAGTTGTCCACAGAAATTTGAAGTTTCTTGGATTTTTTTTAATTAACTTCTACTGTGTAGCTGCAATGACCCAGTCACACAGGACTAAAAGGGATGGGATTTTTGGAGGGATTTATAGATGGTGTCCTATTTCCTAGAAAGCCATTATGCTTTTTGAAGTTCACTTACAACTGTGCCAAAACTGTGAACAGAAAGACTGTGGGACAAAGCATCAAGGCACTGGGTTTTTAGTAACTACCTTTCCTTAGGACTTTTGTTATCACTGTGGGATTTGCACTTGACTCTTTTGAGTATCAGGAAGGATTTCTACATCTCTAAGGAGAGAAGGATCGACACTCTAACCAATTAGCATAATATTCATCTGTTTTCTGTTAATCTCCTAAGACACCAAAGACTCCCTTAACTTTACATCAAAGGGGCTCATGTTTCATACAGTGAAGAAAATGATACAGAGCAGTGGATTTAGCAGTTGATTTTTCTAGGTTCTCAGGAAAGGGATTCCTGATGTGTTCTGCCTGCTGCACCTGGGAGCCATGCAGGGTGGACAGCTGCAACAGGCTTGTAAGCTCAGGGAGCATCCTTTGGGGATCAGCTTTAAAGAAATTTGATGCAGTTACAAGAGAGAGAAAATACTGTTCTGGCCAGAAAAATTTCCTCCTGAATTCAGTATTGCATGTTCTTATAGCACCTTCTGATTTCAGGTGCTCTCTCTGCTATCACTTTTCCAGAGTTCCTACCTCTATAATGTTTGATTCTGAAAGACACCTCTACTGCTCTCTCCCTCAGAGAGAGTGCCTTAGAGTTACTAAGGCACCTACATGCATGCAGAGAAGTGGAGGAACGTTTTGTTTCCTGTGTGGTTCTGTACACAAGTGGTTGCGCTGGGCACTGTGGAAGTGCCTCACCACCCCCACATTTATAGATAGTCTTGGTGTTTACCATACTCCAAAGTCACACTGGCACCTGCCAGGATAAGAGAAGTGGAAAATAAGAAACAGAACTATTAAATACAAACAGTGCAGACAGAGGAAAATTAAGAGAAAACCATGCATGTCTGATTACTGATTGGATTATTTACAGAGGCGCTTTCCACTCTGCATAACTGATACCTAACTGATAGGTATTCACACCTGCCTGCTGACAGATTTGAGCACCCCTACAGTTTTTCTCTGTTGAAGAAAACTGGGCTTACTTCCTTTCATATTTCAGATATCCTTGCTTGTTTACTCCTCCCACCTGTGGATGTCTAGATCCTTTTCTCAGACATAAAGGAGCTTTGGCCTTCCTCCAACATACCTTGGACATGCAGAGCCAGAGGGTGGCTGCCCTACTGCTGGGTTGATGGGATTGCCTGTCCACCCCCAAAAGTAACTGAGGCACTTTCTAGTGACAAGGGGGCATGGGGTGAATGACTGGCCTCTTCCTGGGTCCTGCATCTAAGGGTGAAGTGGCATTTTCCCCCCGATCAGGCCTCATTGATATTCCAGAAGACTGCCTAGTTACTGGAAGCAATCATTCCCTGAACTATTTCTACAGGATTCTACACTGTGTTGAGAGTAATTTTGCACTTTTTAGGTAGATGTATATATGAAAAATGTTTTTGTTTCTTGGAAAAATGACAATATCCAAGAGCTGGATATTGCTTAGGAAAGTGTTTATTCCCTTACCCTGTGCCGCCTATCCCTTTCTTTCTTGCAAACTAATCCTTGCATTTTTTTTTAAAGCTTTGCTTTGCCTCTGCATGTTTCTATGAATCTGTGGTTTGCTGGTTCAGTGCACTGCAGCAGTCTCTAGTTTCTTCTCTAAAACTTTCAAGCTGATCTTAACCTCCAATCACAGCAATTTCCAATGGCTTTTCCCAAGGTTAGGTCAGACCCCCTGAGCAAATCCTTTCTTTCTGGGGAGTGAAGTGTTGTTCTTTGATTCCCCTTGTAATAGGTGTCCTTGACCATGCAGAGGGGTTTGGAACTAGATGATACTTAAGCTCCCTTCCAACACAAACCATTCTATGATTAAATCTCTTCCCTCTGACCCTGAATCATTAAACAATTAGCTAATTTCCTCTCCTTTCTCTTCCTGCTTCTCCTGTTGCCTCCTGGCAGAGGTAGAGCTCTTGTTCTTGGTTGAACCCATAAAGATGTCTGCTGCATTTGCAGCAAACTCTACTTTCTCTGGAGCTCTCCCTTTCATGTTTTCTACAGACAAGGAGGATGCAGTCAGAGACCTGCTGCAGCACCTAGACACTCAAAAGTCTATGGGACCAGAAGGGATTCACCCGAGGGTGCTGAGGGAGCTGGCAAAGGAGATTGCCAAGTCTCTTTCCATCATCTACCAACAGTCCTGGATAACAGGGGAGGTCCCAGATGACTGGAGGCTTGCCCATGTGACACCTATCTACAAGAAGGGCCCGAAGGAGGATGCTGGGAACTACAGGCCTGTCAGCCTGACCTCAGTACCAGGGAAAATCATGGAGAGGCTCATCTTGGGTGTGCTCACATGGCAAGTGCAGGACAGCCAAGGGATCAGGCCCAGCCAGCATGGGTTCAGGAAAGGCAGGTCCTGCTTGACTAACCTGATCTCCTTCTATGATCAGGTGACCCATCTGGTGGATGAGGAAAGAGCTGTTGACATTGTCTATCCAGATTTTGGTTAGGCCTTTGATGCTGTCTCCCACAGCATTCTCTTGGAGAAGCTGGAGGCACATGGAGTAGACAGGTGCACTCTTCACTGGGTAAAAAACTGTCTGGCTGGCTGAGCCCAGACAGTTGTAGTGAACGGGGTTGGATCCAGTTGGCAGATGGTCACCAGTGGTGTCACCCAGGGCTCAATTCTGGGTCCAGTCCTGTTCAATATCTTTGTTAATGATCTAGATGAGGGAATTGAGTCCTTCCTAAGTAAGTTTGCAGATGACACGAAACTGGGTGGAAGTGTTGATTTGCTTGAGGGTAGGAAGGCTCTGCAGAGAGACCTGGACAGGCTGGATTGATGGGCTGAGGACAACTGTATGAGCTTTAACAAGGCCAAGTGCCGGGTCCTGCACTTTGGTCACTACAACCCCATGCAAAGCTACAGGCTTGGGGATGAGTGGTTGGAAAGCTGCATGGTGGAGAAGGACCTGGGGGTGCTGGTTGACAGCTGACTTAACATGAGCCAGCAGTGTGCCCAGGTGGCCAAGCAGGCCAACAGCTTCCTGGCCTGCATCAAGAATAATGTGACCAGCTGGAGTAGAGAGGGGATTGTGCCTCTGTACTCAGCACTGGTGAGGCCACACCTTGAATACTGTGTTCAGTTCTGGGCCCCTCACTACAAGAAGGATGTTGAGTTGCTGGAGCGTGTCCAAAGGAGAGCTATCAGGCTGGTGAAGGGCCTGGAGGACAAGTCCTAGGAGGAGAGGCTGAGGGAACTGGGGTTGTTTAGTTTGAAGAAGAGAAGGCTGAGGTGTGACCTCATTGCTCTCTGCAACTACCTGAAAGGAGGTTGTAGGGAGGTGGGAGTTGGTCTCTTCTCTCCAGTGAATAATGACAGGGCGAGAGAGAATGGCCAGAAGTTGCACCAGGGAAGGTTTAAGCCAGATATTAGAAAGAATTTCTTTACTGAAAGAGTGGTTGGAGAGTGGAACAGGCTGTCCAGGGAGGTGGTGGAATCACCATCCCTGGAAGTGTTTAAGAGAAATATAGATGTGGTGCTTAGGGACATGATTTGAGCATTGAACGGGTAGACAAAGGTTATGGTGGGTGGATTTAGGTTATGGTTGGACTTGATGATCTTCGAGGTCTTTTCCAACCAGGATGATTCTATGATTCTGTGAAGATTCCTCTTGGGTACAAGCTGGTAACCCCCAGTGTCTGTAAGCGGCACCGACTTCTACAATTTTGTAATAACTGTGAGATTTTGTTCCTTGCAGTGCTTGATTAATTATACATTTTGTTGATTGGGTACTAAAGCTGGAGCTATCAATTTTGTATATGTTTATTTACTTTTGAAAAGCAGATAATTTAGTTTATGGTAAGATGTGCCCTGTCTCTGAGGGTTCTGCATTCAGTCATGCTTCTGGCATGTTAGTTATAACCTTTCACCATTTCACAGTATTTGGATGGTCCTGGTTCTTACATGAATAAACTTATTTCTCCTGACCATATCTCAGCACAAATCTGTTGTTCTAATCCCTGCCTTTTGACATGTACGTTATGCACAATTTTATAAAAATTGAATGTTTCTGGTTTATTTCTTTTCTAGCTTTAACTCATTTAGCTCAGCACAGACAGTTTCTCATCCCTGTAGTGCTTTATGTTTCCACTTTTTCTTTAAAATTCAGTTGGAGGTTCTTTATTGGAAAAAAAAGAATATCCTTTCTTGTCATAAACCTGTTGTAGTCATAGGCAGACTGGGATATTTGAGAACTTAAGGGCAAAATAGTCTCTACTGAATGATCCATCAGAGGATACAGATTTTGGCTTGAGATTTCACATACGCTTTTTACAAGGCAGATATTCCCTGCTGGTTTCAAGAAAAGGAGAGCACTTGAGTAGGGATCATCATATGAAATTAATAAGAGAATTTTGCTTCATGCTTTCAATGTCCTTCAGATTCCGGAAATGATCCCAAAGGCATAAAATAACTATTTTTTACTCTCTGCTAAATATTAATGAGCATTGTGGCTGTTATGTAGTCATGACATTTCCACATTAGTAAGTCCATCTGTAACTGAAAGGGGAGAAGTCAGGCTTAGTCATGTGGCTTATTGACCAACTTCTGTTACACTCCCTCCCTAAGGTTTTAAAAAACAGCTGAATTGTGCATGCTTGAGGAGAGAGAACTTCTGCTGCAGGAAAAGGTTGTGAAGGGGCCAAACAAGTGTAGGATGCCATTAAAAATCCTCCCCCACAGAAAAAAAACAACAGTGACTGTGAGCCCAAGAAGCCCCTTTTCAGAGAAGGGTCTTTGTTGGGTCCCTGCAATGTGTCAGCAGAGTTTCTGTAGTCCTTGTATTTCTGGGATGGTGTTAACCATTTTCTGAGATTTTGCCATTCTGTTCATAGTACAGCTGATTTGGATTCTGTCTGTGGGCTGTGGTTTTGTGAGTTTAAAGCACTGATTAGTTTGTTTGTTTAATGCAGGCTAACTGCTTTGAACCCCTTTGCTGTTGTGAAAGTATAAACCATTAGCTTGTCTTGATAGTTCTCCTTCCCTCGTTCCCTCCTTCCCTTCCAGAAAGCAGAAATGCTTTATTTGTATTTTTTTTCATTTCCAAATCCAACTAAGAGTACTGAAAAGGAGACAGTCAGCAATGTTATTTACCTTTCTTGGCACCCTGAGCCTCTAGCTAGGTCATCTATTGAAATTGTTCAATATTCCTGGCAAAGCTCTACTCAGTTTTCTGTTCAGTTTAGTCCAAATTCAAGGATATTTTTTCTTTTATCTGCTCCCTCCAAATTTCAAAGCTTTAATAAAAAAAAAAAAATAATAAAAAAAATGGATGAAGGACATTTTTCTTGGACAAACTAATAGGGAAGCCAGAGAGAGACGGGAAGGGAGATGGGCTGAGGAAGGTGAGAATACTTCTGAGTGTAAACTATTTAGGAGCCTGTAAATCTACAAATATACAAAATGTTTAAAAAAAAATTTAGAGACTTACTTCAGTGAGAGGTAACACCAAGTGCATTGTTGATAATTCTCCACAGTATGTGATAAGACAAAACAGACCACAGTGATAATATTATCTGATTCCTCACCTAAACATAGTCATAAGGCCTCTCCCTTTGAAATCCAGCCATCCCCGTTCTTCTGCAGAGCCTTCTTTGCAGGGATGGACAGTCCCTTCAGACAATGGCAGTTGTGCTAATAGGATGGTGGTCCTTATTTTCTGAATTAATTTATATGGAAATTCCTTAACATAATCTCCGAGGAGAAGTACCTTCCAATAGGCAACATACCTGTGGAGGTATGTATCTATGATTTCAGCTTTCCCTGCCTTAATCTAGCTGCAGATAGTCTTCAGCTATTCTCACAGCTCATCTCTGAATCTCCATACTCTCAGTCCTGGCCAAGCAAATGCGTAATTAATTTAATCAAATAGAAAATGTTTCAACCGGAGAGGCTGAGAGAAACCCACTCCAGCACAGCCAGTGCCCCAGCTGTAGGGCATAATATTATAAGGTGTAAGAAACTGGGTTCAAACCTGTGCTCCCTGCTGAGGGAGCATGAGGAAGTCTGCAGCTGGGGCTCCCTGTGAGCTCCAGCTCCAGAGCTGTGTACTGGGGAGGTCCCATCCCATCAGCTGAACAGGCTTATTTCTTTTCCTCATCTGCCCTGTGAATTGTGCTCTGCCACAGAAATGAGAAACTCGGGGTTTAGAAGGTTTGGAAACCTGCATTCCTACAGGACTTTATGGGCAGAAACAGTACCCACAACACCAGATGGCAGAGGAGATGGGATAGTGACTGCCCTAGAGACACAGGTAATGTCTCTTGGTGTCTCTCTGTCTTCTGCTTTCTTTCTTTTAGGAACTGCCGAAAAAAACCAGGACCTTGCAGTGCTGGGGAGTCATTTGAGAGTGCTCCTTCCACCCTCATTGACACTTAGTTTATTTAGTTTCTAATTCACTTACATACTGCCATGTTCCCTTGGCACTGTTACACCACCTTAACCAGTTGTTGGTAATATAAAGCACCATAGTGGCCTTGCAGCCTTGAGGTCTGTTACATTAGTGTTGTTTCTTTTCTCATCCAAACTATTAATCTCATTTAAAACTGCAACACAAACTGTTTTCTGCTAGCCTATGTGGACCAGTATTGATTATAGTAGCTCCTACAAAGGGGTATATGCATCCCAAACAGTCAGGGGAAGGCCAAGCAGATCTGAGGAGCTCTTGTGGCTCTCTTGGAACTGCTTGATCTGGGCAAGAAATGGTGTCAGCAAACACTTGCCAGGGCTTTGCTTTCTTTTGAAAGGGTGCTGGCTGAGTTCAGCCAAGTCTTTGAGGACAGGAAAGTTATATGAAGGCTGCATGAGGAAGGCAAGGAGTTAGCCTTGTGTTTTGCCTTCTTGCCTGCAGCCCGTGACATGAGACTGAGGTAAAAAGTGGAAAGGAACCAAGCACGACTGTTTAAGTATAGAAAAGGGAAAGAAAAGATACAGGAGGATTAAATTCTTCAAGGTCAAATGTGTTTGTAAAATGGTTGGGAAACAGTTGCTCTCCATGAGCTCTTTTCCCAAATACAGAATAAATCCCTGTCCTCTACAGCAGCAATGCCACCACTTCTCTTCAGTGATAACCCAGCACCATGGTTAGGCTGCTTCTCTGTTTCAGCCTATTAAGGAAAGTCCCTTTTTATTCTCAATCATGCCAACCATAGAATTCTACCTGTTTTTCTCCTATTGGCTTCTTACAGTTTGTAGTTACGGATCTGTATCCATTGTTATAAATTCATCCTTTCATTAATTTATTCTTTTTTTAAAAAAAAATGTTTTTAGCTTATTTTGCTTTCCTTCTAAATCAGGTTATTTTGTAACCAGCACAGCCTTCTTTCCCAATTGTGGTATTGTGGCTTTCTTAGCATTCAATGAAATACTCTTAAATATCTCCTAATTAACATTTTTCTTTTTAGAGTCATCTCCCAGCTGACTTCAGTCAATTGTTTTCAGCTTGGTAGAAAGTTGGCCCTTGTCAAGCCCCAAGGATGTATATAGTTTACTGGTTTGGACTCTGTTCTAGTTACACAGAACAAAGGTAATCAAATCATGCTCTCTGGCTCCTAAACTATCACTACATCCTACTTCTGTGAATGACTTTTGTGTCAACAGGAGAGCTAAATATAAATCCTTCCCATGTTGGGTATAATATTTGAACACAGGTGTTGTCTATGATTTTCAAAAATGAAGTAAAATCTCGTATTTGCAACATGAGATCCTCAAAACACTTATTTTGTCCTTCCTGAATATTGCAGATAGGTCCTGTAAGAGTCAATCATCATTCAAACCTTTGACCTCACCAAAACTTGACCCATTTTGCCATGGAAATATTATCAATTACACAGAATATAAAACATTTCTAACCATCTGCATCTCATGAAAATGAGACAAGTTTTTCAGCAGCCAGCAAAGCCTGATATACAAGGGAAGGGAAGAGGCAAGGGAAGGGGCTCAGCAATGTATATAATTATCTGAAGGGAAGGTGCAAAGAGAATGGAGCCAGGCAGGTGCCCAGTGACAGGACAAGAGGCAATGAGCACAAACTGAAACACAGGAAGCTCCATCTGAACATCAGGAAACACTTTTTTGCTGTAAGGGCGACTGAGCCCTGGCACAGGTTGCCTGGGGAGGCTGTGGAATATCCATCCTTGAAGACATTCAAAAGTTGTCTGGACATGATCCTTGGCAACCAGCTGAAGGTGGCCTGGCTTGGGCATGGGGGTTGGACCAGATGACCTCCAGAGGTCCCTTCCAACCTCAAGCATTCGGTGATTCTGTGAGTCTGTCTCATTCTTTTCTTGTCTGTTTGCCCCTCTTTAACACCCACGATGGAACCTGACAGACACATCTGTGAATTTTAACAACTCGTTAACCCAGCAAACACACTAGTTTTTGCTGCTTTAGTAAGTTAACTAAGATCAGAGATCAGTGCAAGGAACACCAAACCCAGTGAGAATTGGGAAGTGCAGCATCTATCTGAGGACAGCTGAAGAGGGGGGAGGGGGAAATGGGAAAGAGCTGCTTTTTTTTTCTGAAGCACTGAGCTGTTTGGCTCTGGGCCCGTGGGGTGGGGAGAGCCAATCTAATGGATCCTTGGCAGAGTGTCTGGGTTTATCTTCTTTCCTGGGTTTTCAGAAACCAAGTTTTCTATACATCCACTTGAGAAAAGGATGGGGAGTAGTTGCTCATCCAGGGTGAAACCTGCTGTGTCCAAGGTAGCAGTGTCAAAACAATCACAACATAATCTGCTGTCTCCCTTGAGCTGGCATCCCACTCTTCTGGCTTATCTGTAGGGTGTTTACCATAGAGTCCATGCCCCCTAAAGATCCTAAGAGCACTTTTAGTCAGGTGGGATCTTAAGAATACCCAGTGTTTCTAAGGCTTGTCTCCTTGTGCTGGTTTGGTTTGGCAGAAGTTTTGGTAGTGGGGGAAGGGCCCCAGGGCTGGCTTGGGAAAGAAGCTGAGAAGCTCCCCCTGCTTCAGAACCAGCCAAGGAGCCATTAGAAGGACAATAGATGCACCCCTGATTAACATAGGAAAGAACTGATATAAGACCTGAGCAGAGCGAGCAGTTAAGAAGGAAGAGCTGTGCTGCAGAGGTGAAAGGCAGTGCTGGGGTGAAGATCCCGGGTGGCTGGGGAGGAGGAAGGGGAAGAGGGTGCCCAAGCAGAAGTTTCTCTGCAACCTATGGTGAGATGGCAGGCTGTCCCCCTGCATTCATGGAGGAATGTGGTGGAACATTCCCTGAAGGTGCCAGGAGGGTTAAACTTGGCCAGTGGACTCAGATTTGCTGCCAATGGACTTGGATTATGCAGCTGTGGAAGATTCCAACACCAGGGAAGGTGACTGTTCCCGAAGCAGCCTGTGACTCTCTGGGAAGCCTGCACTGGAGCAGCTTGCTCCAGACCTCACAGGAAGGACTCAAAAAAGAGAGGTTCTTGGAGGACTCTCTCCTATGGGAGGGACCCTATAGGCAAGCACAGGGGAGGACTGTAAGGAATCCTTCCTGAGGAGGAAGGAGTGTCAGGAACCACCAGACTCTGAACTGACTCTAAACCCCATCCCCTGTCCCCCTGTGCTGCTGGGGGGAAGGAGGTAGAGAAATTGGGAACAAAGTAATTTGGGCCCAGGAAGAAGTGAGGGGTGGGGTAACATATGTAAGCCCTGCTCTTTGTGTTGTCTGTGCCCTGTGTGCATCTAATCAGTGTGAAATTAAATTACTATTTTTCCCCCAAGTTGAGTCTGTTTTGCCCGTGACCTTAATTGGTGAAGAACCCTCCTTGCCCTTTGTCTCGACCCATGAGCTTCTAGTTGGCCTTTGTCCTCCTCATCCCAGAGTGTGTGTGTGGGGAAGGGAGTTGAGTGAGCGGCCACGGGGCTGGTTCTTTGTTGTTGTGTTAGGCCCAAACCATGACACTCCTCTATTTCCCTGACCTCATTGTTCCATTCCCTTCCTGCCCACCTCAGACAGGATGAAGGGTGAGTTTCTTACATAGCAGTGAAATCTGAGCTGCAACCAAAGGACCTTGTCCTCTCATGGCAAAAGTAGAGAATAAAAATTATAGCCTTCATAACATCACACACTGAAATGTTCATAAAGTCCTAAGAAAGAAAGAACTGAGATATCTCAGTGAGCAAGAGAGCACTGAAGAGTCGATGCGTGACTGATACCAGTGTTTGGGTCGCAACTGCAGCATCCAGCCTTGGCCTTGCTTATATGTGTTTTACCTGTCATGGTTTCCACCCAGCTATAGCTAAGTGCTCCTCCTGCAAGCACTTCACAGGCTCCTTGTTTACTAACCCAAACATTGTTTATTCCCCCTTTAATTCTGAATTTTAACTTTTTTGTCTTTTACTGAACATTAGAGGATTGGTTTTTCTAACTAGTTCTTTGTATCCAGCAAGACAATTTCTGAGCTGCCAGCTGAATTCCAGTAGCCCACGTAGCTTTTCTATTTTAAACCAAAAAAGAATCCTGCAGAATAGGAGGCATTTTAAAGCAGCAAGGTTTTTATATTCAGTCTGCTGCTCAAGGATATGTTTGTGTACTCTAGTGAAAAGTCTATCTGGATTTATAACATGCATTCTGAAGAGGAAGGTATCTGTTTTCTAGGAGTGTGTGGGGTCGATACACTCTTCCTGGGTTTCTAAAACTGAAATTATTACTTCCTAGGCTATGAAACACTGCTCAGCAGACACAGGTTATTGTGGACTTCAGTTATGATAGCAATGTGTGTACTTCAGTCTCTCCTGGAGATATGAAAGGGTTTTTTTACTTTGCCTTTCTTTATGAGCTCTTCCAAAATGTGGTCTCCACATGAGAGACATGGGTATAATGAAATATTCTCTAATATCCCATGTAAATATCAGCCATTATATACTGGGGCCAAAATAAATATAGACTAAAGACTACATCTACATTCTCCTCAGAAGCAGGCTGGATGCCTGTATTTTGGGACCCTGTTCTGCATGCTCTGTTGTGATACCTCTGTTCTGTGTTGCCTTTTGGAGCAGTGTTGGGTTCAGTGTTAGCCACCTAAAACCATCACCAAGCACTGCAGTAGGTCTCGTAGGCACTGGCTGAACAGATACAGACCCAGCTATGCCTCTCCTGCTCATAGTGTAGGGATATATCAGCTTGGGCTGCAGGTTTCTCTCCTGGAAGGTGGAGGGGGCATATCTTGGCTCCAGGGAGCATAAAAGGAGGGTAAATTTTAGGGTAGACACAGGGCTATTCAGATATAGTTGAAATTCAGCATAGAAGTGCCTAAGAAGTTTTATCTTAGATCTGGCGTGTCTCGGCAGCTGGGCAGAAAGACAAATGCACCTGACAACCCACTTGCCATCCTTTGGCAGTCCACCATAAAGAGTCAGCTCCCTCTTCTACCCAAGACTTCTGCAAACTGTCCTCCTCCTTCCCCAAAACCAGAAATGCCCCTGTGGAATGCACTCCCAGTAGCTTCTGTAATGGGTGTCCCTGTTTTCCAGGAGCACGTCATTCTGAACGCAGTGTTTGAGATAAAGAGTTCACCCAAAGGTTAAAGCTGAACCCATTTTTGAATGTCTTAAATATACTGCATCAAGAATCTCTTTGCCAACCTTGTTTTGAAAGAGAGAAGAAGAGGACCACAGCGTTCCTTCCTGATTTATAAATGTTGTTGGATTTTTGTTTGAAGTACTTGGTTCCCTGTAATTGCAGTTTAGACTGTAGAACTGAAGATGCATATTTGTTTACTTTAGATTTTGAATCCTCTGTCATGGAATTGCACACATTATTCCAATTATAGCATGGCAGTCTGTAGCTTCTTTACTTACCATGTAGACAGAACAGTTTCTTTGAAATCAAAGGCTTGGGGCTTATTTTGCCTCCTTACTTGGTTTATTTAGCTTCTTTTAAATAAAGATACTTTCCAAACAAAAAGCCAAACAAATTTTCCTGTGGCCTTCCTAGATTTTTTCTGCTTCAGTTAAAGAAAGATGTAGGACAAGTCTAAGTATGTTAAAGAACAATGGAAAAAAGGAGTAATCCACTATTTTGTTCTATTTTTTTTTTTTTCGCCTGTGTTGAAGAGCTCCCTAAACAAAAGCACCAACCTTTCAGAGTCTGAATCTGGGCACCCTTGAAATCTGTGCTGACCTCATCTCTCCGAGCAACAAACTTCCTCACAAAGAAAGTGCCAACTGTCAGCCCAGTGTTCATTTGAACTTCCTCCAGCTCCAGAAGAAAGAGAAGCAAGAAATCCCACTTAAGATGCCAATGGGTCCCCTTTATGTGACTGGCAGCTTTGAGGGATTCCAGATGGCTTAAGCCCTTCTTTTGAACATGTCTTTTGATCTCATTTAAATTTCCTTCTGATTTCACCTGCTCAGTGTTTACTGACTGGAGAATACGCAGGTGGACGTATTAACTCCACCATGGGGTACGAATAGATTAAAGGGAATTTATGTGCAGAAGGAAGTTTGTGTAGTACAGCTAATACAGCTCCAGTTCCACTCCATGATTTATGATTCAGAAACCACAGTATAATTTTAACAGACAGAACAAACAAACGGAAAACCTTCTCCATCCCCAGTGTGTTTTTTCTAAATGTTACAACATGTACTCTTCAATCTGGTGGTCACCTAGAAAGTCAAGCAAGAGCAAGAAACTTTTTTAGAATAAACTTCTATGATCACATATTTTATCCTGCTCTTTGTTTACATATTTACAGTTCTCTGTATACACAAACAAATAATTCTTCAAACTTTCAATCTTTGTTTAGCTATCAGACATTTTCCATAACAAGTAGCAACAAGTAACTTGAGCTAATGACAGTAGTCTTATTGCATTAGCATTGTAGCTGAACCATGCATGTTGTGGAAGGAGGGAGAGCAGTCAGGACCATGCAGCAGTACAGCACTGATGGAAGAAGACATCAGAATGCAGCAGAAAAGTCAGACTGATGAGCTGGGTCCTCATGAAGAAGGACATGAAACGTGTCAGTCTGCAGAGACAAAGACTGGTTGGATTAGTGTATACCTTCATCTGAGAAGGGATTTCTTGCTCCATTTAAATGGATGAATGCAGATTTTAGTTTACTGTGACTCTACGTAGTGTTGATGGGGTTCCAGGTAGCTGCCTCTGAAGTTTTAGGGGATAAATATATCCAGATTTTCAAAAACGTTGATTGCCTTCATCTGCTATGAACTGCAGAGAGGCTTGGGAGGGCTTCATCCACCTCAATAACTGAGCTACTGCTGTGTGGCTATCTATAAATAACAAGAATCAGGTGTGTTCAACCTGCTGGAAACCTGCCATGTTTTTCATTCTGGAGGATCTCTGGCTGAAAAACTATGCTTGAAAGAGCAGAGAGTGTTCTGCAGAAAGACAGAACATTTTCTGCCCTTCTGGACTTTTCCTGAGTTCCAGCTTTGGATGACAGATTCCAGTGCCACGACTCGTTTGAAAAAAAATAAAATAATCTCCTTAACTTGCCATTTAATATCTTGATTTCAATATTGTCACAGCTCTGGGCAAAGAAGTTAGCGTCAGATTATTCCATCTAGCAAATTGGCAAGATAGTGCCCTAAAAAAGAAATTTAATTCTTGTGGGGCCAGATGTTTAAAGATACTATGAGGCTTAGTATGCAGGCAGGCAGTGGAAAATAAATGCCTACGTAGATTTGCAAGATGTGCCTTCCTGCATCCTGAGGAATCCACACCTTTGAAAGACCAGAGCTTTTGTTGTCTGAGCAGGTGAAAGCACAACAGGACACCTGCAGGATGCAGCCCTTGTGTGATCCTTGTCTCAAAGGAGAGGATAAATCCTCCTAGCTCTAGGGCTGGTAGGAGAAGAGGAAAGTTTTCTCCCTCCTTATCTGATCTTAGTCCCATCATCCTGTAGCTCTGCTTTCCTACTCTCCAGTGCAGTCCTCCAGGAAAACACAATAAAGCAGGATGCATTATCTCCACCACCCCTCTCACCGAGCTGTTTTTAAGTGAAATGTACAGCAGAGAAATATCGTTTAGGTAACTGCTGGGAACTTTAAAAAGTCTTTGACACTGTCTCCCACAGTATTCTCCCAGAGGATCTAGCGGCTCATGCCTTACACAGATGTACTCTTTGCTAGGTGGCCATGCCTAGAAAGTTGTAGTGAACAGAGTTAAATCCAGCTGGTGGCTGGTCACAAGTGGTGTTCCCCAGGGTTCAGTTTTGGGGCCAGTCTTGTTTAATGATCTGGATGAGGGGATTGAGTGCTCCCTCAGTAAGTTTGCAGATTACTCCAAACTGGGTGGGAGTGTTGATCTGCTCGAGGGTGGGAAGACTCTGCAGAAGGACCTGGACAGGCTGGATTGATGGGCCAAAGTCAACTGTATGAGGTTTAACAAGGCCAAGTGCCAGGTCCAGCATTTTGGTCACAACAACTCCAGGCACTGATACAGGCTTGGCACAGAGAGGCTGAAAAGCTGTCTGGCAGAAAAGAATCTGGGACTGCTCGTTGACAGCCAGCTAAACATGAGCCAGCAGTGTGCTCAGGTGGCCAAGCAGGTCAACAGCATCCTGGCTTGTATCAGAAATAGTGTAACCAGCAGAAATAAGGAAGTGATCCAATCTCTGTACTCAGCACTGGTGAGGCTGCACCTCAAGGACTGTGTGCAGTTCTGGGACCCTCACTACAAGAAGGACATTGAGGTGCTGAAGCGAGTCCAGAAAAGGGCAACAAAGCTGGTGAAGGGTCTAGAGCACAAGTCTTAAGAAGAGTGGCTGAGGGAACTTGGATTGTTTAGTCTGGAGAAGAGGAGACTGAGGGGAGACCTAACTGCTCTCTACAACTACCTGAAAGAAGGTTGTAGTGAGGTGGGGATCGGTCTCTTCTCCCAAGTAACTAGTGATAGGACAAGAGGAAATGGGCTCAAGCTGCACCAGGGGAGGTTTAGATTGGATATTAGGAAAAAATTTCTTTACTGAAAGAGTGGTCAACCATTGGAACTGGCTGCCCAGGGAAGTGGTGGAGTCACCACCCCTGCAAGTGTTCAAAAAACATGTAGATATGGCACTTCAAGACATGGTTTAGTGGGTGTGGTCATGTTGGGTTGACAGTTGGACTTGATTATCTTAGAGGTCTTTTCCAACCTTAATGATTCAATGATTCTGTGAACAAGTGAAAGCACTCCTGCTCCAGGGCCCCATCCAAGAGTACCTTGCCTCCTCAGTTGGCATGCACACCAGCAGCTCTCAGGTCTGTCCTTCCATCAGTCCCTTTGCCCTAATTCGCACCTTATACACTGTTTGTACCATTCAGTGTGTCCATTAGAAAATAGGATTGCCAGTGTTAATGACATGGTACACACCACTGATGATGCAGACCAGAGATAAAGCATTGCTTAATGACACTTTTGCTATTTGTTTTTCAATAAAACCCAAAACATGTTGTTTCCCAGAAATATTTGAGTCCTCCACAGCTGCATGATTCATACCTGCTGGAAAGATATGGTTAGATTCCTGGCCAAGTCACCCAAAAGCTCTGAGCATGCCCTTCCCTACTGTTTGCTTGAGAAGGATCTCATCTGCCCAGTGTATATGTTTGTAGCTGAGTCTTCTAGATGCCATCTCTAATTAAAGGCGAGAAACAGACACTTCCACAGCATGATTCTCCACATCCTAAACAAACAAACGAACAAACAAACCAGTTGTTCCAGCAATGGGCTCCACTGATGAGACAGGGAACATGTGGCAGTCAGCATACATTTAACTCACTGCTTAACATCAAGCAAGATGACACCTACCGCCTCTTGATAGCAGTCACACTTGTTCCATGTCCTCCCCTTCAGAGATAACTGAGTAGGGGTGTCCCTATTTTCTTCTTTTCAGTGTGGAGCCCAAGCAGACCTGGCATGGGGCACCAAGCTGCAGAGAGCCCTGCCTGCAGCCATTCCTGTGGTTGGTGGCTGGAAGGGCCTCCCTTGGCCACAGCATCTACTCATCCATTCACATCACTGTTGAGTAACACAAGGCACCTCTTCCTTCTCCTCCTTCTCCCTTGAGAACTAAACATGTTGCTTTTCCTGCATTCTCAGCTCCCACAGCTGCTGAAGAGCTGCTGCTCTTCTCTTCTGTACAGCTGCTGCTCTTCTCTTTTGAACAGCACAGTATCTTAATCCTAATGCAGCCTGAATACATCCCACTGAAATCAGGAGTGGTTGGTAAAGGGGTTAAGTAATATTCCCTAAGGGTGAGTTCCCTGCAGTTTGTTTGTTTGTGTTTTGTGTGTTTGTTTGTTTGTTTTTAATTTAAAGCTGTGCTGACACAACAATTTCAATTGCCAGAGAGATAGCTCCAGGTTGTCTTGACTTAATTACGTAAACAAAAATCCCTGTTTGGTCTTTACCCCATGTTCCAGGTTTCAATGGGGTTTGTCAGGTTAGAAGGTGACAAGAGCATTTGCTAATATGGACACTTAAAACTTTGGTCTTCAGATATGTAACCCAGTGACAAGGTCCTTCCTGTACACATCTTGGCTGGAGACTTTTGCCTGCAGTCAATGTGTGCTGTTGATTTTCAGCCTTAGAGAGTCAGGTCTGGAAGCAAATGTTTCTCATCTTTTTTCCATTGTAGACAATATTCCAAAGGTTACAGACAACTTGGCGTGGTTTAAAGAACTGCCTTTTGAAGCACAGACATGAAAATGCAGCTCTGTTTACCTACGCTGTGTGGCAGACGTATCTCTCAGCTCTGGGGTACACTGCTGGTAGTAAAACCACATGAACTTTCATGTGATGTCCCTGGAAAAGACTCACATATCGACTTTATGTGCATGAAGATTGAACACGGCATGGAGATGCTTTTGTTACACAGTATTCAAAACATTTTGTTAGAAGAAAAGTGGGAAAATAAATGTCTGAGAGGAATAAGCAGATGTTTGCTGTTAAAACCACCATGTTATACAATCAAGTTTACAATAACTGCTTTTAAATATAAACTAACATCTGACCAGTGTTTTCCAATGTACTGTGAAATCTGCATGTCCTTCCTTTTGTCATTTACAAGTAAACACCCACCGGAATATTTTGTAGGTTGTAAAATATGAAAAGGGCTTTGTTCATAAGAGACTCCTTTGATTTACCATAAGATGAAAACCTATGTGCCAGAAGCTATTTGATTCTCTTAATCAGAACTGAGCAAACTTTTCTTCAGCTTGACCGCTCTGATCTCATTGTCTAAACACACTAGCAAATAGCTAACAATTGTGGTAGCTTTTTTTGCTTCCTTTAACATAGCTTTCCTTTCCTCTGGAGAGGGCAAATGTTGGAGACTGCCCTCAGCAGCCAGGAAACGCCTCTTTATCTCCTGACAGGCCTGCAGTACTTGAACCCACAAAAATAAACCAATAATGAGGAAGCTTTCAAAATAAACAGACCAAATGGGTGCATCTTCTTGTTCCCAGCGACTTTGCGCCAAACACTCATGCTTGGCTACTGTGCCAAGTCAGCAGCTGTGGCTGTAAAAAGTAATGTTAGGTTTGTGAAGGTGGAAAAACCCCACAACATTCATACCCCTCACAATCATCGACAAAAAAGTAGAGCTGCCACTTCTTCAAAATGTGATCGTTACTTGTACAAGAAGTGCTGCTCCCACTATTAGATGTTTCAACCTCATTATAGCCCCTGGCAAGGAACATGTCTTCCCTCTGCTGCATGCTAGGAGCCAGATCCTTTGCCACAGGTCAACAAGGTCCCATCTCCTTCTCCTCCTGTTCCCTCCTCCTTTCATTTTTGCTTCTCCTTCCCTTCTCTTTTTCTTTTTTGAGACAAAATCAATTTAAAAAATCAGGGATGATTTGAACATGAACCAAGGGTCTGCAATGGCTGGTTTCTCAAAATATTTCCTGGCTAGTCCTGAAGCAGGTTTGAACCCTCCACAAACAGCCACTGACTCCCACTGCATGGCCATCTGCAGAGTGTTGCTTTGCTACCCTTGCAAACACTCTCCCTCTTAGCTGTAACCCTGTTTCTCTGGTGTCTTAACCACAAAGTCAAAGCAGGATTTGTTGCATTGGCTTTGAAGTTTGAAAGATTTTTACAGAATTGTTTCCTCTCACAAAGAAAAAAATGTACTTAAAGTCTCTAGTATCTATTGTTATGTTCTCCACTGAGAATGGAAGTAGTCTGGATATATCTCATTATCAGAGGCAAAAAATATCTTGCCTACTGTATGTAACTTGATGTTGTGGTACTTCAGGAATGTCTTCTTCCTCTCCTCCCAGGCATGGCTACCTGGAGACCTCTAATTTATTCTGCTCTTTGCCAGTTCAGAGACATTCCCTGCCTCAGCTGATGCCACTGACTCAAAATGGTCACATGGAGCCAACATTAAGTCTCTTATCCAAAACTCGTGCAGGCAGTAGAGGGCAGAATCTGCTCTACAGCTTTTAAGCCTATGGGATTACCCATGGATTTTTGAACAGCCTCAGTCTAAAACACTCTTGTTGTAGGAGAGGGGGCTACAACCAACCCCAGGTGCTGCTGCGTGTGTTGTAGAACACAACAGTCATGAATGATTCTCATCAAGCTGCTCTAACTCTTTTGGTTGGTTATTAGTTGCCAGATTGGCCACAGCTGGACCAGGTGGCCCTTTGCAAGACAGTTGTCAGGAAATAGCTGACAGGACCTGGATCAAGGGGGAAGCAAGAACAAACACGTAAAAGTCTTGGTATTTTCTAGGACTAAATAATTGGTATAGGTTGAAAGGGTATTTCAAAATAATTTTCTCTATGTCCAGTAACATTCTGAAAATACAGTGAAGTTACTGGCATTGACAGATAAAATGGCAAATTGGAAGTGCCATAGGAAGGATCTTACAGCACCGTAATCATTTTAATATAAGAAGATAATTCCCTGTTGCTCCTGCATGTTTCAGCTTACTCCATATGTTTCTCAGGGTGTAGGGTATTCTGGATTTGTTGTGACTGTAATTTATGGTGAAGAATAAGATTTAAACTTCAGCCTTTCTTTAGGAAGACAGAAGTATTCCCTTTGGTGATAAATCCTTGGTACAGTACCTTACCTGCCTGCATCTAGATAAATCAGGTAATTTTACAGCCTAATTTGAAATTTCAGATTACAATTAAAACCATGTGAAAACTACATGCACTAAGAACATGCAACCTGGTCTAGTGGGCAGTGTCCCTGCCTATAGCAGGGAGGTTGGAACTAGATGATCTCAAAGGTCCCTTCCAACCCAAACCATGTTATGCTATGATTCTGTAAGGGTGAGGAAGAAGATGAAAGAAAACTGTGCAAAGAAAGAAAAGTGCAAAGCTTTCTTCTCCAATGAGAAACTGTTTCCACCAATTTTTATTTATTTTTTTTTTTCAAAGCTGTGCCTTGCACAATGTCCCGCTGGAATTGAGTTTTAAAGGAGAGATAAAAATAAACTTTATGTTCTGTGTAAAGATCACTGAAAAAGTGATTGAAGAGGGAAGAAAGCTAAGCCCTTTTCCCTAGCCATCCATATGTTTATCATATGCACATATGAGTAGAGAGGGACTTCTAACCCTAAAGGAAGAATTAAATTACAGAAGTTCCCAGGGCCTTGAGAAAATTTGGAGCTTCTGCTCTTTATTTTCTAGAAGCCTTATTCTCAGGAGTCCCCAGATAGAGACAAAAGGGGGTGGCAAAAGATGAATTATGTGCTGGAACAATAGCTGGGTTTTAAAAGTAGTTGATGCATGGCATAGCAGGGCTTTGCATTGGATCATTCCCTGAGAACCTGCTGGGACTTTCAGCCCAGAACCAGGCAGTTTTGGATGTATGACTACCTCCATGAACAAATTTCAGCTTTGATCTAAACATCTAAGATGTCCAGGACCCTCAAAAGAAGAGCTACAGAAGCTAGCAAGCTGGCCAGGAAGCTAAATGCAGCATAAACCTCCTCATCACTTAAGGTTTTGAGAGGTAGTTTCATTCATAGAGGTAAAAAGCCATTACTTTCAGTTGAGGTGCCAGAACTACTTAAATCCATGGTTTCAAAAAAATGCTTGCATCTGTCCTTCCTCATAGTTATAAAATGTGGTGGTTAAAGTGCCCACCTGAAAGATTAGAGATGTATACATGAAGCCAGATCATGACACAACGAGGAATTCAAGAAACTATGATGTAGGAAATGTGTATGTGGGCTGGTGACCAGGACCTCTCCTGGGAGGAGACAGTTGCAGGGTTGGCTTACTTTTCCCAGCCCTGTATTTTATGTGAAACATTGATTGAACAGGAGTCCTTAGAAATGGCACTGGAAAAGGCATCCCCAGGTGTCTGTGTTAGCCACAGAGCTGGAGACCAGCTCCACCCCAGAAGCCATGAACTGCTGCGGCCTGCTGAACTTTGCAGCCTTCAGAACTGGATGTTGCAGGTGAAACCCATAACAACAATCCCAGTGCTTTTTCAAGCACTTAGGATTTACCTGGGGCTCAGTAAAACATCTCCCCTTATCTTCCTGACGTCCTGAGCTACTCTGAGCTTTAGGCTCATGAGAGATTTGTAGAGCTCCATAGATCCTACTCAGTTAGTAAGCGGCTTGACTCTTGGGTGCCAGGAGTTATATTCACTTCACAGATTCCATCCTAAATTTGTTACGCATCAAGCCTTTAACACTAAATTTGGGTGCTTAGTTAACTCCTTCCTCAGCAGCTGAAATGAAGTGTCTCATCATGTAATCTGTTGTCCCACGGCTGTTTGTATGGCACTAAGCACCCACCAGCACCCGTTTGATGTGCTCTGGCACCCCTGCACAGCCTGAGCACCCACCACCGCTCCCCTGACCCTTCTAGACTTTCTGGGTTTTGGCTGGATCTGGGATCTCTGTTCAGCTGTGAAGCTGCATCTGATGACAATATCTTGACTGCTTTGCCAGTGTTAACGAGAGGGAATCTAAATTCAGGAGATTTACAGCCGTAGGAATAAAGTGGCACACCAACCTGAAGCTGACAATGGTTCTTACAGGACTGTGTTTATCCAGTCCCTTGAAAAGTCTACCCAAATAATTTGAGAGCTAAAAATGGATGTTTCTGAGTACTTTCATAGCCACAGAACAATTTTAGCATCTTGTTAATTGCTTATTTTGCAGGAACATTTGCTTTTGGCTCAGGAAAAGACCACAGAATGCAGTGTTGTTATTGATGTTGTAGTCCTGTTGTCCTGGGTGCCTTACGTCAGAGGGAGATGCTTCTCAAAACAGTTTTCAGCCCAATTCTGACCTTCCAGCTAGCTGGTGTCTTCAAGACTGACCGCACATAGCATTTCACAGGCTTTGAAGATCTGTTCATTCAAGGCCTGAATGGACAAACCTGTGTGAGAGTCCCTCATTATCCTCACTTTACAGATGGACATTTACTAAGGTCCTTGCCCAAACTCACTACCCAAGATTGCATGAGAGCAGAGGGCCGAACCCAAAGCTCTTCATTTCAGGGTCACCACCACAGTTCTTCAGTTTTGATTAAAAATTCAGTGTGTGGCAAAGTCAGCACACGCAGCACAAGGTTGCTTGATTTTGCTATGCTGGAGCCAGCATTTAGTACATTGAATCCTATGGTGGTTCTTCCCTCATTCTGGGGAAAAAGTGAGCTAAAAGCCTATGCTGGTATTTTAGCAAGGTTTTTTAGAACAGCAAGTGAAGGGGGGATTTTATTTTTTTTTTTTAACCATATAGGTGAGATGCATCTGGCAAAGTCTGATGTACACGCTTACTTTCTGCCTGTGATGAAGGCCTTAATACAAGTACATCCTTGCTGAACCTGGACCTACAGTTGTAAAGGGTGACTTTTAAGATTATAGCTTAAAAGTATATGGTTTCTTTGATCTGTTAAATTCTACTTAGGGTTATGGAAGGAAACCTTTGACTTCAGGAATTCTGTTATTAAGGTAGTTAAGCTATTTCCTGTTTGTAATTTTTTGGTGGGTTTTGTTAGGGTTTGTTTTTTGTTGTTGTTTTTTTGGGTTTTTGGGTTTTTTTAATAATTATAAAAAATTATGTTCTGAGGGGGATTTAAATACATAGAAACCCTACTTACTGCTCCAAAGAACTGAAAGAGGCCAGGTTATTGTGCAGTCAGACCTAATCTGTGAGCTTGGCTTCACTGATTTAATTTGAAAACAATAATGCATGCAAATAAGAACCTGAACTCCTTCCCGTAGGGTTTCCTGTCCTCATCTTTTGCTTGAAGAGACAATTCACATTTTTCATCTCTCTTAAAACAAATTAGGCCCACATGCCAGAATGACTTAGTGATTATGTAGTAATTACCTTGAATATTTATGCAGGATTTCAGTAGATGAGCTTAGGGTGAGTCATCAGAAGTATTTTATGCTCATCCAAAGTTTAGTCCCTAACTCCCACCCCTTGAAAACGTCATTTGATTGCTACTGAAATGGCATCTGCTCAGCTTGAATTTCACCAAGATTTTTGTGCTACCCAAATCAGTTTTCGTACTGCAAATGACAATTTCATGTGCCTTTCAATTAATGTTGGAGTAACTCTTCCATTTGCATGGGTTAAGGCTGTATTTTGTTTGAGAGACATAGACTTTATCTTGGTGTTTAAATGTGGCTGTTAAATGGTAGAAATAAGATTTTAATGAAAAGAAATAGTAAATAAAATTTAAAAAGATGCTGGCTTTGCATCACCCTCCATGTTAAGGCAAACTGAATTTATCTGACTATTTTTTTCAATTCAATCTTTCTGACATAATTGCTCTTGTTTGGTTTTTTTTGTTTGTTATCTTAAAAAGATGCAAGACCACATTGGTATTTTCTAAATCCATTTTTTTGTGTGCATCTTCAAATGAGTAAGATTTGTAAATGGTTTCAGAATACCCCACTTTTTTTTTTTTTTGCAATTAAGTGTCAGCTTTCTTATCTACCTCATCTCTGTTCTGATACATCAACTGAAGATCTGAGATGACTTACTTTCCTTGCTGACAATAAAAAGGAACCTTTTGTTTTTGCTCATGACTGCCTGTCCTAACTCTGAAGCATGCAGGAAAACTTATCTCTGGTTTTGTGCAGTGAAAAAGTTCTGCTCTTTGGTATTTTTTTTCCCAGTGTATAACTGCTACATACCTGTTAATCAAACGTGTCTGCCTGTTGTGCAGCTCTCTAGTGCTGCCACAGTGTTCCGCTAAATTACTGACTCTGCATTTCTTTTTTCCTCAACTAAGTCCTTTTCCAGTCAGCTTTTTGTGGCAGACCTTGCACACAAAGTATCTAGGACTATGTGCCACGTGGCAAGTGGTTCCTCTTCTGGGTGTGCTGAGGAGAGCTCTGCTCTTGAACTCCTGCCTGTAGCTGTTTAATATGAGAAATGGGTATTTCACGTGCTTGGTTGCAGCAGCAGAAGCCTAAACTGGCTCCTTCCAGAAGTTGAAAGGACATGGTTCAGCTCTTGCCTTAGTGAGCTAGTCTGTGGCAAGTGTTCAAGGGAACTATCTTTGGCTAGTACTTCTGTTTTATTTTTTGACCTGTCTACTCTGTTTTCTTGCTCAGATTCTTTCATTTTCTCACATCTGTTTTTCTATTTTCGATGCTTGCTTTCTGTGTCCTTATATTCCTTTAACCTCTCCTATCTTCTTTTTTCCTTGCCCCTTTCAACTACATTCTCTCACCCTTTCTCTCCTCTCTCTCCTTTCTGTTGTTCCTTGCCATCCCCCAAACCTGTCTTGCTCTGTTTTTTTTTTAACCCCACACCTACTCCCTCCATCCTGCTCTGCTGCTGTAGTTGGCAGTTGACTTCTGTCATGCAGCCCAGCCAAAATTGCAGCTAAAGATGGACTTTGTTAAATTTTATTTTTTTTTTAAACCAACTGGACTAGTAATAATAATAGCAGTTTGTCACACATTTGGGAAATGTTTTGTGAGTAAATTTCAGTCAATCATAACCTGGCACTGGAATAAGCACCTTGTTTAGTCTAGGGGTGCTAAATAAATTGGCCTTACATCTTTGCTTTCAAGCTGTATTTGAGCCTTGTTCTGTAATTGCCATTTGCATGCCAGAGGGATTGCGTAGGGGTGCTACTCAGATCAAAGTTGCATTCACCCAGGCTTGGGTGTATTAGTTGTAATTAGGAACGTAATCTTAGGAGACAATGCCACATTTGTAGGATGAACCGAAACTATGGCGGCACTTTAGCAGAAAACCAGTGTTGATGCAGCCTGTTCCTCTCCAAGAAGCAGGGACTAATTGCTGTGGGAGGTATTTATATTATACACACAAAAATCCCTGATGTATTTCCAAACTAGCATGAAATACTAACTCAAACTTAGGTATTTTGGTATTGTGGCTCTCACCAGGTGGCAAGAAAGCACTGCAAGGAGAAGTTATTTTTTTGTGTGCTGCGTGGGGAAATGAGAGGTAAAGTGGTCACCAGTCAGAGGGAAAGGCAGGAGGCTTTGGGGTGCTGTATCAGGTTCCTGTCTGTCTGTTCACTAATTTAATTGCCGCTCTTCCCCTTCCAAGGACAGACATGCTTGGACATTTCTTTCAGTGCTGAAACAAAAAAAACCAAACAAAATTTAACTGTCACACATTTTGGTAGGCAGTTCTTTTTCCTCTATGATGTCATCTTAGTGTTGTCTCCATCCACTCCCATTTTCCTGATCTGACTCAGTATCCAGCAGGGAAGCTGGCAACAGACTCTGAGGAAACTGCAGTTGCAAGGATTACAGCCTTTGCAAGGTATGGCCATGCATGAAGCAGCTCATTAATGACAGGTCAGATGATGACTATTGCAGAGCATGGCAAATTATGGCCAAATTGTGCCCTAAACTTACAGTGCTGTTTATAAATGCAAAGGTATCCAATAAAGGATGTCTTTCAGACATGCACATCCGAGGGGCTAAATTCTTTCAAATTCAAGATGTTTCCAGGTACAGATATGGAAAAAAAAGGGTTTGGTTTGAGCACTATAGGTCATGCTTGTGCATCTCAACTAAACTGACGTGTGATGTATCTTTAAAAAAACAAAGCAGATCTGAGGGAATCTCTCCTGTCAGACTTGTTTGGCATGGATAGTTTTATCTTGTCTCAAAGCTAGCTCCACATGATGTCTGGAACCAGCACACAGACAGTAGGTACAGTGCATACCTGTCTGTGATCTTATTACAGATCCCAGACATACCTGTCTGTGTCCCTTCATTAAAGGTCATTACAGAATCGTAGGGTAATTCAGGTTGGGAGGCACCTCAGGAGATCACTTGGTCCAAACCCCTGCTCAGAGCAGGGCCAGTGGGAGCTGCATCGGGCTGCACAGGGCTGTCTGGGCATGTGTCAACACTCCCAAGTGTGGAGATTCCATACCTTCCCTGAACATCTAGTCCATCACCATGATAAATCCTTTTTTCCCCCTTTTACTGAATTGGAATATCCTCTGTTACAGCTTACATCTGCTGCTTCCTTTTGGGTCACTGTGCACCTCCTGGAAGAGTCTGGTTTCATCTTCTTTACACCTTCCCTTTAGGTGCACCCATTGTAGTGTCAGTAAGGAAGGATGAACAAAAGCAATGAAGGGAAAATGCTATGTGTTTCTTAAACCTGGTAATGGGACACAGTGCTAAAGCAGGGGCAGTACCAATGACTGTGAAAAGCCTTACAAAGGGGTCTAGATGACCCTGGATGGCTCCTGTTCTTGTAAAAGACCAACATGACAAGGCAGTGGAAATGCCCAGTGTGAAGAGACATAACTGGGATTACATAGGAAGAGCGAAGGGGAAGTTGCACTGGTTTAATGCACAAACTAATTTTTAAAATGGGTATATTTAGCTAGTGCAAATGTGCTTGTGGACTGGGTTTTTGCTCTCTCTTGAATGCATTAAATATAACATAAAGATGAAAATGTATTGGACTGATTTTCTTCCCTGAGTCTGGAATAAAATACGGAAAAAGAAAATGAACCTCGTTACTAAAAATCAGCTTTCTTAAGTAAAAAAGCTACAGTTTATTGTCTTAAGTACATAGATGTATAACTGTACCAATGTGAAACTAATTTAATTACAGTGCTGTTTTAATAGACTTATTGTTTTGAAATTTATATTTCCAGTTGCAGGCTTTCAATTCAAAAGTCAGACAGTTGGCTTTTAAAAAATGTATTGTATCTCGTGATTGTCACTTAGCAAGGTTTACTACTCAATTATAAACATTTCCCTTCTGCAAAGGCTCACTGGTGGCAGAGGTATTTATGTAAGCCAGCCAATTTGGAGCTTACTCAGGGTCTGCAGTAAAATGCTCAGCCAAATGGTTTTGACAGTAAAAGGAACATTTAAAAAAAAAAAAAAAAAAAGAAAAATTTAAATGGGTAGATCACAATGGTGGCTGAGAAGTCTTTGTTGTTCCCTTCTCTCCCATCAGCAACACTCATATCCAGGCTGAATAAATCCTTCAACGGCATTCTTTGCTCGTGGCTGTTTGATGTGGTTCCAGCAGCTTCAAACACAAGAGGCATCTGAACTGCTGGGAGTTGAAAAGGCTGAAACTCCACTGTCACGGGAGCCCCAAACAGCGGCGGGGCAGCCTGGCAGTGCCTTGCAGGACCAAAGATGCACATACTAAATATTTTTGCTCTCCTGCTCTGCAATGTGGTGGCATTTGGAGCATCTTTCCTAGGGGTTAGGACTGCTGGGACCCTGGCAGGGTGGTGGCAGGGTGCTGTGGGCATGGTGCTGCAGCCGTCACCTGGTGACTCCTTGGACCAGCTGGCTGTCCATTGGATGGTGCCTGCTGGAAGGAACAACAGCAATATGCATGCCCTGACTCTGGTGAAATGATGGGTAATGTTGAAACTGAGGCCTCTGCTTCCCACACAGCACTCATGGGTGGGTCCAGCTGCAAGAAGCAGGTGGAGAAGGTGAAGCTGATGGTGGAGACTCAGAGCCCTCAGAGCAGGGTCATGTTGGCTTGTGAGACTGTCACCTCAGATGGTGTCTTGGGAACGTATGGTTTTGTGGGTTTTGTTGTAGTTTGACTCCTAATGTCACTAAACCCAGAGGTCTGGTAACCCAGTGACTGTGAATGGGCTCTGTCTACTTGGAAGCCATGGCTGAGAGATGGATGGCTGGAGAGGGCAAGGCCAACAAAGCAGATAGGCAACTTGATGGCCATGAGCATCTTTCCTGGACAGGAGGTGACACCTCCACACAATGCTGGTCATTTGCAAGTACAGTATCTCCTCCTGGGTCAGGAGGTCCTGGAGAGTCCAGCTTGGTGGGTGAGTGGGCAAAAGGATGCTCAAGCATCAGTGGCGTTGCCTCTTTCCAAGCTCCAGTCTTGCCACAGCACACCAATGTCCCAACAAACTAAGGTTTTCTCTCTAATGGCTGGGCAGGTGAAAGGCTGGGCTCAATTGGGGTGCAAAGCTGTTAGTGACCATAGCAAATAATTAGAAGTTCAGTGGCAGGTTTAATCAGTAAGTGCCCGTGGTCACTCCTGCAAGCATCAACATCTGCTCGCAGCTCCCAGGATGGGCCCAGAAGGTCTTTAACAGCTATCTTCTCCTTCCTGCCCAGAGCTTGCTTTCCTTCAGCCTTTGTCTTTTTCCTTGGCTTCAGAATGTAGCTTACATATTTAGGTTTATACTAAGCTGAACTGACTGGATGCTGGATGAGGATACCTTCTGAATACAGTGGCTTAGGAGTTTTCCATGAAATGGCTCTTATAGAAGATGCTCATTTGTCAAAACCAGCTTTTTTTTCCCCCCATAAGAATGTATTATTTTTTTAATAAAATTGTCAGAGTGAAGCATTTCTTGAAACCCAGAAGAAAAAAGTGCCAACCCTTCCAAGACATAGAGAAATCAAGACTGAGTGTGAAAAGTATAATTACTTTTTTAATGTTGATCTCAGATTACCTTTCTTCATCGTTCATTCCTGCACGGTGGGAGTGCCAGAAGTGTGTGAGGTTTGCTACTGCCCCTGCTGAACTGTGGTGTGGACAGACTTCGTCTTCCTCAGCTGGCATTCTGTCACCTTCCAAGAGAATAAAATTAATTTTAACAACCAAAGTCCCGAGTAAGAAACCTCAAATAATTAGAGGAAACCACCACAGAGGTATACAATATCCAGTTGAAGACCTTGCTGAAAACTGAACAGATTATGCTTGTTATATGTGGTTAAACTGGGCCATTAATGTTAAAACTGTTCAAAACACAAAATAAATTCTGATTTGCTTCTGTCAGAGTTTGTGGTTCAGTGTTCACACATTCTAGGCTCCAGTTAAATATTTTACTGTACAATGTAATGCCTTTCAGCTGCCACTTGCACAAGAAGATCCCTTGAATGATCTGCCAGCAAATGAAGGCAACACTTGTCCTGGGTGGAATTTGGCCAGGACTGGAAAACCCGAGGTGCCAAGATAAGCAGGAGGAAGCACGTAACCCACTGTGACCCACACTTGGTACCCAGGAAAGTGACAGCCACACAGCTGTGACTGTATCTTCAAAACACTTCATTTAAAATATACTGAGACATTCATTCTGCTGTGGGGCTTTTGCAAGTCACTGCCTCTCCAAGGGCTCTTATCACAGGCATGCTGCTACTCTTTGTCTTTCTTTTGAAATTTCTCAAATTCTGATCTTTAAATGGTGTGAATTTCTGAAGATTTTATCAAAACTCCTTCAAAATAGATTTTTTAAAATCCCAGTTCTCACATAATAACAGGGTGAAGAGAAACATTTGCCATGGGACAGTGAAAAATGTACTTCAGTAGCAAGGAAGGAAATAAAAATGCCACAGCTCTTCAGAAAGTAAACATTTTAGGGTCTGACATGGCCTTATGTTCTTCTCTTTGTCACTAGCTGAAGTTGTAATGTGCCTCTTACGGACCAAATACTGGTATATGACCAGCACCAGCACTCAGTTCAGTCACTAATAAGCTTCATCCACCTCTCAAATGAAACTGTAGAGAGACATTCAGTATGGAAAGAACCAGAACCTCATCTGATAATTTCTACATCAAGCCTGTAACTTCATTTTTAACTAATAGCGTATCTTTTAGAAGGTCCTGCTTTTAAGACTCAGGTGATGATCAATCTGCCAAAGTCTCAGGGGAAGTCTAGCAGTTACTTAATTCACTGTTAAAACATGTACCCTGGATCCAATCTGAAATTAATTTAGATTCAATCTTTCAGTCCCAGCAGGTATTTTTGTAAAAGAGAGTTGGTCCCATGAGTAGGTTGAGATACCTTTTGAAGATCTCCTCCCTTCTGCTGATCTGATGGAGAGCTGGTTGAGCTCACTTACCCAACAGAAAACTGCTTTTTTTTCTGGTGTCTATGGTGCCTGGGGTGAAGGCAAGTCCTCACTTCAAGCAGCAGAGTGCAATTTGGGCAGCCCAGCCAGTCCTCTTGAATCGTCTTCCAAGTCTCTCACTCTTCAACACACATTTCCACAATTCTGAATAGCTTTTGCCACTTTCTTCTCAATTCTTGTAAATTTTCCAAGATCTCTTCTGAAATATGGATACTGGAAGTGAACTCTTCTTTTTATTATTTTTTTTTCTTTTCTTTTTTTCTGGAACTAGCACTGTACCTCTTTAATAACAACATCTGGTTAAGATCTTTAATTCTGTCTGTCATACAAAATTACATCAACATCACCGCAAGGTCCTCTCTTGCCCTTTCATGTGAGCAATGATTCAATACAGTCTGAAAGAGAAGCAAGCCACTGTCAGCTCCTCATTGCTGCTCCCCTCTGTACTTTGATGGGTAACTCAGCTGGGAGAGCTCTGTTAAACTGGGAAAAGCGGGCAGGATCAAACAGCCATAGATGCCCCTGAGTCTGGGACAATTGCCAGGACTTGACTAATGCAGCTGACCCAGAATGGCCTGAAAGTCAAACAAACCTTCATGCATTCAGCAGAAGTTACTTCTAGGCTCCAAATATGTCCCATAAACAAGCCAAGTTAAGTTTGTGCCGTGCAGCTTGTTTTCAGTCCAAAGCAGTGGGGCAGCAGCTTTGTATTTGCACTCCAGTTTTGCAGCAAAACTATTTGCCTCTAAGAACAACTTCAGAGGTAAGAAATAACACTGCTGCATCACTGTCTGTTCTTAAGAGGAGGAAACCTGAGTGGAGTGTTACACAACGGATAAGAAAGTGGCATTATTAGGTGGATTAGGTTGTAATTACTGTAAATCACTTGCAAGGTTTTAAAAGTTTCTCCCCACCCCCGCCCCGCCTTTATCTCAAAGGCACATTCCTTGGTTTGTCTTTTCAGGACCTCACTCCTTGTGCTGCATATGATGGACAAAGCATACCTCCCAATTAGCCACTTTTTCCCTTGTAATTAATCCCTCTCTATTTTCTGGGATGCTGAAGGGGACACATACAAAAGGAGTGGTTTTTGCTAGGAGAGGAAGCAGAGCTAAAAAAAAAATGTGGGATTTTGCATTCCTCATTCCATCAAGATGTTATGTCCAGCAGATCTTTTTCTTAAACTCTTCCAGAACAACCTTTGCAATGGATATGAGAGGACTGCAGCATAGTCAGAGCTGTTGCATGAGGACATGTCAAATCCACTTATAAAGTGAGCAGGAATCTAAATATTTAGCTACCCTCATGGCTCTTTTCAGGTACTTTCTGTACTTAATAGCTCATTCGTTTTACTTTGGTGTTTGTGTTACTCATTTGCTTCAGAGAAGACTGCTCTCTCTCAAGCAGAACAGACTCATCTGAGTGATCAAAACCTATTTCAGTCAAAATACTAACCAACAAACTATTTTCTTATTGTCCTCTAAATCCCTAAGGAAATGCCACGTCCAAGGCATCCTGCTGGCCACATGGTTGCTGCTCCTCTTCCTTGTGGGTGGTCCACAAGGTGTTTAAAAACATTCCAGTACAGCCAGGGACAAGTGTAGAGCTAAACGTGGCATTACTGCAGTATTGAATGGCTCCTCCAAATAGGCCAGTAGTGGGGAATTCTGAACTAATGCTGTACTTGAGGATTTTCAATTTACTTGGCCTCTATTTGACTTGGGTTTTTTGTTTATTTGAAATTTTTTGAGTTTTTGCTCAACCCAAAAAAGGGATTAGTAGTAAAAGGGAAAAATCTAAATCAAATGTTTGATGAAAGGCTGAGAGAGCTGGGGTTGCTATGCCTGGGGAAGAGCAGGCTCCAAGGAGACCTTATTGTGGCCTTTCAATATATACAAGGGCCTTATAAGAAAGAGAGAAAATTTTTACTAGGATGTGTAGTGACAGAACAAGGGGCAATGGCTTTAAACTGATAGAGTGCAGGTTTAGCTTGGACACAAAAAGGGAATTTATTACAGTGAGGGTGGTGAGACACTGGAATGGGTGTGAGAGACAAGTGGTGGGTGCCCACTCCCTGGGAGTGTTGAAGGCCAGGTTGGGCGGGACTTTGAGCAACCTGGTCTAGTGGAAGGTGTCCCTGCCCTTGGCAGGGGAAGGGCATGAAACTAGATGATCTTTAAAGGTCCCTTCCAACCCAAATCATTCTGTGATTCTGTATTACTAAATCACATGTGGAATTAATAAAAATCCCGAAAGCACCTCTCTCTAGCAGATCATCACACCTCATTGTTAAGTGGATCAGTGTAACTTGCGGCATCTGCAATACTCAGGAGCTCTGGAGATTTTTGAGGTGGGAGAAAATGTCAAACTAGGGCACAATTTCACCTGCATTTCAAACAGAGTTTATTCTTTTTAAGAATAAGCCTTGGAGGTGGAACTCTTGCTACTGAGTCTCTGTCATACGAGATAAATAAAGTGAAGCAGTAGAGTCAACACCAACTTTCTGGCTCCGAAAATACCCTGTTTACTGTGGCTGTACCTGTAAAAGGGGAGAAACCTTAAGTCTTTTACAAAATTTGGTGTTTTAAAAAAATGACTTGAATTGTGCTGAGCATTCATGTAACTTTTAAAATATTGGCACAATCTGGAAGATGTATGGGTGGGACAGTCACTCTTCAAATAGACGAGGGGAGAGGTGGTACCCACGGAGACCACCCTCTTGTTGAAGGGTGGAATTGTGCATACTGAAAATAGGCAGGACCTTCATTCAATACTCTTTCAGCCAATTAGCCTAATTTGAAGCAAGCCAGAGTCCAGCACACTAGGAGTTCACAAAGTAGCCAAGTTTCTTCAACAAAGCATGGTAATCAGTAGTATGAGGACTGGGGAAAATGCCAGGCCAGGATCATGGCAGGTTCTGTTTGGGCAAGGGCCCGGTGTGATGGATAACATGGAAGATGCTGAAATGTGATGCACTAGGTTTAAACAGTGTGGGGTGGCCTTTCCATATACTACCTGTTGGAGAATCAATGGGGTCCCCCTGGTCCTCACTTTCATGTGAGGCTCATTAGTGTTGCTGGGCAGGCAGGAAGCAGCATGATGGGAACACACTGATCAAGGGATGAGGCCTTCAGATAGCAGGGACACCACTGGGGCGTATACCTACCTTCTAGGGGGAGCTGCACATGGTTCACAGAGCCAGCTGCTCTTTCAGTGCAAGGTTTTAAGCATAATAGAAATGAGGATATGCATAAATGCGTACACAGTTGTAACCAGGGCATAGGATGGGCAAGATGATTAAACACAGGTAGAATTACCTTTGTTGCAAATCAAAGGTGCCACTCCAAAAGTGGGGGATCTGCACATGTAGAGTAGACATGGCTAGAAGGAGCCTGGGGAAGAATGGTGCCTGCAAACAGGGAGTCTAGATCTGTGTCTTTAAGCCTGCAGATGCGATGAGTGGGGTGTACTAGGGAACAATCACTCAGGGACTGTGCTGCAGATGCTGCAGGGTTTGCTTCTGGAAGCACAGGCTGATATGAAATGATGATGGGCAGAGCAGGAGGAGGTAAGGATTGCGGTGTGACTCAGATCAAACACGGTATTTGCAAAACCCAGCAGTACAAGAAACACTGACCTGCAGTTTGGTTTTGCAACCATTTAGCTCTTCAGCACAAGTGGTCAGTGTGCTAGTCCCCCATCAGATCCACTACACGCAGGATCCTCGTAAGCAGGCACCCAGAAGAGAGGTAACTGGAACCCCATCACTGTGCTGAGTGGGTTTACAAGGTGGTGTGCTCACTGGAGCTGCTGCTTGAATGACACACTCATTTCATGTTCTGCTTTTAAGGCACAGTGGAGCATGTTGAGCCAACAGGCAGTGTGAATGGTGTCACCGCAAGTTCAAGCTGACACTTTGTTCACTCAATAAAATCTGCTTGGACTTCAAATATCTGAAACATGTTTTGAAAGCACTGCTGATCTTGAGCGCAGACCTTTTTCCTTCTTCTGAGACATTTGGACTTCTGATTTAGACACCATGACAAATATTTAAATGGTTCTGAAGAAAAGCAAGCATTTAAAGAGGTGTTTCTCTTTTGTTTCTCTTTTTGGGTACTGTGGGGCCCTATCTGCTGCTGCTTGTGGGCAGCCTCACCTCCTCCACTGCCCAGGCTGTCTCCAGGTAGCACCATCAAGGCCAGATACTGAAGCTAGCACCATGTTTCATAGCTTCTCTGTCTTTTTGGGGCACATGTGCCCAGAAGCAGCTGGTCATCGAATGTGCCTGGCCCTTAAGCTTATCCCTCTAGACCAGGTGGGAGGAGAGAGGTCCCTTCTGCAAAGATGTCCTTAAAAAACAGGCTGGCCTCTCCTCCCTCCCCAGCCATAAGATCCTGCAAGCATACACCAGGAAAGAAAGTGTTAGAAAGGACTTGTGAAAATGTCTCTCATAAGCATCTGAACTGCTTAAGAGCTGCAGCTTGGCCAGACAGGGTATGTGTGCTAAACCCTCTGAAATATTCACATTTCCATGGAAAGATTTGTGCAACAAGGCAGTTCCTGTCCTCTGATGGGCTATGTGGAAAGAGATTAAAATGCAATTTCTATAACTATTATAAATAACAGAGTATGTTGTTCTAAGCCAAAAATAGAGTGCGTTTTTTCCTAACTTCAAATTGAGATGGTTCATTTAAAGTAACATTTTTGAATGTTGTGAATTTTAGAAAGACACAGAGGTAAGCAAGAAATCTGTTCAGCTCTGCATGCATGCATTTTCCAAACCCTGCCATCCTCCTAACCCGTTAGTTCTGTGCCCAGTTCCACTTTGCATCATTTTGGAGCGTCAGTGAACTTGCATGGTTGGGCTGGGCTGGGCAGCTGCCTCCAGCCAGGCACCCAGGAGTGTGCCAGTAGCCGTGCTCCAGCAGGAGCTGGGTGCTGGGAGCCATGCACGAATGACTGGCCTGGAGCTCAGCACCCACCTCATCAGAGAGCTGCAAGAAAAAAGAAACAACAACAACTGTGACTCATTTCAACTCAGAATTTTTAACTTTTTTTTTTTTTTTTTAAAGCACTATCTGAGCAAATCTTGCTGGCACAGTTTAAAACTGGAGAGGGTGTCACTGGCCTAATCATTATCTCAAAATTTGGATATGGCCTGGCTAATCATAGTACCTCGTCACCTCACAGACCACGAACTCATATTCCCACTGCAAAACCTGTGGAATTAAGCAGGATTTAATCTGTGTTATGGATGGGAGCACTTTTGGCTGATGCAATTTGTCTAGACTCAAGCTGAAATGACTGCAAGACCTGGAGCTGCAGTGAAGCTGCGGGTCCAAGCAATGCCTGGGCACTCCCTGATGCAATGCCGTGAGCCGGGCAGGAACCGGAGAAATCCTGGTGTAATTTCAAGACTTTTCAGACAGCTCCCACGCTGCCGCTGCCAGATCTCCCCTTAGTATCTGCAAGTAGGATTATTTTCTGTAGTGGGTAAACTCATTAGGCCAGGTGTTGTACAGAAGTGAGAGGGAGGGGAAGGTAACAAATCTGTCCACCAGAAACAAAGCTGCATTGTTTGAACTAATAGCACTAGGTTTGGCCAAAGCTTTGAGCCTAGCTTTTGCAGTCTGAATCTTACAGGCAGCAACTCATCTGGAACAGCTTTACATTTTTTTCTTTATCATTTTTTAACCTTAATAATCCTTGAAAAACAGCTGAAGTTGGAAGAAGAACAACTGGACCATGCGTTCACACCACATGGGGAAAGCGTACCAGGTCCCAGCAACCAGTGCTGCCACCCGGTCAGAGACAACCCTTGAGCATCATTCGGGGTGCATGGTGGTGCTGGTCCCCTGCTACCCCAGCAGCACAGCTGCACAGCTTGCTTTGCTGGCCATGATGGAGCTATGCTGCTAATTCATGCATAGCACAAACAAGAAAAGGCCCAAATTCTCTCCAGTTACCGGAGAGCCATCATAGAATGACAGAATTACAGAATCACAGAATGGTTTGGGTTGGGATGGACCTTAAGGAGTATCAAGTCCAACCCCCCTGCCATGGGCCAGGACACCTCCCACTAGACCAGGTTTCTCTAAGCCCCATCCAACCTGGTCTCGAACACAGGGATGGGGCATCCACAGTTTCCCTGGGCAACCTGTTCCAGTGCCTCACCACCCTCACACTAAAGAATTTCCTCCTCATATGTAGTCTAAATCTTTCCTCTTTCATCTTGAAACTGTTACCTCTCATCCTGTCCAGCCAAATGAAAAGGCATTAAAAGTGATACATGTAAATCAAGCAGCATAGCTGGAGTTAAGGAGATACTCCCCTAAAGTGTAGATTACTCCCCCCAAAAGCATGTGCATCAGTTCACTAATAGCTGCAGTACAAAGAAGGTAGTTTGCCCTCAGGGCTTCTGTCTCTGATTTCTTTCTGTCTCTGCTTCTTTCTGTCTCTGCTTCTTTCTGTGTCTTATGTATTTGGCCTTTGAACTGTTGTGCACACTTCAACTTATCAGGGTGCTAATATTAGATACACAAATTATTGAGCACTATTGAAAGACCTTTACAAAGTTATAATTTTGTCAATTGTTTAAATTGGGATTTCTGGGATAGAGCTGCAGTGATTACACATTATATGTTCTTTTACCAGTTTAGATCACTGCATAGCTGCTGCTCACTAGTGCAATTTTTGGCATCTCTATCTAACAGCAAACTTTCAAAATGTTGTTAAAAAGGCAGTTTCGGTCTCACCTATTGTGACAGCTTGGTACTTTTACTTTTCTTGTTATTTTTCTTTAACTGATTTTCATCTATGGCACATGCATGTGCTTTTCCCACACATACATCCTGTCCAGTGAGAGGATGCGTGATAAATCCTGTAGTTCATTTTTTAATGGCAAAATTGTTTCTAACTTTCTACTGGACTTTGTCTGAGGAATTAATGTCTTCTGTTAGCATTGTCAGATATCACAGACTTTGACTTAAAACTTCTCTGACACGTATGACTGTGCCTACACAGGAAATGTAGTGCTCATGCTGACATTAAAGACAAAGTGGTGGAAAAGTTGCATGTAGATAGTTGGTATTATTTAAGAAAAAGGGTTGTGTTAAAATGTGCACTTAGAGGAAGACTTTTTCCTTTTGTAAATTTTCTGACTAGATACTGCTAATGATTAATGATCTTTCCCAAAGTCAGTGGGGAAACTCAGAAAACAAAACAGCAGCAATTAGTGTCTTTGAAACATAATAAATTACTCCATATAAAAGAATACATTTGCTATTTTTAGGAAGCACTTTCTAAGAAATTGACAGGAGCTGAAAAAGTTCAGCCAAAATATCTGAGGAATTTTAAGAAATTTCTGTGCTTTTTACTGTGGCATGTGACCAACGGCTTCAACCAATCTTTGCTTCAGAAAGAGCAAAAAGCTAGCAAATGTGACATTCATGTTTATAAACAGCTCCTGGGGCATCCCTGGAGATACAGAGCACTTACACATTGAACCTCAGCCTAATATTAATCTTCTGTTTTCTTAACTTTTAAGGAAAACCTAAAAAAATGTTTCCATCCTCAACACCTCCTCAGGATTTTAACCACCTGATTGTCTTTGCCTGTGCCTCAGGCTCCTGGTTTTCCATCCTCTTTTGGCTTGAAGGGGGCAGAGGCTGAGCTCCTCTCATAGAATCATGGAATGATTTGGGTTGGAAGGGACCTTAAAGAACATCTGGTTCAAACCTCACCCCTTGCCCCTTTATGGGCAGGGACACCTCCCACTAGACCAGGTTGCTCAAAGCCCCATCCAGCCTGGTCTCGAACACTTCCAGGAAGGGCGCAAACACAACTTCCCTGGGCAACCTGTTCCAGTGTCTCACCACCCTCATAGTGAAGAATTTCTTCCTACTGTCTAACTTAAATCTACCCTCTTCCAGTTTAAAGCCACTACTTAAAAAGTCCCTCCCCAGCTTTCCTGTAGCCCCTTCAGGTACTGGAAGGCTGCTGTGAGGTCTGCCTGGAGCCTTCTCTTCTCCGGGCTGAACAACCACAACTCTCTCAGACGGTCTTAGTAAGAGAGGTGCTCCAGCCCTCTGACCATTTTCATGGCCCTCCTCTGGACTTGCTCGAACAGCTCCACGTCCTTCTTATGTTGGGGGCTCCAGAACTGGACACAGTACTCCTGGTGGGGTCTCTGAACTGCCTCGTTGGCTCCTTTGCTGGCCTCAGTGAAGGGAAAAGCCAAGCTCACACCAGCAGCTGGTATTTTTCCTTCTTGCCTATAAATACGGCAGATTATCCTTTTTAAAGGAAAGGTGGTTTCACTACAACCAACAACAGCCTTGGTTGGGGGAGAGATGCACAGGTTGCCAGGACATAGGTAAGAGTGTGGGGGGTGCTATGGGGACTGAGGTTTCCTCTTCAGCATAACTGCAGCACAGCAGTGCAGCCTGCACAGGGGCAAGCTGGCTGCAGGCCACATCCCACCCTGCGCTGCCACCTGGAGCCCCATGCCCCACAGGAGGTGCGAGTCTCAGGTCTAGGGGACCACCACTTTGGAGGCCACCATCCAAAGCTCCACACATCCATGATAAGAAAACTCCTTCTGCAGCAAACCTGAGCTGTTTTACTGCCATCCTGGGGAAGGGTATCAGGCAAGCAGCCAAACCACCTTGTTCAGGCTGTTTCTTATTATCGCCCCAGGTGTAATGGTGGGCCCTGGCCTGGCCCTGCCCCTCCTTCCGCAACCGTGTTTCTCCCTGTGCTGGACCTGGAGGGCTGCAGCCACGCATGGCCATGGGGGTTGGTCTCCTGTCGATCAGGCTTGCTGGGCAGCATCTACACTCCCACTGCATGAAGGACAACATAAAAACAGATCCTGAGGGAGCTGTCCTCCCTCTCCATGGGTCCATGGACTAAATAAGACCAGCAGGATCAGGCTAATAAACCTGTCACTCGTTAAGGTTAATGTTATGCCCCAAATTACGTTATTTATTATTTTTTTCATTGATATCCAGATAACAAGGTTCCCAGAACTGCGGTATAGCAAGGGTCAGCAATAATTTGTTGAAGTGGATATTGCTCTTCAGTGCAGACAGAAACCATTTTCCTTGCTTCCTAGCCACAGCACATCACAAACTGTGTGGCCTTTGACTGTTGGAGGAGGCAGCACCCAAACCTTTTACCATCTGAACATAACACCGCACGGGAGCATCACCCTTGAACAGTGAACATTGCCAGGGCTGGACTAGTACCTGCTTGGACAGAGGCTCTGAGGACAAGGTAGCAGGTACTGGAGGTGCCACAAAGAGGCTGCACCAGCTTGTCATGGCCATCTGGCAGTGCAGGGGGGAAAGGAGTATGTGGTCGTGGCCAAATACAGGGGGAGAAATTGGCCCTTTTGTGCTATCCCCTCCTTTGCAAAGGCACAAGAAGTTGCTCTTCTGAAATACTTTTTAGAGCTGTGGGGCTAAAAGCAGAGACAGGGAAACCAATACAACTCTGCCACAGTTTCATGAGGATGCTCTAGAGAAGCCATTGTCCTAACCCAGCGCTGATGAGACTGGAGCAGACCACACAGAGCAGTACTCAAAAAACTAAAGCAACATCTTTATTTTATACATAACTGTCAGTATAAAAAGTTTATTACATAAGAGCTGTTTTGTTTACAATATATTATATTGCTTCAAGCTAATGTGGAAAGATCATACGTTACAGTTCTACCTTTGTTTACAATATATTACGTTGCTTAAATGGCACCACCATAGTGTATTTTTTAATACACAGTATTTTTCAAAATTGTAAGGTAAAAATTAACATTTGGTTGAGTTATTCAGTTTTTAAATTAGGTAAATTATTTTGTTTTTCTTAGGGGAAAGTCTAAATACACAATAGCAAAAATGTAAAAGACGCCTGTCTTTTGTCTTAGGCAAATTAAAATCTGTAGTCATTGAAATGATCCAGGTTAGCATCTACAAGGTTTTCTGCTTGAATATTGTTACTTAATTTTTGGAAAATATTTCAGCTATATAATCAAAAAAGGAAATTTAAACATAACTGAAGTAGAGTACAAAACACCATCCAAAGCACTGAAAGAAGCAGCTTATATAACAATGCTATAGAAGTATTTATAAAACTTAAAAGGAACAGTAAATATCAGCTCAGTGGTTTATAATGAAGCTAATAAAATTCCAGCTGGTAATCTCAACTGTAATGAACAGTGTTTTAACATTCAATCCATGAGAGGTTAATGAAGGCTATGAACTTTGTGTAACACGAACCGTTTCAGATGTTGGAGTTCACCAGATATAATTTGATTCGGGTGGAACATGCCTCTCCTCAGCCTTTTTCGGCAAAGGCGTGTGCTGCCTGTGCTTGCTGTCTGCTGGCCTCAGGGCACTCAGACCACTGCCTCCGTACCCTGGGAAATTATCCAGTTCAAGAGAAAAGAAACCGCAGAAGTGGGTTTGTGATCCACTGCTGATATTTCAAGTGAAAACAGTCCCCCCCCCCCATTTTGAACAGAGGATTTTGCTACACCTTACGCAAGCGCTCGCCCCTCTCCGTGCCCCCTGGGACGGAGGAGGTGCTGCCAGATGGACTTAATCACAGAAAGATGCTCTCTCCTCAGCTGGGACCATCAGCACACCCAGGCTGAGTCAGCCCCGGGTTCACATGTGCACAGCCCACGCTGGTGGGTGAGAATCATGCCGATCTGCAGCAACGGGCTCTAAAGAGGGGGGTAAGCAGACCCCCGGGGACAATCTGCGCCAGCTATCTGAGCTTGGCTTTGGTTTATGGCTGAGTGCAAAGAGAAAGAACAGCAGTGACAATAAACACCTCGGGGGGAAAAAAAAAAAGCGGCTGAAACAGGCTTAGCAGAGCTGCTTTGTTGTGGAAAATGAAAACGAACAATAAAAATGGAATTCAAAGTATTATGTTGTAATTATTTGTAGTTTCATTTACCCATCTCATTACTTAAAGCTCATGGAAATTACTTTGAAAACCTGAGTCTCATGTTCATTTTTTTAACCATTAATTTTTAAGAAAACAACTTTACTGAAGAACAATTAATTTGATGGAGTATGCAGCAAGTCTCTCAAATTAACTATAAATCTCTCAAGATCAGATGTTTGGTTTTAGTTGAAAAGAGTGAATTGCAGTGCATACCGACTTGCATGTGCAATATAAGCCCTACATAGGCACTTAAAATGGGGGTGAATTTTACCCAAATGGCCTATTCTCTGTTTCTGTTCTGAACACAAAGAGACTTTTGCAGCGTTAAACGCAGCAGGACTGTACCCAAACTTCAAGTGATTAAGGATGGGAAACCTCAGAGCTGACAATAAAGTGTGGCTATTTACTCCTCCTAACATGGTAGTTATGAGTTTTGGTTTAGCCGTTCAAGTAACTACTTCTTTAGGGATGTTCATCCACAGTACATATTTTTTTCACTTGCTATCTCAGTTCTTTTCTATAAGAGGAGTATTACAAGAAGGAAGAGTCTATATTGAGCTTATGAATTGAAGTTCATATTTATTTCCATTTTTTCTAACCATAAATTATATTAATGGTATTTCTACTTCAGAGAATTACATAAATACTTGAATACAGGTCCAGTAGCTAATAGTAGAAAAGTGGACTCCCCAAACCTAATTTTCACAGCATAATCCATTTTAGTTAGAGAATACTAATTTTTTAATGAAACAGCTATATTCATTCCAATAAATTTTAATATTATAGAAATCACAGGCACCAACAGCATTTAATAAAAATGATAATTCAGTTGATGCTGGAATGTAAGATTCATATTTCTTACAGCTAATTGGTGGGTTTTACCACTGCAAATGTTTTTCAACTTTTAAAAAATATTATTGACACTTAAAACATTAAATGGGAATCTATAGCTAACAGTGTTGAAGATGAATGTTAATACCTCATGGGAGAATGTACAGAATGTCTCCTGGAGATCTGCTGTTGCACATGAAGTATAAAATTAAATCTGAAATTCTTGGTGGATATATCCAAATGTTTTTGAAATAATTTTATATTGTTATTTTAGATCCAGTGAAATGATCACTTGCCTCACTGAGTGTCAAATGGGTCAATAAGCACAAGAGAAGTTCATTTTAAGGACTTTAACTTTGCTCTGGGACAGCATCTTTTGTGGTCTCTGGAGAATGGATGGGGAAGAGGAGAAAACTCTGAATTTGGTAAGCATAGATTGTACATAACTCTTCAAGTTTTCCACCAAGTTTCTAAAGGACATTTCATTTTATCTAGGTTTTAATCAGCATTAAAACCTGACAGTTTAATTTCTTAAAATGCCAACTGAATATTTCAAAGCCAGCTGGTGTTACTGAGGAGTACTGAAGGACTTTAGATCCCTTCCATGACATGGGTGGAAGACACATGAGGTCATCTAGAAGTATGGTTGATAATAGATTCTGGAAATTCTAATACAAGGATGATCCTGGTAAAACATTTTTAAACAATTCTAAGGGTTTTTAAAGTAGTTAAAGTTATTATTGAGGATTGAAAATCTAAATTTTATTGTTTAGATTAAAGATCAGGAAAAACTGAGTGCGGTATCGCTAATGGTGCTGGAAAGGCTCTTGATGCAGTCATTTCAGTATGGCATTGGACATGTAAGGTTCTCAGTACAGAGCCTTGGGGCTTGTTCTTTCACTTACTTTTGTTGCAGTGTCTCCCATGCCAGCCTTCTCGGCACTGGCATTTGTTGGGCTCAGCACAGGTGCCGTACAGGCCACAGCCAGGTTCGCAGACAGCTGTAAGAAAGTGAGTGCATACGCCTGACCTCTTGGCACTTCATCCAGAGGCAGAGTTTCATATTTGCTTTCGCTGCTTTTCCTCAAGATGGGTTGGTCCTGGCATGGGCTGGGGCTCCCGCAGTTAATCTGTGACTTTGCACTGAGTGTGCGCAGAGCTCCAAGACATTTCACCCCCCAATTCCCCTGCAAGACCTGGCTCAGCCTCTCACAGAGAGAAGCAGATGGAACAGCAGAGCTGAGTGTACACCAGAACCAGTGGGAGAAGGAGGGCAGCCCCCAGCGTCCCTCTCACTAAGTGCTTCTGTTGGATTTTAACATTGCAAGGTATTGGCATTTTATTAAGCATTTCTCTAATGGTCAACTGCTATTATGGAGCTGACACATTGCTGTTTTATAGAAACTCAGAGTATAGAAGACACTGTGTGGAGGCTTTTGAAAAAAACTGTTTCTGTTTTCGTAATTCCCTGAAGTCTGGTGTACGCTGTATGTCCAGGAAGCAAATTAAACTGAAATACTTTTTAAAACAAGCAATTAGTGCTGACATTGTGTAAAAGATACTGTACAGCCAGCTTGATGCTCCTGCAACAAGGACTGACAGAAGTGGCTTTGGTACTTACGCTTCGAACACAGGTCTCCCTGGTAGCCTTTGGAGCACTTGCATTTATTCTTACCAGTACATTTGCCTCCATTTCGACAGGGCTGATGGCATTTACCTAGAGGTTGAAAATATTTTTTAAATGGTCTTAGTCCCCTTCACCTACTGGAGACAAGCATCTGAGAAGCCTGACTTTGCCCAAAAAACTCACTGGATGCTGGTGTAAGAGTGTGCACTGTGGATCCATCAGGAAGACTCTCCTGCAAGCCTGTGCCTCCAATTTAAATGTGTTCTTCTGCTTTGAAAATGCGATAATTTGGCATGGCCAAAGCCTGTGTATCCATGCAGCTTTTGCCCAGGCTTGTGTCCTCTGGACTCTGCAAAGCCCCTTTGCCACTGGTCAGTATTGCCTACGCTCTCCTCACCCTCTGTGGAGGAGGCAGTGCCATTCAGGATTTGTGTTTGCAAAGAGCAGGATCCATACCCAGGGGCACAAGCAGAAGGAAATCTAGTGGTGGCTGAGACAGATTTTAAGCACTAGGATGCTCAGGAACAGAGAGTTATGGCAGCTCCTTGCAGAAAATACATAGGTTGGTTGGGCCTGTCAGTTTACGGAGCACCACAGTGCTTGGGATGGTGTGGGCAGCGAGGGCTGTTCCACACCACAGCTCAGACACTAAAGGTGCATTAGCAAACCATGCCCTGCTTTTCTGTTTGCAAAGAACAGAGCATAACAGTAATTAGAACTGGCAGACGTTTTTCAAGGCTTTTGGTCCAGAAATTACTTTCCCTCACATTTAGACTTGGCCAGAGGAAGAGGCTGGATCTGACAGCACTGCTGTAGGAAGATTTTCTTGGCCCTTACTTGCCTGGGAGGGAGGAGGTCCACACTGATGGAGGAGCTCCATACTCATGTTCCTGCTGCACCCGACTCACACCAAAGGCCTTCCTCAAACTCAACGCCAAGTTTCCCATCACCAGACTGTCAATCCCTTGTTAGAATTTGTCTGCATTATTGAGCTAATCATATCTTCACTCACCTCTAGGAAGGGTGAGTACAGAGCCCATGAGACAGGAGGCACCCCAGGCTGAGGGAGGTTCCCTGCCACCTCCCTGGGCACTCTTGGGACATCAGGAATTGCACCCTCAGCCTCTTGCCTCCTCTGTGGCCATATGTACCACTACAACTTTTCTCATGGTTGTCCAAAACGTTTTTTCATCTTTTCTAATCCCACAGTGTTTTCTAGATTGTTCAGAAAAGAAGAAGAAGAAAAAAAGCCCTTCCTAGATTTAGCACTAATATTTACCTGAGACTGTGAGCAAACAAAAACTGGAACCTGGAGCAGCAAACTGCTTACTTACCTATTTTTTAAAAAATTATGTCAACTAAGACCTTCACATGATAATTTAAGCATCCACACTGGCTTGCTGTGCTGAAAACCTCAGTAAATGCCCTCATTTCCTGGTCACAGCCTGTCCTCTTGCAAGCTCAATACCTCAGGTAGTGCCTGCTCAGCTCTCAACCCCGGCAGACCTCTGCGATCCATTTGTTCCTAAGGTGCATAATTATTTTAATAGCCCTGAAACAATGTTCAAACCAGCCAGCCAAACAAACCACGCCAAGGAGAGTTTCTGCAAAAGCATGATTTTCCCACAGGAGCCCCTGGAGAGGGAATCTTTAAGTGTTTGAATCTGCAACCATTTAGAACCCAACTAATTAATGACCCAAAGGAGCAATGCTAAGGAAATCCAGGAATTTTCCTAGTTCTTGAAGTAAATCTGGAAGAGGTAGGTCAAGGGGTGTGATACCAGCTTCCGTAGAGTTGCATTAGGCAAGCATTTGGCTCAGCACAGCTCAATTAACTTGGGACTAAGATATTTTCACAGAATGAAGGAAAGAGTAATAACTCTCCTTGTTATTGTCTGAGAAACAGAAAAAGCAACAAACCAGTTGGTGACAAATGGGGGAGGAATCCAAAACAAAATCAAACTCCCTGGACTCAAACTAATTCACTAATTAGAGACAATGTATAACTATAGCTACAAAAAATCTGGAAGACTGTGAATGCTTGTTAGTATTGTAGACTGTACATTTCCCAGGAGTCTTAGAGAGTGATTGAACTATTATACAAGCACTCAAGATCTTTAAAAAACATTAAAAAAAACCCCACCAAAACCAACAAAAAACCCCAAAACGAACAATAAATACAAAAAAGACCAAAAAACCAACAAAACACTTTGCAGTTTTCAGAAGATGGCTTCCTGCCTGTTGAAAGGTTTTCTCCCCTTATTATTTCAAGACCCCCATGACTGAATGTAGTTGGCCCTGGATCTAAGAAAAGTGAATGGGTTGTGTTTCTCCTCTGGTGTTTCTAAGCCTTGCCTAGCATTTTATTGCAGACTTTTGCTATTGTGCTGTCAGTGGTGCACTGCTCAGAGGTGGCAGCAGCCACCAATCATGGTCTAACAACTGACATCCCAGCTTTACAAAAGCAAAGGCAAGTGCATAGCTTTCCTTGCTGCCGTCTATATGATCCCAGTTTAGCTCTTAGCATACTCTAATTCTGAATTTCTTTTTCTTTATTTTGTTCAGAAACTAGTTTGCTGTTTGTATTTTAATTCATTCTATTTGAGTTGAACAGGTAAGCCTTTCCAAGAAGCCAAAGTCAGTTGTACCTATCCCAAGTAGCAGTAAACAACAATAAGCTCAAGAGACCCTGGGACAGACCAGTGAAGTGGACCACCCTTTATTATACGTGCTGTAATATCAGTTCTAAGAATTATCCTCAAAAAACCACCACTGACATAAAATATATGCTTCTCAAACTTGAAACCGAACCTTATTTATCATCTGAGAAGTATCAACAAACTTGACTTCTTGGGGACTGAAGAAAAAAAACGGTGTTCTGTCAGAGTGTCAAATTTGAACTTGATGTAAGTATAGGTCAATTCAGCAGAAACCCACACTGTTCTTGCTGACATCTGACCTGAATTTATATCAAAGGGCAATCTTTATTAATTTTATAACAATAAAGATTTACTGCTTTTGTTTGGCTCAAGTTTTGATTAGGTAAAAAGGACTTGAAAAATGCCTTGTCATGCATAGAAATATGGCAGAACATTTACATACATCTACTGTTCATTTTCATGTAAACACTGTGCAAAATGTAGGTCTGCAGAATCTATGTTCTTTCTTTGCACAGTAATTAATTTCTTGTCCCATATTGGCATTGAAGTTGATTTCCATGTGTTTACTTCCAAGTATTTGATGATACAATTTCATCACTGTGAGAAGAGCCTGGCCCAGCTGATGCACATTAAGAAATCAACTCTTACATATCCCAGGCTAAATGCTTCTCTCTGTGATCCTTTAAAGGCACTGGGGAACATCAGAGAGATTATTTACTGCAGGGGAAACTCCTCACACAGCATCCTCTTATAGGCTTTAAGCTCAGAAAGAATGACCTGGGTGTTCGTTCTCAAAACCAAAATGCTCATACTCTGTTCCAGTGTGGGGAACTAGAGAATTAGTCCAATTTAACAAAGGTATGAGAAAACTCTTCTTTTAATGTGATCAAAAACTTGACAGCTGACCTCCCAGGTCTGTTCCAGCCTGGTCATATCTCCACCCCAGCTTTACACAGCACACTTAGATCAACCATGAGCTAAAATATTTGGAACTGCTTTGATGCCAAACTTCTGAAAATAGCAAATCTTCTGGTGTTTGTGACACGGATTTTCAAGTTGCTTTGTGAATGCAACTAAATTCGTTATGTGAAAGTTCTCAGCTCTTAAGGTTCAATCCTCTCTTTACCCCTAAACCTTCCATTCCCAGCTTATAGTCACTCTTTCAGAGGTGCAGGCTTAAAGTGCCCAAGTGTGAATTGCTGTAACTTTTGAAAATAGCTGCTCCATACGGGCTCGCACAGTAGCACATCTGCCTGCCACAGAGTATTGCTTCCACAGTTATGGCTTGAGGGTTGCTACCAGGCCCAGTTACTTTTACAAACACAAGCCAGGGGATGAGATGGCCTAGTAATGAGTGAAACTTATCAGTAAGAAACACATTTGGAAGCACATGGCATCTGACTCTCTGAGGGCCCCAACTTGCTTCATGAGACCCTCACTGAGAGCCCAGCAGAGGCAGGTGGCATGTCATCACTCAGACACTAACACTAGAAGAAGATGATGTAAGCAAAACCAAACACCCCAAGATGCTACTCACTAATTTCACACTGGTCTCCTTCATAGCCCGAAGGACAAACGCATTTTCCTAGATAGAAACACGTTCCTCCATTGAAACAGGTTGTTGTACAGTTTGCTGAAACAAATAAAACAGGAATGAACTAAATAATGAATACGAACTCAGCCTGACTTGGCCTTAATATTTTCTGCTGCTCATCATAAATAAACATGGAGTAGCTTTTAAAAGTTGCCCCAACATCTTTTTGTCTGGTTTACAAAGGAAGACCAAAATGCATTTTTCCCCACATAATGTTTTACATGGACACACACACAAGTCAATATAGAAAGAGACAAGTGAGCAACACAGCAATGAGATCCCCGAGGACAGATTGTATTACATCTTTATCAGTCCTCACATGTAAAGCTCCTTGAAGGATGAAGTCATTACTACGATTGAAACTGCCAGTGTCTGAAAAAAGGAGCACAGTCTAAGATTGGAAGTTACTTCTACATGAGGATACTTCACTACAGTTCCTAATTAATGCCTTGGGAGATTTGAGGTTTAACTAGAAGTAAATTTTTGTAAGTTTTTACTGTGTGTTGTGTCTCTAACCTGCCAAATTACTTACATTGTATTAGACATGACTTTTCACCAAACAGTTGGGATTCATATTAATCTTACAGTTCAATATCCTTCAAGACATTGGGAGCACTTCATTACAGTGCACTTTGGAAAATTTTTTTAAATACAGCAGAGGTCTCATTGAGGACTCGATACAAGTCCAAAGGACTTCAACCACAACAGTTTATGCAAGCATACCTAAAGGCCTAGGAAGGTTCCTGTTATTTTGCTGGGAAGTCCACAAGGACCTTTTGCATTTAGTCTACTTCATGTAGTCCTGCAAAAATAAACGCAACCTGCTGTTCTGTAACTGTCGTTGCCATGAGCAAGTCAGTTATATTTCTGTAGGAAACTACTTGTTTTTTTCTACATGGTAGCTTGGACTGTTCCAAATTACTATTCTGAACACTGGTTTTTCCTTTTTATCTTTCCTGAGCCCCAATGCAGCAACAAAAATGAATAGACCACTTATTTTTTCATGTGTCCAGATGCAGCATATTAATGTACTAACTAATTAGTAAAACTAATTTTACTCCAGGAAAATTACTAGAGTTCAGAGTGATTTTTTTTTCCTAGGCCAGAAATAGAAGTGAATTTTGTGGTAGGTCCCACAGCTTTCAGTGGATCAACTAAAGAGATTAGCTAAACTATCCTTCACTGAGCTAGTGTATCTGGATGCCTGCACATCCATCTGTGAAAGCACTTGCAGCAGCATCCAGATTGTAGCATCTATTTGAAGAATCACAAAATGACAGCTTTTAAAACTTACTTCCTTCATAATTCGCCTGATTTTCCAAAATCCAGTCCTAGAGGGAAACTAACGCAGGGGAATAAAGAGAGGCTGCTGGACACGGAGCCTGGAGGGTTACCTTTGTCACAGTTGATGCCGTAGAAGCCCGGGGGGCAGATGCAGAGTCCGGGTGTAATGCAGAGCCCACCATTCATGCAGCGAGGAGCACACAGCGCTGAGGAGCAGGAAGAACAGAAAAAAACATTGCTGGTGTGACAGCGACTGGCTATTTGAATACACAGCACATTGTCTCCTTAAGCTACTTTTCCTTTTACTGAAATGTAACAACTCACCTTTGCGAAGTATCTTTCTAAGTGAGTTAAGCTGATTAAATCTCTGGTTTGTATGTGGCAAATTGTATATAGTGTAACTAAAAAAGTGAAGACTAAATTAAGCTGAAATCTGGTTCCATCTGTAAGCAGAAATTGTCCCTTCTACAGTTTAACTCCAAAGTGAGGACAAAGTACCCACCTACACCCCCCAGATATTTGTATTTCCCCCAGATTGCTGATCCTCTGTAAGAGGACTTTGGTGCTGCAGCTGGTGCCTCTGCTCTGTAGACAGGTCTGTCTCTTCAGGGCTTGTGCTCAAAGGTGTCAGCAATTCAGTGGCATTCCCAGGCAGGCTTTACAATGAACCCTCCCTTCTCTCTTTGCACACCCGAGCATAAGCACCAATGCCTAATTTAGAATAGGGAAGCTTGCCGCATAGCCTGGTTTGGTGGCCAAGCTGTCCCCCTGAACTTTCTCCAGAGTTTCTCCCAAGACTTTTCGGCAGTTGTGGCCACCCCACAAGGCTCTTCAAGGGAGGCATGTCAGGGAGCAATGCTTAATTTCGTGGTTGCCCACAACTGATACATGCAGCGAGGCTGGGTCCATACCAGTGAGTTAAACAGCACCTGGGTATGGGGCCAAGTGTGGGCATAGTATCATCCATCTTGTGAAATTGTTGGTGCTGTTTCTGGCACAGCTTTGTCCCTGGCTGACAGGCAGATCCTCCCAGGCACAGCCCTGGGGAGAGCAGCAACCATGGGCTCCTCCCAGCAGGGAGTTTGGAGGGTGCTTTTTTTGAGGGTAAGAGAGTTTATGCATATGAATGCAAACTGCATCATGCCAGTTGGCCTTCAGGCCACTGAACAGTCCCTGATCTTTTGTACTTCATATTTTGGATGTAGCCAGAGTGTCTGGGGGCTCAGTGGAGGATGGCTTTGGAATAGAATGTCCATGGGGATGGTTTGCTCCATCTCAAGTCACTCCAGGGAGGGTCTGCCACTGGGACAGATGAAGGAAGCAGTAGTAGGAGGAGCTAGTTTCCTCAACAAGTCACTCAATTTTTTGGGACCTCACTCCTGGAAATGTTGTTTGGGGCTATTAGTCACTTACAGAAAGGAAAAGGAAACTCCTTCCTTCATCCTCCCATCTTCATTGTCAGCCTGCCTCCAAATTAGATCTCTCCAAATTAGATACTATCTCCAAATAAACAAACACAGAACAACACAAGTCCTGAGCTTTGTTTTCCAGCTAGTCCTCATTAGCAGAAGAATTTTATTTAATCTTTTTGCCAGATGGATTCCCTGTGATTAACTTAACTATTGTGCTAGTTTTTGTTAAAAGCAATCTCTTAGAGTGAAAACATCTCTTTTGAAGTGTTTCCATTTAACCATGGACAATGATAGTAATAATATTCTTACATGTGTGGACTCAAAATATATGAAATCTTCAGAACAGGCCATTCTTATTTTTAGGAGAGCCTACAGTGCAGTAGCTACAGGTTTGTTGAGATTATGGTAAAGAAGACAGTTGAGAAGATTTTCTTTATATTACCTTTCTCACAGTGAGGTCCATAAAATCCATCTGGACATTCACAGACACGTCTTTCATTGCAGAACCCTCCATTTCTGCATCCTCCTGGACACTCCGCTTAATAAAATATAACAACAATCTTAAGTGGATATTATATACTTCAACTGTCAAGCTCTTGGTAGGATCAATATATTCCTTTGATACAAGAGTAAAAATATTTGCTGACAGGCAAATGCTGGCAGAAATGCAAGTTCAGCTAGCTAAGACCTTCTCAAGAGAAATAAGTTTCTTTTTTGTTAGTCTACAAATAGAGGCTTCATCACGTGTTCAGACAAATGCACAATGTGCTTGTTGACAGACAGAGCATTTCCATTGCTCTGCTGTTCTGCAAGTGCACGAGCAACTTGGATGCTCTGCCCAGTCCAGCACTTTCTCCTCTGGGGAGAAACAAACAGGCAGCCAAGGCAGGACTTGCATTGCTGGTTAAACCTGCCATTAGTACACAGGACCATTTTAAATTTCTGCAGGCTTAATTAGACTGTAATGCGACTTGCATTGCATTAATTACTACATCTGTTACTACTGAGGTGACAACGTGATGAAATCTGTATTCAAATGAAAGAGTCAGCTTCAAGGCTAGACAAAAGGTCAGAAAGGAAGATGAAAGCACTCATACACAATGGTCCTCTATCATCATCCAACTCATTCACATCTCACCTATCGACCAAACACTGGTTAATGTGTTTGCCAACACTGGCTGGGTTATGCAAGGATGAGATATACCTCTGGGTACCATCACCATCCTCAAAACACCAGAGTCCATTGAACAAGAGGCAAAACAAATTGAACCCTATGGAACCCCATGAAAACATGTCTGCTGAGTAGAAAACATTTGCTTAAAAATACATTCCTAAATCTCTCACAGAGAAGAAGGCAGGCAGGAGAGGCTGCCTACTCCATTAGAACAAGTGAACATCACTTGTGATCAGGGCTACGGGCCAGCTTTAGCAGAGTAGGCATGACTTTCTCATCTTGATGCTGTGCTAGAAGACACTCCAAGTGACAAGGTTCAAAAACTCTGAGTCAGGCTGGTGTGTCTCAACCCAAATCCAAAGGCCATCTATTATACAGCAATTGGCCGTAATGTTGGCATCAGTTTCTTTATTTTTTTATTTAGTGTAACAGTACTGTAAACATAGCCACCACCTGCCAACAGCATCCTTACCTATTCTCCATTGCCTCAGCAGGAAGTGCTGGCACTTACCAGCCCTAGGCCATAATGATGCACCATGGATTCACAACAATTCCTAACGGAACAATACCTGAGTTCAAACCAAAGCAGCTATAACCTTTAAGGTTCTCATGTTTAAAGTGGCAAGGAGTAGCAGGATGTCTGTACATTCAGGAGGGTCAGGTTGCTTGAGATACTTTTGCAGGTCACAGAGATTCTTTGGACTGTTACTCCTATTAATACAGAGGAAAACATCATTCTGGACTTAAAAAAAATTATTCTCCCTTCTTCTAATATTTGAGTCAGGTGACATATCTGTTAGTTAGACTCATACACAAATACACTTTTGTTTTTGAAAATTTACCTAAAAGCTGATAAGAGCCACAGAAAATTATTTCTGCTATAACTATGAGCACTATTCTGTGCACTCATGTAATAGGTCTCTATTCAGTGGGATACGAAGGGTAACTCCGAGACTAAACAAAAGGAAAGAAAATCTGATGTACCGGTCAGTTGGCTGGATATTGCGTACAACTGCCAAACAAGGAGGAAAGAGAAAGGAGAAAAGGTGTAATTTTAAAATGCTCTTCTATCCAAGGCCATAGATACATGAAGCAAAAAGTATTGCTTTGAAATTAAAGCTGTTTGCAGCAGTAGTGATAATGGTAAAGGCTTTTTGATCGTATTGTATTTCAACACTGCACTCTAGGACTCTTTCCGGAAAAGTTTCTCTCTTTGTAACCGAATGCAGTGCTGCTATTCACAACAGAAATTCATGCTTAAATATGTACCATTTCAAGGAGAAAAATAGGAAAACATAATCTTTTGTGTGGTTACTTCTTAGCCGCAAGAAAGTTTCTCGTCTCCCACAAAATTGCTCCCTCAGTCCCCTCTCTTCCTCTGGCAGGGGCTCTTCTGGATGGCCAAGAATGACTGGAAACAATGACCAGGGCCCTGGCAGGAGGCATCAGAGCTCCTCACCACAAACAACATCTTTCAGAGGCAGGAAACTCATTCCTACCCTAACACCAACCAGTAAGAATGTTCTCATCCTCCTCAGCATCTGTCCCAAAACACTGCTGTGTCCATTTCAGCAGCAAGAAGGCAGGAGTGGGTGTTACCCCGGTACATGTTGGAAAAGATGAGGTGAGAAAACTGCTCCTCTGCCCACCTCCAGAGTGTGGGATATCATCCCTGCCTCTCTTAGCTAGCTTTGGGAGAAAAAGACCAGGACAACAATCACCCCCAGCTTTCCTAAGAGGCCATATGATGCAATACTGCTAAATTGTTAAATATTACACCGCATATCAAAATAGTAACAACACTAATAGCACAGAAATGATAACTTGCTTGAGTGCTACTACTAAACTGAGTTTGAAGTTCTCTCTGGTTAAGCCACTTTTTTCCACAATACAGACCTGTAACTCTGCTTTCTTTATAAGATTACCCCAACTCTATTTCCAGAGTTTATTAAGTTCAATATATTCCAACTGAACTGAAAATGAAAAGACAACAACTGTTTTGTGTTGTATTTACAGCAGACACCCAACTTCATACACAACATCTGATTGATTTTACTTCCATTAAGCCCCCATTCTCCTTCCTGTTTCTCTGCCCACTCCTTCTTCCCCTGCTCCACTTTCCTTGGGCTAATTGACAGCAGCAAGGCTTCAAAGGACACAAGGAGATTTGCTATTTAGGTGTAGTGAAGTTTCAAAGAATAAACAGCTCCTGCTCCAGCTGCTTTTTCTTTGAAGCCACATTACAGCAAATTAGCTCAGAAAAAAAGAATGCAGAGAAGAAAGTGTGGGACTGGGAACGAAGATTTAATAGGAGAATAATAAAAATCTCACTCTTTGTACATCAGCCCTGTCATGGCTTAATTTGATACAATTGCATATGACATGGGATACCTGCCTTATCTTAGATACTGATTTTTCAATTTCCACAGCCTCAGTTTACACTGATAATTATAGTTGCGTGTAGCGTATCAAATGAATCCACTTACAGTGGATTCACATACAATGTTTATCATTCATAGATTGGTTGATTAAACAGGTTCTCCCCTTTTCAAGTACACTCTGCAATAATGCTGCCCTTCTTTTACCAGCGCATTCTGTGTGTGTTTACTGCTTGATGACTGCAAGCATTGAGGACCAGCTTCCACCACCTTACCTGTATCCAAAACCAAGAGGTTGCTATCTGAGATCCACAGAAGGTAAAGTCAACTTTTGTAGGAATTTTCTGATTTCAGATTTTTGCATCCTCTTTGGATGTGCAAGTTGAGATTTAAGGAACTGTTGAACTGAGGCACCAAACATTATTAACTGGTCAGTGTCCCCACTACCGATCCCAGAAGTTCAGTTCTCCAAATTATGTACCATTTCTGGAAATGTTAGCTTCACCTTGTTCTCATCCAAGGGCTAAGCTCTCCTCCAGGCTAGCTCTCCTCCAGGCTAGCTCTTCTCCAAGCACCTCACATCATTTGCTAAGAGGTGCTTCTCGTATGATACATGTCTATCAATGTCCTTGAAGTGATGAGCAGTGACCAGGAGCAGAAATACCTCCAACCCAGTCTGCTAAAGGAGATGGAGCTGATAGTAAGGAAAGGTTTAGTAAACAGGTAGTAAATGAACAGCAAACTGACACACAGAGTGAGAACAGCCTGGCATTCCCCACCATTGCTACTCATTGTGTGACCATTTTATTTCCAGCTTTTCCAGACCTTATCCTGAATGAAACATAAGATAGTTAGGAGACCTGGCCTAACAGTATTCAGGCATTTTCTGTTTAGTGTTACCTTGCTGACAGGTTTTAAAGAAGATGGCATTCTGAGGGGTCTGGAGAATAATATTGCCTTCTGAATTCATTATGATCACGTTCACTTCAAATGCAGCCACCCCATCTTGTTTTCCAAGGCAAGGAAATCCAACCTGAACGACTTAAAGGAGAATAATAACAATAACAGTTATATTTACATGCATACATAGCTATTACATATAAAAGCATACATTGCAATACCAAAAAAATACAGGGAATATTTATATTTAAGCTTTAGAGTAATGCCATTGGTGAAAACCTGTAACATAGAGATACACAGATCAACTTATTCATAGGCAGTTCCAGGACTGGAAGTACAGCAGCATGGGAGACACAACAGTCTGCAGCACAGACAGTGAACTTAACACAAACATACTTTTACCCATAGTCGATGTGATTATTCATGTGGAGGTATCTAAGGATACACCAAAACAAATGGGAAGTGTGCACTTAATTTCCTCCCCTGAGTCTAAATTTTCCAGGCTCTCACACAACTTCTGCAAAAAAATCATATATTTTGGAAAAAGAAGTTGTTTTAGATATGTTTTTCTGGTTTCAATATTGCAATTAATACTTAAATAATATATTGATTTAATAAAAGCTTCCTCTGTAAAGTGCTGGCAAGATGGTACACTTGATAAATCAGAACATAGGTGCAAACATTTAAAAATAAGATGGGGACACATCATTCCAACAGAACTTGTGAAGTGTAGTGATATTTGGAGATTGAATTTCCAGGAAAAGTATTTCAATACTTTTAAACTACAAAGTTTTTAAGTAAATAATTAAGGCCAGTAGAGCTGGTGTATTTTAGTGAGAAAGTAAACCTGATACCTCAGACCCATGGAATGCTCCTCGGTGATTGTCATAAGTGATCTTAAATAATCTGCAGATGAAATTGTTTTATCTCTGTTCTTAAAAATTGGCTCCTCCTAGCTGCTTTGTAAGTTAAACCCAGCTAAAACAAATTGTTTATTCATTTCTTTTGAAGCTGGCCTGAGATTTCAGAACCAAATATTGAGCTAACAGCCCTACATTTGGTTTGTTTTAAATTGCTTGTTGTAAAAACTTTTGCAAATCATAATTGGGCCATTTTTTCTTATTTGTTGCCTTGGTATTATAGAGAATAATTTATTGCTAAAACACATTCTGCTTCTGGTAACTCCTACTGACTGGAAGTGCTGATATACTTTTCATTTTAAAGAAATTTCATTGTTGAAGCACTTTTACACCAATCTTTTAAAAGGCCATTACAAAAAACATGTAACCATGTGGTAAGAAGGAAACTCCTTCAGTGGATTAAGTACAGTTTAAATGCAGTGAACTTCTTAAACTGTAGTAACCTTCTTACAGTGCAAGTGCAGGAGATCAGTGCTTGTACTAGGATGTGTGTGACTTTGTTGAGCAAATTGCTACAGGGAGGAAGATATGGCAGACATTTAATGATGACACTATAGTCATATCTAGACTCACTGAATTGGTAGCAAACCCCTGATCTCCCCTCAGATCTGGCTGTGGGTTTGAATGCCTTGGGCAAAGACGAGGCATGCATCTGTTAGGGCTACAATCTGAGGGGACAGGGCAGAAACCCCTTATTCCAGCACTTTCCAACCTGGAATTATCCATATTTTTAAACTTCCTACATGTCCAGACTCCTGAGCACACAGAAATGCAGTGAAGGACCCTCCTACATATAATAAGCACCTGGATCCTGGCTGAGCTCTTTTGTGGTTCAGAGCTGAAATGAAGTCCCTAAACTCTGCTCAAATTCCTGCTTTTTTTATGCCTGTTTGAATAATGATAAGTGTGCAGCAACAGCACAACAGTCAAAACAAAGCAAAGAGAAAAAGTCCTCCACATCCAGAACCATGCTCATGAGCTCCCGTGGCCTACAGAAGAACTGAGCAGGGCTGTGGAAGGGCAAACCTCAGGTCTTGTCCCTGCTTCCCAAATTCAGTGTGCATTTTACATTTGCCCATCAGTGGTTAAAAACAAGGAGAGGGAATCACAGCTTATGGCTTTATACTGTTAGCCATCATCCCATCGGCCACAGAACTGTCTCTCTTGCACATTTATACTTCTGCACCCAGGGCTGCAGAGCAGAGAGCTCTAGTCAGAGTAAGGAAAATGTAACTAGTTTGCAAAGGAACCTAAGGAAATCTAGTGATCCATATCTAATGTAATTTTAGTTGGCAATTAGAATGCTTTCCTGGGATGTGGAGGATGAAGGTCTAATCCCTTTTGTCTGGGAGATCATGTATTTTCTTTTTGTTCTGGAAAACAAGGTTCACTAAGTTGTGTCTAGTAGAGGCAGGTGGAGAGTAAGTCCTGCACATCTGCATCGGTCTTCAAGTTTGCAGGCAATTGCTTTACCCATTTGGCTAACGTGCAAAAGCCACCACCACCAGCCACTGACAGTCTCAGGGGTGGGGTTGCTTCTAGGACATCTCTGAATTACAAGTCCCAGTAGAGGCAGGCGTGCAGGGTCTGGAGAGGAGTGGGGGTCCATGCACAGCCTTGCAGTCCAGTGTCCCTCTCTGTGAGCATGGCAGAGTAAGCAGAGATGCTGCTGCACCCGGAGAAGGCATTGGTTTCTCCCACCGAGCCTGGGGAGAACTTCAGCACCCTTCGCTGCTCATCACGTACATTTTAATGTGTCAGCACCAGCAGTGGGAAGGGAGAGGAGGTGTCCTGAGCCTGGCCAGCAGGCTGGGGGACTGTGTGACCCACACAAGGCAATGCTGTGCCATCGCACAGGTGGCACCAGCACCGCGATGGCACCAGCACCACACTGCGCCGGCTGGTGCAGTCGGGGACTGGAGCGGCTGGCTCAGGTGACTTAGGGGGCCAGCTCCTTCTCAGTCACAGGTCACTACATTTCTTCTGGGCACAGACCAGTAGCTGGTTTTGCTTTCCTCAGCATGGTGTTCAAGATGTTAATGACTGCCACACCAACAATGCCTGACTTCATTTTTAGCTTGCTGATTTCAGTCTGAAGCACCAAATCTATGTAAGTTTTCTGCTGTGAAATGAGCAGCCTCTTCTTATTGGACAGGTACACACATGCCTCTCAAACATCTTTTGGACAAGCTGAGTAGTCTTAGCTCTTTAAACTCTCACCTAAAGGTCTCTTCTCCAGCCTTCTTATCATCTTATTATGTGTCTAAGTTTAACAATGCCAGTATTGTGAGCACTGAATTAGGTAGCAACCCTGGGATATGGGGATAGGATTTTCAAATTAGTCTAAGGATCCTAGGTGATTTAATTCTGGTTTATATTTGAGGACAATGCAATGGGAGGCAGTGAACTACTTGCCAAAGCAATTGGAGATACCAGAAGATAGTATGGACTCGAGGAGAGCCCGACAAGTACTGGGAAGAGATCTGTAGCCAATGTGGGGGTTATAAAAAAGACAATTCACTTAAGACTCAGAAAATCCTCCAAGTTGAAGCTAGTCAGAGCTGAGAGAGTAAACAGAAGTATCACACATGCTTGCCTTCCTTTTGCTCTTCCACAGGTCTTCCTATGGCCACTGTTGGCCATAAGACAAAATACAGGCTAAGCAGGCCCTAAAGCACTAAAGCTATCCTTATGCTCTATTGGTAGCAGGCAAACATCCTCAAAGAAGTTTTAAAAGTCCACTGATTTTGACAAGACCACTGGGTTCAACTACCTCTAAGTAAGATATCTAACTTTTAATCCTCATTCTTGTTTCCCACTGTCATGTTTAATACAGCTGTCTTTCCTCTTTTATTCCTCTTTAATTGTCTTCAGTGTAACCTTTTGGGCTAAAACGCTTTTTCAAGAAATAACCTGCTACTGTGGATTTATTATTAAATACAAGCTTGTGATTTAACTTCTTCTGACATGCATATGTATAGGAAAATGATTCGGTAAAGCAATTGATTCAGGCAAACTAGACCAGATTTGTCAGAACTGTTTTGCAAACATATAAACTATAGAAACAACTACGAAGTAGGAAGTATTCACTGCTTTTATTTAAGGCTACTTAGGTAACTTTGGCTAGCTAGCAGTCAGTGTAAAAAAACCACCATCATATTAGAGGCTCACTATTAAATAGTGTACATGCTTCAAATACTGTACATGTACTGCTTAATAATCACTCTTAAATACCAGAGTCACTATAATGCCAAACAGGACTTAAATACAGTTTATATATACTAAGCACAGTGGTGCGCTGCACATGATCCACCACCGTGGACATGTCCATATTAGTCCTGGAACAGAGATACCAGTGCTGCAAACAGGGTAAGTCCTTTTTGGCTTTAATCACACTCTTCATTATGATGGTTAACAGACCTTCTGCTGGAACTATGAGATCTCATCTCCAGCCTCCCGGCACTTGTAGATTATGTTTTCCTAAACACAGCCAGAAGGGAGTAATTTTGGTCTAGCCTTTCTAGATAGTTAAAAATTAAAGGAGAAACTAGCTTATATTAGAGGATGCTGAATGCTGAGCTTCCCACATATCTCACCTGCTTTATATGGAGATGGAAAGAATGCTTAACAAGAACTTTGCCTTTGTGAGACACCTGGGGCTGTTTAGTCTAGAGAACAGACTGAGAGGGGATCTTATTAAGGTATATAAATATCTGAAGGGTGGGTGTCAAGAAGGAGAGGCCAATCTCTTTTCAGTCATGCCCTGTGATAGGACGAGGAGCAATGGATGCCATCTAGAACACAGGAAGTTCCACCTCAACATGAGGTGTGAGGGTAACAGAGCACTGGAACAGGCTGCCCAGAGAGGTTGTGGAGTCTCCTTCTCTGGAGACTTTTCAAGACCCATCTGGATGTGTTTCTGTGTGACCTGCCCTGGGTGGTCCTGCTCTGGCAGGGGTTTTGGACTCAATGATCTCCAGAGGTCCCTTCCAACCCCTAACATTCTGTGATTCTGTGACTTTTTAGTTACTTTTAAATGTCCTTACTTGCAAATTTATCAGGCTTTCAAACAAATTCCATCAATTACAGTACAAATATTAGAGCACTCTTCACCCAAAATAATTTTCAATATCACTCATTTGATTCACACTGAATGGAGAAACCAATCATTAATGTTAGATTCCAGGTGCCACAGCTAAAAGCTGTGCAGCAACTCATTTCAATGCCATTCAACTACAAGCTGAAAATGAAGGATATAAAATTCAAACCATCAGAATCTGTACACTGAAAAAGGGAAGAAAAGAGGACTGGTCAGAGAGGTAAACCTGTGTATCAGTGCCCCACTTGCAGCCTCATCCTCCTGTTCCATTTCTCATTTCTTTCCCATTTTATCCCACATGTTCTTAGGGTGGCTAAGGCTGATCATGAAACCATGATCACTAAGACACTGCTGTCACGCAGATGCCCATTTCCGCCTTTCTGCCGGACACTACCACATATTAACCCTGGAACAGATCATGTAGACTGTTATCAATCCACTTCGAAGCAAAGTGAATTCTACAATCTCTCATGGAAAGCTTTTTTACTCCACACAGTTCACGATGCACCATGATGAATCTGGACCACTTGCATCAGCTTGGGGTCAGCCTCTGCTGTGGAGCCGTAAGCTCCAGTCAGTGACTAAGAATGCACAACTAAGGGAAAAGTGGTAACTGAAAAAATCCTGAAGTAGAACCTGTGTCTTTGAGCTGAATGCCTAACGTCAACAGCTGACCCCAACTGAAAGTAAAATGTCCACAAACTGCAACCTCTTAGAAACAGAATAATTGGATAACTATTCCTTACAGTGATCAAAGATTTTGTTTTACAAAAGTTGCACAACTTAAGTCACAATATTTATGCGTATGGATTTCATGCTACAATTTTGCACAAGTTTCTGCTGATTTATCTACACATAAAAGCTTCATGTAACTTGGTTCAGACAGAATATGCTGTTGTAGTCAGGCAATGCACTCATAAACAGTTCAGTGTCTAGCACTGTGGCAAGCACTTTTTTAGCAATAACCTGCAGAACTGCAATTCATAATAAAATATTTAGACTTTACTGGCTGTGGAATACTTTTCACAGGAACACAAATTATAATATTAACAGCACAAACCTGATGCTTTATGAGGAACTGTTCCAAGCAGAGGGATATTTATAGTTGGATCAGCCATTATGCCTTTATCCAAAGAGCGCAAAGACAGGAATTCATAGAAGTACTCAGCCTATGACAAAATAAATGAAAAATCTAAGTGTATTTTAATTGCATTCACAGAAGCAAACTATTTAGCATATAAACTACAGCAAAAAAATACTACACTTTTCCTTATGTCATTCACTGCATTTGTTTCTATGATTCTCCTGAACGCTTCTGTGCTTAAGCATAATTTTCAGATAATTTCTTCCTATTTCAGAGGCTGTAAATGACCATACAGTCATCAGGATGCAGCATAACAGCAAGGAATATGGCATGCATACAGTGAACAAAAGTTATACACACAAGACACTTTTTACAACCCACACCTTTTATCTGGCAGACCACAAAAATCTATGAACATTAAGCTAATTCTTAAAGCTGTTTTTTTTGGGCAGACTCCTCCTGGAACTGATTGGTTAGCCTGGATGACCTGCTTGCATCACAAGTGCAGCTTTAAGGCCATACTCACATGCATGATACCAACTGTGGCATGAGAATATCTGAGTTTGCTCTTAGTTGATCTGCACAGCACGGCACATCGCCTTGGGGAAGCAGTGCTGGGCAATGAATAGCCACATTACTGGGGTGCCATGCTAGGACACATATCTTGCTTACAGCTCTGACACTGCCTTGTTCAACTTCAGTTCATTAAGCTGTTCCAAGGGTGGAGCTGTGAGCTTTCCTACAGAGTTGGCTTCATGTCACTCATTATTAACTGCTAGCTAAATGATTTGTTTTGGCAAATCCCAAGAGGTGTTGGCATGATTTAAAGACTATTTTCCACCACCTTCACCCTATCCCTGGTACACACCTGCCTTGTGGCATAGATTGTAGGCTTTGGTACCCTCATTCAGGGGACCCTGGCCTCTCTGTTGAGCTGTCTGTTCAATGTTTTTTCTTACTTGAAGCAAAGTGATGCCATGTATCTGCAGCGTATCTGTACACACCATGTATGCCATCCTAGCAAGTCACTGGAGGCTTCCACTACTGTTAATGGCATGGCTGCAGGTGTGCAGAGCAAGTGGAAATGAACCTTTTCCCTAAATTCATTTACCCTGAAGCATACGGGGGATCACAGGTAATTGTACCTGATGCTCTCAGAAAAGAACCTGAGACCTTAGCATAGGCACTGCCAAAAATGTGTCTTCATCCAGCAACTTCTTGATGGTAGACAGTATTGTAATATTTGCTTTTTAGGTAAAACAAAGAGAGATTAAAGCCAACATTTTATGAGAACTGGATTGATAAAAGGTAGTTAATTTATGTGTACAAGTTGGCAGTCAATGTCCTTAGCCAGAAGACTGTGCTTTTCCTCCTGTAATATCCTGGCTCCCTAGTGCAAGGAAGCCATGAACTTATTGGAGTGAGACCAGTGTAGGGCCACAAAGATGGTCAAGGGACTAGAGTGTCTGAGATCCAGGGAGAGGCTGAGAGAACTGGGATCATTCAGCCTGAAGAAGACTGAGGGGCAATTTGATCAGTGTGTATAAATAGCTGACAGAGGATGTAAAGATGATGAAACCAGGCTCTGATTAGCAGTATCCAGTGACAGGTCAGGAGGCAATGGGCACAATACAGAAAACTCCATCTGAACCTCCAAAAACACCATTTTATTGAGTGGGTGACTGAGCACTGGAACAGGTTGCCCAGAGAGGTTGTGGAGCTTCCATCTGTGATGATATTCAAAATCCAACTCAACACAGCAAGCAGCTCTAGGTGACCCAGCTTGAGGAGAGAGGTGGGATTAGATCATCTGGAGATCAGACTATTTGGTCTCAAATCAGCCTTAGCCTTTCTGTGATGCTGTGTTGTGCTAACTTGGTCTCTCATATGCTGCCATTTTGCCCATCTCCCTTTAGCTCCTGGTGATACCAGCAAAGCACTCACAAGCTTTGGTGGGTAGAAAGGTCATTGTGAAATACCTGATCAGCCCCGTAAACACATCCTCTTGCTGTGTGGGGACAGAAAGGAGACCTAGAACAGCATGCAGGGGCTATACTTTGCACAGATGGTCTTCACAGGGTGTTGGGTAGGCATAGAGACCTCAGAGGAGGACTTGCAAAACAATGGAGAAGGAAGCAATGAAAGTTTTAAAGGGTGGGTAAACACATGGAGTGTATGTGGGAGGGAGAGGGGACATGGAGAGAAGTAGTAAAACAGGAGATCAAAATTGAAGTCTGGGGTAATGTTCCAAAGGCTGCTTTTAATTAAAGACATTTTTTTCCAATACAATATACCATGCCAAAATATGAAAACAAGCCATAAAGTCAGATTGTGAACATTTTTGTTTTCAAATAAAACTTTGGTTCAGAAAAATAATTATATGTCCCCACACATCTATAGAATAGTACAGTGAGTGAGTCAATGCTGCACTGTCTGTTTCTCATTGGTTAGCTTTGATGTTTGGTTATATCTAAACCAGGTCATAATGGGTTGGGATATTAAAACATTATGTTCTTACTATTCTAGTAAACAACAACTGGTAACTAGACCAAACAGCTCCACCCCCATATTTCCATTCCAGCCACGCTGTTGTAGCAGATCAGCTTATGAGCCAGAGCTCTGATTTGTAGGAACTGGAATCCCATTTGCTAGAGTCAAAATTATGCCTAAGGACAAAGACGAAAAAAAAGTTTGTTATGGGAAAGGGGACTGATTGCTGCATAAGCCACAACACTCACTGCCTTTCAAGGAAGGAATTCCTCTAACCAAAGCAAAGGCACAGCAGGGTTTAGTGCCTGAGGCAGGAGTATGTTCTGCTCACAAGTTAAAAAAATGGGAAGAGACATTGCACAAGTAACAGGCTGCTCAGGAGGAAAACCACCGTGCATTGCACTGGGAGCAGACAGCTGCTCTCACCGTTTCTGTACCAAGGTTTGCACATCTGCTGAGTTGACAAAAACTGAAATTCTTGAAATGATAGTATCTAAGAAGACATGAAACACCTCAGGTAGATCCACCCAGTGTGACTTCCCAGTTATGAACCCATGTGCTGCAGAGTATATTTGCAAATCACGTGTGATGGACTAAGTTGGTTAAAATTTGATCTAAAAATTATATACAAAAATCACAGTCTAGGAAGGCTGCACAGTGGAGCAGAGTAGTTTAAATGAAACAAGATTTGGCTGCCATAAATCCTATCTATTTGGAAAAAATCTGTCTTGACACAATCCCTACATCCAGTCTCCATTATTGTCCTGCTGTAATTTGACTTGATTGCCAATTAACTTGCATTAATCATCATGACTGAAAAGCAAACAAGACACTCTCAGCAAATATTTACCCTGCTCCAGCCTAGCATGAAATTTAGTCATGATGGTTAATTGAAGAGATAGGTCTGTGCAATTAAAATATTGTCTTGTGACTACCATAACTTGTGCTGTAAGTCATCATTGTGAGTGACCTGGTAGTGAGAATAAAATTTCCTTGGATATTGTTGAGAGATAAAGGGGAAAACCCCATAAACTATAATCCCTTTTCCAGTATAAAAACATTCTTGTGACTTTTTTTTTTTTTTTTTTTTAAAGCCAGTTTCTGAACTGTCTGGCATGTGAGGGGCAAAATTTGGTACTGAAGCTAAATCTTAGAGGGACGGTGTTATCAGAGGTGATGGAGGAAACAGGGTTTGTGACAGATTGTTGGTCTTTGACACATGCACACACTGCATGCACAGAAGGCTTTTTTACTTTGGCTTGATTTCAGGAAATACTCAAAGAAGGATATTCTTTACTTTTGTGTAAAGACTTCGTTTGAAACCCTAAGAAACTGAGGCAAGGGGCCCTGCAGACCTTGTGTGAAGAGTCTGGGGACTAGGTGCCTTCAGATAGCAGGTATCCCTGCGCAGCTGCCCTTTAACCGGTCCCCATGTGGGCAAAGGCCTCAGCAAAGGGAGGAAATTTTGTTTTAGGCTAATAATTCCATGGTCGGGATTAACTTTTATGGACTTTACATGGCCATTTTCTATAAATCAGAGGAATTTAAAAGGTTATAAAAATAACTAAGCCCACTAACAAGTATTGTAGCAAACATCTGTCGGCGGTTTGGTTTTAAATGATACACACTTAAAATTCCTACAGGACTCCACTGCTCAGTACAAGATCTACTGCATTAGGGTTTTCTTATCATTCAGATGCCATGTTGTACCTGCCTTGGTTTTGTCTCATAGCTAATCAAAGCATTGACAGGAATGTGCTTTATGTTCTCTTCATTTTACATTAAAGATGTAGAATTAGAAGTAACGGTAGTACCTGAAAGTGAAGCAGAGTAGCTTACACTGTTGTATGTCACAGCTCAGTAACCTAATCAAATCTGCAGCCTTTCTAACAAAGAAAAGATAATGTGTGTTAGCTTTGCAATTAGATGTAAGAAATTAACTAGATTTTCCTCTCATTATTTTAAAGATACCAGTGCTGAATGTTCTATTCTGTTATCAATTAAATGACAAATTTACCCTAATGCCAATTTTCTACATGTAAAGAAAGAAACTAATTTAAAAAGTTTTTTTTTATCCCAAATCCATGGATCTTTCTGGCTATTCAGACACTAGAGGATTCTAGCATGGATTATCCATAGCAGATGCTGACAGCTGCATATGCCATAAACAAAATCACAAAGTAAGGCAATTTATGTGTTTGTTAAGTGTTTACAGCATGGAGTATTGCTTCTCCAAGATATTAACTGCATTAGGTCAGAGAAATTGTTCCATCTATGTCTGAAGATGGAGCATGAAGCAAAATGAGATGAATTTCAACCAAGAGGGAAGACTGTAGCCGTGCTGTGTGTATCAGGCTATTGAAGGAGTCTGGCCAGAGTGTGAGAATGTTATGTCAGCAGCACATTTTGTTACAGTCTAGACACTGCTGTAATGAAGAACATGATGCCTCCTTAGACAAGCAGATAATAAACTGTCTGCCCACCTTGCTTTAATCCAGAAACAAAAGAGAAAGCAAGAAGAGCACGCCTCCCCATATTTATGTTTTCTTGTTTAACAGGTTTTCTCCATCATATTTTATTTCTGCTTTTCTAGAGGCACTTTTGAGAAAATTAAGCTAAAAAGAGACAAAATTATTAGGGTTTTGATAAATACGCACAATTACATCTTGAAAATCTCTAGCAAGGATTGCTATTTCTCAGCATGAACTAGTCTGGAATGTATATGTGGTGCACAAGTTTCCTTTAAATTGTTTTCTTCTGTGTCTTACAGATGAAAATTAGATAACTCTGCTTTGGGGAAAGGGAGTGAAGAAAGCAGTACACCAAAAAGAGGAATAGCATTAAGAGTTCAGATTTTAAAAAAGTAAGAGGTACACAAACCTTCATGATATTAAAATATTTACTGAAACATTGTTCTGGTATCCTGAGAATTGGTAAAAACTATTCTGCTGAGAAGTTATTTCTTTTCCTGGCACAGAAAGGGCTAATTCATTCTTTTGTCACACAGCAAAAGATCAGTGCCCTTTCCACTGGAGATTTCATGATCAAAGGTGTCCAAAATGCCAATTTCTTAAGGCTAACAAAAAAGGGGGAAATTGTCACTGCTCTTCAGAGAAAAAACCTAAAATACTGTCTCACCAGGTTAGTTCCAACAAAACAAAGCTATACAGGTCTGTTACTGGCACCTGCAACACATCGATGCAGTTCTAGCTACACTGAAAATAAACCGTGAGGTTATTTTTATCCCCTCATGGCTTGAAAAATAAGTGAAAACCTGGGCTGTCTGGTCCTGGGACTGCATCTTTACATAGATTACAGACTGTTTGCAGTTTCAGATTCTGGACAGATTTATTTATAATTAAGAAATTAGACTGAAAATTCTTTTCAGAGAATGTAAAATAACTTCAATAAAACCTTTACAATTAGGGAAATTATTGCACTAACAAATATTCAGACTAAGTATGATGGAGATCTGAGCAGACACTACATTTACTAAACCAGTATTTTTAAAAGCACAAATGTAAACCTTAGAGATGGTGGCTCATTTGACGTGTCGAGAGAAAGTTCACAGCTGAAGAATAAGCTAATCCACTTCTTGCATGGTGGTAAACATGGATAATGCACACAGATTCATTTGTCCATGCTTCAAACTTCCAACTCTTTGTTCTTAAGCCTCACAGGACAGCTTTGAAGTTGAGGATAAAGCTCCTCTAGCACACCATTACCAAAGAACAACCTTCTGATTATGATCTCATGAAAGTGTAATCAATAACTCACACAAGTTAAAAGCGTGGCAAACAGCAAAGGTCACGTAATTGGGCCTTTATTGAGTCCATGTGTTTCACTCTTGGCTTTAACTGGCACTCCTGTATAATAAGTATCTCTCCCCAAAACGTAAGCAATGAACTTTCTCAAAAGTTATGAAATCTCACAGTAGCTTCTGTCAGACTGGAGTCCTTCTAGGGTCTCAAAGGGGTGTGCTCCCACTTTAGTACACTCAAGCGACAGAACATTTGCAGAACCTCTGAGCATTAGTAGATTTACTGCTCAGCAGATAATGGTCTTTAGCCTTGTATTCCAAGCAAACAAATGTTTAAAAGTTATGGTGAAAAGGCTTTGAAAAATAATTCAACTGTTTCCTGACTAGTTGTTAGAAATGCTTCCTTAACACTGCTCTCTCCTAACATCTGCTGCATGGATTTTTCAAATGCCTTTTTTTGGGAGTATCCAGAGTTATTTTGTTCTTCACAGAATCACCAAGGCTGGAAAAGACCTTTAAGATCATCAAGTCCAGCCTATGACCTAACACCACATCAGCTAGACCATGGCACTAAGTGCCACATCCAGCCTTTCCTTGAACACATCCAGGGATGGCAACTCCATCACTTCCCTGGATAGTCCATTCCAATGTTCTTGTTTTATGACAGCCCCTTGATCAAAGCAAATTCTAGATACTACCATGAGTGAATAACTAAATTCAGTATTTAAATAGTACGTTTGATCAGTGTATCTGAAAAGGAACTTGTGTGTTTGCTCCTGTACCTGAAATCCCACTGATTTGTCTACTGTGACAAGACCCCAGTATGTGGACATATACGAGTGTAATTTTTCAATGTACCACACCAGCCTCCATATACTTATGTCCTCTGTTACTATACTTTTAAATTTTCCAAGCAAGATGGACTTACCTTCATAGTAAAGCAGGGAAGTATTACCTTATCACATTTCTGATGAGAAACTGAACAATTTCTACAAACAACTTTTCTATCTTTCAGGCTGTTTCCATAGGCAGGGTCTGTACAGCTTCATCCCTGGTTACAGTACAAGTCTCACAGCTTTCAGTCTTTTGAGGGAAGGTCCAGAATGGTCCAATGTATTTCCCAGCATTTGAAGGAAGTATCTTCTTTAAAGCCAGCTCATTCTTAACTTCCTCTACACTCAGAGGAGAGACCAGCCCTTGCAGAAGAAAATTCAGCCCAGCCAGAGCCTGATTTACCTGCTGTCTTGAATGTTCTTTCTCTCTCTCCCTGGGTGCAGATGGAGTCTATTTGTACTGTAGGCATCTCCTTCACCTGGCCTCACTCTGCTGACTTTCTTTGCACCTGTTTGCTAGCAAAGCCATACCCCAGAGAAGCAGTGGGTCCTGAACTTCACTGCAGCACATGGGCTGCACTGCTGAGCACAGGCAACTATCTCCCTGCACTTGGTATCTTTTTACTGAGTTTTAACAATAGTTATTTGGAGAAATCCCCTCATCAAAAATGGCTTGCTTCTGCCTCTAGCCACTGCTAGTATATGAATCCCTTCCTACTCTTCAAGGCCTGTCCTTCTTGCCTTCCCCTTCTTCTTGTCACAAGCTTTTTTTAGAGGGGATTCAGATGATGAACATGGCAAAGAGCCACTTAGGTTTTCCTTTTTTCTCCTTCTGCTATGGTCCCTTTCTTCAATAGCATTAAGAAATGGTCCTAGCACTTTCTCAGTTAAAGATTTTGTGCAGATGAACTTGGTGGAAGACAAAAGCAGTGTTCTGGTACAGGCAGTGCTGGCATGATCAGGGCAATCCTCCATTTGAGGAAGATAAAAGAATTTAGAAAGAGTTATGACAGTCTGGGTCAAGTTAAGCTTCCAGATGAATGTTTTACACACGCTAGCAGGAATGAGTCCTACTTAGAAAGGTAAGAAGTTTATTTTGGGAAAGTTACATCCTTCTGTGTTTTGGTGTTTTTTGTGGGTTTTGGGTTTGTTTTTTGTTTGTTTGTTTGTTTGTTCATTTGTTTTGTTTTTTAACTCTGGATAATGTGACCTATCATCTGTCAGTATAAATCCTGACAGGTAGGGGCAGCAGCTGAAAGTTCCCCAGAGTAATGCTTTGTAGAGACCCTAACCTTATTTTCATAAGAGAAAATGCCCATGGGACAGTTCAGTTTCAGACAAGAATGTGTGGACCTCCCCCAGTCCAATTTTACTTCTGATGAAAAAACAGTGGGTGTCTGATGACAGAAGTCTACACATTGATTTGAGATAACTGCCCCATTTGGCATTAAAGAGATTTGCCAAGATCAGAGATGTAATTTATTCCTTGACACACAGCTATGATAAATCTGGTCTGATCTTGCAGACTGAGGCCAAATTGTCCTTTTTGTCATTCAATACATGCCAAAAGTGCTGACAATCCCTAACTTCTGCTGGAGTCAAAAGCTGCTGGAGGTTCTCCAAATCCCCCAAACCAGCCTTTACTGACTAAATGAAGTGAGTGGCTCTGGGCTGAGTGTGGTCCATGGTACTTTCAGGAAGAAAGATGCACTGGAGCAGAACCATGTCCTGCACTGCAAACCTCGTCAGGTCTGCTCTCCGCATCACCACAGAAAATGGCACAGAAACACAGTGCTCGTCAAACCCTCCCTGTCATATTCAGCAGGACTCACTGTGATACCACGCATCTGAGTCACTTTTGTTTGGTTCTGCTTAAATTTCTACCAGTAAGAAGAGGCTTGGAGCCTGGGAGTTGTTGCTTCATTTTTATTTGATTTGCCACATTTTCTGGAGCTCGCAGTACTGGCCTGCACTGGGCCTGCACCCAGGCAGCTCAGGACAGCCCAAGATGGGGCTGTCTCAGTCCTACCCTCTTCAGATACGGCCATGTGATGTGCTAACCAAGATGGCAGATCAAGTTAAAAATTAATCACTTCTTTCTGTAGGGCTGTAGTTTTCAGCCAGAGCAACTCCCTGACCCACACAGCACTGGGACAAGAAAGAGAATGGAAACATGTGACCAGGGATGGGAAAGAAGACAGAACAGTTTCAGCTGCTAGCCTGCCTGGAGCTGTTGTGGAATGGCACTGGAAGTGAGGCAAATTGTTCCTGTGCTGCTGGCAGATGTCACCTTTTCTCACCACTCTCTCAAATTTCATTACCCTGGAGTGAGGAAGAAACTAAGCTGAGAATCGTCAGACGGTTCCTCCAATGCACTGCTGAAGCCAATGGAACCTGCATCCAAATAGGGTATGTGCATTTCTGATGGTACTTTCAGAGCTGTCATGTGGACACATGGCTTCTTATCACTGAGAAAAATGAAAAATCCAAACACATGATTCCACCCTCAGAAATATGATCTTGCAATTGTTCATTAAGGTTATACATGAGGAAGAATTCAAGTTGACTCATATTTGTCATGCTTTTAAGCTTGAGGCAGTTTGTGTTAACAAGAGTTATTTGGAGCAACACCAGATTACAAACACATTCCTGAAATGTGACCAGGGAGCTGTAGGCTTTAAATGGAGTACGACACATCCTTCAGGCAAGTGAGACACATGCCAGGGGCCACCTTTCTGACTGTGGCACACCACTTAGGTGTGTTGTGCAGCTGAATTGGGGATAGGTTGTACACCTGTTTTCAAGTGGCCATCCTGCCACATCTTAGGAAAACATTGGACAGAGTGCTAGAGAAGAGAGTGGAGAACAATATTGCACTAGGAAGCTTTAGTAATCATACCAACTGTATGTGTAGTAAGTTGCCATTGAGGAAAGCCTCTAGTCAGGGTCTGGCCTGTCTCAGCTACGGATGATGCTGTTCTGGTGTAAAGGTGGGTGATGCTCTGCTGCTTTTTTGCATAAGGTGCTCGGACAAACCAGACTGGAACATGTGCACTCCTGAATGAAGACAGCCTGATGCTCCTCCAACAGCTTTTGCCACTACGGCGGTGCACGCAGCATATGGGCTCCCTCCTGTGGATCTCCTCAGATGTACCAGGGAAGGACCACGTAAGTAGAACTCGGGATCGCTTTGGCTGAGGAAGACACCACACAACCTGCTCTCTTCAGCTCTGCGGGAACAGGGACTCTCCCACATGCTGCCCACTGTCCAGGGAAGGAGGTCCCATCTCTGCTCTGCTCAGACTGAAAAGACTCACTGCTGCCTAGGCCACGGGATTAAGTTTATGAAACATGAACTATTCTCAGACTTTTAAATCTCTGAGGAACAATGTGGGGTTTTTTCCCTAATCCTTTCTACCTTTCAATCTATTTATTTTAATTTATTTTTTAAGGAAAAGGAGGAAGTGCTACACAAAACCCACTTCTGTTAATGGAAAAAAGTTTCAAGAAGACTTATGGTATAAAGAAGTTGTGGATGTCCCCTCCCTGGAAGTGTTCAAGGCCAGGTTCAATGGAGCTTTGGGCAACCTGGTCTAGTGAGAGGTGTCCTGGCCCATGGCAGGGGCGTTGGCTCTAGGTTATCAGCATTCTGTGATTCTATGATCCAGTTAAACAGTCAAAAGTCAGGAAGTAGCAGTGAATAATGCTGTCCGTACAGACTTAACTCTGACTCCTTGTTTTCACAGGACAGTAAAACCTCATAAAGTAAACGATCCTGTGCTAACTCTCATCTATGAGGCATAACATCATTCAGCTTCTTCTAGAACTGTGAATCTTTTACAGGCAAAAGGCAAAGATCTGGTGCTGAAGTCCTGCAGGTTTCCTCAGAGTGAAAGGCTGTTACAAATGCTGAGTAACCTTTCAAAATCTTGCCCATAAAGTCAACAGACACATGAATATGCAGATACACACAGGAAACCACACAGTTACAAGCTGTGTGGTACAAGACACGCAGAGAAATTTTCTAGGGAAAATATGCTTGCACATAAAGGCCAACCACCTTAATTTAAGAGTTTGTTTCTGTAACCTTTCACTTGAATTTAACAAACTGAGATGCATATAAATTAGGGGTGGAAGAAACTAGAATGCCACAACTTGCTGACCACAAGATTCATTAGATATGTTTTTGGGGGAAATGTGTAAGAAAAAAACTCTAAAGCCCAAACCATACTGGTCATATGCAAATATCCACATATATTTTCAAATGCAGATTTTTAAAATAGTAGAAATCTGTTTTCAGAAAAAAACATAATTTATCTGTAGGCTATTAACATATTCCTGAAGGACGGTGGGTGAACAACGCATCTCAGTTTGAAGGTCCATTTTCCATTAAATACTGATAGATATGTTTAGTTAATGGTTGAGTTTTCAACATACGGATTGTACAAATTTTAATCCAAGGCTTTTTGCTTTTTCAAAGAAATGTTGTAGAATATTTTCTATGCACTGAGAGTGGTCAGTAGCTCATCTTGTGCTTGACAGAAATATAACTTAGATTTTACCACAGGAACTAATTTAGGAATACCATTACTAAATCTGGTTTATTTGGAAGTCTATAATCAGAGATAAAAAGCAAGCTTCACCTAAACATTTCTTTGCTGCTTGATTATCGTCAGAGTAGATGCTTATACATTTAAAGTAAACTGTCCTGTGAATGTGGCTAGGGTAGCTAAACCAGATTTTTTGTCAAGGCATAATAATAATGTGTGAAACAGTGTTTCAAACTCTCATGACTGAATATGAATTAAAGAAATACTGCTCAGGAAAGCTCCCTACATCTCACCAAGTCTGGGGAAGCCCTGGTGGACTGGCTGCTTCCTCCACCTTCCTCTCCCCTGACTGGAATAACCAAACATAGCCTGAGCAGGAGACTGGCACAACTCTCTCCTCAAAGCAGAGATGGTTAGTTTTGGGATTCTCTTCTGTTTTCATGGGCAGTGGTTACAACGGAATCAAAGAGGGAAGAATCTCGTAACACCATTTTCACAGAAGGGCAATGGCCGACCCTTTCTTTCCATCTCTCACAAAACTGGCTTTCTGCTTCTCATTCTTCATGAGACCTCTGAACCAGGGATCGGAAGAAATCCTGAAGAACCTGGATACGCTCCAACACCTGATCTAGAACAAGGAAGGGTGAAAGACCTTACTGCAGTTACCTCAATTTTGCAGACAGGGACAAGAAAAATGTATAAACCTAGTGACAGAAGTTTCCAGTAGAGTTGGTAGGATTGGGAAGAGGTAGAGCAATAGAGATTTCACAAGGACTCCCAGAGGCTGAGGGCTCTACAGCTCCAGGTAACAAGAAAATTTAAGATTCCGCATCCCTTTAAATGTTTCCTCATGGATTTAACTGAATTAACTTGATTGTATTTTACAGGTTGAGAAAACCTTTTGGATTAATAAAGGTCTTATATAAATAAGTTAAATATTTAGAAATGTTCTGAATCTTTCAATTGTACTGTTAGGTTTCCATTAATTGCAGTTCAAACAAATGTAGTAAACAGTGGCATCATGGCACCAACTATATAACTTAAGAAGTTTACTTGATTGTAAATGTTTGGCAGGACAATTAAAAAGGATCCATTACCTAAACAGCAAATTCACACTGATACAACTCAAATGTGAACTCGATTAGTGTGCAGGATAAGGCACAAACTTTGTCCCACCAAAGGAGAGTTACTGTTATATCAAGTAGAAATGTGAAGCCCAAGCAGTCCTTAATGAAATTTCTCTCTGGGAGGGACAGTATAAGCTTCTGTGTGTCCCCAGGGGTCAATACTCAGTCTGGTTTTGTTCAATGTGTTCATCAATGACCTGGACGAGGGGAGAGAGTGTATCATCAGCAAACTTGCTGATGATACCAAACTGGGAGGGGTGTCTGACACTCAAGAGGCCTGTGCTGCTGTTCAGCGTGACCTGGACAGGCTGGAGAGCTGGGCAGAGAGGAACCTCATGAGGTTCAATAAGGGCAAGTGTAGGGTCCTCCACCTGGGAGGGAAGAACCCCAAACACTAATATAGGTTAGGGGTGGCCCTGCTGGAAAGTAGTTTGGAGGAGAAGGATCTTGAAGTCCTGATAAACAGTAAATTATCCATGAGGCAGCAGTGTACCCTTGTTGCCAAGAAGGCCAACAGAATCCTGGGTTGCATAAAGAAGAGCATGGCCAGTAGGTTGAGGGAGGTCATTCTCCCACTCTACTCTGCCCTGGTGAGTCCACAGCTAGAATACTGCAACCAGTTTTGGGTTCCCCAGTTCAAGAGAGACAGGGAATTACTGGAGAGAATCCAGAGGAGGGTGAGGAAGATGATAGGGGGATTGGAGCATCTCTCTTATGAGGAAAGGCTGAGAGAGCTGGGACTCTTTAGCCTGGAGAAGAGAAGGCTGAGGGGAGACCTTATCAATGTATGCAAGTATCTAAAGGGTGGGTGCAAGGAAGATGGAGACAGGCTCTTCTCCATAGTTCCCAGTGACAGAACGAGGGGCAACGGGTACAAGCTGGAACACAGGAATCACAGAATCACAGAATCATAGAATCTTAGGGGTTGGAAGGGACCTCGAAAGATCATCTAGTCCAACCCCCCTGCCAGAGCAGGATCGCCTAGAGTGAACCTATGTGGAACCTCCTATGCCTCAATTTGCACCTGTTGCCCCTTGTCCTGTCACTGGACATCACTGAGAAGAGCCTGGCTCTGTCCTCCTGACACTCACCCTTAATGTATTTATAAACATTGATGAGGTCTTTGATTGGTCATTGATGAGGAAGACCCATATAAACATAAGAAAAACTTCTTTACAATGAGAGTGACAAGGCACTGGAACAGGCTGCCCAGAAAGGTTGTGGAGTCTCTACCTCTGGAGATATTCAAAACCCACCTGGATGCAGTCCTAAGTAATGTGCTCTAGGTTATCCTACTTCAGTGGGAGAGTTGGACTAGATGATCTCTACAGGGCCCCTCCAACTCTAACAATTCTGTGATTCACCCTGTACCTAACACCAACATCTCACAGCTCTGACTGGAGGGGAACAACATGTTGGGTCACAAGCTTTCAGCTACGCATCTTTGACAATACAGAAATTTGATCATGCCTTTGCAATCTGAGTAGATGATCCTGAGCAAAACTGGAGTGAAGGAGATTAAAAGCACAACAGCACAACTAAAAAAATAAAACAACCAAGGTAATGGTCAACATGCCCTGCTAGCAAAGTATTTCCCAGCTCTTAATATGGCTGTGCATTTCATCTATTGCTTGTGATTACAGACCCGGGTAACTGTATTTTGCCTCTTCCTTTCTGGCAGATGCTGCTGTGCTCTGCTGTGCAACCTGCCTGCTCTCCCTGAAAGTTCTCATGTAGAATACTGAAGGCATGTTGCTGCTCGCAGCTATTTGATATATCTGTGGCTTCACAAGGAAAAAATAAATTTCTTTCAATCTGGTCACTCAACTGGACTCTGTTTCAACAGTTCAATTTATTTCCCAGAATTTCTGAAAGAAAGAGAATTGGCTGGAGCTCAAACTTGGAAAAATGAAAGCAGTGTTTACAGCAGTTTAAAAGGAACAGGATGAAGGTGGTTCTTGTGCTCCTTACTGAAGGTGTTCAGTGGACTTGATTATTTGTCTATGCGGTTTTCAGTCTCAGATTCCCATTGACTATATCAATATCCACACATCTGTAAGTTGAGAGCATGTAGAAAATGTTGTGAGTAGAGTCTATCTTCTCCTGCTCCTCAATAAGTTGTGATCTCTCCATGTCTTCCTCATATTCCCAGAAAAAAATAGGTTTATAATCTCAGTACTGAAAGCTCTGAACTTGTTCCCTGTTCTGAGGTGCAAGAGCCTGTGCTCTCCTCCTCTGGCCAGCCATCATAGCAAAGGCTGGCTCTGCTGTTCTTGCTACTGGTTTTTGTGCTGCAGTGCTCAGAGTGGGTGACAGGTCTTCTCATTGGTGGGCTGCTATTTGGGGAGTTTGTTTTCCCCAGTTATGGGCCAAAACCTGAGGTTGGGAGCTTGCCAGATTTGATTTCAGGCATAGTTATTTCCTTTTGGACTGCTTGGGTTTATCTAGCTGTTTACGCAAGCTAAGGGGTAACTTCAGAGGATTTGTGGGACCAGCTCTGAAAGTGGTGTTTGGTTCTCTTAAGTTATTTATTAAAGTATTTGTGATGACAGTGACAGCAGCAAGTGCTGAAGCAGCTGGAAGGTAGTTGCCCACTTTTCCTTGTACGAACAAAGAAGCTGGATTCCAACGTTTGCAAAATAAAGCAAACTTTCATACATAGATGAAAAAAATCCAGGAGTTTTATTGTTGATTGGATGAAACAAATCCACCCCAAATTTTTGTAAGTCTTTACTAAGGCATTCCTGTCCTGCACATGCCTCTTTTCCATGTCAGGCAGACTTGTTGGGTAACTCCTCCTCAACATTTTGCGCAGCTAAGTGGTCTTCTGTGAATGGACTATGAATCCACATATGAATCCACATGGTGGATTTCAGGTATCATAGCCAGATAAAGTCTTCTCAGTACTTCTGTACAACGGTGTCACTTTATCTGCTTTATTTATATTACATTTTCTGAGACAGATTCTGTTCTGCTGCTTTGCTGTGATTGTCCAAGCCAGTCTGAGTTTTGTGTTCCTGCCTGGCCCATCTTGTGTTAATGGCGGGCTTGGGGGATGAGAGGAGGGCAGTGGATTTTGTTTACCTTGTCTTTAGTGAGGCTTTCAACTCTGTCTCACACAACATTGCCACAGAAGAAGTGAGGAAGAGGAATTTATATAAGTGAGGTGGACTGCTGCACTGCCAGGCTCAGTCATCAGCAGCACAAAGTCCAGCTGAAGGTCAGTCATCAGTGGTGTACCTCAGGGGTTGATACTAGGTCTCATACTGTTTAAAATCTTCGTTAATGACCTGGACATCATGACAGAATGCGCCCTCAGCAAGTTTGCAGATGATGCAAGACTGGGAGAAGTTCCTGACACACCAGAAGGTCATGCTGCCATCCAGAGGGACCTCAAAAGGCTGGGGAACTGGGCTGACAGGAACCTCATTACATTCATCAGGAGTAAGTGCAAAGTCCTGCACCTGGGGAGGAAAAACCTCATGCACCAGTACATGCTGGGGGACAAGTAGCTGCAAAACTGCTTTGCAAGACTCTGGGGGTCCTGGTGGACACCAAGTTGACCATGAGGCACCAATGTGCCCATGTGGCAAAGAAGGCCAACAGTCTCCTGGGCTGCATCAGGCAAAGCATTCCCAGCAGGTGGAGGGATGTGATCCTTCCCTTCTGCTCAGTCCTGGTGAGACATACCAGGTCACACCAAGTGGTGGGTCCAGCCCTGGGCTCCCCAATGCAAGAGAGACATGGACATACTGGAGTGATTCTAGATAAGGGGCATGAAGGGATAGGAACATGTCTCACAGAAGTCTGAGGGCGTGTCTGTTTTTCCCTATTTAGCTCTTACTTCCATGAAGTAAGTGTAAGGAAAGAGACAAATCTTCTGCAGGTTCTTCTACAGGCCCACAGGTCTCATTAGAGGACCAGTGATGCAGGCAGAGGCCCTGCAGGACTGTCAGATCATACACATCATATACAAGGGTGCACCCAAGGGGGAAACACCTCTGATCTCAATGCATGTGTTCTCATTGAGCAAGACTTCTGTTACTATATAAAATTGGCTCAGCTGAAAGTCTCCCAGGTGCTTTTTGTTCGTGGATCTCAAGTTTAATTTGGATAAGAGCCAGTTTTTCATTACATTAGTACATACATTATTACCTATATTTTATCACAACTACGGTTTACTACAACTAAGATTTCAGAATGCCAGTGTCCACAAACCAAAAAGAAGGGAAAAATGCAAAGTTAACTGTGCAACAGCCTATCCAAAATGTGATTGATTTTGTGTTTCTTCCATTTACATTTTTGAAAAAAGCCATTTATGCAACAGAATATAACAATAAAGCTATCTTCTACTGTTACTGAAACATACACCTGCAGCAATAGACATCTACTACATTTTAGACATATAATTCACTGCAAAGAACACTGTGTGCTTTGTTATGGAAAGACTAAGTGTTGCAATGCAACTGTCCATTCTTCATTGTGCATTTCAGGTGACTGCACCTTCCACCACATCTGGGCAACAATTTGATGTAGTGAAGAGTTTGGCCTCAAATAAACAGTTAAAAAGCAAACAAGCAAACAAACAAACAAAAAAACCCAGAAAAACAAAAAATCCAACATGGTGAGACTAATCAAAGCAAAGTAGCATCTTTCGAAAGGTGAATTTGTACACAAAAATGAAAATAGAAGAAGTACAAGCTCTGGCAGGCCCAGTGTAAAGCCACAGGAAGGCAAAACAAAAAGATATTGAGATGCATTTTCTTGAAAGCTTTAAAATTACTAATGAGGAAGGCATTGCTCTGAGAGAGGGTATACAATGCTTAAAATCCTCTTCAACATGATGCAATTACTTGCTATGTATCACTGTTTTGAAAGCTCTGGGTCACACCATATTCCTTACACATGTGCATGCTCTAGGAAGACCATGGTTTCTTCCATTTGTTTTATATGTATGTAATTCACTGGGCTAGAATCAAATAATTCATACTTGTAGCTACCCAAAAAAACCTCTTTGGAAAGTGTGATGTCAACAGAAGAAGTTAAATGCATTAAAAATTCTTCCTGTTAGTTCTCATTATGGCCAGTTCTTACTTTCTCCTCCATAGCGTTATTTGTAATGGCATTAACTGTAGGACACTAACACCACACTTAGGAAACTGTCTGTAAAAAAGACGTGGTGTGGACAGAAAACAAAGAAGATGAGAGTAACACAGCCTGGATTTTATATTTCAAAAATACTGTTAGTGCCCTTGGGAGAGAAATTTTTATGCTTTCACAAAATATAGTCTTAAGGCTTGGGGTGTCCTGCTAGTTGCAGTGCTTTTCAACAGTTGTTGTACGATGCAGCTACTACTGTAAAAGTAGTGAAAATATTTTATTACTCAAACTTTTTTGTTACAAATGTATTAGAATATTTATAGAATATATAAACAATGAAAATCTTGAAGAACATCTTATTTAACACAGCTTTACACTGCTGTGTAAAAAGAATAATTGTGTAGTTTACTCATATACCATGTAAATTACTATGGAAACCAGATGTAGCTTACACTACAAGGTGCCTTGTAACTCATCTCTGCTGAGCAATAAATCCCCCCCTTTTCTTCTTGGCAAAACTTTGAGAAACTTTACTGCTGTTTTCTATCAGCAGATACAACAGATGGCTGGCACATGCCTGCTTTACTAAGAAAGTAGGATCTCTACAGCACTACTTTGATCCCCGGTGGCATGTCTACGACACTGAGATGCAAAATACCACAGCTGAGCAGAATCTAAATATTAAAGGTTTGGAGCTGGGCTCTCAATATGAGAACCCCCTGTCTAAAAATCATGCTCACAGTATGTAAACATCTTCACATTCCACATGGAAATTTTGGTACAGAGGTCAGAAAACAAAGTATTTCCTCTGTTTGGTGACATGAAGCCGCAGTAAAGGTACTACTGTAAATCCCAAGAGCGCGAGTTTATGCGATTGCCTTGACCAAACTTCTAGAACAGCTATACCGTTATTGGAAAAAAACCTGAATTGTGCATATGAGACATTTTAAAGCTGAAAAGCATCACTGTAATCACTGAGTATGAATAAGATATTTACAAAAAGTTCAGCAGTTTCTTTGAAGAAAAGTTTCCTTTGAAGAAATATGTGTTTTGAAATCACCGGGAGTTGTTTTCTTTCTGTTTATCAAGGAAATGGTAATGTTTGAATGGAGCACCCTATTGCAGCAATAATGCCTTAAAATAAGGACTCTGTTAGCTTTCCTCTGGAATTTCCTGGCATAATTGGATATTCCATTTTATATTCATGGTCAGGCTACGTCTCAGCAATATAAGGTAATTCCAGAGAAAGCAATTGAGCTGTCCAGGATTGATGCCCACACTGCTGAGATCAGAACTAGCCTCCAGGAGCTGTAATTATACTCCATTCTTAAGTGCCACTTCACAATACAGAAATGATGCTAGAAAATGTACTGATGACATATATCCTAAAAGGTGGGCGTCTTTTGTGCTTTACTCATGGTTATCAATACCTCTTTCATCAGAAGTAACCCAGCTTTCCAGCAAGGACAGGTTCAATTAACTCTTTTAAGGACCCCAAGTTCTACTTGCTGGGATGCCACCTTACCTCTGGACACTTGTGCTCCTGTGACCAAAAGCTCTTCCTAACCAAAGGCCTTTTTTACTCCAGCACTTGATCCCCAAGAGCACACATGCATATCTCCTTCCGTAGGGCAGGACCACTGCTGCCATGTCACAAAAAGGCATGCATCCAGCAGCATAGGGTTGGATATAGCTTTAGCATGCAATATACATGTGATACCTGTGCACTATGAGAGTTATACATGCATCCTCCAGTCACAGGGGCCAAATCCCATTTGAGGATTCAGATGTCCCATCATGGGCATGCATTCAATTGCGCAGCAGGAGAGGAGCCCTGGGCTACTCATGACATCTGTGAGGGGGAAGCTAGCTGCTACATTAATTCATTTGACCCCAAATACTTCTCCCATATCTGAAAGGAAGAAAGCAGCCTGGACAGACTGTGGCCCAGAGTCTGGACGGATTGTGGCCCAGCCTAACTGTTTTTGTGGATCAAACCAGGGACTACTACACAACAAAAATTCCAACTTGCTTTTTGGCTTCTTTTTGCAGCTCCCATCTATTGTATCAACCCAACTGCTGCCCTGTCACTGAGCACTTGCTTCCTCTGCACTGATGAACCTTTCTTTCTGATAAGGTTCTGTTCCACCAATACTCACTTGCATGTGAACTTACCTTCATTGCCATCAAAAGTCCCACTGAAAGTTAAGCATACATATTGGTGTTTGTGAATTTCGAGCTTAAATACCAGCCATAAGTTTCTAAATGCTGTAGAGATGATGTTATCATTGCAATCTCTAATACCTTCTACTGGTGGACATAGTGAAACATGCTGCTATTCCACTCTTATTGGGAAGTCTTTGAGTGCAATCTTCCCCAGAGGACAAGACCATCAAAAATAATTATTATTCCTTTTGCAAAAACCATACAGATAATTGTTTTGCAAAACCAGTAAGATCAAGAAGCACACCAGTGAGCTCTAATGTTTACACAGATGCCTATTGTACATTACATATTACTGCTGACTTTTGCTTTTTTAAACTTTTCAAATCAAGAAGCAATGTTTGTAACTAGCAATTTACCCAGATTATGTTTTTTCTAAAGAGAATGTAACATCTGTAATCTTACATTTAAGTTCACAGGTAAAAACATAAGGTGCATAAAAACATAACAATCCCATTCTGCAGTACTCTAGCCTTCTCATAACCCCTGCCTCATCCTGACTTCACCAGAAGAAGCAGGTATTCAGCACCTTCAGACCCTTATATTTTGGGTGTCCCTGAATATTTCCTAATAATTAATTAGAACTAATGGACTAAGGACTGAAAGCAACTAATGTGTTTCTTTAGTAAATATTTAGTAAATATAGCTTTAATTGTTTGCTCACCATATAAAATCTTTTTCACATAAAATTGATCCAAGGCACAGAGGCCACTGTATTAGAAATGTAACATCTAGATGTAGTTTACCACTCCAGTTTACACAGAATACAGGTATAACCTAACACTTAAGATGTTCCTTTCAATAGACATTTTTGGACTAGAACATGGACATACACAGCAGTGCAGGACTGAGGAGTCCCCACGATGGATTATTTATTCACCTACAGCTTGGATAATTGTGTCTCTCAGGAGTAAGTAGATGGAATCTACCCACAGGATATTTGTAGCCACTTTGCAGAGGTGTAAATAGGGATGCATGACAAGAGAGACTTAACACTACCCTGTTGGAGATGCCAGGAGTGGTGGGTTGACCTTGGCTGGCTGCCAGGCACCCACCCAGCCGTGCTCTCATTCCCATCTTGTTGATACCAGGGCTAGGAACCATGTACTGACATAGGCAGGATCTTCAGTATCTATGCAAGAGAAGTCTTACATCTATAGACCCAAAAGTGATCTAGCTACCTCTAGAGGCTATCACATATACTACTGACAGACCCCAAAACCTTAGAGCCCTAGAGGAACATCAGATCTCAGGTGGGATACAAGAGTAAGAGGTCTGTAAGGCACAAGATGCAAGACTCACAGAGGAAACTATCTCTGTTTTACCAAACAATAGACAAGTGTCTGCTAGTTAAAAGTTGTCTCACAGAAAGCAGTCGAGGACTTAAAAATCTTGAATGCCTTTCTTCTTTCAAAAAGTAGATGTATTTTTTGTTTTTCCCACTTCCTTTCTTGCCTTTCTTCTCCCCTTTCCTCTTGTCTCCTCCTGTGTTCCCTTTCCTCTCCTCTGCTTTCCTTCTCCTCTCCCTTCCCAATACCCCTTCCCTGACTCAGGAAATTCCTACACAAAAGTATTCTGCCAGAATAAAGGTAGCAAGTATTTAGTACTTTCCTGGACTTGTCAGTGGAAAAGTCTAAGAACCTGTATAATTAAAAACAAAACAGAACACAAAAAACCCCTTGAAATTTACTATTTTCTTCCCCTCATAAAATGTTGGAAATTCAGTGAAAAAGCAACTGTGTTCTTTTGCCCCAAGTAACTTTTATCATACTCTGTTTGCAACACTACTCTGGGCATTGTTCAATTAACATATATTAAAAAGGTATGCCAATGATGTTGTTGCCCTATGGGCTATAGGAGAAATACTGATTTTTTATTTTTTTTTTTTCCTGTTCCTTCTCATCAGGAAAAGGACTGGGTGGCATAGGGACAATAAGTGTCCTGGTTTCCACACAGAACGACAAGAACTGTGGGTAACAGGCAGCTGCACACGAACACCTCTAAGCAAAAACCAGCAGGACTGTTTGTGCTACCAAAAGTTAGACATTTTCTCTAGGATGTTAAGTATGTCAATTTTTGTCCCCACTCCTAAAACACCAGAAGGCTGAAACTCCTTCCTTAGCTCAGGCCACTGTTCAAAATCCTGCTCTTCTTCTGCAGACCTGCCTAAATATTTAAATACCCACAGCCATAAGACTTGAATGCAAATATATCAACTGTTCACACAGATGAACTTGTAAGGAGTAACTAGATGGGATTATATGATCTCCAACTGCAGAATCTTTCAGTCTTAACACTTGCTTGACACGCTGCTCTAGGAACTGAGCAGTGCAATGATGTTAGTTTAACCATTTAGATATTTCACTTTCTAATTATGTTTTGTCTAACAGGAATTCAGTAATTTAGCAAAGAGGAGGAGGAATAATGGGTTAAACAGCTTTGCTGCTGCTCAGAAGGGATTTTGTCCTGGAAAGTGCATCAAAGGGAACACTTGCCTATGCTGTCTTTAAGTCTGTGACTCTTCTCACTGAAATCAGTGCTCCAAACATCTTTTCCTAATGAGCTACCTGTAGGCAGCAAAGGAGGGAGAGGAGAGTGCAAGAAAGAAGGACAAGAGAAGAAGGACAGGGTTAAGTCTAACATCTCAATCTTTTTTTCCTAAAAGAGGTAGTTTCATCATGGACAGCAACTGAAGCTGACAGAAAAATGGAGCAGGAAATATAGTCCCAAAACACACCAATTATTTCTAGTTATTTAAGTGCCAAGCCTCGACATACAAAGTTGTTTCCTCTGTAAAGCTGAACTGGAACGACAAAGTCCTTGAGCAAATCACTTTGTCTTTGTGAGAAAGTTTTGTCTCTCCACATTCCTCTCCCTCTCTAAAAGAGGAGGTAAAGCGATTCCTAAACCCAAAGGCTTTGTGAGGATAGCAAAAATTACAAGGGCCTCAGACAACACCTCAAAGCCAAACAAGTCCTGTAGTTACGAAGAGTATTTTAAAACAACCAAAACCACAACCGAATTTGTGAAGCTGCAATTAGCTGAATTATACAACCGATTTTCACTGAATATTTGAAAGCAAATACTGTTTCATCTTTACCAAGTTCTTTATTGTATGAAGTCCACATTCAGCATTGTAAAAATTAATTAATTTTATCCATCTTTTTTTGTTACAATGATTTTTTTCTGTAACCATGATAACTTATGCAAAACGTGCTTCAGCTTTATGTAAATTTAACATGTGTTGTCAGTGTGTCAACTAGTGCATATGTTCCTTCACGAAACTATGTCACGCATTCTTATCTTTTCAACCCAAAGGGATCCAATACACTACAGATTTAGGTGGTTTTGCAATTAAACTTGGTAGTATTAAGTCTACAAAAGATAATTATTTTCTACCAGAACTACACAATTAGGCATGTGCATTCAGCAAACAAGAGATCAGTGAATAACCTGTAGTATATGTCCTTGACCTAAACAAAGGTGAAAGAAAATTGCATCCACATAACTACTGTGAGGTAAAATTTTATTGGAAGTAAAGGCAACCGGTGTCTCCCTGGTGACCTCCGTCTGGCTGCTCGCCTCACCAGCCTGCCGGGTTCTCCAGCGCCCGAGACACCTGGCATCCCCACGCACTCTACAACCCCACTTCCAAACACATTTTCCGGGCCATCTGTCCGGGGCTAAGGCTGCTCCTCGAGCCCTCCCCGCCGACCTTCGCCTCCCTACTGCCCGCGCTACCCGCGCTGCCCACTCTGCCCGCGCTGCCCGCTGCCCGCCCTCGGGGCCAAGCGAGGCGCTGGGGCTCAAGGCGCTGCCCACGGGGGACCGGCGAGGGGCACGACGGCAGCCGACCCACAACCAGCACGCCTCGGAGAGCGTTTCCTCAGGTCTTCCAAAGTCAAACAACCTGCCTGGGTTTAAAGAGCGGCCCCCATCTCTGCACCTACCCGTCCCGTGGCCTGCCAGGTGAAGTTCATAGAGTGGATGCTGACGGGGATGGCGGGCATCCTCTGCTGGGCTTTCCTGAAGTCGTGGGTGAACGGGGCCATCTTCCCCTCGGACACGATCAGAATGTCTTCCTCGAAGCCTGTGGAAGGCAAAGGGGCGCGATGGGCGGCAGCATCCCTGTCGTGCCCCGCCAGGCTGGGTTCCGCTCCGCTCCCCGGCCCGCCGCTCGGGGAAGCGGTCCCGCTTACCGATGAGGATCCGCGCTTGCTGGGCGTCGATCCACATGTAGAGCGTATCGGGCTGCCGCGGCGCGGCCCGCAGGCTGCAGAGGCTGAGGGCGGCGCAGAGCAGCGCGACGCATAGCCGCCCTGCCGGAGCCATGCTTCGCGCTTCCCGCCGACACCGGGAACGCCGCCTGCCGCTGCTCCCGTCGCTCCCGCCGCTGCCACCGCGTCTCCCTCTGCAGCGGCGCGCCCACAGCCGCTGGGCGGCCCTGGCGGCGGGGCGGGGCGGGAGCGAGCGGGGGGCGGCCGGGCCAGCCGTGACCGGCCTCCTGCGGGCGGCGGGTAGCTGGGCGCTTGCGGGCTTCTCAGGTGTGCGGCGGCGGTGTGGCCAGGCAGCCAGCCCGCCCTCCACCCCCCCCGGGCCCCGGGTGCCCGCCTGCTCCTGAACATGCACAGCAGAGTGGCGGTGTTTGACCCACACCTCCTCTGTCACTGGAGACCTGCCACAGGGTTGCTGTGCCTGGCACATGCTGTGCACAAGGTGTCAAGTGCCAGGACACAATGTGTGACCCACGTCTCTTTTTTCACTGGAGATGTTCCACAGTGTCATTATGCCCAGCACATGCCATGCACAAGGTGCAAGTAGTGGGACATGGCGTACAACCCACACCTCCTCCATCACAGGGAACTTGTCACAGGGTCATCGCGCTCAGCACATGCCACGCATGAGGTGCCAAATGTCAGGTCACAGTGTGTGACTGACACGTCCTCCATCATAGGAAACCTACCACGGGGTGCAGAGTGCCAGGACACAGTGCATGCCTGCCACCTCTGTCACAGGACATGTGCCACAGGGTCATCGTGCCTGTCAGATGCTATGCACGAGGTGCCACCTGTCGTGCCCCTCCCGCGGTGTTCACCCCGCAGGGCACCATTGACATCCTGACAATCAAGATGGCACCACCACAGACACAAAAGCATCGTTGAAGAAACTCATGCACACTTGAAGAACTACGTTTGTGCATAGCAGTCACCTGGTACACGCCGTGGTTGGGTCGACGTTGGGGAAGTGTCACCAAAATGGCACATGGATGCAGCTGGGCTCCCAGCTGGATCCAGCAAAGCTGGGCAAGGCGCCTGCCCGTACTGGCAGGTCAGGCTGCAGAGCGAGACATCGTACAGAAGGTGCGGCAGCGACAGCTCTTCCCAGTTCCAGGGAACTGCACTGTGAATGTGACAATGTGCTACAGGGAGAAAAGGCTTTCACCTTGCTTTTGTCTGATGGTGTCAAGAACAGTGGAAATTGAAAAACACTGAAATGGTGCCGTTTACATGGAAATTAGAACTGACTCAATATAGAAACTTAGCAAAGCTGAAAGAATTTTCTATTAAAAAAGTTATTTAAACTGAATCATGGCTTTTAAAGGAAAAAACATTTTCTCAAATTGATTGATTCTTTCATAAGGAAAAAACAAGCCATCAAAAAAAAAAACAACCAAAACCAAAACCAAATGAAGGATAGGTAAAATTTGAGTAAAATACCGAAGTTTCTGTCTGTAATGTTGTGGAAATAGCTAGAGGGTATTTTTGACCTCTGAATGCTTCCTGGGATGCTGCAGTGCTCCATCCCATCCTGTTAGTGTGACTGCAAAAGTTACCTCTGGATTAACTGCTTGAAAGAGAATTCTTCAGATCATGGGAAACAAGATAAAGTTGGTCTTGCTTTTTTGGACAGTTCTATTTGAGCAGGGTCTGCCACATCAGCTTACACACCTGAAAAGATACCGAGCTCTGTCGTTATTTTTCATTTTCATGCATGAAGACCTTAGCCAAACTGGTAACAGTGATTTTTTAATTTATTTTTTAAGCAAAGGGCTTATGATCAACACATGAAATATCCTCACCCTCACACTGACGTTTTGTATTGGGAGTTTTCCTGCATCTCCTTCTGAGGAATCTTCTGCTGCCACCAATGGATCACTTCACTAACTCCATATGGCTGCTACTGTCCCGGAGTAGGTACCTGTCCCTCATTTCTGTCGTTCTATCTGCTCAGGATTTTATTGTCACATTTCCCAGAATAGCACGCATGTATACCAGAAAACATGCACACACATGCATATATATATATATATATATATAAAAATATATGCATTAATGAATACCTGTTTTGTATCGCTTCTCTGTTGCCCAGGGAGGTAGTAGAAGTCCCATTCCTGGAGAGATTCAAGGTCAGGTTGGATGGGATTTTTGAGCAACCTTTTCTAATTGAAGATGTCCCTGCTCGCTGCAGGGAGGTTGGATTAGATGGCCTTTAGAAGTCCTTTAAATCCAAACTACTCTATGATTCTATGAATTATGAAGCAGAACATTAAAACAACGTATTTAAATTTTCTGTATACAGTTATATGTAAGGTATCTTGTTCACCTTTCAACACTTTCTAACACTTTTCCTCCCAGCTTCACTGCATTTTACAGACGGGGAGCTGGGACACGGGGAGGGACTGATGTGCACAAATTTACCCGAGGAACACATTTTTGGGCGATACAGGCTGAAATATGTACAGTTCTCCTAAATGCTCGGGAGGTCAACTACTAACTTGCCCAGCTGGAAAACCTTAGGCTCCAAAAGCTAGAGTCAGCATATGTACTCGGTAACAGAAATGCCCAGTATACATACGTATTAGATAAGAGTGGTTATTTACTATTTTTTATTATTTATTATATCCTGTCCTGCCCGCTCCGGGAAAGACGGGGTGGGGGGCGGAAGGGGCAGCGGGAGGGGAGGGGGGAAGGACCCCGGGGGCCTGCGGTGCGAGGTCGCCCTCTGCCGGCCGCAGCCGGCCCTGCAGCCCCGGCGCTCTGGGGTTTCACTGGGGCGGGGGGGGCTGCAGCAGTTCCCTCTTCGTCCCCCGTGTAGGGAGCCTCTCTTCCCGCAGCACCCCCTGCCCCGGCAGCGTGATGGGGTGGGGAGCGGGTCGTATCCCGCAGGCTGGACTGTCAGGGACCTTCGTGAATAATCTGATAGGTAAGAGAGACTGGCTTTTAACAGATGTTTATAAAGACCTCAATGCCAAATAGAGTTATATCGTGTGGGGATTTGACATATGTATAAGAGAATAGCTATTAATTATTTTGGAAATTTAATACTAATGGATTTGATTTGAGAAAGCAGAAAGATCTTTTTGTTTTAAGAGCTAAACATGATTAATTTTTCTCAGCTTCAAAATATACAAGCAATTTTAAGTTTGTGACTAAAGAAAAGTGCAGTGGGGAAAACAAATATCTGAGTCATAAACCTTTTAGAAAGATGTTAAAATGGGACCTTAATATAGGCAAGAATTTTCTATATTATAATACAATTATTTAGATTGTTATTTATCATTCAAAGAGACTTTCTTAAGATCTAGCAAAGGCAAGGTATTTAATTGCCAAGTAATAACCTTGGAACATAGAATCATGGAATCATAGAATGGTTTGGGTTGGAAAGGACCTTAAGGATCATCTGGTTCCACCCTGGCTGCCATGGGCAGGGACACTTCCCACTAGACCAGGTTGCTCCAAGCCCCATCCAAACTGGCCTTGAACACTTCCAGGCAGGGGGCATTCACAGCTTCCCTGGAGAACCTTTCTGCAGAAGTAAGTAGTAAGTCGTGGCTGAAACATGGTTCAGTGGGGATGTATTAGCACCTACAGACCACCCTAGCCCATACACACCTCTGTATGTGTTTGCATGCTGTGTTACTTCTCCAGCTACATCAGCCCAAGCTGAGGTGAGCCCTGTGTAAGTGCTGAAGGTTTGGTTTGCAAAGCTTGCAGTCGTACTGCCTCCTTGTATTCAACATGAAGATCTAGGTAAAAGCTTGTTATAGTTCTTCACAATCCCTTATTTAAATGTCTCTTTCTCCTGACTTACATGGCATATTTCAGGGAATAACAGTAACTTTTTTAAGTGAGTTGAGAGCCCTGTGGAGAGTGGATTTGGATATACTTGAAAAAGCGAGCATTTTGTGGTTCTTTGTTTAATGAAATGGAAAACACATGAAAACAGGACTATATTGTGAATGCAGCTTGAAGATCCACTAACTTTCATAGGAATGCATATATAGTGCATTTGTGGCCTGCTCTGACATTCATTGCAACTGACAGCATCCCCCTGATGACAGCCTTGGAATGAATTAATAAATGGATGGTTTGAATGATGGTATATCTAGGGAGGGATATGGAACTCAGTGTTTGATGCCTGTTGATAATCAGTTATGAGTAATATAAAAAGATGGAGAAAAAGGCATAAATAATAACAGTAATGGCCCTAAGTATGGCCTGAGGTGATAATTTTCATCCCAAAGGTTATACATGCTGCTTCACTTCAGGCATACAGAAATAGCAAATATATATTTTATTTATTTGTTTCATTGTGGTGAACATTGGTAGGTACTAATAATTTACATCTGCATGATTTAAATAAGGAAAAAGATGCCAAACTGCAGCAAGATTTTCAGAAGTGCTCAGCCTTCACTGCGTTTATTCATTGAAATGAATCACAAAATTCCTGCCAGTTTCAGCAGAAACAAAGTTTATTCGCTGGGAATTAGATCCCCTTAAATTCTTGCTAGTTAGGCCAAAACAACTGAAATTAACAGCTTGCAGGAAAAAAAAAAAAAAAAAAAAAAAAAAGCATAAAACAATTTTTATTAGAAAAATCAGTTTTGCTGGAGCTGGAGTATGTTGAAATTTCTGAAATTCAAAATGTGAACTCAAAGACTCTACCTTCAGTTATTCTGAATATAACATTACAGTTCTTTATTTTAGAACATAGTCTATATTGTAGTATTAAGAATTATGTTAAAGTGACACTCTGAAGGTAGTAACATCACATGCTCTAGGGGCAGGAGAGGTCACATATTTCATATCACTTATGATACAGTTCATTATCTGTTCTGTTTCTTTTTCAACAATATTCCTGGCTCACCCATTGGAGAGCATGAAATTAATCCGGTTTTTAACCAGGCTGGGTACTGAAGAAGGCAGTTATTTTTAGAGCCATTGCCCCATTTGTTGCTGAAGGTGAAAGTGTGTAGCAAATGAGGCAGGTGTTTGCAGAAATAAAAACGAACCCATTGCTAAGGAAGTTAGAGAGAAATGTCCTTGTCAGAAATGTTTCTGTCACATTCCTGTGTAGTAATAGGCAAGTTACTTCATTATTTTTCCCAGGTGGTCACCATTTTTTGTTCTCCGTTTTAGGGTGACTGACATCAGATTTCAGTCTTGTCTGCAGAATTGCAGAATCCAGATAGGTTATCCTAGAAGTGGTGCAAAACTGCATAGTTCTGCCTTTAAAAAGGATAGCATAGCAGAGAAGATCAAGGCCAGATGATTAAGAGTTTGGAGGAAATTAAGTATCAAGTAAGCATTATTTGTTTTCTGCAACTGTTTTTTTAGCTACCACCTCTATGATGCATGGCCATGTGTTACAAGCACATGCTTCATTCTGGGAGGTTCAGAAGTTTTGAATAATTGAACTTGCAATGTTTTAAAAGGAGATCTAACCTTTTTTTAATCTACGGTAGGAAATTGCACTGCTTTAATTTAATTAATTTTAATTGTAATTTTCATTCCGTTTACCAGGATGAATTTCTGGGGTGACACAAAGGGCAGCTCTTTGCCCTGCTTGTCATGGGGACAAAGCTCATCCCAGGGATGCTCCAGCTGAGGCTTGGAGCTCAGCACCTTTTGCAGCCAGGAGCCATGAGGCAGAGAGCCAGGACACCAGCCCACAGCATGGACCTGGGAAACCACAGGGTCCCACCTTCTAGGGTGCTTGGAGGCTGCCAGGAGGCTGCCGGGCTGCTTAGGGCCCTGGTTTTAGCTGCTCTCAGACACGGTGAAATCTGGAGTCTAACTGGCCATTCTAGGGGCGAAGGGGAAATCTCCCAGTTTTGAATTGCCTTATTTTCCACAACAATTCCCTTGTATTGCTGATGAAGGAAACCCTTATTCTTCTGCTTTCCACTGCTTAGTACTTTAAATATTATCATGACTTGAGCTGCTTGCCTCTTCCCTATAGTGCACATCCTTCCTTTCTGTTCATATCAGACCTCTTCCATGTTCTTGGTCATTCTTTTCCCCCTTCTCTAGTTACCTGCTGCCTCTGCAATACTCTTTTTAGAGATGCATTGGCAAGCGCTGTTGGCAGGATTCCAGCCAAGGCCACACTATTGAGAACATCGTTTTATTTTTTAGCATGGTTTCCTCTGGAAACAACATCTATGCAATTACAATGTCTGTGAACTTATTAGTTTATTTCTACCAATTTTGATAGATAACTATTGGTTTCAAAGCATATTTAATATCTTATTGCAAGTAGTTAGTGGTAGAATGGTAAAAAGGAGATGTCCTCTACATGTCCTGTCCCTGACAGAAGTGCAGTCTGTCATCATGCATTATTACATCTAAGAGAATAACATCCAGAAGAGACCTATTCCCCAGATGTCTCTAAATGCAGGGAAAACTTCAGTCCAAGATTGCATCTTCTCAGAGAGAAAATCAATCAGTCACAAGATGCAAACTGTAGTAATCCAGTCTATGTTAGACTCAGGACCCTCTAAGATTGCCAGTACTGTTCATTATCCCATTTCAGCATAAACTAACTCTCTTTTAGCTCTTTTTCAGCAGTCTCAGTAGGTTACATCTGTTTGGAACAAATCTCCTTAGACCTTATGAGGAGGTACTGGGATTTATTTTTTCCACTCCAGTGGACATTGTTTTACACTAAGCAACACTGAATTTAGTGGAGTCCTAAAGAGAAAGCTAGAAGATTCTAGCAAAGGAAAAAAAAAAAAAAAAAAAAAAAAAAAGAAAAAAAAAAAGGGAAGAAGGAGAAAAGACTGGATGCAATTAAGTTTCTACCTTGGAAATGGCAGAGAACATGAATAACAGCTGACAGAAATTAATCCTTTACAAAATTATTCTTGTATTGTACCAAAGGAAGTAATCTCTTTTATGAAAGTTACTTACCTGAAACATCAGCTTTAGAGAGTTGATCATTGACAACTATTGGAGGAGGTAGTGGGCAGATTTGATAAATATTGCTCACTGAAAAGGAATAAAATGTATGAGAGCTGTATGATTCGTTGCTGAATGTGGCTGCCCACAAAGCCTTTGATGCACATGTCATACACTGGAGATTAAAAGCTCAAATTCTGTGACTATGGGATCATGCAAGCTTCTTTGATAGCTGATCAAGTGGTCTGTGATTTGCCTAGAAAGGAAGCTTAAACACTCACAGAATAAAAGTTAAACCTAAATACATCCTTACAATTTCTCAATAATCAAAAAGCACATAAAAATCTTTTAAGAACCTTCTTGGAAAACCATAGTGAATGTCTGAAAAGATCATTAGAGTGACAGTGCCTTAGAAGCAGGGAGATAAACTTTATATTGTCTGTCCTGTGGTAGGGAAGAAGAGACATGGGAGGGATTGTAGATGCCATAGCATGAAAGAATGCCTCACATATGGTAAATAATATGTGAATTGTAAAGTGGGAAAAAATCACTTTGGGCCATATGTTTCTCCCTGGCATCAAACTGCATAGGAGAACAAAATAATCCAAAAATCATGCGATTTTTGAAGCACAGCCATCTAACTGCATTCTCCTGCTGCCTTTGTACACTATGCAGAGCTAGATCCAGACGTGCCATATGAGAAGCTACTCTACACTTTGAACAGTGCTAAAGAAAGGGAAGCATGGCTCCATTCATCTCCCAGATGAAACCCTCCCTGGAACTGGCAAGGAGACAGAAGAACAAGGATGGGCAGGGCAGGGATCCTGATACTCAGGGCAAAGTTTCAGTACAATGTGAGTCAGGCACACAGGATGCCACCCTAGCCTATATAAAGGCAGTGGTAAATCTGCCGTTGCCCTGACAGGAACAGAATTTCTGCCTCATTATGTACCTTTGATGCTGCCATCTTCCTGAAACGGCTGCAGAGCTGCTGCTGAGACATCGCCCCAGGTCCCCGCACCACCACACCACACATCTCTCCTGACAGCATCAGGAGACACATCAAGTGGTTCATGTTGGGAGTGGGACTGCCCAGACCCTGCACTTCATATGCGTGCATTTTAGGTGTTGACAGGAATATGATATTGTGGGGAGCCAAAACCCCTTGGATTCCATAGTTTTAATGCCACAGAGATGGGAGCATACACCTGGGAAACCCAGCAGAAGTGCTTTTTAGAAGCTCCATTCCAAATCCACGTGTTACAAGAAGGTAGGACTTGTATCAGTTCTGCTTATACAGTAACCAGGCAAAGGTATACAGACATGTCGCTACACAAGGGATACTGTGTAACACAACATCATTTAGAAATGAGTGAAGTATATTGAGCTACAGGTAAAGCCAGGTGGAAGAAAAATGAACACACTGAGATTATTTGAAACAACAGAGAACTATACTATGAAAATAATTAACTTATAATTAGAGCCTCTTACATTCTCTTAATTGTGGAATATTCCTTTCCTAGCAAATTATTTTCTGCCACTGAAGTTTTAATTTCTCTGTTCCTGGGCCATTCATGTGCCACTTCTTGTTTTCTAAAGGATAATGTTTATTACACTTGCTAAGCTTAATTCCTTGCACATGAGGGAATAAAATCTTTGTGGACTTTCTGCTGCATCAGCATGGAGCAGATTAAGAGGTGGGTTTCATGTGGTAGTGGGTACAGAGAATCAAAACCTCTGGACTAAGGGCAAAGGCTTTTCAGTCCCTTTGGTAATGAAGGGTAAAGGAGCTGAGGAACTGAATGCCAAGGGTTGTAATCCTAGACATCCAGGGAAGAAAGCAGAGAGAAGAAATGCAGTAACAAATGTACAAGGACAGAGTGTTGGCAAGTTCAAAAACTATGAGAGGATTCAACCGGCAAGAGCGTATGACATGCCTGGTACTAAACACAATAATTGCAAACCTTTTTTGATTTCATTAAAGTTCTTCCATATTTACTTAATGACACATCTGAAAATTATCTAATTAAAATAGGGTATTCTCAGAAAATGAGAGAACTCTGAATCTCTGCTTTTTTACTGAGAGCAGTAGGCATTTCAGAGGACTTTTGGGCTTGTGTCTACGGCAGGCAGTGACAGTGGGTGCCTGCATGAGATACAAAAGGACTACACTGCTGAGAGAACTCAACACTGGGATTTCTCTTTGTCACATTAGTTTCTGGAGATGGACGTTTGCTCAATATCCAGAACCCAGAAGTATTTTTACTGACATGGTAGGTTGTAGAGAATGGTTCCAAACTACACAGGCAAACTCCTGAAGCGGAAGTGAGAAACAGCAACCTTGTAGTGTGTTTGTTAACAGGTTAATGTTCTCCTTTACATAAAGCACATTCATGAACTGCACAGTTCTTGTAGTACAGAGTGCCCCACGGTGAGTACCAAGCAGGCCAAGCAGGGTGGGTATGCTAAGAAAAATCCAACACAGAACCCATAGAAGGAAGAGATTCAGAGGAGGGAGAGATGGAGTATCTGGACTTTATATGTATCCTCAGCAATCCATTCATTACATAAGTTACAACACTGCAGCATTACCAGATGTCAAATGGAAAAGAAATAGTGTGAGATTATGGAAAAGTTGAAAGTAAAACATGAATTCTGAGAGCAACAGATGGATAATGCAAGCGCTAAAATATATACATTATCTACAACATGCATTTAGAGGCATTTGTCTGGCATGAGTTCTTCAGAAAACCCTAATGACAACTGCAGATAGATTTAAAATGGCCCAGACTTCCACAGTTAGCAGAATGAATGAGATAACTTGTACAGCCAACACAATGTCAATATGAATGATGTAAAATTCTATTAAAAATGCTCAACTACAAATAGTAAAATGTTTCCTAGGGGAAGAAGCAAGGAGTAAGAAGTCAATGATAATTTAAATAGGAAATCCTCCAGAGTCAGTAAAAAAGCCATGGAAAGCAAAGACATGCTATAAACAAAAGTTAAACCAAATTACAAGGCAGTGGTATAAAATAAATGTCACAGCATCATGCAAAATATATAGAAGGAATAGAAATAATACTGTTTTCATGGAACAATTCAGCTTCATACATATATTTATATTCTTTCAGATCACCAAAATATGTCCAGATGTGTTGAAGAATGGGCATGGAGTTGTCCTTGAGCTTAGGATAAAGGAGCAAGGAAAACTGCCTGGTTAAAAGCAAAAACAAAATAATGTTTAAGACCTATTGGATATTGTTTTTGCTGAGATTACACAATATTCTCAATGCCAGAGGGTTTAAAACACTTTATAAGTAAAATTGAAACACCATTTATAGATTATGTCTGTTCAGTTGCATATGTAAAATGTAGATTTAAGCGTTAATTGGAAGGTACCATCTTGGTCAATATAAGATACAGCTGGCTAATTTGCTGTAGATTTTCATATGGTTATAACAAATAGCAGGTGTACACTAGGCTGCAATTGTGCATGTGTGATATTGAAAACTTCCATTCAAGTAATTAATAATAGCTATTACAGATTTTAGCTGTAAAAGTTTCTATCCTATATTCTAATAGATGGTTTTCCAATTAATGTAATTTAGATTTGTGAATGATTAGCATTTCTAAAAACTGGTCTTATCCTGGATACTTGGAAGATAAGGAATACAATAAAAAGGCTCATTTGAAAACTTTGGTTTGCCTGTCTTCCCCATTTTACTTCTTGAAGCTTGTAGCCGAGTTAATTCATTTTCCCTGGGTACCAACCCACAAAGTAAGGTCTGTACTCCATGTTGTCCTCTTACAGTGCCTCACCTCAACTGCTATACGTTTTCTTTTTTCTGCTGAACAACGTTGTTCATGTTAAAATGACAATCTTCCTTTTATGATCTAGCATGTTCTCATTCAGTTCTGTGTTTGTTTCAGCACACCTCTAAGGGTCTCACAGTACATGCCCACTTTGTTTCTGTTTATATTATGATGAATTTGAACTTGGTGGCAAGTGACAAGTGGTGTTCCCCAGGGGTCAGTATTAGGACCAGTGCTGTTTAAGATCTTTGTTGGAGACATGGACAGCAGGATTGAGTGTATCTTCAGCAAGCTTGCTGACAGATACCAAGGTGTGTGGAGTAGTTGACACCCTAAAGGGAAGGGATGCCATCCAGAGGGACCTTGGCAGGCTTGAGAGGTGGGCTAATGCCGACCTCATGAAGTTCAACAAGGCCAAGTGCAAGGTCCTTCACCTGGGTCAACACAATTTAGGCCTGAGGGGAGAATGGATAGAGAGCAGCCCTGAGGAGAAGAACCTGGGGATGGCAGCAGATGAGAAGCTTGATGTAAGCTGTTAGTGTGCACTCGCAGCCCAGAGGGCCATCTGCATCCTGGGCTTCATCAAAAGAAGTGTGGCCAGCAGGGCAAGGGAAGTGATTCTGCCCCTCTACTCTGCTCTGGTGAGACCACACCGGGAGTATTGTGTACAGCTCTGGAGCCCTCAGCACAGGAAAGACATGGACATGTAGGAAAGGGTCCAGAAGAGGGCCATGAAGAAGATCAAAGGCTGGAGCATCTGTGGTATGAAGACAGGTGAGAGAGTTGGGGCTATTCAGCCTGGAGAAGGCTTCAGGGAGACCTTATGGCGGCCTTCCAGTATCTGAAGAGGGCTACAGGAAAGCTGCGGAAAACTTTACACCAGAGAGGGCAGTGATAGGACAAGGGGAAATGGTTTTAAACTGAAAGAGGGTAGATTTACATTGCACATCAGGAAGAAATTCTTCACCATGAGGGTAGTAAGGGGCTGGAACAAGTTGCCCAGGAAGGCTGTGGATGCCCCCTCCCTGGAGATGTTCAAGGCCAGATTGGACGAGGCTTTGTGCAGCCTGGTCCAGTGGGAGGTGTCCCTGCCAATGCAGGGGGGTGGGAACTAGATGATTCTTGAGGTCCCTTGCAACCTTAACCATTCTATGATTCTATGAAACTGCTTTTTCCTCCAGATTGAGTAGTGAACTGGCATTTCATTTTTTGCCTGACTGACTCTGCAACACAGGTAATTTTCTTTTAGGACATATTGTTTGCTTGCAGCATGTAATAGAAGTCTTCTGGTATCTAATTCATTAACATGCTTTTGCTATATAATTTACAGCTTTATTATGAAATACCATTCATGGTAACAAAGATATTCTGCAAAAAATACACCAAGAAGAGAAGCAAGGATGGGCTGAGGAGAGCACTGGAATGGAATTCCTACTTTACTATTCTATAACATTTTCCATTGTCATTCTTCAAGGATTTTTACAAACATTACTCATTATTTCCAATTGCTTATGGGAGACACTGAGTCACCTGAAGAGGAAGTGATTTGCCACAAAGCAAGTCAGTGGCAGAGCCAAGAGCAAAGAAAAAGGATCTTCATTTCCCGTCTGGTCCCGTCCATTAACTCAGTTTACAGCTGTGCCACAGTATCTTTATGACCTTAGGTGAGTCATTTGGGTTCTTTATTCTGCTAACACTGCAAAGCATGTTTGATTTAAGTTTTTTTTTAAGATCACAACTGGATGAAAACCCTCCACTAGTACATTAGCCACACACTTGGATGGTTTGTTCTCACAGGTTCATTGCAGGGGAAGATTTTTTGTTCAGCACACTGTTATATTAGGTAATATTTTATTTTCCCTGCTGTGTTTATTTTCTCCCAGAAAGTTTTCATGAGTACTGAGTTTAGCCAGGGGAAACCTGTGTCAGTAGATGATAGAAAGTGGCAAGTTAGAGAAGCCTCAATTCTGTTGTTCAGAGGGTACATTACCTGTGTGCTACGGGCCCCCAGTTGTTCAGCTTTGCAAATACTATTTTCCTTTTCTATAGACTTCTGGAGCACAACCGTCTGCACTCCAGATGAAGCCATGGTGAGGATGAGAGGAGAGTTCACTCCTCCACCTATTGCTCCCTATGCAGTGTGGATGAATAGCAGAAAAACACTTTCTTTCCCCTTCCCTACCTCATCCCATATGCACACAGAGCTCCTCCAACCATTTCCTCTGGGATGCTTTGTAAGAACAGCTCTGAAGCCTCATGTGGTACAAAGCAATCATTTCAGCATTTGGCTTTTAATTTGTTGTGTGTTTCGCTATTTCTACTTTCTGTTGTTCTCTCTGCTTTTTTCTATTCCTTTTACCTTTCTTACTTCTTTTTTATACTTTCTCTTATTTCTACAATGTCTCCCTGTTTCATTTCTATGTGGGGTTTTTTTTCTCTTTTATGTTTCTTTTCCACAAGAAAAGGGATGTGCTCCACTCCAGCCTAACCCACCATAGAGGCATGGAGAGATGAGATGGACAGCTGGCAGAACGCATTGCTCTTGTCTGACTATGCAGGCAGAGGACTGGGGTGTTGCTGCTGTGAGGATTTCCCAGAAGTGATATTGGAGCTGGTCCAACAGTTTACAGTAAAGGGACTGCAGTTCTAATTCACGTTCAGCAAGGTGAAGGCCATTTTTTTTTCAGGTCAGGTACAATAACCAAGAGTGGCTTGTCAGATGTGTCCCTGGTCTGAGAAAATATATAACAACTTTGGACAGGATGCTTCATGACCTGGACATGAAGAATCTGGCCTTCATATGAAGCGTGAGATAGAAGAGGAGAGGCACATCTCTGGCCTGTAATGATCATCCAGAGTTAACAACAAAAGGCCTCGTAACTGGAGGACTTTATCATCAGTTTCTTGGCATCACTATCTCCATTCTCCAACCAAGATGCTCAGCAGTGTCGACAAAGCAGCTTGGCTCTGAAGAACACCTTACTCTGCTTACATTTGTGTTAATCTAAGAGGAGTAGCAGGGGGATAATGTGAATGGGGGTTCTAGCCACCTTTTCCTGAGAAGCAGGCAGACATCTTACACACCTTTCAAAATGGGGAAATCTGCTCAATTCTGTCATGTACCACCCATGCTCCCTGTTGGGTGACCAGACATACTGAGTCCAGCATTTTTGAAGGAACACTGTGGCACACAGTTGGGCTTGCTGCTGTGCAATATCCCACAGAGTAGAAGCTGCAGCAATGGGGCAGAAGCCATTAGCAGCACAGTTTGGGGAGGACAGCTAAGCAGTGATGAAGGAAAACTTTTAGTGCATCATTCCTGCAGAGGGGAACTGAGTACAATGATAACATCTACACATGTTAGACAACCAGAGTGTGTGGTGTGTGTTAGGGACTCCCATGATGTGTGACGCAGAAGCTTTGGTTCAGGTAGGACCAAGCTGCTTTTAGATGGAGATGAGGATAACATCTCCATGGGTAGGCCAAGAACTGGTTGTTGTTAACACTCCCTAAATGTACTTGATTTTACAAGAGAAAGTTCTAGAAATGCAGCATGTACTTTGAGTAGGAAAACATGGTCCTTAGGGCTGGTGGGACTCTGTTGTTATTGTCTGTGAGTGGTTCTTATGGAATATCTTCCTTCCTCTATGGAAGAAATTTACTATGTGAGTGGAGTTATGGACAGTGGGAATTATACAGCTTAAGGAAATCTTTTAAACACACCAGGTCCACACCACTGAGCACTAGTAACAGGAGAATTGATTCAATACCCAGTTAAGAAACTAAGAGACAGATGCTTGTGGCAGTCTGTGCTGCTGAGACGTGCAAGTGCTTTCCATAAGAACATGGGATTTTCTAAGGGCTGCTGGCTTCCTGCTTATGTATTTTGCCTGCAGTTCAGGTGGGCGGTAATGGAGGCAAGTCTGTACTCAAGAGACAGGGAATATGTCCTCTTGTGTATGCACAGTGCCAGGTACCAGAGAGCAATGAGACTGGGTCAGGTATTCAAGCGCTAGACAAGCACAGACAGTAATACCAATCATTGTTTGTAACCCTCTGAATTTAGTGCTTTGCTGCAGCCAAATGACATGGATGGAAAGCAGGATGGTGGGCATATTCTGAACTTCAATTTTATTACTCTTGTCTGTTGTATGTATTTATACTATGCTTATGCATTGAATAAACTGAACTTAGAGCTTTGTGGCAAAAGAAATGCATTACACAATTAGCCTTAAATGAAAATGTAAACTTCATTTTTTCAGTTCCATGAATAATGTCTCTTCTTTTAATCATTATTAGATTAATTCAATCAACATAAGTTTTCAAGACATTCGGTTTGGATCAAAGTCAGGGATGTAATTGTAAACAGTGACCTCTTTGTGGCTATGTCTGCACTGCTCTTCACATTGCTGCCAAACACTACCAAGGTCCTAGGCTAGAGTGCCATGTCTACACCCATGTTAAAGGTTGTTTCAGACATCACAAAAAAAAAAATCTCATCAAGTTTATTCAACATGTCTGCACCCTGCATGGTGCTCACAGGTATTTCCTTAAATAAGAAAGGTACAGGAATGCAGGAAATGAGGCATCTCCACATTTTCAGGGTCTGTAGATTTCAGACAGATGGGATCCCTTCCCAGTGTTCTCCTGCAAATAAGGATGCATCTCTGGCTTTTATCATTCTTTAGACCTTGAAAAGACTTGCAAGGGATACCTAATAATAGGAAAGTAGATGCTCAAAAGCCAGAATAGTATATCGCCATGACTTTTGGCCAGAGCTGTGCTGGTAGGGTATTATACAAATGTAGAAGTACCTCTGCCAATTCTGGGTGTCAAGTACGTGTTTTACCTAGCCAGAGTTTCTGTATGGTAAGAGTAGTGAGCCAATATGAAGAATACTCTGCCTGACTACCAAGCTCAGCTTCACTTTTTCCTTTTCAAATTTAAACAAAAAACTCCAGAAGTAATCTACTACAATACTTTAGAGAATAAATAATACAACTGATTTGTCATCCACTTAGAACTATTACAGTAATATTCTAGCAACAATTGCTGTAAGACAGAACAGAGCAAGAAGGCTTTAGGGTCCAACAGCTGAGTGACATTTTGATACTGTCCTACTTATGGGATTTATCCATTATCTCTGAAAAACTTCAGGATGGGCCTCTCAACCATTCCTCTCCATTCATGATTTCATACATCTGCCTCTCTGTAATGACAATGTTTCTGCTAGCTTCCCAAGAGGCTGGAAGGTAAAAATGGACTACAGTACTAAACATCAGCTTTGAGCCACTATTATTTCTTAGTCTTGTTCCTAAAGCCCTTTTATCTATTGATGGGGTTTTTTTTTCCTATTAGCTTTTTTCTTATTATTTCTTTGTCACACTTTATAATGAAATCTCTTGTCTTTTGATAGCTGGTATTCTTCTTCAAGCTCAGCTCCTGAGGAGTTGGACAGCTTGGGTTCAAGTTTTAAAATAAATATACCTAGTCATTCTGGTTCCTGAGAAAATAACTGAACACATAAGGCAAATTTTACTGAAAGGCTCATAGGTAAATAAACTGTCCTTTTAAAATAAATACAGTTTTTTTAAGCCAGTCAAGGATCAGGAATTCTGCTTTGTGGATATTTTTTCAACATACAGAGTCAGCAGTAATGCCTCCAACAGTCCCATTAAAATCCCCAGTGCTCAGGAATACAGACATAATAAAATGAGCCAGGAATTACATGACCTGACCAAGGATGAACACCCAATTGAGAATCCACTGTTCTATGGATCAATATAGGTTATATAAAAGGTAAAGTATTAACTGCAGGACTGGATTCTGTCGGCCTGTGAAGTCTCTGATGTATTAACTAAGAGGGTTCACTTTTAGTGACAAGAACTACACAGTCATAGCAGGTCATCACACACTTTTTGAGAGTGGAACTACTGTGGGACACTTTGGCAAGAACTGCAGCCTGGGAACACATGGTCTCTGTGGGATGTAGGGTATCCAGCACACTGTGCTCACACTGCTGCAATATGCAAACAGCCCAACGCCACATGGGAAGTGTGAGCATGAGATACCTTGCAAGTGCCCACATCTTAGCTACAAAGAAGCAGCAATGCAAAGGCAAGAGATGGCACAGGCCTTTAGAACACTATTAGGATTTCCTCAGGAAAGAAAAGGGTATCAGCAAAACACACAGGCTCACATGCAGAATGGCATGATCAATATACAAAAAATTGGTACATATTAGTATCGTTACACCACTGTTAACTTTAATAAAGATGGATTCACTCATTACAAAAACTTGCATGGAAGTTGTAAGGAGAAGAAATAAGAACTTAAAAGAGGAAAGTGCAAGTGAGTCAGTTCACATAGAACTATCATGGTAGCAGCAACTGTGACATTTAAAAATTAGTTTTTCTAGTAAAAAGTCCAGTGCAGTTTTATAACCAGAAAGTTATTTCATGTTCATCACATAGTATTTGAAACAACTGGATAAACCAGAGTAAATATGTTTAAAAATAGATTATTACAGGTTTTTTTTTTTTCCTAGGGAACAGTGATTTCTTCATATACACACTGCCTTAAGAGTAACTGTACTAGTTACTGGAATTCTGTGATTGCGTGACAATCTCCACTTTCATTAAAAAGAAAATGAAAAATATATTCCTACTCTTTACTAATTTGCATGCATTAACGTCACATTTCTAGGAAAATGTGAATGTGATTTGAGCATACTTTAAGTCTCAAAAATTAAAAGGTAAATAGAAAGACACCAGCAGTTACAGTATTGTGAGTTTTACAAGAAGATCTGATTTCTTTTAGATGTGACTCATTATTTCTAAATGCTTCAGGTATGCAACAGTGAGTTGTAGAGAGACCGGGTTGCAGTAGTTGCTACAGGAAGTTGCAGTAAGAGATGTGTGAACCCTAGAAAGGCAACTGCCATTCATAGCTTCTAAAAACCTACAAAATTCATGAACACCACACAAACGTGGAATCATGAAATGAAGGTAAAAGAGGTATTAAGATACATCTTCAAATCCCAGTCCAATGAGGTCAACAGAAATGCGGTTGCTAACTTTCAGAAGAACACCTTTTCACCCAGTGGAAGCACTGCCAGCTTCCTGAGGACACCAGTCCTTCAAGGATGAGAGGGAAAATATAAACCAAAATGTGTTACACAAAAAAAGCAACAGCCAGTTTTTTCCTGAAGAACAGTCTCCACACTCTCTGAAGTCAACATTTACCTTTAAAAAAGTACCTACTTTCAGTATCTACTTAAAATTTACAATGTGGAGATATTGATACTAGCAAGGAATTGATATTATTGATACTAACCTATATTATTAAAGAAATGTGGAGATTTTGGATTAAGTAGTGGAAGTATCCTGACTTCTGTATCAACCAGAAGACGTATTTTTTAAACATTTCATAATATTTTGGCACACAGATTTTAAGGCATGACTTGGAATATGCAGACTTTTCAGTCAGCTGTTCTGTGTATTTACATGCTGTAGTTTTGCAGGAGATGATTCAATTGTTAACAATTTACAGTATTTACTGCCCTCCTGCTGCTATGTAAACAGTTCTATAAACTAAACTCATGCCCTATCTGTATTAAACAGGCAGAACATGAGTTGCACTGGTAAGATGACAGGATCTTCACCTCTTGTAGGACAGCATACATTCTTCTCATACAAGGAAGGTGCCCGAGCATGTGTTAGCCAGAAGGGTGCTTGTCAGAACGGAATCTAGTCTGGAATTGGCTACTCTGGGTTTTGCCAGCATCACAGGCAGCTGAAGGTTAGCACTGAACATGGAGAGGCATATTCAAACATGTATCCCAAATGGCTGGTGGAAGGTGTGGGTTGCTTCTCACCAAGGAGGAGGAGTGGAACGTCGGAAGCATTTCTCTTGGCGTTTGGGATATCAATTAGCTACTACAGATTGGGAGATAGGTCAGAGCAGGTGCATTTACGTTAGTGGTTTAATGCGTAACAGTTCATGTTGAGTGTAATCTTTACAGCTGGAGTTATCTGCATTACTTCAATGCACAGTACTGCTGTATGTGAAATCGTTTCTCTGTCAGGGAAACAAGGAGGAGGCTGTGTACAGTGGTGCCATATAGAGCTCACCAGTAACACAGACCCTTGTCTGCTTCTCAGCCTCAGAAGAGTTCTGTTAACGGAGGCGTAGATGAACAAGATGAGTTCTGTGTTTCCAGGTATGGTTGGTCAGAAATGGAGGGTGGGGTATGGGAATTAATCATCACCATTCAACATCATCATCCTCATCATCATGAAAGATGGCTTCAAGCCACCCTTGTAGGTCTGCAAACTTAGCTTGATCTTCAGCACGTAGCTGCCTTACATCTACCTTAAATCCTGCTCTGCAAATGTTCCTCAGTAACAAGATTAGCAACTTCAGTTCTGACATTAGCAGGGAACATCTGCACTATCCTCACAGCAGCAGACTTTGAGGGAGAAATGTACAACTGTTCCTGCAGTTGGATCTTGTTTCTGGACCACTACTGCACATGGGGTTACGAGGCCAGTCAGAGTTAGGTCAAAACGGAAACATGTAGGTAGGCAGGTAATCCTAGGGTTTTGTCATTTGGGGTGAATAGATAAAAGGAAATGTTGAAGCCTCCACATGAGGTTCTGTGGCCAAAGGGCCAATCCAAAATGGTCAGTGCATAACACACACTCTGAGAAATGCCAGTATGACATGTATTTATATTGGCACAATCATTTGACAAGTATACATTTCTGTACAGTCAGGCAGACAGTTTCAACTGTAACATATTTTCCCAAAGAAAAGAGCAAAATAAATCCAGGCAATTTCAAACTTAATGAAGGTGATCCTGAGCCACTGACAGTGAGGATGCAGCTTCCTAGAGCATTCATTCATTTTTGCCGCCACGCTTCACCTGTCTCCTCACACCTGCGATGTCCCGCTGCCGGGTTTGTAAAAGACAGCAATTCACCCAGCGCACGGCTGGAAGCGCGCACGCCGCTGGCCCCCTTCGGAAGGTGCGCATATGGGCTCTTTGAGCGTTTTCAGCCATTGTTAGCGTACATTAGTAACATAGAAGTGGTGTTAAAGGACGTTTGGTGTTCGGGCTGACACTTCTCACCGCAGTTTATCCCCCACTAATCAGGCATTCAGCTAACAATCACATTTTACAGCCTGCTCACAGCAGCTCGTTTCTGGCTATATCTGCCCCTCCCGCTTCAGAGGCGGTGGCCAGCCTCGGCCGCCCCTCGCTCCCGCACCTGCCACTTCGGCGTCTGCCGGCCCGCAGGGAGGCGGATCCGCCCACCGCCACTGCCCGACTCCGGCCAAAACACCTATCCCACCGGCTCGGGGCGCGGCTGCGGGGTCCCGCCGGCCCAGAGGTGCCCTCCTCGCCTCTCGCCGCTACCACCGCCTTAGCTCCGCCGGGCCGCCCCCGCCAGGCCCCGCCGCCTCTCGCAACTGCGGCGGACTTCCAGGCGCCGCGCGCGTCAGCCGTCCCTGGGCGGCGGGGTGGGGGAGGGGCTGTAGAAGCCGCGCGGCCCCGCTCCGCCCCCACCCCCCTTCCCGCCTCCGCCCTCACCCCCCTCCCCGCCTGGCCCCGGCCGCGGCGGGCGGCGCCGCGGGGTGACGGGCGGGTCTAGGCCACAGCCGAGTGCGCACGCGTCAGTTCCGGCGGGGAGCGCGGCGCGGCGCGTGGGTCGGAAACGCCGCGGCCGCGGCGGTGGAGCGGAAAATGGCGACGGCCGCGCAGCTCACAGACGAGGAGCTCTTCTCGGAGCTGAGGCGCTTTGGCTCTCCCCCGGGCCGGTGACCGAGAGCACCCGGCCTGTCTACCTGAAGAAGCTGAAGAAGCTGCGCGAGGATGAGCGGGCTGGGGCCCGCGGCGGCGCCAACAAGACGCGGAACAGCAACAACAATAACACGGCGGCCGGAGCGGCGCCGGGCGGAGGCGGCCCCGGGCGAGCGGTCCCGGGCGTGGGCGCGCGGCTGGTCGGCGCCGAGCACCCCTACCTCCCCGGGGCCGCCGGCGGGAGCGGCCGGGGCCGCGCAGCACCCTCTGCCGGGGGCGGCAAAGTGCTGCTGGGCTTCAGCTCGGACGAGTCGGATGTGGAAGCCAGTCCCCGGAGCCAGGCCGGCGCCGGCAGCCGGCGGGAGCGGGCTTCACCCGTCTTCCGCGGCCTGAGGCCCGCCGCCCCCCACGGCGCCTGCGGCGTGAGTAACAGCTCCCCCCCCGGAGGAGGCGGCCCGGCGGAAGCCCAGCGCCTGGTGGGGGTCGGCGGCCGCCAGGAGACCGGCGGCGGCTCCTCAGGGTGTGAGGGAGCCCGAGGACGGCGACGAGGAGGGAGGGGAAGAGGACGACGAAGAGGAGGAGGAGAGCGAGCAGCAGCGGTGGAAGAACCGGACGGTGAACGGGAACCGGCTCCTCTCCTACGGTGGCGGCAGGGACAAGTACTCTGACTCGGAGGAGGAGGAGGCGGAGGCGGCGGCGAGGGCCAAGCAGCAGGTACCCAAGGAGGAGTCTGCAGCTCGCCGGCCCAGACGGAGCCTCAGCAAGTCTCCTGCTTCATTCATAACGAGCAAATGTGCTGCAGCCGGCGCTGGCGTGATGGAGCCGGGCCAAGAGAGGGCTGGCGGAGGCTGTGGTGCGGGTGTAGTCGTAACGAATGACAGGGCGGCGGAGGCGGCTGCTGCCGGGAGTCTAGACAGGGGCAGAAATCTGGAGGAGGAGACGGCGGCAGCGGGGGGAGGAGGATATGAAAATCTGGGCTCCGGTCCCCCCAGCCCCAGGTACCGCCTTGGCCTACCTAAAAAATCCCCTGCGGTGTTGTTGCTGCCGCCGCCGCTCACGGACGTGGACAGCAGTAAAATCACTGACCCTCCGGGCACCCTTAGGAAAGCGACCAATAATCATGTTCTCAGCGGTGCTGGTGGTAGCTATAATGTTGAATCCAGGATCTATTCAGCTATCAATAGCCTTTCCCCGGGTGGAACCACCACCTCCCTTAGACTCAACCACTCCAATCATACGGGTTCAAATCATACCTACCTGAAAAACACCTACAAGAAAAATCACTCAGAGCCCGAGGAGGAGCTTCTCCAACAGTTCAAAAGAGAGGAGGTATCCACCACTGGAGGCTTCAGTGCACATTACCTGTCCATGTTCCTCTTAACTGCTGCATGCTTGTTCTTTCTGATACTGGGATTCACATACCTGAGAATGAGAGGTTCTGGAGTAGCTGAGGATGTGGGAGCCAACAGTAAGTATTAGGTGAAGGGTAAGAGCAGTTTCTTTCTGCAACTAGATATACAACTGTTAATTCACATTTGTGTTCCCAGACATCCTTTACTGAGCAGTTCCGGATTCCACCTTGGTTTAATCTTTCTGTATAGGATGAAGCTCAGAGAAAGTATATACCTTGCAAGCTTGTATAAGCTGCTTTCAAAACATGTGAGGATCAACTCAAATCCTGGCATTCTCTGCTTTAATGTGTTGGTGCCTTGTTTTCTAGGATGTTTTCTTCACAAAGCAATAATATATGTTTTGTTCAGTATAGTGGATGCATGGACAATAGAGAATTAACGAGGTAAGGCTTTATGCTGGTCTCACAGAAGTTAGTAATGCACTTTTAGATATCTGAGAGTCCTGCAGGCTAAAATTTGCTTGTAGTTGTTCAGTAATAAAGCAGGTTGTGTTCATTTATGAGTACTGGTGTTTGAAAAGGATGCTGGGTTGAGATGATGTTGCACACTGCAACAAACTTTGTGCAGTGAATGCTGGACCTGTTGTGTATTGTTCTCTAATAATTACTTCTTTCTAAATTTAGTTGAGTGTATGTTCTGTTTATATGTGAAATAATGTTGAGCTTTAGTTTGAATTTCAGAGCATTCCTTTTTTTATTTTAATCATGAGTAACTTGGGAGCTTCTTTAATATGTAAGAAGTAACTTCTTGGAATGGATTTAGAAACTACCATTTTCTATTCACAAAGCATACAAAAATGGAAGTGTACCACCTAAGGGTAGTGATCCATGCTAATTCAATTCTTGGCTGCTCTGAAATGCAGAGTAGAGATTCTAACATCAGAAAGAAAAATTGTGCCACTACTGTTTTGATTTCTAGTCAGGAGCAATGAAAAATTGTGCAAAAAGCTAGTTTTGGGATGTGAGACCATTAGAAGGCCCTTGGGGGCTTGCATATTCTTGAAATGATTGGGGAAGACGTGGGGTGTATGCACGTGCGTATATTTCTTTGTATAGATAGTAGAGGATTTATATACATGTGGGCATGTATACAGTGCCTTGTAAGGAGTAATCCCACTGTTAGATCCAGATCTGCTAGATGTTACGGGACAGAAATAGCAGTGTGGGATGGGTTGTTTTTTTTCTTTTCCTCTCTCTTGGACGTTATTCATGACATTATAGTAGCAGTATAGTTCTTAATTCTGCTTTGCGCTCTTAGCAGACAGGGATGTAAAGAATTTAGTGTTCAGTAGCAGCAAGGATTTAAGCATTTGCAGTGGTTTCATTGCTGTCCACGTGGCTCTTAAGTACTGTTCAGTCTTGGTTTTTAGGGAAGTCGCTGGACTTATGCAGGTGAGCTAAAGTTAGATAGAGTGCAGTGTGACTGGGACTATTCATACTCGTATTCTGTGCTTAACTGCTGGCCATAACCGCTACAGACATTTAGAAGAAGTTTTCTTATGTACTGATCAACCGTGTAATTCTACTAACATGTATTAGATTTTTTTTTTTCTGGTCTTGAAATCTGATGATTTTTAATAGAAGAGAAGATCTGTCAGGCTACTGACGTAAACGTTCTGACTGTAAAAATTCAGTGGCTGAGTTAAAACTTGCCTGACATGCTGATAGATAAAGCTGAATGTCTCACCTATGCAAACAGGAATAATACTGTGAAAATAAATCCACTCTGAACATTTTGTCTTGGAAGAAAACTTCATTTTGAATGTGTGAACTTTCCTGTAGAGCATGTGGGATCACTGTGTTGAGTATACTGGTGTTAAAAAGTTAACCCAGCTGGAACTGATATACAGGGAATAGTTCTCTTCTGTCCTTTTGCTTAGGTTAGACTGCCAAGCCAAAGATCTCGTAGCCCAGTGTCTTTTGGTAGTTAGTTAAGCCAGTTCTTGGCCTGTTCCTATTTGTTCTCTTTTCAGTGGAACTCCTGAAACTGGATTTCCTGAAGAATTGTTCTGACACTAGCACTCCAATTTCATCTGTTCTCCTTCCTCACAGCCCCAGGGAACAGGGCCCCTTGGAAGAAGTGAACATCAGGTTTTGTGGCTAGCTCCTTTGACAGGAAGAGAGCAGTCTGCTTCTTTTAAGTAATGTGGAAACGAGCATAGAATTACCTTGACCATATGCTCAGCATGTGCTCACTAAATTTTTACTTCTCAAATGGGCGTCAGCAGTGAAAATATGGTCGGTCTGTAGAACAGGCAAGAACAGACAAGACAGGCTAATAAAGACTGAATGCTATTGGGAAGAGGAAGAAACCTGTTGTTTATTAGATCTTCTCTAAGCTTGAACATCATCTGAGTGAGTCCTTTGGCTCTTAAGTTTGTGTGGGCGTATTCTCTATTTTCTTTATAGAAGCATAACTGATACACTGTTATTTTTTAAATAAAAATTAATCTCAAGAAGCATCTTGATTGGATACTGAGTTTTTTCCATCTCTTAGATGGCTGTAGGTTAAGATTCTTTTGGCTGAGAGTGATTTGGTTGTGAAAAACTCAGTTATTTTCAACTTCAAACTATTATCATAAAAGGTATTAGGATGCAGTGGAATTGCACTATGCCATCTTCATAATTATCATAGTTACTGTAAGAAAACAAAAGACAGTTTTTTGTTTGTGTGCCCTTTTATTTTAACTTTGAGGTGAACGATGTACTATGAGCTTAATATTGGTTGTCTTAATTGTTCATTACCTAAAATGAATTTCAATCAAAATAAAATTATATTATGTGTGTGACATTGAAAAATATTTTATCAGCAAATACAGCCAATATCAGTGCTTACAGCATTTGTCAGGCTGTAATCTGAGAACAGAGGAGGTGTGTGAAATGGAGGAGGCTTAAAACTAGGTGTTGGGGTTGAATTTAGGCCAGGTAAAATAATATAGATGAGAAGTGGTAAGCAGAAAAAATCAGAAGAGGCTTGTCACTTATATTATGCATAGTGTTCAAATGGTTTCTTATTCAGAGCTCTAAAATTGCTATAAAGTGCTTTAATTTTTTCACACGTGTGGCATAAAATGTTCAAAGACAAATCAGAATTGGGGAAATTCTTCGTATCTAACCTACGTATTGTCACTTGAGGTAAGACTTTTATGCATTTAGCTGTCTAAAATGCAGGTATGTATCTATGGGGCTTTTGCTAAAGCATGTTAAACCAATGAAATGAAACTAGTCTATAAGCTAATATGTAGGTGCATATTGTGCTTGCTCTCTGTGACAGTGTTGTACCTGAAAAGAAAGATCAGTTTGGGCTTGGTGCTGGTAACCTCATTCATGTGGCTTTTGCTGTAAATTGTGTTTTACTTGCACCTGCCTTCAAAATACCTTGGAATTGTATCAACTTCTTGTCAAGCCAACCTAGTATATTGTCAGGAAAATGATAGAATTTACTTTTGTTTACTTGCTAGGGCTCTTCAAACCCTGAAGAGCTGGGTAGCCCTTCTAACATCTTTGGTTTTGTTTTGTGATGTATGTTTAAGCATCTCAAGTGTTGCTCCTGGGAGTTAGTTCTGAAGTTATTTTTCATGTAAAGTTGATAAGGATATCAGGTCAGTAGATGTTGCTTTCAGGTCCGCTTTAGTTTCTGAAAGATGAGCGCACTGTTTAAGGTTATAATCTGAAATAGATTGCCTTTAAGTTACTGTTTCTGCTCCTGTGCTTTGCTTGGGAGGTGGTTGATGTAGCAAAAAAGTAGTCTTGAAACTTTCAAGTAGGTCTTGTTTAATATGTTATGTTCTTATTAGGAGAGGCTTTTGAAAGTAACATCACTTGCTAGTAATTTTGGTCTTTTTATGATACTTGTTATGATACTTGTAGACTGCTAGGTGTAATCCTTACTGCATTTGCTACAACTTGTGTTTTTGAAATGTTAATTCAGGGAGACTTAGCAGCTCTGTATGTTGCAAGTGAAAGCTTATGCAAATCTCAATTCTAAGAGCTTAATTCTATTCCATTGAAGTTCCCTTGTTCTCGACTTCTAAATGTCTTAGGCGTTAAAACTTCTCTGGAATTTTATGCAGTGAATTTCATTGTTAAGTTAGACTTGCTGCATAAAACAGGAGACAACTGTTGTGCTCACAGGCCAGCAAATTACTATTGAAGCCCTGTGGTATTTCACAGATAACTGTTACAAATCCACTTGCCTTCTAAGATCACCTTCTCAGAACAGTCTGTCTTCTTGACAATGTTGGCTTCAATGGAAGAACATGAATTTTGGATAAGAAATACTAATAGAAGGTAGTATGGGGAGGAAGCAAAATTACAAGATTATGAGAGTTCCTGCATGTTGTGGCTATTAATGTTGCTTGTGCTTTCCAAGTGATTCGCTCTGACTTGTATGCCAATGTAACAACTTTGGCTTGATTGAACCTTTAAGTTCTTGTGGGTATTGGTATTCTCTGGTAAAATTAATTGTCTGTTGTGATTTGTGGTAGGTTGAAGAGAGTAAGTTTGACTGGCTAAGAGACTCTGAAATCAAGGTATATTGAGAAGAAAAAAGTGATTTTCAGGGACTTGCATGTTTGCTGGTAGTATCTTTGTCCTTACTCTTCCTTTTTTGGCTCCTGCTGTTGTGGCTGGTAGGTCTAGAGTTGTGGGGGGAAGTAGCAGTGCCTTTGTTATTATAATAAATGGGGACATGGTGTAACTCTGCCACCAATCGAAGTAACCTTGATGGCTTCTGTCCACTGAGGAATTCTGATTTAGAAGCACTAGGAAAAGGGGTAGTGTTAATGATTTAAAGAAACATACTGCTGGATGCAAGGATAGATCAAAGAACCACTGCATAACTTAAAGCTGGTCTCATATAGGTTCCTTCTGTGTAGAAGTTTTGCTTCAGTTTACAATGTCTGATGTTGAATCATGCTGTAAATATATAAAAAAACCCATTGACTAGAATTAAACTGATGACACAAAGGCTTTGCAGTTAATGTCAGTGTGCTGTCCCTAGAAAATTTGGAACAGCGAAACCAACTCTCTGCTTTGACTTAATGCAGGTATGGCCTCTTTGTACAGCTGACTGTTCAAGTAAGGCACTGCTTTGATGTTGTCTCAGTATTTCTACAGTTTTTTAATCAGATGAAGTAAGGAGATATTGCTAGCATTATCCCCTAGAAACTTTAGGGGTTCTGCAGAAGTCTGTTCATTAAGTAACCTCCTTGGCCCAGCTGAAGGAGTTTAAGACAAATGTAGGTAATAGAGATGAAGATTGAATGACATATATTTAGATTATTTGAGCATACCATGGCATGAATAAGAAATCTGTCTTCACCAAGAGGTACTGTTTGTAATTAGGAAAAATAATACAGCCCCAAACTGCTGTACTTTGAGTTTGGTAGCTTAGTTTTTTCCAGTGTCCTTATCATTGTCACCTTTTCCCTGCTCCTGTGCTGTACTTCCCACAATGCTATTTAGTGCTGCTTCTCTGTTCAGCTGTGTGTTTACAGCCTACTCTGGCAGGTGAAAGGGTGAGGAGCAAGTAAGCATGGATGCTTGCTAAATATGAAACAGGCAAACATGGTGTGCCTGTTGGGCCATTTGTTGGAGGAGGTGTGCTGTTATGTTTGGTGTTTTGAAGAGATACATTATTTTTGCAGAGGAAAGGCTCACATTTTCTGCTTACTGAGGGTTTTATTGTAACACAGGTGTCTTGAATAAAGCTGCCTTTTCAGAGTCCTAAATTTCTTTTAACTGATTTAAATGAACTTGTGTCAGATTTAATTGATATTAGGAGGCTGTTTAATGTGGGCAGGAGAAGACGTAGGGGCTAAAGAAGAGAGGTCTAACATTGAATTAAGTGGCATTAAAACTTACTAAGTAGTCTACAAGATGCATTGAATTATAATGATGCTGTACTAGATAAGTAAGAAATCTGTTAATAAATTAGGGATTGTAGACTTAATTCCTAGACCAGTTTTTCTGTTGTAGAGGAGGCCATTTACTCAATTAAAAATTGGAGGATGCCTTGTTAGAAAATACTTGTTTTATGTACATACTAAGACTGCCTTTGTGCTGCCTTTATTTACTTAAGTCTTAATGGAGGGTTTATATACAGGTCACATCCTCTTAACCTTTTCTTCATTGAAAAAGCACAAAAAAGTTTTATTCTTGGATTCATGGCATCTTGGGTAAATGCGACATCAGCCTGTCCTTGATAGGCAGTCATCTGAACAAAACTTTAGCATGAAACAACTGTTGGGATGAGTTGGACAAATGCAGTGTTTTTCCAGACTAGATTTTAAGACCACAACTGGTTCTTAATTTTCCTTTTCTTCAAAGAAAAGTATTCCTTTGAAGGTCAGTTAAATCTCTGAATTGCTTGTTGGAGAAGCCTTTGACTGTCCATTGACTTCATAACTGCTTAGGTTGCTTAGCTTTTGGGAATTTTCAATTGGCTGTGTGTCAAAGCTGCTCACCTTAACTATCGGTCCCTTCAATACTCATCATTGTGCTTTGTATCCGCAGTCAAACTAGATTATTGGGGAAGGGACAGTCTGGCAGTCTTGCTTGTGCTGTTTCTCATTCTTGCAAATTCCTCGGGACTAGTTTCCTGTTATGTTGTAAATAAGAGAAAATGTTTTTTGAAATTCCGTGGTGGGATCTTGAAGAGGAGCGTATGATGTCAAGTTTATCCTAGTCCATTTTTTAATTGGTTTGCACCTGATACATGATCCAAGGAAGCTTCTGGAGGTGAGAGGCTTAGTGTATTTCAAGAAAAAAGCTGAAAAGGTCCCGCTTTTTTGGAGTGTTTTTTTTGTTGTTGTCATATGCTGTCCTGGGGAGATTTTGCCTAGCTGAGAAAATGAGATTAGAGATGCAGGTTTCCTTTTGGAGAAGGAGCTACTTTCTGAATTTTGTTTCTCTTATCTGTAAGCATGTGTAATACTGCTTATGCAAAAGCAGCTTTGGATGAAGGTGTTCCTAAATCACTGTGGGAAGTGGGGAATCTGAGCTGTATCTAAAGGATGTATTTATGTTTTGTTACTTTATATTTTATGTAAAATAGCAAGCCATGTGCATTTTGACAAACTCAGAAAAAATTAAAATGGAGTGTTGAAAACATCTGAGAGAGCCATCCTGCTGTACTGTCTGTACAATGTCCTTTGAGCTAGTAGTTTTTCATTTCTCAATGAAAACCAGAAATACCAGCCATTTAAGTACTCCTGAGAGCACATTCATTCAGAATGGCCAGGTGCATGTGCACAATCTGACTTGGTGATCCAGGTGTATTAGAACCAGTGCCTGTTAGGTTTGACTTCTATCAAAGGTGGTACTCCCTGCAGAAATGGTGTAGGCTTTTTGTTTTTAGCTAGTTTGTGTTGAGCACCAATGTGTCTGTGGACTTCAGAGTGGGACAATGCAATGGCTGATGCATTTTTTAATTTATAACTTTAAATGCTGTGTTTTTTTCCTCTTGACCTTCAGGTAAAGGTGATGCTTATGAACTAATAACAAATATGCAGATTGAGTACAAGCGCACACAAAGTGTGTGTGTGGGGGAAACAATGGGGTGTTAAATCCAGACTTGTTTTATTCTGCTGTATTGGATGCAGGCTATTAAAGTAATTTTTTTGGAGGGAGGGGAAACTGGTAGCAGCCCTGGGGAGAAGTTGTCCTGGTGATTTGAGGACCAAAGGGTCTGCATGTCCCTTCTCTAAGGGAAGGGATACCTGAATTAATATGTGATGTTCTTTGTTATTTGGGAGATGGGAGTGTGCTGAGCTTCTTACAGAAACTTTGGCGTCAGACTACTATATATATATGTATGTCCACCTCTGCTTCCTTAAGCATGAGATAAATGGTTTGAGGAAGGAGAGATAAGGTCTTGTTTTGTAAACTTTGTTTTATCATTAAAGCACCTAGCTTTGTACTACTATGTAGTGATTTACATACTACAGAGTTCTCGTGTATTAACAAATAGCCAATGGTGTAGTAAGGTCTTGTTGTCCTCAGCGTTTGACATCTCAGTAAGAGTCACTTGTTCTTTCTTTCCATCCTCTTTTTTTTAATGCTGTTTCTGTATAGCAGATGAGTTTCTTGCCAAGATAGGTTTTCTCTCTTCTCTAGATCCACCTGGCTCAGAAGTGCACACAGCACTTCTAGAAGATTTAGATAAAGAACCCTTTAACTAATAGGTGTAACCTGTTCAATTAAGAAACAATTATGATAACAATATTAGAAGTCTTAGTTCAAGCAAACTCTTCAGATGATTATAGGACCCAATGGCAAGGCATATATAGAAGGATAATAGTGATGTATGGCTCTGTGGTAGTCCGGTTGTTGAACCTCCTGCCAGTTTATGCTATCAAACAAATGAAGCTGGTATGGTAGATGGAATGGAAGGTTAGCCAACACTTTAAAGTTTTAGTCCAGCTGAGTGAAAATGGAAGTTATTGAATACTGCCTACTTTTATTAATTTCCAGTAAAGTGGTGTTATGTCTCAAATTACTACTGAGCTTGTCCTGGTTTTGAGGTCTGCAAATGTCTTGTATACAAGGTGGACAGTTTTCCTTTTTCTGTTTAGCTAATATGGATACTTTTGGTAAGCTGGCCAATGTTTTCTCTCTGCAAGCTCATCTTTGTCGTGACAAGAAACCTGCTAGCAGCTACCTCTGCATGTCCTGCATGGAGTAAGCTCTTTTTTTCTCCCTAGGATACACTAGGGCACCTATTTTCGGAATTTTACTGCTGTGTTCAGGCTTTGTATAGATCATTGTTCAGCAGTTCTGCTGCTCTTGGTGCAGCAAGCAGTGACAGACCAATGTGTGCTGAATGGTTAAAAGGACAGAGGCACAGCAGAACCTCAGTTTTAAATATGAAAAATCCCTGTGTGATCTTAATCTTGACTTTGTTAATGTCTTTGCTCTCATTACTGAATCTATTAAGGCTTCTGTCAGTGCACTCTGTTTGAATGTTATCTGTGGATGCTGTAAATTGTTCATACTATTATAGTATGTTACTAATGCTTTGTAACCAAAGCCTGTGTGGAAGAAGTTATAACCAGGTATTTTTACATTGGAAGCTCTTCAAGCCAGAGGTACCCTTCCTGCTTGTACAAGATCACAGGAGTCTTTCTATTCAGACTGGGCTCCTTGTCAGAGTGATGGCAGATTTAATATTTAATTGCAGATTCCCATTGATTCTTAAACCTTCTGTGTTTTAATAATACTTGTTTTATGAGTTTGCTTTCCATCTTCAACTTTAGAGTTTGAGGAAAGCAGATTGCCTCCTAGTTTAATGTCGAGCTGCTTGTGCTGCCATGTTTTCAAGGTGGAGTTTGCCCTGCTTCTGAATATCATTTGGTTTTTTCCATTTGGGTTCATTTATTGAAATTGTGGGTGGTTTTTTGCCTTACAAAGCGTAAGGAGCTAAAATATTTGGGAGGGAGCACAGAAGTAGTAACAAAGAGCTATTACAGAAGCCCATTCCGATTCCCTTGCAAGTGAATGTATTCTCTACCCGATGCCGGCAGGTTCCTGAAGTCTGAAGTTTCTCCTAGTAATGTTTTCCACCTGCTGATAAAAGCAGTCTTAGCGTGTTGAGGTTTTTTTCTTTTTCCTGCTTATAAACACTAGTCTATAATGGAGACTGTTTGTGCAGGGAATGTAGTGTTATCTAATTTTTACAATGCATTCTTCTGAGCCGCTTTTCCTAATGGAACACAGACAGCTGTGTCTTCATTGAAATACAATATGCTTTGTAATATCATGTAAAAGAGTGTGTGCACAACTTCTGTTGCTATAAAACATTTCCTTACACTGATAGAAAAAAACCTGGAAAAGAGTGTACTTTATTGTAGTAATTATTTTAGCTTTCCACAAATACAAGTAGTGAAAAGTGATTTTGTAAGCAACCAAGCAGCTTAATGCCCTCTTGCTTAAGTTTGCTCTTGTACTGAGTATGCTCCATTTGGATTAATGTAGGGGCGAAGACCAGTTCCTGGGTGGGTGTAGCAGCTGGAATTATTGTCCGTAGTGTTTGGTGACTGGCACTTGGTACTTCTGATGGCACACCCCCACTCCACCAATTAGGGATATGAAACGCCACCTGAGTCTTTTCTGCCCAAATTTCCCGTCTGCCTGTGGAATTGGTGACATAAAATGTAGTATTATTTTCTTGCTGATAGTGGTGTTCTAAATTTTATTCTGTTTCTTGGTGTGGCTGCATCAGTTCTTATTTGGGCTCATTTACTTGTTCCTTCATCTGTTGCATACAGTTATTTTCAGAGTCTTCTAGGAGAAAGGGTGAACTTTTATGCTTTCTTCATACACACAGGCAGGCTGCACATTCTTTGTTTTGAAACAAGCTGTGTCTGTAGGTTGTTTTTTGTCTTACCTGAGTCTTGCTCTGGTTGATAGTGATATTTAGGAAACAGGAGACCAGAAAGAAAGACAGTCTCTCTGTTAATATTTGCAGGTGTTTGAGGTATTGGTTCTGTTTGAAATGAGCAGTTAAGTACATTAGATTGTAGCCAGCAGCAGTATTCATGGATTGAATGTGGCAATAATACAGTGAAAACTTCCTTTAAAGTCAGCTCTCATGTCTAGGCAACTGTTCCTGTTTTGGATTTATTTTAAAAGACTTTTTGCTGAAAAAATCTTTTCTGAAGAACTGACAGCCAACTATTCTGTTTCAGTTTTGCAGTACTGGGTTATCTACAGGCACTGCAGAGATTAAAATACTTGAATCTGTTAAGCAGAAAACTTACGATTTCTACATTTTTGATCATTAATACAAAATGCAACTAGTATTTTTATTCTGGTGAAACCAAATATGAAGATGATCTCTCCTTAAATGCAAGTCTCTCTTCTTAAATATGGACTGAGTTGACATGACTCTCTTAAGAGGATCTATCAATATTCAGGTTTATTCTAACCTGTATGTAAGTAGCAGGAGTTGATCTGAGTGTTTCTAGAAAGGGTAATACAGCAAAAATATGAAGAGGTGTTTTTTTTTTTTTCAGATGCAATGAGAACTCCAAAGAGAAATTCTGTTACTTCCCATACTTTTACCTAAAATAATGAAGACTGCTGTTTTCAGGACTGATAGAAAATGTGTCTGAACTAAAACATGTGTCACAAATATCTGTCAGGTTTAATTATTTTAGAGGAGGGATTTTTGGAAAAAAAAGTGATTATTAAATAGTTTGTTTATGTCATTGACCCTTATATCACCTATTCACACACAAAGTATTCATATTATATTGGGGAAAAAAGTATCAATAAAAGCTCTCTAAACTGAGGCAGTTGAAAAACTGACTTGATATTAAGGAAAGATTCAGCTGTTTTTAGAATTCTCAAATCCTTGTGGCAAATTGTGCTGCTATTCAAAATTGGTATTGCCAAGGACTATTCAAACTATAAGAGTGTACTGATTTAGAACTATAAAGACTTTTTCCAAAGTACACAGTGATGATCTGTAGTGAAGGAATTGCTCAACTATAACTTTGTCTTGATATCAAAGCACAGAGATTTAGCCTACTGAGTCAAAGTGGTTTCTACCTGAATTGGTGCAATCAAGATGTGCAGGTCATGCATTTGTTTTGATAACTGAGTAATTGCAGAGAGGAGAATGAAGGCAGGATTATTTTATTTAAGATGTTTGAAAGATAGAACTCTGGATTAACCAATTTCCTGTTTTTTGTTTTTCTGGCATTTTAAGGTTTAGGAGCTTTAAAAGACAATGTTTTAGAATTGTCCATGAGATAAACACAGTATGTCACTGGGTGCAATCAGTACTTGACCCTAAATTTAGTGAAAGAAGTTACAGATCTGTTGGTTGATGTTGAAAGTACTTGGATTGTAACATTATTGAGCACTTGTTTCTGAGGTCATGTACAAAAAGGCTGGGCTCAAGGCCCATTTTGGGTAGCAGTGCTTCCAGTATTGTTGATTCTTCTGTTAACAGTACATTATCCAGCTAATGTGTTGGGGTTTTTTTTTGGTCTTGCTTTTTTTAATGAAGAAAAAATTCTGCTGAAAGCATTAGGTTATCCACTTACTGAACACATCTTTGCAGGACAAATTTTGGGAAAAATTCAGCTGCTGTTTTGGGATTAGTCTGCTTGTGACATGGTGGGAAGGAGTGCTTTTCTATTTGCAGGGAGAAACATTCCTGCTTCTGCAGAAGCTGCTAGCTTGGAGGTGTGTGTTGCGGTGTACAGTCTCTGAATCCTTGTGTAGACGTTATTTTGGACTTTTGGTAAAATCACGTTGAGAAATGGAAGTGTTTACAGGTTAATTGGGATCATCCTTGTTTCTGCAGCTATGCCTTTACAGCTACTTAAAGTTGCATTGAAAAGTCGCTTTTTTGATACATAAAATGAAATTATCTTTACTTCAGAAATAGATTATAGCATCACAATGATTCTATTAAAAGTGTTAGTGTAATATTCAGTAGTGATGAAGAAGAAAACAATGGTAGGATTTTCTACTTTTTAGGAAGGGAATTGAGAACAAATTATATCTGAGAGGATACATTTGAGAGTATCAGTATGGCACTAATAATCCATGGTGCTCCTTTATTTTGAATAGTGTCCAATTCTGGTCCCCAACCTCAGAAAGGACATAGCAGAGCTGCAGAAAGGTTCAGGGAGTAGTAATATGATCAAAAGAATAGTATGGCTTTCATAACAAGGAGGAATATGACTCTCCCGTGTGGAAGAGTGAGGACTGAGGAATGGTGAAAAGGCATGAGTATAATGGAGAAGGTGAATAGGGTCTGATTACTCACTGTCTCCCCTAATGCAAGGAGGAGTTTCTCAGGTTAACCAGTGGCAAGTTCATAGTAAGCAGAGACATTGGTATTTTACACATATACATTTAACCTGTGGAACTCTGTGACTGTATGTTGCTGAAGCTGAAAGCTTGCTTGAGGTTAATGTGGGACTAGGAAATTGCTAGGGAAAAATCCACTGGAGTTGATAATTTAGAAGAAAAAAATAGCCAGCCACTTCTGTCTGTCTTAGGAAGCTTCTATGGTGCAAAGTGACTGGGAAAATATCCTGTTGAAGTACCAGCATATAGTTTATATTCTGCTGCTCTGACACTCATTTTTGCCACTGTTCTGTTGATTTCCCCCATCCAGTTAGGGACAGGTGTCTCTGAAAGAGTGAAACAACATCTGCTAGGGGCACGATTCTGGGTTAGCTGAATCCAGGTTTGTCCCAGTGTGACTGTTCCTTTGTACTTCAGTTTTGATGTTACCCGTTGAAGTGTCTTGAATACTGATACTGCAAGAATGGTAACACTGTTCAGGGCAAGGTACCACAGCATCCAGGAGATAGCTGTAGTGGAAGGATTAGCTACTTCTTGGCATCCTAATTTGGTGGCCAGAAGGTAACTGAATCCCTTATTTTGGTGCCATGTTAATGATACGGTTCTAACTTATGTTAGAAAAAGATGTCTTTCATTTTTGCGTGTCTTCTTTCTAAGTATGTCTACCTGTGAAGCTGTGTTCATCTTTGGAACTTGTACTATTAAAACTCTATAAAAGCTGACTCGTGTGTTCATAAATGTTGGCAATTGGGCTGCAACTTCATGTCTGTTAAACCATGCTTTGAAAAAGAGAAGAAATCTCACTTTGTACTCCCTGTTTGTCCTACTGAAGAAAACCAAACCCTTGTATATACACCGCCTTTGTCTGCAGTTGTTATCAATGTGTTAAGGAGGAAAATGGATGGTGGTGAGTGGTTTTATTGTTACCTTAAAGATGAAAGCTTCTGTATTCTAAAGAAAATTAACCTTGTATGTTGACACTGACTGCACTTGTATTCCTAAAATTGAGCATCTCTGTGAGATGGCTTGGTATGTGCATTTGTGTTGACAGCTTTGGCTGGAATGCTTTGGAGCTGTGCTGTGACCCTTAGCTTTGTATTGGTGACTTTTTGTTATTTGAGACTGACCAGTTCTGTCATTCTGAGCAATTCTAGTAGTCTGTAAGTAAGTCTAGTCTAGTACGTCATGATTTACAGCTTGTTCCAACAGTAACGTGTAAATTCGTTACTTCTAAGGGTCATTAGTAGTCTCTTCAGTTAACCAGAACAATATTTGTATGCTGCTTTGATTTCTTTTGCAGGCTTTTTTGTAATCTTATTGTCTTGTTATTGAATTACTAGCATTTAAATAAGATCACTTCTTAAAAATGGAATTTGAATGGCATATCCCTTCCTGTTCTGACAAGTTCCATGTGAAGAAGTTGTCCCTTAGTGTGCTTACCTTTAATTTCCTTCCATGTCTGGCCAAAGAATCCTATTATCTCTACACCTTGTCAGGAATAAAGCCCTTCTCCCAGTGTATCAAACTTTCAAGAAGAATGTTTTGCTATTGTAGTGTTTTTGGGGAGTTGGTGTGGTTCCTTTTGTCAAGTTTTTGAGGCTTTTCTTCCATGAAAATACCCTTGCATTTTTGTCCTGCAGCTAGTATTGACATGTGGCCAGGTAAAACTGCCCTGCTTCTCACAGTTTTGCTACTGTCTTGGGCAGTTCTGATGGATGATGAGATTGCCATGTCTAGGTAGTTACTTGCATTCCTCCTTTTTTGAGGGCAGGGGATGTGGTTGTCAGTTGGTTGGCTAACCTGGACAGGGGATCCCCTGGGACAACAGTCAGGAGATTCCTGTTTTACAAAATTATCTCTATAGTTTTAGGTTTGTAATGTAAGTAGATGAGGATTTGTTCTTTGAATCTCAAAACTGCAAGCTTGATAGATTGACTATGTTCAAGACTGGTGATCGTTGCTATATGGTAGAGGTCTTGAACCCTTTTTGAGGGTAAGCCTGGCAAGTATGATATGTTCACCTAAGAAACTCTTAGTAATAAGTTATTCAATTAGTGCTTAGTTTGGTAGAACAAAAACTTGTTACTCTTAAAACCACACCTACATTTTAAGAACTCTCAAGAAACCTGTTGAACCAATAATGTTGATGTGATGTATTGAAATGCCTTAGAGATGTTGGAGTAGGTGAAAACTTGACATCTGTGGCTGGAGCAAGTGGGTGGATTTGCTAAGACTTTAGATACTGGACAAAAGAAAGAAGGGCGGATTCAGAACAGAGGAATTGCTGAAGTAGTTAAGGAGTGGCTTTACTAACTCAAGTTAACCCAGGTTATGTAGTAAATAGATGCAGATTGATTAACAGTCGTTAATTGCATATGCAGTTGATAAATTGCTGCAGTTGAATTTAGCATACTTGCCTCTTAAGGCATCAGGCGTCCTAAACTATGTTAACATCATATGTAAAATGTATCCCACTTACTGGTTAACTTGCCATAAAATCAGTAACTTCAGAGGGATTTTGCAGAGATCCTATAACGTGAGTTAAAATAATGAATTACAAGTATTGTTAAATTTTTGTAATGGATAATTCTGGAGGAGAGTCTTCTTTGTCACTTGAACCACTTTGTATTTGTGAAGGAGAGGCAAACATTGACATGTTATCTGGAGTGCTTCATAAATTCAATGTTTTAATTTATCCAAATATGAAATTGCTCACTGTGATACTGACTTTACTCTGGGACTGTGATGCTGGGAAAATCTGAGTACAACGCAACACCACCATTGCCTTAGCTTAATTGCTCCTCTGTCCTAGTGTGTGTAGAATTGTAGCTGACAGTTTTCACTTTGTATCTTTGCAGGCACTATGAACTATTCATTTGTGTTTGTTTCACGGCTTTCATCAGTGCTAAATTATATGTTTGTCAGGTATGCTGAAATCTACACACTGCTGTGTCTCATGTCCCCGCCCCTTCCCTGCCCCCTCCAATCTAAAACCTTATAATCAAGATTTCATGTATGCTCAATAAGATTGACCTTGGGAAGAGACCACAATTACATAATTATCCTGTCTGGATAAGTAATGATCAAACTGGGAGGTTGGCAGTCATCTAGAGCCTTGGCTATGTTTCTGTAATCCTATTTTAGGCTATTTAGATTAAAAGTTTAGTGTACTGGAAATATTCTGCTGGGTTAATGAATGAAATACATAGAAGCTTTGGAAAGTTTGTAGCTTGATGATCTAGTAGGCGGTGTCTGAGAATTTGCATCTATAGAATGAAATAATGAAGTGGTGTAGGGCTTGGTTTACAAGAATGCTTGAACATCTGCTTCTATCAGTTTTAATTAATCTGATATCTGAATCAAGTATTCAGATGTCTGTGAAAACCAGTCCCTGTGTTTGAGTGGGTTTGTATTTTTTTTTTCCATTTGAAGTTGGAGTGCTCATTGCTTTTGGGTAGGTAGCACACAATTTTTTTTCGGAGTGCAGCCACGTGGACAAACTGTTGTTTGCAAAATTTAGAGTCAAACTTTCTTCTTCACTCAAAGCATTTTAATTGCCCCGCTGTTTCATACAGTATTTGTTGGTTGTAATTGTAGAAACGTGTTCCTTGCCATTGCTACATGTAGGAGCAATAAAATGTTAATTTTTCCCACTTAAAACTTGCCTTTCAAAAATAAGATGAAGTGGGTCAACGTCTGGCTGCTGCCAACAGTGCTATAGAAGTTTGTGCCAGTAATAAAAATTACATTGTTTTACAAATAATTCATTTTTTGTTATACTATTATTGTAGTTACTTATCCAGATGTGATTACACTTGGCAAAGGTTAGGGGACCCCTGGTTTGTAAGTTGGTCCTTAGTTTCTTTTGTATCCTCCATTTCTTCTAAATGAGAAGTCTTGCCATGAATTTGATCTAGCGTGTCCACCTTTATTTCTCCTCTGTGTCTCACTTTTAACTAAATTAACTGATCAGCTTAACAATCACGGTTATGGTTCAGGAGTCAAGAGGTTGTCAATCCAGCTGACTGTTGGGGAGGCAACTCCTGATGTTTTCTGAATGTCTTAACGCGTGGGAGTGCCTTGCAGGAAGTCAAATTGGTTGGTGCTATCAGAGGCTCTTGCAGAGTTATGTTCAGATGCAAGCAGGAATGCTGTGTAAACAGCTGCAATATCTGGGGTGGGTGTAATTACACCATGTAAATGGAATTACATGTTTTGGATGCTATTTAAGAGCATACTTGTCTTTTACTGTGTCTTGGTATGGAAAGTCAAACTGCAGGATTTCAGAATGCACAGAAGTCTTCCCAGACTGACATTTCTTTCAGATTCTCTGTGCAAATGCATCAGACCTAGAAGTAGTGGAGAGTACTCACTTTTCTTCTTTTGGAAGTTCTCTACCTTTTGTACAGCTGTATATGGAGCAGTGTGCCCCTTGTTCTTGGTGTGCTTTCAACTTCAATATGTTGACATTTACAACCTAGACCTTCAATTTTGTGTCAGGTTTCCCAGGATACTTTTTTTTCCTTTTGTTTTTGTGCTCCATGAACTATGGTCTACAGAAGCTTCATCTTGTATTTGAACAGCATGTAGAACTGCAAATTTCTGTATAAACTCAAACTGTGGGTGAAACGAAATGAGTTTGTGGCTTAGAAAGGCGAGACAATATGCTTGCATGGTGGTTGCTTCCTGCCTTGGTAACTTTTTACTTACCAGCTGGTCTGTCTTAAGTGGAAGAATAGCATAAATGACTTGTCTGATTTCAACTTCTCTTCCTTGAAGAATGTATTTTTGTAGCCAAGAGGAATACAATAGATAAACTTTCAGGAGCTGTGGAAACTTGTTTTATTTAGAAAGGAAGCAATAGTCATTTAGTCACCCTGTGCTTTTCACCTGAGCTCTCAGTGTGTCATTTCTTACTCTTCTCAAAGCAGAAAATTCAGATGAGTTCTACAGTTTTGTTGTATGGATTATTGCTTAGTGAAATTAAAAAAACATAGTTTTAGTTCTTAAAAAATGTAAACCCTTCAAATTGTTATTTCAATGCAACTGAGCCATTAAAGCAGGAGTTTGGCAAATGGAAAGCATGGTTTTGTTGAAATGCCTGTAGAATTTGCAGATATATAACATTCTGGTTTAACCTAAATGCTGGTATAGTGCATTACCAAATGCAGAGTTAAGTAGAAAGTTAATAGCTGTCTAATTGTCATTTGTCTCATTACGGGCTTGTTTGTTTTTATTTAAAGATTACAGTGTTGTTGTAAAGCCACAGTGTTTGTATACCTTTTTAGTATTTTCAGACTCTAGAATGATTTTTTTTCTTTTTTCTCGACAGTCAAGAATCCCTTCAGTGAAGAACTGAAAATAAAAGTAAGTAAAACCACTTTGGTCTTGTCGAATGATGGTATAAAACTAATATAGATCTGTTGAGAAGGATGCAGTTTCAGAGTATTTTGCATGAGATGAATGCACTGCTTGCAACTCTAATGTTTTAGGGTTTTTTTCATCTCAGGCAATATAACTAGGATTACAAGATTTGGTTGTGGTATGCTGCTTGCTACGTTTACTAAAAAAATTTACATAATTTGTGTTGTAGAGCTATGAGGAAAAGTTGTGTTGCAGGTTTTGAAACTAAATTTATTAGTTTGTCTCTTACCATTTGGCTTCTCAACCTTGAAGGGACAGGTGGTAAGAGATGATAGACTTGAAACTCCAGGATATTTAGTGCCATAGGAGAGCAAGGATTAGCCTCTCTCAAAAAATGGATTAAAAAGATTGTCTTTTTAACTTCCATTCTATTCTGTTACTTGTTTCTATATTCACTCTTTCAACGGGGATATCGGGATAACCATTTTTGAGATGTCACCATTGAAGGTATCTGTATTATTCTTAGTTCTGCAGCATGTGTTTTGGTGGTTCTCATAGCCTTCAGTCTTTCTGCCTGGACTGCAAACATAGTGACCTGCTTTTGCTAGTCATATATAAGCAAGTATTGCAAGATAATTGTATGGATTTTTTGGTTTGTTGGTGTTTGTGTTTTCTTTGGGTGTGTTGTATTGTTTTTTGTCTAGGATTGAGCTCTCCAAAAGTGAATAATGGCATGTTTTAAGTAGGTAGCCTTGGCTAGTTTCTTGGGTAGAAAATATTTCTGAATCTTTTGAACAAATTGAATTTTGTGGGGTAAAATTTGAGGATTATTTCAGAATTACTTTAGTAGTGCAGAGAGAATGCATCTTATGTGCTAGACTTGACAGCCTGAAAACTTGTTTTGTATGTTACTTTCTTGTGTGTTTCTTGTGCACTGTTCCATAGTAATCCTAATCTGTGCTTGATTGTTCATTAACTATGAAGATTATACTGTTGAGTTCCTTCCTTTGTGATCCAACCATTAATTTACAAAGAACTTGGTCACAAAAATGTTTCACGTGTCTGTCTCAGTATAGCTGTTAGTGAATCATGGATGTACCTTCTGGCAAATAACCAGAACTTGGAGTACTGGTGGTGGTGTGTGTGTGGTAGAGGATTGATTTTCCTCTTCTGCCGTGCCCAGTATTTTCCAGCTGGGAAATGAGTTAATAAGGTTAGTTAGTTTCCCAGGGAGTACCAACTGTATCAATTTAATCTTTTTTAATTTTTAATGTTTTGTAGGACCGCAGTAAGGAGTGGTGATGCTGATAATGGTTGATCTTGTCTATGATAATTAATTGATCAGATGTTTGATCAATGAAAGAAGTATTCTGCTTTTTTGGTAGCAATTTTCTTATGGAAAAAGAATTGAAGCATTCAGCTTTTAAAATTTTGTCACATTGTTTGTGCATCAGGGAATTAATCTTGAGTTTTTTTCAATGTGAGTGTAATCAGCAAATGCACAAACTGAGAAATCGCTTTCCTTGCGTATTTTCTGAATCAAGGCTCTTGTCTTGTCAGCCTGTAGACTGTCTAGGGAGTCGGGGCCAACTTTGAAAAAATAGTACTCAGTATATGTGATTGCATGCTCCTCATCTTCGTAGTTTGAATAATTCCTTCTAATGTAAAATGTTTCTGGATATATTTCAATGAAATTGCTCAATATCTGGCTAAATTTAACTCCCCTGTAAGTAACAATTATGATATCTCATATTCATGCTTGTTTTGGGAATTAGGCTTTTTTATACTAGTGGCATATGCAGGAAGTACCACAGCCTTCTGTGTTTTTTGTTGGTGGTGGGGTTTTTTTTGGTGTGTGTTTTGGGTTTTGTGGTTGTTTTTTTTTTTTTTTAATTCAAAGAATAAACAAGTCAGAGATACTCAGGAGAACATGTTTGGTTTAGGAAAGGAAGAAGAGGAATAGACACTGAACTGAAGATGTGTGTCTCATTCTGTTAGAGTTGGAACCACTTTATACCTAAGTTATAATTCTGCAGCTACAAAGCATTCATTACAAAAATTTATAAACAAGGCATATTAAACATAGATTGAACAATTTTCCTGTGTGGGTTCAATTATATTTGAGTGTAACCTTTTATAGAACTCAAGAAAAGATGTAATTGAAATTATCTTTCACTTTAAAAGAAAAAAACTTTGTTTCTCTACATTGTAACTTTTGAGTCCAAGAAACTTAGTCATCAGTCCACCATAGGGGAAGAGGGCAAAGACTTCCAACGGTATGGATTGAAAATCCCTGGAAAATACATGAGATCAACAGTCTTACTTTTCCATGCCACTCAGCTTCAGACAAATTCTCCTTTAGGTTCAGGTGTGGAGCAAAAAATCTTACTTTGCTAGGAATTTTATGCAGGAATACTACCAGATGGTACTTTAGTGAGGCTTGTATGAAGTGTCACTGCATGTTTATGAAAAATAAAACGTGTTGGTTTTTTTTTTTACATAGTAGCTATCAAAAAAAAGGCCAAACTTCTGTTGGTTATTGCACTGTTCTCTGAATATTATTAAAATAACTTCTTAAGCTCTCAGTTTTACCTGGCAGATTTCTCAGAGTCCAAGCTGCAACCTAGTTTAGTTTCAATGAAGGTTTGAAAAAATCGATATTGTGATTACTTTGATTCAAAACCTATTGCTTGCATCATTGTTGATGATTGAAACACTACAGCTTTTTACCTATGTATGTAAAACAATTTTTTTTCTCATGGTATATAAAGACTTTTGGGGTAAATGGAAGAAAATGCATCTCTGCTGATGTTTGTTTTAACATTAATGCATTTTTCTAATTCTAGGAAGATGAATTAAGTCTCATGATGAACAGCTTATACGCCCTTCATGATAAGTTGGCACAAGTAGCAGGTAACACTAAAAATATGATGACTAAGAGTGTTATGGCAACAGCTACAAAGAAGTCTATGCTCAGATAGCAATTTGCAACAACTGCTCTATGCTGGGGCCCTCACAGCCATATGGAGTTCCATTTGGGAAAACTGGAAATCCCATTTCTAGTTCACACGCTGCATTTTTCACCTGTGTAGTGCCTTTTATTACAACATTTTTTAGTTAATGGGATAGGCTGTTGAATATTGTGATCCTGTATGTTTTTGATCCAATGTCTTAAAGCTTTATTAATCTATTTTCATTAAAAGGTTTAAATATGCAATATGGGGAGAACACACGTATTTCTTTTAGAGGTAGTTGTTTCACTATGGTGGAAAAATGTCTGAGAAACAAAACATTTCGCAACAATCAGAAAATAGTTACTAATACAATGAGCAGTAGTGGTTGAGCAAGATTGCCTTGTTGGAAAAAAAATAGTCCAACTTAACTGTACTAATTATATAGTATGAAAAGTTCTGTATATGGTAATGTGTCAGAGATGGTATTTAGGATTAGTATTAATTATTGAATATTCAAAGTAAAAAAAATAGAATGCTTTTGCCTGGAGTCATAATTAACACAGGTTTAAACTGCATAGATATTTAAACATCACAATCAGGAAATGATAAAAACTGTGTTTATAACTTTGGCATCTGGTGAGTGTGAGTTACAGCAGAATCTGTTTAATTACTTTTGAGCTATTTATCTATCAACCTTGCTTATTTAATCCATAATGTGTTTAGGAGGCAGTGGTTTGGATTTTTTTTTTTTTAAGCCTAACTGTTCTTTGTGCCAACTGTTTGTTTTGCAACAACAAGTTCCACCTTATCAGATGCTACAGACATTTCTCAAACATGGAAAAAATGTGAAAACAACTCTGTCAGATACAAGGCTGACAATGTAAGGGCTATGTAGGAAATCTGTAATACCTTTACACTGCAAGAGAGTAATCTTCCCACAGAAGCTTTTTGTTCCCTTAACATTTATAATTTTTGCAGTGAATAAAATAGATGGTTGGACAAAACCCACAAATTCATTCGTGTTTACATTATTCTTTAAACCAAAATAGTGAAAGAATGAGGTTTGACCTGACTACATGCAAAATAATAGTTGCTGTAGTCTTAATTTTGTTGCTTTCTGGCAGTGAATGCCTTGCAGTGTTTATCTTTCACAGGTCAATTACATCCTGATACACTTTCATCTGTTGAAAACTTTCATACTTAATAGATGGTAGTAGCTAATTCTGTGCTATAAATCATTGGGGCCTGAAGGTTTTCTTTTTTCATGCATAGTAACCAACCTCTGGTGTGTTGGAATGTCTTAGAAGACCCACCACTTTGTCCAGTTACAGCATTGACTTGTGTGAAGTGGGAGGATGCATATCACAGAATGGTTTGGGTTGGAAGGGACCTTAAAGGTCACCCAGTTCCAACCCCCCGGTGATGGTCAGGGACACTTCCACTAGACCAGGTTGCTCAAAGGCCCATCCAGCCTGGCCTTGAACACTTCCAAGGAGGGGGCAGCCACAACTTCTCTGAGCAACCTGTTCTTGTGTCTCACCACTCTCACAGTAAATAATTTCCTCCTAATATCTATTCTAAATCTCCCCTCTTTCAGCTTAAAACCATTCCCCCTTGTCGCCTCACTACAAGCCCTTGCAAAAAGCCCCCTCCCCAGCTTTTCTGTAGGCCCCTTCAGGTACTGGAAAGCTGCTAGAAGGTCTCCCCAGAGCCTTCTCCAGGCTGGACAACCCCAACTCTCTCAGCCTGTCTCTGTAGGAGACATGCTCCAGCCCTCTGACCATCTTCATGGCCCTCCTCTGGGCTTACTCCAACAGCTGCATGTCCTTCTTATGTTAGGGGTCCCAGAGCTGAGTGAGGTACTCCAGGTGGGGTCTCACAAGAATGGCGTAGATGCTACTTCTCTCCCTCTTCTGAAAAGAAAATACAACTTGCTGTTCCCTCAGTGTGTCATCTGGTCCTCTGGTGGTCATACATCAAACAATGTACTTGCCTGGATAAAAAGGTTTGGCACCTCATTTTTACATCTGTGAGAGAAAGGGAGTTCTCTTTTTTAGATGGGACTTACTTCTGTGCATGTACACTTATAAAAATGTTAACTTGTCTGTCTTATGAGAGAAATTTCCATGCTCCTTTCTTCCCCAGGTCTCAAATGTGCATTAATCTTTATTAGTCTATTTCTGGCCAGGAGAATCTTCAGTACTTACTTTCAAAAAATATAGCTATACATTCTGGTTAAATGAGCCCCCAGACTGAAGCTGTATTGCAAGATTACCTGGTTGCTCAGCAGAGTAGCTTTCATACAGTCTGAAGAATGACCTAATTCATCTGTACTTAGACAGAAGTTATCCTCAATGCCAAATTTTTTAAGGTATGAGAGGAAGAAGTTTGCCGTCCACTTTTGAATACCATATTGATGTAGACTTGGCACAATGTCTGGAAGCTGTTTAAAAGTCATAGCACTGAGAAAGCTGCTAGAGAGATGCAGGGTTTAAAAGTGTTTATCTTATACACAGTGTACCACTTCAAAAGAGAGAAGTAAAGGAATATAGTTTGACTAAAAGTGGTGCTTTTCAGGTTTCTCTGTCACATACTTGGAAAAGCTTCTCTCATTTCATACTTGGCTATGAATCATTTGTTCATGTTATAACTATTAATATTAAAAAGGCAGGCTGGAAACTTGCAGTAGTCTGTTCTGGACTACCATGAAAATGGTCACTTCAGAATTTAGTTTCTAGCCCTCTTTGTTTTATTAGACTTATATTTTTACTGAGTGAGTTTCTTGTCTTGTCAACTTCAATTAGAGACCAAGCAATGGGGCTTTTATTTTAGAAAGTAAAACACACAGTTGTTTGAAGGAAGTAGTAGTCAGGGTAATAGTCTGTTAATTTTTTTACTTAATATACTACGTTCCAACTGTGGATACCTATTGTGCACTGTGGTGCTCTGATAGGATATAAAATAAGTTAAGTATCCTATATAAAAATAGATTGCTTTTAATGCATCACTGTTCTCAGAACTGCCAGTCTGCCAAACCTATGGTAACAACCTTCCTCACAAGAAACTAGAGGGAGAAGCAGTATCTACTCATCCAGTTCTGAATTGAAGTTAGTGTTTCAGTTTTCTTGTTTAATGGTTCAGCTTTTCTTCAAAGCAGTAACTTTTTATGGACAGTATATATTTCAGTGCGTAACACTTTCTCCTAAAACAAAAAGTGCTTTATTTAAATTAGACTTTCAGGTATATGTTAATTACTGGATGTCTTCGTCTTTCATGGAGAGACTTCAATAGATGACATCCATTTTCAGTCAGGCCTGCAAAATGAATAAAACCTAGTCACTATATCCACAAGAAGCAGCCAGCTACCCATGGGTATGACCCTACTTCTTGTGCATAAATAATTTTTATTGAGTTTGAAATTTATTTTGCTTGGCATTCTCCACAGTGTCATGATCTATCAGATTTAGACTGTTTCCTTCTGTGCTAATGGACAGCACAGGTGCTTGAGATGCAGGGGTGAATTAGACTTCCATATGTAATAAGGCTTACTGATAAATCCATGGCTGGAAGAAAATACTGGCAAAACAGTAGGTAATACTATTATTTTCAAGTGTCAGCTACTGTATTTGATTGCTGCCACAGGCTCTCTGTTCTGTCACTCTCCTTAATCTTTAGTCTTCCAAGTAATTGATACTGTGCTGTTTCCAACCAGTGATTTAAAGGCTAGGAAGTTCTGGTTTTCCACAGTGTTATTGAACTGTTGAATTTGTCTTTGGGAAATAATGCATTCTTATTTGCTCTCAACACTTGTTCTGCTCCTGCTTTTCTTTAGCTACTCACTTAAGAGTCCTGCCTCATGTAACCTCTAAGCATGAGACCTGCTAAAAGAATGTTTTATACATTATTTGCTTTTTGTATTGCTTGCCTGTGTCACATAAAGCTTTAAGCTGGAGATCTGTGCTAAATCCATGTGTTCCTTAAAGTATTAGATTTCCACTGGGTTTTGGTTCTGATATTTTAAGTGAATGATTTATATTGTAAAGCACATATTTAAAAATTCAGAATATTTCTATTAACTGTATATGCTGCAGCTCATAAATTAAGCTAAATGCCCAAATGAAAGTCAGTTTCAAATATTCTAGGCTGCATGGAAAAGCAGATGTAACTTATTTTCTGTATTGAAAGCAATTGTGAGAACAGACTTTAATGTTTCTTTAGAACTGAGACTTTAGTTGCTTTTTGTTAGTATTTCTAGAAGAACTCAGCTTCTCGTGGGGCTTGCCCAAGTACTCTGATGTAAACTGAAAGGTAATTTTGTGATCCTTGCTGGGATGTGTTACTTCTTGCCTTCCTATGGAGGCAAGTAGAATGTTTGAACCCTGATTGTACTTGAAATTAAGGTGATCTGTGCCCAGTAAATTTAAGCACAAAGATTCGTGCTTTCTCTCAGCTTGCAATAGACATTTGAACAGGGGGGCAGTTTTTACAAAGAGCTCAGACATATCTTGCAGCAGACCTGTATAAAGATTTTTTTTTTTGCCTTTGCTTCAGTTTTATTCCTGGATATAGGGCCTCAAATGGAACAGTTGGGAAACATTTTTGGCTCGGACTATGGAAAGTGGGTTTCCAAGCCAAGTGGTTAATGATTGCACCAAAGTTATTCAAAGTAAGCCTTCATTTGCAGAACTATTAGCTAAAGCGGTGACTGAAATGGCATATAGGAATATCCTGCTGTTTGCAGTAAAACAGAAGGTTGTCTGACTTGTGAATTGCCTAACTTTCTGCAGACTTTCAAATTCATTAGTTTCTCAGAAGAAAGCTGTTAAATGGTTCTCAGCAATAGATGGGTTGGAATGAGAAACTGCATCTCCATCAGCTTTTTGTACAGGACTGAAACTCCATAACTGAGTAGCTTGGTTACTTCAAGAGTGGGAGGCAGGATGAAAGTGATTTTTATTTTCCCTTGCTGCAGTATTGCATGAGGGTGATTTGAAACTGAAGGACCTTAGACATTGTCAGAGCCTAGGTAATAAAAGTTTTTTTTAGCTGGTTAACTTGTTCAGAGGGGGAGTATAGTCTGAAGAAAAAAAAAAAAATTCAGAAGCAGGACTGTAGGGAAGGAAGCTGTCTGCTGGTTTTTGAAGACGAGGCCAGAAGCTGTGAGATTAGTGTGTTGGCTGCATACTGCATAAGTGTAATTCCTGGAAGAAGGCAAATAAGATTAGAATTTAAAACTACTAAAGTAATCCAGTAGTCCCCCAGTCCCCCATCTAAGGGAGCTTTTGTCCTTCTCCATGAGGTAATACTGTGTTCTCGTAAGATTCAATATCCAAAAGCAATCCTGAAACTTTTTTTTTAAGAAGTAATTTTTCATATTCTGGTCTCCTGCTTGTCTGTGTTTTTCTTTTCTGTGTATTAACATCACCCTTTCTCTTCTTTCTCATTTATTTAACAAATGGGCTATCCTGCTTATCTAGATAATTAAAGAACAAAAAAACCAAACAAGAGCTCCTAAGCAGCAGGGTCTCATCCCCCCTGCTCTCACAAGCTGTTTTGTTCAGTCAAATGATGACTGACATGCTTTCCCTGTATTGGAAAGACCTCAGGAAGACTTCAGGTCTTACCGAACAACAAAAAAAGCTGAAATGGGTGAATACTTACCAGACTTGCTCATGTCATACAACTTAATACCTGATTGAGATTGTACATATGGCTTCTACAGAGATACTTTCTGGATTTGTTGTAGTTATTCCATCAGTTATAGATTTAAAACAGTATGTTTACACTAGAGACTGTATGAGCATGATACATAGTTATCCCCAGTCTGCTCATCTTGAAACATTGAATCACTGATGATTACACGTGTCAATTTACAGGTTGTAGAGCTTGTGCTGAAAAAGAAAATGCCTAAATTACATACAAGAATAGTCTGTAGCTACAATTCTGCTGCTAACTAATCTCTGTAGTTTTGCTATTCTGGTAGGCTTAGGCACTGTGAAAGACAAAGACAATGCATGTTAATTATCAAGTGAAACAACTTTTAAAGTAGTGTCCTTTCTGCTCAGTGCTTGATTGAAAATACACGCGTGCACAAAGGCTTTGTTCCAGCAGCACTTCTAAGCCAGATATCATATGAGAACACTTAAAAACAGTGTTCCTAATTCTCTATAACCCAAGAGTAAGAGAAGAGCATTCCTGTTATGCTGATATGCTTGCAAGGCCAAATTCTCTTTTATCTGTTGAAGTGTACTGAACAAAACCTTGCTTTAGCTATTCGAGAAGGACTTTTGCTTCTTAGAAACACTTATTTCTTTGAAACTCCCTATTGTGAATGAGGCATGAAGATGCTTCACCATAACTTGCTAGTGTTTCCTAATTTTTGCTCAGATCGCCTTGAATGGTCTTATTTGTGCAGGGAATTAATACTTGAAGTTGCTCTATTTAAAGGGTATTCCGGTGTGGAGTGATTCCAACTTTAAATACTTTGTAAGAATATAAACAAAGGTTTATATTTTGCATATGCATGAGGATCTTAAACTTTCCTAGCCTTCCGATGGCTTTGGGAATAATATGGCTTGGCATAGATTCAGGAAGGTAAGGGAGGTGTAACCCTGAGCCAGTGAAAGACTGGATTTGTTGTTTTCTGTTTTAGTGTTTTGGCACAGTAAAATCATAGTGCTAGATGCTAAGATTTAATGTTTTTTTTGAAAGATCAGGGACAAAGTGATTTGCCACTCCCTGACAGATCTGTACAAATGATGGCCTAGTGATAGTTAAAACGGGTGTTGGACTTTTTCTTTTGCCGAGTTTTACTTTTTGTTGGTATGACTGTCACTACTTACTTTTTGCACGAATCAGGTGCTTCAAGTTTAGCAAAGAAAATCAGGTAGATGGTGGCACACGACTGTATGGACTGACCGTGCGTATAATACCTTATTTACTGACCAGTTCTGCATACTTTCCAGAAGAATTAAGAGGATGGTAAAGCCGTCAGCTTCAGGCCATACTGTTGTATTATTCTACTTTAAGTGTAAATATGGAAGTACATTTTCTGAGCAGTACATGAAATCGTATTGATGTGACATGCATATATTATTAGCTCTGATAATCTTCAGGGTTTTTTAACTTTTTCTGAAGAAGAAATTTGTCCAGAGATTTTTCCATATTTTTAGTGGAACTTGTGAGAATTATTGAGCTACTGTTGCTTGTGTAGATTGTGTTAACTGTAAGCTTGTGTTTAGGTGATTTTGTTTTACATAATACAGTAATAAGTAGATAAAAATAAACATTTTCTTTTACCAGGGGAACATGAATGTGGCAGCTCTATTCAAAGAAATCTTACCGTCCAGGAGGCAGCTGCATATTTAAAAGTAAGCAAACAAGATGTTTTTTCATTGGTTAAGATTTGTATAAGTTCCAATTTCTAAGGCCTGGTTTCCTATCTAAATTTGAGTTAGTATTGAATATTGCTTGGAATTGTTTGGAATTAATGTCTTTAACACATGCTACTTACAATTTTTATTTGGGGATGTAGCAAGGTTTTGGGGGAGAGGAAGGTGAAAGAAACTGGCTTAATTGCAATGAAAGTGTGGATAGTAGTGGTTCAATGGCATGCAGTTTTTTCTCCCTTTAGTTAAAACACCAGGGCATAATTTGAATTGATGGAGATAGTTGACCAACACGAAAACCATGTATTTATGAAATTAAAATTTTAGAAGCTTTTCCAGAAATCAGTATATTGTGTTTTGAGACTTAGTAGAAAAGGATACTGTATTCCTTCCTTTGAGAGGAGAGGTCTATGTATGGATCTGTGGAGCAGGCCTGACAGGCTGCAACTGTGTGGAGACACCCTTCGTTGATGCTTTAAATAGAAATGGTCAAAAAAGGCCTTTTTGTTCATTTGATAGGTGTGCAGTACTATGAAATTGCACTCGCTGCTGTCATTCCCCTGCCTCAGTCCCCAAATAAAAGATGACTCTTGCCTTGTCTTGGCAGCTGTAGGGTTTATTTTAGCCCACGTTGGTCTACCCTTCAGTGGAAAACTACTTGAAGCTTTTAAAAGGCTGAGAGTGTAAGATTTCTTTGATTGAATGAGGGGGAGTTAAGCTGGTGTGACTTTCAGTATACAAATGTATAGAATGTTTACATAGTATACAAAAAGGGGCAATGTTAACAGCATCCTGAAGAAGCTGCTAACACTGGTTTATGGTTTGGAAATAATATTCTGTATTTGCTAAAACCAATGCATTGTGGGAGTACATTGAAAAAAATTAGGTTGATGCCAGATAACTGATGGTCTTACCTATTCATTGTGCTGAAGGAATGACAGTTGTTATCATAACTGTTTTAGCTCTGATAATAAGCTCAAATTTTGTATGAAAATCCGTCACTTTTTGCAAAGTCTCATTTAAATCTACAGTTAGTTCCTCATTCTGGGAGGATAAATGGAACTCCTTTGCAGAATTTTACTCTCAAAGTGAAAATAAAATGGTTACTATTTATTCTTAAGTGCTTATCCTTTCATTGTAGGCCAGTTACATTATGTGAGGTTCAAAGGAAAGATTGATATAAATATTTCTGGAGAGTATAATTTCAAATACAATAATAACTTCAGTTTTTGCATTTATTTTTCTGCAAAAGAGCATGCAAGGTGAACTATGGAGATGGTCTTAGCATAGATAGCAGTGAATGTTGTTCTATGATAGTTGATACCAACTGATTTTTTTAAAAATAAATTTCTAGATAGTAATATCCATTCTTGAGCTACAAAGACTGGACTGTTTGCAAAATATCAGTTAAGATTGATTTTCCTTAAGCTGCTTTAAAAAAACCCACAACAATAAAAACAAAACAACAAACAACACACCAAAAAAGACCTGAGTTGCTTTTACAGGACCCATATCCAGCTGGGTTTATAGAATCTGAGTTTTAGTCCTAAAAAGGTTTTCAGTGAGCACCGCCTAGTGGCTGAATAATTTTTTTTCTTGCTGTAGGTTGGAATTGTTAATGAAACAGTGAACGTGGCTTCACTTTTCAAACAGTCCTTAATTTGAGGAATGCTAGTTAAGTCTGCTAGCTGCTCATGTGGCATGCATAGATCCACTTTGTGTAGTGAGCACTCCGGGCAAAACCTGAAAAGTCAGGAGCAAAAACCACATAGTTTTGGCTACTAATCTGTGTAGTATCTGAATTTTATTGTGGCATGATAACTTTCTGGTTATTGATGTAATTAATCATGAATATTTGCCTTTTGACAGAATTTAGATCCAGAATATGAAAGTGTACTTAACAAAGCATTACAATGGATCTTGAATAGTGGGGAAGATGTTGGTATAAAGTAAGTCGTCTTGATTTCTTACATTCTCTTAAAAGAAATGAAGTTATCCTTTTTAATAAATACTGTCTATTTTTCAACAGGTGTCTCAGCAATGACCCTAATGAGATGGATGTCACTAATGTCACAGATGTGAAGTATCTGGAATCCACTAGTCCAAAGATGTCTTTCAGGTGTCGTTTTCGCCGTGCGTTTGTTAACGTAACTCATAGATTGTCAATATTGCTTTTGGGTAAGTTAATTAAAAAAAAAATCAAACACAAAAACACCTAAACTTTTTTGTTATAACTTCCATTTGTGTAGGTGCACAGGGAGAAATAAACAACATGTTTGGAGAAAGTTTTTACTCAACCATAAACTTCCATTTAGCCTTTGATGGTTCTCTAGTTAAGTTTCAAAGTCTTTCAAGTTTATTTAATTCTTAACTGTAATTACTGAAAACTATGCAGCATAGAAATATGGTACAGCTGAGTGCAGACACTTCACTCCTTTCCATGTGGCTGGTTGGAAATCCTGAAGATGCAGAGTTCACCTCGTGCATCTATTCAAAGTTTACTAAATTGTTTATCCCAGTATCTTAACAATCTCATGCTTATGAGCAGAAGACTTGAGACCTCCTTCACTAGCCTTTTGGTGAACCAAAAGAATTGAAGGCAAACTGTCCCAGTTTGACATATTTGTTATAATAGTGGATATGAGGGATGCATAGAGGAAATTCAGTATCCAAGTCAACCACTGGTCTTGTCAATCATGCTGAGCAAATTGCTCTGTGTTTATAATTTATAGACAACTTTATAATTTATTAACAAGGTTAATATGAAGCATCTTTTTAAAAAATAAACTATTGTATAAATGCTAGATGTATTGTCATTAACTAACACCCATTTTGGCCTAAAATAGTATCTCTCAGTCTATTTGATGTATCAGCTAATATTAGCCCTGTGATTACTGGTATACAAAACAAGCTATGTAACTTATCTGTCTATGTGTGGGTTTTGTTGGTGTTTTTAAGGTTAAGAGGTCCCAGGTGTAGTGCTGCCCTCAGCCTGCAATAGGAGAAGGAATAAGATTTTAATTTTCAACATATGCTGCTGGCCTTTCTGACTAGATTGTACTTTTATGGGAATAATATTTAAAGTAATAGAGCATGGAGTACTTTGTTGCAAGAAATACAAATCTGCAGCTGAACTGAAACAGCCCAAGTTAATTAGTTTTGACGGGTATATCTAAAGCATGTGACTTGTCTATGAATTAGTGAATATTGTGTATTTTTATATCTTAACAAGTTCTGAATTGTCAGCTGTGACTTGTGATAGGACTGAATTTTTCTAATATAACTGTTTTACTCTTTCTTCACAAATGAGTAAAATTTCATACCACAGTCACAGGTTACCACGCTATTGTTAAAACAATGAAATGTTTTTTAAAGGTAACTGCTTTTCAAAGTGTAAGAGTTTGTGCTGTTCTCTTAGTAAAATATAAAATACTGACAGTGAGTACACTGTATTTCACTACCTTTGAAATTTGAAGTACTTCAGAATGTCAGCAAGTTCAACTTCTGAAGTATATGCTGTAAACTCTGTTAAATAACCAATCTTCCAATAATGTTTAAAAAGTATCAAACATCTTAATGCAGGTATAGCAGTGGTTTGGGGAGTCTTGCACTACATGAAATACCGTTGGGCAAAAGAGGAAGAAGAAACAAGGCAGATGTATGATATGGTGGTAAAAATCATAGGTATGGCTTCTTCAATCACATCTGGCATATCTGTATCATCTCTGTATAAGCTTTCAGAGTACTGACACTAATTCAGTTGTTTTCTGCCTGTTCAGTTGTCAGTCATCTTGCTGCCACAAATATGTGGTTTGTGTTGTTTCTCTCACTCTCCTTTTTTTTTTTTTTTTTAAAGCACCATCATCCCTTAAACATAATCAAAGCTTTTGGTATAAAGATGGTAATTTATTAATCAATGTAGCTATAATAAGTTCCCATTTACTTGGTGATATTTTATATTGCTGTGAGAAACAAATGTAAATGTGATGCCAGTTCCTTTCTGTAGCTGGTTTTACAGCTACCTTTGGTTAAAATATCCACTCCTAAAATGTGTGTTAGCTTTCAGTTCCATCCTTAATGGCTTTTTGTAGAAAAAACAGCTTTTTAATTAGTCACTTTGAACAGAAATTGTTACTAAAATAGAATGCATAACTGAGTTCTGAAATTCTGCTTTTGTACTTGAAACCACAGTGTTTTCAGTAGTTTGTGCTCATAGTTTTTAAGCTCTGTTTCAGACTGCATTTTTACTTAAATTATCTTAATACTTTCACCTATGGCAATCATCATAAATACAGAGATGGTAGACAAATTGGAGCTGCTTTTCTATTCTTACCAGTTTCCTACCTTTTTTGTTTGCACATCAAGTTTTGTTGGGGTGGGATGAAAGCACTGTTCTTTCAAAGGTGGCTGTCTGTGCTAACAGTTAAAATAACAGAAACTAACTGCAAGAACATTTTATTCCAAAGTTATTTGGGATACTTGGAGACACTGTGGTTAGTTTTCTTGGTTTTTCTTCAGCATGGTTAGGAGGAAAAAAAATGCTTCAGAATGGCACAACCACCTTAACTATTGAAATTGGGAGAGGTCTTCAGAGAAGCTGTTCATTGCCAGAATTGATATTTTTCTTAATATTTGCATGAGCTACATAGTTACCAGTTTTTCTTATGGTGTCCTCAGATGTTCTAAGAAGTCACAGTGAGGCATGTTCTGAAAATAAAGACTTGCAGCCTTACATGCCAGTTTTACATGTGCGTGATTCTCTAATACCGCCTCAGGACAGGTATGTTCTCACCAGAAGTACTGAATTTCCTCGTGTGTAAGTAAGAGAAAAAAAAGTAAAAAGATAATTGTTCAGTTAACTAAGTTAATTTTAATAGGTTGCATAGTGTAGTGTTTTGGAAGTTCTTACTGACACGGATTTTGGGGGAGGGGAAACCCATGGGATTTCTCTTGCATGCTGGATGGCAGCTATGCAGGTTGTTATAACGTTAACTTTGTAATTCTTCCTTCAATTTTTAAGGAGGAAAATGAGGAAAGTCTGGAATAGAGCAGTTGACTTTCTTGCAGCAAATGAATCTAGAGTTCGCACAGAGACCCGAAGAATAGGTGGTGCTGAATCTATGGTTTGGAAATGGATGCAACCTTCTGCGGCATGTGACAAAATTTTAGTTATACCATCGAAAGTGTGGCAAGGCCAAGGTATTGAAGTTCAGTTTTATTTTGCAAATATACTTGTTTTGATTCTGCATCTAACTTGTAAATGATATTTTGTTGCTTAGACATTAAAGACTTGTTTTCTCTCATCTTTAAGTATTTAATGAACTGTCAGTGCTGTTTCTCTATTATCTTGTTCTTAGACTTCTTATTTTTCATAGAATTACTTTTTCTGTTGATTCAGTGTCTGCCTTGTTTTCAAGCAAAATGAGCTTTTCTGTTATAGCTACTGCAGAGGGCAAGTAGCCAGAATGTAGCTTGGTCCTTTTCATGAACTAAAAAAAAACACAACAAACTCTTTAGTTGGTCAAATTCTGACATGCCTTATCCTTACTGGAAGTATTGTAGTTGGTTGTATCTGACAGCAGGTAAATTGGAGCTTGTAGACTTGAGTTCACTGCTGTTACCAGTTGGGTACATAAAGACAGTTTGGAGGAAGAGATGTTTGTTTATTTTGAAAGGGAACTGCTAGGACAAAAGACTCTTCAATCAGCAGAACATGGATTTTGAGCATCTCCTTGTAGTGCTTCCTTTCTGTCATAAATGGTTTTTCTACACTGTACATTTGTATTTCAAGTTCTGTGGTACAGCTTTAATAGAGGAGGCTGTTGTCATAAATGGATTTTGCAGTCATCTGTCACTTTTACCTTTATCATGGAGCCAAGTGGCAAAAATCCAGTGGGTTTGCAGTTGTCTGTCTGCAGGGGTCATCTTTTCCTAGTTCTTTTTCTTTCTGCCTTTCTTCATGTTAAACTTCAGTGCTTGGGGTGGGGTTTTTTTGGTCAATGAAAAATTGAAGCTATAAGACTTGAATTCTTGGTTGCAGTAAAAAGAAATGGTCATTTCTACCAATAAGTGTGAATGGCAATGCTTAAAGTGAAATATTCTGACTCTTCAAGAGTCTGTCTTGCTTTATGTTCTGCATTCTCTCTCAAGTGGGACTGAAATTAATGCTGTGCAGAGTCCTAGCTGATCAACGCGTTGGCTGATTTTGATGGTGAAGGAGGTGAAGTGGTTGCTTCTCCAGTTTATAGTTCAGCTTCTTAAATCAGGTGTTATCAAGGTTGTATCATGCATTACCTCTATGGCATTGAACTAGATACTGAAAAAAGCCTGGTTAAAAAACAAGAGACTTCCTGCCCTTCCCAGTCCCATTTAAACAAAATTAGAATTCCTACTGGCAAGCAACTGCACTCATCTATATTCTTCTGGAGTATGCTAATTTTGGTCTTAGTTTAACTAATGCAAGTAGTAATAGGCTTCCTTCTTTTGCTTTTTACTGGAATACATTTTTATTTGTAAGAAACAAGGTTTTTATTGTTTCCTATATAAGAGGGTACAGTTTAAAGTAGCTCCTTCCAATGTGATGATTTCCTTTCCAACACAGACAGAGTTTCTTTGTGGCCTGGACCATTTACGCTGTAGCAAGCTTGATTGCCCAAGTAAAAGTACTGCTAACATTCTGGTTTTGTCCCAGGCCACTTGCATGTTTGCATAAGTTTTAAGTATGCTTTCAGCCCTCGGGTCTTAAATTTTGCTTTTCTTTAAGTTCAAAGCAAAACCGAACAATTTGCTCTGTCAACTTGAAAAGCCAAATATTTTGAGACATTTGCAGATAGTTGGCATGTTATCTGATGAGAATCTTAGTAGTCTTGGGACCCATTTCTCTTTTGTCTATGCAAAATGTTATGTTGGGATATCATTATATGCTTCTCAAAGTTATGCTACTGGTTTTAGCATTACGTTTCTCATATGAAATTTTTCATTGGAAAGGAGGGCTGCTTTTTTTAAAAAAGTGTTGAATACTACTGCAGGCTTGAGGTTCTGCAGTCATTGTCTTCCAGTAGTAGTAGTAACATGGCTTTCTGCTGTGACAACTGCATTGCATCATTTCAGTTTCTCAAAATTTTATTAAGATGTGAATAGTAACTTTATTACAAGGGTTGCAGAGCCTTTTCTTTCCAGGACATTGTGCATCAGGGATGTGCAAGTGCTTTAGGTGCAGTGCAGAAATGGTGGTTTTCACCAACAGCTGTCTCTGTTCCATCTCTAATACTGTCAGGATGGATCTTCAAACACTTAAATTTGAACATAGCTTCTGCAAGCTATGCATATTATAAAGCTCAGTCTTCTGTGTAGTTTATTGTTCAGTGCAAGCTGTGAAACATGACACTGATTCTGGAATTTCTCATTTACTATTCATTTGCTCTCAGTTTTTCTTGTTCTGTTTGACTGCAATATAAATCACTCCATAACATTGGCCTGCATTAGAAATTTGACTGGATTTTCCTTCATCCAGAAGACTTTTCAATGTGTGGTAGCTCAGGTGCTGCTTTGCTCCATGGAATATACATTCAAGACTCTGAGCAGAACAGTAGTTCCCAAAACTTCCTAGAAAGACAGCTACTGTTAAGTACCATGTGAATTTGAGCATCTGCTACCTGCTTTAGCATATTATGAATGTGGACAGAACAACTCTTAGCTGTGGCTTTTAGCTGTATATTGCCTAGAGTATGTATTTAAAACTCTATGCTTTCTGTTGAATAGGATATATTAAGATCTATCCTGCTTCCATTCTTTTAATAACAATTTTCCTAGCTTTCTTATCTTTGTAGTCCAGCAAAGATCTCTGAAGAAGTGAAATTGCATACTTTGGCTCTAACAGAAGGGCATGGAAGTGTAGTGGTGGCTGAAACAACATAGGTCATTTGGGCTCTCTATCTTGGTAGTCAGCAGGCAAAGGCAGTTTTCATATGTATTCTTTCTGTTCTGCATTCCTTGTTGTCATATGACTGTTCCATTACCTAAGCTACACTTTCTTTTTACAGCTGTTTCTTTCCTGATGTTAAGAATTCTGTATGTGTGTGTCGCTTTCTTCATTTTTGGAAGCACAAATCAAGTTGAATTAAGTTCATCCTCCAGTTTTGATGTTTGAATATGGAAGTTCATAAATCTAAATACTCTTCAAGACTGCTAGCAAACTTGGTACATATAAAATCAAAATAAATTCTTTGTTTTGATTTTTGTGAATAAATTTCAAGGTCACAATTTTTTTAACCTTCTGACATCTGGTAGTGCTCTGTAGCAGAGCACAATACCTAGGGTTTGTGCATTTGAAGAAAGACTCTTGACCTGTCAGTGTGTACTAGGATATTGGTAGCTGATACCTTGCATTTTAAATATGGGACCTGAGGCATGCATGAAGATCTAGATTCTACTGTCTGTTGGCATTTAGAGTTCAAGCATCACTGTGGCATTTTGTCCAGTCCTTCAGGATGCAGCCTGTTCTTTGACAGACAGTTTGGTGTTTTTTTTGTTGTTGTTTTGTTTTTAATGTGTCAGAATAAAGTCTGTTGCACTTCTGTGAAATACTATCTGTTGGATACAGTAGATGTATCTGTCAAACTAAAATGGGTAGGTAAGCTCATTGTAGCATGATGCAAAAATGAGTGATGTTTTAAACAGTTGACAAGATAATTGTCAATTGAAAAACAATTATGATCATGCCAAAGTGAAATTTAATTCAGTGGGAAAAAAATACACAGTTCTAGTGTATTCAGTTTCCTTTTGAAAAAACATTCTATTGTTCTGTCATGCCTTTGATAACTGGAGCTCTAAAGAAAAATAGGTAGGGAGAGCTCCAATGTACCTAACATTGCAGCAATAGCTAAAGTTCCTTGACAGCTCTGGAGATGAGATAAAGAGGTTCTCTGAAGTACCACATCTAGGATGATATTTCATCCCACAGTATGGCAGATAACCTGTTACCTTGTGTGAGTGACACCCCCTCTTCCCCGGCTTGTGAGAATATAATCCTTTCTCTATGTTAAGGAAAAAAAAAAGGTGCTCTATTCATAACTATTGCAAGAAAACTGCTGACTTTATGCTTGTTTTAAAATGCCGTATCCATCCCATGCTGGTCTTCTATAGCTAAACTTAATTGTATTAAACCCCAAGTCAACCACATTCCCATCTTTTAATAATATTCAGTAATATTTTGATTTCAGAATCTTTCTGTTTACTGAAGAACTTTGTGTTGTGTGAAAGTGCATAACCTCAACAGTTTCAACTAAATATTTTCTTTTTGTTCGTGCTTTTATCAAAGAAGGGTTAGTACTTAAATGACAGTGATCTGTCGCTTAACATGAATAAATCTGTTCTTCAGAAACATGGTTACCTATACTTGATGTAAGTCTTCAACCTTATCGGGTGCATCAAATCCACATCTAAAGACCTGTTGGGCTGTCTTATAACCCATGGTGGTGGTAGTGGAGAATCCTGTTAGGCATAATACAGTTGTAATTCAAGAGGTATAGAAAGCTGTACTGCAATTTCTTAGATGTTCATTTTGAAGTCTGTGCAAGAGACACTTCTTCTGTCATATTCTAGTCACATTGATAAGGAGGTTGTTGCAAGCACACACTTCTAGCTGCTGCTGTTCTTTGAATCTGGAATGATACAGTCATACCCAGCTTAAGGCAATAAAATGAAGTACATTATGATTGAAATACAACACGTCTTCCTTTTCTTGAAGTTGCTTATTAGTCCCCAAGGGGAATTTATGTCCTAAAAATTTTCTTGTCAGTGACTTATTGCACAAAGTTGTGCTGCTTCTTTCCTATTTCATCTCTTTTTCACCTCATCTTGTAACTCTACTGTTGAGACCTATTTAGGAAAAGAAATGGCATGTGAAGCACTTAGTTAATTATGCTGTAGTTTAGCCTGTTGTCCCACAAGAATGTCTGCATATGCCCTTATTGTAAGGAGAACACTTTGTATACTCCACACAAGTGTGAATTTTCAAATAATCAGTATTATGATCTGAATAAGTCTGTCACTTAGACTTGCTCTTCTGGAGGGAGGGGAAGAATTAGTTGTTGTAGCTGTGTAATTAAGCTTGAGACATCTGTTAACTATGTTATTTTGACTTTTGCAGTACAGCATTATGTTTAACTTGTCTGTGTCTTCCCTAGCTCCCCCTTCTGGTTCAATACCCGGTACACATTTTAATGTTTGTTACTGTTCTAAGCATTAATTCTGTACCTCACTGATTTTTGTGGCCATTTTTTCCCTTGTATATAAAAAGCTCCATTTCAGCTGCAAAACTTTCTCTTAATTTACCATGACTTCGAAACATTTTTGAGAAAAAGCAGAATTCATCTTTATATTCATATGCTGTACTGCTCTGGGCATGCTTGCTCTCCTAGTACGATTGTTACATTAAGTTGGTAGGAGATTATTTTTGTGCTGGTGGTGTGTTCTGGCTGAAGTCATCTCTGCAATGATTTTCCAACCCGAGATTTTCCAATCAAAAGGACATCAAGATTATTAGAAATCAGAGGAGACAAAGCTTGGTTTTTATAGGTATTTACACTAAAGTCTGAATTCCCCATTTAGTTACTCTTGCATAGCTCCGTGGTGTAGCTGCTGCCTTAAACAGCAGTATGTTTGGGGTTTTTTTGGAGTTCATAAACAGCTTGCAGAATTGTTGATCCTCTGGGCCTAGGGACTCTGTAAATAACCTCACCATTCTTTATCCTTGGATTAAAACCATGTGCTGAATAAACCTAGCTATTAACAATCAGCACATAATTTCCTCAACCCCACACCTTTCCAGGTCCAGGTCCATGACTAGGCCACCCCAGGTCACCTTCTCCAGTCTGGTGTGGTGCCCCAGTGTACAATATGCTGGTGACATTTCACCCCACCTTGATCTGCTGGAGTCAACCTACACGAGTAAGGTAAGTCCATTTATTTTTCAATGTTGCTTAGTTCTGTAAAGTTTTTGTTGTATACCCTATGCTTAATTTTTAATCAAGGGCAAAAAACTTTACAAAACCATGTGCTATTGAAAAAGGACTTGTCCTTAAACTATAGGCAGCTCAGAGATAGATGCAGTGTCACCAGCATATTTAGAAATCTATTCCCAAGAAAAACTAGGCAGTTGTTACAGGTGTTGGTGACTTGGACTGTTGTCTGTGTATATATTCTAATGGGAACTGTTCTGGTTTAAGCCCAGTCAGCAACTAAGCACCACGCAGCTGCTCAGTCACTCCTTACCCCTCCCCAATGGGATAGGGAGGAGAAAATATAACAAAAAGCTCATGGGTCAAGACAGTTATGGTCATGGGCAAAACAGACTCAACTTGGAGAAAATTCCACTTAATTTGTTACCGATCAAATCAGAACAGGGTCATGAGACATAAAACCAGATCTTAAAACATCTTCCCCCTACTTCTCCCTTCTTTCCATGCTCAGCGTTGTTCCCAATTTCTCTGTCTCCAGGGAATGAGGGTCGTGGTCAGTTCATCACACATTGTCGCTCCTTCCTCCTGAGTGGGGTCTGTCCCACGTGCTGCAGTTCTTCATTAAGTGCTCTAGCACGGGTCTCTCCCATGGGAGACAGTCCTCCATTAACTTCTCTGACATGAGTCCTTCAGGAACATACTGCTCCAGCATGGAGTCACAGCCTTCTTTGGGTGCAGCCACGTGCACCAGCATGGTGTCCTCAATCGGCTGCAGGTCCCTATCCTCTCTGCTGTGCTCCTCCATTGGCTGCAGGGGGACAGCCTGCCGTCTCACCATGGGCTGCAGAGGAACCTCTGTTCCAGCGCACCTCCTCCCCCTCCTGCCTCACCTCACTGACCGTGGTGCCTGCACAGTTGTTTCTCTCACATCTCACTCCTCTCTCCGCTGCAGGTCCTCTAGTAGTTTCTTTTTATCCCTTAAAAACGTTAATTGCAGAGGCACATCCACTTTGGCTGATGGTCTCAGCCTTGGCCAGAAGCGGGTCTGGCTTGGAGCCAGGGCAACTTCTCACAGCTTTTCACAGAAGCCATCCTCCCTGTAGCCCCTCCCTGCTACCAGATTCCCACACACAGACACAAGACCGAACATTTTTAGTTACCTGGGGAATTTACAGTAGGCTCCATCTTCAAACTGGAGGCCACCTCTTCTAATTTCTAGTTGGCAATTGTAATTTTTTTTGCCTCGGAAATTTACATAAGGAGCAAGTTTGTCCATGCTGGTATCTGTAGGTAGTGAATTTTCCCTTGGTTAGTGCTTGTCTGTCACATGCAGTGACTTTCACATGACTGAATTTCTTTTATGTAACACAGATTTTTTTTTTTTGGTGGCATACAGAAGAGCAGCAGTGTTTGTGTATTTTGGATATACTTGCAAGATTTGATTTTAAAAGGTCAGCAGTAAGAAGCACAGATCTGTAGTGTCATCTGTCCTGAGACTTCTAACACTTGAAATGTAACATCTTGAATCCGTCAGATTTTTCTGAAGTAGGGAATGTGAAGTAGAAGCATTAGCATCAATTTAGAACATAATTTTTTGTCTTCTTGAGATTTTCAATGTTCTGTTTCAACTCTTGAATCTATTAATCTCAGGTCTTCAAAGTAAAACTTTCTTCAAGCCTTGGAAGTTGTTTTACCAGGTTATCCCTTTCCATTTCTGTTGCTGCTTTGTTAGCCCTTCTCAAGGCATGAAACTACCTTATCTGAATCTGAAGGGCTTCTTTATTCCTTTTCTCATGGTGCAGAGTTCTGTTGTCACTCTCACAAGTAGAACTTGTGAACTTTAGAGAAGTTAATATTTATTTTAGAACTTCAGAACATATTTTGTAGGATTGTTCAGATTTGAAAGTGTTACTCTGATATTTTAAATTTATTTCTTCTTAAATCTTTTTTATCCTCTGGTGTGTTTCATTTCAGATTTTTGCAAGCTTCTGATCATGTGTGCAGAGCATTTAGGGTTATAAAAGCTCCATCCTTGTAGAGTGGGCCTTGACAGTTGTTACTGCAATACAGGTGCAATACAACATCCATCTAAGCATCTGTTTCTTAGTCAGATGGGCTGTAAATTGCCCCAAAAGTGGAAGAATTGAAAATTCATCAGGCAGTTTATAACTGAATAGTTAGCCTGCAGCTCCAAAAAAATTGCTCCAGCTGTTAAGAATATCTATTTTTTCTTGGAGATGTAATGCAAGTACTTCTTCTTCACTATATGCTATTTATTTAAATATTATGGATTCCTTCCATGTACTGTGGCCTGGAGATAAGGTAGTGCATTATCTTCTTAAGTGTATAAGTTGTAAATCTAAAAAAAGTCAGTTACAAATGGTACATTTTCTTCATTGCTGTAGAAGACTGTGGGGTAAATTTCCTTGAAACTTTATCATATATGAAGGAAATTATTATTTTTTGTAAAACCAGAAAGGTATTAGTGTATGAAGTTGACAGTTGTTAACTAGATAGTATTATGCTTCTCAGTAAATACTATTAATTTTTTTCTTTGTAGCATTTCATCTAGATAGAAGAAATTCACCACCAAACAGCTTGACACCATGTCTAAAGATTCGCAATATGTTTGATCCTGTTATGTAAGTAAAACCAGTTATCTATCTGTATTTCTGTATTATTTTGGAAGGGTCCATTTTTTTTCTCTGAGAAGGGTTTGGAGGAAGTGAGTAAATGTTAATACTCGAAAAAAAAGGTTGTAAAAAAAGTAAAATCTTCCTCTTGACAGCTATGAGAAGACATACATGATATGTCTTCTGTCTTTCATTGTATTGCTTTTTGTCTTTGGGTCACTTCTTGAAAAGTGTGGCATTTAGTCAAAGTACTCAGAGCAATGACTAATCTCTCTCCATTAATTAATTTTGTAAATATTCAATTATATCAGCTGACAGGGGAGCCACGTGACCAAAACCTGACTACAAGCTTCTGAAGTATTCTGGAGTATTTAGATGGTTACAGAGCTTGCACAGTTTGCATTTAAAAGGCTGAATTTAAAGCATTAATTACTTTATGGCAGTGGGACTGCCTAGTTTTGAAGCAAATGGCTTTTTGTAGTTGTAAGTTTTTAAACAAATTCATGCAGAGTACTGGCTTCTAATGCTCAGACATAATCCTTAAGTATGTACGGTGTACGAAGAACTAACAAGTCTTGTTTCATGTGCCAACAGTTAAGGAATAAAAATAAATTTTTGGAAGTCTTTTAAAGCTTCGTCCACTATCCTGTTATATCCCTGTGGGCTGTGGACTAGATCGTGTTAGGAGCTGGAGACGTAACACAGAAGTTATGCCAGCTGATCCTTTCTAATCTTTGAAGTGTGGTTTGTCCAGTACAAAGAGATACAGGGCCTTCATTAACTTCTCTGAAGTAATTTATTCCCTGATGTGATTACATAAGGAAAAAATGAAGAGGTTCTACTGTTTTACAGAGTAAAAGTGAGGTGCTAATTGTTTTCTTGGAGTATGGACAAGTGATTGCAAAGTTTGGATGTATTTCTTAAGCTCTGTTTTGCTTCTGTTTCTAGCCACACTTAATTACTTTAGTTCCTTGCTCTATTAATTGGAAAGGCGTTAGGTAATTGAGCTGAGGACAGTGTTATGCCTAGCATAGAAAAGTACTCTAAAAACTGTTTTTCTCTGTGGCTTTAAGACTTAATGACTGTCATGGGCAGAGACCCCAGCTGTGGCTTCTTTCGTAACTTTCAAGTTGCAGTAGGGTGAGCAATACTGACATTTTAGGCTTTGTTCTAGAGACAAATTGATCTTCCTGTAGGAGGATGAAATAAAATATGAGATTTGCTGAGAATTGGTGGTGAAATCAATATCCTTGTTATCCTTGCTTACAAAGGAGACTTCATGAGTTATATCGGTTACTCTGAGTAGTACTGAAATAAATCCATTCCTGAAACTTCACTGTAATAGTTATTGGTATGCTGTATTGGTTACTTTCTTGTTTCAAAATGTTAGCTGTTCAAAATGCATGCAACTGAAATGCTGTATTTGTCCGAACAATCTCCCTTTATAGGCTCTATCTTTTCTGTAGACTTCCGTATTTTCAGTACTGACCCAGCCTATGCCCTGTAAGTGCATTAAAAAAACCCACTTTTACAGACAAATAGTTGTTCTCTTTTGACAGTTCTGTTTATTGTCTATGTCCAGTCAGCTACTTTGAGCAGTGCAACTTGTAATACGTTCACTTTTTGTGGACCTTTTCTTTTGGAAGTTGGCCTAGCTCTGTTACTGGAGTCCTGGGTTATAGTTCTAGGGGGATACTATATCCAAATCCATACTGCACACCCCAGTCCATTCCTCTTCCAAGAGCTGTCTTGCAGTGAACTGCTGCTTAAGGAAGTATTTTTTATCACACCCTTGGAGTATTCTGAGGAAAATAACCACCAATATCCTTAGTGCAAGACAAACTAGTTTATTCAAAAGAGGAAGGAGGTTTATGTTCTGGTCCCATATCTGAAAGGGATGAATGCCTTCACTGACTACCTGAAACACAGAACGTAAGTGATTAGATTGGCAAATACTGTTTTGACATTTGCCATGTGTGCAAGGTATGTTTAATGAAATTAATTTTTATCTGCTCTTCAAGTCAAGCTATTGTATACTAACAATAAGTAAGTACTTTTCAGCAATATGCCAGTAGCTGGTAAAAGCAGTCAGCCGTAAGAGATCTTTTCTCTTGACCTGAGAATCATCTGGGGGAATATAATAGTTAATTTGTATTTATCAGTGCTAACAGACTAATCATCTTTCTCCTGCCAAAAGTCAGACATTTTACATGGACATTTTGAACCCTCAGACCACAGCAGCAGACTTAAGCCTACAACATACATCTAAGTTTAAAATATCAGTCTAAGCATAATACGGGTAAGCCCATGTTAGTGTTTCTGAATCTGCCACTAAGTAAAAAGAATGGTTCATAAAGCATGGGTGCTGCCATTCAGAGAGACTTAGACAGGCTGGAGAGTTGGGCGGAGAGAAACCTGATGAAGTTCAACAAGGGGAAGTGGAGAGTTTTGCATTTGGGGAAGAGAAACACCATGTACCAGTACATGGTTGGGGGCTGACCTGCTGGAGAGCAGTGTAGGTGAAAGGCACCTGGGGGTCCTGGTAGACAGGAGGATGACCATGAGCCAGCAATGTGTCCTTGTGGCCAAGAAGGCCAATGGCATCCTGGGGTGCATTAGAAAGAGTGTGGTTAGTCTGTCAAGAGAGGTTCTCCTCCCCCTCTATTCTGCCTTGGTGAGGCCGCATCTGGAGTATTGTGTCCGGTTCTGGGCCCCTCAGTTCAAGAAGGACAGGGAACTGCTTGAAAGAGTCCAGCACAGAGCTACAAAGATGATTAAGGGAGTGGAACATCTCCCTTATGAGGAAGGGCTGAAGGAGCTGGGTCTCTTTAGCTTGGAGAAGAGGAGACTGAGGGGTGACCTCATCAATGTTTACAAATATGTAAGGGGTGAGTGTCAGGAAGATGGAATTAAGCTTTTCTCAGTGGTGACCAGTGATAGGACAAGGGGTAATGGGTGCAAATTGGAGCATAGGAGGTTCAAGGTGAATATCAGAAAAAAACTTTTTTACTGTGAGAGTGACAGAGCACTGGAACAGGCTGCCCAGAGAGGTTGTGGAGTCTCCTTCGCTGGAGACATTCAAAACTCACCTGGACAAGTTCCTGTGTGATGTGCTCTAGGTGACCCTGCTCTGGCAGGGGGGTTGGACTAGATGATCTTTCGAGGTCCCTTCCAACCCCTAGGATTCTATGATTCTAACATTCCTGCAAGACTCCTATTGACAGCTAGTGGAACGTCCATGTGCAGGATCAGCAAGTCACTCCTAGTGGGAGCCTATTTCATGATGGGAAGCGCAAGTTAGTTGATAACTCATGGTGTTTCATGTCCCAGGTCTGCAAAACACAAGGAGCAGACTAGACTGAGAATGCACTTTTGCTTGATTTGCAAACAGGAAATGAGCGCTTGGGAACAATGCTGAGTATTTGGGAAGAATACCCAACAGAGAAAAGATGATTGCCTGCTCTTAACAATCTGATCTCTTCTTAGGGTAGCTGGCTTTCTGCTGATGACAGCATAGTTCTCAAGAAAATCTGGACATGAGTCCTGGGCTGGAAAGGAATGCACTGAAGTAAAAATTTAATAGAATCACAGAATAGTTTGGGTTGAAGGGGACCTTTAAGGTTCTGGCTTTTGAAACTTGGAATTACTTATTTCCCTAACATCCTGAGCACAGCATGTTATTTAGATAATATGGTAGTTTATACTTCTAAAGAAGAGACTTGTATATTCCCTTCCTTTTGAGTTATCTTGTAAATATGTTTTTCTTCAAACCTGAGTAGGGTGCATCTCCTAGCTTTTGCAGGGCTTTATACTGTAGGTGCTTCCCACAGGTGAGTCTCTTCCCCAGTAGAACCTTCATTTGGCTCTTCTTGGCACCCTCGTGTCCCTCTCCCACTTTTGTTTGCTTTTTTATATATGATCTGTCTGTGTAAGGGGCATCAACTAGAAAGTCTGATCCTCTAACCAGTTGAGGTCAAATGACAGAAACAAATCTGACATTTCATGTTGTCAGAGTCCCTCAAGTGTTGTGTTAGTGTGCTGCTCAATAGACAAAAGTAACTTTTCTGGCCAATTAAATTCCCAAGTATGTCCCATTCCCCCCTACCAAAAAGGTACTTTCATGCATAAGGAAGAAGATATTTCAAGATTCTTTGCCTTATATAGAGAAAACTCTTTATAACTACCCAAAGCTTTTGATAGTATTATTGAAAAAGTTCATTGTTCTTTGTGTGAGAATTATTCAGGCAGGCTTAAAGGTGTATTAAGGCTGTTGAAATTGTTTTCCCTCTGCTTAGATTTATTTTATTAGGACCAGATAGTTCCTGCAGTATCATCACAAAAATACATATACTTCTGTCTTCTCTAATGATGATTCGGTTAGTCTTGACAATAAAATGTTTTTCATTAAAAGCTCCCAAAATGGGAATCTGATTTTAATAACTTATATGTCTAGATCTAGATTGCCATGTTCTATCAGTATCCCATAAAGATCCTTTGTTTGGGATAGTTGATAGCTATTTCAGTGATGAACAGTGAATAGCTAAAAAGCTCCTTCAGCCTGCTGAAGCCGGACATGTAAGGTTGCTTGTGTGACTGCTGGTAGAGGTGATACAGTCCAGGGGCAGAGGCCTTTATGCTGTTGTCTTCCCCTGCTCTTCTTCCACAGCCTAGGAGTGGTCTTCTCTTTAGAACAGCGACCAGCCTGTCCAAGCCAGCTTGGAAAGATGAGTTTGCTTGCAGTTTTAGACAAGAAGGTGATGGCAGGCTGCTGGAAGGGGAGGACAAAGCCCCCCAGATACGGATTATTTGTTTTGATTCTGAGAGTTGTATTTGCTAAAGTGGACCATAGGACCCAATTTGCTGAATATTCAATAGCTGAAGTACTAAATCTGTCCTAAAGGCATTTAACAGAAAATTATGTCAAGTTACAGAGAAACCAAACTCAGTGGGGAAGGATGCAATTGTTGTGAATGTTTAAAAAACGGTGGGCTTAATTAAATCTTTCATTGTTTGCATAGGGAAATAGGTGATCACTGGCATCTAGCAATTCAGGAAGCAATCTTGGAAAAATGCAGTGATAATGATGGAATTGTTCATATAGCTGTTGACAAAAATTCACGTGAGGTGAGTCTTTCCAGTAACAATTTAATGCTTTATTTGTCCTTGTCTGTTGGACTTCAAAAAAACCAAAACACCTCTCTTTCTTAATGCAGGGTTGTGTATATGTCAAGTGTCTCTCTCCAGAATATGCTGGAAAGGCTTTCAAGGCATTACATGGCTCTTGGTTTGATGGTAAGGAGTGGGGGTTCATAAGAAAACATGGGTAGAAATGACAGAAGATGGGTGCTGTTTGGGTTCTTTTAAATGGTGAAACTTTTTATATCTGAAGTATTGTGCTGTAACAAAAACTGGATTGTTTTAGTAGTTACCACCTGGTAAACTAATTTCAGTGTGAGTATGTGGTAGTGTGTGTTACTTGCTGAAGCAAAATGCAGTAGTACTGAACTAGGTTTCTCTTTTCTGTTTCTTTGCCTCATAGGAAAGCTGGTAACGGTGAAGTACCTGCGACTAGATCGGTATCATCATCGTTTTCCCCAGGCTCTTAATTGCAACACTCCACTGAAGCCATCAAACAAACACATGAACTCTATGTCACATCTGCGTCTTCGCACAGGCACAGCTAATTCTCAGGGAAGTTCCTGAGAAGACTTTCTACAACTGCTAGGACTGTTACTTGCAACAGGAATTTTCCTGTTTGTCTGCCGTCTTCCTTTTTTAGTGCTTTTTGTATGTAATACTTTAGTGAATTAAATAAAAGTTTGAACGTTCCAGAAATCTTGTTTCCAAAGGGACTTAGCAATGAGGCAGTAATACTGAGCTGACAAAAAAGAAAGAGGAAAAAAAAAAATTGCTTCAGGAAGTTTTCTGGGGCTATAGTAAACCAATGCATTTAAGTTTTGCATGAGGAATACCAAATTCATTATACATTTGCAGATGTGGTGACTGTATTTTTGCACCAAGAAGTGTTTTTGATAATACAAAAGCATGGAGAAAAGACGACTTCCTGTATTTCCATAGTTTCCTGTGAAATAATCTTGTGGGTATTTTGTAACAACCAACCTACAGTTCCTGATGGTGAGTAAGTTAAAAAAAATTTTTCAGTCAATATTAGTTTTTTGTTGCTGTATAACAATCTTTTTTTCTGCAGCTAGGGTATGGGGAAAGTTAATCTGGCATTAGTGGTTGCATATAAGTATGAGGGAAAACAAACTGAATGCAGATGTAGTAGATTTTGTATATAAATGTAAATGCTGGTGGTGGCAAAAATGGTTGTGTTCTGTGAGGATGTCTGCATTGAAGCAGTGAATAAGCTTCCTATTTTATTCACAACCTAATGTTTTATATGGTTTTGGCTGTATCATGATAAGAAGCCAAATACCTTAAAATGTTAGATACAGGTTAAATATCTTTTATAGGTTTTATATTAAAATACCTGACTGATTTTGTGTGAAAGGTCTGATACCAATTGTAATGAATTCAAATTTGTGAGCAATAAAGAAGCAATTGGCAGATACTGGAAAAATATTTTGTGAAAAGCTGTATTTATTATTACAATTGCCAGGGCTGTGACAAAATACCATTGGGATTAAGTGACTTTCCCAGTACATTGTAACTTGTTTTAATGAACCAGTTACTGTTAAAATTTTTAAAAGGTACATACTTCCTTGCAACAATTTTGGCTGATGGAAACTAGGAGTACAGCTGACAGTAAACCTTGTGATTTCGAGCTTGTAAATTTACTAACATTCACCTAGAAGTACAAAATTGTTGCTGAGAAGCTTAGTTACAAATCTAAGATTATTTGCTTTACTAATCCCCACTCCTACAAGAATTTTATCAACTGTCCAGCGGAATAGCCAGTAGAAGGTGAGGCTGGAAGCACACCAGTCCCACAAAGTTTACTGAAACTCACTTTACTTTGTAGATATGATGGATTTGCAGCATGAACTTGCACAAATAATGCACGTTTTTCTTATGGTTAAGTAAACATGATGCACACTATTCTGCAACAGAAAATCCTATTGTGCCTTACCTTTGTGCTTTTGTGGGCACCATGTTTATTATTGGAGAGTTTGTTAACCGAAAAATTTTAAATCCTCAGTTTTATGTCTCAGATGCTAATGAATGAGTATATATAATATATAATCAGCCATGCAGAATTCTACTTACCAAGGACAAGTACATATTTTTGATGGGTAAGTAGATTGTGCCAGGTCTGGTAGATTTTGATGAGTTTTACTATATACATATATGTATATGTATAATATACATGTATATGTATTATATATATGTATATAAACTAATTTTGTTGTATTTGATGTGCATCATAGTGATTTGTTAACCTGACCTTAGTGACCCCATCCTGTGACCTGTTGCAAGAGTGAATGTAAAAATAGTTGTGGCATTTTAAAAGGTCGCCTCGATGCAAATGCATCTATCTTGCTTCTAAAATATATTTCTTGTAAACACTGTACATTTTATTATTGTAATATGTACTATTATGCAGCTTATTTTACCTTAAACTGTTAAGTTGACCAATATCCCTTCCTGCAAGACAGATGGGAATGTGTATAATACCTGAACATTTGAGAAAAATCAGATGTTTGTTGTAATTTGTCACCCTGTCCTGTAAAAACAAACAAAAAACCAAAACAAATTCAAATTAAAGGTTTATTAGGGGTTTTTATGTGTGTCTCACCTTCTAGATATTTGAATGTCTCTTTGCCTCAAATACTTTTTTCATCTGGGGGCTGAGGGGGATATGAATTCACAGCCACAGAACTGTTAATATTTGCTAGGATTTGAAGCTGCACGGGTGCTACTGCGAGCTGAAATACAGCTGCTGAGCTCCACTGAAATGGAGCACAGGTGTTACCTTGATTTCTAAGTCCAGGGGAGGCCATGTCTGACCTGTTAAATGATGGAAGTCTTAGCCTTGTTCTCAGCTTATTGTGTTTTAGGATAGAAAAGTCCTCGAAGGGATTTTGACAGACTTAACAGAAAGCATAGGCCTTTTTTTCTGTCATTACATTTATACTATGCTGTTTTAAAATTGTTTTGGAGACAAATTGTATTGAGGTGGATGAAGCTTTCTTTAAGCAGTTGGGAGAAATCTCCCAGTCACTTGCTGCTGTTCTTGTGGGGGACTTTAACCTCCCAGACATCTGCTGGGAATACAGCACAGCAGAGAGGGAACATTCCAAGAGGTTCCTGGAATGTGTGGAAGATAACTTCCTCACACAGCTGATAAGTGGGCCGACCAGGGAGAGCGCCCTCCTGGACCTGCTTCTTGTGAACAGGGAAGATCTTGTGGGGGAAGTAAAAGTTGGAGGCCATTTAGGGCACAGTGATTATGAGATGGAGTTTTTTGATCCTTGGAGAAACAAGCAGAGGGGTTAGTAAAACTGCCACCTTAGACTGCTGGAGGGCAAACTTTGACCTATTCAGAAGACTAATTGACAAAGTCCCTTGGGAGACTGCCTTGAAGGATAAAACAGTCCAGAAAGGCTGGACATACTTCAAGAAAGAAGTTTTAAAGGCACAGGAGCAGGTTGTCCCTGTGTGCCGAAAAACCAGTAAGTGGGGTAGGAGACCAGCCTGGCTAAACAGGGATCTTTGGCTGGACCTTAAGAGCAAAAAGAGAGTCTATGATCTTTGGAAGAGGGGACAGGTCACTCATGAAGTCTATAAAGATGAAGTGAAAGTATGCAGAGTGAAAATTAGGAGAGCCAAAGCACACCTAGAGCTCAAACTAGCTACAGCTGTTAGGGATAATAAAAAATATTTCTATAAGTTCATTAACAGCAAAAGGAGGATTAGGGAAAATCTCCATCCTTTTTATTGGATGCAAAGGGAATCTTAGTAACAAAGGATGAGGAAAAGGCTGAGGTCCTCAACACCTACTTTGCCTCAGTCTTTAGCAGTGGAACTAGCTGTTCCATGGATATACAGCCATACAGGGAGGGGATGCGGAATGAGGTCATCACAATTAAAGAGGAAGTGGGCAGAGACCTACTACACCACTTAGATGCACACAAGTCTATTGGACCAGATGGGTTACATCCAAGGGTGCTGAAAGAGTTGGCAGATGTGATTGCCAGGCCACTTTCCATTATTACCTGAAGTCCTGGCTAACTGGGGAGGTCCCAATGGACTGGAGGGTAGCAAATGTAACACTCATCTATAAGAAAGGCAGAAAGAAGGATCCAGGAAACTATAGACCTGTCAGTCTGACTTCGGTACCAGGGAAGGTCATGGAGCAGATCATCTTGAGTGTTACTAGAAGACATATAGAGGATAACCACGGGATCAGGCCCAGTTTATGAAAGGCAGGTCCTGCCTGACTAACCTGATCTCCTTTTATAACCTGGTGACCTGACTATTGGATGAGGGAAAGGCTGTGGATATTGTCTATCTGGACCTCCAAAAAGCATATGACATGGTTCCCCATAGAACTCTCATAAAAAACCTGACTGCTCATGGCCTGGATGAGCATATGGTATGTTGGATCAAGCACTGGCAGTCAGGCCCAAAGAGTGGTGGTCAATGGAGTCAAATCCAGCTGGTGGCCAGTCACAAGTGGTGTTCCTCAGGGCTCAGTGTTGGGACCATTTCTGTTTAACATCTTTATTGATGATCTTGATAAGGACATAGAGTGTATTATCAGTAAGTTTGCAGATGACACCAAGCTAGGCAGGAGTGTTGATCTGCATGAGGATAGGGAGGCTCTACAGAGAGACTTGGATAGATTAGATCGTTGGGCTAATATTAATGGTATGGACTTCAACAAGGCCAAGTGCTGGGTGCTGCACTTCGGCCACAACAACCCTGTGCAATGCTACAGGCTTGGGGAAGTGTGGCTGGAAAGCTGTCTGACAGAAAAGGACCTAGGGGTTCTAATTGACAAGTGGCTGAATATGAGCCAGCAGTGTGCCCAGGTGGCCACGAAAGCCAATGGCATCCTGGCTTGTATTAGAAATAGGGTGGCAAGCAGAAGTAGAGATGTGATTGTCCCCCTGTACTCAGCACTGGTGAGGCCACACCTGGAGTATTGTGTCCAGTTTTGGGCACCTCAATTCAAGAGAGATACCAAGGTGCTGGAGCGAGTACAGAGGAGGGCAACGAAGCTGGTGAAGGGCCTAGAGAATAAATCTTATGAAGAATGCCTGAAGGAGCTGGGAATGTTTAGTTTGGGAAGGAGGAGGCTGAGGGGAGACCTCATCAGTCTCTACAACTAGCTGGTCCAGATAGACAATATCCACACCCTTTCCCTCGTCCAATAGTCAGGTCATCAGGTCAGCACCAACCTCTCTACAATGACGAGGTTACTGGTCTCTTTTCACAGGTAATTAGTGGCAGAACAAGAGGGAATGGCTTCAAGCTCCAACAGGGGAGGTTTAGACTAGACATTAGGAAAAAAATTTTCACAGAAAGAGTGGTTAGACACTGGAATAGCCTGTCCAGGGAGGTGGTTGAGTCACCATCCCTGGGTGTGTTTAAGGGTTATTTGGATGTGGTGTTGGCGGATGTGGTTTAGGGGAGAACTTTGTAGAGTAGGGATGATGGTTGGACTCAGTGATCCCAAGGGTCTTTTCCAACCTGAATAGTTCTATGATTCTATGATAGGAAGACCAAAGACCTGAGTCCATTATTTAAACGCATTTGCCCAGCTCACTTTCAGTTCTTCCTCAGGGAAGGGAAGCAGCAGGAGGGAAAACTTCGTTGCAATTATGTTCCATTCCATCACCCCCGCTTCCCCCCCCCCCCCCCATTTTTTTTTGGAAGATGAGCACGGCGCGCAGTAAGAGCTGTCTTAATTTCGCTGCCTGCGATGAAGTTAGATGCCACTCGGCTTCTGCCCGCAAGCGGGAGCCGCCATGGGCATGAGCTGGAGGCGCCAGGCCGCGGGCCCGGCGGGCGCTGCTCAGGTAGGTCAGGACCCGGAGGAGCCCTCTTCTTTTGGGACAGGGGGCCCGGGGCTGTGCGCCCAGCCCGCCCCGCCCCCTTCGGAACAGCAGGAAAATTATTAAAGAAAAAAACAAAGCGAGCAGCTGCCCGGTTGTCCGTTCCGCAGCGCACCCTCTAAAATGCAGGCCAGCGAGCTCCGAGCGTTCTGCAGTGGCGGGACGGGACTGGGTGCCAGCGCTCCCCACCAGCGTCCTAGCGCAGGCCGCCCCCCTGCAGCGGCACCGGGGGCGGCTGCCTCCCTGCCGTGCCGAGCGGGCGGACGGACGGCGGGTGTCTCCCCGGCTCCATGTTCATATTTGGCGTTGGCCGCCGGTGCCCAGGAATTTCCCGTCATGCTCCCCGGGCGGCGGGCCCGTCACTGCCATCCCGGGGGGGGGCCCGCGGCCGGTCGCTCGCTCCCTCGGGCCTCTCCTCATGCGCGCTGCGCCGCCGCTGCCACCGCTCCTGTCCGCGCTCTGCCTGGCGCTGGCGGCCACCGCAGGAGCCGCAGGTATGAGCCGCGCCGCCACAGCAGGCTGCTGGCCCTCCGCCTCCCCGTCGGCCCCGTGCCGCCGTGCCGCCGCGCCGCGGGGAGGGCGGGCCGGGGTCTGCGGTGGGGGCGAGGGGAGGAGCGGCCCCGGCGGCGCGGGGGGCCGGGCCGCACCTGCCAGGGCTGCGGCGGGGGCGGGTGAGAAGTGGGCTCCCGCTGAGGGGAAACCCCCAGTCCTGCGGGGGCTGGGGTCGGTGCTGGGGGTTGAGCCTCGTTTCACGGAGCGGGGCCCTCACAGGGTTTGCCCTCCCTCCATCCCGTCCCTGTGGCCGCCGCAGCGTCTGAACCCGCGGACAGGGCGCGCAGAGCCGGGCACCGGGTGTTCCTTGCTGTAGCTGCTGCTTCTTACTCAGAAAGGAGGTATACAGTTTCTGGGATGTACAGCAAAATAGTTGGCTCGGTGGAAAAGCAATGGACCGAGTGCGTAATTAGTTCAGTCCTGCTGCTGTCGCCTGCTCGGTAAATTGTGCTTTGTTGGTCAAAAAAGTAGCTTAAACTTCACATGTGCTTTCAGAATTTTCTAAGGGAGCTCAGTACGCTCGCTTGCTGGGTTTGTTTTGTGCTACACTGCTGACAAATACAGTCAATGCAAAGAAGAATGTGTAATTTATTTCTTGTTGTTCCCTTTCCAAGTTAATGTAACTGTACTTGGTGCGTCTTAATATTACTGAAAATAGAAATGAGACTCAATTAAGCTTCCTGTAAAACTTGACAAATTTGCTATAAATGCTAGCTTTACTGCTTGAGCAGAAATTTCCGTCGTCGTCCCCTTAGCATAAAGACTCTGAAGATGCAGTGATCTTAGATAGGGATAATCATATATTAAAATCTAATGATGCATATCTACAGATAAAGCTAGATGTCTGTTGTTCTCTAGCGATAAACATCAGATCTCTGCAAGAGTGCTGACCTTAAACACAGCTCTTAAAAGTATAGAGCCTTACATCAGAGGTGTGCTTTTAGTTTTTTCTCTTTTAAGCTTCCTTTTGTTACTCTGAAAATGGTTCTGAAATACCTCTCTTGAAAGACAGATGTCAGAATGAGATTATCTGCAATAGGCGGATACTTTGCCTTACCAATAGGGCTTGCTTGTGGCAAGTGGTCTGTAATAGAAGAGCCAGTTCCACTCCCACTGTGGCACCGTGCCATTCATCTGAATCCAGTGTTTAATGCTTAGAATTTGTCCTGTTTATGCTCTTATCCTCACTGAACTGACACAAGTGCTTGCCATCTTACTTGCTTACGATTCCCACTTTTTATTCTACTGCTGCGTGCTTTTGCAGTTCGTCACAACTCCTTGTCTGCCAAATTTGGTTGGTAACTGTGCCCTTTAAGTCTGATTCTGGAAGTAGTTTCCATGTGGCTTGTCATCTTAATCAGACATTTGCTCATAGTTTCTAAAAGAATCGCCTGCCTTGTGTAGAAATGGCTTATTTTAGAATAGTGTTTCTTAATTGTCTTTTAAAATGTATGTGGGGAATTAAATATGGTAAATAGCTCAACCAGAGTTACTAAATAATCCTGGAATTCTGAGATGAAAGAACATTTTTTAAAAAAAAAAAAATAATGTTCTGCATTGATTTCTCAAAACCACTAAAGTTAGTGGAGTTAAGCCATTTATAGTTCAGTCCAGAATGTGGTTGCTCGGTCCTTTTCCTGCCTGACATTCCTTGGATCTTTATAATGCATGTTTAAAAAGATCTTTTAGGAAGAAAAAATAATTCTATTTCCCCCCCCAAAGCACAGTCTTTAAAAATAGTGCCTTTGTATATGTGGTAATGTTTCTATATTCAGTAGCAAAGCCATATAAAGCAGTTGATCCTAGACAAAAATAAAATCTTTTGACTGAATGACCTTGTTTATTTTTCCAAGTGGTGGTGGTTATTTGCTTTCATGGGGATTTGGCTAATACAAATTTATATGTTTGTACATGCCGTAAGAATTTCTTACAGCTGTTGGATAAGGGAAACTTGCACATGAGGTAGATAATTGGTCCTTTGCCCTGATATTTATGAAGGTATGGGAGGATCTTATTTACCTACTCAGGTTTTGCCAGCTTTGTAAGGTAATACTTGTCTCTATTATCATTAGAGGTTCAGCATATTTATTACATTAGAAACACTAGAAAATGAAATTTCCCTTTTAGGTGGATTGTTAAAGGTTCCTTTGTTATTTATTTTAAAAGATGGGGGAATAGGAGGGAGAAGGGGGTGAGAGAAGAGATCGCTCTGTTAAGGATTTAATCTTCTCAGCCAGAAGGTTAAGAAGTCTGCCTGTCTTCATCTGACTGGCATCAGTACAAGCCAGCGATGCAGTAAAGCCACCAATTTTGAGACAGTTCTGTTGAGCTGCATAATTCAAGTGAGTGTGTCCTCATTACACAGCAATACTTAAGCTACACACAACATTATATCAATCATAGGTAGGGAATATGAACCTCTTTTCTCCTTTCTTTCCCCTCTTTTTTTTTTTTTTTTTTTTTTTTCATTAAAAGCTGCTATTTCAGCAGTACCCAGGCTATGAACTTAAGCTGTGGAAGTTTTAGATGACGAGAAAATGGCATAAACTATCAGCCTAATGATAGCTTGGTCTAGTCCTGATTTGTTTAAGGGTCCCTTTAGTCAAAAGACCCCCAGAAAACGGGACTCTCAAATTTCTGGTGTATTTATGATGATGTGTTTAGAAATGAATGTAGAATAAAGTTGGGTAGGGATTTTAGCTTTCCCTGAGTAGCTCTGAAGTTGGTATGCTTATTTTGGAACAGACTCCAAGGTTAGATGGAAATAGGGTGTTTCTTGCTCTGGAATAAATGTGTCCATACATGGAGTTATTTAGAAGCTACTTTTTCTGCACAAGCTGGAGGTCTTCAAAACATAACAAAAAAACCTGCCAGCTTTTGGGACTTTTTTTTTTTTTTTAAGTGTTTCATAGGGTAAGAAGTAGCTACAGGTTAACTTTCTGTCCCCTCACTCTTGTTGCTTCTGTAGGATTGCATTATTTTTTGGCTACTTCAATTACTTCAGAAGGATCTTAGGTTCTCAGTAAACTATTAATATGTACTAGCTAAAAAAAAAAAAAAAAAGTACAAAACTTAAGATTTAGATCCTCCTCTGTGCAAATTTGTGAATGTATAACCAACTAGCAGTGTTTTAATAGTAATTTCCATCCAATCACCTAAAAAAAGGAAGGGAGCATGTACTTCATCCTACCACAGGATGAAGAATGTCATTCTGGGTTTTAAGGGGGATTGTTGTGACCTTAATAAGTGAAGATGATGATCCTTACGTTTTTTCTGAAAATAGGGTGGAAGAATTCTTTGGGAACCCCATTTACGGTGAGGTAATTGGAAATTTTAATTTATCTTCTTATCTCCATCCTTCTGGTTCTCATTTAGCAACCTCAGTTCCAATAGCATTATCTGAAAACCACAAAATCTATCCACTGGTACTGGAAATAAAGAGGCTTTTCTCAGTAAGGACTTTAAGATCTGAGGAATTGAACAACACTAGCCCAAAACAGGCAAGAACAATGCTTAAACTTATAAGGTGCTAGCACGGTTTCTGTGTCTTCACAGACTTAAATTATAGTTTAGCATTGTTTTGTAATATGATTAATATCGTAAGTACTTCTTTATTTAGGGCGAGCAGCGGAAATGATCTTTCCAATAAGTCTTGCATTTAAACATGATTTAGCTTTTGAGTGTTGCACAAAGTCTAAGGACAGGAATTCTGCAGAGCTCCACAGTTCGCTCTTTCCTTTCAGTAGCATCTGAACATCGGGATTAATGATTTCTTTGACATGTGGGCAGCAGCTTAGCAAAACATACATAGTGTGCTAACGCATTGTTTTGTTGGGAAGTGTTACCACATCCAAATAATCTTAAGAGTAATGTTGTGTGTGGCATTTCAAAGTGTTTCCCTGGAGATCTCTTTAACTCCCATGAAGAACATGCCCCAAACAGGGACAACGCCTTTGCGTTTCACCTGATGGAAAACAAATCCCTGCTATCAGGGAATAACAGTAACGCTGATGGAAAGTAGCTGCCAAATGCCACCGCTTTCACTCTGATCACACAATGAAATTGTTGGGGGGGGGGGGAAATCAACACAAGGAACGTCAGCAGCTTCCTGGGGAAGTGATCTGTGCCCGTCGTTGCCAAAAGGACACAGCCCAGAAAGTGTTCTGTCTGGCTGAGGGATTGCCCTGTTCTTGTTCCAGTCTGTTCCCCGGTGCGTGGTTCTCAGGGAAATCCGCAGGCGAGGCCGTGCCTCCAGCTGCACGCACAGAGAGTGCAGGGGATTTTAACTGCTTCAAGGACCTGTGCGGTGGGTTGGCTGGGCTGAGAGCTGCATGGGTGTCCCGTCCCTTTCAGTTCATGCAGCAAGTGTTTCACAGCATAGTGACCCTGGCCTTGAGTTTCCTGCAGCTGTTTGAAGGGCAGGCATCGGTTTGATAGAACACTACTGTACTTGCTCAAATTGGCTAAGAAAAATAGTTAACTTTCTGCAAGCAGGCTTTGCCACCTGATTGTCACCATCCTGCTGCTGGGAGGAAGCTTGATATTAAACATAAAACTAATGCAGATCCCTCCTTATGTGTCCTGCTGATGAGCAGTCACGGCTTACACCCTGTACAGGTCAAATTTGTACTAGTGAGTGATCCCACTGATGCAATCTTAATGATGCTGAAACTGAAGCTTGCAGATAAGATTGGTTATGTGTCTTCTCCTTCACAATGGCACTGTCAGTAGCCATCACATGAGTTTGAGGAAAACAAGGGAGTAAGACAGGAACAGATGCATAGGCTGCCAGCTTAGAAACAGGTGGAGAAGTTGAGGTGGATCAGCCAACTGTGTGAAGTTCGAACCATGAGATGCAAATTCAGAAACTCCACAAAGTGATCTGGGTTTTCTGTGGCTTTATCATCTCTCCTTTGGAATGGCTGCAGAAAAAGAAAATCAGACCGTTTGGTCAAAGCCTTACTGTTTAACTGCTTGCTGCAGCAACTGTACTTTTAGACTCTATCCTCATGTTTTCCTGTTTTTTTTCAGGATTAAAATCAGGGGTTTATTAGGTCTTTTGTATATACAGTGGAAAAATACTCTGTGCTGACAGCACACCTTTTAACATCTCTTTTAATATGAGAAACAAAATTGTTTGTGTACATACTTGTTTTGTGCGCTTGCTCTCTTACTTAAAAAGCAAGTACATGTAAGGGACAGGGTCTCCACCGACTTGTGTAGCAAATTAGTGGCTCACTCAGCAGGGGATCCACCAGATGCTGATGGTTTCTAATCTTCTGCGAAACCTGGCATCCCTTATCCAGAACCACAAGGCAGCTTTGCTACTTATATCTGAACTTGAGAGAGGTGCAGGATTGTACCAAACTATTTTAGAGCTTGTTGAACCATGCTGGGAAGGAGTACAGCAGATACTTTGCCAGACCCTAAGGCTCTACCCATGAAGTCCTTTAAAATGTGAAGTACAGTAGCTGACTGGGGGAAAACAAGCCAAGTTTGTTGCTCTATTACATATAAAGTACATAGCAGTACATTTTTTTTCTGATGACAGTCAAGTAAAAACAATGACATGAATATAGACAGTCTAATAGCTGAGTGATGTAATGCGATTTAAGACAAGATGCAGGTTTTCAGAGCATTATCCGATCTCCACAGTCACTCTTGTAGACTAAACAAACTAAGTTCTTAAAATTTTTTGTGGGGATTTGGTTTTCTGAGCCACTCTTTCTCAATTTCTCTTCTGGACTCTCCCCAGTTGTCTCTGTCCTGTGCCCCAAACCAGTAGGGTATTCCAGCTGATAACCTCACTGCTGCTGAGGAGAGCAGATTTCCCCCCCAACTCCTGCTATTACATATTATGCTTCTCTTTTTAATAAACTCCAGATTGCCATTTGCCTTTTTTTTTTTTAATAGTTTCACGCTGTTAGCTCAATTTATTGTCACTGTAACCTTGACATCCTTTTCTGCGCTACTGCTGCTAGTTTGGTGTTCTTCCTTTCAGTTTTGTGCATTTGAGGATTTCTTTTAAAGTCCAAATGTAATTCTTTTTACTTGACTATACTGAATTTCATGTTACTGATTTTTGACCATTTCTCCAATTTTTTATGCCCATCTTGAGTTCTGTTCAGCCCTTTAGAATGCTTCACACTCCTTGCAGGTTGATGTCTCTGCAGTTTTAGTAAGACTATTTGCTGGGGTTTTACCCTAGTCAGTAGGAGAAGCACTGAATTTTTCAAGCAGCTCTGCACCCATGTTACAGGACCTTGATCCAGAAGGAAGGTGCTTTTCCAATTTGCTCCATCAAAAAGTATTTTATAGTTGAGATCTGTTGGATTTACTGTTTTCCCTCCTGTCTGTAGAACAGAAGGGAAGAAGAAAAGTACATTGGTTGATAGGATTAGATTTTGGCAAGTTCATCTTGGTGGCTTATTGCTTTATAATTTTCAGTTGCCTATTTATGGATTATCTAGGAATCCGTTTCAAGAGCTTTCGGGGTGTTGAAGGTAAGCTTATGGACATGTAGTTCACCAGTCACACTTTTATCTTTTTTAAAAAATGGACATTGCCATCTTACTCCTGAGCTTTTGGAAAAGCAAGAGCCTTTCAAGAATCTTTCAAGGTCCTTACTTTTTTCTGAACAATCACCCCAGCTTGTTTCTCAGACACCATAGGGTAAATTTCCTAACCTGTCAGAGGAGGAAGAGCTACCTCAGGCAAAGGTTGCAGACAAGATAGCTCCATCATCCAGGAATATAGTGATTCAACATTAGTGTGTCTGATTTCTGGTAGTCAGTCTCATATTTATCTGGCTAAAGCACAGATTTTGATAAAGCTGTCTCCCAAACAAATAAAAAAAAAGCAGCTTCATTTACAGGATGGTTCATTACAGATCCAAGTGACTGTCCAACAACTGCTCCACCAACAATTTGTGTGCAGAGGAAAGTCTGTGCAACAGATTTAGATGGCTTGAAAGTAGTTACTGCAACTACTTCAGATTATTACCTCTGTCTCTTAAAAAAATCCCTCAAATGTACTGCCATGGAAAGTCACCTGGGCAGGCAACCTATTTGCAACCAGATAATCTGTTATGTGTGTTGCTTTCTTTGTACTGGGTTACAAATAGCAAAATTTGCAGATGGGCTTAACTGAGTGCAACTTATGGTTTATTAATTTTCTTACTTGTTTTGCCTAGTGACTACATAAAACTTCCAAACATACAGAGAAGCTCTACCTGTGAATACCTGTTTAGGTACAAATGTAAGTGAATGAGAATCTTTCTGTACATATACACTAATGCTATAAAAATAACGTACAGAACAAAGGTTTCAAAAAACCTTAAGGTGGACATAGAGCTGTTATGCCCTTTCTCATTTTAGTTTGATAAGGGGTGCTGAAGGCTTGCACGCTCAGCACCAAGATGTGCTGAAGTAACCCATGGGAGGGGAATGGTCCTGTGCTGGGGACCATGGATGCTGTTGGGGCATGGTTGCGTTGCTGGGGAATTTCTCATGTGTCAGTGAAAGTGGTGTGAGATGTTAGGACCAAGAGGGGAAAGAGGGATTCCCGACGTTTTAATTGTAGCATTTCCTTTTTTTGAGTGCAAGCCCAAGTAGGACAGAAACAAACTGCATTTTGGGGCAAGGCTTGATGAGGTTCCTGACAGCAGGAGGGGTCTGCCTGTAGGTGCTGTGCCTTTGCTGAAGGAAGTGGAACAGATGTCACTTTTAAGAACAAATTATGCAAAGAAAACGTCCAAATTTATCTTCGAATACTGATCCAGGTGGGGAGCTGAACTACAAAGCCTTGAGACTAGCAAAAGGCTGAGGGAAGAGGAGAACGAACTTGGTGGTTGCATTGTTCCCCCTCTGACCCTCCAAACTAGAAGAGCTGAACCTTTAAGAGGTGTGCCAGTCCTGTAAGCCAGCTCTGTGGGCACGGGCAGCCCTGGAGTGTGGGGCTGGGGGGGGCTCTGTGTGGAGCTGGGGGCTGCTGCTGGCCCTGGGGTGTGTGGCTGGAGGGGCTCCATGTGGGGCTGGGGCTGCTGCCAGCCCTGCAGTGTGAGGCTGGGGGGCTCCATGCAGGGCATCTGTCAGTCCTGGGGTGTGTGGCTGGGGGGGGCTCCATGCAGGGCTGGGGCTGCTGCCGGCTCTGACATCAGCTGGCAGGCAGCATTGCCCCGGCCCGTAGGTCGATCAGAGGCCAAGGCTGACCCTGGAGGTAACTCCAATACTAACCCTGCTGTATGCCCACTCTAACAGAGTGGGAGAAAGTGTTCCTGTTTTTTCTCAAAGGTAAGTACTTGCTGCTGTGCAGAAGAGTTTGCATGGTTACTGTTGACTGCAAGTCTGGGTGGCAGGTATAGGATGAATATTTTCCATCTTTCAAAAGCATTTAGGGCTGGGAAATGTGGATTGAAAAAAATGTAAGGTTTAATAAGTATTTCCAGTCAAATAAGAGAGGTGGAAGAGACACCTTCTCATTCTGGACCCTTGAGATAGAATTGGAGAAGTAAAATAATCACAGAAGGTTTTAAAGGAATATATTTCACTAGAATTAATACTACTTCTGTTCCTGAATTTAAAAACAGCTTTCGGATGTCTAGAGGTGCAGGTGCTTGTACTGCACATCCAGTGTAATTATATTTCACTAATTAAAAAAAAAGTGTTGTGTTTGTGCATTTTTAAACCGCACTGGAATGAAAATCGGAATTCAGCTCACACAGATTCCAAGTAAAATTTTTCATTGGAATAAAAGTTTGTCTATGGACATTTTCTCTTGTAAGAAGGAAAAAGAGTTCTGAATAAATCCCTGTAATTACATAAATACCAGTATATGTACATATAATCCTGGTTATTTAATAGTGGTAGAAAATTTTATGTAAAGTTATCTGTTTTATTGTAATCAACATACTTAATGATAGCCTAAGCAAGAGGAGATTTAAGAAAATAGCATTACAGAAATTTAATTAGAAGTATTTGTTAAATTAATCTACCTAGGGCAGTGGTTGAAAAATCAAATAGCATTTATATTTGTATCAAATGTATTGCTGTTAGGACAGAGATAGTTTTCTTTGCACTTTCACTTTTCAGTCGTTGACATTCAGTATTAACTCATCTGACTGTACTCTAAGTTCAAAGAAGATTTAAAGTATAAATACTCTTTCCTTACTTGCTATATTTTCTTCTCACTGCTATTAATAAGTACATCTCTGACTAGGGAAGACTTAGGAGTTTCTCTTTTACTTGGTGGAATTTTATTTTGTTATGGATTAGATTTAATTTAATTATTTTTTTCAGCTGTTTAAAGGCTCTGTTTTTTGGATGGTTGATGTTACTATTACAGTGTGCGAGCCATTCTTTTATGTTTTTTGTGCGGTATGAGAATTTCTTAATGCTGCAGGTTTTTTTAAACTATTTTTGGATAAAAGGCTGAGGTTTTCTTGTATATTCACAAAGCTGCTCTACATACCATCATGACACAATCTGTGTGATCAAAGGTACATTTTTAAAGAGTGCTTTTATCCTGTTGACGTATGCAGAGACTTCGGTGTGCTGGGGATGTTATTTGAAGGTTGAGACTGTCTAATATCTAATTTTATGAAAGGGAGGTGGCTCCTCTCTGTGGTGGTGAGCGGTATTGGGTTTTAGAGAAAGCCACGTAGAAAATTTCCATGTAAGGGAGACTGCTGGGAAGAGATTGGTAGCTGTGATGTCTTTAACTTGAAATGCTTTTCTAGTAGCTAGGACGATAAAAAAAAAAAAAAAAAAGAAACAACTAACCAGCTAACCTGAATTGCTATGAAATGCAGTTATGCTAGCAAACAGGGAGACCATAATTAAATTTTATAAATCCCATGCCTCACTCATAAGCTTTTTTACAGAATATGAGATGATACTCAGGTCTGGTTCACAGTCTGATCTAAAAATTCTGTTTTCTCATGTAGTAAATTATAAAAATACAGGGAGATAATTCAGCTTTCAAATGATTCGTGCTGAAGAATTGAATGCTGCATGAAATTAAACAGGATAATGACTGGGTAGGATGTGGGTCTGTGTGTGTCCTTCGCAGTAGAAGTTTATTTTTCTAGTAGGGTGCATGGTGGTTATAGGGCACACTATATGCGTATACATGTAGATATTAGCACCAGCCATGTTTTCAGTTAAAAGAGTTTTAAGTATCTTAAAAATCTGCTGGCTGTAGACTTACTGGTTATTTGTTGGTGATTTCCTATATATATGCCCATGGAATCTGATGTTGCATTGAGGATGCTTTAATTTGCTGCTGTGGCAGGGAGCGTTGTTTCTTTGGGGTGTTTTATTCCTTGATAAAGATTTTAATCTGACAGCTCGTTAAATTGGAGGCCAAAACCATTGCTGAAATCACAACAGGTTATCACTCTGTTGTGTTCAGGAACCTCGTCTCCTTCCATAGACTAGTAAGTATCATTTCTGCTTTTCCTTCCAGTACCTCATAAAACATGATCATCAAATTAAACTCATCTGCCGTGTTTCAGAATTCAGCCTCCTTGTGCAGCAGAAGTGGCAGCTTCCCTCACACCTGCTGCACCACAGCCCAGTCTGTGCTGTGTGGGGCAGAAGCACATGCTCAGCAAACTGCTGCAGGGCAGGTTTTCAAGGGTCTCCTGTCAGGAACGGGTGAGGCAGTGCTCTTTTCAGAAGAGTGTACTGGTTTGATGTTTAAGGTTGGAAGTCCTGTGAAGTCATACCGATTCTCAGCTGGAGGCTTTATTTTATGAGAGATTCGACCTAAGAGAAATGGCTCATATCAGGTATCTATTGTGTATTGTTACCCAGGCAAATAAGCTTTGTCAGCTGAGGAAGAGTTTTGCTGAGTTATGGGGCACTGTGTAACACAGTTTAAAAGAACTTCAATTCGAAATGAATTAAAAATAGAAAATAGAAAGCTTGTTAGCTCTGCTGTTTTGGTAAACTTAACAAGGGCAAATATTGGTGGAGAGGGAGAGCGTACCTACTCAAATTGACATGATAGTAAAAATAAGTATGTCTTCAGTGCTAGGGTACCTCTTGGATAGCTCCATCCACAGCACTAGCCCAGAACTTTTTAAACTTTGTTTTTTCTTTTAGTACTGAAAATGAATTCTTTACTGGTGAGCAATGCAAAAAGCTTTTGGGCTTGCCAGTAGGAATTGTTAAATTAAAAGGTTCTTTCCAGAACACTTGTATCTCATCATCTGAGCAACAGAAGCAATTAAATCTGTACCACTGTGCTGGAGAGAACTGCCTGGAATGAAAAAGATTAGATATTTTTCAAGATGTTGAAAGGATTGTGATTCTCAGAAAAGACCCATTTAAGAATAGTTTATGACCATTTCAGTTATAAACCCACTGCCATAAAAGGAATGGGCTGTATGTTGGCAGGCTACCAAGTCAGGGAAAATGAAAGTACAGCTCAGGGCTATTTTAGTGCCTCAGACTGGGAGGAGCAGGAATGGATGGGGGAAAATCCCAATTGACCTATATTTACTCTCCTTTGAGAAGTATTACCAGTCATCACAACTAGGAAACAATCTGCAAATGACAGATGTGCGAGTGCTTACAAGGCTCAGAAACTTGCTGGTTTCTGCCCTCAGCCAGGGATCCTCTTTTGTCCCAGGCTTTGGGAATCCTGACTTGACTAGTCTCTTCCTGTCCCTAGGGTCTCCCTGCTTCTCCTTGTCTCTTTGAAATTCCACTTCTCCCTTCCAATTTTTTCCATTGGCCACAAGGATTGCAGTGTCTTGTCTCTACACTAATGAAATCTCCTTCCATTTTACACCCGTCAGAAAAGACCAAGCCAGAGTCCCTTGAGCAAAGGCCCTCTTAACTTTTGTATTACTTAAAGGAGAATTAACTCCCTCCTCCCTTTATACTCTGTGTAGCACGGATATCCTCTTCATCCCCACTGGACAAGTCCTTTTGCTGTTCATAGAGGACCAGTACCACTGCTCTGTGCAAATATTAACTAGTAAAATAAGGAGAATTCAAGCTCATGGTTCTCTCCTCCAAGGGAGGAGCACTTGCAGAACAGGGAGGCTTTAATTCGCTTTTCCCCTTCTCACTTTTCAGCAGGGTACACCCTTTGAAAAACCCTTTGTTTTGATTATCCTCCCAGGTCTCAAGCCTTTTTAATTTGGCTCCCTGACGCACCTCTGGGCTTTTGTTCCACCAGCACACCGACCTCGTTGTTGCCAAACTGGTTTTCCGTAGCTGGAGAGGGGAGCAACGCAGTGGCCAGTTCAGCATACAAAAATGGATATTCCTGTAAGGGCTTGTGAACTTCCCATCTTTGGCAGCTGATGCTAGAGAGAATGTCAGTTCAATTCAGTAATTAAATGAAAATTAAATATAGCTCTTTTTTCTCTGCTCAGATGTAGTCTGTTTCTTTTAGAAGTAAAATCACTTTTCTATTCTGGATAACCATTGTAATATAAATGCAAACTCGCAGACATATGGAGCTCTACGTCCCTACTTAGCATATTTTTTCTCAATAATTGAAATCAGTGAAATTACCCTGAATTGTGTACAAAGCTTTCAGGATCTGGTTTATTTTCCAAGATTTTAATGGTTATTTTATTGGAAATATAATAATTTTTGCCTGCACAGTATCTAAAATCAATTGTAAGCCTCTCATATCTCTTAGATGGAGGAGCAAAGTCTGGATAATAAAGCTCAGACTAAAGGCTGCACTCCTAAAAAGATCTCTGATTCACCTCAGTGAGAAACTTAAATGCAACCTAGGGATGGAATGTGGAGGGTGGTTAGTCCCTGAGGCTTTGCTTGTCACTGTGCATCACAGAGTGAGAGCTGGGGTGAGCAGATGAGAATATATATGTCCCCACTGTGGGGAGTGCAGTGCTTCCATGCTGTCTGATCCTTCCTCATCTTCTTTTCCTGCTTTCTTCTATTTCTTTATCTGATCTCAACCTCAAGACTTGCAACAGGCTCAAGCTGGAACACACAAAGTTCTATTTAAATATGAGAAAAAAATTATTTACTGTGAGGTTGTGGAGTCCCCTTCTCTGGAGATATTCAAAACCCACCTGGATGCAGTCCTGTGTAATGTGCTCTAGGGAATCCTGCTTCAGCGGCGGAGTTGGACTAGATGATCTCTAGAGGTCCCTTCCAACTCTGACAATTCTGGGATTCTGTGAATAGACTGTGCCATATTACCCCATTTCATATGATAAAGAGGGCTGGCCTGTGGGGCCTGGAGGGTCTCCAAAACCTCTCCAGCTTGAGCAGCCATAGCAGGTGCTGTGCTTGGTGTGCTGACCTCTGGCCCTGCTTGCTCTGCAAGTGCAGCAACAACCACCATAGTTCCTGAGTATACTCTTCTGTTAAGCACTTTTCTTTTTTCTCCGCAAATGGTCGTTCCTGTAAGGGCCATTAAAACATCTGTAGTTGAACCTGTCAGTATCCTAGAGTGTGTGACATTCAAACTGCTACTTAACAATCTCTTGTGCGTTAAAGGTGTATATTCTAGGTTTGAATTTCTATGATAAATACACTCAGTTGCTATGGGAAGGGTTTAAAAACAAAATCCAATGTAAGATTGTATGTAAAAGTCAAGAAAGGAAAAAGGTTTTGGACTTCATTTTTTAGGCTCCTTTCTTATAGCAGTAATAATGTTGAGTTTAAAGCTTGATGTTTCCTGGTTTTCCACTTAAATATTATGAGGTCTGGCAGTAATGACCTCTTTTATCAGGGCACAATGTAAACGTCCTCAAAGTAGACTGGATTGCCATTCAGTTTGCACATTCCTGCACAAACAGCTATGGAGAATATTCTTCAACTGAGAGTGTTAAAAGTGAAGTGGGAATTCAGGTCGAATAGTTCTGATTTCTGTGGCTATAACTGAGAAGCTAGTATTGTATGAGGAGGAAAAAAGTATATGCAGACAGGCATGCAAGTTAAATGCTACAGTATTTTTGTAGATCTGTAAGGCTAGCATAATTAGTTTCTTTTAAAATCTTTTACACCTCTGCTCAGTAAGCCTTTGAGAAGCTTGTATTTATAATTATCTTAATGAAGTTTTGCTGCGTGTTGTTAGCTGTTAATGATTGAAGTATTTTATCACACAGTGAGCTTTTGCAAGGTATTTTAATAGCAAATCACAAACTTGTGAAGACACCTTGTTTGTATTATCAATAGATATGATGTACAAGCACATGAAAATCCAGAGCCTGAAATCTCTAAAGGTGTATTTCCAAAGGTTTTGTCAATTACGTTTACAATTTTGTGCTGAATGCTTCAAATACAGTACAATGCATCAAAGCATACAGTTGTCTAAAAATGTACTTACAAAAAGCCCAAATGCGTATTCATAGGGTGTGTGGGTTTTTGAGGCAGCCGCCTCGTTGCTCTAGCAGGCTGTTGGGAGGCCAGGACAGAAAGGATGTTAGCCCAGATAGTGACGTGTGTGAGGAGAATACTTTGTGTATGGCAAAGGGTGCTAGTTTCAGGATCACAGAATCACAGAATTACCGAGGCTGGAAAAGACCTTTAAGATCACCAAGTCCAGCCTATGACCAACACCACCACACCGTCTAGACTATGGCACTAAGTGCCACATCCAGCCTTTCCTTGAACACATCCAGGGACAGTGCCTCCACCACTTCCCTGGGAAGTCCATTCCAATGTTTAATTATCCTCTCCATGAGGAATTGCTTCCTAATATCCAACCTAAACCTCCCTTGGAGCAACTTCAGGCTGTGCCCTCTTGTCCTGTCACTGGTTGCCTGGAAAAAAAGTCCAGCCCCCACCTGACTACAACCTCCCTTCAGGTAGTTGAAGAGAGTGATAAGGTCCCCCCTGAGTCTCCTCTTCTCCAGGCTAAACAACCCCAGCACCCTCAACCTATCCTTATAAGACTTTCCCTCTAGTCCTTTCACCATCCTTGTTGCTCTCCTCTGGACCCGCTCCAGCACCTCAACATCCTTGATGTGAGGGGCCCTGAACTGTACACAGTACTCGAGGTGAAGCCTCACCAGTGCTGAGTACAGGGGGAGAATTACATCCCTACTCCTGCTGGCCACACTATTCCTGATACAAGCCAGGATGCCATTGGCCTTCCGGGCCACCTGGGCACACTGCTGGCTCATGTTCAACCAGCTGTCCACCAGTACTCCCAGGTACTCTGCCGGGCCGCTTTCCAGCCACTCTTCCCCCAGATAAGAGACCTTTTTGAATAGGAAGGGGAAACTGGAACTCTTCCCTTCTCCTTTCTCTGGTAAGTAACTGACAGTCCTCATCCCCCTGCTGAAAAGTTTTCCTGTGCTCCAGTCTCCTGCCACAGCTGGCAGTTTGGTGATGGTTATTGGATCAGACCCCATTAAACATCTCCTTACAAGCTATTAAACATTGCCTTTATCCCCCCTTCCCCATCCTAGCACGCACCATGACAAACCTAAGATGTTAACTGCAGTCAGTTATGTCCCTACAATCTACTAAGTGCCGTGCGGGCAGCAGAAGGACGGAGGGCTTCAGTGTTAACAGAGAATATGTTAAGAGAAAATGACTAGGGAGTAAATAACTGCTTAGGCACAGAAATTCCTGATACACTGAGATACTTGCTCACATGGTTCCCTCTGGCCTGCACTTACTGTTCCTGCAGTGGTTGCACTGTTTTCTCTGCTGAGTCTGACTGGCAGCACCTTTAGGTGAGCAAAAGCCAAATAAATTAAAAAATCCGAATGCTAAGGCTGAAATAAATGCGCATATTGCATACTCCACTAAGCTTTATCAGTGAAACATTTGGTTATAGTTTGGTCAATATAAATACATATGTAGAACCCTTGCAAAACAACTGTTTGAACTTATTGCTGGACTGGAGAAACTTAGCAAAACAAATAGCAATTAAAATTAAACTGTTAATGTAACACTTGAGTATAAAAGACTCACAGGCCTTTATGTCTTCTAACTTCTGGTTGTTTGGGTTTCTCCAGTGTGGGAATGTTTCTGCTCTTTCGCTTTTTCCAGTGACATAGAAATTCCTGACATAAGAGCCTGGGTCTCTGGGTAGTGTGTACCTATCTCTAATTGTTTCCTGCTCTCAAAATGGGGCCATAGACTTGGGGGAGGGAAACTGGAAAAAAGTAGAAGCCTTGCACTATTAAGGTCTCATTATTGAGGCAAGAAAAAAATGATTGTTCCCTGAAGAATTGGTGTTATTTTAAAATTTACTGGTAAAAGGCTAAAGCTTCACATTTTCCTTGTGAGAACTGGGATTCTCATGTAATTTTAGGAATTCTGGACCTGAGTATGTATAAAGTTAGTAATTTCAGAAGGACAAATTCCACAGACCCTCTGTGTTACAATTAAATAAATTATGTTTATTTTGAGGTTGAACTTGTGGTTTCTGAATGTTTGCAGTTGACAATATAGAAGCTCTTGAAAGCTGTCACTGCTTAAACATCTGTCAGCAGCAGGGTATCAACACCCTAAAAGGCAGGCTTTCCTGGAGTTACAACGTGTATCATCTTAGCAAAAGGCTTCTGAAGCCCACCTAATGACATATTTTCTGCTACGTTTTGTATGATCTATAAGATTTACAAGCTACCTCTGAGCACAGTGTCCATCTTATGAGAGCCAGACAGATGGAAGGTGCACCCTGGCCCGTGTTGTGCTTGGTTTAAGAGTGAAGTGCAATGAAGGGGCTCCAAGACGTCTGGTGACACTGAGACAACTGTGGAGGAACCAGTGGTGTTGTGGGTGTTGTAGGCAGTGTGTTTAAAAAAAACTTAGGCAATCAGCAACAAGAAGTGGTATCTAAAAGCAGTGTCCCCCTCCCTAGATTGTGAGTTTTGCTATGACATCTTGATGGAGCATCTGTCCTGCCAGAATAGTGTCTGGAAGTGGCAGAAAGAGCGCTGTGCTGCCATGGTGCATGGCCTTAGTGCTGACGAAGTTGCCTTCAGCACTAGCCTGGGGGCCTTGGCTTAACCTGGAAACGTCCAGGTGTGTGCAGTGCAGGAGTTCGAACCACCCACGGTCCTATTTCCAGGATGATGTTTTTTCCCCATTGTTCTGTCAGTTTTCTGACTGTTCCTGTTCAATAAATGTGAGACACAAATGCAATTCCTGAACCTGTTAAGGGGTTTGGCCAAGCTTGCGTCTGCTGCAGAAAGAGCAGAGGGAAGGTTTTAACCTGTCACAATAATGCTGCTGTGGTTCTCGTTCATCTTTTTCTCAGTACCCATGGAATTGATAGGCAGGGTGAGCACCTCCAAACCAAATATGTTAATTGTAATGAGTTTGACTTTGCTCTTCTCTTTACTGCTTCTTTACAAGCAGTTCTTGTCATGGTCTGTAAGCTCCCTGCAGCAGGGGTTTTGTTTGTGTGTGTACAGAAGGTTCCCTCCTGCTTGAAACTACTGGGCATTGCTGCAACGTACAGGGTAAATAAAAAAAGCGATCAAAACATCAGCAATAAAAATATGTTAATGGCAATAAATTACTTTCATGAACACTCAGTTATATTTTATTGGGCTTTCAGGACTTGCATATCCTCCAAGTCTTTATGAGTACTTGAGACTAAATAACAGCATTTTGGTGAACACTGAAATATTTGACATTTTCAAGAGGTCAGGATCTATTTTATAATCCTTGGGGCTTTCCGAAAGTTTCCTTTAAACTGTTTACACTCGAAGGAGTTTAGCTCCTGACAGAGGAGAGCAGGGGAGAGTGTTGGTCTGAGAGGGCAGCCCAGGACCTTGGAGGAGCCCGTTTGTGGGGCTGAGGGATGGTGCGAGAGGGAAGGTGATGTGGTGTGTCCCTGTGGTGTCCCAGGTGCCCGCGTCTGGCAGTGCTGGGTGGTTTAATAAAGAGGTATAAGAGATCATAGAGGCAGGGTCAGTAAAGACATTGCTGCATAGGGATCAGGTCCGTCTGCCCTTTTGTGTGCTGGCCTCCGAAACGGCCATCGGTGCTCTGGCTCTGCAACAGCCGCTCCAGAAAGTCACACTGCTGACAGTTTTGGCAGAGCCGAGCGCTCCCGAAGCCCCGCAGGCGGGCGGTGACCCAGGTGTAATGGCGGCTGGGCGCCCTCCCGCTGGCCGGGGCCGCGGCCAGGGCCGGGCGGTGCCACCCCGAGGCCGCCAGGCGGCGCCGCCCTGCGCGGAGGGGGGCCGGTTTCAGGCCGCCCGCCGCCCGGGGGCGCCCGCGGCTGCTGCTGCTGCAGCGCGGCCTTGGCGTCCCGGGCGGCTGCGTTCTCCTCCGCAGGGCTGCGGGTGCAGCGGGGCAGGGGACCGTCCTCTGCGCTGCCCGGAGTGAAACTGCGTGCTTGCGGCGCGGCGGCGTGCAGTCCCGTGGTCTTTCGTTACCCGGTAGTCTGCTCGGGAGGGGGTTTATTCTTTTTTTAAAGCATCCCTGCTGTCACTGGTCACGGTGACATGTTTATGTCTGTGTAGTGGCTCTGTCGAGCCGTCCACCGTGCAGCACCCATCGTCCCCCTGCTTTGCCGCCCTGCAGCAGCACAGAGATGTTTTGCGGCCAGTTTAGTTTTGAGAAGTCAGGGTTCAGGCATGTTAATGCAAGCAGGTTTCGTCAGATACACTCCAGAGTGGCTCGGTAATAACTTCAGGCTGGGTATTGTGTACTTGTTATACAGGATGAGACCCTGGTCAGCTTCTCCCTGGGTGGGGACATGCCCGGGACAGCCCCCTGCTCTGGGCCATTGCTGGACCCTGCATCCCGCAGCCCTTGGCACTCAACAAAAAGAGGGCACCTGGGAGGAGGCTGGGAGTACTGCCCTGCTGCTCATTAGTCACCTGGGGCCTAATCCTGCTTCCACCAGCGTCCATGAGAGCTTCGTTACTGACTTGGGTGGGGGATGGCTGCAGTCCTCGATGCCACATAATCTTAGGAAGCGAGCTGCGGCACTGAATGGCTGGGCTGTAAGGCAGCTGCATTTCCTCTTTCCCATCATGGGTAAATGAAACAACTAATATTAATGCATTAAATCCTGAAATAAAATCTTGTGACTGCCATCTCTCTGTTTGCTATATTTAAACTGGCCGGAAGATTGTTTAAATATATCTCGTGGACAGTTTACAATGCGAATTATTTCCTGCCTTTAAAATAGTGAAGTCATGGTTTTAAGATATCTGGCAAGTTTATTACAATGAAATGTCACGTTCCTCAAACAAGTCATCAAAAGAACAATTTTTAGCAATCACTGGTTTCCAGCATTCACCATTCAGAAACATTGCGGAGTGTGATTTTGTTTTAAATAAAATAAATAGAAAAAAGCCTCTGCGTTTGATCTGACTGGCATTGGTGGGTGTTCAAAGCAGAATTCCTGCTGTCTAGCTGAAGTCCTGAGGTTTCTCCCATTGTACCTCTGCCCTTGTGACCACATAGGTTGCTACCCTGAGTTGCTCAGTTGGATATCTAAAGAGGCAGTTGTGAATGCCCCCTCTAAAAATGTCCCCTATAAAAATGCCCCCTCCCTCTCACTTGGTAGAAAGTTTTTTCAGTGAATATTATGTAATATATATCAAAATGTTAGCAGCAGTGTGTCAGAAAAGGGCTAAATGTACTAAGAAAAGTGTATTTAGAATTGTGCTCCCATGTAGTGATCTCATAAAATTGTAAGCATTGTTTTTTTTCTGTGAATGTATCTTAACATTTTTGGTGTTTTAATTTGTTCTCATACTCTTTTCTTTTTTTTTTTTTTTTTTTTTTTTTTTTTTTTTTTTTTTTCTTCCCTACTCAGCTCTTGCCCCTGTTCTTTGCCTCTGGTTTTGTTGGTGAGGATATCACAGTGATGTCTGCATTCAACCTGCTGCATTTGGTGACAAAGAGCCAGCCAGTGGCCCTGCGAGCCTGTGGGCTTCCCTCAGGTTGAATGGGTGCTGCTTGTTGTGTCATGCATAATGAAGGCCCTTTTAGGAATGGGTGTCTCTGCTGCAGGAAACCATGTGCTATGGGTTGCTCTGGTTTGTCCAAATTTACATTAAGCCAGAAGTTTGTTTGCCTTTTTTTTTTTTTTTTATAAAAGTCACTGACTTGGTTGAGGGTTTTCATATCCTAGATTTTTGGATGCTTGGCAATGCTCTCCTACTTCCTTGTCCAACATATTTTCTATCAAATTTTATATTATTGTCCTCATTCTTCACACAAACATTGGATTTAAATTGAAAATCAATTGTGTTCAGTGCCATTTGTAATTTTTAAGAAGATACACAACAGAATTTAGCATATGGATTGCTGTTAAAACATAGGACTTAAAAATATTTTGCAAAATCTTCAGCAGTGCACTATAGTTAGAATCCATGTGTCCCTTTTTACATTTTTATTATAGATAAAACGTTGCACTGAAAATTATGAGTAAAATATGTGCAGAATTTTGAATGTCATTCTTTCATTCCTCTGACAGCATTTTCTTTAGTTACATGACACTTACCTAAGGAAATACAAGGAAACATGCAATTGAATGCCCAGATGCAGCTGCACTTTTTATGTAAGCTCCAGGTTCTGCTATTAGGTCTGTGCTATGGGTGCCATAAGATCCCATCTCCATGAATCGGTTGTATCAAAAACCTTGAACCTGAGTATTTTGTGTTTCCCTTAAACAGCAACAGTATCTGTAATGTTTGCATAACAATGTCAGTGTACATGGTTAAGTGGGAGAAAATAAAAGCTGCACTGAGATAATTTTGAATATGACTAGGAATTTTCTTGACACCCAAGTAATAAAGATACAATCCTGGCTGATCAGTATTTGAAGCATCAAAAAAAGAACCAGCTTGGGTGTTTGTACTACACTTACAGCTGGTTCATAAGGGTGCAAAATGTTATGAGCACTTTTTCCCAGAGCTGGACTTAACAAGCATATGGAGGTGATGTTTTAAAGATTTTTTCAGTGATACGACATCAGTTTTCAAGCTGATAAATTTTTCTAAAGCTGATTACACTTTATTTGAACTAAATCTGAGTCCAATTTTTGCAGCATTTGTGTTCTGTTTCTCCCCACATGTGCACAAAACTCTCATTAACCTAGATAGAAGCTGCAAAAACACATATTGAGGAAGAGAGAGAATAGCCCACATTGTGTCAGCCTGACCTTGGTTTCCTGTTATATTTGCTGCTGAGCCAGATTTATAATCCTAAAAAATACAGGGTAAGCAAATTTCCTTAGCCCTCATTATGCACCTTTTGATGCACACTGATGTCTGCTTTAAAATGGGGGCACTCAGTCTTCTGGTCATTTTGTTCCTGCTCTGAAAAGGAGATCTCAAAGTTGGCCAGTGAAAAACACAGCCCATGGGAAGTTTTGCCATTGTGTACCTGTTTGCAAAGCATCACCTTAGCTGTCTTGTCAAATCGTTTTTCTGGGATAATCCAATAGTCACATTTTGGAATAAAAAGGACATAACACCTACATTATTATTCCTGTTCCTTTGATCTGTAACTGTGCAAACTTTAATAGATTGAGTTCCACTGACTGGCTACTTTTTATTTTTTTATTTATTTATATTTGTAATAAACCCAAATTTATCTGCTAGCAGTGGAATAATATACAATCACATATTTCACATATTTTAAGAGTAATCTAAATTCCCCAGATGCTCATAAATGAACGTAGGCTCTCTTTGCCTTTGGCTTGTTTTTTTCTGTGTGTGGTGTGTTGAGGGGGTTGCAAGTAAATGGTATATAGCATGTATCCCATTAAACATGGGAACGAGGTCTAGAGCCAAAATCTGCTTGAATGCCACAGTGCACTATGACTTTAACTTTTGAATACACAGAAAACACCACGAGTTCTCAAGACTTTTTTTATAACACTTTGAGTTAGTACTTTTCCCACCATCCAGTTCTGTGTGAATTGCAGCCCTGCAACCATACCACTATGCTAGATAACTGCCAAATCTGGAATGGTGTGGAGTTTGATCTTCTTCTGGTTGAATAGCAAATTCCATACAGGAGACTTTCTAACCTTCTGATACCCCTGCCCGTTCAGCATAAAGGTGCAAAGTACCGGGCAGAGCTGTAAATTTGGCTTTCAAACAGTTTTAAACTCCATGCAATTAAATGTTTGCAGGACAAGGACTTGAATGAAGAAGGTAGCATTTCAATTTCTATGCTTGGAATGCTACCTCTGTCCTTCCTGTAAGGAACAAAGCAATGCAATGCAATGTTTACTTTATATTTAATATAAAGTTATCAGAAATAAATTATTTTTTTTTCTTAGCATGGGGCTGATCTTCTCCCTCTTCTTTGAAACACTATTTTGTAAGCGTGTAGAAGTTACACCGGATCTGTTGTGCCAGTGAAGTGTTTTTACTTGCTCTTTTTCTGTTTGTATATTAGCACCTGGAGTGCGGATCTTCCAAATTGTATTTTTAAAATATTTTTTGTGTGAAGTTAGGCGTAAACGTTTCAATGTGTGCAAATCTAGTGCACGGTTTGCCCGTAACTTCTTTATAGCCGACATGCTGAAGTCCAAGTACAAGCGGGTGCTCCCAGTAGATGGCACTAAGCATATACTCTTTTGCACGCCAAGCACTTACATGGAAAGCTTCCCGTTTCTGAGTTATTCATACATAAAGTACACCCTGAGACCTTACGAACATTTACAAGTATTTTAAGAAAAGCATGAGGATTGGGAAAAATCACATCAGTCTGTGCTTTTTAGGCAAACTGCATTCACACTGGTTCAAGGGTTCTTCATTTCCAATGGTGACTACATCTCCAGCATGTCTGTCGTGTCATAGAGAAGTGTTGCTCCTTGAGCTCACTTTATTAGAGTTGAATGCTCTAAATTTCTTTGGAAATGTAGAATAAACTCAGCACCTGCCAAGATTAAATTCACAGAAATGAAATATTTTAAAAAAAACAACCCCAAACCACAGCAACCCCCCCCCCAAACTTTTAATGTAAAAACGACTTCAGCTGCTTTAGTGCATACCAGTAAGTAACTGATAGAAGTAATGATTATGCAGATTCCATGTACATGTGTTTTCTGTAGCAGACCACCAAGCTATAAAGTAAAAAGAGAGCTTATTTTGCTTTGCTGTGTATTGTAATTATTATGGATTCTCATTTCTTAAAAAAAATCCTTTATTTCTTTAACACTTTGAATGTTGTCCTGCTTACATCACATTTTTTGCATGAGATAATTTGGCTTTTCCTCTCCTGTAGATCAATGAAAATTATGGTGCTTGTAAAATTGAGTAAAGTAACGATGAAGAAGTTACAGGGGTAGACAGTATTTTTTTTTCTGTACAAAATAATAAAGTCCTAGATAATATTAAATTGTTGTGAAGTGTTTAATTACTAAAATAATTACTAGTAGGAAACCATACTTTTCTAGGACTAGATCAAAATACAATACATCTGTATGAAGATGGTGCTGGGCATATGGTGTAAGTCTTTATTAAGTAAATGTCTGTATTATAATTTCTTATAACTTGTTTTATTAAATATTTGCTAATTCGAAGTTTCAATATAATGTATTTCCATAAAATGAAAATGAATAGTCAATGAACAAAAAATGACTAGGTCTCAAAATTGGATTTTTAGTAGTAATCTGTTGATAGAAAGGATTACTTTTAGGAACAGATCTTGCAGACAGTTATATATATGAGTTATTTGTATGCATTTGTCCCTGTGAACTCTCAAACTTCTCATGTCAGTGAAATTATCTGCCAGATCTGGCTTTAACAAAAAGTCTAGAAAAGACCTTAGTCTTGTGTGTTCCAAGTATGGTAGTTGCTATCAAACTTTATGTAACTTAAGTATGTCTGAAAGTTTCATATTGTATGTTTGTATGTTCAGAAATATAATTTCCATAATGTATGTCATAACTTTCCCATAGCTTTCCGTAATGTGTATCACCACAGATGTTCTATTACAGATGTCTCTTCACGTGGCCTGACAGAAAATAAAAGTAAGACTGATATGTTGTATAGCAAAACCCACCAGTATGGTTATGGTTAAATGCCTGTCAATGTTTTCATTATAAATCCCTATTTTCTGGGGTTTATATTGTAAACGTAAAAATTTGCTCTGGGTTTAAATATGTCATACAAGGACTCAGCTGGATTGTATGTGTTCCTCAGAACCGGTTGGGAGGCGAAAATTAAAACTCATTTAGCTGAAGCTAAATTAAGTAAAAAAACCCCAAACAAATATCAATTTGGGACAAAAACAGATTTTAAACTTGAAATACAGCCTTACAAATTACCTAGTTTACTACCTCCCAGCAGTTACGAGGAATTTGATCTAGAAAAGCAGCACTATGTGAGCACAATAGTAAAATAGCATGTGTAGCTGTTCATGTGTCATAGTTATATAAATGTCTGTGCATATGTCTGTCTCCTAGTCATATGATAGTAGAAAGCTGCATTATCATAATAGAGCATAACATTATCATATTTTTGCAATGACTTGAAAATGGGTTTTAAAAATCACCTTTGCATAGCTGTCTTAATAGGAGTACATTTGATGCTGTGTTTGCTTAAAATATCATCCTATATTGACAAATGTTTATTTTGTACAATAGGATTCAGTCTACAATATCTTATTTAATACAGTGTAGCATGAAATTTATTTGTAGATATCACATTAGGAGTAATACTGTTATTGTGCCTGATGCTTGCAAAACTTCAGATCATAAAGAAAACCAGAAACTGTTAATGTACTTTTTTTGTTTGCACCCTGGGGGTTGTATCCTATTGTGTCCCCCTTTTTAACTCCTTGTTCTGGCAGAGTTTTGCATTCCTCCCCATCTGCTTGACAGACAGCAGGTGCTGGTCCGTGCCTCAGCTGGGTGGAGGCTCCACCGTGACTCCGTGGCACTGAGCGGCACAAGGATGATGAGAAGTTGTTTCTTGTGCTCCCAGCACCATGCACAGAGCCAGTTCCTTAATGTGTTCCCTGACGGATCTCTTAAGGTCATTTGCTTTCCCTTTCTCCTCCCATAAAGGACCCACCACAAGCCGTTTCTACCTTTTTTGCAGGAATGTTTTAATTCTGAGAGCTCATAAATTTCCTGCATTCCATTCCTGTGCCCTTTGCAGTTCACATTTAACTGCGTTTTCTGCTGAAGCTGGGTATGGAAAAGATGAGGTTTCAGCACTAACTGTGTTTCTGTGTTTTAAAGGCTCCCATGAAAAGCTACTCTCTTAGTTACTAGATTCTTTCTGTATAACAGGAGGTTTGAGAAGTCCTTTAAGGACTGCCTTCACTTTTTTCCCTTCAGTTTAAAGCAACCTCTGGCTTTGTCTTTACTCTGAGGAGTACATGATGAAGGTTGCAGAGAAGGAGAGATGACACCACACAAAAAGGAAAGAGATTTTGGAAGGATATTGCTAAGCTGACAGAGGGCAAGGAAGAAAAGGTGCGAGATGGAAACGTGAACCCTAAAGTCAGTGAGAGTGTGTTTAGAAGTGATGGAAGAGATGATCCAGGGAGTCGCTTAGGGGATGTGCGACCTTGGAATTTGTGTTACGGTGAATGGGTCTAGAGGGTGTGGATTAGGAATCAGGCACCAGAGACATGGATGTTACCCTCATTTACCTGTTATGTTAACCACAGGCTGCTGCAGCACAGATAATGATTTGGGAGGAAACACAGATTAGAGAGAAATTGTGTCCCAGAGATAGCTAAGCAGAAAATGTTTGTTCATTGTTACAAGCTAAACATGTGACTCATCTCGTGATTTCCTTCAAAAGAAGTTGTGTTGGGAAAGGGTGCCTGGCTGGGGTATGCAGGTGCTCTCTGCTCCAGCTGGAGGAGAGGTTCTCATGGGACAGTAGCTGCTGGCAGCCCAGGTGCAACGCTGGCAGCTTTGTGCACCATAGTTAAGAACTCCCTGCTCAATGCTTTAGCCCAGGTTAGAGAGTCCCAAGGAGAGCAGAGCAGGGGAGAGCTCAACTGAGTCCTCTTAAAGCCCTTGTACAGGGCTTGACCCCATCTTCCTGATCCATAAAGTATGGCTGAGTTGTACAGAAACACAGGGAAAGAAGCTGGCAGTTACTAACCTTTCCGGCTGTTTCTCCACCTTTAGTCCTGAAAGAGGTTGAGAGGGGAGGGGGCTACAGTGTTTTCCGTGGTGGCCATAGCAAAGCAATGGCTGGAGCACAGCATATTCCAGCTGTTCCCATCCTCATGCTGGGTACATCCCTCAGTGCTTGGAGATATGGGATGAAAGGCCACAGAGCAGTCTGTGCCTGCTTGCACCTTTGCTAAAAGGGTTCCTGCACAGCTGGGGACAGACCGAGTTTGGCAGGGATTAAATCTGGGCTGTTGTGGTGAAGTGGAGGAGAAGTGAGACCTCCACCCACCCTGCTTCTTTCCTCCACCCCCATCCCAAGTATAGATTGCGGCACCTTGATTCTCAAAATCCAGTGCTCATTTCACAGGCCACACATCACAATTGTGGAGGAAGCAGCAGGAGGATTTAGCAACAGCCTGAATGCCACAATAAGCTACACAGCACTGTGCTAACCGCTGGCAAATGCTGACTTTTTAATTGTTTCCGCTGCAGGGTTAAACCTTTATTAAAGCCGTGTGAATAAACTTATTTTGGTGGCTTACTGAAATATTTTAAATGGAAAAGGTAGCATAAAGCACTCTTATTAAATGCAATTTAACTCTGCCGTTAATAAAATGCCTTTCCATATGTTGTGCACCCTTTTATTGATTCTGACAGAAATCCACTGACCAGATACAGAGTGCTCAGTGTCTCTGCCTTTCTTATTTTTAATTTAAACAAATATATTGCATGTGAAAGGTGCTAGGATCATATCAGCAAAACAAAAGTCTCTTCATCTGTTAAGGGAGAGAGGAAGAGAAATCCATCATTATAAATGTTCCCTCCTCCAGTGCTGCACCGATAGATCTTGATCTTGTCTTGCTTGGTTTGCACCCAAGAGTAAGGCAAATAGGTCAGCTGCCCCGTGCACTCTGTCTTTGGCTGTCTCAGCAGAAAGGCTAACAAGAGTGGCAGTTTATAATGGAATAAGCTTTTGCTCCACTTAGCTGAAGGTGCTTCTATTCACCAACCTCTGCTGAGCAGTTGCATACTCCCATCACTGTAGCACTGGTGAAGATGACAGCTTGAAAAGCCACGGGGGAAGCTGCCTTCATCTCCACCAGCCAGCGCAGGGTGGAGTTGATGTCCTCACTGGTTATAATTTGGAAAGGTTGTGGAATCAAGGTTGAGGCTGGTAATGACGTTTCTTTCATGAACATGAGATAAGGAAGTGGACATCCCTGGAGAGGAAAAACGGAGCTACTTTTCTTTCTCCCTTCCCCACTTCACAATACACATTAATGTTTTTTTTTAAATGCTTTTTACACTGGCAGGGCAGGGAGGCAGCTTCAGATTTCTTTTCCAGGGATTGTCTCTTTGGCTTGGGTGGCTACCTCGGCCACATAACCTGCTGCAAAGATTCTTGTAGACCTGAGGAAACAACAAGTCAGCTTCTGTTCCCTTAGATGCTGCCTGTACTGGGTCCACTAGGGTTCCATTACCACTTCTTTGGAAGGAAAATGAGTGTACAAAGGAGATGCATTAGTTGGCAGTTTGGAGTTAGGTTTTTAGTGCTTGAGAAATTTGTTGTCGTACATGTGAGAGCACTGAGGTGACTCAAAAGATATAAATTTATATAAAACATGAGCCATGTAGATGAGCAGGTGGAAAAAATAAATGTGACAGGTCTGTTACATGATTGCATGGGAAGCTTGCAAATTTGTTAAGAAGGGGCTTGCCCTTCCCTTGTGGCCACGTGACCCTCCTGGGTGTTAAGTAAATAATTTATTTTAAAGACAGTTAATTTTTGGGTGGTGTTCTTTTAAAACAGAACCTGACATTTGACCCAAAATTTTAACTGTTGTCCTGGTACCTGGCTTTTGGATTTTCAATGCACAATATAGTGGAAATGGTCTTCGCCCCATTGCTCCTAATGCTTGCATGAAACTGCAAATGGTATTTCAACAGCAGGTGGGAGGTAGCTACCTACAGCAAGAAAGCAAAGGAGCCATCCCTCAGAGAAGAAACACAGATCTGTTTTCAAATGTGTAAAACATTTACAGGGTTTTTTAAATGATGAAGTTTGGTTTTTACTTAAACTTGACCTCCCAGAATTTCAGAGTTCATTTGCAGCATCCATCCTAGTCAGTGACATGCTTAGGTAATTTAAAGTGGTTTGTGATGGGATTATAAAAACATCTATAATGTCAAATATAGGTTTTGTGAAACAGTGTTTTCCAACTTAAATGCCAATAGAATTGCATCGATTTGCAGTTTCAGGAGTTATGTGTTGTTTTTTTTTTCAACTAGATGAGCAGTTCCTGGCTTGTTTGCTGTGAGGGGAAGCTGCAGCATTCTCCCAAGGCTGCAGACCAGAGACCGCAGAGAACTGACTAAATGGAAGGGAAATAGAGTTGTGCATTTGCCATTTCCTAAGCAGAGAGAGAGGCAAAACTGTAGACAAGAGGCACGAACTGTGTAAATGGAATTTGAAATAATGAGAGATTCCATTTTTAATAATACTGAGTTTCATGACAGCATATATAAGGATATTTATTTAAACAAATGTATGCAAATATTTTTAACCTTGCAGGTTTCCTCTTAACATCACTTTGAGATAATTTGCCATCGATGACTAAGGTATGACCCACTTGTGAGGGGACAGGCTTTGGCAAGCCAAAAGATGTATACCTAAAGCCAGATCCTGTAATCTGATGTACATTCATAGATCCTTATGTAGTTGTTGGAACTCAAGGGTCTGCCCATACAGGTGACGTTGCAGGATTTGGACAGGGGAGAGTTTGTATGAATAATTAAAAGTGCTGGGAGGCCCCTAAAAAACGGCTTGGGTATACTAAAAGGAGTAGTACTGAAAACTAGAAGCCCTGTTTAGTGCATGGCTGTGCTCTGCTGGAACATTTGATGTTTCTCTGTTTGATTCAGGAGGTCTTAATGGTGCATGCTCAGTGCATGACTGTAATGTCCATTAATGCTAGTGGAATCTAAGCACATGTAGAAGGGGGGAAATGTACGCTGTGTCTTCCACGCAGATGAAATGTTGAGTTAATTTTGGTGATAAGAGGCAACACAATACAAGGGAAAATCGTTAGAATGGTTCAAAAGATTATCTGAAGAAGTCAAGCCATCAGGAAAAACGCTAATCATATTTCAGGGCATGTCAGACAGCAGTCGCCACCCTCTGGCACACTGGAGCAGGTGAAGAGCTGAGGGGTGAGAAGTAATCATCTGCTAACTTCTGTCTGTCTGGATGTATCTCATTGCTAGTTTTCTTATGATTGCCTGTATAGAAGGAAATGGCACACGCCTGCATTATGAACCTCAGATTTGAAAAGGTCAATTGGAATTGGAATTTATATGTGAGGTGAGATGCTTAATGTCTCCATTATCAGGTCAACACTCAGAAAATACTTTCTGTTCACTTCATTCATAGTCTGCAGATGAATAGTAAACAGCAGCATGCATTGCATTGCTTTTCAGAAGAGCTATTCCTAAGCACAGGAGTTCTGTCAAGGCTCCAAAAGGGTTTTTGTTGGTGCTCGTTTCACTCTCCTCAGCTTTTTTTTTTTTTTAATGTATTAAGATTTGTGAGCCTGGCCTTTTCTTCACAAAGCCTTCCATCCTGTTGCAGGATCTTAAGAGCTTTGAGGACTGCTCTAACTGTTGGCAAAAGGCTGAAGGCAGGTGGCCTCAAGTAGGAAGGCTGGTGCCTGTTTGTGGAACAGTTGCCTGCGCACTGCTCTTCTAATGAGCGCTGACCCCAACGAAGGCACTGAGGTGTGCTGATTAGAGAGATTTAATTTGGCTTCCAATCCTGCAGTGGAATGTGAAAGGAGTTTTGTCTGCCCTCGTTCACCTCTCCTAACAGCGGGATCTAACTGGACTTAGGAACATAGTTGTCCTGGGCTCTTTTAAAAGTCATTGCTGAGAGCATCACCTCCAAAGAACAAGTGAGATCCAATCCAGAGTCTTAAGACAGATCTAATGAATCCAGACTCTGCTATCCTTACAGTGTATTTCATTTAGTCTCACCTTGTAATCACAAGGTGATGTCATGCTATTTGTAAAACTGATGACCTCTTTTCTCTTCTGCCTTGAACTGTGTAAGTTGCAAATGAACTGTGAGCCTGCCCTTATGCCTGAGTTGCTGAAGAAGTTTTTTGCCTGTGCAGGAGCCCTTTCCACAGCCCATACCTGGCCTCTTCTTTGGGGAACCAGACTGAGGAAGGTGATCAGCCTGCACCTTTATTCTCTGCTTTAATAACAAGTTTGAGAACATCTACATTACTAGTGGCAGTTTCTCTCATACTGGGCATATATTTGTGTAGCTTTATGTTGCCCCCTCCCAAGATACACAGTTGGCTTGGATGTAGCAGGCACCTCGTATATGTTGTAAAGGAATAATTGAAAAACTGGAAGCAGCCACTCTTGTACTCTAAGTTGAGGACATTTGTCCCTCTTGCATGTGATTTTTTCCTAACCAAAAGACTGTATTCCTAGAGTCTCACCCAGTAATTTTTAGGATTCATTGCATTTTACTGAGGCTTGTAGGCTAGTCCTCTTTTAGATAACTTATCTTGCATTCTCTGCCATCAGGGGTTAGTATTGCTTTACCTCCTTGGCTCTTTGGCAATACGGAAATAGTGCAATAAATTTACTGAGCTTTTTTTTTTTCGTTACTAGCAGCTAAATAATAAGTGCAATTAATTGAATAGGGCTGTTCTTCAATGCTGAGGGCTGGACCAAGGGATTTCCTTTAGGATTTGTAGTGCAACTATAGCTTTTTTGCTGATGTACGCTCCATTAAATTACAAACCTGGAGAGTCCTTTGTTGAGGTAGGTTGCAGTTTATCCCAGTGTAGTTTGGCAGAATTCCCCTGTAGACATAAATACTTGTCTGTGTTGTAAAACACACATTTTTGAAAACAATGGGGAAAAAAAACTTTTATAACCTGCTTTTCTACTTCTCATCTATGTTGTGGATCAAGTGACATATAGAAATTTACTTCTGCACAAAGTGAGCCCATTGATTGAAGAACACTCGATTTCTAAAATAATTCTTCAGCAAGAGTAAAGAGGGAATACTGAGCATTCTTTAAAACATTCAGTATTTTCTCTTTTTCCAGAGTGAACTTACACTTAGCTGGCTTTTTTGCAACATCTAAAGAGCAAATAGAATTAAAAAAAAAAAATAAATTGGAAGATATTTTATAAAGTGATGAGATGTTTGTTTGTAAGTCTTTGCTGCTCTCTAGATTACTTGTTAATACTGAAATATTAGATGAAAAACCATCTCTCAAACAGTTTTTTTTTTCTGAGCTGCATAATGCAACGTAACAGTTGCTATTTATATAATGCATATTCTTCCTTCCCTGTTAGCTATACTTTGAAAGAATTATTATTTCTATAGCCCTGCACATTCAGAGAATAAAAACCTCCAAAGTTTGACATCTTTAAATAAGCAACCAAATGTTATAAAGAACAAACCTCACTTACAGTTAGGAAACAATATTTACATTTAAGGTTGAAAAGCCAGGATGTAGGAAAATTTTGCTAATTTGGAAGGTGACCTTTAAGTGCACCAAAACCAAATAATTTGTAAGCTATGGCACAGGGCACATTCCTGCAAAATTTGTGTGAATACTGCTTTAGTGGTTCTTGAAAGACAAACAAAGAGACCTGGAATGAAATCTTTATCCCTCTCCCAAATAAGATTGAAGCTAACAAAGGCATACAGCAGTGCTCTTTCAAGCTTGCCATTAAAACGAAGGCTCTGCAGCACAGCTAATGAGATGGCTCAGAGTAGAAAACAATCTGTTTTTAAGAATGTTTAGATCAAAAGTAATTTCTAATCTATGAAATAAAGTCGCTTTTCAATACCTTTCTTTCACTAGTAAAGCTTTTTATGTTTGCACTATTTACTTCAATCAGATGTTTTCAATTTTACTTTTTTCTTCCTGAAAATACTTTCTAGGGTTAGTCGGTAGTGAGCAACAGCATTACTCTTTTTCTCTCTTCCCTATTCACCCACCCCCACACGTTAAGAAAAGGAGAAAAGAAGAGGGGGGAGGAAGAAAGAAACATCTTTTCTTAAATTATTTGCAAGCATCTGTGCTTTAAGCTACTTTTTATGAACACTCCTTAGTAATGACTCAAGGTAAAAAAGCAGAAAAGCATCCAATGTTAGGAAATTGCAATCCAATACCATGTAATTTAAACCTGCCATTGCCTCTCCTGTACTAAATGACATACAGATGGGTAGCTCTGTTCCCTCTACTTTTGGAACACAATTGGTCTTTTTATGAGTGTATATACATTACTAGCAAAAAATATTTTTGTCGGGTCTGTTTATTTCTAATTGTACCATATTTTAATTACTGTCATAATTAAGAGTGCTCTTTCCATGCTGTATTTTGTCAGCTAATTTTTGTAAACAATTTTCAAAGTTATTTGAATATTTGGCAATTTCTGTTACTACTTTGGGAGTTTTCATTCTCAAATGCAACCTTATTGTTATTTTTCTTTCCTGATGTGATGTGAATTTCTGCACATTACAAATGTGTTGTTTTTTTTTTACAGTAATCCTTATGTACCCCTTGGATTTTCTGTGTGAACCAAGCAAAACATGAGATTTTCAAAGGAGGATAATTTCAATAGCAACCCTAATTTTTACGACAAGATAATTGTTGAACCTTGTACAGCTTTGTACCATGAAGAAATTACTTGCTCCTCAGGGCTCCTATTTTAGTGCTTGAACAGTGAAAAAATACAATGATTAAAGTTATAAAGTAAAAGGAGAAGGATGCAACTAGAAGTTAAATCAACCAAATTCTAAAGATTTAGAATTGTTTTTCAGCTACTTTAAAGGGTAATTAAGTTGTTGGATGTTGTGGCTGAACATCATATGCCCATTACCATAAGTTGCCAATATAGATGTCTTGTAAAGAACATTTCAGCTGAAGTTTTTTGTTTGGTTGTTTTGTTTTTTTCTTTTGCAGATTTTTTTTTTAAAGGTTGGGAAAATGTTACTTTCTTGTGAATGATTGTGTGCACAACAGTTTATTGTATAACACACCAAAGGGCTTTGGCTGTATGCAAAACATTGTCACTGCTCCAGTGGAATCACCTGGCTCTCAAGCAAAATTCTTATTTAAACTTGGATTTGAAGAAATAATCAGCTGCAGCTCAGCTGAGCCATTCTTCGTGCATTAGGGACCAGTCTGGTCATTGACAAGTGAATGCAGAAGCTATGCTGTGGCCGTCTGCCAAAGCAATTATTCAGGATTTAAGCTAAAAAGGCTCCTTCTCCCATATCCTCTCCCTTTGCAGGGTCATGTAGGGATAAAAAGGACTGTAAGGTGGTCTTTTCCCAGGAGGAGCTGAGGAAGCGGCTGACACCCTTGCAGTACCATGTCACTCAGGAGAAGGGAACTGAAAGGTAAGGCAGGACGAAGGAAATGCAGTCCTTGAAACACAGGCGTCTTTAATTTCTCCCCCTCCTCTTCCTGATGCTTCCTTACCTTCCCCACCAAGTTTTGTTTTGATTTGGTTTGGATTTTTCCTCAGGATTTCTGCACTTGTTTACTAACCCCTACAAATTAACACCACTGCAAAGACAAGCATCTGCAGCACAGGGGCTGAGGCCAGGGGTCTTGTGTGACTTTTTCTTTTAATGAACACTGCATGTCTTATAAAGTCAATGGGCTCATGTTTAGAGTCTGTTTTTAGTTTACTACGAAATGCGTGGAAGTAATAGCAGTTTAGGTACACTTTTTTGGAAGACATCGGAGGGAAATGGCCCCGTGCCAGGAGGCTGGAGTTTTGAAGGTGGCCATTGTAAGTATAGACGTTTTGGCTGCAGAAAGAAGGTAGCATAATTTAGTTCTTTTCCACCCCGCTCCAATTTCTTTTTGAAGCACATGTGGAGAAGGTATTTATTGGCTCATTTGTGGTTGGAATGTCAAAAATTTTCAATAACTGCCCTCACATGGCTTTAGTCGCTGGAAGCCAGCCCTGAATCCTGGAGGGAAAAAAAAGAAAAGGACTCACTTCCAAGACAGTTTTTAGTGAGTAAAGTCTCTCTCTCAGCTGATTCCAGCATGAAGGTAACTTGCCAAGGCCTAGCCATTTTTTGTTGTCCAATTTATACCACTGAGCTTGGCATAAGGCCCTGGCTTTACCTCTGCTCCAAACATATTAATGATGTAACTGCTTGTTTTCAGTCATGACCTGAAAGGGCTGCACATGGGGTCCCGGATGAATTGGCAGCACTCCTCCTGACAGTGCGTACCGGTGGCTGAATGTGCTGAGGGAGGAGGGTCCCCCTCTCTGCCCCAGTCCCCTTCATCCCCTTGCAGTCCTGGAGGGGCAGGGGGACATTGGCCTCTGCCGGGAGGCCTGCCTTGCCCCCTGGCCCTCCTCCTTGTGTACGAGACCAACAACGTGATTTAATGCACACAAACTATCGGAGATTAGGTCATTCTTAAAAATCCTGTTTATAAAAAAAAATTGGACCTCATAAAAAGGGTGAAAGGATAATAAAAACAAGCTGCCGAGCACATAGGCTTTTTGTTGGGCTAGTGCAGCTGATTCGTATTAGATGAATGACCTCCTAGCCTTTTAGATTGTTAACTTAGAAAAATATTCCCTTAAAGCTGTAATATTGCTTTTCAACTAAAAATATAAGGCACACACAGCTTGAAATCATGGACCAATTATTTCATTTTCAGCTGCAATGCCTCTGTGGCCCTGGCAGCCCATGGCGGCCTGACCCAGTGGCAGGTGTCCACGTGCCTCTCACCTCTGCCTGGACGGCAGGGCTGCCACTGCCACCCTTCCTCACAACAGGCCTTGAGAAGTGCTGTGGGTTGAGCTACACGTCACACAATCCATCTTCACAAAAACTTGTGTTTCACTAGCCAAATTGGGGAAGATTCCAGTTTTTCCCTTTTTGTTGTTATCATGGTTGTTCTGTCCTTTGAACTGTGGGATGATTCGCTTCCTCTTGCACTAAATATAACACCTGAGGAACACTAACATTCCCATTTTCCTGTGCCTGCTTTATTTGCTGCTTTTAATAAAAAGCAATTGCCAGCTTTTAAATTGTGGGTCTTTTTTCTGTAACATTTTTCTGAAGTCTTAGCTAATTAAAAAATTTTAAAACCCCCAAATTCCATTATTAATTTTTAAAATGTAGTGTTGTTGTTTTCCCAGTGCCTTTGAGGGGGAGTACACACATCATAAAGCTCAAGGAATATACAAATGTGTTGTTTGTGGGACTCCTTTATTCAAGTGAGTATGCTAAATAAAGTTTTCAGATTTCTGTCTCTTAGTTTGTGTATTATGTTCCCCTGTAATCTTGTGTATATTCCAGAACTTACATAATCACATAAGATCATTTAAGTAATTTAAATTGACAAGGAATACATGAGAAGCAATGTAAATAACAATACTATAGTAAGTAAGAAAGATAGTAAGACAATATTCTGGTAAAATAGGTAATTGACTATAAAAAGCAGTGATTATTTTTTCCCCCTCTTCTTCTTGTACAGTCATGCCAAGTAATTGTAACACAGTCTTTCACTGCACTGATAGATATGAGTTTTGGCTCCTACTATTACTCACAGGAAGCTTTAAGCTCTGGATCCCAGGCAGTGATGCTGTATTAGTGCTACAGCATTGTATCAGGTAATGGAGAAAAAAGTAGATGCTTTTTTAGAATTCAAGCAGTTACAAAAACAAAACCCAGGAAAATCGCATTACCTATTGAATTTTCATGCATCCCAATTAGCATTCATGGAGTGCTGGGTTAGGAACTGAGGCAAGGATTAAGAAATAACTTTGATGTCTTCCATGAAAAATACTTTCTAGAAGTACTGTGGGAATTACGGCCATAAATTTGGTGCTAGAAGCAGTGCCGATTGAATTATCTCAATCACTGCATTGTTCTGCATTAATTCAATTGTTGTTTATCTGTTTTTTCTTATTTCTTTCTGCTTGTGTTCATTCTGATGAAGAACATCAGGTTTTTTGCTTGGTTTTTTCCCTCAGTTCACACTGACTCAGCCTTCTCAGTAGAAGAGATACCTTTACAGCAACATGAAGCAGGATGATCAGGATAGTGCTAATGACAGAAAAAATGGGTCAGTAATAGGTTACAAAGGAAAATAAAATTGATGTAGCTCCGGAATCACCAGATGTGGCAGTGATAGTTGTTCTCAAGAGGCTGTCTGTAATGATGAAAGAAGCACTTCATCTCTGTTGTGTTTGATTCCTCCTTCCTTATGTTAGGGGGATTACCTGCAGAAACTTCAGTAAAACTGTGAATCTTTTGAGTTGGAAAACTGGTTGTTAACAACTCAGCCAAAGCAATATTCTCATGTCATATGTTACTGTGGTGCTTCGCTTGAGGGTACCAAGTGGCAATCTGAAGTCTCCATTAGCTGGATTTCTGCTCTGCCATGTAGACATTCCTCTGCTTTCTATTGCTAAATCTTTATGGGGGAAATCCCGGCTCTGTTGAATTCAATTAAGATTTGGCAGACTAATACAATGGAACCAGGATATCACCTGCCTTCAAGACTGGCTTCCTTTCTGTCATCTGCTGGAGAAAGAGTAGGGTTTTTTGTGGTGTGAGATTTGTACAGTAGTAGTTCACATAAGTGAATGTGAGCTAGTTTCCAGTTGCTTTCACAATCCACTTAATATGGGACAAAACTGCATATGAGACTTACCTCTGATTATCTCAAGTGCACTGTATGCTTTGGTGAGGTCTTGACTATTATGAGTTAATCAGTTGGATTTCTTTATGTGAAATGAGCTATATGGAAATGTCCTCATTTTCAGATTCACTTTGAGACTCCCTATGGATTTTATGGAGGAGAGGGAAAGAGGGAAGTTGTTTTCTGTAATTAATAAATCCCAGGCCAGTGGGCAACTGAAAAAAACACCTTGCTGATGGTGTCCCAAGGCTGGACTGGCCTTAGCTCTGGTCTCCCTAAAGTCTTTGTGTCAATTTTTGTGAGCTCTTACCACCTCTGGTCTACATCAAATTCAGCCAGTTGTTCTGAAGTGGCTGGCAAGGGTGGTAACAAATGAAGGGGCTGATAGGGTCCATCTTCTTTTGTTTGCTGACTAAAATATCAGTAGATAATGCCTTACACAACTCAGGAAGATGCATTCCTTTATCTTGGTGACTGCTTCAGCCCAGACAGCTAAAAAAGTGAGAAGGAAACATAAGAGAATGCAAAATGTATGCTATTTACTGACTTTTTCCCACAGAGTGTAAATCACCAAAGTATTTCCTTGGCAGTAAGGTAGTAGTACAATACAAAGAAAGGCAAGTTGGTTATGTGGGGTTTTGTTAGTTTTTTTTAAATTTCCAGATAGTAATCTGAAACTTGCATTTCCATTTGTTTCTCATTGGGTGTCCATTAATTTTTTTCCTTTGTGTCGTTGTAATCTGTAAATATATATATTTGGACTATGGACCTGTCAGTTTAAATGGGAAAGAGACTGGAGCTTCAGCAGTAATATTAACAAACTTCAACTTTTAACATTTCTGATTTACGTTGTTTCATTACCATGTGACACACAGGGTCAGTGAACACATGAATTTTGCACTCCAGATGAAAGACCTGGGTTTTGGTACGTCTTTAAAACAGAAATCTGTCTCTATCACAGGAAAGATAAAAGAAACAATTACGAATTTAACATCTCTTCATCTACCTACTTGTACTAGTGTTATGAGAAACCTCCCAAGCTTTATGGAGAACATGCTTTAACTTTTTCCACAATCAAAGGTTCCTCACACATAAAATCCATAATCATGTCATTGAATCTAATTATTCCATCCCTGAACTTTCACACCAGACAGTCTCCTACATCCCAGTACAGCTGCCTAAAGAAAGCAATAAATGAAAGAGACAATAAACTAATCTCAAGGACCTCCTTTTCCTGCAAGCCAGCCCTTACGTGGTTTTGTGTTACATTTACTCCAATCTAGCTGCAGGTTTAAGCTAAAAGAAGCAGCCCTGCTCCCCCCACCATTCTCTAGGGTGCTTTTTCATAGCTTCTCCTTCACTGGACCTCACGTGGTGTGGCTGGAGCATGTCTCGATGCAGCACATTGATCTGATGAAAGCCAATCAGCCAAAGAAAAACCCTCATGCTTATCAACTATACCTGCTCGTGTTAGGTTTTTGTGAGCCATGTTTATCATGGCTGGACAGCCTCTGTGGCGAGGTTTTCTGTTTCTGTATCAGTTCACAGAGTGCCACCTGTGCCACTCAAATCCTTAGTGTGTTTTTCAGGGGCCAAGTCTATTTGCAAGGTTGCACCTACATTATATTTTGAAGGCATTTGCTTGTACGCTATGCAAAAATACCATTCTGTCTGCAGCCATGGCAAGAGGAGGCTAGAACAGACCTGAGTGAAATCCACAACTCACACTGGTGCCATAGTAGAGGAGCCATTCCTTATATAATAAACCTCGATCGTGTCCTTTACCATATGCAGAACTGTGAGAGAAAGGTGTGGTATAGGTGGGAACTGGGAAGCCGGGGAGAATGATTTCCTTTTAAAAAAAGAAATATTCTTGTTGTCAGTTTCCAATTGTTAGGGCCAAGGAATGAACTGCCAAGGCTTTATAAATCACCCACTGCTGCCTTTATTGCTTCCTGCAAGGAATTCTTGGTAATGCTGTTGGCTCTTCTGAACATGTGCTAGGAGAAATAGTAACACCCTTATTCATGTAAAGTTTTCATTTGATTTTTGCTGAACAGTGTCAGGTCCTCTCAACATCTCTCAGACATCCAAAAGAAAATCATGGCAAAAGCAAAGTGTGGCTAGGCAATACTGGAGTGCCATTAGGATTGTACCACTCTTGTCTTCACAACAAGGGAGGATTTCAGTCACCAGGCTAGATCTATGCAAGGAATTTCCTTTCCCCAGTTCTGAGTGCTTAATTAATGATGTTTAGGCTTTCTTAAGTTGTCTTTATATGCTTTGAGCAGGCTGAATAACAATTCAGTACTGGCTATCTGTCTGGGAGAGCCATGTGAAGTAACTGCTGTAGCATCTCTAATAAGATCTAATAGGACTACTTGAGAAACTTCATCCGCTCTGACTGACTCTTCGTTTTCTCACAGAACTTGTAATTTTGTGTGTCGAAACCAACTGCTTCTGTTTAATAAAATTTGTTTGAGTAAGTTAGCTCTTGTCAGTGTAGGAATCGGTCAGCAGGCAGTAATACCAAACAGTTCTCATCCAAACTCAGATTTTTAATAGATCTTATGTAACTCCAAGACGCTTGAGAATCTTAAAGCTTACAAGAACTTCAGCAAGTTTTTTGTCCCCTAGAAAAGTCTAATGGAGTTAAAAATCAGTAAAGTTGTTATCATTGAGCATTGGTATCCTTTTGCTTAACCAGTTTTTGACTGAAACCGGCCTGTTTCAAGTCTGCTATGTCACTCCTGGATGACAAATTGTCATGCACGCCTAATCACCTCACCAAAAATGAACGTAGGGGAGTGCTCATCTTCCTCAAAACCATCTAGAATCTGGAGGTTTAATCCACCTCTGAGGATGACTGTCAATATGGATGTCCTATTTACTGCAGTCCCTGCAGTAAAGTTGCTTTGTGAGTACAGCCCATGGTGTCTTCCACATTTGAAAGTACCTGAATGCTGAATCCAGATCTAATCCTACCTGAATGCTGAAAATGTGCTAAGCTGTGTACACCTTTTCACAGCTGTAGTATGTGGCCGTCACTGGAGCTTGACCTCATGAATAGTAATTTCTGTGGTGATTTGGAGCAGGACTTCGTCTTCCTGGTCCTCAAGAGCCCCTTGGAGCAAGAATGGCACAATGCTGCCCGTGGGTGGAGCTGCTGGATGGATCCTGGGAGAAGGCTCTGCTCATTGGACGCAAATCTGGCATAGAGGAGCTGCAGTCATTATAGCAAATGATTCTGCACTCCTAATCATCTCATGGGTGGATTTTAATATCCTCTAAATGGCAGCTTCTTGGCTGGTGCTGAGCATTCATTTCACTACCCTCATATAAGCAATGAAGTCTGGAAAGATTTTTATGTTAAGCATTAGGAGAGTAAGAGCAAGTTTGGAAAACAAAAAAACACTTCATCTCATTTTTTTTGCTCCACAAGCCACCTGGTCTTGTTTTTTCAGTAGATTAGCTCTGTTGTACTAAGCTGGTTACCGCCCACAAATGCAGTAAGGCACTGCCTGAATTCCTGCAGGCCAGGGTCACTGGCTGCACAAGGAGCAGGTCAGATGAGACTGCCACCTACAAGCCAATACAAGCAGCAAACCTGAGATTTCCTTGTGCTCGTGTTCTCCCGGTAATAACATCTCCAGCAGCAAAAACAAGTACAGAAATATGGAGAATCCCATAGTTTGCTAAACAGAGAACATTTCTACAAGTATCCTTTCCAAAAGGCAAATAAATATTGATGTAGATTTCCTAGGAGAAAAGCATTAGGATGCAAAAATGAAGGAAAAGGGGACTTCAAATTTAACTTCTTAAATATTTCAAGATCTTACTGAGACAAGCCTGTGCAATTGTTTTGATTTACTTATTGCTGAGCACAGCTGAACTTCAAATCCTTGTTGAAGGTACTTAGAAATAAGAGGAAGTAAATGCAAAGATTTCCATAATCCTATAGATACAGATACATAACTGCCACTGATTTTAGTAAGAATTTAATTGATATTTTTCCTGTAAAATTTCAGTGGATTCTTTCTAAACTTTTAAATCGGATACATAATTTCCTTTGTTTGAAAATCAGAGTCCTTTATATTGACTGTTCATCAGTTGCCCTGATTGGAAGAACTAATTTTCAGCTAGTCTTAGCCTTCTTCATGCTTTACTGTGTGTGTGTTTGTATACCTGCAGTAAAATTCAGGCAGGGAGGGTTGTTATGGATTATGACTTTAGAAGCCGTAGATTTCTATATTTATCTGTTTATAACTCTCATGTTAAACTCTGGACAGAACTTACCCAGAGACTGCTCATTGATTAACATGTTGTTAAAAGCTCTTTTTGAATTTGGCTTTTCATCCGTGTGCAGAACAGAAATTGTCACAGCATCCATCAACAGTCTTTTTTCTGTAGTCCAGGAAAGCAAGATTAAAAATACATCTTTAACCAGGCTTCTTAAGGAAATAAGGCTTAGAGCATCATACTGTTTGCATGTCAGTTCTTTCCTAATAATAAAACTGCATCATTTAATCTACTTGCCAATCTCAGCCAAATTTGGCAGGGGAGAAGCTATTAAACCTCAAAGATATTAAGTTCTTAAAATGCTCATGAAATCAGGAAGAGGGGTCACATTCAAACCCTCTCTGAGGGGAGACATGAACAAGAGTTCAACTATATTATTAGATTACACCATATAATATTATTGTAAATAATATAGATGTTATTGTATTATAACAGAGAATCCACATGAGGGTGGAAGAGAGAGAGGCATTATGAATATCCAGCTCTGGGAAGTACCTGTGAGTAGTTTTGCCACCTTAGACACCACAGGTTCTATTCTCTGGCCACAATGCAGCTGCAAGCCCAGCTTTGCTCCTTCTGCTGCCCAAGGAACTACTTGATTCATAATGCTCAGGGGCTTCTCAAATGCCTTGATGATGCAGGGCTCATAAATTTCTAGATAGTTGCACCAGGCATTAGTTTTTACAGTGGAATACTGCTCTATTTTTATGTCTGGAATCTTGCCCTGGTATTTAGAGCTTGGGTTCATGAGGAAGATCAGTGTCTGCTTCTAAGTAATTTTTTGTATTTTCAGAAGGGCTGTGTCCATACCTGAAAATAAAGTGGACAAGAACCTCTTCTCTGGCCCTAAGGGCAAGTGACAAGACCTGGCTTGTATTTGTTAGTCTAAATTCCTCTCCTCTGAAACAGTGACCTGGTCCATCCTGCCTGTAGGGAATGGTCCCTGGCCTAAGCCTCCCCTGCAGCTTGCCCAGGTCTTGTCTAGGAGAGAGTGCTAGTTTGCATGAACATGATACAGGCCAACACAGTGTCCAGGGAGAGAGGATGCTCATGACTGAGCATTTCTGCCCTGGCCTTTTTCAGCTTGCTAGCAATGCTGTAGCCAAGAATGCTGATACTCCAGCTGGGTATTTTCTGTACTACTGGGGGCAAGTGGGAAAGAGAGAGGAATAGTTTTATTCTGCGCAGACACCTGGTGCAGGACATTGGTTGGCTTGGGTTGCATCAGAAGCCTGCTAGATCCTTGTCTCTTCAGCAAATTGCCCATGGCAACATGGAATTAAGTTCTTTGAAAATGAAGATGTGCCAAAGCTGCACGTATCATCTTTACAACTGCAACAGATCTTTAGTCAATTGGAAGTCCTTTTCAGAGGGAAGTAGTATTTTGAATGTCTGCCCCACCAGTGTTAAGTTTAGCATACTTGAAGCAAAACCTTGCAAAGGAACAACCTGGTATAAAGTGCCAATGCAAAGGTAAGAAAGCAAAGAGGAGCCAATGACTCCTTTGATGTAAAAACAAAAGGATTAGAACTGCAGAGGCTTCATCAGGTGCTTTCTGAGAGAGCTGTGGAGCTTTCAAATATTGTTGCTAGTGTTGGGCTTCAACAAAATCTGAGTAAGCCTGATAAAGACTTCATTCATCAAAAAGGGTTGTCCTTAGCAAAATCTTTCTAGTAGCTCACTGTTTCCTTGCATATTGTGCATAATGTGTGTTGGTAGATTTGTACTGCCATTTGTATTGCCATGTGCTGTGTGTATTTCAGCTATATCACAGCTGGAAATGGAAAGCACTTTATCCTCTTGCTCTCCTAATGCATATAGACTCCTTTCCATTTATGAATGATTCCTTGACTTTCAGAGTACCCCTGTGGGGCATAAGTAGAGAAAATACACACTCTGTTTTTCTGGGTTTTTTTCCCCCTCTTGGTGTGATAAATGATAAAAGGCAGTTTGTGAAGTCAGTGCCTGGCTCTGTAAGGTGCATCTGGTTTTGTAGGATGCTTAGGTTTGATATCAGAGTATGTGCAATGATAGCAAACAACGTACAGAGAAATTTTTCCTTCTAGTTAAAGTAGTTTGAAAAGTATCAAGGAGAATTAATATTTTTGCGTGTTGCAGAACATCCCTTTGGAACATACTTTCAGCATTTAATTTTATACTATTTACTGGCCATTTTTATTTCCATATTTTTAATACCTAGTGCAACTAGTTTCTGACACCTTTGTTTAGAATACTGTCAAGAAAAAGATATGAATACTGGAAGCTGTAGGGGAAAAATGTTGGTTCCATTGAAATTAGTAGAAGCTTTATCATTCCTTCAAGTAGTCAAGATGACTTTATGTTCTTGCGAGTGCTTGCCTCACATCTACTAGTTGTTGCTTTTTTGCAATGCCAAAGATACTTCATTATTTTCCTCCCTTTTTTCCGTGCCCCTCTAAGATCTCTAACAATTTCTGTAATACTGTGTCCTAAATTTTGCATTGTTTTCCCAAGGTAACATGGTGACCATAATGTAGGTGACCCTTCTCTCGATGACTTCTAGCGCTACCTCCCATGCTGTTTTCTTTCATAGCTATTCTGCTGTTGCCAAAGTTCTATTAATTGTGACCCTTCTCCCTACATACTCTCTGCCATCTTGGCCCCTGGGCCAATTTGTTGATGCTTCAAGTTGCCATGCATACGTTCATGCCAAACCATGCAGGCTGAGAACCAGGGTCTTTGACAACTAATATCACGTATCTAGAATTTAGGCAGCAAGAAGTTGATTGTGCAGAAAGACAGGCTCTGAGGGTAAGATTCGTACCATTGTCTCTGACTATGTAGGTAGTGAGGTGTTGCTGATACAGTGATGAGCAGGAGAGAACAGTCTAGACAGATACACTGCAACTTGAATATTGGAAATAAAATACTGAGTAAGCGGCTTTGCCTGGAATTCAGTGAAACTCCCCCCGGTCACCAGCATGCACCTTTCAGAGATGCATGGGGGGACTTTATCCTGCTGGGCATTAATACCAGTTGAAATACACTGCCCAAGAGGAGCATGGGCTGGTGCCCTGGGCAGTTATTGGTGGTGGCATTGGTGAAGGCATCTCAGCAACGTACTTCCTTTGTTCAGTGCTTTTGGTGATACTTTATAAATACCCATTAGGAAGATAAATTGTGGGTTTTTTTCCCTTCCATCTTTCACCACCTGAGAGTTCTATTTAAGACATAAAAGATGGTGAGCACTGGGGGAAGATGGAGAGTGAGCAGGAAGGGAGAAGGGAGTTGTTTCCTTTCTGACAGCTTTCACTGTAACTGATAGTGTGAACATGTTCTTTTTTTGTATCATGAATGATTTGGTATTTGTTTGCTGTAGCACAGATCTTTGGTACAGGATTACAATGCCAATTATATAAAATACATAGAGCACATGTAAACTCCATCTACACGTACCTGCACATACAAGCTTATAAAATAAAAGAAGAAAACAAATCTGCAATTAGTTCTTGAGCTTTAGTAATTTATTTTTTAAAAAAAGGCGGACTGTAACTTCCGAAAATAAATCCCCTCCCTGATGCAACGTAAAAGGATCCAACGAAGTACTTCCTCCTTAGAATTTCTGGAGAAACGCATTTTGCTGCCAATGTAACATCCTTTAACAGGTCTCCTGCTGGTCAGACCTTGTGTCCTGCTGTGACAACTATGACCATGTGTACAACTGATTGTTAGTGGGCAATATAAATCTGATTGGAACATGCTCGTTAATTGGTTTGAGAGCTCGATACAGACAATGCTGTCTTATAGCAGATTGTGTAGATAGGCCTAGTCATAGGGTTAATTCTGCTTGACAGCACATCAGCAGCATCTTGAGAGTAATTACTCAACTTAAGTTTTCCCACAGTTGAATTCAGATCTTCAAAGGCTTCTACATTTACAAGTATTATTAACCTATATCTGAAACATGATGTTCCCACAAGGGCTAATTTTTTCTTCCATTTATTAAATATACAGGTTATAGGGTTCATTTGCTAAGTGCTAAGCCCTTAGAAGAAAACAGTACTATTAGAGAGAGAAAAATCTGCAGTGCACGACCAAAGCTAATGGTGCATAATGCACACATCATTGTCTTTTTGCGAAGACTTTAAAACAAGTTAAAATGTAGGTCTGGCTCCCTTCCTCTCTCCCTTTCTCCCACCCCCTGCTTTCCACTTTTAAAAAAATCAAACCACTTATTTCTATGTGCAGAGTGAGTAAATTGAAGACACACACAAACAAAACCCTCCTAGGATGTTGTACAATTAAGTACAGATCATTGGATACAATACATATGACATTAATGAAATGGTATCTGCTTCAAAAATAGATTGGAAACATTCATGAATAAATTAAATACTCTTAATGACTTTTCAAAAATGAAAATGAATGAAAACAGTATTTATTTAATAGGAACAACTGTGCTCCAGGATTCACAGCATATAATTTATTCCTGGTTTAAATTTATCTTCTATTTTCTGCATTAATTTTGTGATTTGTCTTTTAAAATACCTTCTTTGTATCTCTACATGTTAAAAAACCCCAAAATGTTAAAGAGAATAGTTATTCTTTGGGTCCAAATGCCCTTAAATGCATTAAATATTAATGTACGGAGGTAGAGTCTTGTTAAAGACAGTATTTGCTGGGGAATCAGTCTGACAAATGGCTTTTATGGCATAAAGCAGTTCTTATAACTTACAATCTTTTTATTTTCTTTTGCAGGTCAGAAACAAAGTTTGACTCCAATTCAGGTATGTTTAGATTTACAGTGTTTTGCTGAATGTACACTATTCAGGTTAATCTCAAAAGAGTAGTTTATCAGTTCAAGTTCATTTTAGTTTTAAACAAACTGGGGTAGGTCAGTCTTAAAAAAGGATCTTCATTTCTCACCTTCTGAAAACAGCATTATTACTGCGAAACATTTGGTTTCATTCCTTTCATTAGTTCCTGTCTCTTTACATTTTCCCAAAAGATGATCAGGAAGATGTATCTTGTCACAGGCTTTAATTGTTCCAGAAAAATTATGGTAAAAATAAATAATAATACAGACTAAACCAAATGGAGGATTGAAGTGGAGTTTGAGAATGATCACTGCTTTAAAGGAGAATGTTTTTCTTCCTGGTGGACAAAGACATTTCATGGGAATTTGAAGTCAGTGCAGCCTATCTGTCAGGAAACAGATGATTTGTCATCAAATTTTCGTGACAGATGCATGTACACAACGCATGCCAGACCAGTCTGTAGAGCTCGCTTTAGGAGGTTTACCAAAAAGCAGTCTCTCTCAAGTTGTCTTCTTAAAGAATTTTAATGTGCTGTAGGGACTGGGAGGGAAGTGAAGGTCAGTATAACAGGTTAATGTGTTTCTAAGAAGACAAAAAACACAGGACAGCGAACGGGAACAGTTGGGGAAAAAACAGAGATCCTAATAGCAGACTGTTATTTATTCAGTTAACTAATCCTGGGTGTTCCTTAAAGTTAAACAATAGTAAATTAAGAACGGGCTGTTGCCCTGGAACTAGCTGAAATGTCCATTGCCTGAAAAGGTCATTCAAAACCAATTTTGTTGCTGAGATGAAAAAAACTAGTTTAAACAGAAAACGTAATACTACTATGGCAATTTTGTATTTAGGTCAATGTTTTCTTCTATATGGTTTGCTTAATGCAGTGATGGTAATTGCTTAAAATTATACAGCTTTTACAATATATTAATAAGAGAATTTATGAAATAGCATGTTTCCTTTTATTGCAGTTACAGCATGATTTGATTTTGAAATGTGAGGTATTATGTTGCTTTTTCTTTCCACTTTAGATTTTATCTTTTGAACTGTCTAGGAGTGAAATCTACAGCAGGAAGCATTTATACAGCCAATTCCTAAGTCTTGTATATTTGAGTCATCTTGCTTCTATTATGATTTTAGTCTGTGAGTTAGAAGTTACTTGCTTTAAATATTGTTTCAATGAACTCTGTGCTTAGATTGTTTCTTGGATCTTGACAAAATGGTTTTATATGGAGGGATAGTTTCACACGTTGTCTGACATCAGCTCCTTTCTTTTAATAAAGTCACCAAAACTATGGTGTGGAGCAGTACATCAAACGTCTCGCTTTTCTGTTAAAGGAAAAATGCTCTCCGCAGAACTTCGATTTGCTCAGTGGCTTAAGCTGCAAACAATTTTCTGACTTTTTTTTTTTTTTAACCAGCTCTCCTGTTATGTGCCCTACTCTGTGGACTGCTGTCTTTGCAGTGAAGGCAGGGTTATGGTCTTTCCCAAAAAGAACACAGTATCTATAAAAAGTTTGTCACCATCGCAGCTATGGTGAATGCCTGCTCAGTAGTTGTCACCAGGCCTCAGTGATTGGTCTCTGTAGGTTGAGCATGAGCTCTTCAATGTCTACTCTTAATCTGTGTGGGCTCCATAGGCTTACCTTCCTTGAGCTTGGGTCCATGTTCTGGGCACAGATTGTCCCTTACTTCTCACACAGAAGTATTCGAAACCCCAGTTGCCCAAAGACCATAGGTCAAGAGTTGCTCTCCCTGCCCTTCAAGGCACTCCTTAGGCATTATTCTTTACAAGATCAGAGCTCCGGCCTTGTCAACACCTGATGCAGATTTGTCTCCCCAGGAGCCTAGAGCAAACAGAAGTTGTTAAAGGACTTGAGGTAAAGACTGTTTATAGGAAACCACACAAAAAAATACATACATGTGAATCAGCAGTAAGAGAGTCAAAATCTTCTCTTCCTCCACTTTTTTGCTGCACCTAAATATTCTCTGGGTGCACACCAGACTTCTCTGCAGCAGGTGATTAACATTTTGCTGAGTGTCAGCATCAGCAGGTACCTTGAATGTCAACAGGAATTTTTAGCCTTGTGCTGTATTGCTCGCCTCTTCAAAGTGCTTTTGCATCAGGCATACAGTATGGGAAGGTCTGGGGCTGAGGAATTTCTTGGTCTTATTCCTTCTTTTTCTGCAGTCTCATCTTCTGCTTATAATCACTTAAGTCTTTGGTTGGAATAGTTTCAGGCTTTCCTGTCATGGAACCCTGGTCACCTCCTGAGGTTTTGAAGGCTTCTCACCTAGTGATCCATTGCGGATCACAAGCGTGTGTGGCTGGCCAGGCCAGGCTGGGCTTCTGGTCTCATTTTGTGCTTTGCCCCAAATGTTATGTGTGGAACTGAGAATTTCTGAGGTTTAATGCAGTCTTATCAGTGCTGCCTCTGAGTGTCTCATCCAAAGACAGATGTTAAAAGATAGTAGCAAAAACCAGATTAAGCACACCATAAAAATAGCATTTTAAGAAAGAAAAAAGAAATCAGAGGAAGTCCATAACCTCAAAGTGCAATTCATGGCCAAGGCTGAAAACAGTCTTTCTCTTTGTGAAACATATATCAGCCTTTCCTGTACAGGGATGGTGCTCAGTTCTTCCACCCAGAAGCTCTTCTTGATGGTCAGATAGTGAAAGCACTTTTGTTCCCAATAAGTGAGAGCAGAGGAGAAGTGGAGATACTGAGATCAAGTCAACATGTATCACCCGAGTAAAACATTGCTGGTTTTGTTTCTCCAGCAAACAGCTTGCCACCCAAACCCAGACAATAAGCCCAGACCTCCTGCTGCCTCTGAGTGAACAAGGAGGGTGTAGGAAGGGAGTGGAAGGATGCGTTGGTGATGGCAGAGAGGCATCCTCCTTAAAAAATGTAACCGGTGTGAGGGAGGGGGTGCAGTGCCCTGTGTAGCACAAGGTTCTGCCTAGCACAGCCCTTTGAAGTGCGTATATGTAGCATTGGTTTTAAAAGGGCTGCTGCCATTTGAAACCAATCACTCTATATTTATGCAACCTCGAGTTCCTTGGAGACACCTTAAGGTATTTTCATATCCCTCATTTTGTTATGAATTCCCCAGCCTGTGATTCCTGAGTAGACCAATGATCCTGCAAACTAGAACAAACATGCTTTGTTCTCATTTATCTCACATTACTCAAAACAGTTCAAGTGCTGAACGCGAGAATGAAGTAATTTTATTCTAGGATGAGTATTTTCTCCCAGGGAGCTGTTCTACAGCCTGTCACATGCTCTAAATTAACCCCAATGTTCATTCCAGTTAACTTGCAAGTCTAAATGTGCCCTTGTTAAGCATTTGTCGATGCTTATTGTACTTGTCTTTCCAGGAAATATTTGTGAAGCATTGCAGAATTAAAGTAAGTCTTTCTGAAGCAAATACAGCTTCTTTTCTGAAGCTGGAATACAGCTTTAAAAGTGCCCAGTAGGCTTGCTGTAGATGTAACCCTGGAAATGTTGTTCAACACTGAAATATTAGGCAAACATTGTCAAAATAAGATTAATTTCAACTTAAGCATTAACTTAAAAGGCAACTGTAAAATTCCTATAGTGATGATCAGGATTTATCATATAAATACCTATAACATCTGTAGGGGACACACATTCTTCATCTCATGACTAACAGTTCCATCTGAGAAACTTCTTTTCCTCTGCTGATTCTTTTAAAGTCTATAGCTGGCAGAATTTCTGTCAGAGAGACCATTGGGTTAGCTTCATGCTGTTAGAAGATCTTATGAAATGAAACAATTTTGCTTTCCTGTCATAACATGATGAATTTCACTTGTACTGAAAATAGGTTTTTTTTCTAAAAAAGTACTTGAGAGTGAAAAAGGTTGTAGGAAAAATACTTTTTTCCTCAAAATTTGTTAGGGAACAAAGTAAACCACAAAAACCACAGCTGACACAATTTTGTTCTAATCATTAGTATTTTGGTAGTGTCTAACATGCTTGTTGTGCTATGTATTTAGTTAGCAAATTTTAGAATTTAAGAATGCAAGAATTATATTGGAATAATCAGTTAATGAAAGATTCTTTTAGTTTAGAAGAAAATAAGTCTTCTTTATGCTTTTCTATAACAAGAAGAATTTGTAGATCTCAAAAGCTGTCACCGAACACTGCTAATCCCACTTTAGTAGCAGAAAAATAAGCATAGCAAATGCAAACAACTGTCTCAGCATGCCCACAGGTCACCAGAGAATGGTAATGGTGAGTTTCCTGCTGCCTACTGAGAGGGCTGAAGTTTTTTTGAGGCATCACCTGTGATATTTGGTGTATCCTGCATGTCACTGTGGAGGTGAGCTATGTGATATTCAGGTGATAGTGTTGGCAGTGAAATCATGAAGGGGAAGAAAGTTGAGTTTTATTCCGTGCTTTAAAAAAAGTGACAAATGCCCTGACAATACACTTTCTCTGTAGTGGAGTCTCTCTTTATGTATGTTACTCAGATGGTGGAATGGAGGAAGTCAGAGACCACAGGGTACAACAGAATGACAGTCATGGAAGCACCGTGCTCTAGGAATGCAGCTTTGCACTGGCAGAGAGAGAAGGGAGTGCCCAAGGGTGCACAGTGCCTTCAGCTGTGTTCATCATTTGCTGTGCCAGCTTCCCACTTCTCTCAAAAGAGAGATGCATCTCCAAAACCCGTTCTGTCTCCCTGCTTGATTGTAGTATGCCTCTGTACTGATTAAATGAATTGTAGAGATTGTCTGTGGGATTTTATATCACTGTTTGTGCCAATACTTTGGAAACATTGCAGTTAGTATCAGAAGTAAGCTATAATAGCTGCCCATACAGCTAGAGGCTGTCCTGACGGACAGCTGCACACAAACTTTTGTTGGGTCCCTGCTGCCCCAGCAGCCAAATACAAAGCAAGTCCAGGAGCCCCTGGCAGTTCCTGAAATTGCCTTCACCTGGCTTCTCTTGACTTGGTGTAAGCCAGTGACTTCGCAAGTTGTTTCTCCTCTCTGCACATCTGTTTTTCCACCAGATGAATGTATCCTTGTGTCTTCAGCACCACACAATGCTGCCACCCCTCTATCCCCATCAAAGCTCCCATCCTTTCCTTTCTCACTTCTAATATTTACTAGTACCATCCCCTTAATGTGGCCCCTATGATGTACTGACTTGCTAGGTTACAGGAGTCAGCATAGATGCTAGAGAACAGTTGAAGAAAATTATAAGGTTAGGGGTGGTCAGATGTTTTCCTCTCATAAATTCCTCTTGGCTGCACTTCCAGATGTTCAGCAATTGACTTTCCAAACTCTCACTATCAGCCCTGATTTCCCCTGTCCTGTCATCAGTCCCATTGTATGAAAGTCATCAGTACAACTACTAAGAGCACAAGAAGCTCTTCGCCTGAGTAAGAAAGAAATGAAAACCAAATGGCATCTTCTAAGTGAGCATCTCTTGCTGACACTTGCTACTAGGGAAACCCAAAAGAAACTTGACTTGCCTAAACCTTATGTCCCTGAAACATCAAGGCACTTAGTAATATCAACTGATTGACTGGATCATAGATCTAAGTACAAATTAACAAATCAATTCCTAAATTTTACTGGTGACAGCTTCTTCACCCAGGTTGTGATAGAGCAGTTCTTAATTTCTTCTTAGCAAGGCTGAGTAGTTTCAGGAAAAGGGAAGAAAAGAGACATTTGGTGTTTGTAACAAAATCATATTGACAAGTTCATCAGTCACCCTACAACCAGAGTATTTCATTAAAAAATGTAAAAGGGTTACTTGCAGAGTCTGTAACAGGGAAGAGTGGCAAAATTAAGAGAGATACCAAAGAGCTTTCTGGAAGACGCAAATGACTTCTTGTGGTTTAGGCCAGCTGGCAACAAAGAATTGACACATCCACTTGCTCACTCTTCCGCCCCACTGTGAGATGGGGAGGAGAAAATCCAGCTGAAAGCTTGTGGGTAGATACAAGGACAGGAAAAGCCCAATCACCAGTTATGGTAACGGGCAAAACAGACTTGACCCCTCCAACATGAGTTCCTTCCACAAGGTGCAGTCCCTCAGGAACAGACTGCTCCAGTGTGGGCTTCACACAGAGTCACAGCCTTCTTTGGGCACAGCCACCTCCCCTGGTGTGGGGTCCTCCATGGCTGCAGGTCCACATCTGCTCCACTGTGGTCCTTCATGGGCTGCAGGTCCAGAGGGCTGGAGCACCTGTCCCATAAAGGCAGGCTGAGAAAGTAGGGGTTGTTCAGCCTGGATAAGAGAAGACTCTGGGGAAACCCTATAGTGGCCTTCCAGTACCTGAAGGGGCCTACAGGAAAGCTGGAGAGGGGCTTTTTATAAGGGCTTGTAGTGATAGGAGGAAGGGTGCAATGTGTTTAAATTAGTCTTGCAATTAAAATATTTAACATAAATATATGTTTCATGTCATTAGACTATGCAAACTAGCCAAGTGGTAATTATTAATGACAGAAGGTTCAATAAACTTTAAAATAGTTCATGTTTTTGTTTTATTGAAATAATGCTGTAAATTTAGACCAGTAAGAAACCATACAGAAGATCTGTCAGCTTTTACTATTTCATATTTCAGTCTCTTATCAAACTGATTTTAGGTTTTGTAGTACTAAAAGTAAAGGGAAAAATGCAAGCTGCTTTTAATTAACTGGAATGTTCCGTGATTGCCATCAAAATCTTTGCAGTGTTGATCTGAATATGAAGCAAAGAACATTAATTTGTCTTTTGTTGGCTTAATTTAGTGGCAACCACAGCATTTAAGATGTAACAGTAGACAAATTAGTGTCATACTGCTACAACTGCCACTGTACAAGTGAACACTCATCTTCTTAGGGTTAAGACATAAGTCAAAATGCCAGTGAGGTCTAATGCTGCCACTTTAAGTCAGGCACAATTTGCACTAAGTTTTATGCAAGTAAGGACAGCACAATCCGGTCTTAAGCCAGACATCACTGAATTAAATTACAAGGGCTGAAAGTATTTCTGCAAGGAAAGAACTGCATCCGTGTGTGATCTTATCAGCAGTCTGAACAACCTTGTTGTCCATCATAGGCTGAATTACCATTCTCTGTTGTTGGGTATACCATTGTCATGCCCACACATCATTCTTTACAGAATAAGTGGTCCCAGCCTTTTCATCGGCCATGGTCCAGGTGTCTGAACAATCTTAGATTGCCCTTCTCCAAACACCATGCCTGTCAAGATCACAAAGTCCATATTCTCAGTGTCTGGTTGTTCTGAATAAACCCTGGAGCATCTAATTTAGGGCTAGTCTTTGCTCTTCTTTAGTATCGGTAGCAATGGAGGTGCTTTGATAGTTTGTGTAATATCCTCTTCAGGTTATTTCTCTGGGTAGCTTTCACACAATCCCTGTGTGTTTGTTGAGAAACAGTAGCATTTAATTTAGAGAGATATTTTACACATGCTGTTACCATATCAGGGGGAGTGGGATCATCTCGTCTAACTGTCTACCTTAACATAGCCTTTTGAGCTTCGTCCAGAGTCAGCTGGAGGAGAGAAACATCCTCAGAGGGGTTCATCCCTTCTGCTGGGGAAGTCTGGGGATGCACTGAATCACCTTTTTGAGTGCCCATGAACTGTAGAGTTAGGCATGTAACTTTGATGGTTAAAACTAGCAGAGATTATCTCCTTCTGGAATGGATGTGTACAGGGCTGGGGATGAGCAGGTGTGATCCCCAAGTCAATTTCACAGCTGCTGCTGTGGAAATGTAGTGGAAAAAGTTCATCAGTTTAAGAGGATGACTACCAATTATTCTCAAGTTCTTCTGCTGGGTGTCAGTAAACCACCTTTACACAGAGCTTGGGTGCAGCATATTTATGGGAATGATGAGTTTACCTGTGATTATTTTAGTTCCTTGTCTCCTTTTGTGTCTTTTCTTCTCTATTTCCCTTTCCTTTCCTTTCTTTTTCCTTTCCTTTCCTTTTTCCTTTCCTTTCCTTTCTCAAAAAAAACCCCAAATCTGCTTATATGTCTCCATTTATCATTACCCCAGAGAGTTGCAGCAATTTTAATCTCTTTCTCTTGAATTATGAAGAAGAATTGTCAGATGTTAAAAAGCTGACAAAATGTATTTGTTCATCTATTCACAGGCAGGAAGAGAAATATTTAACTGAAACACAGGTGACCTAAGGGTAACAAGAGTGAATCAGAAGTGTTGTATTAAATTTAGGTTCAGTCAGGACCCAAATAGTAAGCTGGTCTTTGACATGTTTCAGAAAGCATATGAAATTTTCCAAAAGCTCAGTTGGCATAGATTTTGCTGATTTTATGTTGCTATTATTGAGCTTTTAGAAAGTCGTAGTCTTTTTAGTCTGCGTTAACCATTCTCACCAAGTTAAGGACACTTGGCACAATAAATGCAGATGCAAAAGCTGAAAGTTTTTAAAACATTAAATTTTAGAAACAAGTGTTCTATTTCTGCCTCTTTTCAAAGAGGTGTTAATGAGAACAGAATTTCACTGTTCATATTCTCATTTTAAAAGGGCTTACCCATATGAGATCTTGTGTTTGAAAGGCTCATATACTCACTTCCAGTGGAGGTGATAGTCTCCACTTGAGTCAGTGATTTTTTTTGCTCTGCCACACAGTCTATGTTTAAGCAATTTAAACAGAGTCCCAGGGATATGCATTCGCAGAGGGGTGAGATTGTGGAATGCTGAAACCTATGCTTGCAGCTGCTTTTACTTTGGTTCCAGGCATCACAGTGTAGACCATACAAGAAGTATGTTGCTCTCCTAAAAAAACAGAGAAATGTACATAGCAGAACTGTAATCTTAACTCCCTTACTCTAGTCTCTGTAAAAGTAATTTCTTCAATGATACGCTAACGTAAGTTTTCATGTTCCCCTTCGTTTTCTCATACAAGGAAGATCTGTGCCCAAAGGACCTACTCCTGGCCAAGACATGTAACAGATTGGGGAGACTCCCCAGTGGTTCATGCCCCATCCTGGGCCCCTGTTTCTGTGGAGGAGGGAGTGAGTACTTGGCCACCATTCCACCTCCTGTGAAGACTATGCACAAGTCCAAGTTTGAGACCCATGTCATCACTCACTTAGGGTGCCTGATAGTAGGGCACCCAGAATGGAAAGGCAACTTCACTGTGTCTGGGTGGGAGTGAGGACACAGACCTTTATCTAAATGCCCTTGGCCTTCAGGTGATCTGATCTTCCTTCATCAAATCAAGAAAGATGGGGGACCATACAGAGACCGTCCATCCCTCCTCCCTCTGCCCTTCTTCTCACAGTAAAGAGGGTTATTGAGAGACTTCAGAAGCTGAAACTCATGAGATTTCCACTGACGTTTTGCCCTGAGAATGTTTTTACTTATCCACAAATGATCGAGCTTTAATGAGTTTCTCATAATTTGTACAAGCAGTAACAGTATATTTCGTTTGTTCCTCTGCCAATAATTATTGCATATTTTTTTAAACTGTATTGGCCAGTGCCAGGCTTAAACTTTGCACAGATGGAGGCAGACAATAACATTAAAATACCTAAGTAATCAAATGTATTACAGCCTGCAGTTCTGCTTTAGCATTTGGATAGCAATGTCTTACTTCGTATTTAAAAACATAAAGGTAGTCTGTTAAATAAGCTGAAAGAATAAGGCAGGGTATTTTTCAAATTCATAAAGATTAATTAATGAAGGGCATTCAGTGTCATCTTCAGTGTGATGTAAAGAATAAGATTACCTAAGTTATGCAGAAATTCTACCTTTAATTCAGGCTGTATTTACAGGAACTTCCCACCTGTATCTCATTAGTTCAATGTTATGGTTTGTTTGTGCAAGTCTATTTTAACACTAATGAATGATGGGGAATTAGAGAGTTACAGCAGTGATAGCAGGTATTTTAGAAACATTCCAAGCAAGAGTGAATAATGCTACACTCTCAGGAAACCAACTGATACCTCCTGAAGACCATGCAGATATTTAAATGATCTAATAAAGATCAGTGAAGAAAAAAATTAAGAGAAATATTCTCATGGGATGGGCATAGGAAAGTAGATTGTTAAACACAGGGATAGCAGAAAGATACACTAGTACAAAGCTGCAAAAAAACCCATTATTGTTTGCCCTGCTCACCCAGTTTACATATTTGGGTGGCCTTTCTATTGTAGAAAGAGGTAAAATGTTCAAATGGAGATGGCTCACGTTAGTCCCAGAGGCTGGGGTAGCCACAATTAGCACTGTGAGAACAATATGGTTTTTTATCTGGGGGCCAAACCTGTATATGGAAACAAGGCTGGGGACTTGTGTGTCCGGGAAAGTTTACTTTTAGTTGGCAAGCAGAAAGAAAAAATTTTTGTTTTTTCAATGTATTGAACTGGAGCATAGTGTATATCCCTCAGATTTTTTAACAGAAATTGATATTGGAAAGGAAACATTCCAAACAAAGGCTTGAGCTATATGCTTTCAAAATGAAGCCTGAAAAACAATTAAGCTATTTTAATTTTGTCCAAAGTCTCCAGTTTTTCCAGTCAAAAGTTTTTACAAAAGTTGAGAAATTTTCTAGACCCCTAGAGACTGTGGTTCAAGTAATTTTTATTATTTAGAAAGAAACGAAAACCAAATTCCCAAACCTGTCATCAACTCAAAACTCAGGCCTCATTTAATTGGATACTTAATTACTGGCACCCACAGGTTAGTTTCCTAGATTGCACAATCAGCTGGTGATGATGGCCTTTGTTTTCCCTGCTGCCCTGGTACAATGCAGCTGAACTCCTAGGTGACCCCTGGGAATGCCAACAAAAGAGATTCAGTCAATCAAGTCGTTGCACACAGATCTCTCCAAAGGATAATCACATTGTTTCAGGTCTTTCTAGAAAAGGATTCATAGTTTTGCAAGTATTTTAGACTTAACATTTCTCAGGGTGTAGATTTAAAAATGTGTTACTTGAAGTGACAGTGTGAAACAAATATTGCACCTAGTGATAGCAGTGCTGGAGGCTCTAAGTACAGAGGTTGAACACTGAAAGCTTTGCTGCGAGGCTGCTTTGAATACAACAGAGTAGGAATCCTTGCTCTTCCCCACTCCACCTCCTCCCTCAGAAATACACCAAATCAGTCGGATGGTGCCTTGTGCAAATGAAAGACCATCATGTTTCATGTCAAAACGTACAACTGTTTTAGTCTGGCTCAAGGTGAAGCTCTGAAGCTTGTGTCAGATATGGCCTGTACTGAAAATCTGCAGGTCATTAAGCTGCCTGGAAGGGAACTTTGTTTTGAACGTCCATTTTGGAATGTGGGTCGGAGGTCTCCAAGCCATCTAGTTCTTGCTCTAAAGCCAAGAGCTGCAAACCTTGCTTGGGTTTTCTGCAAGATGCTTTATGGACTGTTGCTTGTGGCATGGGAACCAAGTCATTTTTCAGAAACTGATTGTGCTGTTGGCTGTGTTCTTTTCCTGTGGAGATTTGGACTGTACTTTACCTCTTTAGTTGTTTTATAGGAATGAATCCTATTGAGAACACCTGGAGCAATATGGTTACAGCATGAGCATTTAGAACCATGGGTATGCCTCAGCTTCCTGGGGAACTGGGAAGAAGTCAGGGAGTGCACAAAGATTTTTTTGGGCTGACTGGAAGCTGTTGAGGGTACTAGATGCCCTTTAAATTTCAGAGGATGTCTGAGCGTAGAACAGTCCCATTTAGGCAACTGAAAGCAGGCCTTTTCTGCTAAGGCTAAGAGCACTTTGCTGCCAGATTGTGTGTTACGTTGCTTGCAATCGGATGAACATGTGAAGAGTAAAGAGGAATAACCCAGCAACCTCTGGCATTCCTGTCCTTCCCCATCCCTGCAACTTCCATTGTTGCGGTGCTGCTAAATCCGCTTTGCCTGCTCAGAACTTAAATAAACAGACATTGTACTTGTGTGGAGTTATGCAGCATTTAAAAAAAAAGGTCTGATTTTGTTGAATAGAGTTGGATCAGTACTGGGATGGTGTCAGAGGTTAGATTTTGTTATATCCAAGACAGGGTTGGGAAGTGACATACTGTAGCTTCTCTTGAGTGATCTGTTTCTTTTAAGTGCTCACAGCATGCTTAGAGAATAGAAAGTACAGTATGTTTCAGTCCCTTTCCTGAAAAGTTCATCATCTGCTACCTGCTCTCTGAGAAAAGATTAAGCCCAGATAATAACACTGGTAATTTAAGTTCTAAATTTGCATACTTTGCCTTTTGCAATGCTGAGACAGAGAAGGTCTTTGGAACAGAGGGATTACAGGCTTATTTGAATTATAAAGGCACTGACCTCAAGTAGCCTTTTAGTCAAATCCATTGCTCATGTGGTAAGTTTATAATCATGTTTCTGTGATATTAGTGCAAGGATGTAGTGTCACTGCTGATCTCAGAGGTTTACTTTATTCTAACTGTAGAGTTTCTGTCAATCAGGAACATCACAGTAAGTCTTCACAGCAATACTTCCTTACACCCCTTGCACTGTATTCTCACCCTTTGCCTTGAGTTGCCTCCAGTGGTTGTTTAACCTCCCAGTTAAACTGATTCAGCTTGCTAGCCCAGAAAAAAAGGTGAGTCATTTTCTGCTCCTCACAAATCAATAAACACCAGAGCTGGTGGATGGTGAGGAAGCAGCAGGACCAAGATAACTGAGAGAGGGGGCAAGATAGGGGCAGGATGGGTTACTTCAGCTATCTTACGACACCTTCCCGTAAGTCTGCCTTGCTAAAGCTTCTCCACGTCACATGCAAAATATTAAAAGTTGATTAGAACAGAAGCCTCCCATGCATCTCCCATGGGACCTCCTGACAAGTAGGGTACTGGCTGTTCTGGGTTGAGTGGATCTTTGTTGAAACGGAGACATCCCTATGGAAACATTTGCTTTCGGCAAATAAGCCTTTCATATTACTTTTGTTTAAAAACCTGTTTTTATGGAAGATTTCCTACTAAGCCCTTGTCAAGATTTTCTATTTTACCTTCTCTGGTGAAAGTCTTGGTAAGACTTTCCTTTTAGAATGAACCACAAACTCATCTTTCAAATCTAAACAAAATCTCTGTACAGCTCCTTCCAAAATCTAGTCTAATCAAGGCTACGGTTCCTTGACTTCACACTCCCAAGCACACACTGCCTGAGAGGAAGCTGCCTTTCTGAGTGAAAAAGAAAAGAAAGAAAGATTTCCTGTATTGTAAGGAAAAATTAATGAAAAGAAGATAGAAAGTGGAAGGGCTGAAAATGGGAAGTTGGACACATAGGGTGTAAAAAGCATTTAATCAAAATTGAATTAAAATCTCTACCTACCGCTACTTTTCAACCTAGCTATTCTTGCTTACTGTAAGTTGGTATGGGCTGCGTTTCTGCCGGCTGACTTCTGTTTTGTTAACAATTCTTCCAGTCAAGCCTCACCTACCTCTGTCTTCCCACATGCTTCATCTCAGGGCTGTCTTGGCAGAAGTTTTGGCAGTAAGCAACCAAATAATCAGTTGTGTGTATGAGTTGCGAATCAGCTTTGCTTCGGTAAGTTCAGAATACCTTGCAAACTTATTCAACACCGTTATGAAAAGTTTCAGCAGAGTTTACTTCTGAAGTAAGTATTAAAGTGAAATGAGGTACAGCACTGTCTTTGAATGCAGAGCATTATTTTACACCTCGTTAAGTCTATTTTTCCTACTAATACTCAGTGGCAATTGGACAAGTAAAAGACTGATGGGATGAACAAAAGCAGCATTCCTTTCCTGAGCATGCCAAATCCATTCTGCAAATGTGGCATTAAAAAAAAAAAAAAAAAAGACCCCAAATCACATGGCAGCAGTCAGGCCTCCCAAGGAAAACCTGCACTACAGCAGTTTGCACAAGCTAGTGCATGTCCTTATTTAATGTTTCAGACCCTCCTTTCCACTGACATTAGAAGGATCTGCTATGAAGACAGGCTGAGAGAGTTGGGGCTGTTCAGCCAGCAGAAGAGAAGGCTCCTCCAGGGAGATGTTATAGCAGCCTTCCAGTATCTGAAGGGGGCTACAGGAAAGCTGGGGAGGGGCTTTTTACCAGAGAGGGTACTGATAGGACAAGGGGTAATGGTTTTAAACTGAAAGAGGGGAGACTTAGGTTAGACATGAGAAAGAAATTCTTCACCATGAGGGTAGTAAGGCACTGGAGTAGGTTGCCCAGGGAGGTTGTGGATGCCCCTTCCTGGAGGTGTTCAAGGCCAGGTTGGATGAGGCTTTGTGCACCCTGGTCTAGTGTGTAGTGTCCCTGCTCATAGCAGGGAGATTGGAACCTGGTGATCTTTAAGGTCCCTTCCAAACTTAACCATCCTATGATTCTATGATAATTTATCTGTATGCAGCTGATTTGCTGTTTTACTCAGATTTCCTTGAGGAAATATGTGAAAGACTATCAGTGCGGTTGGATTTTTTTTCTGCTTTTCAATATTTGAAGTTTTTATAAACGTTGAAAACAACTTGATCCTGTTACTTAGGAATGCCTTTGTTAACCTCTCTTAAGTAACAAGTCTTACCCTTGTTTTGGGCCCCACTGGTCCCAGCACAACCTTATGCTGCAACAGTTATCATGGGGGAAGTGTCCTGAGCATGTGTCTGAGGTGCCCCTGTGAGAATAAATTGTGTAGGGGAGGAAACTTACCCTTACTCACAGCTCCATACAAGCCACTGACCTCTTGTCCAGAAGATTTAAGGGTATTACAGTGACTGATAGTATCGAGATTCCTTTTTTTAGGGGTATCATATAGCAAATAGTTCAAGTGAAATCTCCCATCACTACCTGCATTCTATCTCTGGCATCAGCTAAGTATGAGTAAACAAGCTCAAGAAAGGAGTCAAGAAGTGTTGTTTTGGGGCACAAAAATGTGCACAGCTTTCACAGATGCATCAATACTGTTGTAGGTTTAGTGATACTCTATTTTGACCTAATAATGTCAATGCTATGGCTTTTTAATATTTTTTTTTCCTGTAGAAGGAGCTTTGCAGTGCTACCCCTTCATACCCTGTTTTTCTTGCCTGCAAGAGTAAGATTTAGCTGTTGATACAGAATTCTAAAAGGCTTGGGGGTAATGGAGTGAATTAAACATTCCTCTTCCAGCTGCTAATGTTCACAACACTTTTGACAGTTAAAATACATCACACATTCTCTTGTCTGTTAATATAAACAATTAGTATTTTAAGTGGAGTCCATAATCAACCCCAAATAGGAGAACCCAGACAGGCAGTTCAGATAGGAAACTAAGCAGTGTCCTAAATTTATATAAAAGTAGTTTGCAGTCAGTTCAGCCTATACCTAACATACTGTCTACAGCAGCACATTAAACTGTGTAAACTAAGAGACCAGTGGCCTGTCTTTTGGGGATGAAGGTTTCATTTTTAATCTCAAAATTATTTTAGCACAACTTTTTATGTGGAATTTTTAGTATGAAATATAAACGAACAGGAAAAAAACAAAATTAGAATAAAGTAAAGAATAAACCATATGAATAAACCGTATAATTTATTATTTTTTTTAATACTAAAACATTTTAGTTAACCCAAGACCAGTTTTGGAAGAAAGCTTGTTTAAAGAGAGTTTTCCTTTTTCTTTTTTTCCATTCTGGAATGAAGACGTCTGAAATCACAAAACTCATTGAAACAAGAAAAAAAATCTGGCTTCTCTATAGGTTTACTTCCTAAAAGCTGAAGTAAACCTAAAGTAGCAGAAGGACTTTAATGCAAACTTTATTTTAGTATAGCAGCAACATTATGAGAATAGTATCAGTCTTTGTATTTTTAAGAATTCTAACATGATCTCTGCAAAGTGCAAATTGCTAAAATTTGTTTTCAATGTGAGAACATTTTTTAAAGGTTATAACCTGAGAAAGCTCCTCAGTCCCTAAAAACAGCATCCAAGATGCAATGCTACACATACGTAAATCCCTTCTTTTTTGAGTCTAGAGGATGCATGGCTCCACAATGTAGAGGAGGTAGCATTCTGTACAATATTACTTCACACAGGTGGTCTTGAAATTCTCTGTACCTACAGTCAAGGCCCTGTGGATGTGAGAATCTCTTTGGAAACCTCTCTGAGAACTTTTCCATGTCAAAAGTTAAGCATGTGCCCAAATAGAAAGCTGGACCAGGTTTACCTGTATCATACAGGATAGCATCATATATAACCCTCTAGCTACCAGCATGGGTAAAGTATCTAACAGAAAGCATTTAGCCTCACTTCTGCATGCTAGGGAGAAAGCTAAATTTAGTTTATAAACTTTACATCAAGAACTACTGTTCTCTGTATGCCCTTGTAATGATTAGTGGCTTGATCGCACTGGGGCCTGTACAATCTGCAATAGTGCAAATAAAAAATCATAAATAAATGACCTCCCAACTTTGTGAGAGGAAGCCAGACAATTAGTTTCTTTTAAATTAAGACTTCATCCAAAATGAAATAGTCCCCTCAGACCCACATGGCAGCTTCTGCAGCTGTCAACTTATTTTGTACCTTTGAAGAAAAAAAGGAGCAGGGCACAGAGGGTAAAAATGAAAGCAGCTTCAGGTTGTTCAATTTCCTGTTTGTTTAAATTTGTCCTTCCTGACATGCAGATTCATCACACTCCTTTCCTGGTGACTACTTCATTAGATTAGTTTAGTTAGGTATTCAGAGGGATTTTTATCTTCTGACTCATAAAATTCTATTCCCCTAAGAATTTCCTGTGTCTGACTGGATTTTGATGTCTTTGTACTTTTAGCTGGACCCCTTGAAGAAGCTGCTTTTTAAATGGCTCCGCTTTTGGGGTCTCCAAATAGCACCTGAGGAGCCAGCTCACAGCCCGACTCCTGCTTTTCAAGAAAACTGATCTGTGCCAGCATTTCACCTCTTAAAATTTTAATCAGCCATTTTTAATAATATTTTTAAACAATTCCTTTCCTGACAGCATTTCCCCTTGCTGCCCATACCCCTTCCAGGTGAATATTTTTCCAGATAATATTTTTGTTCGATTCCAAATATGCACTCCAGTGGCTCAAAGTGCATCAGGTTTTCATCACTCACTTGCCATAAAGCAGAGAGCTAAGGTTACGAGTATATTGGACCATTTAGCAGTTGATGAGAAATGCCTTTGTATATCCCTTCACTGTCTTTTTTGTAGTTCTTTCTGTGGAGGGTGAGAGCCAGGTTAGGCTGGAGCCCTGGTGTATGCTTCTTTGAAGGGTTCAGTGAATTGAAGGTGATGCTTTTTGACATGTGAGCTCCAGAAATGTGTGGAGTGATTGTAGTGCTAACTCACCTGCTTACACAAGAGCGTCGTCTGCCTTCGCTTCCCTCCCTGTGCGAAATGGCAGTGCTACCTTTGGATGTCTTTGAACAGTGGAAAACAGAGGACAGAATGGCACCGTGCTTGTTTTCCAAAAGTCTGGGTGAAGAAGCAGAAAAAAACTGGTCACCCGTTCCTTTTTTAGTGTCTGTTTTCCTATCCTGGATTGTGTTGTTTGTCTGCAGCTGGAGATCCCAAAACACAGCTTTAAAATAACTGGCATGTGCACTTATTTGTAAAGTTACTGTCCTAGAGTATATTTGCTTATGAAATCAGCAGGTGGAGACAAGAACAAGGCTATGTGCTGCAGCTGCTCCCGCCTGCCCCGCCAGGCCCTCCTGCGCCCACCACCCCAGGTGGTGGCTGGCACTGAGGAACCCCCGGGGAGGGCCTGGGGCGGCCACCTCCACACCCCCCGAACCGGGACAGGCTTTCCTTGTGGGCCGGGCAACCTCCCGTGGCTGGAGCTCCTTCCCCTCCAAGTGCCTTTCCTGACTCTTGGCACAAACAGCCCTTCCGGAGGCAGCAGGGAGGGGGAACATTAGGGATGTTACTCATCCCTCTTCCCCCTCAAACGCCACATCCTGCGGGCACTTCCTTTCTCTTCTTCCTCTCCTGCCTCCCTCTGAGGTTTCCATCTGGGAGATACCCTCTTTGATAACCATAGTGTGCGGGGCATGCTGAGCATGAGCACTGCGCCGTGGCCTGTGCCCCAGCAGTGGAATTGGGACATCTGCTCTACCTGAGCAGTGGGACATCTCAATGGCCAAAGGAGAAAGCCCAGGGAAACACAAATGCAAAGCAGTCCTCAGTGTTATAGAAGAGAGTATCCAAAGAGCATCCATAGCTGATGGTGTGAATTGCAGCTACGCCTAGCCTAGCGCTGTGAGACACACTGTGTAATGGAGACAAATCCCCATGGGTACACAGAGCTTTCCTTGAGACACTTCAGTGCATCTATTAGAGGACTGCATGCCCACTCCTAGCATATTGCCTCTCTCTAATTTTCCCCTGCACATTGGCCGACTTCCTTTCGCCGATTCTCTCTAAATCTTCTCTTATTTCTCCTCTTGCTTACTACATCAGGTTTCTTTTCCAAGCCAATTACTCCTTTTTATGTGTTTCTTTACCTAGAAGAGTGTAAAAGAAAACAAGACCCTGAAGTGAGTTGGATGTTTATAAACCAATATTATTTGTCTGCAAAAACATGTAGTGAGTATAATTGACTTCCACTGTGACCATTTGTACTGTGCCTAATTACAAATGCTCTTAGCTTAGGTTGAAAATTACTTCCATGTCTTGAGCAGTTTGTGTACAGTACATTTGTTTTGTTTAAATTACTTATTCAAGTAAAAAAATGTAATAGAAGGCTAACCCAGAAGAAGAAATAAAAGATGCAGTCATGTGAACTGATGTCCACAGCCAGCCATGTTAGTGCTTGCTCGGTGTTTGGGCAATTCCAGAGGCAAGCTGGATTTCCCCCAAAAGAGCTTTAAAGGAGCTCCTCATTACATCATTTTAGTTTGCTGTTTCTTTCCTTGGACTGTGTCACTGGCTATGTAGTATGGCTGTGAAGAGTTTTCCTTTGAAATCTCTTTTGAAGAAAAAGGTTTAGCAGAAAGGGCATACTTTGCTTTAGAAACTGTAACGGAAAGCAAAACAGAAGGTGAACAGTATGATCTGAAATATGAACTTTTCAATTTCCATAGTTTCAGTGTTCAGAAGTTTTCAAAGTACAGCTGAAGTTTCCACAGAAAACTTAAAGGAAAAGGAGTGTGTGTGGGAGTGTGTGTGCACATGTATATTGTTTTTGTTAGGCTTTTCTATGAAGAAAGGTCTTTATTTTCTAGTCAGCATTATTACCTACCTCCTTTTGTTTGCATAAGAGGTTGTTAAAAAGATTTAAACCTGCTCCTCAAACCCACACTAACTCTAAACAATCTAACCCTGCAAACAATAAATTCTGTCTTCTTTTTGGATTTTCTGCAGTTCCTAGAATTCTTGCATCCTTTTGTGCATGACAGCATGGTGTTCAACTATGTATTGTAGAGACAAAGACTTAGGCAGAGGGCAAGGTAAAGTTATCCTGGGTACCAGGTCCAGGGTGGCAGAAGTACCTCAGAAGTCTTTGCACGAAGCTGCAGTGAGTAGCTTCTGCCCTTACCAGGTGAAGGAGGGCTTCATGGCAAGGCTCTTTGCAGGGCTTGACAAGCCCGTAGCTCATGATGAGGTGTTCCTACACTGGGATGAAAATCCTGCTCTGGAAATGTGTCTGTTTTAAGGACTAGCATAGTGGATAAGCTGTAGTATTAAGCAAAGAGGATGGTTTTGCTCTTCACCGCTTCCTGGTGGCATCAGAAGGAGCCATACCTCACTGTCCTGCAGAGTCTTGCCCTGTGGCCAAATGGCCCTTACAGCAGACCTGGTGGTTTGCAGTTTTGTCTTCACCCTGCTGTTCAGTACTCTCTTCTGTTGGCAGACTTTGCCATGGCCAACAAAATTATGTCCCTTTCCTAGTTATATGTCACCAAGTTCCCTCACCAGGACATCTCATTCAATACATAAACAGAAGAAAGGGGGGCTTTGTCTTTTTTTTTTTTTTTTTTTTTTTTGTTGTTTTATTCAGTGTAATAACTCCCTTGTTTCAGAACTTTACAACTGCAACGAGAGCCTGTTTGTCCAGCTGTAATGAGGAGGGTGCTTGTCTGGAAAAGCACTCAGTGCTGGAAGCACTAGAAAGAGGCTCAGCAGAAGGAATATAACTGCAAAAGGAAGACAGTACAGGCTGATGCGTTTTTTCTTTTTCTTCTTTTTTTTTTTTTTTTTAGTTAAAAATTCTGTCAGAATTCCACCTCTGTAGTTTCAGTTTTAACTGAGGTCTGGCTGTTCTTTACAAACTTTGTTTCCTAGGCATGAGTAACAACACTACAGGAAAATATTTCAACAAACAAATTGTGGATGTTAGTTACTTGAAACACCCCATGACAAATTTTTTAAATACGTACTTCATCAGTAGCTGATGTCCATTTCAGTGCCAGAAGCTGATTACTGCAGGGTTTAATTTGCTGTTTTTTTTAACTCTCCCTGTGAACACACTGAATTAGGATTCAAATTTGGCAAGTCACAACCACCATAAGACCTGCCAGTTCTACTGCTATCCTGATTTACTCATCCTACATGAAAGCTTCAATTCTTTTAGTGAATTTCACAGATAACCCATATGTATACCAACTGCAAGATATTTTGCAATATATGCATTTGTTTTACCAACAACGGTTTTCAAAGGAAAGGAAAAACATTTATTTGAAGTTGAATTCTTTGGACTGAGGTTACTAGGTCAACAGTAAATTTTAAAAGCTATTTGAGACATTTCTTGGTGGCATTTTAAAATTATAGCTTAAGGTTACACTGCTTCACACAATTCTGTTTGGTTCCTTTCATGCTGAAGATCTACTGTTGACTTATGTGTAAGATATATTTTTAAAAACATTAGCCATGATTTAAAGTAACAAGAGACACTGTTCAGATGAGAGGAGAAACCCATCCTTTGGGAGGAAGTGAGTTAGGTTCAGTAGTTTTGTTGAACCTGAACCAAGAAAGAAACCATTAGTAACTCAATCTTTGTAGGAAGGCTTGAGGAAGATCCCAGCTCCTGCCTACCTGTTGATTTTAGCAGCAGCCCAGACATTGGAGATGTCAGGAGTGTTATGGAGGAAGGCTATAAAACAGCCAGCTTGTATTTAGCATATTTTGGGGCACAGTGAAAGGACTAAGGAAGCAGCTAGGGCAATAGCAGTATTATGATACAGTTATTAATTGCTAAAGAGAGCAGGCCCCATGCCTTCATTGCTCAAGAGACATCAGAGGCACTCTTGTTCTGAAAAATCATGTCAAATGAAATTGTAGATGCCAAGTTTCAGATCTCTCTTAACAATAATTTTAAACAAATATAGCCTCCTCCTACTAACAAAGAAATAAATCTAGATTGCATATGTAGTTTCATAGCAAGTTGTTTTGATACTCAGAGGGCTGTAGTGGAAGAAAACAAATACCACCTTTATTTATGGCTTTCACTTTTTTATTTCCCAAGCGAGAAACATAAAGGAAAAGACAGATGATGATTGTCTCCTAAAAGCTGCTTTCAAAAGTTCAATTGTTTTGTAAAATTCCCTTCCCACACTGTTCTGTCAGAGTGGTATTTGCCTGCTGCAGTAGCCCAACTCTGCTGTTGGAGATAGGTAGTTTGTTAGAGATAAAGCCCTCTCTTTACTTTTCCTTCCAAAATTAAGCTAAATTTTGTCTGTCTCCCCATCTCTGACCTAGCTACTGCTCTGATACTCTGCATGTTCTGCTGAAAAACAGTACCAGATGATCCTTTTTATTATCCGGATGGTGCTGGAAAGGACTGTTTTCTTTCCAGTGGAATACATTCCTAGTGCAAATTTGTTTGCTGGTGAACAAGAATGTCTCTGGGTGATTCTGTTTCTAGCTTCATTTGGGTAAAGTAGATTAACCTTCACTGAAAGTAGTGTTACCTGATGGTAAAATATTTTGTAAGAATATTTACTGTGAATTCATCATCATGGAGATATTACGAAAAATAAGCCAGGATGTTAGGCAAAAAAAGCCCTATATCTGCACAGGCATTCTACATAATAGCAATATGTCATGTTGTAGTTCTACATTAAACTTCTATGTGAGAAGTTACAGCTGTGGATGCCTTTGTCTTTCAGATTCTGTTTCAATAAACGTGTGAGAAAGAAAAAAGTGAGGGCCCTTCAGCTTTACAGCAGTTTCAAAGCAGAAGCTTTATTACCTTTTTTTTAATCCTATACGCTTTATGTTTTTACACAGACATAGCTTCTCAGTGAAGATAAATGATGAGACTCTACTTTAAAAAGCCTTTGGGTTTTCATTAATCCGCATTAGGTTAAAAGGGAATCAGAATTCTAAAAATACAGCACATCAGAGAAACAAGGTATTTTTCAGGTCAAGGTCCTCTTTTCCATCTGGTGCTATTTGGTAGTTCTAACATCTTCCATCTCCCCCTACTTCTCCGTCCGTAAATAACTCACTGAAGTAAATGCTTGGAATAATTATAGCAAAGAATGATAAAATGCAGGTTCAGCTTAATCTCTTTGGGATCTAAAATGAAAAACGTAACTACAGACATCACAGTTATTGAAAAACTGTGGAGGTCTCCAGTTGGCAAGTGTATGAAATGGGAATAATGTCAGAGCATTAGATGTTTTGGGATTGCTATTGTGCCATTCAAAAGGATGTCAAAAGGAGTATTAGTTCAGGAGAGGGGAAAAATAGCCTAACAGGACTGATTTTCAAAAGCAGCCTGCCGTTTAGCTTCCGCAAATAATTATAGATGTATATTTTAATGGTTAGATGTCCAAATGCTTGCATCCATTTATTAGGAAGCTGGAGATACAACTACAACAAAATGTGTGCAAACTTGCAAAACTGGAAGAAGGTTTGAGATACTTCTAAAATTGATCAATTAATCAACCACTGGACTGCTTTCCAAAAGTTTATGGGAACAAAATATCTTTCTTTTTATGCATGAGGTCAGCACTGCCGAAGAAAAGAGTCCTGGGTTAGTATGAAAGAAACAATCTACTCGTGCTGGGGTTTTGTATCTCTACCAAGAATGCACAAGAGGGCTGGACTGTAGGCACACTGTTTACTGTTGTGGCCTTACTCAGCCAATACAACTACTTCGGCATCTCAGTTTAAGAGGGAGGCAAACTGTTCCGTTTGTTAGCTGTCTGGGACTGCTGTGTGTGCTGGCTGTCTGTGTTGTCATACCCACCTTGTGCCTTAGGAGGCTTGTTAGTCATATGGCCTTAATCAGGTACCTGGAATAGGGGGTCTGCAAGTGAGGAAGAAGATTTGTCTTTTGAATTATTTGAAACCCTGTGCCCAGGCCTGCAAAAGCAGCATCCAGCATAGGTTACCAAAGCCAACATTTCTCTTCCTCCCTTCACTGTTGCTGTCCAGGATTGTACCAGGCTGTCTCTGCTCTGAAGAAAGCATTATTTGATGAAGAGGCATGAACTGCTGTGTCCTCTTTGCCAGAATAAGGACCATTATGAAAAAAAAAAAATTTGGTTTTGGTGGGGGGGGTGTGGGCTGAATTTTAGGAATGCTGTGCAGCTTTTAAAATATATCTGGGGGATGTCCCAGAATGAGGAAGAAGGGGACATGACTCAGAATGTGTGACACTCAGCAGCATAAGATCCTTTCTATTGCTCATGCAGAACGGAGCGGAAAATATCTGTCAGTAGTGTTCAGTTTACACATGGTTCTCACTTAAATACTTGACAGAAACAAGTTTCATTGCTTTATTTAGTGTATTTTAGGTCCAAGAAAGGATACTCACTATATATCTGAAAAACTATTCATCTCTGTGGCTGGCTTATTAGCATACTATAAACTGGCTGTTAAGGACATTGTGGTCTTACTCTCATGTAAAGGGTCATCAGAGTGAGCACAAACACAGCAGACTCCTATTTTAAAGCCCATTATATTGCCAGTGTGATGCAAAGTGATTGTGAAAATAAGAATGAGCCCATTAAAAGTGTCTATAATGTGATAAAAACTGCTGACTGTGTCATACTCTCCTTCAAACTAAACTTTAGATTCAAGGATAAATGTATTCACAGATTTTAGCTGCTGTTCACACACACCAAAAAAGTCATCTGAAGTTGTTCACTCAGCTAGGAGACTCCCCTACCCCCATCTTGTCTCCTGCAATTACCCTTTGCCCCTTTCCTGCAGCAGCTGTTGTTTTACTGTCCTTCAAAAGATGGAGGCCCCACTCCTGCTGCCCGTCAAATGTGGTGAGCTAGACCTGACAGAAATCCATCACCTGGAGAGGGTTGAGTCTTGGCACCAGAGTTTGCAAACGGTATCCTTGTGAGGGTTTTACCCCTCACCAAGGGAAAATTGTCTCCCATAAAGAACTATTCCCCTGGTAAAGGAGATAATAGGGCTGCACCAGGAACTACTACTCAGTCAAGGACAAGTCCAGGACAAGCCTGGACGAGTCTTAGACCAAGACTGCTGCTAAGCCCTGGATGGAACTCTGCAGCTAGCTAGATAGCTATCTGATTGGCTGGAACTATATGCCAATAAATGGATTCAAAAGATGCACCAATCAGAAGGCTCCTGGGGGCTATAAAGGAACTGCTCACCAGGGTCCTCCCTGTCTTTTGCCGCTGGACTTCCTTGCTGCCTTATTTGTCTACCTGCACCAGTATGTGCCGAGGAGAAGAAAGGAGAGGTAAAAGAGCCGCGAATCTCGGCTACGGAGGCTAGGTCTCCACACAAAAATCTAAAAGGGGAAGCCTAAAAAATAAAATCACTACTCGAGAGCCGGGCTTAAAGCAGGAGTTGTAAGGTCAGTATCTGCTAGCCCCACTGCCTCGAGAGAACCTGAAAGAGCAGTGAATCTCCCCCAAAGGTGCTCTCTTTCTCTTCCTCCTTCCATCGGAGAGGATGCCCGCAGCCTGCCGTCTGCCGCGAGCCGCTTTGCTGTAGCGCAGCCCTCAGTCTTAAAGCCGCCGCTACAGCTGCCGTGGAGCCTGCAAACCGCCGCTGCTGCTGCCACCACGTGCAAGCCGCCATCTTAAAGCTGCAGACCGCCACGTGCAGCTTGCCGGGACTGTAAGATTTAATAATAATATTTCTTTCTTTTCTGTCACTAACCGCAGATTTTCCCCAGGGTAAAACCACAATCGGCCGTCACTTCCACGCACAACGTCAACCCTATTGAGAGGGAAACCGTGCTGTGCTATACCAGCCTCTGTCATAAGTTTTCTTCTCTTTTCAATCTAAATTATTACACACACACAAACACTCCCATTGTATCCTGCCTTCTAAATTTACCTCCTACATATTTGTGATTCCACACAAGCAGTTAAAGCATATAAAATATATCTCGGTGTCTGGCCTTCATTGCGTGCGGGCGGGCGTGCTCTCCTATTTAGGGCTTCTGGTATATCACACATTGGCATCATCGCCATCCCCAAAATCAGGGGCGAATCCTAAATACAGAAGGGCTAACTGCTCGGGCCCATCCGAGTCACCGCTTGGACCGGGACAATCCTCCAGTGCTCAGTCTCTGCAGTGCTAAAGGGTTACTGTTCTCTCAGCTCAGCAGGAGCAGAAGAGATTTAAAATGGTCGTCTTCTTCCCCCTCATTCGTGCAGAAGCATCCCCTTTCCACATCACCAGATAGCTTTCAAAGGCAGGCTGAAACTTCAATGCACAGTTAACAGCAGTCTAAAATGTAGAGTGAATCAGCCATTTTGCAGCCTTGCAGCAGGAAGGAGGCAGGTGCTCAGGAGGACAGGAGTGGAGGAGCAGCAGCCAGTGAGACTGCAAAAGTAGCTTGGGGCTTGCAAAGTGGAGACCACTGCTGGGTCATTCACTACTTACAGAAAAATCCACAGGGGTCTGGTTGGCTTTCTACAACACTGGCAGTTGCCCGATGTGCAGGCCAGCAGACTGCATCTACAGCTTGTTCTTGGCAGCTTTCAAAGTAAGTAAAATGGCCAGAGAAGGCTTAGAAAACTATCAAATGGGTTTTCCACTTTACCTTTGAAGAGAGGAGATGAGAAAGCAGCAGGCGATTGATTTTTGTGGTGAGTTTGGCTCATCAGTTCAATGAGCAGTTCACTTGTTTTCCTCTCAAGCTCAGCAGAGTGACAGTGTGTCTTAGTTCAGGACAGACAGTGTACCTTTCAAAACCTTTTCTCTTGCAGGGTTTGCTCAGTTTTCAGTCAACCTTCCTGGAGTTATTGTTTGTCACAGTAGTGCTGGTTCCTGGCTCTCCATATCACTCAAGAAGAGATGTCTTGACTGAGAGTTAAACGTCCACATTGTGGAGGCACAGTCTATTTCCTGTTCCCTATCTTGGGGACCATATGTGCTAGTGGTGGAGGCTTTGAAACATGGGTCAAGTGTAGCATGAACTGACGGCCTAAGCTGAAGTTACTCCAGTTGGGTACAAAGGCTACTTTAGGAGGAGCTTGCCCATTTATATAGGTTTTAGGTGACTTCATTTTTAAAAAGTGCATGGAGTGCATCCAAAGCAAATAATTTTTCTGTGGTGAATGGGAAGAACAAAAGGAAAAGTCTGGAGAAAGGAGGATGGATGGTCTTTCTTTAATGTCAAGGCTGACATAAACATGTCTCCTCCAAACCCTTCTCACAAGATAATTTTCTAAGCAAGGCACAGATTGCTTCAATCTCTGTGTAACTGTTTGAAGCTTCCCTCTTTCTGCTGTTATGGAGGAGGCAGGGTTGTCTTTGAGAATTTCTGCTGTACTGAAGTGTTCCTCCTCCAAAGGCTTTCACACAATCAGATGGTTGCTACAAACAGCTCCCTCATTGGAACTTCCCTACCCATCCCATAAGGGCAAACGGATATATTTGTTTTGCAAAATTATTAAATTAAAAAAACTAAAAAGGCTTCATTAAAAAATACTCTGACCAGCTCTATGTAATGCCTCAATTTTCATCAGAGGCCCAGCTAAGAAGATGATGAATGGTGTTAGGAAGAAGCCACTGATTAGGAGACATCAATTTTTCTGTCAACAGGGTAACCTCTTTTGCAAAACTTGTCATATGTTTATTCCTTTTTGTTTGCGAAGGTATTTGTTTGGCAGGGATATTTTGCATGAGGGTAACAATTGATAGATTAGTTTTTTATGGTTGTCATTGCTACACTGTTTTGAGTTCCTGTCTTGTGGGATATTTTCCCTATTCCCTGATCCTGATCCTTTGTCTGCTGTCTGTAACTCTTCCTTTAGCAATACTTTTTTTGGGAAAAAAATATTCTACGTATTTCTGCAGTAAGTTCTGGGGTGAAAACACTTGCAGTGGTAGAAGGTATCTTGGGAGTGTAGGACTTGGGGCTTGCAATGTTTTCAGGTTGCAGGCTTAGGAATGCCATTATATGGGTGTTCCCAAAAGGAAGGGAAATGGATTTCTGAGCATTTCTTTCTTAAAAATGTGTGCCTGTTATGCTTGCATCCTAATAAGTGTTCTTCCGTATTTAATGGTTTAAGATAAAACTGAAGACATACGGATTTTTTTCCAGTTTACACACTTCCTTAACCCACTTCCAGAAAACTTAAAATCATAGAATCATAGAATGTCTTGGGTTGAAAGGAACCTCTAAAGATCATCTAGTCTAAGCCCCCTACAATAAGCAGGGACATCTCACAGTAGACCAGATTGCTCAGAGCCCCATTAAGCCTGACCTTGAATGTCTCCAGGGATGGGCCCCCACCACATCTCTAAGCAACCTGTACCAGTGATCCACCACCCCCATATTAAAGAACTTTTTCCTAATGTCTAACCTAAATCTACCCTTTTCTAGTTTAAAACCATTACCCCTTGTCCTGTCATTACATGCCCTTGTGAACAGGTCTTCCCCAGCCTTCTTATAGGCTCCTTTCAGGTATTGGAAGGTCGATATAAAGTCCCCGTGGAGTCTTCTATTGTTCAGGCTGAACAACCCCAGCTCCCTCAGCCTGTCTTCATAAGAGAGGTGCTCCAGCCCTCTGATCATTTTTGTGTCCCTCCTCTGGACATGCTCCAACAGGTCCACATCCTTCTTGTGTTGGGGGTTCCAGAGCTGGATGCAGTACTCCAGGTAAAGTCCCACCAGAGCAGAGTAGAGGGGCAGAATCACCTCTCTTGATCTGCTGGCCACACTTCTTTTGATGCAGCCCAGGATGTGGTTGGCCCTCTGGGCTGCAGCTGGACATTGATGGCTCATGTCCAGGTTTTCATCCACTAGTACCCCCAGGTCTCTGTATAGGATCATGGAATCATAGAATCATCAAGGCTGGAAAAGATCTTCAAGATCGCCAAGTCTAATGTCCGCCCTACAACCCCTAACCACTAAACCATCTCCTGAAACAATGTGTCTACCCTTTTTTTGAACACCTCCAGGGGTGGTGCCTCCACCACCTCCCAGGGCAGCCTGTCCCAACGCCTCACCACTCTTTCTGTGAAGAAATTTTCCCTAATATGCAGCCTGAACTTCCCCTGGTGCAACTTGACGCGTTTTCCTCTTGTCCTATCACTAGTCACTAGGGAGAAGAGGCCAACACCCACCTCATTACAGTGTCCTCTCAGGTAGTTGTAGACAGCAATGAGGTCTCCCCTCAGCCTCCTCTTTTCCAGGCTGAACAGCCCCAGCTCCCTCAGCCTCTCCTCTTAAGACCTGTTCTCCAGACCCCTAATCAGCCTAGTTGCCCTTCTCTGCACCTTCTGCAGCACCTTGATGTCCTTTTTATACTGTGGCGCCCAAAACTGCACACAGTGCCCGAGGTGTGGCCTCACCAATGGCTGACTATAGGGGCAGGATCACCTCCCTGGTCCTGCTGGTCACACTATTCCTGATGCAGGCCAGGATGATGTTGGCCTTCTTGGCCGCCGGGGCACACTGCCTGCTCATGTTCAGTCGGCTGTCAGTAAACACCTGGAGGCCCTTCTCTGCTGGGCAGCTCTCCAGCCACTCCTCCCCAAGCCTGCAGCACTGCTGGGGTTTGTTGTGGCCAAAGTGCAGGACCCACCATTGGCCTTATTGGAACTCATACAATTGACCTCGGCCCATCGATCAAGCCTGTCTAGATCCCTTTGCAGAGCCTCCCTGCCCTCAAGCAGATCGACACTCCCACCCAACTTAAGTGTCATCTGCAAACTTACTGAGGGTGCACTTGATCCCGTCATCCAAACGATCAATAAAGATGTTAAACAGCAGCAGCCCCAGCACTGAGCCCTGGGGAACACCACTCATGACCGGCTGCCAACTGGATTTAGCTCCATTGAACACAACTCTTTGGACCTGGCCATCCAACCAATTTTTTGTCCAGCAAAGCTTATGCGCATCCAAGCCATGAGCAGCCAGCTTCTCTATGAGAATACTGTGGGAAACCTTGTCAAAGGCCTTGCTAAGGTCAAGGTAGACAACATCCACAGCCCTTCCCTCATCCAATAAGCAGGTCATAGAAGGAGATGAGGTTAGTCAAACAGGACCTGCCCTTCATGAAACCATGCTGACTAGGCCTGATCACGTGGTTCTTCTGCATGTACCGCATAACGGTACTCAGGATGATCTGCTCCATCAGCTTCCCTGGTACTGAAGTCAGACTAACAGGCCTGTAATTTCCCAGATCATCTTTCTGCTCCTTCTTATATACAGGGGTAACGTTGGCTGATTTCCAATCTGCTGGTACCTCCCCAGTCAGCCAGGACTGCTGATAAATGATGGAAAGTGTCTTGGTGAGCACTGCTGCGAGCTCTTTCAGCACTCTTGGGTGCGTCCCATCCGGCCCCATAGATTTGTGCACATCTATGTGGTGCAGCAGGTCACTGACCATCTCCTCTTGGATTATGGAGGGATCGTTTTGCTCCTGGTCCCTGTTGCCTAGCTTAGGCAGTTGGATTCCTTCAGCATAACTGGTCCTGTTACTGAAGACTGAGGCGAAGAAGTCATTAAGCACCTCAGCCTTTTCCTCGTATTTCATCACCATGTTTCCTCTGACATCTAATAGGGGATGGAGACTCTCCCTGGTCTTTCTTTTGTTGTTAATGTATTTTAATATATAGGAAACTTTACTCACTTTACTTATGGAAAGCTGTATACATCCTTTATTCATCTGCATGCACAGCTGCTGCTGTGTTCTTAATAGCTTATTACAAGTCATTTTATGAAATAATCAGTAATAAATGCTTAATAGTTCTGTATACGTGGGCATCTCTGTAATACATAGAGAGCAAGAGCTGCTAGTACATGTTCTGTTTGGCAGGAGACTGAATGAGAAGGATAGATAGCTGGTGGGATTTCAGATGGGTGCTGGTGGATGTCAACATGACCTTAAAACCTATCAAGTTCTTATGTGGGGACCCAGCTTCAGGAAATTGAGCATATGATGACAGGTTTTTGAAGGGTGGCTGAAAAGTTACAGCTGTGTAATGGATATCTACTGGGACACTGACTAGACCTGCAGTGTTTCTTACCTGTGTTGTGGAGAGGGGGAGACTTGGCATGGAACAGTTAAAGAGTGGAAGGTCATTATTTAGATTGTAAGTGGCCACTACTTGTAGATCAAGTATATACCTCATCATCATCTGGTGTCGGGTCATGCTGCTGCTCAGTGCTCAGCTAGCAGCTGTTTTGAACATATATGTTAGTGAATGCAAGTGTTTTGTCCTGAATGCAAAACATATGCAAACCATCTACTGGTGTCTAGTAGAGGCATAATTATGAGTCCATCTGTCCATGGCTGATCTGAAGCACTCATTACTGTTTTGAAATTAGACTCAGTAGTAGTCATATAACTACCATGAATGTGTGAGGGGTCAATGTTTGAGTACATCCTTTCCATGGTGTGACCATGCCTTGGTGAAGGCAAAGGTTAGGGCAGGCTTTGGGGCTCTAAATTGCAACTTACCAACTCTTCTTTAAAGTACCTTTACACTGCAAAAGCAAAAAGACTTGTGTTCCATAGAGTCTTGCTGTTTGTCTTCAGGGTGGAATTTGTGGTTTTTTAAACTGATGGTGAGGCTGAATCTGGCTTACCTGAGCCACCACCTTTGTGCCTGAGCTAAACTGCTACCACTGCTTGCCTCAGAGTTTAGGAGTCTCTGTTGAGATAGAAGATGGGCAGCTAGTGGCAGCTTAGTCCTTGCTTGTAAGCAAATTTGTATTTAGGGAGGAAATACTCTGAAGTACCTAAGTGATTTAGGATCCAAAATCTACATTTCAGTTATTTCCAGAATCTGGAGTGAAATAAACATTTTTCAAAATGTGATTCTGTCTTGCTTTTTACAATGCCTTCTGCCACAAAGATTCCCTCTTTTCTTACTGATCTTGTTTCTCTTTTCCAGGTTGGCCTTCTTTCTATGATGTGATCAGTCCTGATGCAATTGCTTTCAACGATGATTTCTCCTATGGGATGCATCGGATTGAAATATCCTGCAGTCAGGTTAGTTTATAGTGTATACAGAACATTCCAATGGCAAAGGCTGCAAAAATCATTACAGTGGGCTGTACTTTCCCTAAGATTTGCAAACCTTTCAGTTCCATTAAATAGTAATTATTGTGAGAGAGCACAATGGGTCATAGGTATAACAGCTGGGAGGAACAAGCTAAAGGCACAAAGGGCTTGTTGGAATGCATGTTGTTGTCTTGTGTGAGATTTAACAGAGGATAGTTAGTTTTACATAGTTGGATTCAGTGCTGAGTCTCTAATTGTCTTCTGAAGAGGGACCCTTCAAAGTTGCTCCCTGAGCCTGAGCCTGGTTGACTGACTCCAAACGTGAGCAGTCGAGGGGGAAGTTGAAAGCAGTGGAGCAGCTGTCTCTGTGCCGATTCCATCACTGTGCATTATTGTGCAGCTAACTCATTCCCAACAGTCATTCCCAGCACAGTCCTAATGGCTGCCTCAAACAATGCCATCTGCCGTAATAATGAAGTCAGCAGTCATTCAAAACATGCCCAAATTTTCCGTTATCCGCCTTGTTCTACTTTCTCTCATCGTTTGTGCAGCCCTCCTCTCTGTGAAGGGAATAGCATAATCATTTCCTAGCAAAGGCAAAAACTGCTGCATTGGCATTCAGCAGATGTACCCGGCAGCTTGTGGTCCTCCAGCTCCACATGCTCAAACTCCTCCTGAGAGAAGCAGCAGCTTCATTTGGGCAATAATTATTTTCTCTTCTCTTTCCAAACAGTATTGGTGGAGGGATAACTGATTTAATCCGTGATGATATGAGTCCTTACTAGTCAGTTAGTCCTCATATATAAATGCTCAGAGTGAGTTAAGAAGCTTTACAAGAAGAGGCAAGATTGTCTTTGTGGAGAATCTGTTAACTTCGGTCTGGGTAGAGGGTTTGGGCCAGCATGTTAATGGCCAAGTCAGTGTGTCTGCTGGTATGTCATGTGTGCTACATAATTCTGTAGTTTTCACATTGATGATACGCTTCAAAAGATCCATTTAACACTTTTTGGGAGCATCCATTTCCCTAAATTCCCTGGTGAGGCAGCAATGGGACTGCAGACTGGGAATCTCGTGTTTCACCACTGATTATGGCATAATAAAAAATACAACCCACTTCAGCTCTGCTTAGTAAGCCTGAATAGTGCTAAAATCAGCATACTGCCAACCTGCTGGGCCTGTATCTACTGACAACCTTTAAGAGATGGCTACAGCTCCTGGTTTCACCTGAGAGAAACCTAAGGCAGCATCTGGTCAGGCCAAGAAATCTGGGAATGTCATTTACCTGTTGCCAGGCAAAATAAAGTTAGCAGACCTGAGACCAGCAGTATTAGCAGCAGTCACACGCAGACACCATAAAATTAAAGGAAAACCAAAAACTGAATTTAAAGCATTAAAAAAAATACATATATTAGCAAGGTTGCTATATAATCCATTGGTAACTTCCTACCAGCTACTTACTGCAATGTCTTGGGGCAATAACCCCACAGATTATCAAGTCACACAGGAAAAGAGCTTGAGGAGTGGTAAGCATCTTCACAGCCACCGTTCAGCACAGTTAATGCTGCCACATTGTGTATCCATAACAAAACCATTTCTTCCCCTCCTTGGAGCCCTAGGAATGTGAATCACACATGCAGCTGCAAACAAATGCAGTTTTACTGCAGCCTGGAAAGCTGTGGGATTGACATGGCAGGCCTTGGTAGAACTGGAGGGAAATGCCCTAATGCACACCCAAAACCTTACTAATCTTTTGCAGATGAGAAAGCAGTTGATTTTTGTTTAAAAGTCCTTCCACCTGTCTGAGAGAATAGAAAAACTCTCTTTTAATGTTCTCCATTATAGACAGCAAACACTGGGGAAAAATTGCTGTAATACTAATCAGACATCCATGAGATTATCCTAGAAATAAATTCTACAGTTTTTTGAAATACATCACCCTGGATGTATTTAAAAGGTCAATGATTGGTGACAGGTAGAAGTTAATTACAAATGCATTTGAGGAATACTGTAAAACTGGTTGCATCTCTTTTTTTTTTTCTCTTTCCTGCTCCAGGGTCTTTTCCCCTGAGGTCTCCCATGCTATTACTTGTACCTGTACAAATCAATAAAGTTATGTTGTCACACAAGGACTGCTTACACATTGATAGTTCGGACTGGGTTACAGCAGCTGACTGCAAGCTGCTTTCCATGTCTCCCAGCAGCATATTAGAACCAGGAGGCTTGGGAGATCCAAGCATTCTGACAGCAGTGACCCCCCCTTTTCCTGCTCCCCAACACATACTTCAAATGCTTCAACCATTTCACCATCCCAGTGCATTCTGCCCAGTATGTGCAAGGCTGCAACAGATGATTGTTCCTTTTGGGGAGGCTTTGCAGACATCTGTATATGTCCTAGAAAAATGGTCAGCACCTATTATGTGTGTGGAGGACAGTAAAATCAATTCATCCTTTGTACTTTCAGCTGAGGGCCAGGTTTCTTACACCGTGCTAAAAAGGATTGAATTATGTTGCTTTTCAGGGCAGATGAGTTATAGAGTCCTCTACAGAGACAATTGCCACATAAATTTTTGGTGCGGGGTAATCTCAAAAGGTAACAAATTTTGCAGTAATCCAATCCTGGTGTGATTCTGCCATCACAAGAAGATGTAATGAGGCTATCTGGGACTCTCACACAGCTTCTGAGGCTCTGTGTGGAAAACTTTTTTGATAGATTGTCATCTGTGTGCAAGTGTATTACTCCTGCAGACCGTTTCTCTCCATGGTGTTTCTCTTGTTCTGTTTCTATTCAGTGGAGAGGGAATGATTTCTATTTGGTTAAATGTTAATCTGGAAAAGATCTATTTAACACTTCTAGCCAGGATGTTTTGAAGCATTCTTAGTTCGGATTAGATTATTTAATTAGGATGCTGAGCATTTAGAAAAAAACTCTGGGACACTTCATTTTTTTATTTATTTTTTTTTCCAAGGTGTGAAAAAGCTCTGTAATCAGATGAAATGTCTCATTGTGAGAGACCCCGCTCTGAGAAACAGCTCAGTTTTTCTGCCCAAACTGCCTAAAAAAGGCTTTTGATCTAAAGGAAAATGAAATAATAGAAGCAGCGGAGAATGGAGGAAAGGGTGGCAAGACAGCAAACTGTCAGAAACAAGACTTGAAGCTTTGTCCTCTGTAGTTCCCGTGAAACATTCCATTGCCTTTTCCTTATTTGCCATGTTTTGTTTTCCTTCTCTACAAAGCCAAGCAGCTACTGCTTAACCCAAAGTCATCCATGCCTTTTCCCATTGCTTCCGGGAGCTTGTCCTGCTGATACTATAGGCTGGAAGCAGCCTCGTTTGTTACTGAGTCCTTGCTGGACTGCAGTGGCTGCTTCAGTGACACTTCTCCAGGAGCAGGGAGCCTGCCCTGGGGTTTGGCTACACAGCTGGGACAGCCAGGTGGGACCAGTGAGGTTTCACATGCCTACCTGCCCTGCTCCTGGAGTCACTGAGGGTTATTGTTTCAGTAAACAAGAAGAGTTTCTGTCACTCCTAGCTGGCATGAGAGCTTCCCCCAGCCTTTCAATCTGTTGAGAGTGTTTAGCCAGAAACCCAAGACATTACCTGCTTCTGCAGACACTGTTCCTACTGCTTTTGTGGATTAAAAGCTGTAACAGCAGAAGAGCATTAGCAACACATTAACTGCAGGGTAGAGATTTGCTATCACTAACTCATTCACAGTTCAGAATAATCAGTATGGCCACTATATATTTGGGATACAATGAATTAATTAAATGTTAAGAATAATTTGCAGTCTTTAATTTTTGCTGTCTGACTGTGAGCCCAGGAGCAGCTCTGTGATCTCAGTTACATCATTCTGGCTCTCACAGAGATCAGCTATTGACTTGAAAGGCCAAGGCTCTTTGGTAAAGCAGCATGACTTTCCTGTTCAAGATAAATATTTCTCCAGTGCAAGGTTTTATTTTTTTATTTCTCACGGCAGGCTGGAAAAATGAACTTGCCGAATTTAAGTTGACTAGTTACAAGAAGTTCTTATTATCCAGATAAGTTGTGAGCCACAATGTGCAGTGACAGTAATCCTAATTTTTGAATAAGCATCAACTGGATCACCTGCTTCAAAATATTTTACTTTTCTGTAAAGCAAAGGACTGTTACTTTTCTTACAGACAGGAGCAGTAGTGTTCACCTTGAATACCACTGCGAGTATCTGAGGCTGACTCATACAGAACAAAAGTATCGAGACCATCTGTAGTTTCATATTTCTTACAAAAAGCAAATTCAACATAATTCCTATTTATAATTACTCCCAGCTAAAGATTATTCATTCAGAAATACTTTACATATCTTCACTACAGGTCTTTTGCAGTCACCTGTCTTATCTCCTAGATACTACAGAAGGTAGTATGAGATGTGTAGTGGAAGAGCTCCGTCCACTCTAGGAGAAAGGGGCAGAGGGGCATCCAGAAAGACCCTGATGCTCAGAAGGGTTCCAGGCTGTGGAGAGAAAATAAAATAGCATGAGAACATACTCTAAATAATATCTTCACTACCTTAAGTCATTGCCAGGATCACCAGGGGGTTTAGCATTTTCTTACTGAGGGACATTGCAGATGGCTGCAGGCTGAGGAGAACCCAGAGCTCAGGCTGCCTCTTTCTTACACAGCTATCCTTACAGTGGTAAGTAAAATGTAGGCAGTGCTGCCCTCACCACTGTGTTTTTAGCTGAGCTCCTGCCATGAGATCATTACAGAGACAGACTGCTTCTCGGAAACTATGGCCCAGCCAAACATATGCAGTAGCACGATGGGAAACATCCAGGAAATTTGGGCTTGAAGTCTTAGGCACCTGTAGTATCTCAGAAGATGATCTTCCTGGATCACTCTTGCAAATAAATGTAGGTTGTAAATCCCACTTGAAAGGGCGTTGTAGGCACCGATGTGCTTTCTTGGAAGTGGCTGCTAGTCATTGCTTAACACTGCGGTGATGCCATCAAGCTGCATAGAGACACAGCGATACTCTGTTGTATTTTGTTTCAGTGTGGTGCTCACCTGGGGCATATTTTTGACGATGGACCTCGTCCAACTGGCAAACGGTACTGCACAAACTCTGCTTCATTATCTTTCAAGCCAGCAGACAAGAACAACACCGGAGAAGGCAGCAGTAATGCCGGTCCTGCCCAAACAGGCAAAGCTGAGCTGTAGGACAAAGGAAAGCCTGCAGAAAACTGTGCTGATCCCACACAGCTTACAAGGAATGTTTTCTAAGTTGCCTGCTTTCTTATATCCTATGAATGTTTAAATGTATGAAAGCATTTTGCACCATCCTCCTTCTTCCTCACCTTTTTGGAACTGAGGCCTTGCCTGCCAGTGCATTTACTATATAATTGGATTGAAAAATGTATTGACTGACTTCACACATTTGCTTTTCCTTTCTTTTCTTTGAGATTGCTTTGGGGAATCCTTAAGTTGAGAGGCTTTGGTATAATTAGTTATTAGTTTCTTCTAAGTGCTGTGTTACTCTAGGTTTGAACACTACTCCTTTTTGTGGGGGAGATGGAACTTGTGTTTATCTCCAATCTATAGGAAAGTTCCGGGCATAAGAAAATCCTGAATTCCTAGCACATCTCTGCTTTGTTCTGACTTGCAAGGCATGCAGCCTTTGGTCATATGTATTCAGCCACCTCCTAGCATCAGCCGCACCCTGCAAAAACTTGTAGTTATGGCTGTTCCTTCCCAGCTGAGAGAGATGGATGAGATGTAAAGCCCATCCTTTGGCTAATTTACTGCCAAAATTTCAAGGGTGTGGTTCAAAGGATGTAAACATTGTCTCAGCATCTATTTTTCTCTTTTGTTTGGTATTTAAATAAAGGTTTTAACTTGTAAGGCTCACTTTTGCAGGCTACTAATGAGACTTTGCCTTTTCATGAGGCCTGTTCAGCAACTGTAACTCAAATCTGAATTAAAGTTGAAATCTGCAGGGGGTAATTATATGGACAAGTGCAGAGATAAACTTGAGAAGTGAAGTAGATGAGGGATGACACTAGGCTCTTTATCTTGTCGGTTGCTACAAGGATTCAGAAACATGTCCGTTTCTGTTGAAGTTTAGGAATGAATGCAGTGGAAAGAGGGAGACTCTCCTGAAGTATCCAATTTTAAAGATTAGCTGGTCTGAATGCATACTGCCTACGAGGCCACAACCTTTAATTTGTGCAATTGAGGTGTAGGACATGAGGGAGGGGGGTGGATTAAGAAATTAATTTGAAAAAAGCCTGTCAAAAATTCAGAAATGTTCATGTAGCAAAATTTGTTGTCCTGTAAGATGTTTTTCACAGCTGCTTTTAGATTTTCTTGAATAACAGTTTCTCTGGAATTGTGCATAATACTTTTCTTTAAGCTATACTATACAGTATTTGCTAACACCACTTTGCCTTTAAGCATTGAGAGACTTAATGCATATAGTATTTACTTTTTATTAGCAAACTTTGCAAATAACGTATTTGGATCCAGTTTTGTTTCCAGTGGGAGCAAAGCAACCATTTATTTTTATGGAAGCAGGATTGAGGGTTTTATGTCAGTGACAATAAACGTATTATCTAAAGTAGAAACATCATTCAGTTAGAATATAGCTACTGTATAAGGATTCAGAATGGTCAGAATTGCCTTTTTTCACAACATAAGAAAGACATGGAAAAAGCTCACATACCTTAATATTGAGTGGATGCAAATAAGGATGATAAACATTTAGAGCAAAAACCCTTGGGCTCTGCTGCAAGTAGCAAGCACCTACTCACATGAGTATTCCCCCAGATGTCATGGAAGGAATTGCTCATTGGCTGCAGGAAAGATTGTGCAGACTGACCTTTGGTGTTTCAAGGCAGTTGAGTTTCTGCTGGTCCCATTGGTTTTTTAGCAGTTTTTTCTAGAACTGCTTTTATCCCTTGCTTTTATTTAAAGAAAAGTAGGTTTTCTCTGCCACATTTTCTGACATAAACATAAAAAGGCAGCATCTATAGAAATGTGGCACATAAAAGTGGTTTAATTCCAGATTGCTGTTGGAAGTGTTATCAAATTTCAGTATATTCCTGCCTTATGTTAAAGAAATATATTACTTAAACTTCAGGACACAGTAATGTGTGCTGTCCTACAGGAGATTTATTTTTGCAGGATATGGAGTGCAATGAAATGAGTCAATATGGTGAGGTGTATGTGGTCTCTGGGAGTTAAGACCATTTAACAGAGGAAATGCGTTGTTCTCTCTGTGCACAAACTGTGCCACAGCACAGTGCAGGGTAAGACAGACTGCCTTTTGTTGCTCTTAGAAGATGCTAGTAAGGGCTGGTATTGAACTCTCCACATTTGATTCTGGTTATGGTCATGCCAGGAAACTTGGGAGCTGAGCACAACATTTAGAATAATAGGAGAATATTTCTGTATGTTTGAATTTTGCACTGTCTAGATGCTTATAAAAACCGAATGCAAATTGTGTAGAAATAGCAAGCTATATTTTATAATATCTCTATTGTTACTTGGATGTTTAAAAAGGATACCTTAAAATATCATGTAAGTCACACATGTAATTTATATATACTATATATATATATAAAATTGCACATGTTTTTTATATATATATACGTACACACACATATATTATCCAAGTATAATTTTAGCCTTCGGTACCTTTTTAATAACCAAAACCTTTCCTTAAGAGGGTTCAATACTTTTAAGAAATTGAATATACATTTTTCAAAATATATTTGTTGTACACAAATAGAAAATAAACTTCTTTATAAATAATTCTGTTCTCCTTCCTTATTTATCTGGTTTTGTGTCAAGCTTTTGCACCCTTAGCCTGCAGCGTGTCGTAGGGAGCTACTTTTACTTTGCTTTCCCTTAACTTACTGTTGCTATCATATATCCAGCACTTTTATCTCCAGTAGGTTTCTGGTAGGGGTGCAGCACTACATGATACCAGGTGTCAGTGGACTTACCTGCCTTCGAGAGAGTATGGCAAGCACCCAGGCCCAATAGAGATGGGCAATGTTTAGAGAAAGGTTCAACTTTTACTTAGCCGTTGACTTGACCACTTCCAAAAGATGCTGTGTGGGATGTGGTGGGTCACAGGTGTGCCGGAGGAGCTCTGTGGTGCCAAGGCTCAGTCTGCAATGGAGGAATTCAGCTAGAAAGTTTATTTCTGTCAAGGTTTCATCTCCAAGGATGCAGGTTGGGCTGTGGGCAGCAGGTTAATGCCACTCGGTAGATCAGCTCTGCAGTGAATTTTAGAAGACAGGTGCAAGGGAGGGGAAGAAGTTGCAGGCTGTTTTCAAACCAACTTCCATGTTTGTGTTCATGGGAGCCAGAGAATTACATCGAAATTAATTAACTTGCTAATTTTTCTCAAACATTGCAGTGTCTTAGGACAGATGACACACTGAACACTTGTTTTACAAGCTTAGTATAATCCCTGTTATTCCAAAAATTAATCCCTCTGCCTCCCATCCATCTACTGTTGTTCCCTCTCTGAACTGTAATAGATTGATATTTTAGAAATGAGGGACTAACTGGTGCCCACTAAAATGAGATGCTCCTGGACACCTTGTGGTGGCTTTGCCCTGCACTCACAGCATAACCCGGCCTGTCCATCAGCACCCAGAGGTGCTGTGCCAAGGCACATCTTTGGATGTGTGTGGTCCTCTTGGTGCTGCTGACCTGACAGCAGACATGAGGGATGGCCCTGCCCTCCAGTCCAGCTCAAGGCAGCCTGTGTTTTGCTGTGCAGAGCAGGAAGTTGTGCCTAAGACACATGTACACCCCACCAGTTCAATACAAGGAGATTTCTAGTACAAGATGCTCTCCCTGCTGCTCCTGCTGTCCCTTGGGGTTGCAGGGTGGGAGAAGCAGTGGTGGCAAGATGAGTGACACAAGGCCAGTTAATGAAACGGTGATTCTTTTATCATTGTCACTATATACCTTCCATATATTAAATGCAACTTAACTATAAGCCTTTTTCACAAGCTGTGTCAGCTGTCATACTAAAAAAAAATATGACATGTATGTGAACTGGTTAAAACTGGAGCCTTACCAACATGGCTATAGCATGTATTCCACAGGTGGACAGGATAGGCTGGCATCTGCATTTGTGCAGCAAAGCCATCACTCAAAGAAGGGAGAGGGAGCTGGTGAAGTAATGCGTTGGCCTCTTATTTGTACTCACAGGTAAGTGGTGTTTGAAGGCTCTGTCATCTCTCAGGATAAAAGGTAAGATAAAAGTGAAGCACACAGCCTGCCTCCATTGGCCCAACACAAGATAGTGATAATAGTGACCCAGGGGATAGGACCTTCCCAATGTTATAGCATGAGTCATGAGACCTTTTTGCCCTTTCAACAGCTGACAAAAGTGGAGCTTTCTGTGGCACTAGCTAAGCTCCATTGTAATTCCTCTTTCTCTGCACTCCAAAAATGGCTCAGTTAAATAAGACAACATCATAAGTCAGCATTTTTGTTGGGGTGACACTGAAGAACCCATTGTCACAAGCGTGTGGATGTGGATGTTGGTACTCTATTGATTATACTGAAATGTCTCAGTTCACTTAGAGTTGCTTTGCAGTCCATTTACCCAACTGAACTTCGTAAGCCGTGAGGTTAGGCCTTCTCTAACAGAATATGTGATGTATATTGATTTTTCTTACTGTTCAGTATGTTACAAAATGTCTGTGGTTAATGTCAGTGCATGGCCAGCAGTTCTCTGCTTCTTCATCCGTGCTCTGGGAGGGGATGTGAAATACATGATACAGGCTGCTTTGCTGGCCCTAAATTAGTCTCAAAATCATGCCCTCTCTCTTGCCATCCTTGAAGGAATTTAGGGATGAAAACAAAACAGATGTTCACACTTACAGAATTAATATCAGTGTGCTCTTGTTTACAGAACAAATGGCAGAGTGGCACTGGAAGCAAATGCATCAGCTTCCAAATTCAGTAGAATTAAAGAAAATGTTGCTTATTGGCAAACTGAACTAACAGTTTTTGACTATTAGAATGAGGCCACCTACAGGTCTCACAATAAACCTGCAAAAATGTTTAATCCTGCATATTTGAAGAGCGGCATTCCAGTCTGACTTGCTCTTGCTTTGTTATAAAGTGAAGTGATACACCACAGGGCCTGACTGCTTTTCAGATCAAAGCCATGACAGCAGTCAGCAACTGCATTATTTTTACAGTCACTTTTTTTTTTTTTTAAAGTGAGATAATACTTTCAAATGCACCCCAGTCAGTGAAATCACTGAAATAGCCAAACTCCGAGCAGTGTAGGCATGTGACATTCTGAAATCCTTATGCAGGCCACCAGTGTAATATTAAATGCTCTAAGCAAATGTTCTCAGTTATGTCCACATGTTTTTTGGATCAGGACCCAAATTAAGCAGGAATAGCACACTCAGAAACCTTCCCCAGAGACCTCCTAGAACTTGTAGCCAGCCTTCTCAGACCTTTCACTTAGCCAACGTAGGCCAGTAGAAAAAGAGAAGGGGTTCCAGAAAAGAAAAGAGAAAAGGCTTCCAGTTTCAAACTCCTGTTTTATTCACCTCGTTAGACAGCTTGCAAACACTGAAGACATTTCACTCTGCAGATGTCTTAGCCAGGGCATTCTCATTCTCTCTTTATAGTTTCGGTACAGAGGATACCTGTGATCTTACTTCTTTTAGCCAGGAAATTTTAATGCCCTAATGCAACAGGTCTGTTTCCATCCCCTCCATTTCCAGTTTCTGTGAGGATTTTCTTCTCTTTAGTTTTTCAACAGCTGGCACTCCAGACAATGTTTTTTTTGTTTTGTTTTGTTTTTTTCTTTTCACTATAGCCTAAAAACTGTCTGAACTACAGCTTCACCTTGTCTCAGACCCCATACTTCTCACTTCTCTGCTGCCCAGGTGGAAGGAGTATCTGGTCCCAAAATACAAGCAGTCGCCTACTGGCAAATCATGTGTGACCACTTCCTGGGAAAAGGAGCAGTTCTTTGGAAAAGCAAATCAAATATGTATTTATATTTCTATTAAAGCAGACAAGGTGATTTTGTGTGTGGGCCAGTTAATTTTCATGTTTTTCCAGGCTGCCCTAAAGCCCTTCTTCTTGCAGTCTGGGTATTGTCTCCTACAGTTTACAACTTTATTATTGTATTCATACAAATACAAACATCTGGAGAACATCCTCAGGTATAACTGCTGGGCAGTGCAGAAAATATCTGGCATGATCTGAAACAGGTTTTTCTTCCCATGGAAGTACACCCCTGGGACTGGGGAACTTAGAAGGCCTGTAATGGCGTAGAGGTCCTTTCACCTCCAGAGCACCACTTCACATTTGGCCTGGGCCTGTAACAGCCAGTATCCCTGGTGATTTCTTAGCTGTTCACTGTTTTTTTGTGAAGTTAGTTGGTCCTGGTACTGGCTCACAGAAATCTCTCTGGCAGTATTCCTGAGAGCCTGGGTGATGCCACAACTGGTGAGGAGATTGAAATCCTTGCTGTAAGAGCAATCAGTTTCTATCCAGAGAGCAGTCAAGAGATGGAAGGGTAGTTGGAGGGTGGGGAAGAGGAAGAAGGAATTTGCATTTTGCCCCTTGCCCTCCTGTTCACCTTAAATTACATGGATTTCCACCATGGCTCTGTAAGATCACCTTTAACTCAGGACAACTAAATTAACAGAGGCTTGTGAAACCTTGTAAAAATCGGTCCTGCTTCTTTTCTTCATTCCACTTTCTGTCTAACACCACTGAGTGAAAACAAAACTCCTACAAATCTGAGGGGGTGAAAACGACTAAGATCTACTGAGAAAGATTCCTCAACATATTTGAGAGAAACCTTTTTTCAAAACTCGTTAATTTTTTTTGTAGGAATAGGATACCTTTGGGAAATCCTACTCCTCCAAATAACTACTACAGAGAATACGAGTCCTGAAACCCATGGACCAAATTCTCAAAAGCAAGGTTTGTACCAGCTAAAGCACAGCACTGCTGACCCCTGAGTGGGACAGTCCCCCTTCTGCATGCATCATCACTGCTCCATTTTCACACCTTTCTTTATGTGCTGCAGAAGATACTTGTGCTCACAGTGTTTTCATACATCTTTGCTGCTTCAGCCCTGTTGTACTGAATTTTGAGAAAGGGGATCATTTTACGTTGTTCCTAGTTTGAACTATTTCTAGGAAAAAAATCCAAACAGGTTTTTTTCCGAAGCTGAGAAAATTCTAAGCAATCTCTAGACTTTGTTGTTTCCCTTTTGTCAGCTTCAACTTTGTGGGCTACAACCAGTCCCAGCAGTCACCAGTGACCATGAATTCAGTATTCTCTGTTGATAAATTACAATTTTATCTTTGTTTGGCTTGGGCTTTTAGTAGCCTGCCAACTCAAAGCCATTGCCTAATATATCATTGGAGGGCAAATATGTTCCTATGTCTGTGGCATGTAAGCAGCTCCTACCAAAGCCTGGGCATTCCAGCATCCTGCTGAGGAAGGAAAGCAGTGCCCCAAATAATTTAGACTGCAGATTTGTCTTTTCAAATAAAATATTTTTTGTTTTTCAAGGTCAGACACTTGGGGCTGTTCAGGTCACAAGACGCCAGAGGCTGTTTACTTTGGAAAACAAGGACAGCCGTGGTGGGAGGTGCTTTTAGCAACACCCAAATCTAGTGTTTTAAACCAAACAGGAGTCTGGCCAAAGGGCAGCTTCACTCATCCTTACTGACACCCTGACACAGAAGGACAGCGTCCAAGAGCTGACTGACGTACGTGCAAACAAAATAATATTTGGTATTCTCACTTATGAACTCAAATACCTCAAAGCATGTGGAAGATCCTCAGATGAGAGGAATAAATATTTTGCATTGACTGCCATCAGTGTTTACAGTGGAAGGGGATTTCTTGAAAGGCTGAGACAGTGCCTAATAGTGGGTTGCATCTAAAAGCATTTTGGTCATAGTGGAGCAGCACTTTTCCTACACCTAGATGGCCAGTGGGATGGTAGGTTTTCCTCTTCTCTTTGGATATTTTCTTTCATCTTTCAGTTGGGTCAACTATTCAGGCTATGTAGATTTCTCCAAGGCAGATTTCCTTCTAGGTCATTAGTGGAAAAACAGAATAAATGAATCTTTGAGATGTTGATATACAGTAGCAAGAAAAAACAAACAGGGAAACAAAAAAACCAGTGTGGAAGATGTACTGTTAGTACAAATGGAGGCATTTTATGTACAGTTTTGATCCCCTTCTCAATGGCATTGCAGGGCTGAGGCTGATTGAGCAGGATGCAGAACTTTGTTTCTCCTTGCTAACTGGCCAAGCTCACTCTTAAGAGTACAGGACTTGCCATATCTGAAGACAGCTCAGTTGCAAAGGCCTGGTCTCCTAGGCCTTACTGAATCCACTCTGAAGAAACCATGTGTCTCCAGCCATTTCCACCCCTAGCTGGGTGGCCATGCAGGAGTTTATAACACTATTTAAAAATGTATGTGACTTTATGTGGATTTTTTTTTTCATCCTAGCTTTTTCACCACAAACCAAAATTGCCATAGATAACTACTTTCCCTCCGTGAAGACATTTGTTTCTTGTTGATGTTTAATTAGCAGATTCTTTCTGTGGGTCAAGTTAGAGGGCAAAAATAATAGTCAATTTTAGATTATTCAGCCCATTCTTAACCAGACAAATGGTGTTTAGAAATGTTAAACTGCAATAAAAATCCACGTCCATGTGGACTCACCTAGAGTTTCACAACAGCAGTGAGGATAGGGCACAGATCTTCCTATTTCAAATGTCTTCAAAACATCCCTTCAAAGAATCTCTATTAGGTGTTAGGAGTATAGAGCCTGTGGCATCCAGTTACAAAGTTTTGACCATTTAAGAGAGGTGAATAAAATAGGGTTGGTTTCAGAAGTGTACTGTGAATGGATTGCTGTTTCAGCCCTGAAAATACACATTTCTTCCAACAGTATAAAAGTGAGGGGAGCGTTTATGCCACCAGTGTAGGAAACACACATCTCTTTTCTCCAGTGACTTAACTAGACTAACGGGAGGTATCAAGCTTGCTAATGATTGAGAAAAAGCCTTTCAGTGCCTTGCACTGGTAAAATATTTTCTATAGCGTTACTTCTGATTGACACCCATGTAAGAGGCAAATGGGATGCAGCATCAACACAGCGCAGTGCAGTAGTCTCACTGCTCTTAATGGCAGTGAGTGAATATGGAGAAGCAAGCCCAGCAACCCCAGCAGAGAACCACATAACCTGCCAAACACATGCTCTGCTACCTTGAGCCCTACCTCGTAGATACATTTCCAAATTAACTACATTGTAAACCAGTGACATTCCAGAAATGAGTATGAACTCTGCCGCTTTCTTTGAGGAAGAAAAAAAGGGCAGAATGGCAGAACTGAGCCACTGCTCCAGGGGACCATCCTCAAGCCATGCCAGATCAGCAGGCAGGTGGGAGGACAGACAAGGAAACCATTTCAATGGGCAGATCCCAAAGGTGAGTCACCGACTTCTGCTTTCCAAAGGGATCCACTGTCCTGGGCAATGGGCAATCTCAATGTGTTGCCAATATGCAAAGAAAAATCTGAATTCTATTCCACTCAATCAAACAGCTTGCCCTTACCCAGATCCGTGGGCCAGAGTGTCAGCTGTAGGAGGCCTGTAAAAGAGTAAGCCTGGGATTGTTTACAAGATGATGCTTAGAGGTGCCTTCGAATCAGCTGAGGGAACCACTGCTTTTCAAAGACTGACTTTAGCTAAGAATATTTATATTTTGAGAGTAACAGGATAACTTGGAACAGAATGCGCACCTCCAGTTCACAAAGCGTTTTCATGCCCGAGATTGTGCTACAGTGTAGAAAATTAAACGCAAAGTCTCCAGGTTTGTTTGAAGACATGCATGAAGAATTATATGGTGAAACGTTTCATTCTGGCTGTGAAAAAAGTTAATTCAAAACAACTAAAACGTCAGCCATAAAGATGTACAACATTTTTCAGGAAGCCTTGTCCACCCTGAACAAATGTTTTCATAAAAAACAGCCTGCCCTTAATAATCACTGTTATTGAAAAGACATCCCAAGGTTGCTGTATGGAAATATGTTAAATACGTTCTGAAATTCAATCTAATATAATTTTAACATTAGAGCTCATTCATAATCCTGTATTAAAAGCCTATGCAATTTTCATGAAATATGTCTGTCTATGTAATCATGAATGCTGAATATTGTCATGGCTTTCCAGGAATTTTTAACCTCAATGCAGAGGAAAGAAAACTCTTCCAACTGGATTTTTACACCACTGGGAAGAAATAACAATAACAGCTCTAAACTTAAAATAAACATTTCTGGAAAAATACTATCTTTTAAAAGAGGCTGTAGTCTGAGTTTCAAGCTACTGGTAATACGACACAGAGACTTTGAGTGTGCCTATGGTTACAGCCCCTTGCTTTGTGCAGTACTGGGGACAAACAGCCCCAGTAGGAAGGAGTCTGTTTAGATGTAGAGGTCTAGATTTAGAAAGCAATGCCTTCACATGGAGTTGGCCTAAACCCCGTAAGTATTTCTGGCTTGAACCCCCAGATTTAAAACTGCATGTAGCTGTTTCTTTGGTTATCAAGTCAGATTTTGCCAGTCCTTGCTAATTCTGTATCCAAGTGCACGCAGTGTCACAGGGGTGGAACTGTAAAGAGAAAATCTTCAGCGTCGCCATGCATCCGATGTCCTGTGTACACTAGCTACTCATCATTAATTTCTTTGTGTTTGTCATTTTATAAAAGAATCAAAGCCTATAGAGTAGTACTTGCAGACACAAAAAGGTGAGGAGTGGGAAAATTCTGCTTCTCTCTCTAATGTTCCTATTCACTGATGGCTCTTTGATATTTTTCCTTTTTATGAGCAACCTTTTTTTATTAGTGGAATATTACTGGTTCCATGGCATGCCTTTAAAATGATAGGAAAAATTATACAACTGGGATCTCAATTATTCAGCACAGCCATTTTAATCCTTCATGTTATTTGATCCAGTACAAGGTAATATACATCTTATTTCCAATTAGAATACAATTCTCACTATATTAATCATCTATCGATGTCTGCTTTTCCATTTGCCAGAGACGTGAAAGTCTGTGATTCAAAGGGTGCCATTCAGACTACCCTACTTGTGGACAATTATATAGTGTCTTTAAGGCAGCCTGTAGGTTTGATAACTGTAGCCCAGAGAAGCTAGGAGCTGCTGTGCACTTTCTTTCCTCCAGAGTTTCTCACCACCTGGCAGCATATTTCGGAAATGGTTCCTCTGTGCCTCCACAGCCCTATGACATTTGTATGAGCAATGTTGCAGAGCACGTTTGTTTGAGACTGCTCCACAGCTTCTTACAGCCTAAGGGCCTTATCCTGCAACCTTGCAGTGCTGTGTCCCTTGTGACCCTATGCTTTGCTCTCCTTGCTGTCCTGGGGGTGAGATGCATGATGAACCAGGGATAGGGAAGAGGAGAGGAGGGGAGAGGAGAATGGAAATGGTGGTGGGTGAAACAAGAGTGTGGCTTTGGCACATCACTGGCTGCCTGTTGCCAGGTGATGCTTATCCTGTTATCCTGCACCCCTTCTTTTACCCTCATCTCCCCACTCCTGCTACTCCCTTGTGCTGGTAGTTTTATACAGATGTTGAGCTGGTTTGTCTTTCTGAAGCCACAGAAGACTAACCCAGCAAAAAAGAAGTGGGTCATTTGGACTGCTGCAGTGAAATGACCGAAAGCGGGATGAGCACTTGATCTAGTAGACAGATGCAGAAGGAAGGAGGAGTAGGGACTGGGAGGACTGGAGGAGGAAATGGTAAGGACAACATCACCCCATAATCAGAGTGACAAGTTGCTGTGCTGCATCATGTAACTTCACTGCTCTGCTGCTCTTTTCCCATCTATATAAATAGCTAACAAACCCCTTCTAATGCTTGCAAAATATCTTGAAGGTATCTTGAAAGCCTCCAGCGAAAGCAAAGCTGATGTTGGCTACAAAGCTGTGTGTCCCATGAGTTGGAGCAGAATACATGCAGTCAAGACTTATTCCAGCTCTATAGTTAGGTTCCAGCTCTCAGGTTAACATGACATGAAAACTCTTCACTGTTCTTCTGGCTTCAGCCATTCATACCCAGGTAGTGCTCCCTCGAGGGAGCCGTGTCTCAAAGGGACTCCCAAAAGCCACAGCTGGGCAAAGATTTGCTCTATAAACTTCTATGGTCCAGCCCACTCCTTGCATAGGCCATAGTTACTTATGAACCTGAGTGGGTATCAGCATCCACCTTGAAAGCATCTGCCTCCATCCTGTGGTCACAGGAAAGACAGTCTGTTATCTACATGAGAAAACTCTTAATAAATGTGTCCCTCTGAGTTTATAGATGTGTATCGAGCTTTCGTTGGCTAAGAAGCATGGAAGAGATCTTTATCCCACAATGTGACAACCACCTTGATGTACTTAAAAGATTTCAGGCAGACTGTCTTATTTCTCAAATTTTAGGGTCCCTTTGAAAGTAGGTTTGTACTCAGTCTTTTGGTGGTGTAAGTATGGTACAGAAAAAGACAAGACAAAAAACGAAGCTCAGCAAGAGAGTACTGACTGCCACATCCTGGATTCAGAGGGGAGAGGCTCCCTGCCCAGCATGCAGATCTAAGCTGAGAGCAAAGCTGTAGCATTGAGATGGATCAGTGTTTTCTAGGTCAGTGGGTTAACTTGTGTTAAGGAACCTCCCCAAAAAAGTTATTCTGAAGCCCCTTAGACCTGATGCAATGGTGGCAAACAGTGCCCTTGGGGGAACCAGGTCTAAACTGAGAAATCACAGAAATGCCCACCTCTATGTACTGCTCTCTTCGTTCTCACATGTCCAAGTAAACAGGCTGCTTCCTGTGTATGCAAGTGTGAAAGTGAGAATTTAACTGTTTCCATCTCAAGACTGGCTTCTTTGTGTCCAAAGTGTTCTGGCAGATGACCAGGTTACTGTGACATGATGTTCAGAAGAAGGATAGGGAAGAGCAGTTCACAGTTTATTGTGGCACAAGAACTAGAGGAAGGTTTAGTGGAAACAAGAGGCAGAATCTTCCTGTACAACATGGAGTTACTCAGTGGGACTCAGTGCTGCAGGATCTTATGGGATGCACAAGCACATGTGATTTCAAGAGATTAGCCAAGAGCATGGAAATACAGCTATGTACTATTTAAAACCAGAGATACAGGCACAAACATGAGCTCAAGGACATCCTAATCTATTTATTACTGGAAGCTGGGAGTCTGTGGTCGAAGTAGAACAAAAACTTTGAGGCCACCACTAGCAGTGGTGGGAAAAAGGAGGCTAAGTAAGATGGCCCTGAGCAGCTGCTCAACAAATGTGGACACGTGCAGCTCAACCAGGCATCCCATGTGTGTGTACATATGTGTATACATGCAAGCTCACCCTCTCTTGCCCTGCAGCGACTCTGCCCATCCTAGACCCTCAGTCTCATGCATGTTTGTGAAGAGCCAGGGTGACAGCATGGTTGCCTTGTTCTTTGTGTTGTCCTTCACCCCCAGAAAGGCATGGAAACAGGAGTTTGCTCAGGACAAGAGCTGATGAGCTCTGTGCAAGCCTTGCTTTGGACTGTTTTTATCAATTAATATTTTTATTCCAGGTGGCAGATGTTTGAACTAATCCAAATGCACGAGGCTTTGCAAAGATGGTGAAGGGCATGGGCCCACAGCTCTGAATTTCAGCACCCTCTTTAAAAACTGTCCCCTTGCTAATCTCAATGGATAGTGAGCTCTAAGAGTCACACTAACACTGGAAAAAAAATTAGTATCTTTGGAGACACCTTCTTGCAGGGGCTTTTAGAAGTAGATCGAAAAGCAGATCTATATATTTCCACGTAAGTGCTTGAAAAACATTATGGTAAAAATACTTTTTTAACTCTAGTGATGGGGAAAAGGGCTTTCATAGCTGTAACATTACATAGCATGGGCATCCTGCACGTGGTGATTACAGGACAGAGAAACTCCAGACTTTGGCATCTTTAACTCATTGTCCTTGCTTTAGTCCCCAGACATGCATGACCATGCAGTGGAGACCCTCTGCTCCTGGCTCTGGGTCCTGACCTCGCTTGCCCCCAACTCAAGGTTGAGGAAGTAGGCACAGCCTCAGCTTAGAGGAGGGGCAAGGAGGGAAGTTGCAAGGGGTGATGTGTGGGTTTTTAAGGTGAGTACATCTATGGCAGGTAGCAGAAGTTACTGTGGGGTAACTGTTCCAGAGAAGACCCTCAAACTGCTGCCATTGATAGGCTATGACTTAATAGCAGTAAGGGTTTTACTTCTTACCTGGCAGCCCCAAGGAGGCATTCAAGAGGTTGAAAAAGAGCAGTATCTTGACTGCTCCATGTGTGCCAAGCCTCTCCACCCCCTGGTTTGTGGCCTTTCCCTGCCAGGCAGGCATCCCCTCTGCCTGTCTGCTGTGTTTGTGCTCAGCTTTTGGCAGCGTGTTGGCTGGTTCGGGGTCACTGAGCTGCAGAGAAATGAGCTCTGTTGGGTCCAGAGCTATGTATTCTCTTTCATCACATGGATATGTGTCAATGTGTCACTTTAAAGTAGTTCAAGTAAGAGAGATGGGGAAACAGATGAGGAGGAGGGAGGCAGGAAACATGTCATAAATCCACTGTGAGAGGGGCTCTGAAGTAAGAGAATTAAAGACTGTGGAAAACACATAAAAATCTGCCATAGAAGGACACTGTCAATGCATCCTGTCAGTGTAGTTTGCTTTTTATTTCCTAGTGTGCAATATGAGATAAAAAAATTCCACCTTTACTAGATGATCCATGAAAGCCCGCATTTCACATGAGTTTTACTTGTCATATGACTAGACTTGACTTTTCCAGACACTGGTGGATGTCAGTTGCTGTCCTCTAAAATGAGGCCACCACCACCTGTGGTCTCCCAGGGACTGTCTCTTCCAAGTGCTGTTCCTCACACAAGGGCCACATGGTTGTTTCCGCTTTTCGTTTAAAGTAGAGCCGAACTGAGGAAAGTAGAGTTGAATAAAAAATAATGGAGAAAGATCAGACTGAATTAATCCCCCCCTCCAAAATCCCACTTGTGCAATCATTGGATAAGTGAGGCTTTGCGCTTTCTCATGTTGCTATTGTAAAAAGAGAGAGAAAATTTGAATTAGTTCAAATATTACAGAGAGCCTCAAATACTACAAAGAGTTTCTGAGGACATGTTTCCCACTGCAGGGATCTGAAATTCCCTCAACACTCAGCATATTAAGTGAGTTGGGGCTTGTGCTTTTAGATAGAGATTTGAGAGATGAGAACATCCTGGCTAGCCTAAAAATGACTGGTGAAAGGAAAAATTGCCAGTGCAGCAACTGCCAGCCTCTCTGGCAACCAGCTGCATTCTCACTCAGCCATCTCTGATGCCTTCATGGGACTTAACATGTTCAACACAGGTAAAAGGCCTCCAGGCTCTCTCCAAAGGAATCAGTGATGCTAGTGAACAATAAGGAAGAGGATTTACACTGTGTAGCCAGCTTTAAACATGATAAAGCAAAATTTCTCTACAAAAGTGTATGAGCTGGGGCACACTGTGTAGTAGCAATGATGCATACCAGTAATTTTGGTGGTAATTTGTTGCAAGGTGTTGACTGTATGGCTTTGATCCACTGCATCTGCAAGTGTTCTTACAGAACAAAGTGGTGTGCCATGGGGATGTAAGGAAGAGCCCATTGCACTTGAACTTCCCAGTGGGGACCCAACGACCAGTAAAGCACACTGCTCCCTTCCCTCAGCCACCTGTTTTACCTTACTCTTCACCTCCTAGCACAGTTTGAGAGGTATTGGTGCCTAGACTGCATTTTCCTTTCTTCAGTTTCCTTGCTAGTCTACTCGTAACATATTAGTGGTGTGAAACGGAGAGGAAGGAAATAGAAGGGAAGCACAAAGAGCAAAGTAAACATCTTCAGGGAGGTAGAGACCGCACAGAGAAACACTCACTCACCCTTTTGCACCAGGAATTAAGGTCCTTATGGTTTGCATGGTAGTCCTGTGTGCAGCACTGCCCTTTTGGGCTGTGCCAGGAGCCAGGGAGGTTGCAGAGCCCTGTGAGTCAGGCTCCCAGGCACACATCCTTGATTGTACCCCACTGCCTGAGACCCGCTTGCAGCTCTGAGGCATTTGAAAAGCACAGATGCATTTCCCTCCAGGTGAGCAGGCTGCTGTGTACCACGACTTCAGCTGTCTTCTCTGCAGTGATGGGATGCTAAGAGGAGCTGTTTTATGAATGCATTGGATCATATCCTGCCAGGAGTCAGAGTAGATGAGACAGCTTCGGCTTATGGCCTTCTGGGCACTGAAATGATGTCCATCCTGCAAAATCCTAAAGAGCTGAGAGAGCAGGCAGGGTGTAACAGCCCCTGTAGTTACATGCCAGACCAGCAGAGTCAGTGCCAGTGTATGCAGAAGGGCCCATGGGGTCTCTGCCCACTGTTGCAGTGAAGGGCAAGTTCCCAGCTGAAGTTCTGTCTGGGACAGCTGGCAACCCCACAAGGCCCCAGCCTGGCTGAGATGGGGTTAGCACCTCCGGGGGATGCATGGCACAGCCACACTGCAGCCCTCATGGCCCTGCCCCAGCGTCTTGCCTGGGAGGGCTGCTGTGCAGCCAGCCTGTGGTCCTCTGCTTCTGCTGGGAGAGCTGCTGAGGTTGCAGCTCAAGAGTATGTGGTCACAGGCTGGAAATGTTAAGAGAGTAGGGGTATCTAGTTCAGGCCTTTGAGGTCCTCCCAGCTTCCCCTATCCCCATCCACCCTCTCCAGGCAACATGAGTCTTTCAGGACCATTGCACAGATGCATTCATAGCTGGGAAATAGAAGCTGAATGTAAAAAAAAAACACAGGACTCCTCATTGCTGACCAGAAACACAGTCTGACCGCTTTCTAGGTTGGATGGGACCCCGGGTCTCCAAATGTGAAAGAGCTGTGAGGAGCCCAAGGTGACTTGGGGCTAAAGTGCCCGGAGGCTAAAGCCAGCTCCGCTCCTTCTGGGACTGGACCTGGATCTGCTATAGGAACCACAGGTCGTGGGGCTGCATGGCTGCTGCAAGACAACTGATGGAGAAGAAAGAAGCAACATGGTATTATTTATCTGCCTGTGAATCAGGAAAGTGAGTAGCTTCAGTGACCACCAGCAGCGTAACCAGGTACAGTGTGGTTCACTGTTAAGGGACTACATGTTCATGGTCTTATCCACGTTCATTCTGCCTTTCCTTCTCCCTGGCTCCACACACAAAGCTGTGCTTGCAGGGAAATGCCATAGCCTGCAAGGGTACAGAACTATTCCAAACACTCTTGGCAGAGGCTCAAAGCTGCTTATTCCTTTGACAGAACTAGAACTGTCCTAAATGTGCTGCACCAAACCCTCCTGCCTGCCAGCAACACCCGGCAGGCTAAGAAGACCCCATTTTTGCTGCATCCTAGCTGAAGGCTGGACAAGCAGCAGCAACACTTCCAAAAATCATCTTTGCCTTGAGCTGGAGGCATAGGGCATCAGTTGCCTATTTTCCAGTTCCTTTAACCTCTAATTTTGCAATGGCTACAGAAGTGCATTTTCTTCAGGGTTTCCTGGACAAGCTGTGCTCCCTCTATGGGAGAAAAGTGGGAGATCTGGCATGCAGCCTGCCTCTTTCCAGTGTCTTAGCCAAAATTTCACCCTGATACTGTTTCTACAGCTTCAGCGATAAGATTGTCAAAGTAGCAGTAGGTCGCTGATGCACCTGTGCTTTGGAGAGGAGCACTCACCAGGTTTATTGTATGGAGGCCATGGGGGCTGCAATGGGCACAAGTTGGATCACCAGGGACTTGATCTGGACCAGCTCCTGCCTGGGGCAGCCTGGTCCTGCTGGCTGTGGTCCAGAAGGGCACAAATCATCCCCGGACCCTGGGACGTGAGCAGGCTGTGGGGCTGTGGGTGGGGAGGCACAAGGCAAATAGCTGGGGTGGAAAGCACAGCCTCTGCCAATGCACACAGCTGAAGCTGTGGGAGTCACACATGGAAAGAGAGGGTGTCCCAGTGCAGGGACTCAAGTTCAAAGCCTCTGAGGACATGGTGGCAGTGGCCACCCCAGCTCAGTGGGCAGCCACTGACTGTGTGGGTTGGTTGAACATGAACCACTTGGAAAAAAAAGGATTTTTTGGAAACAAGTGCAGAAGTATGTGCCTCCATTGCTGACCTTGCCTCCCAATTGAGCCACCCCAGGGCACCATGTTTTTTTTTTGTTAAAATGTGCACTGAATGGCATATGCAGATGTCTTTACATATGTGTGCCTGGTTTGTGGCTCCAGTGTGAGAGGGGCTGTGGGAAGAAAGGGAGGGGTTAAACTGTGTGTAGCTCCAAGCCCTCCGCATCCTCAGGGATGGGCTGCCAGGGGGCAGGAGGAGTGGGGGGCCTGTTCCCATGTGGGGCTGGAGCAGCTGTGGCCAAGGGTCCTGCCGAAGTTCCTGTGGGGCTGGGGGGCTGTTTGTCAACTCCAGCCCCCAGTCCCTTGGCATGCAGCCCAGTCCCAAGAAATATAAACCAAAGAAGCATAAACAGATGATCACATGAAAAATATATCATGATTAGCCAGATAGATCCCAAATGTTTGTTCTGTAAACTGCAGCAGGCAGCACAAGTGTTCGCTGCAGCTGTAGTTTCTCATCTTATTTGTGTAAGTGTGCCATTAAGCTTAGACATGGGCAAAATAATCTTTCCTTGATTCTCACTTGAGAGGCTGCTTTAAAGATATATTATATCAATGTTTGATTCGTCCCTTTTGCGACTGGTATTATACCATAAACTGATTCTCACTTAATAGAAAATCTTTGCGCATTTTTTTCTCTTGGATTACTTCCTTTTCCCTCTGAAGCCAGTAAAGTGGTTTGTTTTGTGAATGAAAGCTGGATGCCTTTAGCAAGATGGCATTAACACTGACCTCTGCTCATGCATTGAATTCCTGCCCAGCGGGAGGGGAGGTTAGAGGAAAGGGTTAGTTCATTGATGGTCAGAACCTGCTGAGCTGCAGGGCTGTTAACCTGCCTAGAAAGGGAACCACTCAGAGGGCTTTTCCCTTTCTTGGATTAGCCCAATGAAGCCATCCTTCTCTCCCTTTAGTTTTAACCATCTGCTGGAAAGATGGCTCTGATTCATCTCAGTTTGGTAGAGATATCTTTTTTAATATACAAAATGGCAATAAATTGGGGGAAGAGCAGGGGGGATACACACTTTAATTTTCCTTTTGCTACTGCCTGTATCAGAGAAGACTCTGAACTTCACAGCATGAATCATTTAGCAAGGTCAGTGCAAAAAAAATCAAAACCAAATTCCTCCAGCCATTTCCCAAGAAATGCAGCATCTTTTATGCTCTTTGGATCCTAAAATGCATTCTGCAAGAAGCATAATGTGGAAAAGAAAAATTTTGTGAAGCTGATTGCCAACAGCAGCTTCCGATAGCTAGTGCACAAGATCTATTCTGAGGGAGATGGGTTTATAATTTACGATGCTACTGGACTCTGAAAAGGTATTGTGTAAAAATAGCAGCTTTTCATTTGATAGTTTTATCTGTGGAATATGGTGATAAAACCTGTGGCCTGCCTTCTAAGAGCTGGAGAGAACCCAGAGTGCAAGGCAAAACACAGCACAATTGGAAAACACTCTGTGGGTTTCTCTCATTTTTATCTTCTTAGTCCTTCAAAGCCAAGGCAGCAGTTGGAAAATCAGCTGCACCTGCACTCATTTTTACACCATCAACAAATTAATCAACCAATCCTCCTTCTCCCCCTCATTTTTCCTGTGCCACTTCAACTACCAAGTTGCTTAAGCTGCAGGTGGAGGCACAACTGTCCTGAAAGCAGAGCAAGATGTCCATATTTGAGTTTGTACTTTAGCCATAGTGATTAGAAACACAACATCTTATTTTAGGTCTCACATTAGTGTCAATCAAGAAAAAATCCATTAAAGTCAGTGGAATACCACCAGCACAAGGTTGGTTTCATTGAGATTAGGCTCTAACTTTGGTGTCTGTTTTATTTGTAAATTGAGCAGACAGAAGCCACTGGGAGATCATTAAATCGGAACTCAGCAATTTTCATTTCCACTCAGTTTTTTGAGTAAAACCATACTTTGTTATCCTTGCCAGAGTCTTCAAGGACTAGTTTGAGCTCCTCTCACCAGCTAAGACAACACTTCTTCTCTATAAGCTGAGCACATTGAATAAAGCTTATCGATGTAGTTGTTTCTTTTTCTTTTAATTCACCTCCTGACCTTTTAAAATTACTTTACTCAACAAAGGACAATAGGGCCATTAAAGTCAGCAGGAGCCTTTTCATTGACTTCAGCTGAGGTTGGGCTGGGCCCAATAAGACTAACTTTAAGAGTAAAAAATAGCAACTCATATAGAGCTTTATCTTGCCCCCTGTGGCTTCATAACTGACCTCCCATCATGTTCACTATGAGACAGGATCGATCCCACAAAGCCAAGTAAAACTATTATGGGCCTAATCCCATAACCCAAAGCTTTAAAGTATTTGCATTTCCTCCTTTTAATCACACGGGAATATCTGAGAAGTATTTGTGACTTTATGAAAAGGGAAATGCTTCCAGCTGAACAGATTGGATTAATCTTTGGGTTCCTTTGTGCCCCAGAGTTTCCCTTTTTAAAACTGGAAGATGATGGGGGTAAGGGGCTCAAAGATGAACTCCTGCACCTCCTTCACTCTTCGACCTTGCCAGGTCACTCCAGCTCCCATCCTCTGCACCATTTGCTCTCCTAGAAGAAAGTGCCACCAGTCTTCTCTACCTGCCTGTCCTAAACTGAGCAGAGCAGCACCTGGAGGGCTTCAGCTGTGGTAGGGTGGTGGTGTGGTTGCCTTTTGTTCTGGTGGGAAGAGGCAGACTGGATTTTGTTCTTTGTTACACTTTTGGCCTAAGACACTAAACATTTTTTTCTAAATAATGCTTAAAATATACCCTAACAGGAGGAAAGTTCCACCAACTACACAAACTCTCAGTCTTTTCGTGATGTGGATTTTCCAGTGGCTTTGAATGTGACACAAAGCCGATGTTTTTCTCTTCATTAGTTTTTCTCTTCATTAGTTTTTCAATATGATCTTTTTCCCTTTTTTTCTAATTACCTTACAACAAATCTACATGGAAGACTCAGTCTCTGGCATGCTGAATTATTTCACCACCAAGAGAAGAAAGGTTGTGTGGCAGCTCTTTGAATTGCTGTTAAAATTACCACCTACTGCAGGTGCATGTATGTGTTACTCTGCAGATCCTAGATCACAAATTTTCCATAGGTTAAAAATAAATCCACTCACTGGCGTATGTGGCAAATATTTTCCAATGTCAGAAAACTACCCTGGTGTCAGAATAATTTGTAGCAGCCACCCAGGGAAAGGTGGGCAGCCACGCCACGAGACAGGACGCCGCGCCGCTGCAGAGCAGCAGAAGCTGTTCTTCGCTCACCCTGGTGTCATGAACCCTTCTCCTTTTTCAGCAGAATTTAAATTTACCCAGGCTCTTAAATATAGATACATAGTATATTAGGAAGAGCTCCCAGATATCCTTGGCATCTCCCTGCATGAGGAGGAAGAGCCCCCCTGACTCCCAGCACCATCGGCTGTGGTATCCTCTGTGCTCGCCCAAATGCGCTGCAGCATCAACATCAGTCACTTCAAAGAGCTCTTTCATGTCCCACATATTTTTTTATCCAGAAGGCCCAAGCAAAAGGCAGATCTGGCTGAAACTGGTTTTATTCGGCTCACCACTTGTGTGGCCCCTTGGAAAGGTCTCAGAAGACTGAACAAACTTTCTGTGCACTTTCAGAGAGCAGGTGTAAGATATAAAGGCTTTTCTGTCACCTGTTGTTAGCAGTGCAAGGTAATTAATGGCTTTGTGATTCTCCAGGGTGTGTAGGTTCTGCTGAGTGAAGGACTGCACTACAGAAAAGTCCTGTTCCCCAGGTGGGACAGTGTGTGGAGATGGGCAGTTTCCATTGCTCTCTGCTGAGGTTCCTGCTGGTGTCTCAGGAGAGACCCTGCCAATTGTACCGGAGCAGGTCACACCACAGCAGGACAGGAAGCACAGCTGGCTTCACAGCTGCCCACCACAGCCACTGCAGAAATGTGGACTGCCCCTCATGGTGCTCACCTCTTTGCAAGCAGCTGGGACCATGCACAACTTCATCATATTGGGGGATGCTCTTGGCAGCTGCCTCTGCAGGGGTCCACTCTCCTGGGAGCAATGTTTTGATGAGGGTAACCTGACCACAGGAGCCTGTGTGCAGGGAAGCCTGGGGAGATGTGCATACCTGTCACACCAGCTCATACTTCCCAGCCATGTGGGTGCTTGTTCAGTGAGCAATGTCACTCTGCATCCCTCCCAAGCCCCTGTGCAACAGCAAGAGGAGCCAGCCCAGTGCTGCCCCTTTTTGGAGAAACTGAGTCTCCATATCCCAGACAGAAGTGATGGCACAGGCTCACAGGAACGTGCATACACCACACAGCAAACTCCTCTGTGCTCTCAGATCAATACTGCTGCCACACAGGGAATATTGTAGGTCTTTTCTGCCCAGTTCTTTCTAACTTCAGGCAACAAGTACTTACTTCAGGATCTTAATCACTGTAAGCTCTCTCCTGAGCACAGAGGGAACCCACCAGAAGTAGACATCTGATGTGAGGTAACTGAAGTCAGTCAGGATAAACCCAGTCTACATCCTCAATAATCACTAATCAAGCCTTTCCTTAACTTTTTAATCTCCTGCAAACATGAGATCTGATTTAAAATAATAGCTCACTTTTTTAGGGAATCTTCTGATAAATTAATGAGAGCTGATGGCACTGCTTAGCATTCAAGTACCACCTAAAGCAACAATTGATGCTAATGATTTATGAAGATGCAAATATTCTGGCAAATTCTCTGCTCTTGGATCTCTGCAGGGAGAGACAAGCCAGATACTCCACTCTACTGTTAACCAGAAGCCAGAAGAGAAGGGAAGGCACATACCAGATTTACTGCATATGCCTTCCTTGGCCAAACAAGGCAGGCAGCCAGCAGCCTATTCCATGCAGCAACCATGGCTTCATCTTGCTTTTGCAGCCAAATGAGAATGGTGGGGCATATGGCAGGAGGTTGTATTTTGCGCTCTTGATTCCTATTACAAAGTTCCAAGTTTTTTTGTTTACGTGCTCAAAGAACACAGGCCAAGTCTCTTCATGCTTATAATTACTTGGGTACAACTAGCAAGAAAGTTTTTCTCATTTAGGAAGCATTTTTCTGTAGCCAGTCACTTATAAAAGTTTTTTTCCATTTCTCTGTTCTTTGAATATTAAGTGGCAAGTAGAAACTGATCCTCTAGAGGATAAAATGTTTTCTGCGGCCACAGACTGTCGTCTACTTACCAAAAACATTGATTTCCTTTGGACCCAAAGATACTACCATTTTTCTGATTGATTGAATGTGGCTGCATTTTTCCAAAGTACACAAAGGTGGGACAACCACAAATGTATAATTAATGAATTGTTCTGGCCATATTTACTACAGAAGTTACCTGAGCCTTGGCTGGAAAACATATCCATTCTGGTCTGGGCCAAGTGCATGCCAACATGTAGTATATTTTCATTAAGTTACATGATATGAATGTTTTTAAGAATCACTTGTGTTCTTCCAGTCTGCCTGCCAGAAGTGTTGCCCAAATCCGTTCCCTATTTAATCATGAAGGAATGCTGTTCGAAAGATGTGGGGTCAGAAGTGCTCAATAAATCAATCCAGATACACTCCTAATGAGTGGCGAATTAAACAGCATTTGTTTTAAGATCAGAGGTCCTCTTGGGAGATTATTTTTTATTGCAAGCAGTATTGCTCACTTGCAGGTACCAAGAAGCTGGAAGTTAAGGCCTGTTAGGAAGGTCCACAAAAGAATCTGAGTCTTCTGTACTGAAAGCATGTGATTATGTTCAGACAACAATAATAAATAGGTGAGACTCATTTCCTCCACTGGAACACTCAGTTTCATGAATTAGGGAGAAAGGAAAATTTTGTAGCTTCAGCTGAGATGAAGTTATTCTGCATTTATATCTCCAGGTTCTTATCTGTGCAGACCACAACACAGGGACTCAGAGCAAGGAGTGTGGAGAACATAGGTGAGGTGGAAAGGAGATGTTTGGAGTCCATGCTGGCCAGTGGGAATGGCAGCTCACTGTGACTGCTCAGAGCAGGACACTGCATCTCAGTGGATGTGGATAAGGCTGTCCTATGCAGGTCTGGGCTTCTTCCTCTCCTGGGGAAGGAAGGCAGGAGAAGCCAGGGGGTTTTGCCACCTTGATGGACAGTGTGAAAAATTTCCCGTGAAACGGAAAAGTTTTTGCTTGCTTGTAATGTCTTGGTGTTTCTAGCCTTGTATGACTTTCAGAACTAGTGTTTTCTGAGCATTAGAAATGAATGATTCCAGTTTTCTGGTCACTCTCTAACTTCCCATCAAGAACCCTTCTCTGAACGGGCCAGCAAGCTCCCTTGTAAATGGAGGTAGTGAGTGGATATAAAATGTCCCCATGCAAACTAAGTAGCATCTTGTGGCTGCTTTACACAGGAGCAAGTGAGAGCCTCTGAACAAGCAGGAGAGGATCAGGTCCCACACCAATAGCTCATGAGCCACACCCCATGTTAGGAGAAATTAAGAAACCCATGCATATGAAAAGACCTGACCATACATCACCCTTCTACATTGTCAGGAAAAGTGTAGCCAGTTCCCTCTGGTGTCCAGAGAAAGACAGTTAGAGTGTTTCTGTGTGCACATTATTATGTTTTTGTCACACATTGCTCATTACAATTTCATATTATTCTAGTTTAAATGGATAGGCTGCCATTCCCTTTTTGGTCATAGTTCCACACTTGGACAGAAATTCCCCACAACACATTAGTGTAACACACAGTCATGGGGTGGGAGGAGATGAGACACAGACGAGACGACTTCCAGGTGAAGGATGTGGGTACAGAAATTTGAAATATCCTTATAAGGAACAAGGGCTTTGAAGCTACTGTTTCCACAGAATATTTAGCAATCCATGCTCTGGGACTGAACTATTAAATTTAAAAAAAGGTTTTTAAAAAAAGTTCCTTAAGGCTAGTGTGGGTCAAAACTTGGCATTTTCTTTCTATGGAAAATCGTGACATTTCCAGACAGTTTTCATTCTGTATTGGAGCAAAGCCTAAAAAAGTTCTACCTTTCCTGTGGAAATGAAATTCTGAAAATATTTTGTTCTGGGAAGTTCAAAACATTGTTTTTCACTTTTTCTGAAACCAAATGCAGCAGACATATGCTCACCAGTAGGGGAACTGTCTTCTCAGATGGCTGCTGAGTCTGAAGTGCAATGGTGTCAGAGGCATCCCCTGGACTTCTCCTGCCATGTGTGGTGCATAGAAACCCCTCAGTCCCTTCTTTCTTGAGCCTTCAGACCTGCCACATGCCCCACTGTGTAGCAGAACCTGGGAACTGCTGCTCTTGACCCAGAGCTGTGTTGCCCATCACGTGCTGCCTGGGGACACCAAGCCTGCCAAGAAAGCTTCAGTCTGGGTACAGCAAAAGTTCCCAGAATCAAAAACATTTTCATGAAACATTCTGGTTTTGACATACCACCATTAATCAATTGCTAATTCCTGACTAGTTAAGAATCATGTGGGTTTGGTGGGCAGTGAGGCATGTTATAGGTCTTGGACACTTGTAGTGGTTCTCATACCAGTCACTAGTGGGAGAAGGGGGGATATGTCAAAGAGACTAACCTGTGCAGGAAGTAGAAATGAGCTTCAAAAGCTCTGAGATGATCCTATGGATATATATGAGCCCAGGGAATGTCACAGATGAAAGTATGAATGTGCAGCTCGTATGGGACAAGAGAAGGGCTGAAGATCTAAAGCATGATCTGGGGCAACCACATCAGTGCGTAGATTATTTATGTTGGTTAAGCACCTATGTCTTTTCACTGTTCTAGACTCACCTTTTGAAAATGAGATTTGGATTCCTAAGTTTTCTGGGCACTTTTAGTAGTTTTATCTCAAACTAATAACTCTTCCAGGAGTAACTTCAGTATTTGCACATTCCCTGTTTTACAGTGGATACTATTTATCCCCACATACATCAGTTCACAAGGACAGACCACTCAGAGAAAGAGGTGGCTTATTATATAGCAGTAATGGATGGTTTCTTTATAGGAACCACTTGCATGTGAGAGAACAACTGTTGTGTATTAAATACGTTCCCTGTATTGTGCGTAGAGTTCTTACCTGTCATTGAAGTGAAAAGCCAAAGAGAGAGGGAAAGAGCAAGCAAGTGCATGAAATGACATGAGATATCCCCATAAATACCAAGGAATCCACCATGAATTTTTACCACAATGAGCACCTATAGAAGTCATGATGATGTGATGCTTGAGAAACTTGGCAAAAGGGTTGGTGTGCCTGGGACTTTTTGCTCTTCCCTCATGTGCCTGGGACTTCTTGTTCCTGTAGTGAAGAAGATGGATGAAAATTCTGTGTATTGAGGAGTTAGTTACTCATAATGCATTAAATAGCTGGAGCAGTGCCAAATTATTATTGTTCTTTCTGGAAAGGGTATTAGTTATTATTCAACAAGATAAGATTTTCTTTCCATGTGTCCATACCAGCTCAGTATTGGAAGATGAAACACATACCTAGGAGATTACAGGCCCAGAAAACACCTTTTCCAGGAAAACAATCTGAGTGAATCACTTCAAACAAAAATGTGTTGAAATGCTAAACAAGTGCTCTCTTGATTTAATGTTCTTGTTAATTATAAAAAAGTGTTATGAAAATGGAGACAAGTTAAGACTGATATTGTTTTATAGAACTAGTATTTTTAAGGAAAACAGTGAAACTGGGCACATATTTTTACTTCAAACTAATCTGAAGAAGGGATACAAAACTTATTAGGAAAACACTGGTCCTGTATTATGACTGAACAGTGAGAATTGTCATAGCCTCCTGGTTTCTGCTATGGATGGACTAACAAAGGCACAGCTGAGTAGACTTCCAGCTAGCAGAGTTGTTTTCAAACTTAGGGCCAGCCAGGGTTTCTCTGAACCTCAGAGATGGCACAGCTTAGCCATGCCTTCAAAGTGAGACTCATCCTAGTGTGGAGATCCCCCTGAGGCCCACTGCAGCGTGGGAGCTCTTCATTTACAATGCAAGTGAGTTTGGACAATCACACAGGCTCTGTGCAATGTCTCTCATTTAGTCTTTTAAAATTATTATTAGAGTCCTTCACATGATGATTCTGTTTCCTGAATTCAGTGAACCCACAAGGGGGGCAGGGGGAGGGAATGGGAAGATTTTCTGTGTCCTTCCCTTCTCTCATGGGCTCCCTGCATGCATATATGTATATATATACACATATATTCACATGTGTATGCAGAAACTTGGGGCTGGGAGCCTTAAAAAGGCAAGAGCTCGGTTCTAGTGGCTGTTGACAGGACAAGGAGAAGAACAGTGGAGCTGGGAGAGCTCCAGACAGACCCCTGCCAGTGACAAGGAGTTCAAGGTGCCCAACTGCACCAGCTGAGATTTCTTTGCCAGTCACAACCAAATTTGGGATTTTTAATTTTATTATTTTTTTAATCTTTGCATTTAAAAGTTGAAAGAAATGGAGTGCTTGTGTCCCAGATGCCCAGAGAAGGCCCAGGGCCAGCAGAGGTGGGGGAAAAAAGTAACATTTGGGCTCAGTGAGAGTGAGGAAAGGGGAAGAGTTTCTGGGAAGGAATGTCTGACTGCTCAGATATGCCTCTAAGAGACACTGTCATGTTTCTGCTCCTATTTAAAAGAGGTGGAGTACTTTGAGGTTTTTTTGGACAGTGAGAGGGTAGTGGAGCAGAAGTACTGAAGAGGAAGGCTGATGGCAGTAAGTATCTGGCAAGATACTGTTAGGCTGAAGCTAATAAAAGTAGCAGCATAGATATCTCAGGCCTTCCTGCCAAGTCATAAGGGTGTGATTACTTTGCTTGGAATATGCTGTAATCTTCCCTGAATCCACACATATTTCAGGTGCAGGAGAGCAAATTTCTCAATAGTTTTCTCTGAGCCTGGGCAAATTCACCAGATTTTCTGAGCTTATGCTTTATTGTGTTTCCCTTCTCTGTTTCAGCTCTTCTTGTAAAGCTATTTTATTTAAGCCCTGGTAAACTCTGGTAAGTAGAGAGGTTAGTCCTTCCTGCTCCTGGACATAGGCATTTAGTTTCCCAGGTCTCTGGACAGCAAATATAAGTTGGTGTCACCTAATTTTGCCAGCAGAAAATTGAACCCAGCCATCAGACTTCCAGTAAATAATTGCCAAGGATTGCATGAATATTCAAGCCTATATGGCATCTTTGCGTGTCCTTTAAGTCAACCCTACCACAACTACACTACATAAATGAGTATGTTTTGGTCTACACATACTTGTAGGGTATCTACAGGCATGTATTTAGAGAAAGAGAGACAGATGGACAGGGAGAGAGCAAGAGTAAATTCATCTGTGGAAAGCCAAATAAGGCAAGAGAAGAGATACAGGACCCGGTTACACAGGCTTGTGCTGCTTGGTGGCACAGCAATCACACCCCAGCTGAGGCTGCTGGGGGTTCACAGGTTGCTTCAGCAGTGGGACCAGCCTGTTGACTTCCTGTCAAAGGTCACCCCCCAAAAAAGCATAGCCATGTAATGAAATTGTTGCTGTCAGCAGAAACACCCTTCCCATGGCTGAGATACAAGGCACCCAGGTGACAAGGAGCCTTCCCAAGTAGCCACAGATGGTGGCCTGCCCTTTCCAGCCCTCTTTCCCCTGGATCACCACCTCTGCTGTCACTCAGCTGCAGGCAAACTCAGGCAGCACAGACCTCAGCCACTCGCTTGGCCCCACATGGCTCTGATTTCCAATTCTGCACAAGCAACAGCCACCAGCCCTGGAAGCCAATTAGAAAGTCTGTAAAATGCTGCCGGTTACAAGGCAGTTTTCTACTGAGTTCATGGCCTGGTACTGATCACCATGGGCTCTAAGCCCAGAATTTTCTTTTTTTGCTTCAAATACAGGGCCTTCAAAGCATCTTGTGTTTTCAGTTGCGATTGTCATCACACTTCAATGCAGTATGTGCCACGGCACGTGCACGAGCACAGCTGGGTTTCTATACAAAACCTAAGATATTTGCTTTACAGGCCTGCACGTACAGTCCCCACGATCTGCCAACAGCCAAATGTGTTGGGCTACCACTTCTAGTGGAGGATCAAAGAGTGTGTTTAAACGCTTCTAATTCAACAACCAAGTAACTACAGACAGTCACAGGCAATGGGGATGGCAGGGGATTTCGCGAGAGGAAAAGGAGGCATTAAAAGAGCTTGCTTGCTGGGTGTACATGTGAAAATTCAGCTGGCTGTGTGAGCCATATGAGTGGGATGCACACTTTCAATGAGTGGGATGCACACTTTTTGTGCATGGGACTAGAGCTGGGGTGCTGTGTCCAGAAAGGTGCTCCCACCACCTGGGCTAACCCACTCTGTGGTGGCAGCTCCGTCCTGCTCTGTGCAGGACAGCCCATCCCACCTGTCTGGAGAGCAGCAAGGCTCCCAGGGAAGGGCCACTGAGCACTCTATCTCCAAAGTCCACCCGTGGCACCCAGATACATGCAACCATAACACTCAGACCTTCTCCACCTCCTCCTGCCTCAACACAGGAAAGAGCATTTTTATCCATGTGGTGAATACCTGGCTTCCCATTCCTGCTTTGCCTGGAGCCTGAGGACTGCTTTGGCCTAGGCAGTGAAAGAGTAGGGTTTTTCTGGTCATCTGGTGGGAATAACCTCTCCTCCTTGCTCCATGGTTATTCTCCAGGCAATGAGAAAGGTTTGGCAGAAGCCAGGAAGACCCAAGTCACATGAGCAAGCAGCCACTTGGGTGAAAGAGGCTGGAAGCTTTTGTCTACTCACCTTTCAAACTTCCCTTTTTATGGCTTTGTGGCAGGGGAGAGAAAATCTGCTTTCTGTGCACTAAACAACAGAAAAAAACACCTGAAAATGATTACTGGAGCCGATAAAAAAAAAAGCGTTACATGGAACAGCATGGAAACATCTTCATCTTGCTGGCCTCAGAGAGAATGTCACACAGGGAGGTAATGATGCTGAAAATTACCTCTTCATTGCTTTCTTTTAATGTCATCCTTTCACTTCTATAAAAGAAAGCATGTGTAATGACTGTCACCTTGCCTGACTCATTCTATTTTTTGTAATACAACAACTGGTATATAAATATGAGTGCACACTGTAGCAAGATCTACAGTACATGTTTACTGGTATTTACTAGTATAACCTACCTAAAAGCTAAAAACTACTCAAACTCCCCAAATTTTAGTGTATCAAAGCTGGGAATGTGGCAGAGACCCCAGCTCTGGCTGCAGGTGTGTCCTGCATGAGGGGACTATGGTTCCTAAGTTACAGAGAAGCTTTGGTTCAGGTGCTGACCTGGCATCTTGGTGGAACGAAACTGCTGCAGGTTGGGAGCCACCACCAAAGCCAGAGTGGGTGATATGGTGAGGGGACACCTGCAGCAGTGGCAGAGTAGGAGCTCTCTGAGCTGTGGCTGGGGTTATCCTGGGTGGTTGCTGTCAGCTTGTGATGGATACGGCTGCTCCTCAGCAGAGCTACACAGAGCAGCTCGCTCTGGTGTTCTTAAAAAGAATTAATATGCTGTCCCTGGTTTAGCTGAGCACACAGTGCCTGCCTTAACTGTGATTGTTCTTGGTTTTGCTCTGTTCATGCTATGCCTGTGATGTTCTTTAAAAAGTCGTTTTCTTTTTCAACTAATGTGTACAGTAGCAATTTACCAGATCAGAAGGGATTTACTTTCTACTTTCTTTAATGTATTTTAAAAACAAAATGTATCGCTTTTCTTTTCCAGGGTTAACATAAGAGACCCGATCTTGTAATAACCCTGTTTCCTGGTAATGATGCAGAACAATGGACAGTGGTATGGAATAATTCTTTCCATACAGGAGTTATAGGCTGATTTCATTGCTGCTAGAAAATGCAGGACTGCAGCAATTATCATAGCTTTAACCACTTCTCCACGGTTTGTGGATTTTCCTCTGATCTAGGATCCTGTGTGCGTAGCTAGGAGCTTGCAGCTAGCTACAGTACCTGTCGGTTTGAATTCCAGCAAACAAGTTGTACCAGATTTATGATGTCCTGGTAAATGACTCCTTTCACAGAGTATCTGTGCTCATAAAATAGGGTAGAATGTCAGTCAAAAGTATGAATTCACCCTATTTAGCCAGAGAATAGGACTTAATCAGAAGCTAGAAAGACAGTGAGAAGGCAGTCAGTCACCTAAAGATTGGAGCTTTCTCTCTTTAGCATGCCACCAAGTTGATGGGATACCTTTTAATGCACTGTTCATCTTGACTCACTAAAAATTTTGATTACATAATCAGAAATACATAAAATTGACACAAAAGTGATGGTGGCTATCTGCAAGTATCAGAAGCAGCTGGCTGTTTTGAAAGCAATGTATTTGTAACAGTGAAACACTCTCCTTTCTCTGGGCTGTACGTACACCCAGAGTTCCTAGTCAAGCCTGCAGACCTGCACTGCCTGCACAGGCAGAGGTGATCCTGTCCCACAGAGCTGCAATAGGGAAAATTGGGAGAATATCTTATAGCCAGGATGGGATGAACCAAAACCCCTCTGGATAGTTAGTTGGCTGTTTAACTGCGCTGAAGCCAGCAGAAATTAAAATACAACCAAAACATCTTCAGCAATTTGGGCTTGAGGATCTGGGCTCCTTCAGAAGTAGCTTTGTTCCTCTGCCTGGAGATGTCTGGGCTGTGTGGCAGCCTCTCTTCCCTGCTGCAGATGGACATTTAGTATCAGGAAAGCAGAAGATTTAATAAAAATGGTACCAGGTAGTGCCCTGCTACACCCATGGGTTCAAAGGGCCATTGGTGAGGGTGACGTTGCCCCAGGCTGGATTCAGGGGTTCTCCTTCTGCCTTTGTTTCCCCACCCATTGGTGATGGGCGACTTCTCAACAATCCCATCTGTTTTCCTGGTTTGTTTGTTGTGACTGGTAAAGCAACAGTAAAAGCAGCTGTGGGTAAACCAAATTTTATCTTAGTGGTAGGGACAGAGAAAGCTGGTCACACATCATTAGCTAAGTTTGATTGATTGGAAGAAATTAATTATTTTTCTCTGTCTTGCTGCACTGTCTCTTGACATGCCAAAGAGAAAGCTTGCAGGAGACAAAGGTCCTTCATTTCACTGTCAGGTTTTTCTCCTGGCGCTGTTGAAGAATGGCTTGATACCACACCAGGAAAAAGATGTGTGTGCGAGTGTGAGCACATGAGATGCAAGTGTGCAAGACGTGTGTGAGGGTGCAAGGTGTGTACACACAAGCATACAAGATGCATTTGCCTGCAAGATTCATATGAGTGCACCAGAGTGGTGGGGGTGGCTGTGGGGCAGGCGGCCGCAGCCAGGGCCCGGCTGCAGGGCTGGGCTCAGGGACATGGGGCAGCTGAGTGACCCCTTGGTGTGGGAGAAGCATCTTCCAAGGCAGTGCTGCTGCTCAGGCCCCCTCTTCCACCTCCTGCAGCTCCTCACAGCTGATTTGCATCATGTGATGTGCAGATGGATGCCTGGAAGTCACCTTTTTAAAGATGCATAGCGATGAATCAGCTGCAAATTAAGCATCCTCTTAGGATATGATCATAGGGACTACATAAATAACTTCTCAGTTGTTCCTCAGAAAGTAAATTAGTTAGTTAACATAGGATATTTTAAAACAAATCCTTATTGGTTAATGGCCAGATTTGGTTTGCTCCAGTCATCACCAATTGCTCAAATAGAAAAAAAAAACCAAAAAAACACTTTAAAGATATGAGTCATGAGAAGAGCTGGGATATATCACTAACACATAGTTCACAATATTTCCTGCATCGGTTCACAAACCACTAGGATGTCCCTGGTGAACTGTACACAGTCCATTTCTCTCCTGGGGGGAATATGTGTGCTGTCAGTCATTGGCAGCATAGTGAGGAAACCAACAATGAAATAAAAGCCTCGGTTCACCCGATGGAGGTTGTGGGATGCTAGAAAGCTCCATGAACAGCTGAAATGCTGCCACCAAGCAGATGATCCAGAACTTGAATAAGACACTGGGATGCAGAAAGCTGGCTCGTTTGTGTGAAATCCTGTGCTAACCCCTGGAAAGACCCCCTGCATCCTATGGAAAGGGCACATTTGGTAAGAGAAGAAACTGTGGGCTTATGTCAGCTTTTGAGATTTATAAGCAGAGATTTGGGAGAGAAAAATTCAGATGCCGTTTAAATGCATTGAACTAGAACGGATTTCTGGAGAGAGAGAGACAGTAAGGGGAAAGGTTGAATTCTTTTAACAGAGCTACAAGAACTTTGTAGCAAACAGCTTGTCTCCACTTTCTTTAAAAACATCACATGCAAAGGTAAGTTTTTTTCTCCTGCAGTGACACACAGTGAACATACGACATTTCAAAAGCTACCCACTGACCTAATAAAAGGTGGAAGTTGTGTGCCATTGTTTTTAGGTTCTTCCAGCAGAATAAAAATTGTGATGAGGATGGTTTGACTGGATTTATGACAAACCATTTATTAGTCCAGTAATATTAGCCTCTACATACCCCTAGTGCTTTGCAAGAGTTTTTGTCCCTTTGTCTCCAGAATTAAACGTGGTTGGACTACATGGTCCAGTCACCTTCCAGGATGCCCTTGGATCTCATGGCAATGAATGGCCGTGACGCACCACAGGAGCTAACCCCTCTGAGGAGACTAACTAGAAAGCAGATTCTTTTTCAGTGATATTCTTTCTGTCTGGAAAAGCAGGATTGCATCTCCTTTGTAGCACAAAGAAATACAGGAAGAAAGTGCCACCTTTTTTGTCTGAGCAGATACAATACATTAAATTAATTAGTAAGTTTTTAAAATATTCAGAAATGTTATCCCATGTGTTTCCTTCAAGTTCCCTCAGCACTGTACATTAACACTGACGCAGACCACATGCCTTATTTTCTTATTGGGAATATATTGTGCAGTTCCTCTTTGAGGTTCTTGTCCTTCTCTTCAGTAAGGTACCAACATTGTCTTTGCTGATGGAGGCTTGAAACATTTGATTCTCCACCCAAATAGATGCCAAGTCTTAAAAACCCAGAAAGCGTACATGGCCACATCAGCACCAACTGTGCCCTATGTGAAAGCTCACAATTGTCTGACTCTGTTGCAAACAAAATCTTATTCACAGGAAAGTTCATGAGGAATTGAACAGGAAGGTTCACTCAGCTCCACCTTTTAAATGAAAACTGACAGCAGATACGAAAATGGCCTTTGTTTTCAATTTCATTCCATATGGTTATGGAGTGGCTGCAGGATCAAGCGATTTGTATCTGAAAGGGAACATTCTTTCTGTAGATATGAAACATCCAAGTATCTGCAAAACTTAAATTTTAAGAGAAGTGAATAATTCTGTTTTTACTACCTTTTTAGCTGCCCTGGATATATAGACCATCCTGCAGTAATGAGTTCCATTTCAGGAGTCTTTTTTTGTTTTGAAAAGCAGATGCAGAAGTTCAACCTAGAGCCTTTCCAGATAAGAGAAGGAAGCATGCTTTTGTACACACAAACAGAACATTCTATCAATAATTTGCATGTGGACCCTTTGCATGCATAATTACATGCCTGTGTCATCACTGGTATATTTTCATGTTGAACATTCAATATTTAGTTACCACCCAAGTGCATTTATCTTTACTGTATCCTTATTTTCTAGCTCATCCTAATTGGAATCCTATAAATATGATTGTTTAAAAATATATTAAGCAAACTGCTGTACTCTAAAGGAAAATGCAGTTGTCTCTGGGATAAGAGACTCAGCTCTGCAGAGGTAATGAAAAAAGCCTTATCTAAATTCAACTGGATTAAGATAAAGATATCTCAGTAAATTGAATGCAACATCCAAGACTGGATCTCTGACAAGAAAATTTATGCAATTTTAGGAAGTTTGCTGTTTAAAGGAAAGGAAAAGCTATTCACAATTTAGCTTGAAGAAGGAAGAGCCCTTTAAATCTGAGTCACCCTCTGTCCAGACCTTGCTCCCAGCCTCCAGATTGTCCCACTACTTCATCTCCTCCCCCTCCCATGCCCACCTTTCACTCCTCCCCCACTGCTTCTCCACCTGGGGGACACAGGGAGCTTCCAAACTCCCCACCTTCCCTGAAGGTTGACCTTGAGGCCCCTAGTTCTGAGGGCAGGAGAGGGAGAAGCATGGGTGGTGAAGGGTGGTGGGCAGCTGTCAATCATGGCCATGATGTTGAGGGCCTTGTGCATCCAAGGGGAGTGCGGGATGAGGAGAAATGGACCCGGGACTACAAGGTGCCATGAAGCTGCTCCCCGTCTTTGGGGGACACATGGAGAGGCTGCTCAGGGTGAAGGAGAAGAAGATCCCAGGGAAGACTGGAATGTTCCTGCGTTATCCCATGGATTGGTGCATCTCTTTCTGCACAGAGAGACAAGAATGGAGTGGGGAATAAGGAAGATGATGACTGTCAGTGTGGATGACATGGTTGGGATGCATGCTACCCTGGCAAGACCGGGTATGAGCAGCCAGACCTGGGGCTCATATTGGATAGTGACTTTCATGGCAGAAGCTTTGGGTGTTGGGAACTGGCTGCAGCACAACATCACACTGATGCAGCTGGTGGTGAATAGTACAGAAGGGAAACTGAGGCAGCGCCAGAGGTCCATGCCAGCTCCAGAAGGACCTTTCTATTCTCACCCTCTATCAGTCAGGACTAACGACACCGTGTGAAAATGTGGAAGAACAGTATCTGTTCATCTATCACACTGCTGGGCTGCAGCCCAGCCAGACTCCTGGGTGGCTGCAGGCAGCAGGCTAGCAAGGCAGCCGCCCTGCAGAAGAGGCAGTTATCCTAGTCTCTACACTTTCTAAGCCCAGACCCACACCAGCCTTGTTCCCCTGGCTAAGTGTGGACCTCCGAGGAGTTTTGTGTGGATTTCTCTGGAGAAGGTCTGTTGGCTGGTCCCAGCCTTTTGCTGGAGCAGATAACACTGTCTGGAACAACCATTGTTATCTCTGGTGCTGTCTGGAGGCCGGGGCTCCCTTCCTGTCTGGCTCTGCTCCTCCAAACCATCCACTCACAGCCACAGCTGCCACCAGCGGGTTGGGAGCTCATGTCCCGCCTTGCAAATCCCTCACTCAAAACTACCATCATGCCTGCTTTCTCCACTTTTTTTTTTCTCTTCTTTTAAAAAGCTAAGTGACATAAATACACTCTCGTAATGTACATCAAGTGAAGACCATCTGCATTACAATGCACTCCCTTTACATGAGAGATGGAAATAGCTTTGTCATGAGGTAAGACAATACCCATGGGAGAGGGAGATCTGCATCTCCCTCGCATCCTCCTGCTCTTCCCACAAAAGCACTGGCAGGCTCTGGAGCCGAGGGCTGGCCCAAGTGGATGCTGCACACTTGTGCCTTGAGGACAGACAAAGGACATGTTTATGGGTGAGCAGCCACACATGTTCAGTGTCCAAAAATGGCTTCAGTCACTGTGGTGCACACAACCCGAAGCAAAGAGTGTGGCAGCCCTGGCCCTGCCTGCATCTAGCCTTCCCTCCCAGTGAAGGCACAGAGCCCTTCTCCTGTCTCTTTACTGACACCATATAAGCCTTTTGAGAAAAATATGTCTTGGAGGTGTTGTCTTGCAGGGGCTGATATTAGCTTCACTTCAGGAACTTATTTTCAGGGCTAAGTTTCCCAAATATTTGGTTTCTCAGCCTTTTTTGCATTGCCTGAGGCAAGCTGCAAGGCTGTCCCAGGTCCAGGTGGGATGTGGGAAGACAGAGCTTCTCTTCTGAGGGCTGCTGGAGCGCAGCTCCCTTGACCAACTGCAGCCACGACACCTACAGCAGGAGCCTCTAGAAAAAGAGCCTGAGTGCCAAGGCCTCAGGGCATTTGTTTGGTATAACTTTAAAAAATAGGTGCCCAGCCAGCTCCAAGTTGCCCAAGCTCCCTATAGAAACACTACCAAGAAAAAACAACACCACTTTGAGAGATGGCCAGCAATCCTTAGACTCGTTTTGCTGCCTCTCACCCAGGACCTCAACAATCTCCAGGCCATGATGAAATCCTGATAGTGACTGAATTCAGTAGATTAGCCATGGGCTTCAGTGGGACCAGGGACCAGGATGCCATCAAAGCAGTGGATGTGGTTTCTCATGGTGCATATTGCTCACAGCATATGGGAGATGAGCATCAAAGAATACCCAATTTTGAGTCGTGCACACTGCTAAAATACTGACCACCAAATACAAATGTCTGCTCAGAGAGTATTGTTGTCTGCACAGTTTTTTAATGCTCACAGCCACTGTCAGCACCCCTTCCTTTCCATTTTTACTTGCTGTGTTACTTTATTCATGTAATGCTGCTTCACACAGAAACCTCCCTAATCCATGTCAGGTGGGCAATGGGTACCAGCACCCTCTCCCGTCGCTCGGTTGTGCTAGTTCCTGAGGATTACAAATGAGGGCCATCTGTAGTCCCTACTATTTGTGGAGATGAAAAGGAGCTTAACTTAATGTACTTTGGCAGAGTAATAGGGGAACATCAATCACAAGGTGACATGTTAGCTCATATGCACCAATAGGCTCATGTTTGTTGCTGAACACATTAAGTGGATCTGTTTCTTTAAAGATGAGTCCATCACTTGCAGACAGGCATTCAGAGCTCTAGCATACAGGACACTTTTAAGAGATACTTGATAAAGAGCTTGAAAATGTGAGTAGTGGCATGAAGCTAAACTCTGGTTCATTTTCTTCAGATTCCCTATTAATACGAGCCTCATAAAGTTGAAATTGGGGTCACTTGGACAGTTATTTTAGCTAAAACAGATGGAGTTGTGGTGGCGGCTCCTAAAGAAGCAACTTTTACCATAAGTTACCACACACTGTCTCTGGGAGAAATATATTTTCTGGTACTACATAATTTGGGATTGTGTGGTAATTACTGGACCAAAGCTGATCTTTTTAATGCAACCATGATAATAATTTCCATTAAAAAACTACTCTGAGATAGCTCAGGGCAGTGAAGAGAAAGAAGTATTTTCCTCACAAATGCCAGAATCAAACAGTTTCTTAATTTATTACAAGAACATAAAACTTGAGCATCCTCTGAATTACTGTTTTCCTCGTGTAACAAAATATTCTGCATGAGGAAGGATTCTTAGACCCCCTGAACTTCCCTTGTAAGTAGAGCACAGCTGTGCGAACAATTCACAATGTATAATTTATTGGATGAAGTTCAGCATTTTTTTTACTTGTGAACTTCTCAGGATCATTTCAGGATTGCTTCCTTTTTATTAATTGCTATGCCAAACTTTCCCCAAATTTCTTGAGAAATTCCTTCTTCAAATGGTTAATGAAAAATTAATTCCCATTACTTGAATTCAAAATTCATTTTGCGTTAGGTCAGCAGTGCAACTCAGGTGAGGTGGCTTCTGTCCCTTGATTTGACAACAGATACAATTATAGATTAATTTCCATTTTCTGCTATTGGAGATGCAATTTCTAAAGAAGAAAAATACTTGATGTGTGGGAAATAATTAGCTGAGGAGCAAAGTTGCTACTTGTTATCACTATTTTTTACTCACATTCATGAGCCTACCGAGCAGCCAGGACTGGGGCCCTCCTCCAGCAGATGCAAAGAGGAGGGAGTGGGAAGTCCATTTCCCAAAGAGCTTATGGCTGCAACCAGGGCCACAGGTGAGGAGGTGAGGAGGGAATGATAGCAGGAAACATCATGTTAGGCTATTACAGTTTTCAAAGGTGGTAACGTAAGAGGGGGATAAGTTATAAAGAGTGAAAAAAGAAGAGAAGAAAAGGTGTATCAGAGGCAGAGGCACAGAGTAAGGGGACCAGATGTGGAGTGAAGCTAAGGTAAAGAGGTCACAATGAAAAGGGAAGGATGATTTCTCTTCCCACCTAAGCACCAGCCACTACTTGCCAAAATCGAGCATGCAATGGGAACTGCCTTTTTAAAAGCTGTTTTCATCTGGGGATTAGGAAAGGGAAAACCCAACAGCTCCCAGCACTGCCAGGAACAGCCCAGGCAGGTGCTGTGGGAAGTGCCCCCCAACTGTGCTAATGCATCTCAGGCATGATTCAAAAACGTCCTGGCCTTCATTACTCTTGCAGTTCCTCAAGCAAGGCATGCTATTTATACTGAATAGTGCCAAGTTCTGCAATGAGAAGAAGATGTAGATTGGCCCGGAGAATTCAAGCTCACTTTGGTTTAAAGGAGAAATGAAAGGAGCCACATTTGTGATTGAAATCCAGTCAGCTCTTGATCACCTGGGAGCAGCGCATCCGGGCTGCGAATTAGCTGTGCCCTGATAAAATTATTCCCAGCCATCTTTTCCCCCACCCCCCCCCTTGATATTCATTCATCATCATAACTTCATTTTTCAAAGCTAAATATATTAAATATGTTCTTACAGACCAATTTACATATGTTCTGTATTAGTCTATTGAGAATAACATTGGGAGTTGGCTGGACATGGAAAAAATGCAGATGACTTCAGTGGACAGTACCAGTGACTTTTTCCTTGGTCCAAATGGAGACAAAGGCTAAATATAAACCCCAACTGACTTCTTTTAGCTGGCTGAAAAGCAGTGTGAGCACTTATTAGCCTTCCATATGCCCAACTGTCAGCTAAGAAATCTCTTTTAATTGAGACAGGCTCACAATGTTGGGACTTCTGAGCCCACCGTAGGAGGGTGACTGGATGCACTTACAATTAATTTCTCTGTGGTTTTCTTCCAAAAGGCCTTTTGCAATCCTCACATAGTACAAAGCAGGCAACAGCTAACCTGCATCTGGTAGACCCCAGGGAGATGGTGTTGGTGCTCTTTGAAGCTACCAAAGGCAAAAAACTGTGGGGGGAATCTCGCCAGCTGGGTGAGTGACAGGGATAGCAGTCATCACGTTGCTCTCAACAGGATGCTGAGTCAGGACAGGGGCACAGCAGGAATCAAAAAGACATAACCAGGTCCTTGTCCTCACATCCACACCCATATGGAGCCCTGGTAAGGGGTAAGGGTGGGTGGCATAGGGTGGCCTACTGACAGCCAGCCTAGCAGTCAGCATCAGAGAGCTAGCCAAAAAAAGCAGGCTGTGAAAATGAATTGGAAAAAGAGGCACAACTTTAACTGAAGGCCTGTTTTCAAGGCAAACCCAAACTGTTTTAAATCAGCAGAATGAAATATTTAACAGAGAGTGAATGTGGATCTAAATAAGACACCAGGTATGTAGCAAGGATATATTTCCCGAGTACAGTAATGTGAGGTCAGTCAGAAATCTATCAAAAAATGTCAAACCAGATAAAAGGAGGAAGCTACTGTAGGTCTTGGTAACACAGGCAGATTATAAAATTGCAGCAGTAGAATGTGTATTTTAATGGCTCATCAAAACACCAGCATTCCTGGCTTTTTAAAAGTAATGTTTTACTGTTTCTGGAGGAGATCTGGAAGCCCTCTCTGAGTTGGGCTGAGATTTAAGAATGGAGTTAATGATGGATGTTTGGGCTGTCACAAGGCTAAAATGTCAGAGATTAGGTGGGTTTGCTCCTCCGTTGGGTTCCCTATACTACACTGGGCATCCTTGGAGCACAGTGTGGCCACTGTGGTAGAAAGCTGCTGATTATAAAAGGAGAATGTTATCTGACTGCTGCATGAAATCAGGACCATGCACAATACACTTTCCAACTAGTTTATAAGTATTTTTGAAAAATTACTCCTGCTCTGTCCCATCACCAGTCTTTCAGGGCTGTCCATCATTAGCATTGCAGGAATTAATAAAAAGATTAATATGATTTGGCCTCCCAAATAATGCTATGAAACTCAATTGCTGTTGGTCCGTCCCTCCTGTTCATCCTTGTGTACTCAGCTCTCTGGCCAGGGCTGGGAAGGGATAAAACTGTGACCTATTGGCTGCCAGCTGCCATTCCCACTCCTCTGATTTTCCTCTCCTCTGACTGTGAGAGCAAGTGTTCAGTGTTGGGCTGACACCCTCACCCCTTTTGTTACGCCAGGCCCTGCATTAGCTCCAGGAGCTGTGTTACAAGGTAGGAATGTCTGCTGCTTTTTGAGTTCATTAATTTTGATCAGTTCTGCAATGAAGAAACCCCCAAAATGGAGTAAGATTTACAGAAACCAGGATATCTGCTGTATTCTGTTCCAGAGCAGGTCTCAGGAACACAACTGCATGACCATGCTTACTCTCCTCACGGATCACAAATATTAGTCTTAATCCCTTCTGCTGAGTTTTGAAGTGATATGATTTATCTGACATGTGCCACAAGCTAAGGTCAGTTATCTGCAGTTCAGCTGATGTATCTGTGTCACATCCCTCCTGATGTATCAAAACTCTTAATTATAGAGTCTTTCAGCCCATTGGAACAGATTCAGTGCCTGATCTGTCAACATTTTTTCTAGACAATCTGTCATGTGATAAATGAGATAAGACTTTGAGAAGGAGAGAGCAGAAACGAGGAAGCAAGGAGAATGGTAAAAGGTGAAAGATGGCATAAGAAGGACAGGAAACCTTTCAGGAAACAAGAAGATATATCTAAGTAGAAAAAAAATTTTGGCATAAGGACAAATGGACATAAATGGGTCATGAAAAATGCAGTCTGGAAATCAGAAGAAAGAAAATCAGAACAGCAGAGAGATGAGGGTCTGAATAGTCTTTTGTAGGAATAACAGGAGCAAATAACTTTTTTTTTTTTTTAAGAGGGAGTTTTTTATGGAGAGAGAGAGTGATTTAAGAAGGAGTTATGAAAGGGATTACTTAGTGCAATTGCCTATGATACTAGGAGACTAGACTAGTGACTCAGGAGTCCCTTTTCAGGAGTCTCCTGCTTTATGAATGGTGCTTAATAGCAAGAAGGAAGTCAATTGTGGGTAAAGTAAATAGTGGGTATTCTTCTATCAAACATAAAGAAACAACACTTGGGCCTAATGAGGCCTGTCTCATGTTTAAAACACAATGACTAAAACTGTTAAGGACTGATTTCTGTTCTCTTTTCAAATGTATGTTTCTCTACCTGTGAAAGGTGTGCCTACCTTTTCATCAGTCAATTATGTGTTCCCAGACCAGCCTTTGTTAACAATCTGGTTTAGAAATGAGAGGGATCCAGCAGTCATCTTTACTCTGGATAGAAACCTACCAGTACTGGGATTTTTTATTCCTACTCCTAGCTCAATACAGTATCACTTGTAGAGACAGTAATCCAAGGAATGCATAAAGCATAAAAAGCCAAATTTGTTTCAAAATTTGAAGTATCACAGGATGTGCTTATTGCCGTGACCTTGAGTGGATCTCATACTACACAAGAGGCAAAAACTTTAATGTTCTTTTTTCTCCATTTTCTGACTAATGACAGTGCTGAAACCCAGTTGTTGTTTTTTTCTTTCTCAGATACAATTACATGTGATGGTAACATGGTTACATTTTGCTGCTTCATGAGACCAAGTGCAATGACCAGGTGCAAGGCCATCCTGCATGGCCATGCCTTTGTTGCCTTTCCCATGGCAGCTCCTCCAATGCATTGAGGCCATCTCTGTCCCTGGAGGACAGGGGAAATGAAGCTTGCCTCCAAAGAAAGGGGCGATTTATGGAGAGATTAGAGTGAAACCCACCCACAAAAAGGCCAAACCCAGACCTGAGAGTGGCAGTGTATGGAAAGTGCCCTGTGCCAGGCTCCCTGGGCTGCCCTGGTGAGGCTGGGGCAGAGGAGGTCTCGATTGGGGGTGCTGCCTCCCAGCTGACTGCAGCCTGGCCGCCCCACACTACCGCTCTGGAGTGCACTTGGAGGTTACTGGCCATGGCCAGCAAATGTCCACCAAGAGCAAAAGCTGATTGAAAGAAAAAATAAGAGCAAGAGACAGGCTTTGGCACTGTGTGGCAAATAAATGACACTGATACAAATGCAGTTGGTCTCAAGGGTGTGAGGAGAGGTTTGTGCCACCGTGAAGCCATTATCATACACCACATCATATGTGTGTGCAGGGGCACATGCAGGCTGGCAATGCTGATGCCAACAGAGGGGCCAACCTCCCCCATCCCCCCTCCCCAATTTACTCATGCCTGAAGGGAAAGCCTAGCTTGGGGGCAGCCTGCAAAGCCTCATAAGTACATAAACACACCGAAGACTTTAACATAAAGCATGTCACATCCCAACAGATGTTCCCCAGCAAGGTCCGTGGGGAAATGCTGTAGGCTGGTATGTGTCCAATTGCTGCTTGCCTGCAGGAGGAATTGAACAGGAGTTTCTTCCATGCAAATCTCAGACTTCATCAGAAATGCTTTTTTTTATTTGGTTGCCAGCTTTCAAAATACACAATTACACAATCTCGTAATCTGTAACACTGTCTCTCTCCATTCTCACCCTCTTCTTAGTATGTGTCCCCTCTCTTGAAAGCAAAAGCTGTGATTAAAAATCCAAGGCAATAAGTGTCTCTAGGTGGGAGGTGGCTGAAATTACTTGAAATATATTTCTTATAGTTTTTCCTTAAGGGAAAAAAGAAGACAGTTTCCCCAGACACTGGGAAAAATCAGACTTGTCAGTTTGACTTCACTGAAAGGGAAAGACTCCAAAACTCCTTTAAGGAATCAAATAGGGAACACGTGGAAAAGCAGAGCTTGATTAAAGACAGCTAACATCAATTCAGGGAAAGGAGATCATGCCTAACTAATTTGTTGGAATTCTTTGAGGAAATTACTGCCCTGGTAAGGAAGGGGAAAGGATATTATAGACTCAGTTTTTCAGAAAGCATTTGACAACATTCTCCACTGTTGGTTAAAATGTCTAAGGTCTGAAGTCATGGAATGGGAGGACAATGAGCATATTGGACTAAAAACTGGCAAAAGAGGAGGAAAGAAAGGGTAACTATGAATGGGAGCCTTTCATTTTAAAGAGGGGGATGTAAGAAGGATCAGGGAAGAAACCACATTTTGAGTTTGAAAACAAGATTTCCCAAGGTTACTGAAGACACTCCTGAACCTTGGGAAATACAATTAATAATGAGGAGCCATGCAGACAGATGGAGAAAGGAATGGTTTGTGTTACCACAGTATCTTGGAGAGTAGATAGAAAGGGGAAGACTTTCTTTGCTGCTCTGTTAAGACATATCTGTTACAGTTTGAGTGATTATATGTGTTAAATTCCACAGACACAGGAGAAGACAGAGAATTTCACACTGCAGAAACTAAAGGTGGCCCACCTTTCCCTTCTTCATGCTAATGATTACTCCCATGCACTTGAGCCTTTTTTAAAGAATGATCTTATCACATGCAATTGCACACAAATGTTATTACTTAAGGTCCTCTCATAAGGCAATGGTTTCACTTCAAGTTAGTATTATCTTCTTATATAGCATAGGAAAAACAGTTCTGCTTTAAGTCTTTGTTTTGGGGGAAAAAAAACCCTAACAACAAACTTGCTGATGCATCACACTAAGGGCTCGTCTCTAATTGTGTACACTGCAGCATGTGTTGAAACACATTTTGACCAGTAGATGTGATAACCCTGTTCCACATGGTGTAAGCTAAATCATAAAAGGCTGCTGTCATTCCTGAATTAGAGTACACGTCTATACTGTCCTTTAGGTACTGGAGCAGAGAGCATGCTTCAGCCTGGTGTGTTCATTTTGCTGCCTCTGTGCCACCAGCATCCACCAGCTGTGGGCATCCACGCTGGTTGGGCTCAGGCTGCCCACACATCCTTTGCCCTTGTAGCCAGCAAATGTCCCAGGGAGCGTCCTGCAGCCTTGACAGTGCTGCAGGAGGCCACCAAGTAAGGGGTAGCCCTGCTTAGTGCACTGCAGCCCTGGCCCACAGCTAGGAGCCCTGCCCATGGCTCTGTGCACTGGGAACCACTGAAGCTTGCAGAGCAGCCTCTTTCACTGGGAGTTAACTCCAAAGTGCACACTCAGTCCCTGCTGCAGGTACGGTGCTCCCCAGGGCAGAGGGAAGGCAGCAGCACAAGGACTCCTGTGTCTGAAGCCACAGTGCAGTGCACCAGGGGATGCCTGACAGGTCCCTTAAACTCTCAATTCCCACCTTTCCAGGGTGGCTCACCCCAGCTAACGCTCTGCCCAAAGTAAAAGCAAGCTGATACTTGTGTTTAGCTGTCAGGTATTGTCCCTTGAAGATGTTCTCTGTAGACCATTTGAAAGACTTTCTTTCACATAACTCCACTGTTGCTGCTAGGATATTATGGGCGCGAGCACTTCACTCTCCCGATTACACTGCACTTGGAAAGGAAGCAATAATTTAAGTGGTATGATTACCAGCCTGCTTCTGATGGTCTTTAACATACATGGGAGAAGTGACCTTCTTCTATCAGCAAGACCATTAAGCTAGGAAGCTTTGTCATGCATGAAGAATTTATTTCAGTAATAGAACATTATAAGCCTTCATTTTTGCGTACAAGTGGATTTAAGGTCTGCCCTTGGAACCAGCATGTCTTTCTCTGTTTCCTCTCTTTCCATTTTGAAGTACAAAATACACTACTGGATTTTGCTTTGTTTTGTGTGTTTTTTACATACCTAACTGACCAGAAGGAAACAGAATAGGCAACAAGTGGCATTATACCAGGAAAATGCATAATTTCATCAGCATGTCTTACAGCTTTTCTCCTTGGGTAGATCATCTTCCTCTTGTCTGCTGCCTTTTCTTGACTGTGTCTGTCTAGGAATATTTATTTACCTCTAGGATGCAATTTGACACCCAAAGAAGTATTTCCCCACACTTCCCTTCCCTCCATGGTTGCATTTCTCACTTATTTGAAGCACTGAACACCACTGACTCCCAGTTCTCATGTTAGTTCTTCTCTTCTTCCCTCTGGTTTGAAGCATTGTTAATTTCCACAGGCTTCAAGCTGGCCCTTCTGTCCTGCACACCTCAACAGTTCCCTTTTTTATTCAGAGTAGAAATAGCAGGAATCAGAGATGTGACCCCTTTGGACATGAAAAATTTCTTTTCCTTTTCCTTTTCCTTTTCCTTTTCCTTTTCCTTTTCCTTTTCCTTTTCCTTTTCCTTTTCCTTTTCTTTTCCTTTTCCTTTTTTCCTCCTCTCCTCTCCTCTCCTCTCCTCTCCTCTCCTCTCCTCTCCTCTCCTCTCCTCTCCTCTCCTCTCCTCTCCTCTCCTCTCCTCTCCTCTCCTCTCCTCTCCTCTCCTCTCCTCTCCTCTCCTCTCCTCTCCTCTCCTCTCCTCTCCTCTCCTCTCCTCTCCTCTCCTCTCCTCTCCTCTCCTCTCCTCTCCTCTCCTCTCCTCTCCTCTCCTCTCCTCTCCTCTCCTCTCCTCTCCTCTCCTCCTCTTTTTTTTCCAATATAGTGGATCTCTCAATGTTAATTCCATTATAAGCCAGAAAAGTACATAGTAGGAAATCAATTACTACATGGGATTCAGTAGTATCTACAAGTAGAAATAGAAGAGATATATTTTAACTCAGCAGTACTTGCTGTTACGACAAAGGCTAGACTAGAGAAATTCTGAATATTAAGCCCATAACCCTTGGATCACCATCTCATCTCAGCCTGTCCTCTCTAAATTAATTTTCTTTCTATGCTTTTTTTGGCAGATTTTGCAGGATTTTCCCCTTGGATGTTACTGTAACTCGAAGTATCTTATGGAGAGGGGTGAAACCTTTTCAAAGGCAATTCTAATCTACTCTAAGTAGATCTCCCTACACTATTTCTTAGTCATTTCTGCTTTGTCAAAAGGTCTCTTTTCCATGCCCTTGGGCTGATTATTAATAGACATGATAAGAAATTTATAATCCCACTCATTATTTTTTCTTTTGAGGCAAGGGAAGGGGAGAGGGTTGTGTATTTTTGAACATTAACTCTTGTCCCTCCTCTTATCAGGTTAATTGGGCTGTGGTAATGTCTGACTGGATATCCTGCCCAGAGGTGATTTTAAAATTGCAAATGTCATGATTTTTTTTAACTTAATGCTGGAATGTCCGCCTTCTTGTATAAATTATGGTGGTTGCTCTTGTCTCAGTGACACAGGTATCTCTATAACATGTATTTTTGGATAAATACACAGTTATCAAGAATAAGGACTACGTGATTTCACAACAACAAAGAAAATAATCTTCTACCAGGCTTATCACTCTGGCCCTGCAAAAGCCCATTGACAGCTGGCCAGGTTTAAAGATGTCACCATCATGCTTATTGCTTCCACTTAGCTCTGCAGAGCTCTGCCTGGCACCTTTTCAAAACAAATCTTGGAAAGGGCACAGAGAAATGCTTTCTTTCTGGAGCCCTCTAGGTCTTCCTAACTACACAGTGGCTGCCAATTGCAGCTAACAAAGCTCTGGCCCCATTTTTTTTTTTTTTTTCTTACCCCCCCCCCCCCCGCCTCATTTTAAGTAACATTGATCCCAGGCCAGAAGGGGCCTGCCTCTGCCCGTCCCAGCCCCAGCTGCGGGATGTGGGATGCAGGATGGGGAGAAGAGGTGATTTCAGGATGGGGGCTGGCATGGAGTGGCAGCAAGTGCAGTTCCCACGGCTTGGGGCACTCTGCAAGGGTGAGCACGTGTTGTGTTGACAACCCATAGAACTCAAAGCCCTTGAGCTAAGCAAACTGATAAGCAGTGAACATGGCAAGACAAAACAAGAAAGAAGGAGTCGTGATTAAAGAGGTGGAAAGGCCATTTTGGAATGAGGGTGTCACATGGAATGAAAGAGGTTTTGGTCTGGGAGAGGTCATTTCTTGGCTCTCTGGAAGGCAGATGGTGAAAGGACAGTCTCTTCTTTCAGGGCAGCAGCCTTGGAATGGATCCCGTACAGTGAGGACCTGACAGGCAGTGTGTAAGAGCAGGTACCTCCAAAGACATTTTGAGGTGACGGTTGGTTGAGCTCAGTGACACTTGAGCTCTGCTGACACACGTGTAGGGCAGGATCTGGCACTCACAGTGTCTAGCAGCAGATGGACAGCTGACATTTAAACACTAATTGGGGTGAGCCACAGACTTAGTTTCTCCTATCAGAGGCCATTATTAAGTTATTTGGCAGCTTTTAATTTCATAGCACCGAGAAACATTTTGTGCAATACTCAGTTCATGACACCGGAGTTTGTTTGCTGCTGTCAGGTTACCTCTTCTTCAGCAAAGGAGGTCCATGGTCCTTGTTTCAGGTTTGGCTGTTTTTCTTTATTTTGTATCAGAGAATGTCAACCAGGAGAAAAATGCTGCAGTGACTTAATGGACATCACACACATAGATTTTGCTGGGATCAGAGGAGCCTGCATTGTTCTGGGTCAACCAGGATGGTTCTTGGCACTGCCAGAGCATCTCATGGCATCTCAACTCTTGTGGATGTGGTACATTCACTATTTTCCCTGTATTCAATAAACTTCTGTTAATACTGTCCGAAGAAATTCAGGGAACTTTGAATGCAACATAATATTAGATAGATGTTGAGTATTCCCTTTTTCATCAGGGAATCTGAGAGGTCTTTGTTATGATTTCAGAGAATTAAAGCTTCACAGCATTTCTGAACTATACCTGGAGGAGTTATTGCCATAAGCTGAAGGAGCAGAAAGATGGATGTTCCTCCCTCATGCTAGGGTTAGGATAATGGATCCAGTGACTCAGCAGCTGGGGCTGCCACAAGAGTCTCCTTGTTCTCCTGTCCACTGGCTCTTGGGTGGCAACCAGCCCAGGGCAGCAGCAACCCTCTGATGCACCCTGAGAGTTGCAGACCATACTCAAGAGCACCAGCCAAACCCTGGAAAAGGGATCTAGAGAGAAATATGGGAGACTAACAAAATGGCAGGAGCTGCTGTGTTTTGTGAGTTGTTTTAAATAAAGAATCCATTTTAGTCCTACTGGCCTCTTGCCTGCTTGCTTCATTCAAAATAAAACACACTCTCCAGAAAATGGTTTTACATAGCCCAGCCAAGTTTCCGGTAGAGCACAGACCCCAGACATCCATAATTCATGAGCAAGGAAGGGTGTGGATATTTTGTGGGAACTGGACCCTCCGTGAACAAGATCATTTTCATTTTCTGATTATGTAGTGTAAACAATATGCTTTTAAGATTCAGAGGAACAGATCTGTGCATCTAGCAAAGTCAAACTGTTGATTCACATGCTGAAAGGAAATTAAATTAACCTGACACCTTCAAGTTAACAATAAAATATTAAAAGGAGGAGTATGTTGTCCTTCAGATTTTACTTTAACAAGTTTTAACTTCTGCTATGTATCTTCTACCTGTTTAACAACCTAAATGTTCTTCAGCTTGCAAAATACTTGTGCTCTTCATTCTTGTGTCTTAGATTTGCTATGCTATGGCAAGTTTTGAGTGTTTGAAACCATTCACAGTGTTTACATTTGAGAAATGACAGTAAGTAAATGGAAATGTTTTGCCAATTTATGCTTGAGAGAATGGTCTAGAGAAAAGGATGTGGTGGATGGTCATTGGTTTTACTCATGCTCATGGTTTTTGACCCCTGATGCTAAAACCCTAAGACATATAAAAGATACATAAAATCCCTATCATATATAGAATAGGATAGTTATTTTATTGTACATAAGTGGTCTTCAACACTGTAACTAGCTGCCAAATGCAGTTATCAATTGTGATGTGTTTACACCTTCAAAGCACCAGGTGTTGGATCCACAAAAGAACTTGAATATGGAATTTTTACTCTAACTGCACTAGGCATTTAAATCTCAAATCATCATTCACAAAGCCCATTTCTCAGCTGTCACCTAAACCCAAACCTAAAGATGGCAGGGTCTGTGACCACTACAACTCAGTCACAGAATCACAGAATCACTAAGGCTGGAAAAGACCTTTAAGATCATCAAGTCCAGCCTATGACCTAACACCACCACATCAGCTAGACCATGGCACTAAGAGGCACATCCAGTCTTTCCTTGAACACATCCAGGGATGGTGCCTCCACCACTTCCCTGGGAAGTCTATTCCAATGTCTAATCACCCTCTCCATGAGGAAGTGCTTCCTAATATCCAACCTAAACCTCCCCTGGCGCAGCTTCAGGCTGTGCCCTCTTGTCTTGTCGCTAGTTCCCTGGGAGAAGAGCCCAGCCCCCACCTGACTACAACCTGTCCTTCCTGTCCCTCCTGCCATTCTCAGCAGTGCCTCTGATGTGCATGACTGGAGGAAGGTATGTCTCCTTGTAACCTTTTTCCCAAGACGTGGGAGGCCGCATCCTGGCCACAGCAACCTGCCCTCACAGAGCTCACCCCACAGGTCTGGCCCCAGGCTACATGACCTGGAGGCTCAATCACCTGAGCAATACCAGAGCCATGCAGTGAACTTCTGCAACTGTCATTAAACATATCAAAAGCTGCCACAGTTGAGAGGTAGCAATCTCCTATGGTGTTTCAGAGATGTTTTCTCAATATCCGTATCATGACTGATAAGAAATCAATACAGGATAAATGCCTTATTGAATGTGAATGTAAAACCCTCTGGCTGGCTCACAGCCACAGGCAGTATTTGGCTATGAACAAATCACATACTTCTCGTACAAGAAACCCTGACAGACTGTTGGGATTGTCTATGGAGAGATCATCACAACAGCGCTTAAACCCTGGTGTGTGCTTTCACGGTCATTTTGCACCAGCCAAAGCTGCTGAGCTGCCCAGCCAGTGACAGCAGCTGATGGCAGGGGGTGTTCCTGGGAGTGGGGACCTGGGTGCAGCTTCCCCTCTGACAGTAGTGTGGTCTCATGCTGAGTTAAAAGGGACTCTGAACTTCCATCCTTAGGACTCCCTGGTTTACTTTCCAGAAACTGTATGCAGAGAAATTGGCCACTCCACGTTATGGAAATGTATGAAACAAAGCAACAGACTTGATTCATCCCTGGGTCTCAACAGAGACTAACCACAGAATCATAGAATCATTTTGGTTAGAAAGACCCTTAAGATCATCAAGTCCAACCATTAATCTAGCACTGCCAACTCCATAACGATCAAAGTAAAAAATGTTTGTGGTGTCACCAGGTTTATTGTGAATAACCACTGTGCATAGCTTACTGGGATGGAAAGACACCATGACAGGCTGTAATGTTCGTTGGACCCCAACATGCTTAGCATCCCTGGTAGCCATCTGTCCTTGGAAATACCAGGAAGATTTCAGCAACACTCATTGAATGTTATCCTAAGGATCCTAACAGTGAGAGGAGATGACATCTCCTGAGCCATGGAAGATAACATCTTCTGAGCTGCGGAGGAGGCTAGCATCGAAGTGGGATCTTGTTCTCTAGTCACTCCCTTAGACAGTGCAGACCATGTGGTGAGGTGCTCCCATGGCTGCAGGGACCCTGCTTCCTACAGCAAGAGATTTATCCTTTTCCCGTAGCTTTGGAGGCTTCCTTTCCTCTTTGGTTGGTAAAACATAGGGGAGCAGTAAAAACTAGCTGCACAAAGAGAACCAGAGCACTCAAAAAAACACATTTATAATGGGATCCTCCCAGGGTCAGTGTTTTTGGAAATAGATATGGAGAAAAAGAATTAAATGAGGACAAAGACAGCCATGTATGAGAGGCAGATTATTTGTACAACAGGCATTAGGAGCTCTGTGGCTGGAAGTTAAGGAGATTACAACCACATGAGAAGGCTAACCTACTCCTGAAAGAGCCAACAACCATTTATTCAAACCAAATAAGAAAATTAGCTTTAGCTTTCTCCAATTTTAAGCCATTGTATTCACCAGCAAACTCCTGAGTGAGGGAGATAAATTGAAACAGAAAAGAGAGCAAGGAAAAAACCCCTAACCTTACACAGACATGCTCATCGAGCAGGGGTAGAAGTGGTGATTTAAATCATGCTTGATGCTTGTGGTGCCTTATTACATGCCAGCTAATGCAGAGAAGAGGAGAGAGAGAGAGAGAGAGAGAGAGAAATAAGGTACCCAATTCATTGGCCCAGCTGCAGGGAAAGGACTCCCCCCACCTGAGGGAACAGGAAATTCATTTTTAAGACTGCATTGGGGATCATTCAGCTGGTTTTAACCCCAGTCTTTTGGGTATTTAAACCGCTCCTAGACTGGACATTAAACATTAAATGGAAAAGACAAATCTCCGATTTTCAGCCAGTAGACAAGAAGCGTCTGAATTTTCACAAGATGGGGATATAGTACCTGGAAATATGTGTATGCTGGCACCGACATTAAATACGCCTGCACAAATGGGGGAATTGTATGGAGTGACCTGTTTTGCATTCAGAAGTGTGAAATTTCCAACTTGCCTCAAGAAGAGTATGCTCTGTAAGCGTATTACAGAGGTTTGGGGCCAAGAGCTGTGCACAGCACACTGTACAGGGTCAAAAGTAGAAAGCTGGCTCTCAACCCTTGTGGCTCGGCCTGACCTAGAGCTGACTTGGCCCTCATGAAACTCAGGATGTTGTGAGCATCCTGGCCCCCCACCAGCACTTGCTAATTTCTGCTCTGTGCAGGGGGGAGGGCAAGGCGGGGGGTGGAGGTTTGGCCAGAAGTACATATAGGAGGGAGCCAGGATGCCTGCATCTGACCACTTGCTTCAAAGGTTTGCTTTAGTCTCAGCTGCTCCAACTCTGACTTTTATATGTCAAATCCCCAAAGTCCCTGCTCCATATTTACTCCTTCCTTGACAAAACTATGATCAAATTAGTGGAAGTTTTGACTGAGAAGAAGCAAATTTATACCTTGGTCCTTGGCCACCTGAGGATATATATATATGTGGTGTGAGGCAGGGGAGGAGCTGGGAGGGAGAAAAGGGGACAAAAGGATCATTCATGGTTAGTGCCCACCCTGGTCCCACACTCCCAGAGTACAAGGACCAGTCCAGCCAGCAGCCTCGCAGCACTGTCAGCACAGACCCGCAGACTGCCCTGGCAACCTGGGTGGTTTGGCCAAGAGGATGGACATGCACTTCGTGCCAAGCTATACCTACCTGATGCCATTCCCCTCCATCACCACACAAAGTGGGTGGCTCTGGAGGCAGCCACCTTCACAAAGCTGCTTCTTGACATTCCCCTGCCCCATGGCACTCCATACACATCCCAGCATTCAAACAGCCATGCTGCCATGGTGTGGCCTATGTCACCCTGCAGCAGCTGGGGACAGACAGTTGGTCTGGCTGTACCTGCTGGACACCTCTCACACGTGGAGTAGCTCTGGCAGTACCAATCTTCCAGGGGTAATCCCAGCTTAAAAACCCCATAATGTGTGCTGTGCCACAGTGGGCGTGTCCTCTGTCATCTGAAATTGGAAGAAGAAGCAAAGAAAACCTCCTCTGTCTGAGTTTAAGTACAAGCCACATTTCCTCAGGTCAGTGAAGCAAAGAGGAGCAATATAAAAGCTGAAATGCTGCATGCAACTGAAATCTGTGGGTTTTTTCAGCCTGAGAGCCAAGGGTTTTTAAGAAGTGTGTAAAAAGTGATGAAGCAAAGCAAGTTCATACATGCTGCACAGCCATCTATGTATATGACATTTCTAAAGGGGTTCACACATCTGCTGGAAAATGTTTGGGAATCTGCAGATTGCAATGAGCTAAATGAACTCTCAGCCTTCGTAAGCATGAGGCTGGGCTGCTTGGGGCCGGGTATAAGAAGTGCTTTGTGCATTGAGGAGTGCTTGGGCCAGTTGACAGATCCCAACATTTGCAGTATCGTGGCAACCAGTGTATCACTTGCAGCAACCTGTACGGCACTCTGTTGGGTCCCAATACACAAACCTCACACAAATATTTCAACATGTTTGGAGCCAAACTCTAGTCAATATATGAAGTCATTTCACCACAGCTTTTAGCCAATAGGAAAAAATTCCCTACAAACTTATTTTTGGAGGTTAAAAATAGCATGTGTGTGTGCATGCGCGCATGTGTGTGTGTGCGCACGTTCAAGGTTAGTAAAAACAGAAATGAGAAAGAGGCAAGGGTATATGCTGTTAGCATTTTTGAGCCACCTGGAGCCAGTTCCCACTGGGCAGGGGGGGGCTGCCTTTCCTTTTCTTTGGACAAGAACCCTTTGTTTGGTGGGACTGGATTCAGGACAAAGAGCAGGGCGCTTGTCCTGGCTGCTTGTACTCCTGCACCTGGGGAGGAATAACAAGATGCACCAGTACCAATTAGGAGCTGACCTGCTAGAAAGCAGCTCCGTGGAGAAGGACCTTGGAGTCTTGGTGGACAACAAGTTATCCATGGGACAGCAATGTGCCCCTGTGGCCAAGAAGGCCAATGGCATTCTGGGGTGCACTTAAAAGAGTGTGTCCAGCAAGTCAAGAGAAGTTCTCCTCCCCCCTGCTCTGCCCTCATGAGACCACATCTGGAGTGTTGTGCCCAGTTCAGGGCTCCCCAGTTCAAGAGGGACAGGGATCTACTTGAGAGAGTTCAACAGAGGCCTATGAGGATGATTAAGGGGCTGGAACACCTGTCTTATGAGGAAAGGCTGAGAGACCTGGGGCAGTTTAGTCTAGAGAAGAGCAGACGGAGAGAGGATCTTATTAATGTATATAAATATCTGAAGGGTGCGTGTCAAGAAGAAGGGGCCAATCTCTTTTCAGTAGTGCCCTGTGATAGTACAAGGGGCAATGGATGCAAACTAGAACACAGGAAGTTCCAGCTCAACATGAGAAAAAACTGCTTTATTGTAAGGGTAATGGAGTACTGGAACAGGCTGCCCAGAGGGATTGTGAAGGCTCCTTCTCTGGAGGCTTTCAAGACCCATCTGGACGTGTTTCTGTGTGACCTGCTCTGGCAGGGGGGGTTAGACTCAATGATCTCCAGAGGTCCCTTTCAACCCCTAACATTCTGTGATTTTGTGGTTCTGCCCCTCAGCTGCACCTCTCTTCTGTCCATTGGCACAAAGTGTAAGCCCACATCCCACTTTGCAGGGATGAGCCACCATGGAGATGTACCCATCGAGTACTAGAAGAGAAACCAAAGCAAGAAAAGGACTACTGAGGTGGTGGGGATGGTAATGGTGGGTTGTCTCCATGTGCAGCAGTTGCTTGTGCTCCCTGGGGCAGGAAAAGCATATACCTCCTCCTCACCCCCGCCCACTCATGGGGTGCCCCAGCACCCCAACCCTGACCGCTGCACCCAGGGGTAGCTAGGACAGGACCATGGCTCCAGTAGCCACGTCTTCATGTGGGAAGTGCACAGAGGCCTCCGGGCAATAAATTTCCTGAAGGAAGATTACACTTTTTGGCAGCCCAATTTTTGATGTTGCACCTCCCTTGTGGCACTGTGCTTTCACTTACTGGGTGCAACATGTGATGTGGATTTTCATATAATATTGGTGCACTCAGTTTTGAAGCTGTGCAGTGCCAGATGCTGCCCATGGGTCCTCACATCTGGTGGAGGTATAGAGGTGACGTCTGTGGGGCTGCTCTCCTGCAGATGCACTCAAGCTCTCGCAGGGTGCAAAACTGCTCTTAAGGACAAGGTTGTCTTATGAGACACCTCTTGATTCCATCTGTAATCCCCCAGCACTCAGTACAGTGACTGCTCTGTTGGCTCATAGCTAAAATAATTCTGGGGTAATACTGCTGTGCTTATTCCTGCCTTTAATGTGATGGCTGTCTGCATGTGTGATTGCATCCCAAAGCATTTCTCTGATCTCAGAGGTCTGCAAATGTTTAAGTTAACAATGAAAATAAAATATTTTCCTTATCAAAAGCTTGCCTTTCTCATGAACTGTGCTGGTGTGTCAGAGGGAGACATGGAAATCCTCACTTTCTCTGGTTTCTGTCTGGTCTTCACCCCACTCCTTCTGCCAGCCCCCCTTTACCCTGCTCTCCCCCTCCCCAGCTGCCTGTCCTCTCTTCAGCCTCTCACCCCTACTCTGGCCTCATGCTTCCTTTGCAGGGAAGGAGGGAAACATGAGGAAAAAGATGTCCTGGATCCTGCACCAAGCCATTCCTTGCCAGCCGACACCATACCACAACTGTGCAAATCCTTCCACGGATGTACAACAGGTTTTCCCCAAAGCTGTGGGCAGTAGAACTGCCAAACTTCAGCTACGGAGTAGAGGGTGGAGGCAAAGAGCAGCATCCTGATGCTGTCCTCCCCTATCACCACCCAGCACAGTGGCAGTGACTCTGTGGCAGATACCTTTACTCCTGGGAAGGCAAGAGAAAGCTAATGCTAAACTGTGGCTTTTCATTTGTCTTTCAAAGTCCACATTCTGAACGCCAAACCATTGTGCTCCACAGAAGAATGAGAAGGAAAGAGCTGTATCCATGCCAAGAAGATGACCTATTAGATGTGCTTAGATTTCTAGGCTCCAGCTCACATGAGCAGAGGGTAAGCTATCAATGTGTAACCACAGTGTATTTCAGAAGAGGCAGAATTATGCTGCTGTACAAATGGTAAGTGCATTCATTCATCCCATCAGAAAATGGGCAGAAATAAAGGTTTGCTGTTGGCTTTCATCAACAGTGGGTAAAGATGCTGTTGCACTAGTGGAAGAGCAAACTACTTCTACTGAGTGTGAAAGGGGCCACTGCATGAAGGGTGGGATGACTTTCATCTCTCCTAAAGGGCTACCAGGTGTGTGAATTTCAATTTTGCAGATTAAACAAAGAGAAAACTCATGGGTTTCTTTCTACACTGTCTAGACTAAAGGCAGGAGCACATGGGGACAATTCACTGCACAACATAGGGTGTTTTTCCATAGGAGCTGATGCAACACAGTTTTTCACTTCAGGTCCTGCAAGAAGAGCTTTCATTGATCTCACTTGCCCTGATGGCCCATTGCTCCTAGGTTAAGGAAACCAGGGAGCAAAGTGAATGCTGCTGGTTGTCCTGGGCACATGATCTTTGACACCCATGCTTCCTCTTCTTCTCACTGAAAACAAGAAGAACATTGTCTTTGGTCATGTTCTGTCTTAACCTACTGTGTGTGCCCTGAGTGCTGCTTCTCTCTGCTGGCTCAGCACAAATGTGGAAGCTGCTTGTAGCAATAAAGCAATGAGGTAAAAAATGGCTGTGGTCTGTCTAGACTTGACTGTATTCAGGGAAAAAAATCCCCGAAACTTGCCAAAATTTGTTCATCTACCATGGCAGCAATAATCCTGGCCCTCAAGAGTTCTTCACGCTCCCACATGTGCCCCCATCCTCATGTCCTCTTCCCAAAGTAGAAAGAGACCTGCCCTGGTCAAACCTACTATTCAAGACGTCAAAATGTATTTGAATTTACACTCCTGAGAAATTTCTTCCTGCAGTCTGTTAACTCTGAGATCCTTGGAGAAGAAAGAAAAATTCAAAATTTTAAAATACATATAAATTAAAGCCTTTCATAGGTCTTTTGTTCTGATAATATTGGAATAGAAGAATCTTACCAGCTACATCTCCTTAGCTCCACTCACACAAATGCACTCTCTACCAAAAGGAAAAAAATAGACATTAAATTCCCCAACTGTCACCATAATTTCCCTGGTATCCAAAGGGCATAGCAAACAGGTGAGATTTATATGTATTTTAAAGATTGAGAGATGGGTAAACATTTGGAAAGTGTCTACACTAGAAAAAGTTGTACTCCAGTTTTCCAAAGTGACTTAGGAGTTGAGTTCCTCTCATTTCTCGTGAGACTGGACTCAGAACACCTTTGAGACTAAGACTTAGGGTTCATCTGGTCTCACGCATACCCCGTATAGCTCATACCTCAACCATGGCATGTTGAGCCAGACCCTCTCTGCAGTAACCAGAGCAGCACTTGTGTGTTTCATCTGCTGACTCTGCTGAGCTGGTTACAACCTGCTGTGGAGCAGCTGTAAGATATAGCTCAGGAGAGAAGACTCTAAAGAGCTTCTCTTTCTCCTTCCTCAGCTCCTTTAAGATTCTGGGGAACCCCCAGGATGGGGCAAAGTGCCTCTTTCAACTAGGGAATAATATGTTGACAGGGACCACCTCTGCACAGACAAACATAGAGGCTGGGTTTTGTCTCTATACCCCTAACTCTTGGCCATGTGCTAATGTAGTAGCTTCCTTCCACCTTTCTCCCCAGCAGATATTTTATGTGAGATTTACTATCTCTTTTTAGTTAGGCACTGAGGCTCCCTTTTCCTGAGGAATTTCTGAGGAAGTTTGAGGTGACATTGGTTACCCTTAGCTCATTCTTCACTTCCATGTGGAAATTATTGGTGTCTCAGGCAGGTCAAGATTTCTGAGGTTTTCTCACTCCTCATGATCTATTTCCAGCTTTATTAGAGACCCTGAAGCTTCCTTCCCTCCCTTACAATGGCAACGTGGGTAGTTAGTCTTTGGGGAAATACCTGCTGCAGGCTGTCAGCAGTTGAGGAAATCTCTAGCTACTTCTGGTCATCCAAAGCTCTTGGGCATCCGTGAAAAGGCTGCTGTTGACTTGTTATGGAGTTGAAGCTTAGCCTTGAATGCCTGCATATGCATCTCTCCTGTCTACTTCAGGGAAAATCAGCTGCCAGTAAAAAATAGGAAGGGTATGAAAACAACTGTCCAGTACCACAGTGAACAGTGAAACTTCGGCATACTCTTTTCCTCAGGAAGCAAAATAATTTGCAGGGTGGCAGCAAAATGAGTGTGGGTGCATTAATGTGTCCTTTTTGGGAAGCACAGTCATGGCAGCAGCTCATTTGCTAACAGATCTCTTATGGATAGGCAGGAAAAACAGAGCCAGAGCCTCATTCGGTGGAAACTGGCACCTGAGAAAGACCAGGCAGGTCCTGGAGAAACTGCATACAGGCCTTCCAAAGGGGGAGGGTTGTGTCTTCTTGGGGTTTTGTTCATATCTGGAATTTCCCTAAATTCCACTCACATGAAACAAATAATTCAGAGCTCATTATTTCTTTAATCAGACACTAAAGTCCTTGTTTATTTAAAACTATGCAGAGATAATCAGAACTAATCATCATATGTAATACAAATAAAGGCATTCCTCCCTTAATAGTAGGAGCAGATCTAAGCCAGTTGTTCTCCAACTGAACTCAGCTGGACTAAGATGAGTTTTCTGTACTTGTAGCGATCGTTATTTTGTCACTAAAGGGAGGAGATATTCTGTTTTACAAGGCAATAATTGGGTTTTCAAGGGAATAATCCATGAGGAGGAGGTCTGAGTCATTTTTCTCACCAAGGGGAGTGGACTATTTCTGATGAAGATGAGGCATTCTTTCTGTTCTACAACAGGGAAACAAAAACATTCATATTACCAATCAAAACTATAGCCACCCCTTCCAATCATGCCCTGCCCTCAGATGCCCAGATGTCTCTGGGCTTAACCTGTACATGTTTCCATTCTTTAACAAAAATAAGGAATCTCTCCAGCAGCTCTCCTAGTTTCATTTCCTTTGCATGGCTGATTTAGCCGAGTGTTAGACAGAATAAACATGATTTTTCCTTTCTTCTCCCTTTGTGCTCATAGCTGTATGAAGCCAAGCAGAGCTTTCAGCTTCAGCACTGAGTGACCAGAGCATCCATGATACCCAGGAGAGCACTGAGTTGTTCAGGACCCCAGCTGACACTGAAAATTGGTGAAAAGCATTACAGCCATTGTGGGAGTTAAGGAGAAGGTTACATTGAATGGAGCCAACATTTTAATAAATAAATACAGGAAAAAAACCTGACTGATTTGTTGCTTCAGAGACGCATGGAGAGAGTAAGTAAAACTAGAGAGAGAAATTCAAATGTCCATAGGGAATGCTGTCCTCTCCAAAAGTACTGCCCTTACAATACTGCAGTATCATCATGGAAGTGGTAGCATTTCAGGTGCAGCACTAGAAAAATGGAATGTGTATTTCTTCACAGGTGGAAAGGTTTCCTGAGTCAGATCTGGATCAAAGGCAGAAAGGGCTTCAGTGTATAATCTTAGTCTTTGTCTTGACAACCTGGGGAACCTGACTCCCCAGTGTGCACGCATCATGAGCAAGGCATGGAGAGTATTGCCACTGCATCTTTACAGGAAGCCTTTCTATAAAGACCTTTTCCCACTATGATTTGCTCATGCTGTTGCAAAGTGGGCCCTTAAAATTTGACACATGTGCAGCTGTGGTCCTAAAGTGACCATTTTGGTTTTGGCTGCTGCCATTTCTCCCTCTTTTCCAAACAGCTGGTAAGTACACTTAATATGTGCTGTGTTCCTCCTAGCTCTTTCTCTTTGTTATTTCTTGGGAGTCAGCACTTTTGTACAGAGGCAATGTGTCTGCATCCTTTGCGTAGAGTACCAGTGGGTGACCACCCAAGGAATGACAGATATCTTCTTCATGAAAGAGGTTTGTGGAGATCATACTGAGAGAGCTTGTGCTTCCAAGGTTCTCCCAGCTGCCTGAACCACAACAGCTGCACTGGAGGAAGGGAATGAGCTATTCAAAGAACACAGTCAGCTTATCCTTTGCTTTCTGGCCAACTAGAAGTGGGTAGATATACCTGTAACTTGAAACATCATCAACATCTCCCAAAATACTTTGGGATAAAGCTGTTCAGTGGGGAGCCCTGAGACAACTGCAAATGCCAGCTGTGCAGGGATGCAGTGCAGGCAATGTGACTCCCAGCAGGCACCTCTCTGCCTTTTTAATCCCTCTTCCTTTAAATGCCTGTCCTGAGGGAAGCCTGGTTTTCAGGACCACAGGACAGTTTTCAGGAGTGCAGCCTCCCAGAGCATTAAGGCTCCCTGTTGCTTCAACAGGAGGAAGATTTGTGAAGAAATCGGACACTGGGGGACCTCAGCAAAGTTTCTTTCCTTTAGGGCCTCCCTCAGCTTGCAGTCCTTTTCCAGTATTAGGGTATTCCCTATCTCTCTTGGCCAGCCTCTGGAGAAATGCTGAGCATTTGCTATTTCCATTAACTTCAGAGAGAGCTGCAGGTACTCAACAGCTCTCAGTGGTGATTCACGGACATCCATGGGCACTGTGGGCACTCAGTGCCTCACAGCTGGTTCATAGGGGATCAGGCCCTGGGAGAGGCTCTGGGAAAGTACACGACAAGCTGTAGGGCATGTATTTCTGTGACAGAAACTAAAATTGGGCTTTCCCAAAAAAATACATATGGAACTGAGGCTCCAGGCATGTTGAAGTATTAAGGACCTTGTAGTAGTTTCTTGAAATGCACACCATCCTGTTGACGTAAAAAAGTTCTCCTGTGCACGAATTTTAAGAGATCTGACTGTGCTCTTCAGGAGAAAACACACAATACCATAAGTAAACACATAAATCATTTCAAGAACCTAAAGATTAAGGATTACCTTCATAAATCTGTATGTCCCATATATGGAAAGTGCCAAAAGTTGCTTTTAATGACTTTGGAAGAGGTATGCACTTTTTCTGTAGTCCTAGCTCTTTTCCCCCTTGTTAGCAAATGGTTTCATTCTACACTTGAAAAACTCACAAGCCAAAAAAAGGGAGGGGGGAAAGGTGAGTGGAGTTTAACAAAAAAAGAAAAAAAAGTCATTAATTGTTCAAGTGCTTGGCCTAAGTTATATTTATTCAGTTGACATTATTTCCAGAAAGACCAATCAGTAAATTAATGTGCACATGGGCAGGTCTGAATTATACCCTGGCCATTTATAGTATGCAAGGTTTTATGTGACTTTTTACTCTCTTGTTCAATAAAACAATAAGTAGTTATGCAGCAGCCAGAGGAGCCAGTGATTAATTTACTTCCCAGGGATGCCAACAACCTTCTTAAGGAAATATACTCACCAATATGTAATGAAAACCTTTTGTACTTTCTGTGGTGCTTCAAGGATTAATAGAATTTCCAAAGACAAGAGATGAATGTTGATACAGTAGCAAGCACTGCAGAGGCCAGGTTTGGCCCAGAGGTGACCGCATGCAACTCAGTCTTCTCTGAAGCTTCACAGCAAGCGTGCTTTGCTCACACTGTGGCAAATGCAATCAAATGCCACTTGCTGCCAGATGACTCATCCTGCACACACTGTTCCATTTTGCTCCTTCAGCTTGTTTTGTTAATGTTGTAGGAACCGTAAAGAAAAAAGCTGCAAATCAACTCTGGTACGTTCAATAAAGTGTGGTCTGTGCCTGCTTGTCTTCCTTTCTGACAGACACAAAGTTTCCCATGGGGTGAGGGAAGAAGAGGCTGTTGTATTCTGGGCTGAAATCAAGTGCACCTCTAGGCCACTAAATACAAAGTTTTTCTTGATCTGCAAAGGAAACAAGGGAAGAGCCCTGCTGATGGGTGGTCAGGAAAGCAAGCAGACTGGTGACAATTGCTTGAGAAGAATGCTAGAGAGCTGTGCTGCTGGATAAATCCATGCTGAATGCTCTTGCAGGTTAAAGCACCCATCTCAACAGCAGTATATAAGAAACAGAAATATTACAAAGAAATACAAGGTCACAGAAGCAGCCACAGAACAGAACCATGCCAAGAAAGACTAAACAGACTGAGTGTCTTCAACTAGGAAAAGATGCAGCTGAAGGTAGATACAACAAGTGAAAACAAAAAAAAAACAACAACATGGGGGGATGGAAAATTATTTGCTTCTCCCCACAAACCAAAAACCAGGAGGCCTTCAATTAAATGACTGGACAGAAAAAGATTTAAACCAAATAAATCTCTTCACACAGTTGTGCAGTTCACTGCTGCAAGGATGTTGTGGCAAATGAACGTATTCATGGGTTTAAAACAGGATTAGAAAAAATCGACAGAAGTCTATTTTTGGCTATTCCACAATGATTGTCCAGATGGACATTCAAGGCCAGGTTGGATGGGGCCCTAAGCAACTTGATCTCGTTGAAGATGTCCCTCCTCATTGCAGGGGAGTTGGTCTAGATGACCTTTAAAAGTCCCTTCCAACCCAAACCACTTTATGATTCTGTGAAACCTGCAGATGAAGATGCCCCTCAGCCACTGCCTGGAATGGCAGAGGTTTCATTTCCTATGATTCCATGAAGTACCCTTTGCAGGCCATTGCCAGGTAAGATGTTCAGCAGTGTGATGCACTGCAGCAGTTCTCCTTCTCTTAAGCAGCAAATGCAGTGCAGCAGTGGAAGAACTGTCATAGCTAAACATCCTGACTTTTCTTTAGATTATATCAGCAGTGTAATTGATACCAGTCAGACACAGAAATCTTCATAACTCAATAAAGAATTAATTTCAAATAATGGAAACCCTAACTATTTTTCTGCATAGATACCAAAGTACGGTCTAGTAAATAGTGTGGACTTTGGGCTATTGCCTAAGTATTTTCTCTGATTAATCACACCTCTCAGCTGCAGCTGAGGACACTGAGGAAAGGATGTCCTGAAGAAACTTGCTGGCATTAGCATTATACCAACCAAAATCTTCAGTGTGTTTATTTAGGGAGACTGAAGGGAAAATGAGAATAGATCAGTGTAAAGATACAACCTGCTCACCCTGAAGAGCAAGAAAAGCAAACAGATTGCTGCCCAGAGGAATCAGAAGTGTCTCTACCCACTTACTCTCCTGTATGCATACGTGAGCAATACTAGTTTGTAGTCATGTGGCTTGTCCAAGACTACAGGAGTACCTGGGTATGAGAACTGGAGCTGAGCTGGATTCCTGGCCCCTAGTCCTGCATCCAGGCCAGGACAGCTTTCCAGCCTCCTGTTTGCTTGCTTTCTTTTAGAAGAGCTCATTCCTAGGGGAATGAAACCAGACTTAGGAATCCTTTAATATTTTTGGGCTGCACATCTATCCAAATGGACCTGGAAAATAAACCAGCCTTCAGGTGAAAAATCAAAGATTAACTTAGGTAAGAAAACCAAATGAGTCACCTCCAATCATACATGGAAACAGTAACTTATCACGCATTAAATTCTGGAAGTCAGAAAGTAACCGTAGCAATCTAAGCATGCTGTAACTCCCTTGGAGAACTGAGTGATAAATCTGTATCTTTTGCAAGAGATGAAGCACTATCACGCCCCAGAGATTGACTGGCTCTGCTCTCATGAAAGCCAGAGAGCCAGTGACCCTGGAAAAAGTCTCGTACCAGTCATTAACAAACAGTCAGTAACATACCTGTAAGACTTGTTTAATGCTTACTGATAAATGCTAATATATATGGCTAGCAAATTCTCTGAAATGAATCCAGCTCTTGAATGGACTGCTTCCTGTAGAGACAGTCTGACTGGGATTTCATTCATAGACCTTTGAGGTTATTCCAATACGTCTGACAGTGCTATACACACCAGAGCTTCATTCTCCCCTCTCCTACACCGTATATATCAGAAGTAACTTCCAGACTCAAAGAATTCTCACCAAGGAAGTGCTGATATGTTGGTATGAAAAAATGCTTTTCGTTAAAATTAGGTCCCTCTTTTTTTCTCTGAGTTTTCACCTGATTCATATTATTTTTAATGGAAAATGCAGTTGTTTAAAAATGTTTCTGCTTTCCATGCTTATGGCAAAATATTTTGAAATTAGAATTTTATCTGTAAGCCAAAAAATTAAAGAAAAATCTGTTTAAAAAACTGAGGAAAAGTCAGGATTCTTTCTCAAACTTTTGGCATGGAATCTTGACATCAATGAAAATATTAAATTATTTTCTTATTGTTTCAATTGACTTTTCAAATTAAGTCTGTTAGCTTGCTGAAGTAAAAAAAAAATAAAAAAATTTTAATAGTATTATACAAACAGCACTGCAGTTTACCCACATATTTTTGGATTTGCACATGGTTCTCCTCTCGCTTCACAACATCATGGAAGTCTCCACTGTCCCCATTAGTGAATTAGCAGCCTTACAGAGGATGGGAGAGGCAGGATGACTCATACCATTAGAGCTGCTAGCTTTCAAGGCAAGCAGTGTTTGGGCTTTTTTCTGTGATGAAGGATAGACCAAAACTGACAGTTTTATCATAGAAACAATTGTGAGATCCACTGGAAAAACCTTCAGGTGATCCCAGGGAGCCGGTGGCATTGGTGTTGAAGTGAACCATAGAATCATAGAATCATCAGGGTTGGAAAGAAAAGACCTTCAAGATCATCAAGTCCAACCATCAGCCTTACACCCTGTGACCACTAAACCATCTCCCAAAGCACCACGTCCACCCAGTTTTTTGAACACCTCCAGGGACAGCGCCTCCACCAACTCCCTGGGCAGTCTGTTCCAATGCTTCACCACTCTTTCTGTGAATAAATTTTTCCTAATATCCAGCCTGAACCTCTCCTGGCACAACTTGACCCCATTTCCTCTTGTCCTATCGCTAGTCACTAATGAGAAGAGGCCAATATGCACCTCACTACAACCTCCTTTCAGGTAGTTCTAGAGAGCAATGAGGTCTCCCATCAGTCTCTTCTAAGGATGAAGCCCTTAGGGGATTTCAGCATAATTTAGATCCTCTCCACGGCAACTGGTGTCCTGTGGATTTAATGCAAGCTTTGTATCCATGTTATTTGAGAACATTTGTGGGGCTGCCCATCAGGCTTTGATCCACAGTACAGAGGCTATTGATTCTGAGATCTTCCCTGAAATGCCACTGCGTTCATGACAAGGCAGATTTTCTACATTGTGGTCAAGCTCTTCCAGTATGGCCTTATAGCAAAACAGATCCATCTTAGTATACTAACTTTCATATTAGTGCAAGTCACAGAACTGTATAATTCAGACTGCAAGGGACCTCAGCAGCCCACCTGGTCCAACCTCCAGCTCAAAACTGCCTGGGTCAATACTGAATTCAGACCTGGTTGTTCAGGTCTTTGTCCCGTTAGGTCTTGAAAACCTCTAACTACAGAAATTTTGCAGCTTCTCAGGACAGCCTCTTCCAGTGCTTGACTCTGCTGATAAATGGATGTAACTTATTTGTCTAGCCAGGAAAGTTGCTCATCAATGACCGTGATCCATTCATTAGAGAAACTTTTGACTCATGAACTCTATACCACCATACCCTGTTGCCTCTCAGTTTCTGGGAGTCACTGGCATTTAAGGGGGTTGTGAAACATTTGGATTACAGCCTGGAAAGGTAATGGCTGAAGAGCATCTTGGAATTTGATCATTTGTTGGACTTTGCAGGTATCTGGGCAGGGAGAAGCAGGGGGCATGACTGAAGCTGGGACATAAAAGTGGCTGTGGCATTACATGGTGTATCTCCTTCTACAGATATCTTCTATAAAGTGCTATGAATACTTTGTTAATGTTAATTTTGGAAAAGGCCAGTTGGCTCTTAACAAGTTTTCTCTTTTCTTTTGACTAGGAGCTTGGGGTTTCCATGGGCTGTTGCTATGTGTTTGGGTCAGCTTTTGGTGGGTCCAGCTCTGACATTCTCATACCCTGAGAACAACCACTTGTAATTCTCTCCTCTCCATTATAGTTACTTAAGGCAAGTACAAAGGTACAGTCATTATGATAACATAATGCACTGAAGGTAAAACACCGGTTATTTTAAAACACATGGACATTTACCCAGTCCTCAAGAAATAACCTCTTCTTGTGGAGTACTTGCCAGCAACAGCCCATCTTGAATCTACATTTTTGGAAAAAGGTACTAATTCTTCCACCTTGAGGGATGTTGGTTCAGATGCTGTTCCATCATTTGGTTTTTCTTTGGAGTCAGTCTCATGCACGAGAACCTGTAAATTGTTTCCTGCTTATGTAAGGTCAAAACTCCAAGCCACTTTTCTTGCGTTGGACCTCTTGGCAGATAGTGATATATCTGATCATGGATGGTTCAGCAGCCAGGAATACTGCTGTTCTAATAGAAGCTGCACTCTGGTGGTTCCTGTCCTTTCAGAGTGCTGGGATCCACTCCTGGTGATGGCTTCTTGGACTCGTCAGTGAGGACTCTGAAAAATGGGTCAACTTTGCTGTCTGTGTTCTTTAAAGTATAGCCAGCTGGGGAGATCATTATACAATATAAGGTGAAGTATATTGACAATACTCGTCTTGCATTTCATGTGGACACTGCAAGTTCAGTCTAAGCTATGGAGGAATGTCTGAATGTTATTGCTTTTTGGCTGCACGAGGGGTGTCCTGTCCTCAGCTTTGGAAAGACAGAAATATTGTTGCTGGGTATACTGTCTTCTTGGCTAGCAGGGACTTATCTGGAGACTCTGAACCAGGTTAAGAATACTGGCAGCATTTTAAATATCTCCTTGCACTTGGAAAGCCTTGAGTTGGCTATGGAGTTAAAACATTATTTCCAGCTATGTGCTTTGTGTAAGTAATTCCCCCAGTTTACCTCGTGACAGCCTGAAAAAGCATGACCCAGAGACTGGATATTTGTACCTCTTTCCCTTGCTGGCTTAGAACTTATTTACTGTACTCATGGTCTTCCCATCCAGTGACAATATTCAGTCTAATAGTGTCTTTTTTATATTGGGTAACTTTCGAGACACAGTGAAGCTTATGTGAGCCTTAATGCTGTGTAAATCTCCAGCCAAAACATATTCTGGTTCTATTCAGGCTTGTGAATCAACTTATCCACAATTTAGTTGGTTTGGCAGTCACAAGGCTTGTAGCATATCGGTAATATTCCAAGAGCCCAATAGTATGTGATTTCTTCTTTCTGAAGTCTAGCTTGTTTTGTCTCCCTCTCACACCACAAAAGGCTGAAAACTTGCTTTTTTTTTCTTTCTCAGTGATGAAATTATTACAACTACTGATGCTGTTTAATAATTTATTTCTCATGGTTTTATTTATACATCTACTTTGGCTTTTTTTTTGAGATTGGAGTGTCCTTTAAATACAACAAAATTGGTGTGGGAAGCATTCCTGAGTGCTCTCCTGGGTTTTGGAGGGGAAAAGTTTGCAGCACTTTTTAATACTGTTACTTCAATGCTGTATTTGTTTAACATTCACTTCTAAGTATTAAGTCTGGCTTTGTCTTGCACCTATTTGGGGGGGCTCTATATACCTCAGTGATTTCTCAGGGTACACTTGTTCTTGCCTGACTGAATACATCTTTAAAGACCTTTATATGCAGTTGCGCTTGAGAGTTTTACTATAATGGTATAATTGTCTCATCTTTTCTCCCTTTCATGGAACTTTTTTCCTAGAGGTTCGGGGTTTTTTTAATAATTCACTAACACCTGCGTCATCTCTTGACAAAAGGCATATGCCCATTGTCACCTCTTCTCCAGCCTGAGCAAAGTCTACCTGCTTTTTCGCAGTAGGTCATGGCCCTTGACCTTTTTATCAATTGTGTTGCCGGATTTTAGGCTGCCCTGGTTTATCACTAGCTCTTCTGAACCAAGGGGCCCAGAACAAAACAGACTGCATGAATTATGCTCTTGGAGTCAGTGGGACTGCTGGTGTGACTAAGTGCTCACCAACATGAGCCAGGGTCTCATGCCTGAGTCCTGAGCTGTGAAAAGGGGAATGCTTTATGTCACTGATTTACTCAGGTTCCCTCGGAACATGTCCAAAAATAGCAATTTGCTTTTTTGCACAAAGCATCCTGTCATGCTCTCATGATTAATTTATATACAGTCACTGCCTGGTCTCTTCATTACTGTCTTCTAGCTGGGGTTCTCCCATTGGGTATGGTGTTTCTGCTGGTATTATTTCCCCCTAGCCTCCTGTCAACCAGAGTAATAACTACAAATAAGTGATATTGCCCATATTGGCAATCCTGAAAGAAAACTTGGCTTTTGTTTTTCCTCAGAACCCTTTCCCACATGCAGAGGTCAGCTTTATGTGCTCAAACACATTTTATGGGAGTGGCAGTGGAGCACAGTACGGAGCGGAGGCAGCGGGGGAATTGCTCCCAGGTACTTGAAGTTGCACATTGATCCCTAAGAATTACCCCCTTCACCACCTGGTGTTTCACTAGGGCTCTTCCATGGCAAGGCAAAGGCTTACTATCTGCAAAAGTCACTCGTCAATTTGGGCCAAACGAGTCCCCTGGATTGAGCAGTGGTAGTCTTGTTGGTGACTTCAATATGAATGTGAGCAGGCCTATCTCTACACAAATGGTTTTCTTATTCAAGTGCCATATTCTCCCTACACTACTTTGCTCTAAATATAATAAAAGTCTCCCTGTTGCTACAAGTAGCACCACTCTGAACGCAAAGTGCAGCTCGTCTTGTTTATTTTGGCTGCAACAGTTGCGCTCCGTTGTACTGCTACGCTCCACAACTAGTGTATGTATTATTCCTCAACCCATTACGTGTAAGCACCTGAGGAGGTGCAGAGGCCCAATGTGATCCACAGATGTCCACGATCCTCTCAGTGCCTCCCCTCTGCTCTGCTGACGACCTGCTGAGCCAGCTGAAGAAAGCCACCCTGGTCTCTTGTACTGCTGCCGTCCCTCCCCACCGGCCACGTGGTGGCTGCCGTGCCCCTGTATGCAGATCAGAGAGTGGCCGTCAGACTCCTGGCAGGTGGCCAACATCGTGCTCGGTTGAGCAATATTTGGGAGCTCTCTTGTATGTTGTTTATTGCAATTACCGCTGGGCAAGACCTGCGGAGTTTGGTTTGTTTGAGCTACTACAATCAAAGCTGCAGGGTTCAGTTTTCAGAGTTAAACTTGAGCAACCTCTATATATTTACTTGGAGGTTCAAGATCTATTAAAAGGAACCATTCTGCTCTTTTGTCTCCTGTAAGCTGTATCACATTTGGCAGGAATGAAAGTACAACGGTTTCTTTGTATGTAATATATTGCCTAAAAAAAGGTATGTGATTGGAATGAGAGGAGGTGCTGGCTGCAGTTACTGCCCGACTAGAGAGGGTTGTATTTTCTCTGATGTAGAACAATTGTGCAAGCTGAAGAAATGGTACAAATCAATTGACTTATTGCACATAAAAGTAAAGTTTGTACTCACAACTCTTTACTCATGTGACAGATAACATCCTGGTAAAGAGGAAAGCACTTTACAATCCAGTGCACATGCCATTATCTATTGTGGCTTTCTTTTTATCCTTCTTTCCACACCCCACACCCCCCTCCCCAATTTCTTATTTAATTATGGATAATGAAAATCAAAATCAGCCTCACTTTTTGCAAATAGCCTTCAGAGATGTCTTACCACTTGGGGCTTATGAGACCATACTCATATGTTTCTAAATTATTATTTTTTTTTCAATTCACTGGCAAACCCAAGAAACACTTGATTTTAAAAGCTTAAAATGTGTATTTCTCATGAAAGACATAAAGAAATGTGTATTTCTCATGCATTCAACAGCATCTCCCAATAATCTTGACTAAGAAAATCTGAATGAGAGCTACACAGATGTGGAAATATTTTTATTTTCTTTAGCTTCATGTTGCTTTTCCACACACAATTGTAGGACACAGGATACTGGGACTGGCACAACAGATTTAGTCCCTTCTTCAACATTTAGCTATTGTATTTATAAAGGAGAGACAGAGTATGGGACAGAATTAGATAACCTCACTTTGTCAAAAATGGACCATTTACTCATGTTAAAAAACTACCCTTTGAAACACTACACTTTTCAGTATTAATAAAAATATGAGTTATAAATATTAAAAACATTCTACCACATGACTGATTGTGTCATTTCTTAAAAACAATTCTCCTATAGCAGCTGTCAGCTGTAGGTTACCAATTTTGTGCTGGTAGGCTTATAAAAATCACGCAGCAGTTGAGCCATGACTGTCCTACTCCAAACTGAAAGCACCTTTTCCTTTCATGCTGAGCACTAGAATTGTCCCTTACAGCGTAGGTCCCACCAAAATAGTTTTAGCAAGTACACCCATTCAGAAAACAGACAGTATACATTTTGGCTAAAGGTAGAATGTATCTATATAAACCAAAGTTAAAATCACTATAAAAAAAAATATTAAAACTGCATTAATTAGAGGTAGAGCCTCTTCTAAATAATGATGTTGATGTATGTTTTTAATGTAATCTATCAATTAAGCTTTAACTTATTATCATTATTTCATGAGCTTCAGTCTCCCTGGGCTTTAGTATCTCAAGGGCACAAAACTCTGAACTGTGTCTTTAATATCTCCATTTATCTTTAGGGAAGGTTCTAGTCATTTTGCAAGAGAGGAAGCAAAAAAATAAATTCATTTTGACTGAAATAAGAAACATACCTTGTTAAACACTTATTTCTTTTACAGTTTGAGTTATTCTGAGAGCCTCAACTTTTTAAATAATGACATAAACTTTATGGCCCCATCTTGGCTGACTATTGATTACAACTCATTACTCTTGAGTTCATAGAATCATAGAATCATAGAATCCTAGGGGTTGGAAGGGACCTCGAAAGATCATCTAGTCCAACCCCCCCTGCCAGAGCAGGGTCACCTAGAGCACATCACACAGGAACGCATCCAGGCGGGTTTTGAATGTCTCCAGCGAAGGAGACTCCACAACCTCCCTGGGCAGCCTGTTCCAGTGCTCTGTCACTCTCACAGTAAAAAAGTTTTTTCTGATATTTACCTTGAACCTCCTATGCTCCAATTTGCACCCATTACTCCTTGTCCTGTCACTGGTCATCACTGAGAAGAGCCCAACTCCATCTCCCTGACACTCACCCCTTACATATTTGTAAACATTGATGAGGTCACCCCTCAGCCTCCTTTTTTCCAAGCTAAAGAGACCCAGCTCCCTCAGCCTTTCCTCATAAGGGAGATGTTCCACTCCTTGAGTTGCTGAGACCGTAAAGTTTCTTTTCTTAATGTAGGTGTTTGAATTCCTCTTTCACTCTTGATATCTTCCTGGAAACTTTATTCACCTTTAAAATTCAGCCAGTTATTTCATCCCCAACTTTCTCACGGATTTTTTCCGAGAATCATTTGTGACTGATCTGGTGCATGGACTGAAGTAAAAAGTTATTTTCCAGGCTATAGGACTTCTGTGACTGTACTATATGATCCATGCAATTTCTACTCAATATTTAAGGCTTTCTAAATTCTATCAGTATCAGTTCCTTTGCATTTTTCCATCTGAGGTGTCATGTCAACCCTCGTTGAGCTCTAGTTTCACAACATCACATTGTATGCTTTATGGTTGGCAAGGTCACTGCTTGCCTGTGATAATATGTAGTCATGAGCTATGGTTCCTACTGATTTCAGATTACTAAACAATATGCAGTAGTAGTCAATATTCAGATTTGGAGATTACCCTAATTGCAGATATAACTATCTTTGCCATTGTGCAGTCTGTCTTGCAGTGAACTCTTCACAAGCATTTGTATCACCTACTTACTGTAGACATAAACATAATAGCCCTTTATTGGATAAGTCTGATTTTTATTTACCACAGCAGCATGCTGCTTTCTTAGAAATATCCTAGAAATGCCATTTACTACTGAAGCATCTCAACAGAATCTGTGAATTTGATTTGACTCTTTCTCAACCATTTAAAAATCCTGGGATCATACTCTGACTTCAAAAAAGCTGTTGAAAAAAGCTGCGGTCAAATTCTTCATATTTTCATCTTGTTCTGAATAATGGCTTCATAGGACAAGTTCCTGTTCACAAGGTAATATTTTGTACTTAGCATTTTTATTAGAATCTTCCTGTTTTCCCCTCTCTTCTGAGGGTTCTGAAAATGAAGTATGTCACCACCATTCCTTGTGGTCTTTTGAAGAGTATCAACAGCTCTGTGATGACATGGGGAAACATGGTGCCGTTCAGATTTGTCTCAAGTCTTTTTCCAATTAGTGAATCCAGACTGTGTGAAAGCTTCCTCTGTGTGCTTCATCAAAAGTAGTTTGCAACACGGTAGCAACAAAGTACATCAATCCCATTAGCATCAGAAAAATAGGTCCACTGAAAATCACGAAACTGGGATAAGCATAAAGGCAGGCTTGTTTTTCCGAAGTCATGCACAGGGAGAGCCCTAAGTCACAGTTGATGAGGTGTTTAATAGTGTCAGGCAATTAGCATTTGGTTCTTGTTGCCGACGACACCGGAGACATGTCAATCCTACAACCAGCTAAATTTGATCCACTTGTTGTTGAAGGTCTAGTCTCCTCCTTTTTAATCAGCCATGGTTCAAGCTATTCCATTTTTGCACTTTTAAAATCTATACTTTGGGATTTTTCATTTCATTCAGTCACTGATCACTTAGTAAGAATGGCATAGGATTAAAGAATTAGACCCGCACAATACCAAAACATGTAGCTGGCCCCTGGCTTTTGTGTAGCCCCTTGTTCTGTCTAAAAGGGTCCACAATGCAGCAGATGGGAGAAAGGAAGCAGCCTTCACCTGATCCGTTCATGGCTCAGAAAACAATTGCTTTTATGTTTTGCTTATAGAGCCCCTGCTTTCCTGCCTTAGCCAGGGATCCGGACAAGGACAAGACAAATAAGATACCAGTTGGCGGCCCCTTGACCCCCAGGGCTAATTGTGAGGGGGTCAGAGACTCCGTGATGTCTGGCCTCTCCCCGTCTTTTATGCAAGGAGTTCAAGGAAAACCCACAGGATGGGAAGAGGAGCAGAACCACGGAGGAAGCTCTGGAAACCATTCCAGTACATGGGCAGCTGGGATCTGCATCCATCCCAGGTGCTCAGCAAGACCAAGTTGCTCCTCTGCCACATGAAGGAAGCTGTCCACAACACACGGAGCTGTTCAAGCTCCTCCAAACAGCAGCCTCCCTTGCCCAGCAATGCTGAGCCCACACTAGGTAGGAGCAAGGGCCCTGTGGTCTGCCCAACATCAGCCACACAATGTGTCCAGGAGGGAGGGGAGGTCTGTGTCTGCAGACCTGGAGCCAACGAGACCAGGTGGATCCTTTGCTTGTCCATCTCAGCTCTCCCTCCCTCCTCACTGGAGCCCAGAGCATCTTTCCACATGCACCATACTCACACCTGCAGAGAGAAGGAATGAGGAGTCCTCAAGCAGCAGGCAAGAAAGGTGGCTGGTAGCTTTTGGTAGAAGTGGTGGGAAGCAGCCAGCTGGGCTGCTGGAGGAGCAGCAGGAGCTTAGCTTCAGGCTGGCACACAGTTTGCTTTCACAGTATGGGAGTTCCTGCCTGTGGAGGCATTTCTTTCCCAGGGAATAAAGGCATCAGTACTCATTATACAAAGAGATGCTGAATGCGGTCTTGTCTGACAAAAACTAGGCAATTATCACAAACATTGAAAGGGGACATTAATCTAACACTAAAGAGGGCAAACAGTGAACAGCCAGGGAACAGTTCCTGCTGTATAACTGAGCATAAAGACATACACATTGTTATATATAGCTACATATATGTACATATACATATACATATACATATACATATACATATACATATACATATACATATACATAAATGTCTATGTGTGTGTGTTGGCAAATTCCAGTGTCCTTCTCTAAATAAACAAACAATAAACAAACTGGGTCCCCAGTCTGCTATCTCCGGGGTAAAGGATCCTTTGAGGTCCATGCAAGTCTTACAATTCTCCAGATTTTCAGTAAACCACCCAACATGACATGAGTTAGATCTAGCAGAATGCCACTGAGAATGATTGCTGTAGACAGGCACAATGGTGTGAAGAGGACGCAAATCTTGTTATCATTTTCTAGCACTGCTCAGAGGAAGTGGGGACAACAAGAGGGTATGAATACCTGTCTCAATACATTAATGCTTACACCATAGGTACCCATTGTATCAGTGTCACAGAAACGGTGCCAACATAGGTGATTTACTAAAGCACACTAGGGAACTCTGGACTTCTGTGGTTTTATTTTCCCTTATACTAATGGCATTAATAATGAAAACTTACCTGTTAGAGCTGTTCTTAGAATAAAACAAATCTTAACCTAGAATTGTTTCCTAATAGTTATTAGATGTTCTGTGTTAACAATTGCTAGATGTTTTTATCAAACAATGTAAGAGTGAAATCTGCTGTATGAGTAAATAATAAGAGATGTCTTACCTGGGCATAACACTAAAGGCTACAAGTAAAAATAGAGACTTTCACAGAGAGTTAAACAGGGAAATGAGACTAGCACAGACTCTTACTGAAGGATTTTTTTGCCCTTTTTTAATTTTTAAATACAGTTAAAGAGAAGTCTGTTGTCACATCAGGAGCAAGTGGCTGGACTGAGGTCACTTGTTTTATTCCACAGAGTATTTCTATAATGTTATAAAGTGCCTGCTTACCATATTGCTGTGTGCAAGACTAAGTGTCATATTGAAATGGTGCTGTAAGTTACCTGACTGTAAACTGCTGTAAGTAGATACCTCTTTAGAGCACGGGGCAAGCTTGTTGCAGGGAAAACTAATAACAAGAGGTTGTAAGGAGTACATGGCAGGTACCTTTACATTCTTCATTCTGCTGCTTGACTTCCCTTCTGCAAACCCACTCTTTTGGTCCCCGTGGCATGTAAATTACACCACCTTACACTTGTGCACACTTTCCTTTCTCCCAAGCATGGTAACTCCTGTCATCCATGAGAAACTAAGCCATGTTGCCCCTGAACCTGGCTACCTGCTATTTCATAGCCACCGAAGATGTCTGAAATTAAAAAATGACCTTGAAGAAGTTGGACAACATCCCCCCACTTCCCAAATGCAGACTGCATGGAATCCAAAGTGGTTTTGGTGGCCAAAAGCTACAAAAAAAAGCATTCATTACACTTCCATAGACTCGTTGTCTGCAGTGTACAAGTTACAAGGAAGATATGGGTTTCCACGAGCTATAGTTCACATACGTGCTGTGCAAATTCACACCAAACATGATAACAATGTATATACGGTACATATAAATCTAGCACACTTGTTTGAGAACTACTGTGTATGAAATGATCATGATCAAATCTAAACCTTAGTATATGTTTCTATTTTTAATTCCAAATCAAAAAGGAGATCTATATATAAAAATGCTGTAATCTGAAAAAACGTGCCTGATTCTTATTATTAGGGTGTGGAAAAACAGTGTAGAAGCAAAACTGGACCCTTGAGTAAGCTGCACAGTAAGTCCCATCACCTCTTTGCATCTGTTTTCTCCCACAGCCTTTAACTCGTCTGTAAAACACAAGCTTTTCCCAGCAGAGGCTCTGTGCTCCCATCACATTGTGCAGTTTGTGATGATCTTGTTGGCATTTCATGATACAGAGTACTTTGATCCAGGGTGGCTCAGCAGAGTGTCTGCTCACAAATGCCTGTGCAGTTCACATAGGTAGAGGCTTGATGCATGAAAGAGAAGTTCAGGATGAGATTACTTCTTAGTACAAAAATTAAATTCTCTCCTCAGCTCCAAGCCTTTCATGCAAAAGCAGCACGCTTCAAGCAAAGGAGATCTGGCTGGTGTGGGAAATAGTCGTCTGGGTCAGGAAACATGGAGACAACACCATGGGAGCATCAGTGCCAAGGGCACATTAGAGACAGAGGAGGTGACAGAGGAGTGTAAAGAGAAAGGGGGCCACAGCTGGGAGGACTTCGGCAGCCTCTCAACCCCTTGCATCCATTGGCAAAGCTGCTGCTGCACTTTAGGAACACACCTGGTGCCATGTAAATCATGCCATCTTAACTCTGCTGTCCACAGACCAGGCCAGCAGCAAAAGGGTACAGAGACAGCATGTCAAAAAAGCTTTTGTTAGTTATGCATTGTGCCGCTTAGAAGATGGGTCCAACTATCCAGACACCTGCACTATTCATAAATAATCTAAGGAAGCAATAAATTTAAAATATCCTGCAGAAGCCTAGGGTTTCACAAATACATGGTCTCCTCTTTTACCGCTTCCTGTGTGGCTGTGGTGAGGCCCTTGGAGTTACTCCCAAGCACAGTCTCCATCAGGTAGACAGTAAATACAGAGTAACACAAAAGACTAAGCCATTACACAGTTGAAAATGCCCCTAACTTAGTCTCCAAGGGCACAAAGCCACCTGCTTTCTCACTTGCATCATTGCACTTGTGTTGTGGAAAGACTTTGAACTCTTGTAGGGTCTGATCCTGAAATCCTATACAGGAAGCTTGGCTGCTCAGCCCTGTCCAATGCTGCATCTCCACGGAGAAGTGTCACCTGGGATCCTCTTATGAAATGTTGGAGCATGCCTTGGTTCTTCCAACAGAAAAGGGATTCTGTGTCTCAGGCCAGCTTTTAGTTTCAGTCACTCCTGTCACACTGAGATGGGTTTGAAGCTCAGTCCTCTTCTGAGGAGTGGCAAAAATAACATTTCTCAGGAAAAATAACACCTCTTTCCTCAGGAACTCTGCTCCCTATTAGGTACTATTTTATGAATTGGGTTAAATCTCATTACAAGATTGCCTTTCTTCTCAGAAAGTTGTGGGAAGTCATTTAGCTCCTTTACATATTCAGCTGACTGAAGCCAGAGGAACTGCTCTGCCACACAGGCATGACTCCAGGCTCAAGACAGCCCTTGGTCCAGAAGGCATCCCCAGGCATTGGGAAAGCAAACATAAGGTCTAAAGCTTTTCCATAGGTGATGCTGGGTCCTGAGCAGCACACCAGGGCCTGGCTGCTGTGCCGGATCTGTCCATGGCATTTACAACAGAACTTCACCTCTTGTATGAGCAAGGTTGCCTGCATGGTGCCTAACTCCATCCACAAAATCCCACAGGGCTCACCTGGGACAGCAGCTTGGGTCATGTTGCGGGGTGAGACCTGTCACACTCAGGCAGGGCCCCCCTGTGCTGTGGGGCATGGGAGAGGGGGCTGGGGCTGTCCCATACACAGGTACCTGGGCGATGCTGGCCACACAGCATGGCTCTGCAACCACAGGAGGACAATTCCTCACATCTGTGCAACCCCCCAAAACACATCGGAGCTTACATAGGCATAACTGAGGCACAGTTTGGTCCCCTTAATCTTTATTACTGATGATGATGGTGATGATGATGTGTGAGAAGGAAATAGCGCAAGCTTGACCTTCATGTCGCAGGGGGAATTTGCAGAGCTGGCAGATATAAAACCCCTCAGCCTTTCACTTGTGAACTGAGCAAATTTGTTCTGGGAATCATTAATGCATAATGCCATTTTGAAGCCAGTTTTTGGAGTAGAATTGCACATTTGACTATCCAAATTCTTCTGTCATCCCCACACAATTCTGCAACAGGGCTGGGATTGAAAGAAGTCAATTGTACTTCAGAAATTACAGGCAGCCAGTTTAAATAAAGAAAAGTATCTGCTATTTGGTGCTTTCCATTCATAATGTGATTCCGCTCTGTTAAAATTCATTAGGTGACCCAGATCCTGAGAACCCATTCCTGCAAATTGCTGAATGCTTCCTGGGAAGTGCTGTGAGCTTTTGACTCTATGTAATGGGACTTGAAAGAGGTCAGCCCTGGCCAACAACTGTCCCTTATGTCTCTTCAAAACGCCATGAGTCTGTTCCCTTTCCTCGAGGTGATGCAGTGACAGCCTTAATGATTCTAAAGGAAAAGGGAAAATAGCAGACTTAAAACTGAATGAATTCATGACCTCTTGCATAAGCCCACAGTTAGCTCATGCTCCAAGTAAGTGCTGGACATGAATTGGCAAAGGACTGCAATCCCAGCCAGGTGTAACAACTTATGAGGCCAGTCTCAAAGCTTTTGCTGATGTGCCTCATCTTAGCACATCTTTACTGTGTAAGCTTTTTCCATTCACTCCCGTTGTACTTTCTTTCCAGATGAAGACCTAATGGCAGATAGGAGAGGACAGCAACTCATCCAAATACTCATTCAAATTGGAATTTCACACAGCATTTGTGTTTTTTGCACATTAACTCTACAAACACTGAAGGGCTTTGATGTGCTTGGACTGCAAGCTCTCCATTCTTGTACCAATCCTCCTTCATTAGAGCTCTGCAGACACATCCGCTCTGCTCGCGGAAAGGAAATCATGTGGCGTTTTAATTTACCAAGGTTATTGTACTCACTCTGTACCCAGTCTAAAATTAAATGGAGGGAAAAAAATCTGAGCTGATGCTTTGGTATAGATGAACAGCTGAAATCACAAAATGTCAGGAAATGCAAAAGTAAGGTTCCAACAGCAAACTGAAATGTAGCTGCTCATCCTCTGTGTTTTGGAGTAGGCATTAAAAAAAAAGTAAAGAAGTAATACTTTGGGCATTTAAATAATGAAAACAGGAACTGAAAGCTGTCTCTGTGTGGCTGAGTCAATATTCTTCTTGAAGGTGAAAAGCCAGTGCAGGGTCCACATGACTTTTGTCAGTGCTGCCTGCATACCTCTTCTGCCTTCCCTCTCCTCGCAGGTGGGAAGAAAAGGCTGCCACAGCCCTAGTGCCCCTGGTTCACCATGTAGGACACAATGCTGTATTTTACTCTGTTGTTTTCAGGTGGGAACTTGCCTTGGTTACTTTGAGTTTGCCCTTTAACTACAATCCATTTTCAGAAGGTATGGGAGTGTGCATCTTTCTCCAAGCCCACAAGCAATCCTGATGGATTTTGCTATTCCTGAACCACAACTTTCCTGCAAGCTGGGAGATCACATCTACCAGTGCCAGGCACCTGGAAGCTGTCACTTGCTTTACCTACATGATTTGATTTAGAAGAATAATGCTCTGTAAATCCCAAGCACAAATACAGGCTGGGTGGAGAATGGATTGAGAACAGCCCTGAGGAGAAGGACTTGGGGGTGTTGGTTGATGAGAAGCTCAACATGGACCAGAAATGTGCACTTGCAGCCTAGAAAGCCAACCGTGTCCTGGGCTGCACCAAAAGAAGTGTGGCCACCAGGTCAAGGGAGGTGATTCTCCCTCTCTACTCTGCTCTCATGAGACCCCACCTGGAGTATGGTGTCCAGTTCTGTTGGAGTGAGTTCAGAGGAGGGCCACAAAAATGATCAGAGGGCTGAAACACCTCTCCTATGAAGACAGGTTGAGACAGTTCAGCCTGGATAAGAGAAGGCTCCAGGGAGACCTCATAGCAGCCTTTCAGTATTTAAAGGGGGTTTATAAGAAAGATGGAGACAAACTTTTTAGTAGGGCCTGTTGTGATAGAACAGGGGGGCAATGTTTTAAAGTAAAAGAGGATAGATTTAGATTAGACATCACAAAGAAATTATTTTCTGTGAGGGTGGTGAGACACTCGCACAGGTTGCCCAGAGAAGTTATAGATGCCCCTTCCCTGGAAGTGCTCAAGGCCAGCTTGGATGGGGCTTGGAGCAACCTGGTCTTGTGGGAGGTGTCCCTGCCCATGCAGGGGGGTTGGAGCTAGATGATCTTTAAGGTCCCTTTCAACCCAAACTGTTCTATGATTCCATGCAGTCAGTCCATGGAAAGATGTTCAAGATTAATATTTCAGCTGTTTTTGCTGTAGCGATATTCAGAAAAGCACTTACCATGGGAAAAGCATTGCTTCTTTTTCTCTACTATTCCCATAAGTAAAGAAATCTGAACAGATCATTCCCCATTTTTAAAACTAACTGCCATTAGGCAGTGACTGAGAATGGACAGTTTCAGCCCAGAAGGAATTTTTCAGAAGGTTACAAGACCATGGAACAATGGAGTTATGATGAAGAATATTTATGAATCTCAACTGAAGTGGCCACTGCTATAACACTCTGTGAGGCATTATATTTTGAAATACCAAAGAGCAATAGAGAGCTGAAAATATATTACTGTCTTTTAAAATGGGCTTGCAAGACTTAAACCTGAACATTTAATGTTGGTCCCTGGGAAAAGATAAGTAAAAAAAGAAAAAATAAAGCTGGGAAAAGATATGTAAAAAAAAAAAGAAAAAATAAAGCAACACACAAAATATAATTAGGATAATAAATGAAAGGCCTTTCTTTTCATCATTTCTATAACTACCTGAAATATCTGCTGGAAATGATTATATCAGCACAGGCTGGACTATATTAAAATAATGAAGAGTGAAGTTTTCACTGTGTTCCCATTTAATCATCACCTCACAACTTTACATTTTAATGTCTGACCTTAGGATATCCTCTTCCACTATCACATTAAGAATGTTGAAAGGAAACAGGAAGGGCCACAAGGGCTGTAGTTTCCTCTGAAGAACAGTGGCTATCAGCCTAATGGATTCTGAATTTCTCAGACAAAGAGCAGCAGCAACTCAGCCCAGTCACAGTTATCAAATGTTCACACAATACAAGCCTTTCCTCTAATTAACAGAGTTGCCTTCAATGAGGGCACTACTTTTTGCATTATGTTACTGGAAGAGAAAAAAAATCAGCTGCATAGTGGGACCTATTATATAAATAGCCTGATGAAATGCAAAAGACAAAACAAAGTCCATGTAGTTGCTTTTAAAAAAAAAAAAAAAACAAAACAAAAAACACAAACACACACAAAACAAACACCCAAAACAATAAAAAGTAGGAAAAAAAAACTGCCAAAACATCAGGAACTGTGTTTGACCTGTTGCATTTCCTCCATGGTTCAAAGCCTAGATTTGAACTAAACTCCTGAAGTCCAGCAAGTATTTGGCAGGTTTCAGGATGTCATTTCTTCTGGGAGAAGCTGAACGTCGCTGACTCAAGTACAGGTGAAAAGGCAGGAACTGGCCAGTCTTCTGTAATGAAATGTATAATGTTTCCAGAGGGGCAAGGGGAAAGCAATTCTAATGGATGAAAATAGGAGATGAATTCTTAAATTAAATCCTTTCAGCAAACAGGCTGATGTTAAAAGTGCATGTTCATGTAGGGGGTGAGCGGAGAGAGGAGGAGGGGTCTTCCTCATCATACACATCATATAGGGCCAAGTGGTTGGGAAATCTTCGATATTGCCTTAAAGCTGTTTGAAATGTCAGAACTGTGCTTGTTTCATGCAAATTTACATGGCAGCTACTGTCTAACATTACTTACATTAAATCAGTGGAACATGGTTTTCTCAGTGAGAAATAGATGAGGATTCATCCTGGACAAAAAACCATAAGGAGCAATTTTACTGTTAACAGCCCCTTAGTTTGGCTGCTTACGGAAAGTGCAGCATAAATGAAGCTGGATGGCCGTGAATTTTTGCAGACAGGAGGAGCTACAGTGTGAACTGTGGACCACAGTACTCAAGTCTTGCTGGTTTTAAATTGACTTTTCTTTGGTAATATCAGGATGTTTGTACTATATTCATGGGACTCCCTCTGGTGTATAACCTAAAACATGAAATTTCTTGCCTTATTCTTTACTGAAGAGCCTGTGTAGTGTGGTGCAAGAGGAGCTGCTTTCATGACAGTGCAGAAGATGTGTGACGTGTGTTTCTATTACAAATGGAAATAATGTCCCTCGGTCAGGTCATGGCCATGGTAGGGCTGGGAACCAGGGAAACATCTGTATGACGTGTGTTGGTTAATCCAAAGTGGCAAGGATCACTTCAGGGTTGGCTCTGTGACCCCACCAACGAAGGTGCCAAGCATCCCTAGTCTCTCTTCTTTAAACAGGACCCTCCTCCGAAATAGCCAACAAAATTTAGCCTTGAAACCAGGCTATTGAGGAACTATCTGGTTTTGTACTCATCATCTTTTCTTCACTAAGTTCTTCCCTCTGTCCATCTCATAATAAGTTCCCTAGAAAAAAGAGAAAACACCATAAAAATCTCAATCTTGTCCATCCATGAACCGTCCATCATACGGAAAGAAAAGGCAAGTGTGTTGTGGGTAAGGGTGGGAAACGTATGACCTTGTGATAAAAGCTTTTGTTGTGGTAGGTTAAAGATATGGATGTGTAGGCAGCTTGCTTTTGATATTTCTTGATAGGTAGGTGGGTCAATATCCAGCTGTTCATTCCTTTTCCTTTTCCTTTTCCTTTTTTTCCTTTTCCTTTTCCTTTTCCTCCTTTCCTTTTCCTTTTCCTTTTCCTTTTCCTCTTCTTCCTCTTCCTTTCCCTTTCCCTTTCCCTTTCCCTTTCCCTTTCCCTTTCCCTTTCCCTCTCCCTCTCCCTTTCCCACTCCCTCTCCCTCTCCCTTTTCCACTCCCTTCCCTCCTTCCATACTACACACCACAGACACTCATAACAAAGGACATGCTGCAGGGTGTGTGAAGACATTAGGTTTATTTTTATTTTGCTGATAAACATTTGGTATGGAAGTAGTTTGTCTCTCAGCAGTTTTAGCTAACTAGGAGTTAACTATTTCAGCTCTCTATTTCATCAAGGGTACCTCTAAGGAGTGATTCATCTCCTTTACCTTAAAAACCCTGCTTTATGATAGACCTTTCATTAGTGGTGCCACAACTCTTGGCATTGACCACACATGGTCTGAACTTAGGTACCAATATTATTTTTGATTGCTAAAGTGAAAGGACTCTTTAATCCTCTGTGACTTTTCCACTATCAGTACCTAAGCTGTAAAAAATGCTTCTTCCTATGTCAACAATCCATTATGTGACAAAATCTACTGTGTACTCACAAACACATTGGTCTAAACTCTGCCAGTTCAAAACCAATCTTCTCAGAAGACCTAAGCTACAACCTGAGGACCACAGACTCAAAAGCGATCTTAGTACCTAACTCCCACAGAGAATAACATCTGACACTGAGTCCTACCACTCAGAGCAAATTAGAAGTTTTGTTTCCTAAGAAGCAACTGTTCCCAATTTTAAAAAAGCAAAACAAGTAGGCTTTACAGTGCCCCAAACATAGTAATTCACTCTCCCTTTTCTCAAAAGACCTATCCAATTTTGCTTGAAGGAGTTCAGTCCAACACTGGAAACATACATTCCAAAAAGGTGATGTTTTAACTTAGTTCTAAGTATCTGAAAATGAGCTTTCGGGGTGAAAGCACATGTGTAACTTCATCTGGGAGAACCAGTATGCAGGTTTGTAGAAAGAAAAAATGAACAGTATAATATTTTATGCTAGACTTTCAAAGGCTCTGGTAGGCATTCCCACTTGTCTGATATAAATGCAGCACAAATATCATACACTTTACTTTTGGTTGTTAGAGATAACCATGAAGGGAGGGCTCATTCATAATTTCACTTTATTGTAGTACTTCCTAAGTTTGAAGTCATTCTCAATTCATTAAAATGAAAACATTTGCTTCAGATTTATGATCCCCATGCCCTTTCCCTCATTCACAGAAGTATTCACATTAAAATCATTCACAGAAGTATTCACATTAAAATCACACACACTCCGTTGCTACATGACTGACGTTCTTTGAACAGGGCGGCAGTGTCCCGGAGAGGCCAGCTGCTGAACATAATGGCAAAATATTCAGAAAAGGCAAGATAATAGTTCTGTTAAAGGAGGTGATGTGCCTACAGTCTCAGTGGAGCTTTTAAATCCCTCTCTGAACTCCAGCCACTACGTCCCTTGGTGATGACCTTGGCCCTGCCATTTAGTTGCTAAAATGTTGTTAGTTATTTTTGACTGTTCTCTTGTGGCAGCACAGGGTCTACCAATATAATGACATCGGGAATTTTCACCACTAATTTTGATTTTCTGCTTTTGTTGGAACAGGGATCAACTGTTTAGCTTCGCTAAGTAAGCCCTGGTCCCTGCCTTGTGCTCCAACAGGCTGCTGCTACATAAAGAAGTACTGTACAAGTAATTGCAGTGCTAGCGGGACTCCAACAGCTCTTATCACTGACAGGACTGGAGCTGTTTGCAAGGCTTGGAAAATGTTGCAAAATGTTTCCTACTCAAACCAACGTGGCTTCATTTCACCACCTATAAAATAATACTCACCTCTTTCATGGGGGATTAGTTGGTGTCTCTCTGTTCATCACTTTGCAAATGTAAAGCACTATGTAAGTGTTATTATTGAAGGGTTGACATCTGTGAAATACAGCATGTATTCTGAATTCTAATTTTAAACCAAGGCAAATCAAGTAAGCAAGAGCTGACCATGTGTTAAAAACACTTGAAGCCCTCTTTCTTGTAACTGTTTATCTACATTTTTAAACTTATGTTTACATTGTAGTAACAGCTGTGTTTAAAGGGGACATGACAGAGCAGACTAATTTGTAAAGCTAAACTTGATTTTGAAGGAAAAAAAAAGCTAATGTTTGAAAAAACACTTCAAAAGAAGACAAAAATGATTAAAATAGACATAACCATTTGTTTAAACTGTGACTTTCTCAAGAAAAACCAGGCTAATGTAAACTGGCCTATGCATAGTCCAAGCAGCTGTTCTCTGTAGCTGTTATGCAAACCCCTGGTTTCAGGGAGGGATAAAATTAAGACAAAACAGGTCATTCTGAATGAAGGAGCCAAACTAAGGACTGGATTACAAACCAAATGTGCACACACACAGGTGAGATTTGCCCCAACCTGTCAGAAGAAAGCAGGCCAACATTTTTTTTTATACCTACTTGCCTTTAACTGGGTTTTAGCCATGTGAATTCTAAGTGTTTGGTGTATTTATTTTTGTCCACACCTTCAGGAAACCCAGAGCCAACACTGGCTGAGTTTAAATGAAATTATTCCATTTCCTACTTCAGGCAAAGGCTTTCCTAGGGGTTTTATAGAATTTATTTCTAGGATGTTGCAATGCTACTGAGGTAAATGAGCTCCATATATTCCATGGGGGCTACCAAGGAGATTTCCTGTCTCTGGTCAAGGCAGTGGGAACATTTTAATCACCTGTATCATCATCATGCTATTTCTGAGAAAAAATGCTTTGAAAAGAGGAAGATGTTGTCACATGCCCAAGCACTAGTCATACAGCATTAAATCTATCTTTCAAATCTAATTATAATCCCCTTCATAAAATGTTTTCTGTTTACTTGATTCATGTGAGGCTTTGTAAGCTGTGTTATCTTGGTAGAATACAGCTGAACTGAGTGAGTCAGGGTGGTGATATCATGGTGGTGATATGAGTCAAGTGGGTACTAAGTCAACCTTAGAGTCTTTTGAAAATCAGAAGTAAAAGCTGGAAGCAGAGAACAAAGTGCACAACAAACCAGTGCAGGGGTAGTGAGTGGAAAAATGGGGGTTCATGCTAACCTGCTCCACTGAAAACAGCTTCATTTGTTCCAGGATCCAGGCTCAGAGAGTAACTACAATAACCCAGCCTGGACAGGGTGGACACAAACATCCAAGTATCCAGAGTTGCACCCAGCTTCAGGTTTTGGTCTTGCTCATGAGTTTTTTTCTGCTCCCATTTAAAAAGAACTGAGGTCTCCCAAGTAAGGTTCCCCTGCAGTAACTCCGAGCCAGCATTTACTCTGGATAGCAGCTGGCAGATCCGGAAAGGACCAAGGACCTTAAATTCTTCTCTCAAAGCCAGAAGACAGGGAGGTGTGTGATCAGAGTGCAGGTCTCTGTGTTCCTCCTGCTCAGGGTAGCTGTGGGAAGGAGAAGCAGTTAAAGCCTTCCTATCGGTGGGGGTTTTCTCCTAAAGAACACTGCCAAAGAGACATTGCTTTCTAACTCTACCTGTCTCCCAGGATCCAGCTGACAGTGTGAATCTTTTCCAGGAGCAAGGAGATAGTGTTTCTTCATTGTCTCATCAGGTTTCATCCTCAACTCTGGAAATGGCTGATGGTCAGCTCTTGCCAATCCATAACCCTCAGCACTCTCTGGTCTGTCTGACCAGTGACCATAGATATCTACCATGCAATCTCATTGCTACTCCCCTGGCGACTCTCCTCAGTAGGAGATGGGTTATTGCCTTGGTAGAAAGTTTTTCAAATGGTTTTGACAATTCAAATCCAAATGCAAGGGGAAAGAAAAGGATGTTCGGGGGGGGGAGAAGGCTGGATGTAAAGCTCACTGTGGCCACAGAAAGCCAGTATGGCCGTACTCAGCAGAAGCACTCAGGGGAATTTGAACCTGAATGCTTGACTGTTCCTTTCATGCCGCCTGCTTTTAGGTAGGTTTGCGCCACTGCTGGCTGGAACTTAACTCCCAGGGAGGCAAGATGGCAGGAGACGAGAAGCTGTGCATGTTTAACATGGAGCTGGCAGCCTGGTAACGAAGCAAGCTCACCAAGAAATGGTGAACTGCCTAGAAGCCTTTTTCATCTGCGTTGTCCAAATACGTTCATTTCCTCAGTTTTAGTTTTAGTAACAAAGAAATCAACACTGAGTTGTCAGTGCTTGCCTTAAACCTTTTTCCTCAGAGCTGGCTGCTCACATTCCCAGCACGTTCAGTGTCTCCTTGCCCTTCTCTTATCATGGTGCTTCAGCTACACTAGGAGTTTACCTTTCATTGTGAACAAAATTTGCTGAATAGAAAGACAGATCTTGAGATGGGTTCAACTCACCTGGTAACGAAGCTTTTAAAACACTCTGGTATGCACAACTGGTTGCAAAGCACTATCCTCTACCCACTTGCACGCAAAGACAAGGTTGACTGGCTGCTCCACTTCCCAATCTTTGGTGGCATATGATGGTTAAAAGGCACACACTATAGTTTTTTATGCACCCTGGAGCTAACCATGGCATTGCACATGTATTGGAAAATGGCAGCTGGAACAGATTTGCACTGTCAAAACAGTACAGAGGAGCACAGTGTAAGCATAAAGCTTATGTCTGCAGGCAGGTACTATTTTTTCATGACATGTTTCCACAGCACTTAGCAGAATGAGCTCCACTCCCCCAAGTATCTAGGAAGTCCCATGGTGTAAATATTGCTAACAGGCTACGGGCACGCGGAAATGAGGAACATTTTCCCCATCCAGAGAGACTGTTGTAACTCAGTGTAATCTGCTTCTGAGGGAGACTGTGGCTATTTTTAAGACAAAACAGTGTTTTTCTTGGTCTTGTGTTCCAGCTAAAGACACTGTAATGGAAAGGTGATAGATTATATACTCAGTTAATGGACATCCCACTGCAAAGCTTCCAGCAAGTTCAGTCTTTGTATAGAATACCAAGGGAAATGTTTTCTAAATTCCAGTCGTATTTATTTACTGCTGGATCAAGAATAGAACTGTATTGTATTATTAAGTAATTCTCTGGATTATTATTTTCCCACAGAGTGAAATGACACATTTTATTTACATTGTTTATTTTAAGTTTAAAATAATTCATAAAGCTGAACCTGCAGTTTGAGGGTACCCACAACAGTCCCTCTTTTCAGTGCCTTACTTGAGTGGGCAAGTGCTGAAAGAGTACTTTTTAAATGTGTATATATAAAACTGAGCAGATAACTGACTGTAACTCACTAATTTCAGTATAATAGGGATTGTTTTATCTACAGTTCAAAATTCTCCTTTCGGCTGTGCTAATACATTTTTATCTGTATCTTTATATATTTTTATTTATTTCACTGGTTAACTATGTTTACATATACAAATGCAGTAGATCTTTCCTTTGGCTTATGTGAACCTATATGAATACCGGACTTGCGTTATTTCATTTTTTACATTAATTTTTAAGACTGAGAAGAGTCTTCTCAGCATGAGAAGTGATCTCATTTGACTTTAGATCTGACCCCAAATAGGAAATGGAATACTTGTGGCCTGATACTTAATGCAGTGTGTCTCCTCTTCCAGGTGCATACATCTGGTCTTAAATGGCCATATTATCAGGACTGCATCATTTCATCCTGGTCCTTTCACCACAAATATTTGATTGTAATAAGATCTGACTGTGGGATGTGTCATCTGTAGTATTGAATATATAGAATGGCTTGGTTTTACTATTTCTGTCCTCAAGACATCCCATGTGCTGTGAGGGATGACAACTTTTTCATGACAAAACATCGTTGACAAGATATCGTGCAATGAGATTTGCATGACCAAATATCCTGTGAGTAGTCCAGTGGTTAGGATAGGAAACAGAGAATGAGGAGAGCCTGGCTCTGTTCCCACTTCACATACTGACTCACTGGCTGACCCTGGGGCAAATCGCTTAGGCTGGAATTTCCAAGAGGGCTGAGAAGCACAGCTCCCAGGGAAAACCAGGCAAAGCTGGATGCCGGACTCCTTTCCACCTCTTGGAAAAACCTCATGTCCCAACAGTTCTGCATCTCAGTTTGCCCCCATTAATACAGAGATAAGGTTTACGAAACTATTTGGGTACTCTGGCAGAAACTGTTTATTAAGGAAATTATAATAATGGCATAAATATTTAGTCTTTACCAATGCATGCTATTTGGTAGGTAGTAGCAGATGAACAAATCACCTCCTTTGCTCCTTGAGAAATGCAGTGTAGTTTGTTTCTCTTCTATTATAAGAATGAGTTAAAAAGACTTAGGGGCTGTCTTTCCAAGCTGTGTTTCAAAACGCAGTTTACATACAAACCAGTAACAACAGGGCACCCCTGGCAGTAGCAGTTCTTAGTCCTGTGGCAGCTCATCCATCTGGGCTTGTGGAGGCACAGGTTCTTCTCTACTCCGTCACGAGGTTCAGTCTGTGATCCAACACCCACCTCAGCAAACCATGACAGAAAATGTACCCAGGCCCTCACATCCTTCACTTTATACTCTTGCTGTTCACCAAGTCAGACATCTCAGTCTGCATTTTTCCATCACCTCCCACCTTGCACTCCCTTCTCTTATTGCCATGCCCTGCTTTTATGTCCTGCCAGGAGATGCAGGTACTGGGACTGGCATGGCTTTTACAGCAGCCACTAAGGCAGTATGATATTGCTGATCCACTGCTGGACACTCATCAACCAGAGTGTGAACACCCTCATGCCAAAACTTAGGAAATTATCTCCACCTACACTGCTGGAAGCTGTCTGCAGGCCTCACTTCAGAGCAGCTTGCACACCACCATGGAACCATGGTGTCAGGAGGTCCCTGGTAAGCCACTTGGTTTGAAGGGTCACACTGCTACAGAACAGATTCTTTCTCTTAAAAAGCAAACAGAACATCATAACAGGAGACATTTTTACACACATGGCAAATTTCCACCAATGTTCTGGTTTGGAAATAGCAAAAGAGAAATGTCAACTGTTCAGCTCAAAGTGAAACCCCGTGTTTTAAAATTTCTATTCAAAGAGAAGCACTGGGTTTGAGATGGCCATATTTTTTTTTTTATATTGCTGATGTTTATAGATTTCTATTGAAAAACTGGGAAGTGCTCCCAAGAATGGCCTTCGTCTCACATAACAGGCCAGCTTCCATTGAAAATGTATGATGGGCTCAGCTAATTTGGCACTGAGCTTGGGCCCTGTTTAATTTGGGAACATAATTTTAAAATAAGAGCAAAACTAACAGGGGTCCAAATCTTCTATGAAGGCGGAGCAGTACTCCAATTTACACCAGCAGAGGGGTAAATAGACAAGCTGGGAGCTTTCCTAGCCATGGCATCTGGTGCTGTTTTAGATCCCTAAGGTGCTCTCTCATCCCTAGCTGTGATTCTGGTCTGGTTTATGTCCTCAGCCATAGCTGCAAGCCCAATGCTGATGTGTGGATACCATAGTGGGTCTAAGAGGGCAGAAGACATCATGTTTATGCCACTTTTTCCCCATGGTGAATTTGCTATCTGGGAGTCTTGCCTGGCTAGAGAGCAATGTGGAAAGGTGTCAAGGTCTTCTCACCAGCAGCTGGGAGACTGAGTGTGTTTGCATACATGACATTGTTCAGCCTTTGAGAGAGAGACAAAGCAAAAGGAAAACATTAAGGTGAACAGCAAAACAAATAGGAACAAGGAAGCTTGGCTCAGCACAGAATGCCCTCTACATGAAGCCAGGCAGGAGCGCAGAATGGGATGGGGAATGGGGGTGGGGGGGGTGGGGGGGGTGGGGTGTGCTGTGTGCAGAATTTGGCACCAAAATAATTTTTAGCTCACATACAGTGCATTTCCTTTTATCACTGGTAGCCTGGGTCATGGAGACTCAGAGGAAACTATCCCATTCCAAATGTTTGATACTGAATGTATTTGGCTGGCTGTTACTTCCAGATGTGAGTGAATCCAGTTTGTGTATTTGTCTGGTAACACAGTTTGGCCGCAATTTTTGCTTTCACTTACAAGCCCAGAGTACAACCCAACAACCTTTTGCCCCAAAATGCTGACCCATAAGCTGCTGAACAGTCTTCTGGTACACACTGGAGGAGCTTAGAGAATACTGTCATTTGTGCCAATGGTTGGTATTTCCAAGGGGCTGCTCCTGCACCTGGATTACAAACATACCTTCAGACTCACCCCTTTTATCACAACGCTTAAACCAAGAAGGCAGCAAGCAACATACCTCTGCCTCCTGACACCACTCATGCAACTCCTCCACCTAGTCTCCTGCCCCCAGCCACGTCTGGTTTAGTGCAAGTTTAGAGTAACAGAGCAACGCAAATTTGCTTTAGATCAAAGATGATCTGGCCTCATCTCAAAGGTTACTTTTTTTAATCTCCACTTTATCTGGTTACCCTGCCCAGCAGCTTTACAAGGCTCATGAACTGATGACCAAAGAGAAGCTGAAGCTCACTTGCATCCCCCTTGTTAGCATGCTGCCTGTATCGCATGCCGTCCAACAGCTCACTCCTTCAGCTTTGAAGAAGACTCAGCTCAACCAGTATGAGGGAGGTGACTGGGCCAATAAATTATTAGTGCTGCAGCTGTGAGGCGAAGAAGTTGAGAGAACAGTTGTGAGTACAAAGAAAGAAGGAGGAGACCGGGTGTACTCTCCAGATAAGATTAATCCAGAATTCTACAAATTCTACAAATCTCTTGATACAGTGAACTCAACTCCTCCAGCAAAGTTTTGATGGAGAGGGAAGCATTCTTCCTGCTGGAATATATCTATCTATATGTATTATATATTTGCCACTACTTTATTCATTTGCTTGCAAAGCACTCCAGAAATAATTTTTGGTGTCTCCAAGTAAAAAAAAAAAAAAAAAATTGTTGTAATGAGTTATAATAGTCTTTGTAGAATACCTTTAAGACAGCATTTTTGTGACAGAGATAAAAGCAAGCAAACTAGGAAACAGGGCAACTTTATGACATCCAAGGTCTTGCAAACCTTCCAGTATGTATGGAGAATTTGTTATGGTGTTGACAACTTCCCACAAATCTTTTTCCCAAAAATTTTATCTTGTATTTTAAAGGTTTGTCAGTTCATGTATTTGTTTAGATCTGCTGCGTTTATTAAAACAATTAGGAGGTTATGGCTGCTTTTTATTATTTGTGTTACAGTTACATGACAAGAACCTCGGCTTATCAGCGTAGGGGGTTCTCTCCATACACCCTTTTCTGTGTACGTGTGTGTTTGTGTGCATTTATTTTATGTTTTTGTTTACACAGGGAAAGTATAGGAAATCCATGTCACTAGCACGCCTTATTTGTGCACACATAAACACACGTAGGATCAAATGTAGTGTCTCCTTTCCCTGGTAGGTATGTACTCCCACACCCCCCAACAGATGCTTTCTCTCGTCATTTCTGCCTCATTGCAGTCTGTCTTAAACAAGATATGAACCTAAGAAGGCAGGTCCTGCAGGTTCAAACCTGCGATGGAGGGTGCATATGAAACGGTGCGTTTTAAAATGAGCTTCTTCAGTATCCACTAAAACGCCCTACCGTTTCCAGGGCTTTGTCCTGGCTCCGCCGAGAACCGGGCTGAAACTCTCCCCCTCCGCTTAACAGAGACGGCAGAGCGAGCACGCGCTGGTCTTGTTTCTCAGGCCCGAAGGGACTTTTGCCAAGCGGGTGGGTTCACACAGCCAACTCATCCTCTCCCCGTGCCGATGTCCCAGCCCGTGCCCCCTGGAGCCCCGGGACGCAGCACAGTCAGCAGCGCGGCTCAGGCCGACTCCCCCCGCGGCGGGAAGCGGCGGCGGGCGAGCCGCTAGGGGGGGGACCGGGCCCAGCCTTCGGCGCGGCGGCAGCGCTGGGGGCCGACGGGGGCCGACATGGGCCGGGGGCGGGGGGGGGGGAGAAACCCAGCCAAATCCTGCCCTGGGCTGAGCAGCCGTGCCAAGCAGAGCCCTCCCCAGCGCCCCAGGCCCTCTGGCTGCCGGCTGTGCTGGCCGTGGGGAGCTGCCCGCTCTCACGCCGGGGCTGCCCCGGGGGGCTGCGCCTGCCCCCCCAGGGCCGCGCTCACACCTTGTTCCCGAAGTGACCCCGGCTGCCGCTCCATGAACTCGGCCTCCAGCCCCCTGGGGTGCTGCTGTGTGAGGTCCCGGCTAATAGTCGGGAGGCTCCGGGAGACATAAACAAGATCCCGGGAAGGTGAGCGCTCGCGGCGAGCTCCCCCCCAGCTCCAGCCTCCCACCGGAGCTTCCCGCCGCACCCGGGGGTTGAGACCAGCCCCACCTCCCCCTTACCACCCCCTCCTCCCCCTTACCACCCCCCCCGCCACCTCCCGAGTCTCAGTCACCAATAAGTCAGACTGAAACACTTTAATGTTTCTACCAGCTAAAATAAAATACTAGCTCCCCTCTCCCCCAGGAAAAGTACTTTTATTGAATCCTATTCCACGTTAGTATGAAGACACTAACAGCACTGTAAAAAGAAGTCCCTATATATCACCCAGTCAAGCAGTCTAAACAACTGTGCTGGAAGTTATCCAGCCTTGCCCAGTCAATGACCACCGACTTATTTGGAAAGCAATCATTAGCAGTGGCAGTCGTGTGTAATCCTGCCTCTCTGCTGGTCCCTCCCTCGGGAGCTCTGTCAGGGAGACAGGCACATGCTGGTGGCTCTGCAGTGGATGCTGTTAGGAGGTTAAGTGCGTATTTAACACGCGATTATCGCAGCCGGAGGACCCATAGCACAAGACAGAGAGGATGGGGTTTTATGGCTTCTTGGGGTCACAGCTATGTCACAGTCCTAGAAGGTTTCTACAGCTCTTAAGAGACCACACTCAGTCGATTAATAAGAATTAAGTTTATAAGTAATCAGCTATTAAGAAGATTCTTCAGTGTGTTTCTTTTGCATGGAAACCTTAGAAGACTCTTCAAGCACCCCCCAGAACCAGTACATTCATAGCTGAGACTACAATGTTAAGGACATTGGATACAAGACGGGAATCTGATGCCCCATCCTTCCAATAATACACAGTGACTATTTGTCATAAGAATAGACCAGCTAATTCATTAAGTATGTTGTTTAAAACAGTGCAGCGAATAATGGTATTTATTGTTCTGTGGATAGGATTTTGATAGATTGCAAGAGAAGAACTACAACAGCAAAGATCTAGGCCCATGTCTCAGTTTCTTTATCACTATATAGGGGATAAACCTGAAACACTAATCTTCCTAACAGATTTATTTTGAGACAAAATGTATGAATTTTGAAAATGCATTTGTATTTTCAGAAAGTAATAAAGAAGTATGATGTAATGTATTCTAAAAATCTTCTGTAAAACAATATACTTAATGTACCTAATTTGAGCTGACAAGTTTTGCATAGGTTGTCACATTTAATCAGCATATATCAACTATTCTGAAATGTAAAGTGGCATGAACAGTAACTTATTCCTAACTGATATCATACAGATATTGGAAGTAATAATATGTTTTGGTTTCATTTGCTTTGCAAGACATTTAGTAGTGATAAGAACAAAGAAATTATAAAGTTGCGGGGTGAAGCCCTAACGTCTGATGGATCTGTTCATAGCAAATATTTCATTTTTTTGAAACTATCCTGCATATACAATATAGCCTTAATAATTATTCATGTTCAGGTATGTAGGCCTGACAATTATAATAATGGTGTCTTATAGTCTTCTTTTTTTTTTTTTCTGCAGTATAGATGGGGATGTGTTTGAATGTGTGTGTGCAGGTGTGCACACGTGCACCTGTACGTGAGCCAGTAACATTGAGATGGTGTCTGAAGCTTCTTGTGAGGAGGATGAGTTCAATAGATGAGCTTTACATTTTACTATGAATGTCACACAGCTTCTGATCTCTCTTATCTTAGGCAGAAAGAATTACAGAATCACAGAATCACAGAATCGTCATGGTTGGAAAGGACCTCTAAGATCACCGAGTCCAACCATCAACTGAAAATAAAATAAAAAATTAAAATAAATAAATAAATAAATAAATAAATAAATAAATAAATAAATAAATAAATAAAGACAGACTACCTTGGCCACTAGGAACATGTCCTGAAGTACCAAATCTACACGGCTTTTGAATACCTCCAGGGATGGTGACTCAGCCACCTCCCTGGGCAGGCTGTTCCAGTGCCTGACCACTCCTTCATTATAGAAATTCTTCCTAATATCCAATCTAAACATTCCCTGCTGCAACTTCAGGCCTTTATTGAATTAATTGGCCTAGGCCATGTCTAGTTCCTGTGAAAATGAGCCCTTTCATGTACAGCTTCCGGCTTCTGCTCATGCATTTTGGAATTAATTCTTCCCCACATAAATGCTCAGAATCACACAGATTTATCAAAAAGCTGGAGGTACCCCTCATTCAGAACAATACAGAATCACAGAACAGCTTGGGTTGGAAGGGACTTTTAAAGGTCATCTAGTCCACCCTCCCCTTGCAATTAGCAGGGACATCTCCAACTAGATCAGGTTGCTCAGAACCCCGTCCAACCTGACTTTGAATGATTCCAGGGACAGGGCTTCTACCACGCCTCTCGGACACCTCTATCAGTGTCTCACCACCTTCATTGCAAAAAAATTCTTCCTTATATCTAGTCTAAATTTACCCTCTTTTAGTTTAAAAGCATTACTCCATATCCTTTCACAACAGGCCCAACTAAAAAGTTTGTCCCAGTCTTTCTTATAAACCCCCTTTAAATACTGAAAAGCTGCAGTAAGTTTTCCCCGGAGACTTCTCTTCTCCAGGCTGAACAACTCCAACTCTCTCAGCCTTTCCTCATAGGAGAGCTGTTCCAACCCTCTGATCATCTGTGGCCCTATGTGCAGCTGATTTCAGCACCCTTTTTTTAAAACATAATTTTTTATGTTATGTAGCCCTACATCAGAACAGTATCTACTGTAATGGAATAACTTTAACTTGTAACAGACTCACTTTATCCCATATGAAATAAAGATAACAGAGACCTCCTTGTTTCCTCCTGCGTGGCTGCAAATATTGTATCCAGTATTTCTCTACTCTCTCTAGACTGTATGTCTAGACATACACAGCAGAAAATCCCTTTTTGAATGTATTGGACACCACTTGGTGTGGCTGCTGCAAAATGAAATCTGCCCAAAATTGCTCAGTGTAATCAATATCTTGACACTCCACTGTGTATGTTATAGGATTGTCACAAAGCCTCTGATTTCATCACCCCACAATGAATGTGGTTGCAGCAAGTAATCTTAATATCCAATAAAATTATTTTACAGACATGAAAAAGCTCTCTTCCCCCTGGTATTGAGGAATTTGTGGGTAGGGCTTTGCAGACTTGAGATATTTAAATGCAGCTTATAGACAAAACAACAAGATACGTTAAACATTTCTAATAATATGGTCAAAAACCACATGGCTCCTCTTAAAGGCAATCATGGAATTGAAACAGCAAAATAAGGTGCTTGATTAAATATAGAGTCATAGGGGATACCTTATTATATATAATTACTTGTAACACATCTGAAAAATTTTAACACAGAATCTCTTGACTTTAAATAGTTGCATACAACAACATAGATTAGCAAACAGATTAATGTGTTTACTCAGCTTTTAAACAAAGCCTTCTCTGAAGTTAGTGGAGTGATGACTGTCTGTTTTTATGCTACCCTGTTTTTAATTAAATTGTAGAGCTGTGATCCAGAGCAGCAGAATTTTACCTGAAAGAAAACATCAGGTTTTGAACCATTATTTTTCTGAAATATTAACTGCGGTTTTCATGTTTGACCTTTTGTTTTTCTTTCTTCTCAGCATCTTACACCCTTGGTAAAGCAATTACTGAAAAAGTTAAATGACCCTAATAAAATGACCCAGGCTCAGAACTTTCCAGACTAATTCCAGTTTGCAACTTAATGGTAATATGCAAGGAGCTGTAGCGTGACTGATAGGAACCTCCCTCCATGCACGTACACACATGGGTCTGCCCATGAACAGGGGAGCAGAGCTGCCTCTCTGTCTGGTTCTTCTGGTGACCCCAAAGCTCCATCCTTCCAAGGCCCCACTTGGTAAACTGCATTTTACAATTATTTCCTTTACCTTAGAGGAAGTGTACTAGCAGCCACGGGTATCCTGGCAAAATCTATGTGAAAGTATACATTAGAAGTAAAATATATTATCCTCAGGAAAATTACATGCATTGTCCTTAGGTAGCCTTCTGCAAACCAGGAAAAGGATTCTCCAGCGGGGTCTCTGCTGGAGCTTTGTTGCTACTGGCAAGTCTCTATAGCCCACTCTAGTTGCAGCATAACATTCCACTTTTTTGAAGGGCTTCTCAGCCATTCATCCCCTCAGTGCTCCTGAGACACAGGGAGTTCAGCAGCGTTACTCAGGCACTGCCATTTGAGAGGCAGAAGAGGAGGAGGATGATCTGCCCAAGACCCACAGCCAGCCTGTGGCTGAGCCCACAGTAGATCTGCTCCCAGTTTCTACTCATTCTTTCAGACCTTCCTTTTTTTTAGCACAACCCCAAACTCATCCTGTGGTTCATGAACCCTAACAAACCTTTCAATTAAGCTTGTCTGGGTTTTGGATTGGTAAAGAAATTTGAAAATGAGGCAAGGTTCTGTGTTGGTATGTTCTGAGCTGTGAAAAATTTCACATGCCTGTTTTTCACCCCACTTGCTCAGCCGTAATAGCACGGCACAGTGGGCCAGAAAACAACAGATTTTACTGAGCAGCCCAGGTTATAAGAAGAAGGTAGTGAGAGTGGTGGGTACAGAAAATGGGTTTTCAAGAGTTTATGAACATTACCACTTCCTTTGGGAATCCACATTCCTTGCAAAATCTATTCCTGTTCCCACCCATGCAATCCCTTTGTTTTTACTGCAGTGGTCCTGTGTATCTAAGAATTTGGCTCTACATATTTGTTAACAGATTCTTCATGTGTAGTTTGAATTGCTTATAAAATCCTGTTTTCCACAACCTGTATGGAGAAACAGAGAGTAACTATGTTAACTGAAATCAAAGGAAAGCAATTTTAAGTCTTTAATAAAATTTTAAACAAGGAAGGATAAAGGGCTCAAACAATAGAGGGTTTAATATGTCTTTGCTAGTGCACTCTTGAAACCAGTTTGCAAGTCAGCCGTGAATATGTGCAGTCTGCAACATGTTTTCTGCTTGCTCTGAGGCAGCTAGCCTGCTAATCTTCACCCCAAATGTAGACATATACTGTAAAAAGTGCAGTCTGTGCAAACTCTTACTCAACACAGAAGTCCTTATTTGTTCCCCCGGGGCTTTTTCCTGCTACCACTACAGTCTGTAGACTATTAGATTAGTGCAAGCAGAATTAGACCTGCACATGAGATCCAGCCCAACGCTGTGGTTCTGGGGAGCAAGAGGCTACAAGAAGCTCTTTTACTTTGCTTTTGTATCCTGTTTGTGATGTGTTCTAAGGAACAAAGCTCAGTCAAACTGTCATTTAAAATTTTATTGCATCTACTTAAATCTGTGCTAAACCAGAAGGTAATTAGTCTGCCTCAGCCCGAGTGTTGCTGTATTTTTCATTTTCTCAGCACAGCAAAGGTGGTAGGCAGACATCCGCTTTCAGATCCCATTGTGCTGACCAAAGAATCTACCATCTCTGGCTGCTTCACACTTCCCACCATCTGTTTAGCACTCCCCAGTTCTGCCAGTGGAAGGACTAGTGGGAGAGTTTAGGCAACCCAGTGCAGACAATGGCTCCTGGGAGGAGTCCATCCACTTCCAGCAGCCATCTGACTTGAATGAGACCCTTTGTATCCCACTGATCATCTCTTTTTTTCCCAGGCATATTAGTTGGTCTTAAAAAACAAAGACACCACCTCACTCTACAGAACTTGCAAGAACATTATGTTCTTATCCACTGTTACAACATTATACACAGGTAGGTAGGTAAGTTCATAGGTAGGTAGGCAGGCAGGCAGGCAGGGTGGCAGGCAGATAGATAAGAAAGAAAGGGAGGGAAGAGAAGGGATTGATTTTTATTTTTTTGTCCTGCAAAAGCTACTTCACACTTACACAAGCCATCATACTTCCTCGCACTGTGGACTTTTCTCTTAATCTGTATCTAAACATCCTAGAACAGGTCGGGGCACAGAAACCTTTCTGTCTAAGGAAACTTGTCCATTTTCTCCATCTCTGTCTTTCAATTTACTAAATAATTCATTTTCCATTGCTTCTCCAAAAAACAGTAGATGCAATGGGGAGAAATGTCTTACCGTTAAAGGGGGTCAAAGCAATTGCTGGAGGTGCACTCAGTTTAGATGTGCTGTGATGGTTCTGGCATGAAACCCTTTGATCTGACCACTATTTTTGTCCTGTTTTCATTCTTCATGACATATGCCATGCATGGCTAGCACATTTTGTTTCAAGTTTCCTGCTCCTTTGCTTTATCTCCTTCCTTCTATGAATACATTATTATAAGAAGATATTTACCATTCATACCTTCCCCCTCCAAGGAGAACACATCAGGAACAGCTTTCAAAGGCATAAACATGAAACAGTGTATTAGAAAGTTTACTTTCCTCAAAACTGTTTGTTGATAATTTTACTCTTTTGAGATCTTTGTTTGACAGATTGTTTTTGATGGGCACCTTCCAGACAGCTCTGCAGCATCTAAAATGAACTGAACTGAACATTCTGCTGCGTAAAATGAAAACCACAATCAACAGCACTGGGACATCCCAAAGCCCAGTACATCAAATAATTTTTTCTTAAATCTTTGCAATTTTCTGACACCAGACCCGTATTTTTATTTTTGAAGGGTATCTGTAACATTGCTATCAATTTAGTTCTAACCATTCAGTCAGCACAAAAACCCCACTCAGTGTCAGAAAAGACATCTGAAACAACATTTTCTGCAAAAGGTTAATGAATGCAAAATTATTACAAGGCTTGTTCAGAAATGGTAGCATTGACCATAAGAAATGGTAAGGGTGTTTCTTTTCTTCTTACGAAAGATCACACACACAAGTTGACTGATCACATACAGAGATTAGGATTCCCGATTCTGTATTTTTGTTTTAATTATGATTTTAATGTGATTTTTATAAATCACAATATCAGAGCTGACTGCATTGGATAGGGACATAGAAGGTTGCCTAAACTCTTACCAAGTGTGCTGAAAGTTTCTTTTGTCTAACACACCAGCTAACTTCTTGATTAGATAAAGACCTAAGAAAACTCCTCTGGTGGAGAAGATGACAATCAAATGTGGAAATCTTCACTGTATAGAGCACCCTGGGGTTTGTTAAATATCTACAGATCTGCTTGTTGTAAGTGACAATGTTTATTCTTGCAAGTGAATTCCAGGATAGCCTGGCTTCCTTGGCGTTTAATCTCAGCCTTTTTTTGTTTCTCTGATTAGTTGGAAACTGTAGCAGGTCACCCTCGGCTCTTTGAAGAATGAAGGGTCTCATTCCAGGGTGAGGCCCAACGAATTTGTGAATGAATGAAAAGTTAATTGAGGAAAAGGGTAGAGTATACTTCAGTCATAGTTAATTTAAGCATAGCTGATAAGTTAGTAAATAGAAACACCAGTGTATTCTTTCAAGTAGAATTTTTTCTCTTACTGATATCTTAGGTGCCGTTGCTCTGGCCCTTTTAAAGATTGGTGCTTGTCGTAGACACTTTATTATCTAATCTTCTGCCCAAGGAGAGATTCTGTAGTGTTGAGTAATTACAAATTGATTGAGCTCTGCTGGAAAGTGTGTTTACAAAAATAAAAGGAAAGCTTACACCCTATAATTTTTGTGATTTTTAAACTTCATCTTCTTAAAAGAATAATTAATTATTTTTTGCTACCAAACACTGTGGAAAATAATATGAGTGTCATATATAATAACTTTTTAGGAAGGTGAACAAAATTGTTGAATCCTTCTGGATTTTATTGTTCTTGAAATGTCTTTTGTAACCACTTCAGAATTGTGGTAAAATACAAAAATGTAGTAAAGGCTTAATAAAAGGCATCTATTAAATTTAAACCTGTTATGTTAAAGCTAAAAATAAAAATACAGAAAACGCATATGCAAGTAAATGAAAGGCAATCTTGCTTCATGTGTAGAGAAGTGGAAGAGAAGGTGTATATTGCTAGAGGAAAGTTGCTTAAGGAAAAGGTGTAACTGTGAACTATGTAATGAAGAAAGGAGACCAGTGAAAAAAGCAAGGGCACAGGCAGCAGCTTTTAAAGCCTCTATGGCAACATTATTTATGAGTCAGAGAAGCCACAGCAAACAGCTGGGGATGGAATAAAACATTTATTTTATTTTAAATATGCTTTGGACTGAGACAGAACTTGGCATCCACAGATCTCAGAACACCCCGCCAGTGCTAGTGAATTCAGCCTCCTGCAATCCTCAGAGTTGTTATCCTCACTTGGTAGATAAGGAAAATGGAGCAGGAAAAGGTTAAAGGATTTGCCATCAGTCATGCAAGGAGACTGCAAAAGAGTTAAAAACAAAAGACCGTCTCAATAAAGACAGAAGGACTTGGGGTTGTTGTACAGTTGTACTGGCAAACCTGAGGGGTAAAATAGGCTTCAGTGCAGCCATGGATGCCAGAAGCAGAGGACTGGAGGGTGTTTCATTAGCTACACTCAGGCTCCAGACCAGGGCTGAGATCCTGCTCTCAGGTGCTGCCACTGCTCTGCAGAGTAACTTCAGGTTCAACACAGCCTCTCCCTGCACATTAGCTGCTTGTCTGTCCAAGGTGGGGACTGTGACACAGATCTATATAAAGCATTTGAAAATAAGGACAAGCAACAGGTCTCCTTAGACACAGTACTGAAACTTTGTGGATTCTTTTGATTTAATTTCAGGTCTTGATTAAGCTCAGTGAATTGGATGTAAAATCATAAAACCAAGAAGCATGAGACTCCAGTTCACAGGTGTCCAATTTACAGTTTTGCAGGTTTCTCATGGAGCCCTACAAAAACACACATCTCCTTCTCCCCTTCCATCCCTAACCGAGGGAATGACTGCAATTCAAATGCGGTCTTTCTGTTTCCCATGTGAAAAGCAGGTCCTGCTGATGTGAGTGAGGACACATTGCCCTCCATTGCTTTATAGTTGTGCATGATCATATGCACAAACTAATCTGCAACACAATTTTGTTTGAGGGTCTCCTTAAGCTAAAAACATTACAGCTGTCACCATTTTTACTAAAAAAAGGAGTTATTACAAATCCAAACTCTAACGTATGGCAACATTAAAGGTGACAGGTACAAGTCCACTCCTTATCTGCACACGTGACAAGTAATTAAAACCTAATTTGATTAACATATAGACATAAAATAACACTTGCAATGTGATCTAAAGATGTCTACACTGGCAGAACTGGCTTCATAGGATGATTAAGGAATTATAAAATGGCTTGAGTCAGATGGGGCCTTTAAAGATCATTTAGTCCAATCCACCTGCAGGGAACAGGGACATCTTCAACTAAATCACGTTGCTCAAAGCACCATCCAATCTGACCCTGAATGATTTCAGGGATGGGGCTTCTACCATGTCTCTGGGCAACCTCTTCAGGTGTCTCACCATCCTCATTGTAGAAAATTTCTTCCTTATATCTAGTTTAAATCTACCCCCTTTCAGTTTAAAACCATTACCCCTTGTCCTGTCACTACAGGGACAAGAAAACACACCTGAGGTCCCAGCCCTAATTAGACAGCAGTTTAAGACCTGCAAAGCTCAGGAGGAGGAAAGAACCTGTGCCTTAGTTTCTGCTTGACTCCACCCTACATCCAAGGCACTGAATCTCCAACTGCACCTTACTACAAATATAAATGACTAAAACCCTCCCACACACCCAATTTACTAAGTCAGCCACTTCTATTTTTATGCTTAAACAATGCTGGACACAGAAGACATTATCTGTGCTGTCAAGGGGGTTACAAACCAGCTACTTTGCTGCCCCATGGCTCAGCTGAAGCAGGTATTTGTCTTACAAAAATAGAAACAAGACTTGCACTCTTTCCGCTGATACCAAGACATCACTATCAGCAAAATAAAACTGATTAAATGAGAAGCTAAAGTTCTAGTTGCAGGGGCAACTTCTAGCAGCCTGTTCATGTTCAATTTAGGTAATCGTGATCATTCCTATGCTTAACCACAACTAACTAGCGTTATTTTAATCGTTTTTCACCATGGATACAAAGTTAAAAGGTTTGTTTAAAAATATTATTACTTAAACGGGAGTGACCTCACTTCAAAAGCCTTTTCAAAATTGCATACATGAGTCCAGATCCTTCTACCACCCAACCTCCAGGCTCATCAAGATCAGGAGCCACCAGAGAAAGACTACAGCTTTCTCATTGCAGGGTGAGCAGAGTCCTGGTTACCAACTGGGGTCAGCTCTGTCCCTATGTTATCCGCTTGCCAGCGGACACTTCTAGAGATGGGAACCAGAAGATAGTGCACTTCTGTGCCAAGCCCATGAGATATTCATACCTTCCCTCCTCTGCTATGGCTTTAAGTGGCTGCAGAAGGCATGTGGTAGGTGTGTGCTGGCTGAGCAGAGCCCTCCTGAGGCGCAGCTGCTGTAATTTCCCTTTTGGCCCTGTCGCTGGGACCCTGTGCACCTCCACTGATGTCAGCACAGAGGGATGTCCCTGCAGCCCAAACCAGGAAGGACATCACAGTAGCCCGGACCAGGAGGGACACGGCCACAGCCCGGCCCAGGCACTGACTGGGTAGCCTGCAGCAGCAGCAGCAGCCCTGCTAACTCCCCTTCCCCATGACCCCTTTTTAGCCCCCAGTGAGTCAAAGTGAGAAACTCAGGAAACCCAGATCCCAGGAGTGGAATACAAAACACATGGAGGAAAATGCTGCACTCGTGTCTGCCACTGCCTTTGCCTCTAGTTTTGAGAAGAGGGAATCTTTGCAGGCTTTGTTATATTCCCCTCTTTCCTTCTTTCTCCTTCTCTCCTTTTAAATGTTTAATCCTTATTTCCATAGCTCCTCTGCTATCCACTGCATTGGTGCATTTTTTCTCTATCACTGGATAAAGTATTTATTATAGCTTAAGACACTCAACTTTTAATTTGTGAGAACTCATTTCCCTCCAATTTTGTTTCCCTGCTGAACTGCCTCCAGCTACCCCATCCCCCAGCACTACATTTTCTCCTCTGGCAAATTCACACTGTGGCCAGGAGTGCTTGCTTACCCTGGGCCCAAACATCCTCTCCGAGCAGGAAGCAAGGCGGTGGGGGCAAGGGGCACACAAGGAAAGGACGGATCAAGCCCTGTGTGCAGAATTCCAATGGAGACTCAGCAAAGCAGCCAGCTCAATTTAAACTTTGACCTCTTCCCTCTCTCTACTGTGATACACAACAGGCACTTACCAAACCCAAGCTGGTGAAATAACAGCCTTTTTTTGTTTTGTTTTGTTTTGTTTTTACTAACGATGAAGCTGTGCCAGAGGAAAAGTCAATCTTTTTGATCTTTTGTAAAGCCAACAAATACCTCCATGTTCCCAGTTTAGCTATAGGTGTGAAAAATATTTACGGGGTTCTATTTAAAACTAAATAAAAATCAAATAAAAATCAGTGACCAAGTCTCCTTCCACCCTCAAAAATAATACACCATGCCTTCCATTAACTCTTCTTTAAAAGTTTTCTTCTTTTAGGTATAGAAAACTGTAATTCCCCCTGGGGAATGCATTTTTAATTATAGCTACCACTCTGGTTTTTGCTTTTAATTACAGATTGTGTGCTTAACAAAATTATGTTTTAAATTAGTTGAGTTCTCTAACTATTTTAATTTCTTTTATTTTTTTAGGCCTTTTAAAAGTCAACGGGTAAGTCTGTCACGTCACCCAGTGTGCTAAGGAAAACAAATGCCATTCCTACTTGATGTTCTTTAAGCTTCAGTGATTTTGTTATTTTTACATCTCTTAAACGTAAAGAACTTTTCAAGATGTCAATTCTCCCACCAATAAACTTAATTAAAATGTACATTTAAATGAAAGAGATAATTAATTCACACCATTCCATTTGCTTATTCCTTGACAGTCAGGGTGTATGAAAAGCTCAGACCTGTTAAAAGAAAACATGCAGAAAGAGGCACAAATAAAACAATCGGCATAAAAATATCATTTTCTGTCACCGTTTTCCTATGCTCCTATAATAAAGCTGTCAACTGTGTGAACTTAGTTTCTGCTTTTTATGAGCATGGATTATCCTCACTTTCCAGTGAATTAATTTCACTGACACTGTAAATTTTTGTTTGTGCTTGGTTTTCCTTTTAATTTTAGAAGTCATGATAGTTATGGCTATTGCTATATTTAAACACACACACATACACACACACCCCTGGACGGCTGCTTGGACTATCAGTAACTTTTTCCAGTTAATTCTGTATAACAAATCAGTGTTTCCTTTGTTTGAAAGGTGACTTCTTGAACCACTCACTTGCAAATAGGAGTAATAACCATTTTGAGTTTTACTAGTATTACTTCCTTTACCAAAAAACTCTCAGCTGTTTGGGATTTTGAATGGAATGTGCTTTGTTTCAGGGCAAATAAATAATGTTTGTGGAAAGTCTAATAATTAGCAAACTGCTCTTTTCTTGTGCAGGGGGCTGCATTGATTGGGGCATGAACTCGGGTAAAGCCGAGCAGCAGAGCAGCACTGGCCTTTCACTGGCCCCCTCACTAAATCCTGTGCATCTACTATCACCAAATGAAAGGCACAGAGAAACAAAGTTGGTTTTGTCAGGAGTTCTGGTCCCCCTTTGCTCTGCCTGGAGGTTCCTCGTCCATGCGATGTGGGTGGGCAGGGTGCTGCCTGCCCGGCTCCGGGCTCATCCTGGGCACACACCGGTTTCCTCCCTGGCTCCCTGAAGGAAATTAACAGCTTTCAAGAGGCTGGAGCCGTGCCCTGTGTCTCTGCTGAAGCCTCAGGGGCAGCCTTCCCACCCTTGTGGATGAGGGGAGCAAGCCCCAGCAGCTGGAATAAAAAAAAAAATAGAGGGACAAAGCATGGCTTTTGGCCAGAGCATTATGGAGAAGAAGGAGTTGTCACTTTGGGGTTTGTTAGGTTGTTTGGATGGATGATTGGATGATTGCTTGTTCTGGATGGAGTGAAAGAAGTTTGTGCAGCTCCCCTTGGAAAATAATGATGGGTGATGAGAAATCCTAGCTTTTGGAGAAAGGCAATCAGATAACCCCTCCCTGGTTGGCTTTGCAGGGAAGGGAAGGTCAGATTATTGAAAAGTGTGGGCTTGGTAATGGCCAAAACATCTACTTAAAGCCTCTTTTATGAAGCTGTTCTTAGGAAGTTGTGAGAAGTGGCTAAGCTGGAGAGCCTTTGTGGGACAAGCTGTCTTTGGCAGTGTGAACACTGTTGATCTGTTCTTGATTGCATGACTGGCTAGGAAATTTTGACGGCAAAGGCTCAGTGTGACTGTTGAGAGGAAAAAAACAAAAAGTAAAGTACAAATGCTATTTTGGGCATAAAAGCTACTCATTCTGGACACTAAGGAAATACCCACATACACAAATATTACAAAATGTTACATATATGGAGATGCTATGATAGCTCATACTATCTCATAGTTTCCATTAAAAAGTTCTGCTTTCAAGGATTTCATCTTTACTGGGCATTTACTCAGGGGCAAAATGAGTCAAACTGGGAAGAGATTTGTAAAAAACCTGCTACCCAAACCCTCAAATTTGATGCAAAGACAGTGTTTTGTTAGTAAAAGTTCTAACAAAAAATGGTTAGTAGTAGAGTAACATGATTTCTTTGTGCATCTGTGCTTTCAGAGACCATCAATATATTGCACTCTTTTGATATTCCACCTCCCACATGGGATTTTCAAAGTGTTTAAAAATATTCTTTCAGAATTGCTGTAATGAATTATTCCCAATTGACACATGAAGAAACCAAAGGCCAGAGAGGTTCAGCTTGACGAAGAAAATAATGGCGTAAGATGAGATGAGTCCTAGGATGACTATTTCTCTAACTTCTTTCTTCCAAACATCACCTCCTTCTTCAGGTACAGATATGTGTCTCCTTGGCTTTGCATTAGAAAAAACGAATTAATTTTATTTTCATTGTGATTTAGAAATATAGGGCAATAAATATCTGCTATATCCCATTATCCCCTTTGAGACCGCTGTACTCAAGAGTTTTGTCTCTGCGGTGAATGATTGACCATAACAAAAATAGATGTATTGTCACCCTAGAACATTTGAGCTTTAATCTTGAAAGTGGACAGAGTAATGTATTAGAGGTGCCAAAGCTGTGCAGGTTACAAAGTGTAAGGTGGCATCTGCCCTGGGAGGAGCTTTCCCACATTCATCTAAGTGGAAACACCCTTAGCACTTGTTCTCAGTGCTGAATGTCTTAAGAAACATTAGTTCTTTAGAAATTAAACAAAACTAACACAAATTTTTCACCCCAAGTTATTCCTTTTAAGTCATTAGGACACATTTCTCTCACCTTTTCTTGCATTTTTCCTACAACATAGAAAGGGATCTTGTGCTTCCTGATGTCTGCATATAAAAAGAAGATCATTGGGCTCTGGTAGCTAGAGCTTTCGAAAAAATACACAAGATACATCTCCAGTATGGGTGAATACTTAAACAGTACAGTATCACCTCTGATGGGCTTGCAACCCCAGATGCTGCTGTAAACAACTTCATTTCTGTCAAGCCCGTGACCCCACTTGTAACATCTGACCCCACTTCTGGTCATGACTTTAAGTTTGGGAACTGCTGCTGGAGATACGAAATTGTTTATGACAAACACTCAGAGATGCTAACTCTGCCCTCTGTCCCTGCTCCCCCCAACAAATGAAAACATCAGGAGGCGGACTCAGAGGAAGTTGTGAGATGGAAAAATTTTAAGTATGTTCATTTAGAGCCTTTTCTTTGAGCCTACCTTTCTGTTTTCACACCTCCTGCCATTCTGCAGGATGCATGCATGACAATTACAGCACTACCACCCTCCACAAATTTATAGTGAGCAAAGAAATGGTGACCTCCTCTGGAAAAGCTCTTGTAAAAAAGAAACCCAGCACAGAAATCGCGTGCTGTCTGATACTATTGTGAACTCACAGCTTTCCTTAATGTAGAAATTCCTGGTGATTAATGCCAGTCCAGCCCAGCCCACACCTTCCCCTTCCTCCACCTGAACCAGCAGTGACTTCCCTTTCTCTGGGGACTATGTCCAGGCCCCTGCTCCCAGAAACTGCTGGGAAGGGCGTGTGGGGCTGGAAAGGTGGCTGCCCTGGCTCCCAACTCTTAAATCTGGGACAGGCTTTGCTCCCAAATCTTTCCCAACAGCCAAATACATGTAATACATGTAGAGACCTTTTGTCCTCAGTTTTCTAAAGCATTACTGGGATCAAAACTGAGCTGGTAACATTTTGTGGAAGCAAAGAAAAAGGGAACCAGAAAGAGAACTGGTTTTCATGGGCAGTAAAACAGGAGAAGGAAGGAGATCTGTCTCTGCATGAGTAGGAGTTGGAATGTTCTTTCCTGAGTGGCAGTGGTGCGGTGGGGCAGAAGCTAGCAAGCAGTCAGGGAAGCCTCCCCAGGGGCAGGCTTCTGCTAATTAAGAGCCAAAATCACCTTGGCTCACCAGCTGCCAGCACCACAGCTTGTCTGAGTGGCCTGTGGCCTTCAGTGCTTCTTTATGATGCGTAAAGAAACCCCAAAATTATGTTTTTCTTTTAGCATTAGAAATTCAGGTGTTGTCTGGCTTGGAAATCCCCCTGGCAACTGGAGAGCGAGAGGAAACAATGACATTACAAGAGCCAAGAGAGTGAAAAGCTGAGCAATGGAGAGCCATTAGCAGAATTGCCAGCTCTAATGGTTTTCCTTGTAGGCTGGAGGACTTTGGACCCTCTTAAAGTTTTGGAGGGACAAACTGGGTCTGCAGAAGGTGCTCCCCTGGCTGGTTGTTCCCTTTCTCCACCTGCCTCCTGGCAAAAGAGTCACACAAAGGTGCTCCAGCTGCATCCCTTTAAAGGACCAAGTACCCAGGACTTTGTTTTCCAGCTGCTCTGTTCTCCTGCTCACTACCTCAAAAGAAAGGGGGGGCAACAGTAGGAGACATACAATAAGAAGAGCTAAAGACATAGTGGCATCCATTAATGAATGCAGCGAGACTATACTGTGTTTGGAGGAAGAAGAGGTGGATAATAAATTTTGTAGGCTGCAGGGATGAAGGAGCTTTAGGCACGAAAATTAAACCATATTTAAAGAAGACAGGAGTGCATAATTAGGATTTTCTCTAGGCAGTGGAGGAGTTCTGGCAATGTAGTCTGAATAATCGTAGTTCATTGTAACAGCATCTGAGTTTCCAGCTCTCTCCATCAGCACTATGGGTAAAGTCAGGAGTTGGAACTGCAGCTGTAGAATACAGAAACTGAGGCAGAAATGGGATATCCTTCCCCAAGGTTGCAAGGCTGTGCAAAGCAGCACTGCCCAGGGATTTGGGGTCAGTGGGGGTGGGAGAAAAGCAGCAAGTGGTTTATCTGCAGTAAAGCATTTTGCTAATTATTTCTTACAACAGTGCTGTGAAAAACTCTGTTTAAGCCAGTGAACACAGTTCTAGCATATTATTCCAGGGACTTTGAGACGTAGATACAGGCTTGTCACTACCTGGTCCTTCTGTTATGAGAAGTTCTTCTGACTAGCTTCATCTGTCACATTACAGCTGTTTCTTTGTTTTGCTGCTTAAAGAAGTATTTGTGGAATGCCAGTTAATTAAATATGGAAGAAAAGTCTATGATAATGGCAACTCTGTGGCACAAACCACATAAATGGAGTTGTAAGTTAGTTCTGAAAGATCTCCTGCTTTGCCCTAGCTATTTCACAGTTGCTATGTATGTTAACATGTTCCACACAGGGGTCAGCAGTAGTTAACCATAATGAGGTAATTACAAGGTACATTGAGTACAGATATATATTAAGGGACATACATTAAGAATGTAGACCAATGGTCCTGTGGTGACAGCAAGTTCCAGACTTGTAATAATGTTCTGTACATTGAATGCCTTTAATATAACTTTTTTTTTTAAGTAGGTTTTATCAGCTTTGTTTTTCTTGACTACTCTATGTATTACCAAGTGTATATTTATCTCTGCATGTGGGAACTAATGACAGAGGTCAGGGATGTCAATCTAATGATGCAAAACTGGTAATACATGTGTTTGTATTTTTTGGCCCAAGCTTTCTTTGTCGATTTAAAATTACTTAATTACTTTGCTGTTAAAGTGAGAAAATACATTTTTCTCGTGATTTTTTTTTGTGTGTGTGTGATTTTGAAAAAATAGCTGCAGAATAGGTGAAGCAATAGGAAAGTTGGTCAAGTGAAACAGCTGCATTGGCCACAAAGAAGAGGAATAATGTGTGAAAGTAATTGAGAATGAAGGCAAAACATATGTTTACATCATGAACACAGCTCTTGTAGATGTCTGAGCTACCTTAAATGAGGTAGTGTGGGTTCTCCTGGCAGGAGGCACACAGCAGCAAGCAGCTCAGCATGGGCTGTAAAACTTGCTTCAGGCTGGCTAAAGCACTACCTTGGGTGGTTAATCTGTGCTGAGCAATGTGCTGCTGCGATATTATTACCAGCAACACCTGAGCTGGTAATTCAACACCAGTCCCCAGGCTGCGGTGGTGTACACCTTGCACCTCCACAGCATAAAGGCTTTGACAGCAAATCCTGACTCTTCTTTTGGAGGCATTGAGGAACAAGAATGTCAACTTTTGAGCACTGAAGTGAAGCAGTTGCACTTTGGGTCTTGGGATGGTTCAGTATTGATCAGAAATCTCATGAGGATGTTGCATGATTTTATTAATATGCACCTAACAAAAAGACATTATGATGAAAGAATAACAGAAAAATCTCATGAGAATATTCTATATTCAATGTGAAGTTTGAATAGCATGTAGCTTTTTATACAAGTCACAGGCTTCAGAAGAATAGAAAAGCTATTGAGGAGCTTAACAAAAATATCCTAGGCATTGAAAGAAGGTGCAGTAGAAAAAACAACATGCTAATTTTTAATTAAAAGACTACCACCTAGATGAAAGATGCATTTTGATTAAGCTGGCACCCTTAACTTTGGTATTTTCCAAACTATATGTGGAAGGTGTCCCTGCCAAGGGCATTGGAACTAGCTGATCTTTAAGGTCCCTTCCAATTCAAACCATTCTAGGATTCTATGACTTTACAACTCGATTACTTTAAATTACAGTATTTCTATCTTCATTAACATCTGTATATAATACACATTGTATATTATATCTTACTTACAATTAAATAATCAGAGAATGAATCTTCATCTAGACCAACAATGAATTTTGCATGTGAGTTGGTTACCTGTTGTGACACATACAGAGACATACACACGCACACATGTGCCATGTAGGTAAAATTATGCTTATATAAATCCACACATTTAAAGATGGGCTCTTATTTACCCTGTTAATGTAATTACCAGCACAGAACTTCTGGTTTTAGTAATAGAGACATTATACAATTAAACCTGTCTTAACATTTCGAATGTTGAAACAGTCGACAAAAAAACAAACCCTGAAAACATACAGAGAATTTCTCGTCATGTAAAGAGAGTATTTGCACAACCAGAAGAAACAGAAACAGTTTATTTATCAATTGCAGCTCTTCTTCCCCAAGCTAGCACAGAGTGCTCCAAAGGCTTGGGCAGCAGCGCCAATAGCAGCAGGGAGAGCTCAGGCAGCCCCGTTTCCTGCAGGATTGGTACACGGCGGTCCCATTCCCGGCTGGCTGGTAAAACAGCAGCTGTAAGTGGCAACTAAGGCGTCTGGCAGGGCTAGAACATGCATAGAAATGTCCATCCGCCCGCTGCCCGCCCCCGCCCGCGGCACCCGCACGGCTTGCCATGTATTTCCCCATCGCCCCCATCCCGGTTCCTGTCACGGACCACCGCCGGCGCGGCCGCGTTTCTGGTGTCCGCCCCTCGTTCAGCGCCGGGCGGCGAGGAGCTCAGTACCGCAGCACGCCACTGGGCCGGGGCAGCTCTCCGCTCCTCCGCCCAGCCGGGGCGGTGGGCGCCGGGCCCTGTGCCGCCTCCAGGCCGGGGGGCACTGAGTCAGTGCTTCCTGTGTCAGTCACCGGCGGCAGCGCGGGTGCGGCCGTGGGGTGCGGCGGCCCGCCTCCGCGGAACAGCCGCGGGAACGAAGGGGGCCTTAGTCTCCCTCCGCGAAGCCAAGGCCGCGGGTTGCTTCTGATCCGGCCCCGGCCCCGGCCCCGCCCCCCAGCAGCCGCCGGGCGGAGGGGCGGCCTCCCCCTCGCCACCTGGGTGCGGGCCCAGTACTCCTCCGGGCGGGTTTATGTGTGACACCGCAGAAGCCCGGCCCCGCTGCCTCCCACCCCCCCCCCATCTCGGATTCCCCCCGCCCGGCCCGGCGGCACAGGGGAGGGAAGGCTGGCTGAGCCCTCGGTCTGTCTGTGGCGGTGGAAGGCCATCGATCTTGTTTAGGAGCTGGTGCGCAGCTAACACTTCCTGCAGTAATTTGTGACCATGGCTATCGATTGTCCCCGACCGGTTCGCTCGCCGCCCCGACGCCGCGCAGTCTGGGGAGGAGGAGCCCGGCCGCGCGGGGGGGGGGGTAGGAAATCCCCCTCCGCAGCCGCCTTCTTAGGGGGTCCCTGAGCCGGGCCGCTGTTTCCCTTTTTCCTCCTTTTTTTTTTTTTTTTTTTTTTTTTTTTCCTTTTTTTATGAATGGACTGGATGCCCGGTGACACATTAACCGCTTTTTCTTGCTCTTGGAAAAAGCCAGCCGGCATGCGATGGGTTCAAACTGAGTTTCAGCAACAGCTCTCCCCGCTCAGCGCGAGCCGGGAAGGGAATGGGGTGGGGAGAAGTCGTGTCCCGGTCCTCGGCCTCACGGCCGTCTGTGCCCCCCAACCCCCTCACCCCCGGGTCGGGCCGGCAGGTCGCGCTCTCCCCTGAGGGGGGGCGGGGAGGGCGGGGTGCGCTGCCCCGAGTCTTGCCGGGGTGGGTGAGACGGCGGGTCACGGTGGCTTCTGCCCCGGTGGGTGAGGGGGAACCGAGACCAGGGCGGGGAGCCAAGCCGGAGGAGCTTCAGGGCTGGGGGCTCCACACGGCGCCCGGGGAAGGGGATCTCCGCGGGCTGAGGCCAAGTCTAGGACCTCCGGCCTTGGGCTGGAAGGAGTCGGTTCCGCTCGCCTCGGTAAGGCATTTACGATCTCCGTTTTGCTCTTTTAATTCCCCCGACGCCTCCGCCCTCCTTCCCCTCCCGGTTTATAGACTGACCCAGCGGTAGTGACACACACACACAAAGATGTTTACCAGACAAAGGTACAGGGTTTGCCCTGCTCCCGAGGGCGGCTCTGGCTGCTGCCCTGTCCACAGAGCACTGCCCGAGGGCGGGCGGGTGCCGGGCTGTGTGACACCGCCAGCCCCGGCCCCCGCCCGCCGAGCCCCGCACGAAGCAGCCACCCGTAAGGGAGGCGTTTGCTTTCCATCTACACTCAACTTGGCCACTTACCCCTGGTTTTTTATTTATTTGAGCTTTAAAAGCGCCTACCCCCGCCCCCCCAAATGCTCTGCGCCGATTTTAATTTTTTATTTTTATTTTTTTTTGTTTCCTTTTAAAGATCGAGGCCGTGTTGGTCGCCCCTTGGTGCCTTCGTTCTTAAAGAACATTGTTCATTTTTGTAGCCCTCCCCCCCCCCTCCCTGCCCCCGGCTTTCCTAGGCGAAGCGGAGGGCTTGGGGTGGGGGCTGCGTGTTTTCTGAATGGTGGCAAGGAGGAGCATAGGGAAAGTGGTGATCTCTTGCTGCTGTCGAGCTGGCTGCCCCGATCGTGGGAAAGTGGCTGCACGTAAAGCAGCAGATTCTTTGTCCCTGTTGTTCTTCTGTAATCGATCTCACTTCAAGTCGAGGGGTGGAAAACTTCAAAGGCAGATCAGGCTGTTGGAGGTCGGGGCAAGAGCACAATCAGGTCGTAATGCACCCACTTTGCCTCCTCCTCCCCTTACTCCTCCTCCTTCAGGAGCGGGGGGTCGGATGGGGTGGGGGTAAGGGGAAGAGCCCTCCGATCTCTAAAATCCAAATCAATAAATAAAATGCAGACTTTGTTGAAAGAGTGAGAGGGAGGCAAAAGTGTTGGGGCGTTAATGCACAGGCTCCTGACTGCACTTTTTCTGTCTCTCCTGCCTTGTCTGAATAGCTGCATTCTAGTTATATATGGAATAGTCTTTCGCCTTTTTTTTTTTTTTTTGCCTTCCCCCTCCGTAGGTCAATTTTAGGACTGTATAGTTTACAGTGTAAGTTACTGTAGAAGAAAAAAAATTAGCTGCTTGGCAACAGCTGAGGGTTGTCCTTCGTAGCGTGTAGTACAAAGCAATCTACTATGGCATGCAGTTAGAGTAGTGGAGGAAGGGGGGAGCACGATGATGCCAAGACAATACGTAACCACGCTGTGGACATCTGCCATTCAGAGCCAGCTGGGGGGGGGACTTCGCTCGTTTCTGCCAACATGTGAAAATTACATCTAGGAAGGGATATCCGAAGTCCTGGACATGTGCTCTTGCATTGGAGCACGCTGCATCCAAACACCATTTTGATAGAGTAGAAGCAGCATGTAACTATTTTTGTTAACAGTGATTTGTTACATTTTCTAAATAAAATATTCGGGGTAAGATGTCAGAAAACGACACTCAATCTAGATCCATACCCCCCCCACCACCTGCCTATTATGATATCTTGAACTTTTTAATACTGTGAGAAAAGCTGAATTTAACCTTGTTACTTTACATGGCTTACTAGTGCGCCTTGATTAAACATTTAAAAACACTTTGATTGTATCATACTAAGTTTTTCTCTCTTGGATAAATATGCTAAATTATAAATTACTGGATTTGGTGAGTAAATACATAGTAGAGTTTAAGTTCCTCCCCTCACCCCAGTTTGTGGTGAAGAAAAATGCATAAAGAAGAAAAATGCATAAAGAAGCTGCTACCCAGGCTTACCTCTGAGCCAGTTTTGGGATTCCCTTGCCATAAAAAAAGCCCTGGTAGCAGATAGTGGGCATGCAGCTGGAGCAAGCTATTTTGATTGCTGGTTTGTGCCAGCAACTACAATTTAGGGTAGTCCTGTGGCTGCTGTGACTTGTGACAGGAACTTGATTAGTGTCAGACAGAGGCGAGGTGAAAAGGTAACTGCAAGTCAGTTTGGCATCTCTAGTACCTTAGGTGTTAGCTGTGTTATGCTATGGGCAGGGGTTTAGTAATTCCCAGAGTTTTTGAGATAAGTAATAGTATTTTTTTAATAAGTAATAATATTTTAGAATTCTCCACATACATAATAATCCCTCAAATATCTTTCCACTTGTACAGTCAGCAATGGTCAGCTTCAAGTGTTGCAATAGTAAAATAGTTGCATATTATGTGTGGCCACATAGTACAGGTGAAGCTTTTGGCAACACCCTTTGCTTGTGCTGGGACATTATAAAGCCCATTTCCATTCAGTTGATTGCAGCCTTCCAGTTATTCACCCTTTCCATTGTAATTTTCTGTCTGGTTTCTTTCCCAGAGTGAATTTTTCAGGAGCTATTTCTGAAAACAAAACAAAATTCAGCTCTGTTTAAATACAAAGAAAGATTGAAAATGGTAAAATCACTTGCCTGTTGTTCAACATTGTAACCATATTCTCAACAGGGTTGTTTTTTCAGTGTTGTGGGGTAGAGAGTTAAAACTAGGCTTGAACCTCAGTCAATTAGGAGCACGCCTTTTAGTGAAATACTTGGTGTGATCACTGAGACTGGATTTTTATCAAATGAATGGGTTATTAAAAAAAAAAAACAACTCCTTATATCCAATTAACCTAGTCCAGGCTGGCTAAGAGAACTATTGTTGCATTGTACATTTGCACATGGAATAGGAATCGTGTTATAGGAATAGGTCTACCATACATCTGATTTTTTTTCCTCCTTGGATGACAGCTCTCCTTCCCCTCACCCACCCCTGGGTCCTATCTGTGTAACCTTTTCAAAATTGCAGTCTGTGTTTTAAAATCTCTGCCAGAGTGAGAACTCGGGCTTTTTGTTTTGTTTCCTCTCTCTCTCTTTTTTTATTCTTTCTGCTTTCTTTTGCTACAGGGAGAAGTAGACAAGGGGTAGGCTTGGTCTGGCATGGTATCTAATGAGAGAATGGTAGCAGAGCACGGGGAAAGAGGCAAGCAATGCAATGGCAGCAGCATGGAGGCACTAATAGGAACAGTGCAGTTTGAAACTGCAGGTGGCAGCCTGGAGGATCATACTTATGAGAGAGGATGGCCTAGGCTGGGTTGATAAGGAGAATAGTGCTAGTGTTTGAAGGGGCTTTGGCCACAGGGGAAGTTTGGGGAAGTGTTCCACTAAGCAAGGAAGTGTTTTGGGGAAGGTACAAGGGGTTGGGGTTTGATGACCCCCTCAAACTTGGGGCTGAAGGATCTCTGAGTCAGGAAAACTTAGGATTGTCTCGCTGGGCACTTCTAACAAGGACTTCAGCTTATGGTAATGAACATGTTCAGGGCTGTTGAACATCCTCTTCCACCATAAAACAGGACAGTCAGTGGTGGGCATGCCATATGGATCTTCTATAAACCTGCTGCAGAAACAGATCACAATGCCTGCCACTGCTGTGATACTGTTAAACCTTTTAGACGTGGTCAGTAAGGTTTTGGGGGCTGCGTATGGGAAATTCCCTCTCTAGCTCTCTTTCTCCTTCTCCCTCCTTCCATCCCTCCTTTGTTAGAGTCTTGCTACCCAGTTAATCTCTTAATGGTCAAAGAAGCTCAACAGTCACCTTGAAAGTGACCCTAATAGACTAGTCTTGACATTCAAAAGTCTCTGGCATAGCTGGGAAGTGAACCCAGACCTCCCCAGTGTTCCTTCAGTTTGCTAAACATGAGCTCTGATTCACACTTACCAATACCACCCCTTCTGTTTCCCTGCTTTTTTTTTTTTTTTAAATCTCTCCCTTTAGCACTTTTCTACTCCTTTTACTCTTCATTTTCCATTTTCTTTTACTTTTCAAGTTCCACTTAAAATGCTCTATTTAAAAATGTAGGGGCCAGATCCTCGGAGCCAGCCAAACCACACATGGTGCAGGCCCAGGGTATAGGGAGGGGAAAAGTGGCTCTAAGCCATTTTTCATCTCCCTGGATTCTAGGTTGACTTAATGCCAAAGTGGCCCCTGGCATAACTGAGAGCAGGAATGCTCTAAATTACACTAGTTAGAACAGTTCCCAAGGGCCTATCCTATGCCACTTGCTCCTTTCCGCCTTGGCCACCTATGAAGGCCTCCTACACTGCCTTATTTTGTGCAGGGATTTCCTACATCAGGGAATGCCCAGCTGCCCTATTACAGTACAAAGGTGATGGAGATTCATTCCTTAAGCATTTCCAGTATAAATAAAGCAATTCTGTTGAAGAAAATTACAGAACTAACATAACATTAGAATTTGTCATCTTAATGACTTTGCTTGAGCATCGCATTTTTCCTTCCTACCTTCCATGTGTGTTTGACAGGGAAAGGGCTTGTTTTTAATTAGGCTATAAAGTCTTAAAGGTGGGGGCTGGGTAGGTTGAGTAAAGAATGGTCTGGAGAACAATACAGAAAACGTTTTATACCTTTAGAAAAATTGGCAAATTTTTTTTTCTTTGATGAGAATATTGCATGTGGTTCTAGTCATGCCATTTCCCAAAGGAGACTGCCATTATGGAGATGTGACAGAAGGGCTGGAGCATGGGAAGACTGAAGTGAGGCTGAAAAGATTGGAAGTGATCCACTCAGAAGACAACTAGGAAAGGTTATAATCAAAAAGACCCTAAATATAATCTTATATTTCAGTGGGAGACATCTTTTACAACAGGCATTTCTAGTGAAAAATGGCAAACTGAAAACCAGCCCAAGAAAATATTTTCTCTTACAAGGAGGTATGGACTGCGGCACCTGAGACTTCACTAACATCTTGCATTGAAGAATATAGCAAAATATTCCAAGTGAGATAAACATGGCAACAAGAACATCCCCTGTTACAGTTAATGGTTTAAAAGATAGGTAGTTTGCATGAGTAATAAAAGACTGATGCTTCATAGTTCATTATGACTCATAGTTTATGACAACTTTTTAGGAATTAGAATGCAATTTCCTGAGGACAGACTATCCCAAAACTACCTAGAAAGGATTTCTAGCAGCTAACTCTGATGTATGTGGTTCCACCAGCTGACACAACTTCCTGGACTAAGCACGTCTCATCTAATTCTGTATTGCTGTGTATATGCAGAGAGACAGAGAGAGGGAGAAGGAGACTTGGCCTTGTATTTGCGGAGATCCAAATCCCTTTCTGGGATCACTGAGTGCCCTCACATTGTAAAGAACTATAATTTTGATCACAACAAATGTAGTCAGAAGTCAACACTGGGACAGAATGGAATGTCAGTTGAAAAAAAGGAAGACAGTTCTAGAGCTGAACAGGTTATCTTCAAAATGTTTGGGTGAGTTGAGTTTTTGAAGTGTCTGAATGCCTGAAGTAACCTTTTAATTTTAATTATCATCCAAAAATATCTTACCTTCCTCTTGAAAGAGTTGTTCTTCATACCCACATCTTCAACTTTTATGGTGGTAAGTTTACAAAAGGATTATGGTTTGGTTTAAATTTGACAATTTTAACAGAAAGCTTTGTTATGTGCTGTTGTCCTAAGTGACTAGAATTTGAGCTGAATTTACAAAGCCAAGTTTGAATTGGCTTTGAAATGACTAATTAATATTCCTGAGCTGCCTCAACTGTAGCAAATTGGTCTCTGTCATGCTACTTGTGTTGTTACACATATCTTCCACCTGTAGTTTGAGCCCTAGGTACCATAGCTGGGGCTCTGGTACATATTCTGTGAATGTTTCATTACCTGGTGTATCAGGAAGTCATACAACCTCCTCACTTGGAAAGCTCACTCAAAATGTTGAGGAGAAAGGTTAGTGAAATTTTGCTCTGTGTTTTCCTGGAACTATTTGTTTTGGAGAGAGGGGTTTACGGATGGAAATGTGAATTTTGAATTCCCACTGCTTTCTGATCCTGTCTACAGATTGTGAAGATTTACAGGGTAGGAAACTACTCTTAGATGTAAGAGCTGTGTGCAGGAATGATTGTTGTTCTTCTGCCTTCTTGTACATTACTGCTTTAGTTAAACACTGTTTGCTGGAAGTCCTAGGTTCAGATAGAGTCATAGCACATGTGAAGGAATATCTGTGCAGCAAAACTGCCAGAGCTCACATCTCCTTTTGAGCAAGGAAAAGAAGATCTGTCTACTGAAGGGATCCTCTCCTGTACTTCTTTGCTCAGAATAAATTACTCAAATCAATTGAGAAATAAAGATGTTTTTTCCTGTCAAATACAAGGGGTCTTGTTCCCTAAGTTTCTTGAGCTTCCAGAACTGTTGTGTGTTGGAGAGTGCAGAATGGCAACTGTATGATCAGACACCTAAAGGGGTGTTACTGTCATCACACATCAGACATCTTTTGAAGAAATAAGAGGCTGATCACATCCATAGGACAAATTTTTCCTTCATTTCAATCTCCAGGAGTGGTCATATGACCTGAGGCTACGTTGCATTGCATTTTGCATTGCAGTCAGACATTGGAACATTCTGCCCCTGGAGGTGGTTGAGTCACCATCCCTGGATGTGTTTAAAAGTCATCTAGATGCAGCATTTGGGGATATGGCTTAGTGCTGGACTTGGTGGAGTAGTGCTAATGGTTGGACTCAATGATCTTAAAGGTCTTTTCCAACCTATGTGCTTCTATGATTCTATGATTTTGCTTGACATTGTTCACTTTGAGAATCTGGAAAAATACCTTCTTGTGTGGTGGATCATTTGTCTAGCTATTAAGTGACACGTAGTACTAGATAGCTAGCGTGCAGGCTTCTTGCAGGTCAGGTCAGTCAGTGTTCAGTTTAATTCAATTGAGTGAGATTTTATTGGCCTGACAAGCTACCCTAGCACATGCACATGCTGAACGTTTAGCAAAATAACACCTACTAAAATTACCCTCTTTTATAGGGCAATTTGTGGAGCACTGGTAGCACTCAAGTGGCATGTTCCAGTGTCAGCAGAGTCTTTCTGAACTTATTGCTGCCACTGACCAATGAAAGCATTAAGAAAGACTTGAATGGCTTCGATTTTTAACAGATAGCTTAAATAATCATGAGATGGCACTTTCAAGAGCTGAAGTAATTCTGTCATGTTTTGGGGAAATCTTAAGAAAGTTAGTAATGTTTCATGACATCTGTGCCTAGCTATCTGAGTACAGTATGTCAAATGTGTGGTATGACTTTGTGTTTTCCTACCCAAGGAAATCACAGCCCTCTACAGACATTAAAATGCCTTACGATATATCTGACAAATTGATACTATTCTGATTTTATAGGGGAAGAAAATGAGTTTATATGATTTGAGCAAAGTCTCATCAGCTCTCTGCAGCAGGACCCAGAATGAACTTATATATTACTTTAACTACAGGTTCAGAAAAATGGTGTAAGATGAGGTCTAACCCAATTGGTCCAACTTCCTTGAGAAAGATTAATTTAGAGGAAGACGTGTCAAGGAATGTGAACTAGAATTCACTAACGGCAGGCTCGTATAGTCTGTCTGAGCTGGAAGTCTCTTTGGATGTCTAGTTCAGTTGTGGATAGGCAGACAATAAGGACTATAAGGAAGAGCAGCACTTACAACCAGCACATCACCAAGGTTTATTGCCTGTCTCAGCGGGAAATGGAATAGTGTTGAATAGTGTTGGATAGTGGTGAATGAATTGTCTTTAACTTACCAATTCAAGTTCATAAAATGGAATAAAATACATTACAGTCTAAAATGGAAATGTGCCATATGGATTCGAGAAGGAAAAATTAATTCAGCAGGGAACTCAAATATTTTGATGTGTGTTTTCATCCAGATTAGGGATGAGATGTTAAAACCTTTACTGCACAGAATTTTTCCTGAAAACTGTTGTTCACAGTATCAGAATACTTTACTGCAACATTTTCAATCAACTCCAGACACAATCACATAATTTATAAGTGTAGCAAAACCAAGGGACATAACTAGGTTTTCAGTCAGCATAGATGCCAGCATTTCCAGGTTGCTGGATTTGTTTTTCAGTGTCAGTTCAGAATGTTGGTATCTGTATCACTTGTGATTAACTGCAGAGCCTGAGTCTGGGGGCAGTTCCTTCATCTGAGAATCACTTATTTCCATGTGAGAACTGCATAATTTTTTTTTTTAGGTATGTGAATTAGACTATGGGTTTCCTAAACTAATAAGCTGAGATCTCTTAGTTATGCCTGAGATGCCCCAATGAGGCTATGGAGCTAGCCAAAAAGGTATCTTCCCATGCCAGATGAGTGCCAATGTGGCCATCCAGTGACTGTATCGGATTCTGCCAGGGGTGAGAATGCCACATGTGTTCCCTGGAGGACCTGAGCTCAAATAAACAGACGTGTCTGGCCTTGAAAACTGAAATTTTTACAGTACAGTAGCATGATCTATGATTCTAGCACGGATGAATATCTGATATGGTCTAGCTGAGTGCCTGCTGTGGCATGTGAGAAAGATAATGCAAAATACTAGGAAGGATAGGGGATATCGGTAGTAGTTAATGGCAACTCCTAATTTTGCCTACTCAAGTATCAGTTTTAGTTGCGTTGAATTTGTTCTGAGTCCCAATGATTGTTCTCCTACTGGTGGCTTCATCGTTGTTTTAGGGGCACAGACAGATGACCAGGTGTTTACCCAACTGACAGGGTGAAATAGCTGAGGGAAGAAATGGTAGGCAAAGCTATTTTAGAATTTTAATATAAATTATGTAAGTTGACATTGCTTAGTTCAAAGTATCTGTGTTTTTCACACTGTAGTAACTGAGCTTTTTGGATTGTGTTACAGAGGAAGGAATAACTTTATTCTTTTGACTTTCATGACTGTGAGGAGCCTGACTGGATTGTCCAATGGCGGTGGGAATACTCATGGCAGAAAAGAAAGTCAGGGTCAGAACAATGCAGAGTTGTCTCCATTTGCAAGGACTTTGCCCAACCTTCACATTGAGGTGTTGCAGATAAGAATTTAGATGCACTGATAGCTGTATGTGAAAGTTTGAGCAGAACCTGCCTGCAGTTCTTGACCCAGGCCAGTGTGGTTTGTCCTTTGCCTTTATTTGCACCAAATTCACCACAACATTTTGTCGATATCAAAGTATTAGATGTGTTTAGTAGCAAACTTGCAAATATTAACCTTCCCTATTGTTATTACACAAATAGTTTTAGAAGAGGCTGATCATCATTATGGACTAGATTTATAAAGCATAAAGCAGCTAGTTTTCAGCTACAAAACAGCTCCCCCACCACTACTGGTTTCCAAATTTTAAAATGGCCAGAACAATGTTCTTGAAAATATGCCGAGGTGAATTTGTAGTTACTTGGAAGCTTGCTGTAGAATCATATGCAGTGTGTCAGGCAGTTAAACATTTGTGGGATGGGAAAAAAATCTTGTGTTTTAATGGAATTCCTCAGAAGTATCCTATACTGCTGCTCTGTTCAGTTTTAACACAGCTTTGCATTGCTCCCTCCTTCCTCAGTCTTCTAAACCCTAGTGCAGAGACTGCTTCCAGAGATTTACCCTTGCATCCACTTAGTCTCAAGTGAAATTGCCCTTGAGATTGCTTCACCTGTATTTCTTCTTTTCTATTGATCTTTCTAATCCTGCAGGCACTTTGTCTCCCTTGCACCATCCTCAGAAAATCACTGCCCCCAATGTTCTCAATGCAGTTCCTAGCCTTGAGAGTCTTTGCTAGTCTGTGGGAACCACAGTTCCTCCCATAGCAGCGTTGCTCCAGACACACAAGCAATCTGTTTTCCATCCCCATTCAGGTTCTGTCCACATGCATCCACCCTAATCTTTTGCTTATCTAATGCAGGTCCTTTGGGCAAAGTCTAATGTGAGGGTTAGAAGTCTGCAACTGGAAGGGTGCCAGCATGCCTTCCATGTTGTAGTCATTAATTACAGATGTTAGAAAGACATTTTCCAGTAGGTAATTATAAAGAGGGCCAGTGTCCATTTATTAGAAGTCCCCTACTCTGATAGGTGTTGTTGAGTAATACTAGTATGACATGCACCTGTTATTCCTATTTTTCATGCTACTCCTTTTCACTAGTAATTCTAGTCCCCTTCTCAGGCCCTTGAGAAACTAAACTCAGATGAAAGCCACAAACGGTGGAGTTTGACATTGCTCCACAGCCTGTGTACAGCTGAACACTCACAACTGTTTACCTTTTCTTCTTGCTGCAGCAACTCTCCTTTTAGAAAGTTGCCTGTTCTTAAGCTCACTGCTGAACAAATGGAGGGCATGCTTTCAAAAGAAATGAGTAGAGGGTAAGAGTCAGCACACTCAGGTGGCTCCAAGTTGCTCTGATGGCTTAGAGGCCATGCGATCGGAAGGGCAGAATTGGAAGCTGGAAGGTGGGTAAAGGGTGAAGAAGGAATGGTATTAGGAAAAGCTGTTGATTGTAGTCTTTTCCCTGAATACACGAGTAGACACTGAAAAGGGTACTGTTCCTGCCAATACTCTATGGTGGTTATTTTCCCAAAACTTCACAAACTGATCAACAACAGTTTTTCACATAGTAGACAACTGAACATTGAATAAACTGGGCTCTTAGAACCTGTTTACTCTTAATAGGGTTGTTATCCTACCTTTTCCTTCAGAGACCCAAAAAAGTGAGATAGAGTCCTGAATTCAGTATTCAGGACTCCATTAATTTTTTTTTTTCCCCTGGGTTTTAAAGGGTAGCTAGGACTCTCCATTAGAACAGATTTGAAAGCACAGTCATAGAGAAATGCAGATGGTAGTTGGCAGCTACTAGCCTAAAGATAGAGTGCATTTGTTACAATAGTAGCTCATTAGCCATGTAAATATAGCTTAGCAAATTTTAAGTAAACAGAAAGAAATCTGAAAAGAGAAGACGAATGTAATACATTCTGTAAGAAGAAAGGACTAGACAGTAACTTTCTTCTTTCTTATCTTTGGCTAGAAGCTGCAGACTGTTACTGTGCTCCAGCACATCTGTACATATTTAGACACTTCGGTATAATCCATAAGAAAAATCTTGCAAATATGCTTGTTGTTTGAGGTTCTACCCTACCACTAGGATATGTTAACTAGTTAAAGTAAAGCCACTAATTTAGATTGTTTGTAAAGAAGTTTATTGTTAGTGGCTTTTGTGGAACATATTAAGTATATATAGATTTCAGAGGCATGAGGGTAGTTTTTTTTCCTTTTCTTTAATTGTATTGGACTCTCAGGTAGAAGAGAGCTTCTTAATTAATATGGTCTGATTTATTGCCTTTAAAAAGTTAGTCTGTCTGGTCCAATCAGTCTCTTGTCACTGTAGAAAAAGTGTGATACCTTTCTGTTATGTCAATTACTAGAGCATGAAGAATATAAAAGAAATTAAAATTCAGTAAATCTGCAACACATAGGAATACTTTACTGTCTGTCTGCTGTCACTTTTACAAAATAGGTAAAAACTGGGAAGATTATGGGGTTATAATTTTAGTAAATCCACTAATTTTAAAAGTCTGCAAGTTGGGGCATCCACTTGAGACAGCTAAAACCTCAATGGAGCAAAGAGGCAGCAAAATTATTGAATGCTTTAAGTGGGAATGGGTGGCTCCTTCACCATGACAAGAAACATTTACAGTGCTCCTGTAAATCTTCCCAAGTGCTTCACATTTTGCTAAATATTTATAAGATCTTCATGGGTCTTCATAAAGTTTTTTTTTAGGAACTGCTCCTGACTAAATTCTTATCTTAAGGACCTGCTCTTCATGGCGCTTGTCCTCCTCAAATTCTGCTGAGACCAGGGATTGATAAGCCTTAGGTTCTTGTGGGACTAGGCCCTGTGAGTGAATTTCTTTGATTAGTTAAACTGATGCTCTAGAAGTTGCTGAATTGCCTCCCATTTTGCTTTCTATTGATGGCCAATTACTGCAGAGGACCACTCTTTCCAGATGGGTAAAAGCACATTAACAGTCATGACAGAAATTGTCTGGTTGCCATGAACTGTACATTTAGTTATTGATTATTTGTTTTTTTGGCAAGTGAAAAGGAAGCAGGAGTTAGTGATATTTTGTCATGTTGCTTTGCTCAGATTCTAAGAGAGAGATGGTCGCAGGGGAATTGATGGCAATGGTACTGGTTACACTCATAAACTTGCTGTCTGAGCAGGGTTCTTCACTTAGTAAATACACCAGATAGCTGCTACATGGTAGTTCAGAACAATAGAAGGGCCCAAACTGTATCTATCTCTTCTCCTATGTTAGTTCTTGTTTTTATCTTTAGCTCCTTTCTATTCCAAGTGGACTTTAAGACAGACTTTTCTAATAGGTATGTAAAAATGAGTTTGGTAACTTAATGCAGAGAAAATGAAACAGGAATTAAATCTTTGAGAATTGCTTGGGTTTGTTCTTTTCTGTACTGTTAATACCATCTGTCCAGCTTTTTGGAACTGTATTAAATAGCATTTTAGAGCTGGAATAAAAAAAATTATCCACCTTTGGACAAGCTGTAATTCCCAAATATTTGAAACCTTTATTACTCCATGAAAAAGGAGTGTTCTGTAAAAGAATTTCTGAAGCTATTGGTGGTTTGGAATTATTTTCCATGAGACAGAGATGTATGAAAGGTACAAGACTGACAAATAATCAAAATGTAACTACTGTGTGTATCCTTAGAACATGCATAACATAGGCAGCAGCTGTGGTCATTACTTTCCCACTAAGCTGCCAATATGTTCCCACCTTGCTCTGATCAGTTTCCAGTGGTCTTGCTTACAGGGACACCATTGATGAACTAAGAAAGCTTCTCCATCAGAAGGAGATGGAAAATTAGCCATTCATCTAAAGCTTTTAATCAACATATCTAAAAACAAGAATTAAAACCATCTCTTTTCAATATATAAGTAAGTAGAAGAGAACATTCAATGTCATTAAAATATTTAAATATTTGAATTATCTTGTACTTCAGTACCTCAAATAAGCCAAACAAAAAGTGCCTGCACCCACAAATAAAGCTTTTTAATGTCTTCCAACAAATGCTGCCAAAACTAAGACAAAATACAATTTCTGCTTTAAAAAAAAATTCCCATGAATCACACTTATTCTAATGGCATGGTTGCTATAAAAATACACAGATACATCACAGGAACAGCCATTCCAGCTCAGACCAAAGATCTCTCTGGCTTGGTGTCCTGCCCCAACCAGCAGATAAAGCAGATGAAGAGGGAAGGATATAAGGGGGAAGAAATCTCTCCTGGCCTCCAGTAACTTGCAGTTCATGTATTTCCTGTATCAAGGGTTGTGTCTTTGTTTTTAAAATTCCTCACTGGATTCCTTTACCTTTTAATTTGTCTAATAAACTTTTACCATCCAAAGTATCCTAGGGCAGGTAATTCCACAGTGTGACTACAGCATGTGGAGAACCACCTCTCTTTGTTTTCAATCTGTAGACAAACAGGCTGTTCTTATTTTCCCTCCCTTTCCTCCTTTTTACTTCTCCTGTTGCCATTTCTTGCACTGTACTGTACATAAGGCAGAAGTCAATCGTACCAACACTCTTCTGGGCCATGTTTTTTTTTTAAACTGTCGTTGCCTTGCAAAGGTCCTCCTCAGTTTGTCACTCATGTTCTGAAAGTTCCTCTGGGTTAATGTCTCTTTCTCTTGAGGCAGGTTCTCCAACACATGGTTTGTTTAGGGAAGCTTTTATCTTGCCCCCATTTTAAGAGTGCTGGAAAATTATCCCTGCTGATAGAAAGTTGTGCTCACTCCAAGACCTCAACACTGTTTGTTCTTTCTGTTCTGTTCACCGTGTAGCAGGCCCTGAAAACTGTTGAACTTTCCTGAGACAGACTTGTTCTTCCAAGTCTGTCATCTGCACAGAAGTATACTTAGTACCTGCCAGCAAAGGTTTGAAGTGCCTTCTATATATTTCCACATCAGAGTGAAAAACACCACTAGCATTACTCAATTTTAGTAAATGTATAAAAAATACAAACTTAAATGGGTGCTATTGAGACAGGAAAACTCATCAGCAGTATTTAGAGCCTTCCCTGTTGCTCTCTGTTCATTGTGTCACCACTTGGCACTTACAATCAACAGAGGTTTGGGCTTCATCTCACTTATTTTGGTGTGCCTCTAGTGGAGCCATCTACGACTGAGAAAGTCACCCCAGGCTCCTTTTTAGGAGAAAAAGAAACACTTTTAGAGCACGCTTTGTCAACATTAGTTGTGCTGTTTACTTTAGAACCAGGTTATTTATACTTTCATTCTTTTTCATTCTTTCCATTGACTAATGAAGCAGTCTCGACAATTATATCAGTTAGGTGTCCACATTGTAGATATCTACAGTTGGTTATGTGAATTCTGATGTTAGGGAAGAATTATTTCATATTCATTGTTGTGGTTGATGCAGAAACCAACAGCATCAGGAGGAAAATGTTGATTCCCATATTCCACACTCCCCTGTCTTCAGAAAAACATATGCTGAGAATCCTGAGAGGTCCAACTCATGGAGGAATGGGCTGTCACTAGGAACAAATAGCAAATGTATAAGCTGAAGATCTATAGAAATCAAACCTTAATCAAATCAAGCCCTTCTTCACTGGACACCATGGATTTCATGTATACTTGTAGAATTTCTCCTCCAATTCAGATGCAATAAGGATGTAGAAATAATACTTCCCTCCTTGGCATCCCCAGGGGAGTCCATGGACCACATGGGCTTTTTCCTTCAAAGCCATTGGAATTCTGAACCCATAGTTAGTTTATGGAGTCTTCACAGAGGATGCCTGTCAATTACCACACTTGATTTCCTTCTGTCTTAGAGAACTTATGGTCTCTACTTAAAAAGGTTCTAGGAGTTTGCATCCATGGAATTCCAACCTCATTTGCAAAAGAGGTGCCAAAGAATTGGGGCTTCATATTTCTCATTTCTTGTCCCTGTTTTTCTCTTTTGTTTACCATTGGTATTTTGAGCAAAAATGTTTGTATGTGCCACACATTTAGTAGTGACTGCCTGAGTCAGCAAGATGTCCTCAATAATTGCTCTCAGAGAATCAAACTGCTATGTTCTTCTTCTCCATGGAGTTCTGCAGATGGTCTTGCAGCTGAAGAACATGTCATTTGCTCAGAACTCCAGGGAATTCAATCTTTGGCTGCATCCAGACAACTACTATTGAGTTTTCAGTCTTACTATACTGGAATTGCTTGCCAGCCTTTTACTTACTCACAACAATAACTGATTTTATTGTGTCCTTCAGGTATTGTCCTGTGGAACAAGGGATTTGGGAGTCATGGAGCCATCTTGCAGGAGTCAGAAGGTCAGGCTGGAGACCTAGACAGTGTGGAGAGCAAAGTGAGATGGAGGTCTGAGGAATAAAGCCATAATGAACATGAAAAAAAAGCCTACATTGGTGGTAGCAATTGTTAAGTTAGTTTTCATACAGGTACAGCTATCAAGACTCACTAGTACAAAATTTTGTTCTATTGCACTAGAAGGTATGCAAAGCTGTGTCTGAATTTGCTTTGCCCTCCTCTGCGCCTCTTAGAGGTAGAGGACAGCATCTGGATTAGTGTTTTTAAAGGGAAGTCACTCTTTCATGTTTCTGTATCTGTTAGCACACTTCTCGGGCATTTAACTCATTCAAGCCTTCTAATCATGTAGTAAAACATTTTAAAAGAATAAATCTAGCCAAATAGGTGACTGACCCTCAAAAACAATTGTTCTTTCCCAGCAATGGCTTCTAGTTCAAAAATCTCAGCCATCTGCTTTCCATCTTATATATATTGATGTTATTTTTTATTTAGTCAGCATTTTATGGGGCCGTTATAATAAGGGGAAGTCTGGGTAATTAAGACGGTATCATGGCTTCATGATCATTAGTGGTAAAACACATCTGTTGACACAAATTTATCTCCTTCTCCCTTCCCTTCCCCTTCCCCTTCCCCTTCCCCTTCCCCTTCCCCTTCCCCTTCCCCTTCCCCTTCTCCCTTCCCCTTTCCCTTTCCCTTTCCCTTTCCCTTTCCCTTTCCCTTTCCCTTCCCTCCCCTCCCCTTCCCTCCCCTCCCCTTCCCCTTCCCCTTCCCTTTCCCTTTCCCTTCCCTCCCCTCCCCGTGTGTCAAGTGCTAACAAGAACAATGTAGAGGACCACTTGAAATCACAGACTGCTGCCTTCCCTGTTTCTGCTGCTTGGCCCTTTCTCTGGAATGTAGAAATTTTCAACTACTCCATCTTCCAAAATATTATAGATAGAGCACAGGAGCAACTGTAATATGCTGTGCTATAATTAGAAGTTATTATTCAATATTAATATAGAGTAATACAGCATGCAGGTTTAAAAAGGGATCTTTTTCATATTAAGCTGGTTAGAAATAGCCCCCTTGGACCACTAAGTTTAGAAAGAGTACTTTCTTTCACCTCCACTGGTAACCTGTAATCTCTACCTTTTTTTCTGTAGTGGCTGCTATGTGAAAAGAGTGTTTCCAACCATTCAAAAATGGGAATGCCTGATTATACGGGGATGTCTACTACACTGCCTTCTGACCAAGTATTCTGGATAATTTATATTGGGGAAACATTTCTGGACTAACTCTTTTCTTTAAAGCTCTGTGAACTAAACTGGTACAGTTTTACAAAGCTCATATTGCTCAAATGATGGGCTTGTTGACATTTCTGCTGTTTTGCTTGGAGTGCTATTCCTTAAAAGTGGTTCAAAACAGACAATAGGTGCAATTGCACGTACTACAGGCTTTGGAGATCTGATTTTTATGTTTTATATTCTTTAACGGACATTATAGTCCTGGCAGGGAATTAGCCTGATTAGATTCTTGGGACACACCTGTGGTGCTGTCCAAGGAACAAGGTGAGCTGGCTGTCAAACTCAGACTCATCAGCCACACTCATTGTGTCCCCTCATGTCTGCCAGAAAAGGTCACTTCAGCAGAAGTACCCATGCCTTCAGGAGTCTGCAAGCACTGTTACTGTCTCGTTTCTGTTCATATAGTCCAGGTTCAGTGCATGGGCCTGTGCATGCTATAGCCCAGACAGGCAGTAGATACCTACTCAGTGGATGCTTTCAGCTGCAGGATAATATCTGAGAGGATAATATCTGGCAATGTGGGCTGATGGTGTGTGGATAACAGAACTTGCAATACTTAGTCTTGGTTTGAGCCCCCTTTTTACCCTACGTCACAAGCATAAGGTGGTTATTTTCACCTTACTCAGCAGCTAACAGAGCTACCTGTTTGTACCCTACATCCAGACAGGAGGGGGAACAATTTGGTGGTGCTGTGGAGAGAAAGGGCAGAAGGAAGGAATTTTTGCTATGATCATCCCTTTCACACAGAGCTGGTAAATGTTAAAAAATTTTCCAGAGTTGGGGGAAGAAGCCCAAAGCAGAGATATGCTATAGCACAGGTCTTCTGACAACTCACCGGATGCCTCAACCACTGATTTCAGGTGACATACAGAAAACAAACAAATATGAATAGATCTGCTTTTAGGAATTATTTGGGGTTGAATTAGAATTGATTACTGGATTTTATGCTGCACAAACAGAATGCTTGAGCTGGTCACCCATTGACTTCAGAGGAAGGACAATGGAAAAAATTATTCAGCAGGATGAAAACCCATCAGTTTGTCCTGGTTTGAGCCAGGATGAAGCCAATTTTCTTTTTACTACTTTTTTTTTTTATTCAATGAGCTCTCTTTTAACTAACAACAAGTTTTCCAGCTAGTGGACTGATAACACTGGAATGTTTATGTTACTGCCAAGAGACCAAGGACACTTTGCTCTGCTTCTGTTTCAGATGCTAAAGGAGCAGAAGAGTTGTATTTGCAACCCTCCCTTAGGGAGGAGAAGACTAGATGGACAGCAAAATTGGGTAGAGATATTACATACATATATATATACACACATAAGACTCAGTATAAAGTCAGGGATCACAGAAGTCAAGCCCCTTCCTTCCTGCTTTTTCTTCCCTCTTCTTCCCTTTTTCTTTCGTTCATGGCCGGCATCCGGGGAGGACTCCATCTCCTTTGATCCCTAGTCTTGTGCATTCCTGATCCTCACAACTCTACCCTCAGTTCCTGTCTACTCTGCCGCTACCCCTGGCAGTGATCTGGGACATTTTGGAGCTGCTCACATCTCAGGAGGTGCCATGGGAGTTGCTGGGGGTAGAGGGAGGCAATAGTGTTTTGCATATTCCTGCACATACTCATATAAATTTGTACATATTTTCTTTTATCATTAGTATTTAATTAAAGCTGTCTAGTTTAGTTTTCAATCCAGAAAGTCTCTCTCCTATTATCTCTCTCCTTTCCCCACCTGGGTGGGAGGGGGAGGGGATTGAGAGCATTATTGTAATAGAATCATAGAATCATAGGATGGTTAAAGTTAGAAAGCACCTTACAGATCATCAAGTTCCAACCTCCCTGCTATGAGCAGGAACACCTCACACTAGACCAGACTGCACAAAGCCTCATCCAACCTGGCCTTAAACATCCTGAGTCAAACCCTGACACAGTTACTGAGGGTTTTAAAACCTAGTGACAGTGGTTTGCCAAGTATCTTTCTCTAAGCTCTTGGAAGTGCACACATTGTCTCTCCTTTTGTCCCTCAATAGAGGGTGCTTTCTGTGGATGTAGTGGATTGAATTATTTAAGCCTTGTTCATGTTCTCGTACTTTATAGATAGCTGTACCTTAAATCTCTGAGAATAACATAATGTGTATTGGGATTCTCAACGGAAGAAATGTGCAGACAATATGGTCACTACTGTAACACCCCTTTATTAAGCTGTAATTGCAATTCATGAAATCATTGAAAAATAAGAATAAAAAATGGTTGGAAGATAAATACCGTAGATACAGTCCCTAGAAACCACCACTCACGTTAATTGAGAGCAGCTGCAATATTGCAGAAGCTCAGGGAATGTTGCAGTTCATATTCTCCCTCCCTGGCTTTTTCTAGGGAAGCATAATACATTTTGACTAACATACATCCTGGAAAGTTTGTATACAAATGTTTTTCTTAAATATATAAAAAAATGAATTTAAAAGTTGCTTGCACCCAGGAATCCATAGATAATCCATAGATGCTCCATAGCTTCAGAGCCAAACAGCCTGCTCTTTTCCCATTTCCTTTGTTCTTGAAACCGCCCATACATTGGGTTGTACCTTTCAGATTTCCATTGAATAGGGCATCTGGGAACTCAAGGAAACACTTGCTCTGCCAAAAATTTGCAAGCACAAATAGAAATGAATTGGAAAATACATATCTCTTATCTGGTTCATCTTCCAGTTCAAAGATATTCTTTAGGCTGGTCTTTCATGTTACTTCTTTATCATTACTTCTGGAAAAAAATGCATGAAGTCATACAGTGCTCCCACAACTCCTATCTCTATTGAAACAGGCATTAGAGCAAAGAAATAGTGAGAACCTGGTATTTTTCAGTCCCACTTGTATAACTGATGAGAGACTATAACATCTCTTTAGTCTGAAAACATTCCTGTGTGCATTTTTGGAGACAGAAAACAGGTATTAAAGAACACAGAGACAAACACAGCTTAATAGTTCAGGTGCATAACTTGCACTTTTAAGTCATTCTCCCCCCCGGCCCCGATATATGCAATTTTACTTTCCTGAAAGCTGTTGGATGCACAAGCCAATAGAACCATTTTAACAGCATCAGATCTGCCTTTGTGTACCTCTCCTCTTGCTAGCTTTACAGACTGACTAAAGTGAGTGCACTTCTCTGGGGGAACTACCACGGTTTAGAAACCTTCAAAACAATTGCCAACCAAACACATTCAGTTCCTGCCAATAAATAGCTCAGTCATCTGATCTAAGATAGATTTTATCATGTATATATATTGAGGAAAACATGCAGAAAGCAAGACAGCATCTCAGAGTGGAACACTACTTGTCATGCAGGATAAATCTGTTAGAGTTAAGCTTGCAGGTTAATCCTTGTCCTGTGCATTGCACTAGCCATTTGAAGTGTGTGACACACTTACTTTATTTGTTTAAAAAATATGTTGTTCCTCCTTATGAGATTTTTATAAACCCTAATAAATAATCTCTCCAGATGGTTCTGGGAGGGACATCGGTAGCATTAATCAATTTTTATTTTCCAAAGAGAAAGTGAAGCATAGCAGCTGTGTCTCACCCAAGTTCTCCTAGAAAGCCTGAGCAAGAGAAAGCAAAAGGATCCAGATCCCCCTTACTCCCAGCTTCTCTTCTTTCCCTGCAAGTATTCTGTCCTCCGCTTTAATATTTCAGATTAGCCATACAGTGTGTAGGGAAAGGGTTCATAATGAGATTTTCTTCTGTGGAATTTTTCCAGGGTTCCACCTAGACATGGCATTTTTATTTTCACAGAAGGACTCTCCCTTCCCCAGGCCCCACAAAAGTTTCTCTGATGGAGAGATGGGACAACTTGGGAGGTCTGTGTGAAGAACTAAATTTTGCTGGATACACTCCTGCTGTTCGCAAAATTGCTCCAATGGGAGGACCAGCCAACTAACTCGGTCAACCTACTAAAATGGATTCCCTATTTTGTAGAGATAGATCCTCTCAGTTAACTCATCTGTTAGGTTGTAAAAAAATGAGAGAAGACAGAGCACACACTATGTGGGAAGAGTAAACAAAGGCTAATGGGTAAGGTTTTGTGGGTATCAACAAAGGTTGGTACTTTCCTGTTTGCTCTTTGCTATACATCAGTTTTCATGCTTTCCCTGTCTCCCTTCACTGATTCTGATTTTAGTTCTATAAACACAAACCAGTCAAAAATTTCCACAGGGAGCAAACAAAGAACTCCTTGCAGATTATTGCCAGGATTGTCAATGGAAAAAAAAAAAAAAGTATATGCAAACCCCACAAAGAATTCTCAGGAGACCCTCATCAATGTTTGCATTTAATCTGAGCTCTGTGAAATATGAATCCACTGCTCTTTACTGCTACCTGTACAAGTCGGAAACTGCCCAAGCAGTTGGAAACTGGTCCTAAGTTACAGGCTTTGACTGGATGTTTCCTTCAGTCAGCCTTGGCAGCCTATGAAAGAATACTGGCTTTTGGAACAGCTAGTTCATCACATGAAAACCATACTACAGAATTGTATTAATTCTGCTGCTGTCTTCGAAGACAGGTCTCTGGTTCTCTCTCTTGTCGTTCATGAATACTCTCAGTTGGCTAATTTTGCTCTTGTTAGTTTTCTGGCAGCAGCGCTGTTAAGTCTGTAAGTTTCTCACAGTGTTGGATAGCTTTTGAAAGCTGGTCACATTTTTTAAAAGAGCAATGGGTAGTTATAGATGTATGCTTTTTATTTTCTTTATTGTAGCTAGTCAAAGCAACTGATATGTTGATCAAAGCTGAACTCTGGGCTGTAAAGGCAAGAGAACAGGGCATAGATGGGTAATATGTTAGAATGTCTGTCAGATGGAAGATCCAGCCAAGGCAAATGTCAAGATAGGAACTGTTTATTGTGTGTCTTTTTACAGGCTGTATGCAATAGTGAACAATGCAGAGCAGATAAATACGATGCTTCTGCTTACTCTCTCCCTGTAATTGAAGGTCACTCAGCTGCAAAGGGACCAAAATTTGACTTAACACCATAAACAGCTAGCTAAAGGAACCAATTGCTGCAAGTTTCAGACCATGAACTTAGCAAGCATAAAGAAAGCAACTGGATTGTTACAACCATGTATGTTCAGTTTAAAGCAGTAAAAAGAGAATGAGAGCTGTAGGATGACATCCTTCAGCTCATGAAGCTGAATTTATTTCACTGGAAGTTGTTAGTGGCTGGTCTAAACAGTTAATTGAGCACAGGCAGCATTATATGCCAGTAAAATGACCTATAGCTTCCTTCCGTTTGGCTTCATGATCCTTCATTAATTGCTGACATTCTTGGGATATCAGATGAAACACAACATTCATCTGATCATTGTACTCCACATCAATATGCATCAAAGCACAGGAGTGTGGCCCTTAACCAGTGTTCCCAGGCTTAAATAATGGTGTTTTAGTTTTTTGCTTAAAGATTCATGATGATCTCTCCTGTAGACCCTGGAATGGTTAATTTGGGAATTTGGGCATGAAGGATCTTGGTTGTGCTTAAGATAATCTTTAAGATACTTGGTATCCTTTAAGAGCTGAATCCTAAGGTTGTTCCTCAGGCAAAGCTGTTGAAGCAAATGGACTCCTGCCCAAGTAATGAATGCATAAGAACCAAGTAAGAATTTAAATTTTGGCCTCAAGATATTAACCTCTTCTACACCGTCAGGAGAGACACAGTATTTTTTTATCTAAGGGATTTGTTTCACTGTTTTACGGAAACACTTGGCATTACAAGTGAAGAAGGAGACTCAGTTCTTTTTCCAGACGTCTCTCATGCAAAGCACGACTCCAGAGAAGATGAACATCCAAAAAAATATGTCTTTGGGCTACCATTCTTCTTCTTGTATTTGAGGCATCTCCTTTCAAAAGAGCATCTCACGAAAACTAGCAGCATTCCAGAAAACAAATTTGGAAAACTGATTGGAAAGGGAGGAAATACACACTAGGAATAATCCCACAATGAGAACTGTAATGAAGAACCTACTGGACTTTCAGAGCAGAGCTGCCAGGAACTCTGCACCTGTGTCTGTCTACCCATTTACTATGTTCTACTTGTCCGTCACCTCCCCGAGTGTTGTTCTGTGGAAATCCATGAGAAATTTTGATTACTTTTTGCAAGAGACAAATCTTAGATCTCAAACACTGTAAAATGTCTTAGAGGAAATGAATACATAAATGTGGTTTGGCTTCTCTAATATTCCATTTTAATAACTCTCTGTATCTCCTTTTTTATTACATTTTGCACCATCATATTTCTTGTGTCCAAGAAATGTCTCTTCAGTGTATATTGCTTTACTGTGTCCGCTGTGAATAAAAAATGTACTTTCTATAACTAGAATTCCTACCCATAAACACTAATCACTTGAATCCCTTTTTGCTTCATTCATATTGTTTCCCACACTCTCCCGCTCTAGCTACTGCTGAATTCTACATCCATCCACTTACAATCTAAAGTCTTAAATGACAGCTAAATCTGGAGCAACCAGATGCATTGCTCTATGAGCAGCTAATGAAGCCTGGACACACTCTCTGTGGGTGTTGGTGATCTTCTGGTTCCCCTCCTCCTTTTTGCTGCAAACAATTCCACATTTGACTTTCCCTAGCAGGCAAAAATAGGAGTTTTGCAGCAAGCCTGGAACAGTGCATGTTCTGAATGGTCAGCCAGTCATTTGTACTGATTGGATAAAGGAGTACTGTCAAATTTAACATATTATACCTGAATTCTGCCCAACTTTCCCTCTGTTGGAGCAGTCATTTAGATCCCTCTCGTTTACTTGTAGGAGCCTAATTATTGTTGAGACTGACTGCTCTTTCAAGTATGGTTGAAATTAATGGATTGTTTCTTTAAAAGAACAGGCTTAACATGATTGCTGGTGGTGTGCCATCCATTTTGCAGAATGAACTAGGGGTTTCTTTTAAAAGTATACAATTCTGAGAAGCTTGTCCTCCCCACAGAACAAAAATAAATGATCAAATCATAACATCAAAAGCAATTTGCCTTTCCCAAAATATTCCAGTGCTTTGCAGTCTTCCCCACACTGTCTCTGTGTTGAGACTCCCAAGTCACTGCAGAATTAGTAGAGCCTTGCAGCTTGCTGTAAATGTTAATGTAGTAGGGGTACTGATGCAATACAAATATCTTTCCAACAGCATCTATCTTCAAAACTATGATGTCTTCAGCTGATCTTCTTTGCTGACTGCAGGAGCAGCAGAATCCTGCAAAAACAGATTGGTCACTTTTGGATCAAAATTGTGGCTGGTTTCAAGTCTTTGTTCCTAGTTTCATCAGTTTCCCTCTTGATTGTACTTTTTCAAATCTATGCAGCCCTATATAACAAAACAAAATACAAAGTGTTAATATATTCAGCCTGCAGATGAGAATCTGAAAAGATCTGGAGTACTCTGCCTTCTGTCCAGCAAAGCACATACTTTCCTGCTTAATTTTAGGCATGTGAATAACCCCACCAAAGTGAACGGAATTACCTACTCAACTGAGTCCTGGCCAAAGCACTGAGCCTATGAAGTATTGCATTCTCAGTGAAGATAAGCTGGCTTGGTTTGAGTGAAATAGGCTTTCGGAAATGGGAGAGTATTATATTCCATGCAGCTCTGTTATTCCATTATTTAGTTATGCCAATTAATGTGTGAATGTTCCATCAAAACGTTTTTACTTCACAGGAAGTTCATGCATTTAGAGGAGTGTTCAGTCTGTCAAACAGTAAGAATTCCAGATAAATATATTCTGTTTTAAAGAACCTACACATTTGCAATAAACCAACTTTCAAACATCTGCCATCTAGATTTTGGGGATTCCTTTACAAGTTACTCTCCATGAATCTTACTAACTCAACGGAGGCATCTGTACTGATGTTACTGGGCAACTATTCCTGTATACATTGTCAGAAATAAAAATAAAGTTGCTACTTGTTCAGTTCTAATTGGATGTAACCCCTCTTCTAACCTTTAGTAAATAGAAGATACTCTGTTATAAAACAATAATTCTATGTGATACTGACTTTTGTGCTTGTATTTAAAACATTTGCTACTAGACTGATGGAAGTCTAAACATTTGGCTTTAAGGACAAGGAAGAAAAACACTGACCTTATATTTCTTCAATTCAGAGTTCACATTTTCATTGAGATACGTGTTTTTATAGACTGTACATTTAGACACTAGAGACACATGGTGTAAGTTGCATATATTATACTGGTTCTTGTTTGGAGTGGCTTGCTTTTGGCTATTCTGTGCTGAAAGCTGACCAAACTCAAGTAGTCAAGCACCCGCTTCCCACAATAAAACATTTATCTTTTTCCATAAATATGGGATATCATCCTTTAATAGGTGGGATAAACAATACTCTGCCTGGATCTATGTTAAATTTCTGGTGTCCATTTTAACCTATCAGGTAATGCAGAATTTTATTCTACAAGTGAACTGAGAATCTCTAAGGCATTAGTTGTTATACATGCTCAATCACATGGAAATATAGCCTAGATTGGACTGTGATTGGACTGCTGCACATTAAACTGCGATATGGAAAAGCTATTTTGGATAATATTAAGAGGGTTCTAATGTGTTCACATGTGGGTTTTTTCCTTCCATCAAGCCTGGTAGTTAAACCTACAGTACTAAGGTAGCCAGACCTTAAAAGTGCAAGAAAAAAGTGTGTGAAAAATACTGTGAATAAATCCTGAGTATTCTTGTAAGTGAATGAAGCAATTTTCTGTGTTATGCTTGATATGCTTTTCTGAGCACCCCTGACCACGGATGTAGTTCCTTCCCTCTTCTGTCCCCTAATCTGTTTTCCTCAGTATCCTCTGTCAGTCAGATGTGCATGTGGTTAACCCAGCTCCCTCCATAACCCTGACAATCAAATGGACAAGAGACTATATGTGCTGTGATTCCCCACTACATCTATGTAGTCTGTACTGTCTGACTAGCCTGAGCATACTCAAATAGATGGTGACAGACAAAATAGGAAGAGAATTACTGAGCTCCCACTGCAGCTTTTCTGCCAGTGGAGGCATCTTTATCTTTTTCTCTTAAACTCAGAACTTTAATTTTTTTTTCTTCTGTTGGAGTGATTTTACTGTCTGAAGTGACTCTAAGATTATGAACCAAGTTAAAAACCAGAGGGCAGAGGTCTCCTTGATGAAGAATGTTGCTGTTATGGAAATGGTTTTAAGTGCATCCCTGCTTCTAACACTTGATGGTTTGGGTTCAGTTTTTGCCAGTTATTTTATGTATACGTCTGGATTACAGTGTGGTGTTGAGGAATTTGGGAGATTCTGCTGTTTATATTTGATGAGATGTACAGAGCCAGACAAGAGCCAGACAAGCTTTTTGAACTGCTATCATTTCAGCTCCTTCTCTCTTGCTAGGTCTTGCAGATTGATTGATCAGGCAAAGACTAAACTTTGAAAGACTCCTCAGGTAAGTACTGGGTACTGAACGTTCCACTGGACTTTATAGTTCCCTGGATTTGGTCTGAAGGGATAGGCCTGACTCATTTTGTAGCATTCATACTTGCTAGTTCAGCTTTTTAGAAACCAGACAGAACTTCCAGGTGATCCATACAATTAAATGCTACAGAAAAGTCCGATAGGGCTGATATTAAAGGTTAACTTGCTTTGCCAGTGATCTGAGTAACACTATCCATAACATCATAGCATCAAGTGTTCATTATGGATATATGTATCTCAGATATGCAAGATACACTAAATTTGTCCCACCTTAACCAGCAAGGATGTGATAACTAGGAAATGGTGATAGAGATTGACTTCGAATAATCAGCTTACAAAGAAAAGCCGACTGGTAGGTGGCATTTTTCTTCATCTAAGTTCTTTCATCAGAGAAACTATATTTGCTTTTTCTCACTGGCCAAGTGAATTGCTTCAGATGTGCTGCAAATAACACATATGAATGTAGAGGGACTTACTTCCATGAAGATCCTGGACAAGATGATTTTCTGCCAAAGCTTTTCTGCGAAAGATTTCTTCAAAGCCAGCCCTTGAGCTAGTCCAGAAGGGCAGTCTGTTCGGGAAAGCAAAAGCAAAGAAGAAAGAATTAAGAAGCATGTAACTGGTGCACCATCTCTTGTCCTTTCCACCCATACACTTGAGTCAGTACTCAATCACTCCTGGTGTGAAGAAAATAAATAAATAAGAAAACAATTGTAAGAAAAAAAACGCTTTCGCTTTGGGAAGCTCTGGAGATTTTAGTACCATTTGCTGTTGAAAGCAGAGGAGGGAGCAGTGCTCTAAGGAGAAGGTACAAAGTTTGGTCTAATAAATGTGAATGGATATACAGGGCTTGATTGTTCTTTCATACTAGTGAAACTCCATGGACTAAAATCAGGCACACTAATTACACAATATACTTCTGTAATGATTTGTAGCTCTGGAGTGGCTGAATAGTAATATAACCTGAGGCACAATGTGAATGTGCACCCCTGGTCACTGAGGTGGGTGTTAATAGTAATACAGCTTGTCATCGTATGTTTTTAAATTTTTAAATCTAAGTAAAATATAACATTGCATGTAATATGTACTTTAAATGGCAGATGTGTAATAAATATCTCTATTTATCACAGACTTAGGCAGCAAAACATAATGAGGTGTGGTTCTGGTACAAATTTTGCTTCAGGTTCACTTTGTACTTTTAACCACCCTAGTTAATTACACAGCTAAGATCATGCCCTGGAGAGTTTTAATTTTCTTGTGATTATATAACGGACTCTTACTAATATAATTATTAAAAAAAATAAATAAAAGGTTAGGAATATTTTCAGACAGAACTTTAAGTACCAGGATTTGTTTAAACCTCTTTTTACTAATTCTGAGTCATGACTAAAAACATGTAAAGATGTTTCTTTGCCTTAGGTAACCATGCAGCTTTTCTTCAGTGTTTGCACTATTCTCTCTCATACATCTGATTTTTGAATGTTTGCCATTACCCTAGTTTCTGTAGGCCAGAAATGTCTTCATCTTCTTAATGGCCCTGGAAGATAGGGAATACTCCCACCTATGTTTTCCTGATAAGGCACAGACTTTTCCTTCTTGTTCAGCTTGGTGGGAGGTAGGCATCCCAACACCTCCGAGGCGCTGGGTGTACATGGTTTGCCCAAGGTCAGACAGGAATGAATGCTTGGCTATGGAAAGGAGGAATCTCATTTCCTGAGCTCCCAACTGGTGCTGTAAGCCCTGGACCCTCCTTTGTACTCCATATATGCCCATAGGGAAAATGGACAAAAAGCAATCTAATAATCAAAGAAATGGAACAGTTTGGAAACGCGATGACTATATGCTGTAGGAAACAGGTGCTCATCCTATGGACTGCAGGCTTTCGTGGCAGACAGCACAATTTATCAGGCCCACAGCCTGTTCCCAGCAGCCTTCCTCCCTGGGCACAGCTCTGGAGCGTGTAAGGAACGGGCTGTGTGTCAGATGGATTGTTCTGGCAGCCACCACAGCTCCCACCCGGCCCCAGCCTTTCTTGATGGCTGCTTGGCTGCTCTCCCATCACACGAGGGTTACATGTCTGGGATGTGACAGGCAAATGACCCTTGGGCAAAATGGCGGCTGGGAGCAGCTGCCATTGCCGGATGAGTTAGTTCAGCTTGCAGCCAACTCTCCTCCCTGTTCCCAGGCCATCCCGGGGAAGGGAGGCCACGAGGCACAGGCTCAGCAGCTTGACTGCTGCTGGAGCCGCTTGCTCCCCCGGCCCTGTTTGCTGGGGCAGCTCCGAAGTGGGGGGAGCCACTTTACCTGTGCAGGGTGAGGCAAAGCCTGGGCAGCCTGGACACCACTCTGGCACCATCCTGCTCACTGCAGCCAGGGGTGCAGCGTGCCCAGCTGGAAACCGTGGGCATCTCTGGAGCTGGGAGAAGTTTTGTTTCAAAAGACTACATTGGTAGTAACTAGCACACACCGTGCCACTAAGGAGGAGATGGCTTTAAGACAGACAGCAGACCCAAATCTTCAGCTGCTGTGAACCGTTGATATTTTACTGGCCAGTTCATATCCTTCTGCTCCATATTAGTTTCTTTTCCTTCCCCCAGGGTTCATTTTGTTGACAAATTTGTTTTGTTCTAGCCATATTACAGTGGTTTTAAAGGCTTCAGCAGGCAACAAAAGATCTTAAGGGTCTTAGTTTTAAGGCACATTCACAAGATATCCATTAATTTGAGTGAGAATGCTGATTTTAACACCTTTTGGAATATGAACTAAGAATGTACTGTAATGTAAATAATTTACTACATACTTTGTGAAAGTAAGTATAGTGGAAAATTATATTTAGCTACTAATTTCTAAACTGAAACAGCAATATACTTCTCTGGTGTAATATATTTTCCAGTCATGTGCTGAAGAGAAGCATTTTTTTCAGCTGAGCTCACTTAAAGTTCAAAAGATAAATATATCACAATGACAAATTGCAAAATGCTATTCATACATTTAGGTAAAAATCGTTCCCTCATTTGTTTGTATTTCACATAAACTGTATTACTGTTATTTCCAAAGAAAATATAGTACAAAATAATTCTGATTAAAAATACAAGTATTGTTAATGGACCAAAGCAGAAATTTATCTTAGCTTGTGGAGAAAAAAGTTATAGAAACTAAGTATACTCTCTTTGGGTGAAATTCATTCCAGGGCTAAACGATATCCACTCAGCCCTCTGAACTGCCTAATCGTCAACTCAGGGCCCTACAGGGTGGGACATGAGAGAAGTAGTTAGTGCAGGGGTTTTTGCATGTGTTCTGTTCCAAGTGGTTGAGAACTTGTCCACGTGGGAAAGTGGTCTGAATTTACATTTCTGGCAGACTGTTTTAGGACTTGTCCACAAGAAGTTAAAAGACATTTGGGAACAAACTTGCCATGCGCTCATTACTCTATACTCGCAAGGGTGAGGACACGCAGCCTGCTGAGAGTGGGAACTAGTTTATGTATATGCTGTGAGCTAAGTCATACATGCTCTGCACAAAACCAGTTTATGCAGGGAATCAATGTGCAGTAGATTGCTCCTGTGTGCTTGCCACTTCCATGTGTCTCCTATGTGAGGAGTAGTAGGCAAGAGCCAAAGGTGTCGACTGGGATGGGGCTACTCATTTAATTTTGTCCTGGGAGTAGAGAGGCACTTCTCAGTCTTCTGGTTTGAGCCAGGACAGAACCAATTTTCTTTCTAGCAATTTTACTTTTCAGTTAAGTCTCTTCTTAGTAGCTGCAGCTACTGAAATTAACAGCATGTTTTTCAGTTTGGTTAAAGCTTGTGATTTGTGAAATGCAGCATCACATCCTGCTTTTCCCCTACATCGCTAATTTACCTTGCTGTGTACATTCTCTGTACAGTGTTTAGCAGGTAATGAGCTTTTTATGTAATGAGTAAGGACTTGCAGCTGCTGCCTTGGTTTCATCTTTGTGTTGCTTACCATCAACTAACATGTTGTATGACTCAGGTCAAGGAATCTACATTTAGAATATAAGTAAAAATAAGGAAATGTGACAACAATAAATCTGATCTTTAAAATTATATAGCAACACAAAGTGAATGAGTAACTTTATTGGTAGAATATATATAAAGTAACATGTTGGTATCAGAAGCATTATTTACCACAAATACAAGGTAATTCACTGGAGGTCTATAATTTCACTGCTCACTATTTTTATCACTTCTATGTTATCAGTTCAGAAATCATTTATGGAATGAATATACCCTGATTTCTCTTTCCAAACAATTATATGCACCCTGCCTTGCTTCCAACACATACGCATGTTCTCTCTTTCTCACACACACACAAAGGATTCTATAACAACAGGACCATTATAGAGAATGATCTAAAACATGTGGACTGCAGCCAATATTTAGATATGGTATAGTAAATTCTGGAAGGTATAAAAAGGAAATAACTGAACTCATTGCAGAGAAAAATGAGCCAGTCTTAAGTACTTTTAATCACAGAGTTTCATATAAAAACATATGCAAGATACTGAGCCTAATATTGAAGTGGAAAGGGGCTAAGGGAGAGGAAAAATCAAGTTCCACTGGCGTTCGGTATGGGCGTTTTCTAGCATTTTTATAAGAACCTTTCAGGAGCTCTACTAAAATCTTTTCAGCAAATATATAAATAAGCTTACTAAGAGCCAGGCTCCTTGTGTGACAACTGAGACCGGAGAACTTTGTCATGCATCCCCACAGCTCAACCTGAGCTAAAGGAGTAGTAAATATGTTGCTCCTCCTTCCTTCCATAGACGGCTGTCCCACCTGCTTTGCAGGCAGCTCAGTTACTCTGCCCACTCCCTCCCTTTGTCCAAAGGGATCCCTGGGAGAAAGGAGAAGAGAGACACCACAGCAGTGCCAGAAATGAAGGCAGAGCGAGCCAGTTCATTTCTCCTTTCTCAAAATACCCAGCTGTATCCAAGTTTCTGCCAAATCAGTTTTTGCTCAACATCCCAGCACCCTGAGCTGAGCTCTCCAGCTCACCTCCACAGCTGGGAGGCTGCAGACACCATTTCCTCTGCGGTTGCCTCATTTCCCTGGGCAGGTTATGTTGAGCCTCTATAGATACTTATAGGCATATGCAGTTGTCCACCATTCTACATATAGCTGTGTTCTGTATTTGCATAAAACGCCATGCATTAATTGAAACCTATTTGTCAATAATCAAGGGTTTTAGTGAGCTAGAGTTTTTCATTGAGGTTTTTGCTGAGCCTGGGCTTCAACATTTTCACACTTGCAAACTGCACTTAAAAAAACCAGACCACTGGCATCTCTCTGATAAACAGCTGTTCAGAACTGTAAAAAATGCAAAACAACTCTTCCTTGTTTTAGCTAGCATTGGACATGGAAGTGGGAGAAGGATAGAGAGAGGCTTCTCAGAAGTATTAGTCTTACTCAGCAGGGGGGTGAAACACCCATTTCACCAGCCTACTGCTTCCTAAAGCACATGGAAACAAGTGGGACTGATTCTGTCAACTCTGCTAATTTGAAATACAACTTTATCAGAAATCAGCCTGAGTCTTGGCAGTGCTGCTCAGCATAAATGTTAGCATTAAAAAAGGCAAAACTGCTAGTGAACAAGTCTCCAGCCATAAACTAAAGAAGCAGATCTGCCTTAAGAAATGAAAACCAAAAAGAAATCACAAACTTTCCATGAATGAAAGGGCAGAATTTGTTTTGAATTAATGAATGTATGAATCAAACAAAAGACGCTACCAGACGACTGGCTCTTCTTCCACATATCTTGAAGTCCAGAGCTAGTGAGAACTAATGAGCAGAGGCAGTCATATGGAGGTGACAGGAACTCCAGTTTGCTGAGCCTAGTGAGTATTTAATACAGAAATACAAAAAGTACCTTCTGGACTGAAAGGACTGTAAGAAAACCCTCACTCTCAAGGGTAACAGCCTAGATGCATAGCTGTTGAGGTGCAGCAGAAGCGTGTTTTGGCCCATAAGGTGGCTATGTTGCATTTTTAGGCTGTTTTTAGGTTGGAGAACTGTTACCAAAAGAATCCCACATGGGCTGATTCCAATGCAGCTGCACCAGGGTTAGCAACAATGGGAGCCTTAGTATAGACAGCTTTCAGCTCCAGCAGCCGTTTTCAGCACTCTATCAGTTAACCCTGCTCTGAGGAGGGTTAATTGACACAGTGCTGCAAATGGCTGATGAGATCAAAACTCATATATTATGACTCCCAACGTCCCTAACAATTGTGCAGCTGCATTCATATTAGCAATGGTGGGAATTTAGAGGAGGGCAGAAAATTCCCCAGTGCAGACAAGGCCTGAAAGTGAGCCTTAATGTTCCTTTCTGGGTCTTGTTTGTCAGCCACAGTTGCATCCTCCCAGCCATCTGCAGATCGCTGATTACGAAGCAGCAGCCGCTGTCAGTTCCACCAGTTGGATGAAAAGAAATGAGCGGCAGAGTGGCAATTCACCCTGGCTCATCTGAAAGGTGCACTCAAGGTTCCCATGCTTGTTCTTCTCCTTTTCTCTCATGTACCCCCAGAGATCAGAGGGAATCCATTCAAAAAGAGCCAGGGAAAACAGAAGTTACCTTTTCCCACAAATATAGACAATATTTGCAAAATCTGCTTCTCCTGGAGGATTTGTTTTCTAGAAACAGAGTATTAGGATTCCCAGCTCCTTGAGTACCCATCATAGCCTTTGACTACGTAAATACATTTGGCTGCTGTGTTGGCCACAAAAGTGTAATACCCAAGCAATATATGACCCTTATAGACAGGGTAGCCTGTCTATAGCCCTGGTAGGCCAAGACTGTTCTAAGAAGCTCTCTGAGGCAGTGCAGAGCTGTGAGCTACTTGAAGAACTGAGGAAACAGGCAGAAAAATTCATCTGAATTTTACCATCTGTTCTCCCGTCCCTGGCCAGAGACCTCTTTCAAAGTCAAACTGCTGCTGCTCCCCCTGAGCTGGGGCCTTAAACTTTCTTTATCACTACCCCCTCTGAGTAGCTTGCACTCCATGAGAACTAGGGTGGAGAAAACAGGACCCCCCCCGGTGCAGAATGGAGGGGCGGTCTCACTTCTTGCACTTACATACGTGGTGAGCCGGCACTGTAAAGTCGGTGACACACTTCCCATCACACAGACTGCATTGCTGACCTTCAGGGAAAGGTAACAGCTTGGAAAGAAATAATGTTCTGTCCTTGTGTAATGTACTACCAGTTGAGACCGTCTGAGCTCCTAGGCTTCCACAGGTGGGACTTAGTTATAGTTATGTATGGGTTATGTTACGTTTCTATCTATAAGTGACATCTCCCGGTGACAGTGAACAGCATGAGCCTATTGATGAAGAACCTTCGTGGTTCTTCTGCATCTACAGGCTTTTGAGAAAGGGGGTAGATGAAGAAGTGAGCAAGGGAAGGGGGTTCCTTGTTCCTTCCTCTAGAAGCTCTTACACTGACTATAGCATAGTAAACAGCCTCTTTGTAAGTGTTCCAGGTTAGGCAGAAAAATAGCCATCTTACTTTTCATTCTCCTTAATCTTGTAGGAAGTTCCTCTAATTTATTCAGAAATTTCTTGAGTTTATAGGCTCATGGAGAGTGGAAACCAGGCCTTATTTTATGTTTATAAATTTCCTACCCTATTACAAATGCTTCCAGAAAAAAAATAAAAGCACTGACAATTAATACTTCTGTTGATAGGCAAATCTGGTGGAAAGTAGAACATCTCTACTCCAGAAATTTTGCAGTATTCTCTTCAATTAATTACATAGTTTGGTGTATGCACTGGATAAAGCAATAATCCACAGTCAGAAGATGGATTGGAACAGTGGAAGGAACAGTTACCACATCTCTTTTGGGAAAGAATCTGAAACAAAACCAAGAGCTGTTTCTGACTTCTCAGCTTCCACCAGCCACTTAAAGAAGTCAGTCTTTCTGGGTGCTGGATGTCATGTTGCTTACCTGTGTTAAGGTACTCCAGATACAGATTATATAAGAACAAGTTTTTGGATTAGTCTAGACAGGTTTGTATCCCCAGAGCTGCCGTCAGGAATATCATACTGGTTTATAATCTAAGAACTTCTGGTTAAGGAGGGAGTCAAGACAGTTTCAAATAAATATAGATCTCTGATGTTAATTCTTGTTATAATAGTGAATCTGTAGGCAGACATTCCTAGAAAGATTCCAACTCTGTTTTGCTGGGCACAGTACAAGTGCCAAGACCTTTCTTCTCTGGAACATCTTTCAAGGGGTGAGTTTAGGAACACTGCTCTCACATGAAGATTATTTGCTTATGGCTGTATGTAAAAAATCTTTGGACTATAGACTGGAACTACTCAAGGGAAGACTAATGGAACTAGTAATAGCCCATATAGGACAAATCTATGGAGACAGCAGTTTTGGAGCTACTGGCTTTTAGCTATTGCATGTACTGCTTTCTTCCAGAGCAGTGGATACATGAATATGCTTCAAAGAGATAAATGGGTGTTATAAAAGTTATTTGCTGCTACGCTTTAAACTATAGACTTTACAATCTCCACTTGGAATCCTGATGTCACACAGCAGCTTAATCATTTTATGTACAGAATGGAGGCAAGACCCTGCAGATTTCTTCATGGTGTGATGAGAACTGAGTATTTCACAAAGTGTAGTTGGGGCTACAAGACTTTTCTAATATATGCGCAATGTTAACAGGTGGACTGTGTCCATCTTCCATAGCTGGTTGCTTTTTGGGATGGGAGGGAAGCAGGCTTCAGGAGGCTTGTGATTGGATTAAGAATACTTTGGGAGTATTTTCAGCCTTAATAAGTGTTCTAGGATTACTCTTTCTTTAGCCCATCTGTCTGCAGTGTACTTTTCCTATTCCACAGAAAATAACTCAGCTGTTTCCTCCACAGTTCTTGCTCGTCACGGCTTTCATATGTTTGATTGGAGTAACTTTTTGTCTGATTACGTTTATTTCTCTATAGGCAGCTAAGAATTTATAAGGTATCGAGACAACTGGATGTATCTAGATAGCCAGTGCAAGAAATGCTGAAGCAGTATCTCTGCCCTCTTCAGATTTTGTATGAAAATATAACTTTTTTTTTTCCTTCTAAGAGCTCTCATGTCCGTCCACCCGAGTAGGGGAAGAAGGATGTGAGGAGCCAGTTGCAGGGGTTGATCTCTCTCAGCCGAAGTCCGAGACTTTGAGGGAAGTGTGGGACTCGAGGAAACGCCGAAGTCGCACATGGAGCCCAGGTGCGGGCGTTTTCCTTCGGAGACGCGCAGACATCAAGGTCCTTTGTGGTGATCTCCTCGTGTCACGGTGAAGGGGCGCCTAACCGTGGTTTGCATGGGAGATGACCGAACACCGACGCTGTGTAGCAGAAGCAGTTTGGGCAGACGTGTAAACGGCAGCAGCCCAGCCGCGCTCACGGGAACAATGCCGGGGCAGGGCTCTTCAGAAGAAGCCATTCCCTATGCCCGTTGTCCTCTCGGCAGGAAAGCTCGGCCCGCTGCTGCCTCACACCACCCACCTCCCCCCGCCCCGGCGGTGGCCGCCCGTGGATCGGCGAGCCCGCCGCAGCCCGTGCCGCCGTCGCCGCCAACCCGCACCGCGGCCGCAATGGCAGCGCCTCCCCAGGGCCGTACGGCCGGCTGCCGCGGCCGGAGCGCGGGTGGCGCCCAGAGGGCCCGTCCCAGGGGCGGCCCCGGCCCCGGCCCCGCCGCCTTTGTTCCGCCGGCCGGCGGGCGCCCACGTGCAGCGGCGGGGGGGCGGCACCGCGCCCGCGCAGCCGTCCGCAGGGTCGGGGGGGGGGGGGGCGGCGAGCGTGTCCCCGCGCTCGGCGCGCCCCCTCACCTCCCCCCCACCCCGCTGGCTGCTGCGCGGCGGTAACCGGGAGGAACGGGTCGGGGTCCGGGACCCTGTCCTGGCCCTTTAAACCTGTAGCGGTGGGGCCGGGCCGGTGCGGGACACGTGAGGCGGCCGCGGCGTGCTCCGCCGCCGCTGCCCCGGCCGCCGGGCTGCTCGTGTTTTATCTGGCCGGCCGCCAGCCCCCGATCGCTGGGGTTTTGGGTTTTTCGCTCTGCCTCCCACTTTTTTTTTTTTTTCTTTCAGAGCCCCCTCCCGGTTTTTCCACCCACGGGTAAAGGTGGTTTTTCTTTTTTTTTTTTTTTTAAACCCTCATCCTAGTTTAGTCCGTGGGCAGGACTCGCGTAGTATTTCCAGTCCCAGCAGCTCGCATCACAGACACGAACCCAGGACCGCCCTCCCCCCCCTTTTTTTTCTTCCCAATCTCCCAAATCGTTTTATTATTATTATTTTTAAATGATCGCTCTTTCTGCCCGCTGCTCCCGCTGCTGCCGAAATCCCCGTCTTCCCAGGGTGCATGCTTCTGGCAAGATTGTGCAGTGTTCTCAGTCCATTTTCAGTGTGTCTTATCTTAATTTGTCCTGATCCGATCTAAGCGCGATAGCCACCACTTGCTTTCAATTTGTAGGATTTTTTTCCCCTTCTTGGTTTTCTCCGACTACCCTCGGAGTATTTCCCTCTCTCCTTGCATTTTCAGGGTTGCAATTTACTCTGCCTCTTCTTCGTGTTTTGTTTTTTTTTTTTTCTTTTTTTTTCCTTTTTTTTTTTTTTTTTAAACCTCCCCTCTTTTGAATTGCTTCATGTTACTAACCATTGCTAAATTGTAAGAGAGATTCATTCCCCCTCCTCTTCCACCACCACCGGCACCACTACCACCATCACCTCCTCCTCCTCCTCCTCCCCTTCTCTTCTCCTTTTTGGCAGCACCAGGACGTCCGGTGTGGTGGTGGCAGCGAGCAGCAAAAGCAGCAAGAGCTCGTTTTGATTCCCCCCCTTCCAAGGTGCTTTGGAGAGACTGGTTTCAGGCTGAGCAGCAGAAGTCACGATGAGTGCACAAGGTGAGGGACCCGGTCAGCCTTCCACTGCTGCCCAGGAGCAACCTGCAACCGCAGAGCCTCAGAAGAGAGGACGAGGCAGACCCAGGAAGCAACCACAAGTCAGTATCGTATAGATACGTAGAGCCGCAGATCTATAGTATTATAGGCATGTACATGTACGTATTATGCTGCAAGTGAAGGAGTCCTGCAGACGGGGCGGGGGGGCTTTGTTGTGTGCTGCTTCCCGGAGAGGTGGTTCAGAGGCGTCGCGGGGGGCTCGGCGAGGCGCCCCGGCGGGGGAACCCTGGGGCCTGGGAGCGGCGGGGTCCTGCCTGCCTGTGGCTGAGCCGCAGAGCCTCCTCGGGACTTTCACTATTGTGCAGGGAGCGAGCTGGGGCTTTTCAATGTAAATGGGGAATATGGAGCAGCGCGGCTCCGACCAACCAGCGCTCGCTGGGTCATTTCGAGCTGATTTTGAAATTGCGAAAGCGAGGAGCAGGGAACGGGGCTCTCCTGTCTCCCTCCTCTCTCAGCCCTTGCAATGTCTCAATCTGTGTGTCTGTCTGTCTGTCTGTGTGTGTGCGCGCGTGTGTCGGGTCCCACCGGGGGCTGCTGCCGCCTCCGATCTTGACCAGCCCAGCCCCTGACTGCCCTGATCTTGGGGTTGGGGGAGAGGAGGGTGTCTAGAAAGTCGCATAGTTGTTTTCGCTTCCCAACCCCCCCTTCCCCCCCCCCCCGGCGTCCCCCCTTCCCCACCTCCTCCCTCACCCCCGTCATCGTATGCAGAGAGGTGCCCCCGTTGCCGATTGAGGTGGGGGGAGGTAGCCGGAGGGGGCTTGCCCTGCATTTGCAACACCTTCTGCCTCTGCTCCGGCGCTTTCCCAGGCAGGTTGAGGCGAGGGGGTCTGTTCCCGGGTCTCGGCTCCCTCCTACCCGCACCCACAGCCTCCTCCCGGGCCCCAAAAGGGACGCGCTGGGCTCTGATTTTTGACTCGCAAGACCTGAATCCGCGCTAAGGTTGCTAGATCCCTGCTTTATTACCGCTCCCCACCCCCTCTTCCCTTTCTTTCTCCCGAAGTGCCATTGTCGCATCGCCTGGAAATGCCGAGCAGCCTCAGACCTCGCTGCCGGGGAGGCGGACCAGGAGCCCCCGGGCCCTGCAGCCCCTCCGCCGGCGCCGCCGACGGGGGTATTTTGCCCGCGGATGCAACCAATTAAGCCCGCAGCTTCGCAGGGGTAGCGCGGCGTTGCTCGCAGCGCTTTCTATGTCTCCCTCTCCCTCGGAAGTCGGGCTGCCTTCGGAGCTCGTTTTTAAAGCCAGCTTCCGCGGACTTTAAAAATGTTTACTCCATTCATTTAGCATCAGCTCACGGCCACAAAAGCCTGCGAGGGGCTCCTAAAACACCGAGGGAGCTGAACAGCAGAGTCCCGAGCCGCAGGAAACCCAGCTGCTTTGCTCCCCCCGCCTCCCACCGATGTGCTCCTTCAAATCGCGCAGAAAGTCCTTTTTGGAAAGCCATAAAAGCGGAGCCCCCGGCTTTCCCGCTCTGCCCTCAGTGACACTGATTTCGCCGCAGCGGCTTCGGGCTCTGCCCTCCCCGTTCCGCTTTGCCCCCCGGGCTCCGCTCGCCCATCCCAAGCAGCCGGCATCAGCCCTTCCAGCTTCAGCCGGGGCTGCCCTTCCCCGCCCCCCCCCCCTTTTTTTTTTCTCCTTCCCCTATAGCGTTTTAATGTATGGAAGAGAAAGAAAAGTGCTTCTCCTTAAACGTGTTCAGCCCAGCTGTGCAGTGCCTGCGAGGCGCGCCACCGAGAACTGGGGCAGCCAGGGAGTCCCCCTCGCCAGCCTCCCCTTAACCTACCCGGGAATTAAAAAACGGAAGGGTTTTAAGCTGGTTTAGGTTAACAAACTGCATTTAATTATTTTTACCACATCCTGTAATCTGAACGAAATGTATAATATTTTAAGACTAGAAGAGTTTTATAGTATTTATGATTCACAGAATAAATATTTGGAATCTGAACTCTTAGTAATTCATACCCATGTTTAAGGACTGGTTATTTACTGTCAGGCAGAGGAGTTAAGAAAATAGCTAAAATAATCAGTGGTCCTGGCGAGTCATTTTAGAGTTGGGTTTTTGTTTCTTTCGTCGAGGTTTTTTGGCATTCTAGTGCTCTAGTTGAAGAAACTTTCACATTTGCTTTGTAATACAAATCAATTACGTTTAGAATAGGTGGAAATGTAATGCCGACTGCAGAACAATAAAAAAAAAAAATCCCCCCAAAATATTTGTGCTCTTTAGAGAGAAAATACTCAAAGGTTACTTTACAGTTTTCCAGTAGTTAACTTTCTTTCCCCAAAAGTTTGTGCTAGAAACTGCATATGATAATTTTGTCTTGCTATACTGAAATGCAATTGAAATTAAATGGGCAACTCTATTATTTTTTTGAATAATCATTCTTTCATGAGGGAAATCATAGCCATCTTCTTTTAAAAATGTGTTTTCTGATGTAACTTATGTCCTGGAATATGCAAACTTTACAAAGTTTTTTATGCAATTACAAGGGAAGTGAAACTTTTATTATGCAAAATGTATTTTTACCTGGAGTAGTTTAATTTTTCATGCTGCATTTTAAATATTGTGTTATTTATTTATACTGTTAATTCATATGCTTTAAGTAATTTCTCAGTTTTAGTTTATCCTTCAGATCTTCTAGGTTACTTGTAGCCTCTTGCCACAATAGCATGTTTTCCTGTATTTAGGAACCAACTGGTGAACCATCTCCTAAAAGACCAAGAGGAAGACCCAAAGGAAGCAAAAACAAGAGTCCCTCTAAAGCAGCTCAGAAGGTGAGATTATTGAAGAGAGAGAGTTCCTAATGCTGTTTTTCATCAACTGGTAGCAAAAAAATCTAGTAATTCAGTCTCTGAACTGTGGGGTTGGAACCCTTTTAATGGAGCTACATAGAGCATGTATTTTGAATTTTTAAAATTAGCATCAACATGCTGCATGAAGAATCTAGGTACAGAACCTATAAGGGCAGCTTGCTTTTTGAATAGTGTGCAGAGTAGTGAAATAACATCATGTAGTTGATGTATTTGCATGAGATCCCTGTATCTAGTAAGAAAATCAATATTCAGGATGTTATTTTCTTGATTAAGATTTTTGAAGGAGGAAGATTCATTTCTTGCCCACTTACAGTCATTACTACTACAGACCAAATCTGTGTATTAAAGCTAAGTGTTTTGTCAAACATAGGTTAATTAGAAGTAAATCCAATTATATGTTGATGGAAATAAGTGCATATATTGAAATTTACAGCTTTAAAATGTGATGGTAAAGTAAACTGTGAGTTACAGTAAAAGACTTCTATATCTTCTTTTCTAATCAGTTTCAAAGAGACTTTTACTTTAAGTGCTATTAGTCTTCTGAACCACTACTTCTGCTTGGTGATGGCAGCAAACTTCTAGTCTGGGGGTTCTGAAAGCATGTAGCCATAGGAGAAGCTCCGTGAGGTCACTGCATTTAGTGCATGGAGCTTATATCACAAGTACAGGGTGGCAGTGTGACTGAATTTTACTTGAACTGGGGAAAGCTCAGCATTAGAAAACTGTGCTATCAAGGGAAATAATAAACCTTTCTCTAGGAATTGTTTTAGTGAAGGCATATAGTTCTGTACAGGATTGAAAAAAAATACAGGAGTTTTGTTTATGTTGATGGTTACACAGCAGTTAGCACTAATTTACAGGTACTAAATTGGAAACAAAAGCTTACAAAATCTGGTAGTGAACTGTAGGGCTTGAGTGTATCAGTGTCTTTTAAGTAGATCTGTGACAAAATGTGTGTGGAAGATATTTGTGGCCTCATCTGATTATGGTTCATTTTTCAATATGCCTGTGGTACCGACCATATTAAGTTTGGTAGTTTTCAGTATTATAAATTACTATAGCAACTACCGATAAATATTCATTTATTAGGGGGTGACTATGGTTTCATGTCTGTTTTGTTACAGATGTTTTCAACATGTGTTTGAGGGAAGTATTCCAGCTCTCTTTTAATTTAAAATTGGGTTTTTTTATTTTCTGAGCTGTAAAAAAATCAGTATATTCCAGCAATAAATTAATGAATTAGTAGATAATGCTTTACAGGTTAAGTATTGAAAATATATCAAAGCCACTCTGCAACTTAGTCAGCTTAAAATGTTGATCTCTTTTTTTTTAAATGTAGTAAAAGTGTTCCTCAAATTCACTCCAAAAAAGTTTAAATTTCACTCTTCAAAAGAGAGAGAACAGTTTTTTATTAGTCTAGCAAATCCAAATGTGAGCTTTAGTATTTTAAATATTACTCTTAGGAGTGTTGGCTTTCCTAGGAGAAATATTTGTAATAAGATTAAATTTTAAGTAATTCGTAGAAATGTGTTTTTTAAAGATATTTCTAAAATAAATATTACCATTATTTCATTTATATGAGTGATTTTGAAATAACTATAAATGGAAAATAACTTAAGACCATTAATATATATATAGGTATATAAAATCAAGAGCTTTCCAGATTATTCTGGTACATATAGTTGGGTTTTTTTTAATCTAATTTACAAACTGAGCAATTTCATTATAACATTTTGATTTTCAGAATGTATCAAGTTACTGTTCTAAATAAAATAAAACCTTTCAGGTGTTGATAATGCAAAAAATTGACCAAAGACCACAGGTATTTTTTATCATTAAAAAAACCTTTGAGGGATATGTAATAACAAGTCTTATTTGTTTCTAGGTTTATAAATAAAGTATATGAATGTTTGATAAATCCACTAAAACATAAAACACTTATAAAGCCTTACCAGAAGAAAGTCACTGAGATCACATTTCAAATAAATATTTTAGCTCTTTTTCCAAATTGATAATTAACCTTCTCTAAAATGGTTCAGCGTCTCATCAGGCATCTCAAAGTATCTTTTTATGTAATATTAATTCCAATAGTTTTTCTTACAGTAATATGAATGGAAAGGTTTTGGCACTGTAAGAAAGGTTCATTTGGTGGTGAGGGTGTCACCTCTTAAAAGAGGGAGCTGTATGTTTGATTTTGTGGTAAACATATTTACACACCCATACACATCCATCTATTTATTTAGGGCTTTCTACAGCCTGTCTCAACTCTCAGAAAGAGAGCTGGCAAACTTAGCTTAAGCCCCTCTACATGTGAACCTGGGTACTATACACGCAACTGGAAATTGCTGGAATTTCTAAAGAATAGTGTGTGGCCTGGGTGTTTCAAAGGGAGCTCATTGAAATGTATTAGAGTGTTCACAACATGCAAAATAAACGTCAGCCGGGAGAACCCACCGAGCAGCCATGAGAAGGCACTCATGATTAATTGATTGGGTGTTCTCTTGCAAACCATTACACATCACAATTAAAAATGTATTGCACAAACTGGCAGCGAGTTAAAAATACTCCAGAACTGGGACTTTGTTTTGTTATACTTCAGAAAGGAAATACCCTTAAATCCATTGAGGGACAATGTACCCAGGAATCATGGCTGTGGTGTGTATTTAAAATGTCTTGGTTCGTGGGATTTTTTTTTTAATTTTTCTTAATTATTTTTTTAGCTTTCAGACTTGTGTTTGGTCTTAGTAAACTGGCCTTGGGGCATCTGAAAACAAACTGTGCTTGTTAGGAAATTAGCAATGTGAAACTTGACAATGCATACAAAATGTTGCAAGACCAATTGAAAGGCTAATAATGTAGCAATTACTCTAATTTTAGGTAATATGCTTTTTTAAAAAAAACAACCTTACATATCACACATGCCTAATTTGTTATAAACTGGACACAAGAGGAAAACTGCATTTTATACAAAACCAAACCATTTCTCAATTGTTTAATTTTCATCAACAGAAGGAACACAACACGTTAGTAGATGAGGAGATGGGCACAAAAAGGGTCTTGAACACCTGGTGTTTGAGTCCTCACAAGTAGCCTGCTATTGAAATCTGTGTCTTTAAATGAGTCATTCTGTAACTCATTTAAAATATTTGTCAAAAATTAGCAAAAAGTTACTTCCCTCTCAAAGAACGACCAGTTTTGCAGGAGTATCCTAGTAGCAGTGTTCCTTTTTAGATTCCTGGGTGTTCTGTGGTTGAGTTTTATTTGTTGAGCCGAGTTGTGTTTCCAGCCCATCACATTTCCCTTAAGCATTAAAGGGCTTTTCTTTGTTTAGCTCCTGTAGTTGAGCTTGACAAAAATACTGTATAGGCATAAATACTCTCCTGTTTGGAAGGAGGAAACACAATTGTGAAGTTAAAAAAAGAACGAGTATTAAGTACTATGAGTTCGTATTGAAAGAAAAAGTCAAGGGGTATCCCAGGAATATCCAGAAGTAAATGCTCTTCACAAAATTCACCTTCAGTTAACAGATTTTGAGTTTTGTTGTAGTTATTGATGTAGTGAAATTCACTGAAAATACCTTCACATCTTGAAATATCCTCTGAAAACCAGAACTTGTGGTACTGTGTGTGACTACACTTAACTACTGTTTCTACATTACATGGCTGGAGTTTGGTGTGTAGAAAGGCATGTCCCTGAGTTAAGCAGTCCAAAGGTAAAAAAAAAAAAAAAAAGGCACATGTGACCAGGACTCTGCCCTAAAATGGTTCATTAAAATCTCTTTGACTTCTCCATGCTTCATTCATTCTCACCAACACCAGTCATTACAGGCTTAAAGGGAAAACAAGATCAGATTTATCAAGTGATCATAGTGTGGTTATTGTACCTAAAAAATAGGAGACTTCAAAATGAGGCGTTTTGATCAAGATGGGAGAAGCAGAAGAAGACTGATTCCTGGTTAGAATTAAAATGGGTAGAACAGGACAGGGGGAGTGTGATGTTTTTGTATTTAGCCAATGCCTAAGTTTGTTTTCAGAGTTTTTTTTTAACAAAATAACTTTTTTTCTTTAGGAGAGGGACACATTCCTGGGTGAGGTCCTTAGACACACTCCTGAGAACTCATGGTTATTTCACCTGACTTAGGTCTCTGACACATTTTATCTGAGGTCTCCAGCAGATCATTTTGCAAAGTGGATAGAGTTCTCCAAATTTGGATTCTGTTGCATTGGAGATCTTCCTTGACAATAGATAGATGCCCAAAGAGCACTTTATAGCCATTCAATTATTTATACTAGTCTTGTCTTGATAATTGCTTTCAGTAGAACAGCCTCAATTTCTGTCTGTGCACGGCACATTTCTGTGACAAGGAGGCCGAGATGATAAGCAGTCAAGTCCTAGAGTTGCTGACAGCAGCTGTTTGGAAGCAGGGTTTGATGGCTCTGTGGTACAGGGCTTGAGTGAATTGCAAATAGTTTTTTCCTGACAGCAGAGACTGCAGGGGCAATCTTTCTCACCTGGGACTGAAAAAACCCATCTCCCTTATAGATTGTGAACTTAAAAGCAAGTAAATCTAGTTCTACTCCTAAAATGTGACATAGCAAAAATGATGTATTTGTATTACTGGTTATATGAAATGTCATATTTTTTCATGACATATGATGAACTTGTGTTTCATACCATACCTGACCTTCCTTTAAGATTGGTGATTTCATCTTAGCTGTGTAGAGCAAGATCATGCCTCATAGTGTAGCACCAAATGTTAAGAAAACTCTGACCCAACACATCTCAATTTCAAAAAGCTTTTTAGAGGATGAAGGCAGCAGCTTTCTTCCTGACTAAACAGGTGCCAACTGCTGCATGTAGGGTGGCTGGGGACACGAGCATCTTGCTGCCCAGCTGAGAATCCATGTTACCTCTGGGTGGTTTGGGGCTGACTCTGGATTTGTTTCTAGCTTCAGAGGCAACACTTCAGTTAAAGCAAAGAGCCATCAGACTGGCATGCTTCTGATGATGCACGTTCCTGTTTCAGAGGAAAGGCAATGCTTTGGCACTTACGTGTTCCTTTTCTTATTAATTGCTTGAAAATTATATGGAGAAACATTGGATTATTTGTCTGATATGCAATAAAACCTTTCTTCAAGTGCTTAAATTAAAAGTTAGTCTTGTGCTGCTGCAGAAAACATAGGCTGTGTTTGCAAAATGCAAGCAGAAAAAAAATTCCAGAGGTAAAGAGGTGGAATATTTTCCTAAATTTCATGTCTTTATCATCACCATTGGACTGCCGCTACTCCTTTCGGTTGTTCCAGAAGTGTTTTTGTCTTTCCCTACCCTTGGATTGGAGATAAAAACGTCCACTTCGGAGGTTCTTGTCATTCATTTTCTGCAGTTTAGTCTGTGGAAACCTTCCTATTTACTTACAGAACCACTCTGTACCAAAACATCATCTCTGGCATGCCCCCCTGTTTGCTCAGCTCACCTCTGGGAAAGATTGGGTTTTGATAAGAACTGTGGAAATGTTTTTCTTCTAACGTGAGGTGGAAATAATATACAGCAGCAATACAGTGCCTTTCAATCTGAAAGGTCCCCAAGTACTTGACAAACTGATATCCAAACTCGCCAGGAGGAACATTAGCCACTTCTGATGTGGACCTTCCTTGGGGGTAAAGCTCAGCATTGTTCATGGCCAGTGGGACAGTTTATGGCAGGAAGCAAAGATTAGCTATTCAAAGAAATCTCTCATGTTCTCTTTCCCATCAAACAAGATTATGTGCTGTAGTTAAAATTCCAGTCTGTGTCAGGTTTGTAGGAACTTAAATTTTGAGACTAAAGTAGGTTTTGTTTCCAAAAAGTTAATTGTTTATCTTTTTTTAATAAGGGTTTTGGAAAAAGGTCTTTCCTTCAGATGTGATAAAATACAGAAGAAAATAAATGACATTTGTGCTTTGATAATGTCAGGTGTTGATTTGTAAGGACAATTTTAACCAATATTTTCTTTTAAGATTTATGCCCAGTGTTTCATGAAATAAACATAAATGCAGGGGGCTACAGCTTGTCAAAACTAAACCTCGTCTTTTTTTGCCTCCTTCAAGTTATAAGGTATGAGTGCTTTAAAAGGAAACAAAACTCTGAAATAGGCAGCTACAGTATATAGTAAATGCACTTTAACAAGTATTCTCGTAAGAGGGTTTCACCTTACATGGAACACTGGTATAAACGATTAAAGAGCAAGTTTACTCTTTTAACAAGTCTGAGTGATAATTTTGCCCTTTAGGAGTGTGAATTTTATTTTTCACAGCTTTCCTCTTGGTGAGATATTTATTTCAAAGTTATTGCATTTAACTTGCAGGGCAGTTTTTTTGTAGAGATTCCTCCAGTACTTCCTCAGCTCAAGTTCTCTTTTAGAGGGATCCGCTTTACACAGCATTAGGTTACAGTATCTGTTACAGAGATTGACTGGCAAGTGATTTATTTAATGGCACAGTTGATTTCTAAGGGCAAATCAAATACACATACAGTGAGCTGGAAAAACAAAGCAATTCATGGAAATGTGGAAGCACAATTACTGAATGCGTACTGTAAGTCTTCGTTCTTAGGGACTTTGTATGCAGCCAACGTCCAGCTCTCACTAAAGCTGGTGGCAAAACCCTCATCATCCTCAGGGGGACAGGATTATTCACCTGATGAGGTATGTGGATGGGCAGAGCCTATCTTAGAAAAATAACCCACAGTTTTCATTTTAAAGCCTGTAAATACTTTAGTGTAGTGCAGAAGTAGTAGCATTCATAGTGTCACACAGTGAATTAATGGAAGTGTCTGTTAAGAGAACCCGTATTTCCTTTAAGGTGAGCACCAGGATCAACTACTGGGTTTACATAAATATAGAATCATAGAATCATAGGATGGTTTGGGTTGGAAGGGACCTTAAAGATCATCTAGTTCCTGTCCTCCCTGACATGGGCAGGGACACCTTTCACTAGACCAGGTTGCTCAAAGCCCCATCCAGCCTGTCACTTCTAGGGTACCTTCCATGCTGTTTCCTTAAACTTGAAAAGGGAAGGTATGTTTTGAACCAGTAGAAAGTTTACTTACAGCTTAAGGATGCATTTTTACCTGGAAAACTTCACCTGAAGTAGAGAAATTACCACCCAAAAGAACACACACGTGCTCACGGTGATAGTCTGTCCAAATCCATTTCATGCATGAGCATCATGAGACTAAAATAAGGAATTGTGGCTGCTGTAAACTGCTTTGTTCAGGCTTGAAACAGTCTGTGATTTTAATTTATTATCTACAGGTAAATTCTGACAGCCTGTGAAAGACTGTATTTTATCCTATTGGGGGTTCTGGGGTTCCTGAGCTGCCCTGCATCCCCATCCACAGCTTACATGCTCCATGTCTGGCCAGTGCTAGGCACCCTGGGCTGTGCTGGGGGCATGTTCCTTTCTGCTCCTGGACACAGTGTGGATCAGGGCTGGGGATACCCTTGGGCACAGGCGAGGCACCCCCTGGCCACACTGGCTAGGAAATGTCAGAAAAAACAACATAGACACATTCCACCACAAAACCCATAGAGGAAGAGGGGGGCTTGGTACCACCCGAGAGATATAATTGTGGATAATGTTACAGGAAAGGAGTTCCTAGTTACCGAGGCTGTTAATAACACTGAGGTCTAAAACATGTTGTGTTTCTTTTCCCTTTACAGAAAGCAGAAGCCACTGGTGAAAAGCGACCAAGAGGCCGGCCCAGAAAATGGGTAAGTATTTAACTTCCAATAATTTGATTTAATTGCTGTGTTATGAAACATATTAGAAAGTCCATTCTTTTAGAGGCCAGTTATTTCTGCTTTGTTTGTAAAAAAGAGCATCCATCTTCTGTGTCTGTTTGTTCTGCTGGGTTGACTAAAGGGTTAAGATAGAGAAGTTAACCACAGCTTCCTACCTTTAGACTCTGCTGGTTTGCTCAAGACACTTTACTATAAATGTTTGCTGGGAGTGAATATTTATGTGTCTCTTATCAGCATGAAAAGAGGCACAACTCTTCCTTCAAAGAAGAGTAACAATGAGATAACTTGTTTAGTAATTGAGTAACAGAGGTTAAAGGGGCACTATCAGACATCAGAAGGTGATTAAGAGAGGTGATAACATTCAGATTTAGTGTGCACAAGATAATGTTTAAAAACTGGAAGGTCTTTGTCTTACATTGCCTGGAAACACAGCATATTTTCGTTAAATCCAGTGAGAAAGCAAAATTGAACCACAGGATACTTAGAATTTAGTTTTTCCGTTCTGGACCATCCTCATACCTCATATAATTGTAGTGACTAGTAACATGTTTCATTAAGTTTCCTCTTTCCCTATCCATTTAGTCTGTAGACATGGCTATCAGACACACATGTGGTTTGATTCTTTGGCCATGGAGAGATTTCAGTATCTGATACTTGAAGTTCTGAGTTCTCACTGATGGTTACAGCTAATGAGAGTCTGCCTCGTTTGGAAAACGTGATTGGGTATTAGAAGTTATGAAGGTGTGGCTCCATCACAAGTTAGTATTTCTGATTTCCCTTTTCCAGTTCCTTCTCCCTTAATCAGTCAACATTTTTCTTTAAACTTCTTTTTCAAGTCCACCCCTCCCTATCTCAGTTTTTTTGTTCCCTTATTTTACTCTGCCTTCACTTTCCTCTCTGCAGTCCTGTCATTTTCCCCCTCTTTTTGTTCAGTTCTTTTGCATAGATGTTAACACAGCTGTAGAAGAATATGCTTGGAAAAGCTCAAACAGTACTGGATGGTACTTAAAACTACAGCTGAGGTTCTCCAGAGTATCAGCAGCTAAACACAGGAGAAATGGTTCTAACAGTCACTTTAAGGACTAGTTCTGTAGTGTTGGCCAGTGATAAAATACCCCAGGATATTTCTTTGGAGAAAACAGACCATTACACACTAGTTGTATTGCTTATGCCTGCAGTTTTTTTAAGTCAGGCAGATTTCAGGTATGTGAAGCGGCTCATGGACATGAGGAAGAAGGTGGCATGTTCAAATGTACCTATGCTGGTGGCCTTCTCAAAGGCAGGTTGGAGAAGGCAAGTGCCAAGTGTGGTAAACCATAGATCGGTTACTGTCTGCTCCCTACCCTCTGGCTTGGACCTTGCACATGTAGATGCTGAGTGTTGCTTGCTTGATACTCACCTTGGATGCAATCCGAGGGGAAGCAGCAGAAATAGCTGGTTTATGAGACTGACTGATCAGAGACAGGTCATCCCCACTGAATTAGGAATGTATGACAGTTGCACAACGATGGTTGAGCTTTGCAAAAAGGGAAAAAGCAAGGATCTGAAATGTTAGAAAGATTTTTCTGTCCCCAGCACTTAAGAGTCAGAAACTAAGGTGGGTTTTCAGTGAAAAGGGCTAAAATAAGGCTTGTGGCATCTTTTAGGCTAGAATGTTTCCCTTTTGGTTTTGAGTTGTTATGAGGAAGAAAGAATAGGCAGGATCAGTGGAGCATTAAGTTTAGTATGGGCTGTTTGTCAGGTTAAGAATTGAGTTTGTAGAAATGGGAATTAGTGGTTACTTCATAGGTGTATGCATTACTTCATTGTGAGACAGTTTCATGCATTTTTTTAAACAAAAGCAGTTTTTCAAACTTGGTATTGCTTTACTGTTGTGCCTGTTGAAAACACAGTCTTTTTATTTGCTTATTCCAACAATATGGTTGCTTCTTGTGATTTTTCAGAGATAATGCTCCTATCTGCAGCTTGCATTGAGGTAATCCTGTAGACTGTAAGAATCAAATACACCTTTTTTCCCTCCTTTCTTCTCTCTTTTCAGTTTAAGTTAGGTTCATGGGTTCCTCCTCTGTGCATGATGAAATGGAGAGTGATGTTATATTTTGTTCCAGAAAGAAATATGGTTAAATTATTATAAGCCATCATAGTGCCACCTATAAGCAAAGCTTACAGTTGAAATCAAGGGAGGATTCCGCCTAAAAGCAGATGGCACAGTGTCATCCTTTCTGTTTTGACATCCAACATATACTCAGAAAATGTCCCCTTGTATCATCCAAACTTCAGTTAAGTCCTTAGTGATTATTTTCTTCTTTAATCCAGTTTATTTATTGATATATCAAGTGTTAATGAGGGCAGTTTTGTATCAGTAAAAGTAAGGGATGTGTAGGTTTTTTTTTTCCTTGGAGAGGGCAGATTTCTATATGGCAGGTATTTTCTGAAGTTTGTAACCCTTTTTTGTGAGTCTAGAGGTTCTGTGTCATATGTTGTTCATCAAATTGTAAAGTATTATTTCTGCTGTTTCCTGCAATATGCACATGCAGAGACATACGAGCTAACAGACCACTGTAGGATTCCAGTAGCTGTTCTTCTGCCAGTTCAAATTAAGTATTTTATGTTTGTGACTCGCATTGTATTTATTTAGATATTATTTTTTCAAAGAGAAGTAAATCTTTTTGGCTAGTATAAAACTGGGAAGGGGGAGGGAGAGCCCACGTGAAGAGGGCAAGGACCTCAGTTTATCACAAGCAGATGAAACATCTGATGATCTTCTAAATGCAGTAACGTGTACTTTGCAAAGCAGTCAAAAGAAAGAAGACCCTTGTCAGTAGAACAGACAGTAAAGATTGACAAACTCTTATGAAAGAAAAACATTCAGCTACATAGAAAAGCTTTGAAATGTGGAGAGCTGATTGAATAAAAATCCTGATGATAACAAGGTTGAGCGGTTGGGAAGTGACTTGATCAGTGTCACTTTTTTGCCACAGACCTGATGCAACTGCTGTGGAATCAGCAACAGTTTTGCTGGTGGCTTCACCTAACCCTTTGTTAAGTGCTCACAGTCAAAGCGTTTAATTTTATTTTAATTATTTAATTTGTGTACCTCTAGAAATTGACTGAAAGAAGGGGCCTGAAGGTTTATGAGTAGAGCAGGAGACTGAATGATCATCCTTCTGCTGTTTGTTCCAAAGAACTGCCTTGAAAACCCCTGGAAATCTTACAGATTTTATTGCTCTCAGGTGTCTGCTTAATGGAGAAACCTGAGACCCAGTTGTGAAGTTGATACTTGAAAGGGTATTTGCTTTTTATTTCCATGTTTTTTGTTATGTCTTTAGATAGCTTTTTTTTTGGCATTGTCTGATTTCACCTCCACATTGTTTGACCTGAACCACAGATTCACTGCATGGCATGGCAGAATTGCTCAAAAAACCCAAGGAACCATCCAGAGCTTTTTCCAGCTTTGAGCAAGACTTTGGTGGGGAGGAGAGAGAGCTGATGCCATGCTATGAAACTAATTTAAAGGATGGAAAGATGGAGTTCTGAAAGCTGAATGATCGTAACAGTGGAAGAGAATCAATGACTATCCAAGCACAGAGAGCATAGGAAGCATCCCCTTGCACATGTCATCACTGATGCCCAAGTAACAACTGTGAATTGTTCAGAAAAATTCTCTTTCTTTCAAGATTTTTGTTTTCTCCTTCATAGTCTAGCTAGTACATTTCAGGTTGGTAGAAGATACAAGCTAATCAGAAATGAACTTTTTTCCTTTATCAGGAGCATTATCTGATCCAGTCATGATTAGCTAGACATTATAGTGCTTTTGAAGCACTGGTTTTCTGCCTTTTTAGTGAGGGCAGAGTTTCACTTTATCCTGAAGGTCAGTTTAAGTGGTGCCAAACCACATTTTAAAAAATCATTACAAAAATGCTTTTTTCCAAAACCTTTTTTTCTTCAGATTATTTCCCACCGTTTTGACATAGCTGAGACATCAAACCTTAAATATGGAATTTGTGAGATGTTTCTTTGCCAGCACTTCCAAAAGGTTTGTTTCAGGGCAAGGACTTCTAACGTGCATTCACTTGTAAGATTTTGAAAATGAGGTTCTGAATTTTGAAGAAATATGTATCAAGAGAACATGTTGCCTCAGAAGACTCGTTAGTGTTTTAAGACTGTTTCGTGCCCGTTATGTAAGTAGACATTTCTGTCTGGTAGTGCCATGCTCTGTGATGTGAAGCCATTTAACTATTTTTGCTTATTTCTCATTTAGTGCGGGTTTTTTTGTCTCATCTGAAGTCAGAGTCTAGGGGGTGCTTGAAGTCACACAGGCTTCTTCCCTAGGTGGTGGGAGAGAGATGGATGTTCTGAGATCATAGTCCATCCTGCCCTAAAAAAGGCTTTATTATAGGTGGAGTGAATTCTTATCTGGAGATAGGAATCTTTTTTGACATTGGAAAAGACAACCTAGATGATAAATAAAACAGATACCTGACTTTCAGGTAGCAAAGGCTTTGTGTGACAGACCCCCCTCCTTTGCTGGTGTGGTGTTTACCAGTGTACCCCTGAGCTAGGTTGGAGATTCCATTGTTATGAGAACATATGTTTGTTTGAATAAATTACTTAATTGTCCACTTGGAGCAAACCATGGTTGAGGTAAAACATAAATCACAGGTATTGGATGATGAATCAAAAAGGAAGTTGCTTTTTATGTAATTACAGAAGATAGCAAAGGTAAAAATTCAGTTTCTCGTACTTGGAATCATAGAATCATAGAATGATTTGGGTTGGAAGACACCTTAAAGATCCTCTAGATCCAACCCCCCTGCATTGGCAGGGACACCTCCCACTAGACCAGGTTGTTCTGAGCTTCATTGCTGGAGAATAATGTAATTTCAGTTACTTTACATCTTTACAATTTTGACTGCAGTATCTGTGGTTTTACTGCTTTGTGTGCAGCACATAATGAAAATTTGCTGTTATTTATTGTTATTATTTGTATTTTACCTTACCTTCTTTGTGAAGGTCATAGATTCTGTTCTATAACATGGTAATAAAAAATACCTTCTTTCATTAACATGTTTTACATCTGTGCGGGCAAGACTGTCACCTGGGAGGGGTCATTGTTTCAGTTGTCTAAAGAGCTTGAAAGGGCAGCTTTTATAATAACAATAACAGACTATTGACTTTTCTCCCTCAGAACTCCTAAATGTAAGAAGTGGATGAAGAACATGAATTGAAAGCCTTAAAAGCTTTATACATATTACAGTTCAGATGATCTGTAAAATAAACCATATCTCATAGCCTGCAAATTTTGACAAAAGTAATTATTATTGAACTTTTCTCCTATGATTAACAAATATTTAATGCTCTTTTTTATGCCAGTTTTTGTCTTTTTTTATTCAACATTCTGGAAAAGGAAAAAGCATCTTGCATCCTTATACCAAATGTCCTACTTCACTAAAAGTATGTTCTGTCTCACCTGTGTTCAGAAAGGAATTCTATGATTCTGTGATTCATTTCTCTAGGAGCTTGTCTAAGCAAATAGTGTCCTTCCTTGGATCTTAGAGTCCTGATCCTGGTTGGTATAAGTAGGTATGGCACCATGTATTTCAAGTGCAGGTCTTCCTGTAGACCACAATAGCAAATGTAGCCATGGTATTTCTTTTCTATATACATCTATATTACCAAAAGGATATTGCATTCATTCTCTAACTCATTTTGACTTCTGTTAAGGTATACTAAAAAACGTCCACTTTATTTGAAAAATATTTTTACTTTAGCTGTCATTTCAGAACCCTTAAAGGAAAATCTTTTATTCTGTTTGAGGTCCAAAGAGGAAATTTTAACAGGCAAAAAATGTAGAAAGTAAAAATACAGCATCTGTAGTGAAAAGTAAAGTGAAATTCTGGCTGTTTCCTTTTTATAATCTCAGATAACGGGTGTTCGGCAACTTTAAAAATTAGTTTTCCGTTTGGCTGTGTATTTTGATCTCATAAGCCTCATTGCCCATTTTACATATGAGGAAACTGAGCACTGAGTCTGATTGTGGCAGCATCAGGAAGCATTTTTGCACCTGCTGTGTTTGAATTTTTGGTTTTGTTGCTAGCACAGGTATTAGCAATTGTGCATCCAGCTACCTGACAGACAAAACATATCGGGCAGTGAAAAGTACAGGCACTTATTCTTGCTCCTGCAATTTCATTTTCACTGGTGAAAATGTTATGAATGCAGGAAGAGAAGCTGGGCCTCACCTCAATTGAAAATGTACTCTACAAGGTTAATTGCCTTGCCCAAGGAAATCTGTAGAAGAGCCAGGAATAGAACTCCTGGCAGCCTGCCCTGTGCCTTCAGCTCAAGGCCATCCTCCTCCAGTAAAGCAAGCTTGTGAACAGGTTGAATGAGGGAGGGAAACGCTCTTCTCAATTCTGTATCTTAAACCAGTGTAAGGTTTTAACCTGTTTCTGTGAACTCAGACGTTAGTATCTCAGTATCTCTAGCAGGTGTCTAGCCGGTGGACAGTAAGAGGTAGGAGTAAGATAGTAAAAAAATGTATGTGTTCTCTATATACAGGATAGAGTGGAGATATGGGACCAGAAGGGTTTTCTACCAAACCCAAAACTCAAAGCCTGAAAGGTATTTGATGCGTATTGATGGTATTTTCTCATCTTCATACGTTGATTACTTACAGAAGTCCAATGCTGATCCAATAAATGAGAAACATAGTCATGAAAGCAAGGTGCCTAGTTCCTTGAATGTTTTGGATGTGGTTACTGCACTTTTCAGGACTAGCTGATCTGAGCCATGCTGCAGGACAGGGCCAATCAGGTCATCTCATCTGGCGATGGTGTTACCGTTCCCTGTCCCCTTGATGGACAGTGGTGCAGAGGGAGTGAAAACCCATGTGTTAGGGTGTGAACCAGTACAGAAGACTCAGAGTCAAGGCTTCTAGGTTTTCTTATAATTTCTGACTAATCGTGCAGCTTATTTAGTGTAATTTTATTTATTTATGCTTTATGCTGCAAGCCCCAGTAATGCAGTAACCTTACAAGAAAATACATTTTTTCTCTCTCAGTGATAGAAAAGGGCCATATTAAATGGCAGTCAGTCCCTGTGTAAGTGAATTTACTCCTCTCAATTAAGAATTATGATAATAATTAAAGAGGAGTAATATTTTTGGCTTCATTCTGCATTCTTTACAGACTCAAGCAGGTGATGTGGATGCAGAAGGAATGCAGTGTTCATCCTCTCCCATGACTGGGGGGGAGGCTAGTACTGTGATAATTAATATTTGGAAAGTGCTTTTTGGTGTTTGAATGAAAGTCATTACATGCTTTAAGTGCAAGTATTGTTATTTCCTCTTCCTTAATCTTGGGACTAAGCCTGACTTCAAATTACAGTTCCGTATTACATTTTAGATATGAGGCTAGACTTTCAACAAGAAAGTGGCCTTCTTTCAGTAAACAGCTGCAAAATATCCTCACCAGGAGGTGGCTTCTCATGCAGTAGCACACAGCTCCAAGCGAGGCAAAAAAAATATTATATTATCAACAGTAATGTACTTTACATGTGATTTAGTTAGCATGATGCATTCTTGCTCTGCTGTCTTGAATTTATTTTGTGCTGGATACCAATTTAAAATACAAAGGAGCAAAGTTTACAGTGGTGTTTGGAAGTGCACCTGTTTTTCTATTTCAAGAGTTATGTGAGATACTCATCAGACTGCAGATGAAAAATAAACAAAAATAGTGGGGCAAGAACCTGAAATTTGAAAATTGTGAATAGTCTGATTGGGATATGCAGTTTAGTGCTCTAAAGATGCAGTAGTGACTGCTAAAAAACATAGACATCTTTTCAGATCCGAGAGAATCCAGGTATTTTCAGTCTTCAGGGGAACCCTGAAATGGGAAACATGGAGGCCAGGGAAGATGATAGACTGAATGAGAAAGCTGTATGTTGAGGAGCTTGTAATCATGGTGTTGAGGCTGACAATGCTCATAGTGCCATTTGTTTTGGAAACTTTGTTACTCCCTCTCCTGAATTATTTGCAGTTGCGCAGAAAATGCTTCTCAGCCTCGCCGTTACCAGAGGCTGTGGATGGGATATGATTTCCTTCTTTGCAAAGCAGCAAGGCAGGGAGGCTTCTTCGCCATTGTTTGGATGTTGGAGTGATTTCTTTCTAGAAGGAAGTGTTTCTGCTGCGCAAGGGAGGCTGCTGGCCGTGCTGAGCTGGCAGACAGGAGAAGAGGGTGGATTTGTTTCCTGAACACAGACATCTCTGGGTTTCATCCCTTTTCTTTTGTAGCCTGGCATTGTGGGAAGTCCATTCAAGCCAAGCTACATGCAGCCTCACTAGGATTTTAGAAGCCTGTCCTGGAAGGGAACAGATTATATAATCTACCTGATAAAACTCATTCTTATTTAGTCTTTATACAGTCAGCACTGTGAAATGGGTGCCTTAGAAGGGCTGCAGAGAGGGACCCATTCACCTAGCTTGTGTACTGCCTGCTCTCCACATGTGATCCACTGAGCTGACACTGAATTAACACATCTACTCCTCTGCTCTGTGTGTGGGGATCCAGAAATGACGCGCTTCCCCTCATGCTACTCTGGAGCAGTCTGCTTAGGCAGCTCATAAGCATGGACACTTTGGGGAGGAGTCCCTCTTTAGTATAATAGCCCAATAGCTGGAGGACTGGGAGACCCTAGGTACTGCTCAGCCAGGATTGAACCTGTGTGCTGAGAGAAGTGACTTGCCATGAGCTTGTCTGGGTGACATCTCTTTAGACCCAGGGCTGCTCTTCAGCAATGCATTCAAAAGTAGTGGGGCTACCTACATGGGAGAAGAAAACAAGAGGAAACCTGGCCTGGTGCTTTAGGCATCTGTGTGAAGACCTGAGGTGACATCCCTTGGGCTGCTTTTTGTCTGATCTAAAATGCAGACATCAGCGAACGTAGCCTGGAACCCCACTTCTGTCTCGATTTGAGAACGGGCCTTAACTAATACTCAAAAGATACCCGTTTCTTCCTTGTTTTTCTTCTGGAGCCTTTTCCCTGTGTGGCATTTCAGCTTCAAGAGAAGGGCTGGAGAATGATTCTCATCCAGGGAAGTATAGAAGCTGATGGTTAGGACACTTATATAGGAGGTGTGGGTAGGAAGCTTCATTGTGTTTACTAATGGGCAAGACCCCCTGTGAGCACTCTTGCTCTGACACGCTGATGTACAAGTTGGGTATAAGCACTGTGAGTGGAGCTGTGCTCTCTCCTAACCTTACATAGCTCTAAAGGTTCAAATGGTATCACCTGTTATTATTGCAAGTATTGTAGGGTTTCAGAGGTTTTTTGGCAGTTCAGTTATTTATCTGTGTGTGTGCTATTCACATAGCAGTTCTAGGAGGCTAGTAATGAATAATGTGTGTCTGTATTCTGCCTTTTCTTTTTACTTTTAAAAATAAACTTTCTGCTTTCAGTTTGTTTTGTTCTAGGCTGTCAATTCTGAGAACTGTTGAATTGTGGAACTGCAGGATCAGACTTTGGCATTACTTTCTATGATTCAAATAATAGTACTGATAAATTAAATTTGATGTAATGTATTACTTGTGTATCTGTATCGGTGTCAATGAGAATAGAGCCTGGTCTACAGAGGTTGGTTTGCTTTGATTAAAAGGGATTTACTGGTAGTGGCAGTCTCTGTTTTGGAGCCTTTGAGATTATCAGTGAATTGGCAAGATTTAGGATTTTTACATCCTGTCTGTTCAGAGTAATTGCTGGGAGCTAGTCAGACTGATAGTTCCTGTATACAGCAGAAATCATGACTTTACCCAATATATTATCCTAGCCCGTTTTGACTGTTAGATCAATTATCCTAATAGACAGCCATTGGGGCCTTTTACGAGGCATATACAAGCACGTATGTGAGCTTCACTATTAGGATCTTATCAAAGTTGCATTGTGTTAACATGTTATTGGGGTTTCCTTAGTATTCACACAGAACTCATTCATGGTCTGGCTGCTCCTCTGTTATTTCCTGTTACGGATGCTGAACATCTTGAGAAACCTGCCTGAGGACTCTCCTTCCACAGACAACTGTTTGAGTCTTGGAAAAACAACTCACACAACACGTTGACAAAGTACATACAGTACTTGGATCACAGTATTGAACATGTAGAGGAGACAAGGTTATCTCTGCCATGGCATGCACTCTCGCATTCATTAACATTTATTAATGTTCATAAACTCTTTGCAGGAGGCAGAGGTGTATGCAGGTTTTAAGGCAAACTTCCTGTTGAAGTCAGGGATGACCATTCAAGCATGCAACAACTGTTCTGTCAAGTTTTATCTGTAAGTCTTGTTGAGAGAGGTAGACTGACAAATTATATGTCAGTGACGCATGGTGCCTCTAGTCAGATAGATTGAATATGAAGTCAGGAGATGCACGATAAAATCTTAAGCTCGATGAAGTCAGTGGCCAAACTCCTAATGGAATCAGCTGCCGGGATTTCAGCCCTTCTTCATCTGCCACTACTGTGGTGTATCACTGTGTCTGCTGGTTGGTTATAAGTTCTATAAATTGTTCAAATAGCCATATTTGCACAAAACTCAGGTCATTTGAGAAAGAAGATCTATACTTGTTCAAGTTAGGCACAGGTGAACAGAAACTTTATGGTGACTCTCACATAGCAAGAACAGGATTTGAATCGATCAGTGAATATGATGACTTCGTTATTTCTGTCACTAAGTTTTGAGCAGTCACTACATGAGAAACAGGTAGGCTAGAGTTGTACAGGGATACAGACATTTCATTTATGCTTTTTTAAATACAAAGCAACTTGTAGGCTATGTAAACAGTATTGTTTCTTAAAAGTTGAAGTTTTTTCTTGTTTAATTATTTCAGTGGACTATTTGAAAACTGGAATATGGGCACTTCTGTACTTAAACCTTCAGCAAATTTTTCAAAGCTATACAAAGACATTGTTTTGACAATGCCTGAATGATCTTGCTTTTTCTGCTTTTTCCTTAACTTTCCTTAAGGATTAGTTCAGCTGTTGTCATACAGAGAGTACATTCCTCACTGAAACAAATTCTTTGTAAGGCAAGTCTGCATAAAGTAGTGGCTCCATTGAAGCAAATTCAGTAGCAAGGCTCAGACTGACTTGGCTGGAGTTAGGATTTTCTCTCCAAATACTTGTAAATGGTGAGAGATAAATTGGAAACCTTTTCTTAGGTGTGCTAACAAAAAGCCACTGATTATGGTTTTGAATAAGGGAAATAATTTGCCTTTTTATCTGCAGCATATCTTGAGGGAGAAAAGGACAGGTCCACATTTGAATACTTAGCTTGCCAACTCACCTCATTCAGGGCTACATAAATGTCATGGATAGAAGCTTTGAAAAAGTTCTCATTTTTAGTAATTTGAGCATGATAAGGCAGCTGAAAAACTGAAAAGGGCGTTTATTTAATTTAAAAATGTCTGACAGGATTTACTTGGAAGCTATCCAACAAAATAAACATCTGGTCCAAGACTAAATATGAGGAATTTCAGGTAACCTTTGACATTTTCAGGGTGGGGTGAATGCCTAAGTTACCTGTCTCTTATTTTACATGGCTGCATGTGGTCAGTCTTAGCCCCTTTGCCTCTTGCAGTCTAGGAAATTTAAAGGAAAAATAATTTTTCCTCTTTCAGAAACAGAAGTGATGTGAAAAGCTCTTTTGTTTACAGCAGTTCTGCTCTGTATCTCAAGGCTCAGGGCAGTGGTCTTATGTACCTGGGTTAGCTGTGTAAAGATACAGTTCAGGAGTTTGCATCCTGTCTTCTTCCAGTTTTCCCCATCACATTCCTTGTTTTGGATCCTATTGCTAAGCCAGATACCTGGGGATCTTCTAGTAACCAGTTCATTATGGCTATCTTGCTCTGTTGGGGAGGGAATAGCCAGATCCAAGAGCCATGTCAGCTTGAGGACGAGGGCAGAATCATGGGAAGCTTGAAGGCAGTTCAAAATCACTTCATTCCCTTCATATCCTGCCTTAAGCTGTACGTTTGATTTTGCACTTCCAGAGAATGCAGCAAAGAATTGGACCCACAATGTATTATTTAAACTGCTGCTGACATGAAGCTTAGCTCAGCACTAGCACCAAAGCTGACTTTGGGTGGCAACACGTCAGTACCATGAATGACTTAACAATGAAACAGCAATTTTTAAGGGGTATTTTCATACTTGGCTCAAGTGAAAAGCAGAGAATTTTATTTCTGTCCGTGCCCAGTGAGGTGCAGTGTTGTCTTTGCAAATCTCAGATATATTTGTGTTTGAGTGTGGATTTTCTCCTTCACACAGAGGTTCTCCTTCTAATCGGCCTGTCAGTGAAGTCATAATCCCACGATTGACATCATAGTCTGTAATCATGGAAACTATTATGATCACACAAATTCAGCTTTAAAGCAGTCTCTGAACAATGGGAGAAAGAGCTGTAGGAGAGGAAGTTGCTGTTGAAACTCAGATATCTTTGGTAATTATCAATGACCGATTTCTCAATAGAGAAAGTATAAAGACATAGTTCTGTAAGGCCAAATTGATTCTTGGTGTAATACTGCTGAAGGCACTTGATTTACCCCAGGGAGGAACTTACCCCCTGTGTCTGGAATGACTTGATGGCAAACATGTGAAGAGGAAGTGAATTTATGCTCCAGTTTAATATATTGGAAAGTTTTCCCTCATCTGAAAGTCTTTTTTTATCTCTGAATTTCCTGGCTTTTGTGGATTTATATGAGATCCTTAATGTTATTTCAATGTATTTTTTCTGGTGTTTGATGTCTTTTGGGTTGTTTGTGCTTGGGATATAATATATATATAAATTTAATGAAAGTAAAAGCAATCTTCCATTGAGGAGGTCACAAAGCTTTCATGAAAACTGCGTAGCTACCAAGTACAAGGCATCTCCTTATTTCAGATCTGTGGTTGTTTTTGCTAGCAGAAGAGTTCATTTCAATGAGAAGATGCGAGTATGTCTCAGAGAACATTTAAACACCTATTTTCCAAGGTTAAACATTATTGTAATTTTTCATTATTTACAAAATAATTACCTCTCCAACTCTGGATGCAGAGTGCTTGTAACTTTTTAAAATTAATGATCCTCAGTATAAATAGAACATCAGTACATAATACTTGTCAAAACCTTGGAAAAAGAATTATTTTAAGACACGTGGAAGGTTGGGATAAACAATTACATACTGTACCTTTGTGCAAGTTGCTCACCCTTATTCTTTGTGAAAATTCCCTATTCTGAACCTGCTGGGAGGCACAGAATATGTACAAAGTCGGGCCATGGGGAATGGAGGCTTTTGAGGATGCAAGTGACTGGAGAGTGTCATTTGTGCACTAGCCAAATTCCAAACAGAACAGCATTCGGTTCTCCCTCACTTGCACAGGTCTACTGAGACTATGGCATTTCCCCAGCTATGTAATGGTGTAAGGGGACAAGGGACAATAGCCACAAGATTCAGCAAGGGAAATTGCTGTGGAGCAAGGAAAAAAATGCGGAAGGTGATGAGCGTGGGACACACTCTGCAGAGAGGCTGAGGAATTTCCCACCTCGAAGATTTCCAGACATCAACCAGAGAAAGCCCAGACCAACCTGATCTCACTTTTGATTTAGAAGTTAGCCCAACTTCGAGTAGGAGGTTGGACTAGATAAGCTCTAGGCACCTTCCAAACCAAATTTTTGATGTTTTTATGCTATACCAATCAATGTACTTGAGCCTGCTTTCACTTAAATCCTTTGATGACTGAGAATGTCACCAGGGTCCTCCCACGAGCATGGGCTGCACACCCCATGTTGGCCATGCACAGCCACAACCTCTCCTCTGCTCTGACCTCACCTGCTACAACTGATGGACAGACCTGCCACCCAGCTGCCTCAGGTGGCTGCTGCCAGTCAGGGAGAAGAGAGGCTGCAGCAGTCAGTGAGCTGCTGACAAGAGTCCTCACTCAGAGACAGACCCCATCAGGCAAATTCTTCCCTTGCAGGCTAGTGCCTGTGCTGCCACCCTGACCCTTCATCCCTACTCCTGTCCCATGACTCGCTGCAGCCCTGACACCTGCCAAAGTGCAAGAGTTCACAAGTCTGAGCGTTGGAGGTAACTTGTGGTGTGAGCAGTGGTTGCTCTGATGGAAGGGGCTGCAGGTAGGAGCCATGAGGGGTTGGTTTTAATTACTTTGATCTGAAGTCCATGAAGATTATTTTTGCCACTATGCCAAATGCATAATTTTCCAGAGGAAAAAATATATCCAAATATTAGCCACAGAATAGCTGGTTTGTTCTCTGTTGAGGATGGAAGAAAAGCACAAGGTTCACGGCAGGTTGAATGTAAGGTCCTGTGTACTAGAGGTATCTTATCAAGATGCAGTAAATATATTCACAGCCAGACTTTTCTGAACGTTGCTCCTGGTCCAAAAGTCAAAAAGGAGATTCTGTCCCTGGTCTGTGACAGCACTGTGGGAATGTCTGTTGTAGATCAGGTTTGGGAGGAAGTTTCAGTCTTGTTTCTTTTTATTTCTGTGAATAGTTGCAGGAAAAAGGATTCATCTGCTCAACCTGTTTATTCCCTACTTGCAGTTTTGCTAATCCTTTTTTTTTTTTTGTGACATAGTAATGATTGCCACAGCAGCTGATCGTGAGGTTGCAAACACAGGATTATTACTTCAGGTGCAGAATGAACAGACAAACTCTTAAGAAACAGATTTTCAGGCAAATTGCTCTACAATAATGAGAGGGGAGGGGAAAGATCCTCAAACACGTGATGTGCAATACTGACAGAGGTGATTGAAGCTGAACAGTTGTTAGGATTTCCTGTGAGGTTCTAGGAAGGTTTGAAGGCAATAAAATACATGAATCTGCAAGAAATAAGTTTTTCCACATCTCTGTTAGTAATGCTGAAGTTGCTATTGAAAGCTGCTGTGTTTGTCAGAAAGAAGTTACCTCTTGACTCGCGTGTTGTTTCAAAATAACACAACCCCCCAAGGCATAACTATTATCAAAAAAGACACTTACTGGTTCCTCAAGGACTTTGTTGCAAGTGTGATCCATGTGTAGCTGACAGCCATGGTGAGTTTCTTGCAAAAGCTTCCTCAGATTGTCAGTAGCAGTTTTGATGAACTTCATTGCATTCACTGTTGGAGTGACATGGTAAAGAGATTCCATGAGGAATAATCTTACCTTTCATGCCAGAAGCTCCCAAAGCATTTTTTGATGATGTTTCCTGCTTCCAACTTAACTTTTGGCTATACAGCTCTTCTTTCACTTCTGCTGCTTAATGGGGCTCATAAACCCCACTTGAAAGAGTCATGACATCCTTAAGGTTCAGAAAGGTCTGCCTTATGTCCTCCGCAAGCAGATTTTTAATTCCTCCCCAATACATTGGAGTCATTAGTTTAAACAAGACAGGAGATGCAGGACTGAGTCCATAACAACCAAGTAGTTTCTGTGGCCATCCTTTTGTGTTCATATCCCTTTAGACTTTGTTCCTCCTTGGACAGGTTGCTGGGAAAGCTTACAAATCACAGCAGCTCTAGGAGCTTGCTTCCTACACTTCTTTCTGGCTGCTAACAGAGATGGAAGTCTGTCCATGCCCGTGCTTTGGTCTCAGTTTGAAGCTCTGAGCAGAGTTCATGGCCCTGGTTCACTTCCAGTGGGCAACTGCCACCCGGCTGCCACTTCACCTCCCTGTGGCAGTAATCTTCTCTCCCTACCCTGTCCCTGGACATCTTTACGGAAAAACACCTGGAAAGGGATAGCAAGTTTATGGAGGCTTCATTAAATGGGCAGTATATCCAGGGTGGAGCCTTCCTCTCTCCATGCTCTTTCTTCAGCTTCTTTCCATCTCAGAGCTCAAGACAATATTCATAGTTATGGACTTGTCAATTAATAAAATTGATGAGTTATGGTAGGTCTTGCCATATTTAATTGTGTGTGTGTTCTTCAGCCATCTTTGTCTTACTCTCATTTCCCTCTTCTGATAACAAGGAGAGGTTTCTATGTGGGCCAGTCGTTTTAACCCTAAATGCTTTCCAAATTTTCTTCCCCTTTAGTTTCCCACGGGTGCAATTTCTTAATTGCTCAGAAATATTTCCCTTAGGATTTGTCTTTTTTTTTTTTTCCCCTAGCATTTCAAAGTTTGCACAGGGACTCTTCGCTTCCTGAAGTTTTAATAATTGCATCCTCTGTGCCCAGCCATGGCCTATTAATGGAGTCATACGCACCGGGTTTGATACAGGCATTTTCTGTTTGCTGCTCCTGAGACAGCAGAAGGGTTTCTCACAACTGGTACTGGAGTAAGAACAAATGCCTCGGGCTTTTCCTGGGCAGCCGGACTGGCTGGGAGGGGTTGCTGACTCTTGTTTTATCCATCCTGAGGAAACAGCCGGTGTGAGTTTGCCCTTCGTTATGATGAGCTGAGATGAGAAGAGGTTGAGCAGTCCTTCTGGGGAGTGGGAGGCATTATGCAGACCATTTTAACCAGATTCCTTGTGTTAAGTTGTTTGTCAAGATGGCACCTTTTCCCTTTTGAACATTAGGCATTTTTAGTAACTCTGGCCCCAGTACAGTTTCTTCAGGTGCTTTAAAATTAAGGTTGTATAAAGGTAAATGTACTAGGCAGAAGTAGTTTTTAGGGTTGTTGCAGTGATACTGACATCTTATAATGGCTGTGGACTGTTTCATAGAATCATAGAACTATTCAGGTTGGAAAAGACCCTTGGGATCACTGAGTCCAACCATCATCCCTACTCTACAAAGTTCTCCCCTAAACCATATCTGCCAACACCACATCCAAATGACCCTTAAACACATCCAGGGATGGTGACTCAACCACCTCTCTGGACAGCCTATTCCAGTGTCTAACCACTCTTTCTGTGAAAAATTTTTTCCTAATGTCTAGTCTAAACCTCCCCTTTTGGAGCTTGAAGCCATTCCCTCTTGTTCTGTCACTAATTACCTGTGAAAAGAGACCAGCACCAACGTCTCTACAGTGATTTTTCAGGTAGTTGTAGGGACTGATGAGGTCTCCCCTCAGCCTCCTCTTTCTCAAACTAAACATTCCCAGCTCCTTCAAGCGTTCTTCATAAGATTTATTCTCTAGGCCCTTCACCAGCTTCGTTGCCCTCCTCTGTACTTACTCCAGCACCTCGGTATCTGTCTTGAATTGAGGTGCCATTTAAGGCTCTGTGGGCAATATTCTGCAAAATAGGGTAGATGTATAATTGAGGTGATTAACCACTTTCCCTCATTGACTGATGAATCAAGATAATAGGTGATCAACCCTCCCTTTAGCTGCCTGTTGTGGTCTGAATGTAAAGCAATGCCATGAAGAAATGAGAGGACTAGTTGTAAGGTTCTTGTTTGATTCTTCTTCCCCTGTCACCTATCACGTTTTTCTTTTTGTCACCCTAGGCAAGGTCTTCTAGCCTGCTACAGTTGCTGTAGGCACCTCTTTCCAGTTTGTTTTCATCTAAGTAAACCTGATACGTGGGAATGGCACTCTCAGAAATATTTGCTCTACTAGGCAATGCTTTCCCTGGGCCTTGTAGATAGCAGAGCCTTCAGCTTTGTGAGGAAGTGTGCAGATATCAACAGGTAGTGTCTGCTGAGGTTTTTGCTGCCAGAAAGGACAAAATAAAATGCGTTGCTTTTATGAGGTACCTAGAAAATCTGTGGTTGTAAGTGGATAAATGCAAACATACATGCTCTACACATTCCAGGTCTGTGCACATACTGGGAGCACTCCAACATCCCACTTGCAGTTGTTGCGGAGTCATTCACCTTTATTTGCAGAGAGACATATTTTACCCGTGATGTGGGTGGTTATTTTAGTCTCAGTTTCACTGTAACAGTACCTGGAATGACTATGCCAGCAACAATGAAAAACATCTTAATGCAGACAACAGTGATGAGTGGATAGGCTGGAATCCTCCTTACCCCCACCTCTTCACCCTCACCTCTGCTGCAGCCCTGCAGGTCGGGGCTTCCCACAGCTGGGAGTGCTTAACCCACAGGCTCCATGTAAGTAGCTTTTATGTAATTTTGAGCACCATAACATCTCCACTTGAAAAAGAAGCCTGGTTTTACTGCAGCTTGTGGAGCTGGGGTTGGAGAGAGACACGTTCACCGAGAGGTTTAAACGTTAATAAATGGAGATTAGTCTCAGGTTTTGAGTTTGATTTTTTTCAGACTCTACTTGGCTGCATCTCTTTCTTAAATGAGTATTTTATTACTTGGTGAAGGGTACTTCCGGAGGCTAGCAGGAATACATTTTAGTGTTTGTTGGTTACATATTCTACAGAAGTTACATATGTAAAACCTCCATGGCCGATGAGTACGTTTTAGTGTGGGGCCTGCGGTCATTTTGTAACACCTGAATAGTGCCTTCATCTGCATGAAGAAGGCAACAGGACGATGTGAGTGGCTGTAGTGAGCAGTCATAGAATCATAGAATCACAGAAAGGTTTGGTTTGGAAGGGATCTTAAAGATGATCTAGTTCCAATACCCCTGCATGGGCTGGGACACCTTCCACTAGACCAAGTTGCTCAAAGCCCCATCCAGCCTGGTTTCAAGCTGCACCAGGGGAGGTTTAGACTAGACATTAGGAAGAACTTTTTCACTGAAAGGGTTGTCAGACATTGGAACAGGCTGCCCAAGGAGGTGGTTGAGTCACCATCACTGGATGTGTTTAAAAGACATGTAGATGCAGCACTTGGGAGAATATGGCTTAGTGCTGGACTTGGTAGAGTAGGGTTAATGGTTGGACTCGATGATCTTAAAGGTCTTTTCCAACCTACATGAGTCTGTGATTCTGTGAATGAGACACTGAATGAGAAACGAGAAAGAGAGAGCCTTTGAGTGAATTGGATGTCATCTGAGGCAGAACAGCTCAACTGATATGTGGCTAGTAAGGTCCTTACAGGTACCTGTATCTGAGCCATTCATCTATATACATAATACACACAGGATCACATTCACATTTTTAAAATTAAGAAATTCCAAGGCATTAATCTTTTATTGTGATTAATAGAAATGGAAGTTATTAATAAAACATACAAATAGAAAATATTAAACTATACAGAAAATAAAATTTGTTCAATCGCATGGAAATAGAAAATAATAAATTGTATAGAAAATAAATAACATTGGAGTTAAAAATTTTCAATCCTAGTGCTTGTAAGCCTGAGAGATTAAAAATTCAAGTTGTATTTGGAAAAAAGAAACAACAAACAACCCAAAGCCCCACCATTTGCTCTTTCCCAAAGCTTGGAAAGTATGCAAATGCTTACTAAAGGTCAGTCAGCTATATCTCCTCTTGATGTTCCTTTATTCAGAATTTTAGTGACAACCTTTGCTGTAGAGACACTGCAGTAATGATCCCTAATACTAAAACTGTATTTTTAAATAAGGTACCTTTCATTACAGTTCTGGCAAACAACAGTGAGGACAAAATTTGAACCTCCCCAGTGAAAAAACTTGGTTTCTTTTCTCTTTTTAATTGTGATTTTTTTACTTGATCCTCATGTAGTTTGACTTGGAATCCTAGATGTGTACTGTGGTATCATTGGAAAAGAGCTGCCCAACCTTGCTGACTCCATTTCAGCTGATGGAGTCACTGCGACAGCTCCTGTTTGTGCCCCACTGTGTGAGGAACGTACCCCAGGTCTGGAGCCTGTGGGTCAAGTTCAAGTCACAGGTTGTGAGGGCAGCATTGCTAGTTTGTACCTGGTGGTAGCAACGTTACTTAATTTCATATTTCTCTGCAGAAAGCAAGTCCATCTTGTTCCTGAAGTCATACACCACCTGACAACATTTATCAACAATTACTTCTGTGTCTTTAGTCACAAAAATGTTGTATCTCTGAATAGAAAATTATGTGATACAAATCCTTAAATTATGGAATAATATATATGGAGTAAATAATACGGAGTGCTATGTACAGAATATATAAAATGTATGGAATGTGCTAAGAACTGTGTTTAATGATTTGGCAAACAATCTCACCCTCGGCCGCATGCAGCTGGGGCTGCATTTAATGTGGCGTGTCCTACATGTGGCATTCAGCTCCCTGTGACTTTTCCATTAAGTTCACTGACATGTGTGCTGGTTTTCTTGAAGTGCTTAGGAAAAGGAAGTTTTGCAGCGACTAATCTCTTTCAGAAAAATAATTATAATGTAGCACTTTACAAAATAAATACAAAAGGTAAATGTTTGGCGGGGTTAATGAGAAGATTTAAGGTTAGGTAGATAATCAGATTTGAACAATCCTGTCTTTTACTTGTTTGCATGCTTGCAGTGCTAATTGCTGCCTCAGTTTTTATTTTAAAAATTGCAAGTTAATATGCAGCTTTAAAGGGCATCAAGTTATCTTACTGAGCAAATGAGCAATGATACACTTTCAAGAATACTTGTTAAAGAGTCGTTTCCTAGTCCCACAAACGGAGGAAGTAATTTTAAATGAGTAACCAACTAGTTGATTTAATAAGTCAGCTAATGTACTCTTTAAAGGAATGGAAATAATTTAATATCAAACTAAAATATTTGATAAAGAACCTATTGTACCTTCATCTCTCAGGCTCAACTCAAGTATGTAAAATCTGTGGAAGTGTTTTCTGTGACTTTAGGGCTAGTTAATCAGGTTTTTACAAACACGTTAAGCAATTAGGTAGATCCTTTACAGTAGGGTCCTTACAGAAGATTATGCAGATAGATGGTAATTTTGACCTTTATTAACATTACCTTCCGTGATGGTCAGTGGAGATTTTTGAATAGTAATGAGGTGCTGATGTAAAATTGTCAGTTTGCTGTTACTCCCAAAGTGGATCTTTAGTACTAGAATTGCAGTTAGCAAAGCTAAACAATAAAAGCTGTTCAGCTGAAGGAGAAAGTTTCTGTTTTAATGTATTTTTCTTTTAGGTTGAGTTGCAAGATGTTTTTGTGTTTAAATTGGAGATGACAAACTCTTTTACATGAAAACCTTTTCCTTTCACTCGGACTTCTAGCTGGTTCTCTTGTCTATTTTTAAGTGGCTTTTGTTGGTCAGACAGGAAAAGTATTGCTGAGTTATCTTATCCTTTTGCAATTAAAATCACCTTCACATAGCAGTGACTGAATTTTATGGCTTTTAAAATGTTGTTTTTATGTATTGAAAATGAGAATAGCAACCGTAATAGGTGCTATAGTAGTAAGGAGTTGTAAAACAAATGCAGTAAACCCCTGATGGATATATAGCTGTTTTTCAGGGTGGTTTTTCAGTGTTTTTTGCTACTTTCTTTACCAGGAAGTAATTTTGCACATGTTATATGAGCAGGGCTGAAAAATCACTTTCATAGAAGAGTCATTACTGATTAATTATAGTAGAAATTGATGTGGCTTTAGCAATTTTTCTTAAAGAGGTAGCAAATAATAGAAAAATATATTAGAGTATCCTGTATAATGCAGTAGCAGAGATATAATGATTTTTAAGTGTACTAGGATTTCTTTTGGTGGTGGTGGTTTTTTTTTTCCTTTTGTTGCCACTGGTATTTTTTTAACAGTAATGCAATCTATGATTGAAAAATTGTTGTTATTAAAGTGGTTTTTTTTTCCATCAGGGGCTTGAGAATCAATATGCAGAACAGCAACTGAATGTGTTTATAGATTTATTCTGTAAATGCTGCCAGCAGAGGTTCAGCACTTTTGGCACATTTAATATGAAGATGAACAAGGACCCAATAAAAACTCAAAGATAAACTGGGTGTAATAGCAAAAACTGAACAAAGGAAAATTTATATTGAATATCAGGAATATTGCCAAAATAGCAAATTTATTACTCCATGGAGCAGACTCCTCAGAGTTGTACTGGAAACACCATTGCTTTGAAAGACTTGAAGGAGGGCTACCAGACTGAAATGAGATTGGAGTTAAGCTCAGCCATGGCTGCCGATACACCACTAGCTGAGCTGCAGTCAGCAGAGACCACAGCAAGCTTAGCTGCTTGATTTCCCCGTTGCCTTTTGCTGCTCTGGTGGAATCCAACCTACTCATCTCAGATGCTCATCTAGAAGCTTGCCAGGTTGCTGCCTTGATGCCCCAGTAGTCACTCCCATGCTTTCTTAGTCTAGGAAGGTTTCTACAGCAGGATTTCTCAAGGTCTGTCTGAGTCTCTCCCACTGTTCCAGCTGTGACTCTTCACAGATGTGAAGCCAGATGGCCTCTGCAGCCACTGATTTTCCTTACTCTCAGGTTCATATTGTCCCAGAGGGCAAATCCTGACAGCAGGACCATATTCTTATTCCCTTTTAGGGATGTATGCTCTGTGAAAGAAAGTGGACTTTTAAGGGGTCTTAAGATGCCCTAGCTTAGAGAGACCTAGGCAAAATAATGAATGGCCACATATAGTCCCCTGCCTCAGCTTCTTTGTAGGTTTGCGGGGAAAGAGCAAAGTCATGTGGGAAGTCACTGTCCTTTCTGAGGCTTTTGTTCTCCTAAGATCCATGAAATCACTTCCTGCTTGGCAGTGAATTTCCATCTTCCTCAGCTAATTCAGCTGTGAGACATGTTTCCCTCCTAGGAAAGCATGTTTCTCTTTCCTGCTAAAGCCTCCTGCTCACGAGTACTGCTCCTGCCTGCCTTACCTTCTTATTTTAAAAACATTTTCCCAACATCTAGTTTATCTGTTCTAGACCTTGGGTTTCTTCTCAAAAATGGGAAGAAATCTGAGAAGAGGTAGAGTAAGAAAGAGCATCTGACTGATTGGGGACAAGTCAGAAGAGCCCACTGGGACTGAGTGCGCATACAAAAAAAAAAGGGGCAAACATGAACATGTTTTTTCTCTTTTTCAGAGGAAGATAGGCTAAAAGGGGTGGTAAAGAAGGATTCATACTCTTCAGACAATAAAAAACCTGAGGATAACATATTAAAGTAAAGTAATAAGTGTCATACTTGGGATTGCAGAAACTCTGTGTCTTTGGTTAGGATTGAGCGGCAGAGATTTGGTATGAGAAAGAGGAAAAGAGAGAATTCAGGGTTAGTGCAGAAGAGGCATCACTGAAAGAAAAGGAGAGAAAAGAGGGTGGATGGAAAGGAAGGAGGAAACAGACATTAAGGACAAATGGAAAGAAAGATAGGCCATAATCTACTGTACAACATAAAAGAAAGGAAAAGTGGAGCAAAGCCAGAGAGGGTAAGAAAAAGCAGGAGATTACATTGTGTTATAAAAAGAATGTATTGGAAAACCAGTGGGCTTTCCTGCAATCAGTGGACTAGATGAGGTGAAGAGTCTGTCACAGTCCAGACTTCCACGGTTCTGTGACATTAAAGCAACAGGATGAGGGAGGGGAGCTCAAAGAAGGGACAGAGAAAAAAATAATTTGAGTGGAATAAGAGACAAAACTCCAGAGGAAGCCTCAGAATTTTTGAGTATAAACTAATGAATTCTGAGTTTACACTTGCATATTTAAATGGAGAGTCAGTGAAGTTATCCGCTGATTAGGGTGTTGTTCATTTGGGAAGCTGGACTGAGCAGTCCTGAAGACAATGCTCACAGGCTGATCACGAGCTCCGTGTGGTCAGCAGAACTGTCTCACTCTACGTTGGCTTGTTTCCAGAATCCCCAGACCACTCAGCCCAAAAGGCAAATGAAAAAACTTCTGCCATTACAATCTGGCAAGTGTTTCTGAAGCAAAGGAAATAGTCATGAGCGTGTTTTGCCCACTGACCTGCCCTCTGACTAAAATCTTGGTGTGGGAGGAGAACTCTTATATAAGAGCAATGAGACAGAATATTTCTGCTATTAGTGTCCATGGTTAAGGGGAAAAGGAAATTACACAGAACTGGTTCAAGCATTGTCACTCAGCAAACTCTGCACACTAGTATCATTCAAGGAGTATTTAGATAGCATTCCTATCTTAGGTACTCAATGCTGCTACATACTTCTGTCCCTTACTAATACCAGCTAGAAGGGCAGCTACCCCTAAGAGTCCAGATACTATTTTCCAGCTTGTCTCTGTTTCCATCCTTTTCAATAGAGGTGGGTTGAGTCTTTGTAACAGGTTTAACCCTAATGGGTACCAGATAAGCAACAACAGCAAGCAAGTTTAGGTCTCTGTAACTAATCAGCAGTTGTTAAAACTCTGACATTCCTTGACCATATCTGGTGTGCTGTGAGTTTCCAACTTTATTTGATCAGAAAGTTACTCTTCATAGTCGTTCTGGAAAGAGAACTCTATCTGTATTTGTATTTTCACATCCAGGCTCACCACCCACTTGTGCCATATGTTCCATTTAAAGTTCCAGGACAGGAAGTACAGTAACGATACCGTTCACTTTTACATCTAATGACAATGAAATGCTTTACATTGAGTCAGGTTTTCACTTTCCCAGTTCCAGCATTCCATGGGTGGGACTTTCAGTTAAAGAAAGCTTTGCCTCTGTATTCAAGAGTGTTGATTTTGTAATTTTTCTTTATTACTATCCAATGCAAAATGAGGCAAAATGTCTTTTATCAGTTGTGGATTTTTATTTGCATGGAAAGATTTTACAGACACAGTTTTCAGGGAATCTAGGAGTTTGTGTTACTGTGCTGTTCTCTTATGCAAGGGTGCTAAGCTCTAGGGGCAGAAGCCAGGTTGTGAGTGGAGTTAGAGAAGGGTTTGCACAAGATTTCTTAGCTGCAGTAAGCTGCAATAGTTCCACCAAGTTACTACATTTTATACTAGTTGAGGATTCCATCATGCTGCGCTTACTATTTAAGCACATTTTTTGTAAGTTGGAAGAAATAACTAGAAAACTGAAGAGCAGCAATGCTGAGGTCTACCAGGGGTGTAGTAGGTGGTACCAGCAGGGTTCATGCCCTGTCAGCTCCCATAATCAAACCTCATACTTTAAGGAGTCTTGATGTCAGTGCAAGGCATTGTATTGTGTACAGCCCAAATATCCTGTAGAGGAGTGGCTGTATCTGACAATATATGTCTATATATGACTATATATCTGACGTATATGGCTATATGTATCTATCTTGCATGCTATTTGCCTTTTATTCTTTTAATCTACAGAAGATTATGATCAGAGCCTATGATGCTATTAAAATTGACAGAAGTTGACAGGGCATAAATAAGAGTAGCATTTGTACCAGACTCATTGTCTTCATACCTTGTGTAATTAGGAGAGGCTTCACTTTTATGACACAGGTACACATGCAGGAGACACTGTACAGTGAAGTACAAATAGGAAAACACATTTTAGGTGCATTTGTCCAACTTTTAGGTGAGTTTGATAATAAGTCCCTAATAATTAAGAAAAGGCTTTGAAAAGGCCAAGCATAAAGTAGTACTTGTCATGACATAACATTTAGAGCTTCACTAAACATAGCCAATATCTGACAATTACGAACCTAGCCTTTGCCACTGTGGGCATGACACCTCTAGCTGAATTTTAGTGCTGCTGGGTGTTGGGATTTATGGAAAATTAATATGGGATTTATGGGAAGTTAATATGCCTGAATTAAAACAGCAGTGTTGCAGGTACTGCTCACCAAATTGTCAGGCACCCTGAAGTAGCCCGTGAGATCAGTAAACAAGCTGGTGTCTCACAGCCTGGTACCCCACGGGACCAGCAAACAGCAGGTGTCCTATCTCACGGTTGTTATCTCATGAAGTAGTGAGAAAAGAATGTTGTAGCAAGAACTGAGAGGCACCGGCTGGGAAGCGAAACACCTTGGGTCATCATGACACGGGCAGTAAGTGACAAGACACGTAGCCAATCCTATATGAACTGTGTATGTATGTAACCAACGGGGTTTGTACTGGGGTGGAACATCTGGAATTAGAGGGGTATAAATTGCCGCCATTTTAAATAATAAACGGCTTTCGCTTGATCACATTGATCGTGGTGCGTTAGTCCGAGCTCTCGCCGCAACAAATGGCGCCCGAACAGGGACCCTCAGATTCCTCAATTACTGCAGTAAGGCAGTTGAAAGTAGGACTGTAAGGGGGCGGGAAAGCCGGCCGAAATTAATCCTTGCTGCCCCGGCAAGAAGTCTTGCCAGCAGGGCAAGAAGAGAATCCTTGCTACCTTAGCAAGAAGCCTTGTCGTTACGGGAAAAGGACGGCAGGAAGACTGAGCGGCTAGCCAAGAGGAGCAGCCGGGATCGGAAGGGGGGTGCGCACCCGGAACTACGGAATCTCGCCCTGATCAGGTGAGCGGTCGGGGAGGAAGATGGGGTTGGACGAAAAGCAAGAGGCTGTCCTAAATCTCCTCCAACATACGCTCTCTATGAGAGGAATTAAATATGCTTCCCCCGTGTTAAAGGGGATGACGAAGTGGATCTGGAACAAAGGACTGATCCCTGAAAGAAATGTAGCGTTTGAACTCTCTGTCTGGGAAGTCATAGGGAAAGAACTATGGGATTATATCAGTAGTGGGGGAGCGGCAGCCAAGGAAGCAAGTAAATATTCCACCCTTTGGAGGCTGCTAAAAGAGACTCTGAGAGTAATAAAAGCGGAATGTGAAATGCTTGCGTCTGTGTTTGCCGCTCCGACTCCCGATGTCTCCAATCACGCTAGCGGCATTGTTAACTCCTCCGCTGCTTCGCCACCGCCTGATAGTGCCGTTTCTACCTTTTCTATCCGGATTTCCATTCCTCTGCGTCCCGCGCCACCTTTACCGAAAATGCCTGAGCATGCAGTGTTGGCTGTGCCTAAATCAGTGTCCGAAGTATCCCGAACAACTAAGGGAAGCGATAATGCAGTCGTAGCGAGAGTTAATGGCGCAGTAAAAAAAGAGGAAGTTGGGCGGGGCGATCCGGGAGCTGATGGCGCAGTAAAAAAGAGAGCGGAAGTTGGACGTGGCGATGCCGGAGCTGATGGCGCGGTAAAATCAAAAGCGGAATTTGAGCAGGCCGGCACCGAGGAGCCGACGCGAACATCAGAGCCGCAAGATACAGGTGATGCGCTGCTAGATAAGATCCGACAAGTGATATTGAAGGAGTGTCCGCCCATTTGCCAGAGCTGCACCAATCACTGCCCCTGTGGTCCGGAACTGCACCGACCAGGGCCACGAAGAAGGTCAGCAACGCGACCTCACCGGAAGGAAGAGAACCTGAAGATTTGTATCCACCCTTGCCCAGCGATGCTAGTAACTGGGGGGGAGTCAGGAATTGAATCTAGCGCGCGGGGGGTGGGATAACGGAAACATGCGTACGATCCGAGAAGGAGGTGGCGGGAGGTGTACTTTGCTGCCTGGGGGGTGGGAGAGTTGCTTGAGTTGGGTTTGATTTCTGTGTGTATGGTATCTTTGGTAGACAAAGGTTGTAATCAATCTGCTTTAACATACGGGTTCCAAGCATCGTTTACACAAGCTCTGTTAGGTAGTGTATATGCAGGACAGGAGGCCTATGTTTCTTTCATGAATTGGCTTCAGACGGCTATTTCAAGGTAGATAGAGCATGTGCATTGTGTGTTTTTTCAGCTGGCTTTTGGAAGTATAAATGTAGTTTGCCAGGAGGACGTCATTCAGCTGGGTTTTGGAAATTCAAATGCAAATTGCCAGGAGGCGATCACCCCAATTAGGCGCTCTGCTAACTCGATTGCTGAGCTGTTAAAGGTGTCAGAATGTGAGCTCAGTCACTTAAGGTATCTACGGTGGCTGGGGTCCTTGCTCAGCAGCTTACGGTAGGCAGAGTGGGTTTGAAGTGTTTTGGTTGTGGAAAAGTGGATCAAATTAAAAAGGAATGTCCGACCGGGGGGGCGGTCAGAAAAGACTTAGTAAATGTCAGCCGATATGGATATGCAGCCCCGCACCCCCAGCCTGGAAAAGGGAGCGGCGGCTGCGGAACACCGCCCAGCCCCCCCCCCCCCCTTTTTTTCGACCTGTCGCGAGTCGGAGGCTACAGAGAAGCGCCTTCCCCCCCGGCTCGCCCCCGGCCCCGCCGCATTCCTTTAACCTCTCGAGCGCTGACGGCGTCTGGCCGCTGCTGCGGTTTGTTTTTGTTTGGGTGTTTTGTTTTTTTTTCCTTTTCCAGCAGAACTCCTTTTGTTTCTTAGTAACGACGACAGGGGACCCTTTTCGAATTTGTTTGGTGGGGCTCCCTTTGAGTACTTTTACTTCCTTTGCTAGGTATGTTAAGGATAAAACTGACAACTAATAAAAAAAAAAAAAAAAAAAAAAAAGAGGAAAAAAAAAAAAAAAAAAGAAACGAACGAAACGAAATAAGCTTTTGGATAAGGTAACAAGTGTTTCACGAGTAGCTTATATGATTGCAGTTTTGAATGTCACTGACTTTGACCCACAGGAGATGGATCTGTTAGGTTCCTTTCCTAGCAATATGCCATGCTACAAGATAGAACAGCTGTTGATTTTTTTATTTTTACTATTGGCACACGGACGTGGATGTGAGGCTTTTGAGGGTATGTGTTGCATGAACCTGTCTGACCATTCTGGGCCGATAACAGAATAGGATCCGGATCTTTAACATCTCACAAAACAATTAACTCACTCGAGTGTAGGCCTTGATGGATGGCTGGCAGATTGGGGTGTTACTGAATGGTTGAAAGATTTTATGGTATATGGACTTATCATACTAGTAGTACTATTGATTGTGCTCTCTGTTGTACCATGTATTTTAAAAATGCTTAACCACATGATAAAGAAAGCTGTAAAGGAGATATGGGTAGTTCACAGAAAAAAAAAAAAAAAAAAAAAAAGGGGAGGAAAAAAAGGGAATTGTAAATTGTAGAGTTCTTTTTGGAGGAACACGGTCACGGGTATTTGGCTATGAAATGGAAATAATGAAGGTGAATGGACAATACTGAACAGAGTGAGACAGCTTGTGGCACATGTTGGCCCCATGGGTCACAACCTTGTCCCACTATAAATGTGCATCCTGGGCAGGATGGCTTGCGACACATGTTGGCCCCATGTGTCGGAACCTCATCCTCCTTATAAAAGTTATGTGGACCGAGTTTCTCTCAAACACTGTAGTTTGTAATAACAAGAGTTTATTGCACTTCATATTATGCACCTTTTATTTTGTATTGTGTGGTATTGAATAATCGATTGTATTTATGTAATCTGTGTGTATCTTGCTACCTGTATTGAATAACCTGTAGTACTGATATAATCTGTGTGTGCTTTGCTACTTATATTGACTAATTTGTTACATTGATATAACCTGTGTGTGTTTTGCCATAGTAGCAGTTTATTACTGGATAAAGAGGGTGAAAGGACCGTGGCTGGCAAAGCATCTCCTACCATCATCAAGGGCAAGCCTGGGTTGGTCTTTGTGTTTGCCACCAAGAAGAACCTCGAGCTCCGCTGCTGGCTGCAACCCAGTAGGCGTTGAGTGGTGGAGACATATGCCATACCAGACCTTGATGTGAGGGATGGCCTGCTCTATTATAAGAGGGCCATCCAGGAGAGGAGGACAGGCCACAAGGCCTGTGGTTGACAACAATTGATACCCCAAAGCCTGGATTTTGCTCACCTTATTACTAAAACAAAAAGGGGGAATTGTTGGGATTTATGGAAAATTAATATGGGATTTATGGGAAATTAATATGCCTGAATTAAAACAGCAGTGTTGCAGGTACTGCTCACCAAATTGTCAGGCACCCTGAAGTAGCCCGTGAGATCAGTAAACAAGCTGGTGTCTCACAGCCTGGTACCCCACGGGACCAGCAAACAGCAGGTGTCCTATCTCACGGTTGTTATCTCATGAAGTAGTGAGAAAAGAATGTTGTAGCAAGAACTGAGAGGCACCGGCTGGGAAGCGAAACACCTTGGGTCATCATGACACGGGCAGTAAGTGACAAGACACGTAGCCAATCCTATATGAACTGTGTATGTATGTAACCAACGGGGTTTGTACTGGGGTGGAACATCTGGAATTAGAGGGGTATAAATTGCCGCCATTTTAAATAATAAACGGCTTTCGCTTGATCACATTGATCGTGGTGCGTTAGTCCGAGCTCTCGCCGCAACAGCTGGGGATGCTTTTATCTACAATTAAAACCACATTTCTAATCTGTTTTTGAAAAATGGCCTTCCTTATTTTGCCTGCAAATTTGCTTCAGGAAATAATTGTGGTCACCATTTATGGTACTTAGAACACTAACTACCTGATCACATCTACAAATTAGGCAATTAGACATCTAAGAACTAGAAAACAAACCTGTGAAATAATCCTCACAGGTATTTCTGGAAGCAAAATTCCAACCAAAGAATTAATGAGGTCAAGCCCTTTCAACAACAACAAAAAGCCCAGCACCTCTAAATTAGTTTTCTCACAAAATGGTTATTGCCACAGCTTTTGTTAGGTAAATGATGATACAAATATTTGATTAATTTGGAAAAACAATGACCTTAAGCAGTGATTAACAGTATTGACAAAAGCAATACATGTGTAGGATATAAGTATCTTAATGAAACTGAAGGTATTAATTAAATGTGCTGGATACATGGCCTCTGAAGTGGTATTCTGCATGCAAATAAAAATTTGATGTAGCCAGAAGAATTGCAGGTTGGCCCACACTGGTTTGCCTAAAGCTGTTGAAGGGTAGATTTAAATACAGGCTCTAGAGTCTTTTGTCTGAAATCCTAAAAAATGTATACTTGAACCGGGGAGGAACCATGAGGAGCTGAAGCTGATGCCACAGGCTCATTTGATGGAAGCTAATCAACCAGTGTTTAAAGCCCAGCAATACTCAGTCACTTGTCATTGAGGGTGTAATGAATGCACGATTCCAGAGCAAAGGGCATTTTATTGGTCCTTGGGAAAAGGAACCTTGAATTATCCTGTTTAAAAATAACGTAAAATCCATAGAGTCATAGTCATACTGGGCAAAGATGTCCTACTGAATCATCCTTGTTCTTCTACTTCACTGTAATCTCTCCACAGTTGTATCTGAGTTCATAAAGAGGAAAAACATAGCACTGAGGTTAAAAGGGAATTAAAAGGAAGAGTCAACAGGGTGAAGTGACTTTCACTCAGGAGGAAGACTGCTTACACACATCTTAAGTGTTCCAAGTATGTGTATACCAGCTATCAAAAATAATTCAGAAGGGTTATGAAAAGGCTGCCAATTTTAAGGAGATGAGTGGAGAGGACAATTTTAAATAAATAGTCTTAAAAGAATAGAAGTCATGTCCAAATGAAGGAGAAAGGAAAATACATTCATGTTAAGTGTGAAGCATGTTAAACAGGAAGCATTGATGAAATGGGCCTAAAAAGGTGCTGAGCAACAGCCTGTTAAAGGCTTGGGGGTACTAAGAACCTGCAGCAGGTACTAAAAAGCTGAAGCAGGGGGGTTGGACTTGATGATCTTCAGAGGTCCCTTCCAACCCCTATGATTCTCTGGTTCTGTTTCTCTCTCTGGTTCTCTGATTCTCTCTGATTCTAAAAACTACTTTCAAACATGCTATAAATAGGAGGTCAATGAAGAGTCTGTAGAGACAATGAATCTTGGCCAAATAACAGGAGAGCTCAAGTAAAGCAAGGCCACAGGAGTAGAGAGATATGGATTCTAGGCACCTTAGAAGAATTTAAGAAGATTTCCATGCCAGAACCTTTCTTTATGGGGAGTGATTTTGGGGAGCTGTCGAATGTTGAAAAGCAGGTGAAGCAGTTTTCAAACAGATCCATAAATTAATAGTGACAAATTGTCAGGACCAAATGCTCCAAATGTTCTCCAAAGAAGTCAGATCAAACTGAAATATGAAATTTCCAAACTTCCTACAGCAAAGCCTTAGCTGTAGGGCATAGAGTAGGTGGTGGCTCAGCACCAGAGAAGGCGGTGGCGTCTATTCTGACACCACAAGAACTCCTGGAACTACAGGCTAGTAGGTCAGATCACGTCACCAGGCAAATAGATGCAAGCTATGAAAAGGAATAAAATCGTAGAGACCTTGGTGAGTATAATATTGATAGGGAAAATGAGTAAAAAATAAAAGCAATGAGCCTTTTTAAGAAAGGAATTGTGTGTCATAAACCTGTTGGAGAGAAAGAAGGAAACCTGTGAAAGAAAACTGGTGTGTGGCTAGGATCAATTCAATCAGTATGATGTGTCTGTTTTCCAAAATATTTTTTTCCAGTGTTATGAATTCAGTGCTTTAAGTGAATTAAGTGGTCAGGGAATAAGAGAGAAGGTCCTCTTCTGAGCTATTTTGACAGTGGAGGGGAGATATCAGTATACTTCCCAGAGGAATTCTGCTGGGACCTATGCTGCTAAAAATTAATTATTTTGAAACTATAGTGATGTGAAGTTGGGATTTGGTGATGATAAAAAATTAATTATGTAGTTAATACCACAGTGGATTCTGAGTAGCTGAAGAAGGAGCTCTTAGTATTGAATGGCTTGGCAATAGCAATGCAATGGCAGGTGACACTTGGTGTTGCTGTGTTCAGGGTAATGGGAAGGCACTCTGCCCTTGCCAGGGTGAGCTCTGAGTTAGTTCTTCCCACACAGGAAACAAAACTTGGGGGTCATGATGGATAGTTCTTGCAAAATGCCAGTTCTGTGACAGCGGTGGTCAAAAGAAAGGAGTAAAATATTAATACTTGTTAGGAAAGGAAAAGATAACAAAATGTAAGACATAATCCTGGCATATATAACTCAGTGGCACACTTGGATTTTGAATGGATTTGAATATTACAAATACTAATGGACCTGAAGAAGTGCAGATGAATATTAGATTGTTCAGAGGTACAGAATTATTTCCCCTCAAGGGGAAAGAGTGAGTCTTCTCAACTAAAAATGAGGACTGAAAACCAAATATGACAGAGACCTGTACATGTAATTAATTCTGTATAGGACATGAATGGAAAATCATTATTTATTCCTTTTCAAAATACAGCAACTAGTAGATCAACAGAAGTTATGAGGGTAAAAACAAACAAAAGGAAGAATTTTTTTCACACAACACCATTGAATTGTTGAGCTCATTAGCAGAGAAGTTATTCATGTCAGATGTATAAATTGGTTTACAAAAATGTTACACAAATTTGTAGAAAAAAATAAGATACAGAAGAGGGATTTTTACAGGCCTTATACAGAAGGTATTTTTAAACTCAATGGACTTAATGCCATCTCCCATCGCAAAAAATGCAGGAAGTGTCATTCCATATTTGCCACGTATATTGTTCCTCAGCATCCATTATTAGCCACTGTCTGAGCTGGCACTACTCTAGAAATAGATTTTTATTCTGACTCACTGCAAGTGCTCTTAAGGTCTTAATTTCTAGTTCAGTATGCTTCTATATTATAGTTAACATTTCAGCAATAAGAAATTTCAGCAGAAATAGCAATTCCAACATATGTTACAATAAGGAATATGTTTTTTTTGATGGTGTAAAGTATCTGAGACCCCTGGACTGGAAGTGTGTCTACAACTTTAACATCTTTTTATGCTTTAGGAGAACTTTTCTAAACACTGAATAGAAATACTAACATTTTTAATGAAGATGAGTGTAGAACAGTTCATCCCGTAACAGCACATCTTCAATTCCATAGCAGTGTATCTATGTCTCCATTATCATACATACAGAATCACAGAATCACCAAGGCTGGAAAAGACCTTTAAGATCATCAAGTCCAGCCTATATGGACTATATGTATATACATACATACCCATCTGTATGTGTCTGTGAGAGAGAATAACCCGTAGCATGTTGTAAATAAGTTCTGTAGATGAAAAAGTTTCCACATTAATACCCAAACATTTCCAAATGTTCAGGTTTAGTTATACATGATGATGTGTATTTATTAGCCAGATGGGAAGAACTGTGAACATGCTGAATTTCAGGTATTTTTGTGGTAGATGGTATGTTTGAAATTCATCCCAGTATCATGAGGTAATGAATGCAGGCAGAGCAGGAAAATAATGCCCTAACCACACTGCTCTTCCCTCTCTTTCAAAAAACCCCAAACCAACAAGAACAACAACAAAAAGGCTAATATATGAATTAAAGCACCTTTCCAAAATGACAAGTCAGATGTGGTTGTGGTAGAAGTCTGTTGAGTCTAGTTGACTTATTCCACAGATGATTTTGCACAAACACAACAAACAAAATTTAAATGACATGATTCAGGCCTGAATGCCCTCAGTGGGTGCTGGGAGATGAAGTGCAGTGCTCTGCTGGCTGCCAGGCCAGGAGGCAGGTCCCAAAGCAGACGGGGTTGCCGAGGTCCCCCTGTCACAGCTTTCCTCCAGGGCTTATAGGGAGGGCAGCAGCAGCTTTCCCTTGAGCAGGGTAAGTCCTGCTGGCAGCTGGGACAGTTGGGCAGTGTTGGGTTTGAGGATGTTCTGTGGTCCTGTACAGTTACTGTCTCCACCTTATTAGAAGGGTGTTTTTTTTCCCCTTTTTCTCTGGTTTATATCAGTGGAAGATGGTCTGAATTAGAGATTTTTTTCTAATATATTGAACCAGTACAGACTCTTTAGCCCCTACAACATTTGAAAACGTAGTCTTTAGTTATTGCAGCAATATCTGAGCACTACCATAAAGGTTTGTGACCTAAGATGGAATAGGTACAAGGCAGTAATATCCCATTTTATAGTCAGCAAAAATTAGGGTCATTGTACTGCTCAGAGAAGTACAGAAAATCTTTAGCATAATCAGGAACAGCATTGAGATCTATGAGTCCTGTTCCCTACAGGATTGCTCCTTCTCCATCAACTACTGCACTGTAGATGTGAAGCCTTTCAACAACAAGTATGTGAAAATGTGCACGGGAAAGTAGATTTAAATAATATTTTATGGAGGTTCAAGTCAAAGATGGAGGCCCAGTTACATATTTTTAAAGATATGTTTATGGTCAGGTTAATTCAAGCTGTGAAAGCATTGCCAAATAATGGAGTGCCTGCTTCTGTCATGTTCATGTAGCTCAATGGCAGTTTAATTGCCCCATTTTTTTAACTCCAGGGAGAAAGCAGGTGTTAAAGTAGACATAAAAATCTACTGAGTGTACAAATCTATCTGGGGCTCTATGCAGAGAGACTGTGACGATAGCACTTCTGTTTTCACCAAGCAATTCCACTCTTAATTTAGGTCCAGTTACTGAAGCTATTAGAAACCAGATCTGACCATGTCACCATTTGACAGATCCTGGGTTTCCCAAAACAACTGGAATGTCATCAGGAGCAATTTAGAGCAGCTCAGGGCAAAAGCTGGTTACTGAAAAACTAATCTGGGCCTGCAAATACAGTGCATGATTTCTTAATGGGAATTTAAGAAGCTTAGTTTAAAAAGCAAACAAACTGTAAACAAAAATAAATCCTCAAGAATATGTACTTTGCATGCTTCGCATGAGTCTTGGAAACACTGGTAAATGGGTGAAACAGCCACAGGCTGTATTTTTGTTTCTGGTTAATCTCTGTAGATCTATGAAGAGAACAAGGTAAAACCCACATGACCGTCCCTACTTTTGCCTTATCTCATCTGCCTTCTGCAGAATGAACCTTTGGAGAAGCCAGAGGTCCTGAGGAGAGATTGCAGCTGAGCTGATGTTCTGCAGGGTAGGACAGAGACTTGGTGTGAGCAGTTCCCGTTCAGGTGTGTGAGAGACAGACTCTGTAATGGCCTTTTGCAGGTGTATGTTCTGTACAGTCACAGGAAAGGCTTGCAGTCAACAAGCCAAAGGAGAAAACGGACAAAAGGGATGAGCTGGCATCAGGTTTCACAGCACTGCCATACAGTTCATCCCCTGTCTTTCAGGTAAAGTTATGTGACTGACATTGGAAGGTCGAGATAGCAACAGTCTTCTTCCTAGAGCTGCATGCTGAAAGGGCATGCAGGATTTTTGGGATGCCTGAGTTCATGCTGTCATCAAAAAAGTATTGCCACTCTACATCGAGTCATAAAAGACTAAGTCAGGGTGACTTTGTGTGTGCAGTTTGACCCTCAGAGCAACAGGAATTGTTACCTGAGCAGCTAGGCCAGTCATTAGCAGTTTTCTGAGAATAAAAGGGTTGCATATAAATAAGTGGACTTGGGAGTCTTTGTGAGCTCCAAACTCCAGAGGTGCACTCCAGCCGTGTTCCAAATTGATGTCCAGGCAAGACCCAGGAGTGGACCAGCCTCTGACTCTTTCCCCCTCCAAACCACACACTATTCTCTGTGCAAAGGAAACCAGAACAAATGGGCCAGAAGGGAGCCATGGTGTGCTCAAACCACATCTCTGATCTGGACAACTGGCACACCACAGTATTCAACCACCACTCAGTCTAGACACAGCCAAAGGAAACTTCAGGTCTCCTCCAGACTCCACTGAGCATTCCTCAGCCATCCTGGAGGCTCTCCTCTGCTGGCCAAAAATGAAAGCATGGAGGGTGTGAGAAATTAAGAGAGTAGGACTGGAAAAGACGTGCAGGAGAGTAAAGTGGATAATTAAAAGGTGTAGAATGAATTCCAGGTGACGAATCAAACAGAGCAGGGGTCTTTGGCCAGGAGGGAAGATGACTGTAGGTAGGATGTGTTTCAGGGGTCTCAGAAATCAGTCATGGCACACAGAAGGGGAAATGTTCACTGTCATTCTTCTGATAATGTATCTGGGACTCATTTAATGGAAGTAGTATGTGGTAGGTGTGAAAGAAACAAAAGAGGATGCTTTATCACACAAGGTATATTGAAACCCCTTATTACAGAATGTTGTAGAAAATGAACGTTTTTATGTGAATTCAAGGATTAATTGCACAGATTCAAAGAATGTGATTTTTATCTAGGCCTGCCTATTCAATACCAAAGCTTAGGTTCAGGAAGTCCCAGAGCCATAAATTGCTGAAAACTGAGGCAGCATTACAGGAAGTGTCACTATGTGCTTGTCTTATTCATACTGTCTTCCCTAAGTGTTCCTCACTGGCAACCATTTCAGAAAGGATACTGGCCTTGATAGTCTAAATGGAATGCCCATTCTTATATTTTTAAGAAAGAGGTAATGGTGAAAAGATAGCATTTGAGATCTCCATAACAGTGCAGAGATTTTACTCATAACAATACTAGTAACCAACTAAACAAGGCATGACTGTAGTTAACAGCAGAGAGTCAAGCATACCACATCAGTCACTCTTTTCAGTATGAGAGGGTTTTGCAGCCCTGCTCCAACTGTTTGGAAACTCTGTGAGGTCTCTGAGCTCCAGGTGCCGAGTACTGTCAGTTGTCAGTGGAGTCCTTCTAAGAGTACAATGAAGTCAGATTGGCAACAAGCAGGATTAGGTCACTTATCCTTCTTCCCCCCCCAGATGAAAGTGCTTATTTAGGTGACATGGAAAATGAGTTTCTCATTTAACAGAAATCACAAAATTAGTACATGATAAACTGCATACAGGATTTTGGTAAGTATTGCTTTCGAGCTGTGATTTTGTTAGGTAGTCAGTTGACTCTTTTTTTGACACTATTTCTGAGGTGTAAATTGGTAATTAATCACATTGCATCATTTGTTTATATTTTAAATGTGCATTTATTTGGTATGCAAATAGGTATTTATTTGAGTAAGATGCTGCAGCAGAATATTATACCTGTGTTAGGTACAGGAGATAGCGCTCATGACAGGAAGCTATTTATTACAATTCAGTCTCAGCCTGTGACATAGGCTTTTATGTCATTTGGGGCCTTTCTTGAGCCAGGAGTTTTGTGCCAAACTGCATGTTCACTTGTTTGCTTTATGAGGTGAGAATATGAGGATGCTGAAGAGCATTTCTGCTTGTGATATGTACTAAGACCTTGTGCTGTTGAGGTGAAATGGATTAATATACTGTCTCTGTTAGCTAGAATTACCTTGGTGTTCTTAAAGCTTGATATAACAAAATATTTAATGGAAGAATGGAGCTAATTTATGGGGTTATTAGGCTTTTTTATCTTTATGTGGTGTAGATTAATGATTTAGTAAGGTGTGAATTACAATTAAAAGGCAAAAGTGAATTAAGAGTACAATAAAATTATATAGATTACATGAAAGTGCTTCATATTTTTGTAATTTCTATTTAGCAGCACCAGCAGACTGTAGAGCAGATAAAAGACAGCCAACCCTTTATAAGTAATGTAAAATATAAATGTATATTAACAATGTAAAAATAGTTTCTGTTCCTCGCTGTTCCTCTTCTTTGCCCTTTAGTTACAATTTCTCTTAAAACATCAAAAGGTCTCTCGTATAAAAACAATATATGTGATTTTGAAAAGTGCCTTAGTGCCTCTGTATGTCATTTCTGTAGCAGTAGAGAAGTTTTTTGAAAAGAGAATGTACACACCAGGCTTCGTTAGATTGGCTGAGAATCATAAGAGACTTAAAAGAGAAGCTGCTTTTATATTTGCCTTCAGGATTTTGAGCTGTTCCTTTAAAAATACTTTAATGGTGATGTAGTATGGATTTTAGCATTTTTATATATGCAATTGGCTCTAGCATCTGAGAATTTAAGAAACTCACCAAGTATCACAGGACACATAATGGAACTTAATGCACCAGTCTTTCAAGGTAGCAGCTCCCAAGTCTTCTTCTACCAGCCTTCATTGCCATCCTCTCTCCTCTTCAGCACCCCATCCATTCCCAGTCTGGACTGCTGCTTCCATAACCTGCCCTGCTGGCTCCAGTAGCCCAGCTGTCCTCTTTTCCTCCTGTTCCCTTCTCTCCCTGAGTCCTAGCAAAGTGGCACAGAGCTCAGCCTGATCATGATGTCTCAGGGAATGAGCTTGGGCTCCTTGCCACATCTCACCTCTGTTGTTGCCACACCTCATCCATCAGGAATGCTGCATTTCTGGATTTATGGTTTTGACTGGCATAACCCAGGGGTGCTCATATCCATTAATATTTCCAGGCTTACATCCATGCCCACAAGTACCCTTCTGGACAGTACAAGTGGCAAGGTGAATATCAGAAAGGAACCTTTCCCATCTTGCTAGAATAACTAGAAATCTTGGAGGAGGACTTTTTCCTGACTGCATGAGAAGCTCAGTGGACTGCAGTAGTTCCAAACAAGCCATTTCAGCACAGCGTATGAATTACTTACTTGAATGCTTTGGTATGTTGTGTAAAATATGTATTTAGGGCAGGGATTTATTTATTTTTTAAACATGTCTGTGTGTAGTTTAAGAAAACTGCTTCTTCAAAGATGTGCAAGTCTGTCCGTTAAAGACAGAGGACCAAATCCTGCTTCAACTGAAGTAATTTTAAGAGGTGGCCAGTAGGCTGGAGCCCCACACAACACCAACTCTGTCTCTCCCCATTTCTTAGGAAAAATGTAGTAATCCAGAGCCATACTAAGATTTCTCGTTGCATGAATGTCATAGCTTTTCTCGGTGCATTGTCAGTTATTAACACAAGCAGTAGAAGTTGATCTGAAAAGCACCATGCTCCATCAGTCAGGGATGTTATTTCTTCCTCATTCTTCTTCCTGTTTCTTTTTCACTGGATGACAAACAAGGCCAACATGGACCTGGCCAGTCCAGCAAAGCCTGGTTGTCACAGGCTAATAGCAGGATGTAGTGGTGCTTTCTTTTCTGAGGATACATAGGCAAGACAGGGATGCACAGGTTTAATTTACCTCTTGCAACTAACATCCCAATGGTATGTATACTGGTGGAGCAGGATGTAGATGAGGTAGATGATGGAGCAGAAGCAGTGCTGGAGTGTCTGCCAAGTACTGCATCTCCTGAAATGAGGTGATATAAAATAGGAAAATATTGTCCATGTTGAAGATGTTCTCTGCACCAACGAAGCACCATATAAGGGTTATGTTGAGGAGCTGCAGGCAGAGATCTGAATTCCCCAGGTGTAGCACCAACAAGATTGTTCATAGTAATATATGTAAGTGCTAAAGGGCAGGGTTGTGAAGGTATGACAAATTTACACTGGCAACCTGTAAGCTCCTGGCCTTGGATGAGAACTGCAGCGCAGGCTTGTGGTCCATGGGGAGCCTTGGCTCCGAGACGTGGCTTCCCCCTCTACAGACATTGTGTGCCCACACCACACAGAGCTGGCATGATGAACTCCATGCAGGTCTGTGGCCAAGAAAAGAGTTGGTCCACAGCGTGAACCATTTGAAACACCTGTAATTTTCAAATGACTGGTGTGGTGTGGCAACGTTTGAGAAACGTTTTGAGAAACGTGAGAAAGTTTGATGGTGAGTCATGGGTAGTTGTTCCAAAAAGTTTGCTCCCTAGGGCCAGAGCTGTGCCATACGTACCAGTAACAGCCTACAGGCTTTTCCAGAGGGCTACCCAGTTGCTGCTGGCACAGCTGAACATCTCCTGCGTGTGTGCTGTGCCTGCACAGGACTGTATTCTGCTGCTGCTGCTGCCGCACCTGCAGCGATCCGTGGGCAAAAGCAAATTCAAGGGCCCCTAATCTATGGCAAGTTGAACTGTATTTCAGGTGATAGCTAGTAAAGAGCCCGTGTGTGGGCTGACCATCTTAGACACCTGCTTGCTGTTCTGTCTGAATGGTGAATTTTCACTATCATGTGTGTAATTTAGCATGAAATAGTTCTTCTAATTTCTTCAGTGTCGAGCATCATGTGAATTCTGTCTAGAAGGCATATTGTCCCAAGCAGAAAGTGAGACATCTGAATCGTTGCACACACAGAGTATGTACCTGCTAAGCTGCCTTTTTGTGACTATGTTGGTCATTATTCTTATATTTTCCCAGTCAGACTAGCTGACTAAAAGATCAGTGTTTTTTTTGTAGAAATGGAAGGCACACATGAAAAAGCATTCAGACATGGTAACCTCATTTCTTAAAAAACACATTAGTATGAATTTAAAAGAGCCAAACCAATTATTTTTGAAACATGGTAAAAAGTCATTTGCTCTCTGGCTGACAACTGTGTGTGCCAAGTTTTGCTCAGTGAGCCAGTTTTACAGCCAGTTGTAAACTCTCAAATATAGGGGTTTATAATGGAAACTGCAACTCTGCCATCACCAAGATTGTGTGGACACACTGCTGCAATATACATTTCATTGGACACTGCACAGTTATTCCTGGTAACAAAAACAAAGGGCAAGCAGTGTTTTAGCATCACACATACTGCTTTTATTCGGGATACTTGGCAGGTGAAAATCTGAAGGGGAGAACTAGAAATAGAAGCTCTAAGCTGTTTGAATTCCCTCCTTGCAGCACTGGTTTGTGATTTATTTGATCTGCAGCCTATAGACCATACATCACCTTCCTGGTTGGCTTTGTTGGCACCTTGTCACATTCTTGCGGGCTTGAGGAATTCATTGTTCTTGTTTGAACTGATAAGAACAAAAAAGGATTTTCTGCCGGAGACCTTGGGAAAGGCAGAGGGGGAGGAATGTTGACATGAAACAGCAGGGCTGCACTTTCCCAAGCCTTTCAGCCACGCAGCAGCCCACATTCTTCTCTAGTTGGGGAGCCGGGGCTGAGGTGTGCTGAGAGCTGCTTTACTTGCTGCTGCCTGCAAGCGTGGCCTGGGGTGGTGGCAGCATGGGGAGGGAGCAGGGCGATAGATGCTTTTGGGGCCCGGGCTAGGATTGCTTCAAAGGGAATCTCACATAGTGGCAGGAGATCATGATGGCCAAGAGGAATGTGAAACACGGAGTGTCGCTTGATTTGAGCCAGCCCTCCAAAGTTCACCTCATTGTGTGTGTGCCTTTTGTGAAAGGTGCCACCCTGATCCTTCTTCCTCCACTGTGTCCTTGAATGCTCAACTCGGGAAGGCAGCCTAAAGCTCTTGGTTCCAGCTGTCACAGGAACCACTCTTTGAAGGTGGAACATATTGAGAGCATCACTTTGCCTCTTGCATGCTTGGTAGCAAGTGCCAGTATGGATACAGTATCTCATCACTATCCTAAGGGTCACTATCCTGAATGAAAAGTCTAGCTGTTTTTTTTTTCCCCGCATTTCCTCAACATTACGAGAAATATGTTTTCTTGCTTCTCCTGAAAGGTGTGCCAGTACAAACCCTATGGTACTGATGAGCAGTGAGCTACAAAAAATACCAAGTAAAACCATTGGTTTTGCTCTGAGAACATGAAAGACAACCATCTGCTCTAAAGTTCTACACCTGCTACATGCACAGAGGAGTATTTTGCTTTTTTTATGCCTTCCAGGTAGCCGGGGAAAGGAGGTCAATGCATCCTCAACCTCTCTTGTTGAGAGGATATCAGAAAGCCCTAGCAAATGCTGTCCTTAGAATAGTAACAGCTCTCTTCATAATAGCAATATTAATAGTAATAGTAATAATGATCACCATCGTCATCACCTCTTTACCTTTCCAAGTGGTGGCAGACTTAAATTTCAAAATAGTGATGACAAACAGATAGGCTGGTATAATTTTTAAATTCAAACAGTAACAAGGATGTTGGCTACAAGGGGAGGGTGTAAGACCAGTGTGTGGCAAAGGATCTGACAAAAAAAGTCCTTAATTTCTGTTCTCATGATTATTTTTCTTACCATTTAGGCTACTGACCTGCTGATTACAGGCTACATGGTGTCTGTAGAACCATCTAGCATGATCCGTAGCTATAACATGCCACTTGGCAGTGCAGCCCAGACTGATGAGGAAAGCAGGGGTTTCTCTCTCCTTAGGGCTGTTACCCAGCCATGGGGAAGGCTGAGGACTATTACTGAAGACAGAGCTCTCAGATGCTTTTCATTCATGCTGAATCCTGCAGGGTCATATGCCCACAAGATGCAGAAAGAGTCTGTGGTTATTTGAGTAAAAAAATAATTGTGCCCACGTGCATACTTGAGACCAAAAAGCATAAGATTACTTCAGGCAGGATATGGTGAAATGAGAGAAGAAAACAGCAGAATCCCATATTTACTGCTGTGAAATTCTGTCTTGATGTAATTCTTACATGTTTCTGTTGCCTCAACAGTATTACAGAAAAGTTTCATAGTAGATGTTGCTGTGGAAATATCTTGGGGCCATCAAGGCAGTAACAAGAAGAAGGGAAGTAGGAAGAATCAAGTTGAGCTCCTCATTTGGAGCTGATGGCGAGCATCTCGCTGGGTTACTGGAGTGGAGGTTACAAGCGTGCCTGAGCTCCTCAGCCCTTCTGCCACCGAGATAGGCTCCAGCAAAAGGGGAGCCAGTCTGATTCCTACCAACACCAGCAGGGCTCTCACCACCACTCTTTCTCCTGCGCCCCAGCCATCCCCTGCAATGGGGGGTGCAGCAGGATTCACAAGCTTTCCTTATCTTGCATATGGGTGGAAAGAGAGACTGGCTAGCCAGGTTGTAGGGCTATATATAACCCAGAGCCAGCTCTGACTGATGTGTCCTTGCTTAGAAAGCAGTTGCTGTCTGGGTTTCATTAAGAGAGGAAAGACTCCTTTGCTGTACTGGGCCAGGTGAAGTGGCCCTGGTGAGGCGTGGAGTGTGCCTGCACTCATGCACACTTTTGATTCATGGAGCTCCCCGCTGACATAACAGCCTTCTTTTGGTGATAGCTGGTGTGAAATAGCCTTATATTATAGCTCAAATATTAAGGCTGGCCTACGAGTGCTTTTCAGAAACTGCAATTTGTGTGGTGTAATGGATGTTATGTTTTTGCCCAGTGTAAGAGCAGACTTACATCTACATGTGGGACACAAAGCCAAACGAGGCAACTTACGGTTTAAATTAGCTGCTGTTACCAAAGGAGGTGGCTCTCACGAGATCAGGTTGCCCGCTGAGCACCGACTTGAAAGCTCCGTGGGGAGTATGACCATGGGCTCCTCACTGACACTGCTGGCATGGGAGGGTGAGGACAAGCTGGCCCAGCAGCCAGGGAGGAGAGAGCAGGCTGATGTCAAGAGGACAGTGGGGAAGGAGTGAAGTAATGAGGGAGTCTGCAGCAGCAGTGGCAGAGAGCTGAAACAATATGGCAGGCAGAAAATCAGCAGCAGGGTGCCCTGGCTGCAAGCAGGTTGGGAAGCATCAGTGTACAACACAAAACTTGCTTGCCTGGCTTTGTGTCCTCAGTCCAGACAGTGTACTTTGTGTGCTTCAGTTTTCATCATGTGTAAAATAGGAATGGTAATGCTGGCCTTTTACTTTGTGAAACATTTTGAGATTTTTAGATGAAAACCAAACATTTACTAGCACGTGGGACAGAGGAAAAACTTTCCACTTGGGAAAGCTTGCTTCTGGGGGTCAAGATCAGTGCCTTTGTGGTTGGGACAGGTAAAGCCTGCTGCTTAGACTATGGCAATGAAATATGTGATGTAACATTCAGTACCTCTCACTGCCTAAGAGGGTTCACATTTTTACTTTGTAACTACTGTTAGTGGCTACTGAAAACGTATACAAGGATAAAATACATACAAGGTGTAAAGGGGGAAGTGACCATGTGTGTGGATGTGGATGTGTAAGCCTATCTTTGTAATAAGTGAAGCAGTTTATATATAGGGCAAAGCTTGAGACAAGTTTGTTGGGTGTTTTGAGTCAGTGTTGGCTAATTAATATTGCAGTCTCCTTCTGCCTGCAAATCTTGCGTTGCTCACAACCTAAGCTGGTCAAATTTACCATAACTATGCTATTTCAAACAGTTTGTAAGACAGATGCTACTCTGTTGGCGGCATGGTGTCTCCTCCTTCATATCACCTGAACAGGTATAAGCACCTTTTAGCAATTGCTGCCAGAGAGTATTAGACACTAATTTGGAGGCAGGTAGACTTTATGGTAAAAATGCCCCCTGCATCTCTTTGCTTATAGTGCAAAATGCTGCAAGGATCTCATACCTGATCTAAGAACTCCTGATCTGAGTATTCCTACTGAAGTGAGGGCTGGTGGCTCAAGGTGTTCTTACTAGTTTTCTTTTTGGACAACCCCACGTTGTCATCTTTTTCTTCAAGTCCAGCTCATCTGATATTCACATAGGCAAGCTTGCCAGCTTTGAGCTTTGCCTTTTCTCGAGCTTGGAAGCTGCCCTGCTTTCCAGGGCTGAGCTCACTGACAGTGTATCACTGCTCTCTGCTGGAGAAGCTCTGAGCTGGGCCAGGCCTCTCTGGGTCTCCAGCTGTTTGTGAGGAATGCAGGTGTGATGGCCAAACTGATAACCTCTGAGCCTTCAAGAGCAATCTTAATGTACAGCTTATTCTTGTTCCCCATACAGCACAATTCAGGGTCTTTGTTGTGCAGGCTGGAGACAAGAGTTTTCAGAAGGAAGATGAGAAAGATAAATACAGTGATGCTGGCTGAACATAAACATCTGTGGGCACATGGACTCACCCCTGATGGTGCTGGACAACAGACTGCACTGGTGTAATTTTCACAGGTTTCCACTCTAGCCTGAAGTATGATTTCCCGATTGTGTTTGCAGTCACATATAATGTTCCATCTGTAGAATATTTTGTGTGGTCAAATGTAATGTCCAGGTTTTAGTGTATTGTTTTTCTACTCAAGGGGCATAGCAAGCATGAGGTCCCAGGAATTAATGTTGAAAGAGACTTGTTCCGGTCATCTTGATTAGATTTTGGTAGTTGCAGAAGTTATTCCGGCATTTGCATTGAGTAATTTTTTCAAAGATGCAGACAAGTGATCAGATCTTCCCCACAAAATGAAAATTATTTAAAATAAGTCTCTCCCACTTGAGCCCACACACACACATATAATATACACGCACACACAATACATCTTCTGATTTCATATACTTTTGTAGATCTGGCATCTTTTTTGCTTGAAAACAACTCAAACATAAATCATAAAAGGCAGCTTTACAACAGCTTTAAAGTGCTATTATATTCTGCAGCATTCCGAGTGAATTATTGCTGTGCTGTCAAAGAAAACAAAAACATTTGGGAAGGACTGTTTATTTTACAGTGGTTGACCAAAAGTATGCAAGTGGTTATAAAAAATGTAGACAGTTAACGATGGGAGGTGCCTTTGCTCACTCTGTAACCCATTCACAAACCTTGGACACTGATTTTAGATCACTAGAGATAGAGCTAGACACTTCCCTCAGGAAAACACACACACTTCCAAATCACCTAAGTTATAAACTAAACACCGTTCTCCCCTCCCTCATTCCACCCTGATCCTTCTTACCCACCCACCCACCCACATAGCTAAGCAAAAAGCACAGTATTTCTGTGTGTAGGGATGCCTATTCAACCAACTGTTCTTTGAACTGTTTTTCCACTATGACAAGGTGTAACTAGTAGAGCTGTGTACTTTAATTTGACTTGTCTTTCAGAGAAACCTTCTTATTAAGGTGCTACCCTTTTTGGCTCTATAGGGTACCATTTCCTCTGATTAGACTCCCCTTGTACTGAGCTCCGCACCAAAATTGTTGCATGCAAGTTGAAGGTAAGTTGGAGCCTGTACACTAACGTGTTTGTCAACATCTTGGGAGTACAGCATGTGGTTCTGGTCTCCTCATGCTGGAAATAAGGTAGTGGAACAGAAGATTGCTCAAAGGTTGATCAAGGAGGCTGCCATATGAGTGGCTACCCTGTGATGAATGACTGAGTAAGCTGGGACTCTTCAGCCTGGGAGAGAGATGATTTAGAAGAGCCTGTAAAGTCATGGAGAGAGTTGGTAGGGACTGACTGTTGACTGGCTTTTCTAAAACAGGAGTGAGTGGAATCAACTAAAATCAGTAGTAGCGTATTTCAGAACAAGCAGAGATGGTTCTTCACACTGCAGGTTGTAGATCAGTGCAACTCCTTGCCACAGGATGTTGCTTGAAGGTTCAAAGGAAAGCTGGAGAAATTACTGAAAGGGAGATCCTTTGAGGGTTACTAAACAGTAACAGACCACGTCTGACTGAGGAGCCCCTACAACTTAAAATAACTAAAGGCTTTGAGAGTTTCAGGGGATTACACATTGTAGTGTCTTTTCCCTGTGTGTCCTTTTTTAGGCATCTCCTTACAGAAAAAGAATACATAGATCAACATCTGTTCTGTCCTACTAAGACCATTCCTGTATACATACCCTAAGTCTAATAGTGGAGACATCCTAGAATGGTTAAGGTTGGAAGGGACCTTAAAGACCATCAGGTTACAGCCTTCCTGCTGTGAGCAGGGACATACCACACTAGACCAGACGGCACAAAGCCTCATCCAACCTGGCCTTAAACACCTCCAGGGTGCTTCCTTAAGCGTCCTCCAGGGTGCTTCCACAGCCTTCCCAGGCAACCTATTCCAACACCTTACTACCCTCATGATGAAGAATTTCTTCCTGATGTCTAACCTAAATCCCCCCTTTTTCAGTTTAAAACCTTTATCCCTTGTCCTATCACTTCCCTCCTGGTGAAAAGCCCCTCCCCAGCTTTCCTGTAGGCCCCTTCAGGTACTGGAAGGCTGCTATGAGGTCTCCCTGGAGCCTTCTCTTCTCCAGGCTGAATAGCCCAAACTTTCTCAGCCTGTCTTCGTAGCAGAGGTGCCTCAGCCTTTTGATCATCTTTGTAACCCTTCTCTGGACCCTCTCCAACAGCACCATGTCTTTGCTGTGCTGAAGGCTCCAGAGCTGGACACAGTACTCCAGGTGCGGCCTCACAAGAGCAGAGTAGAGGGGCAGAATCACCTCCCTGGCCCTGCTGGCCACACGACTTTTGATGCAGCCCAGGATGTGGTTGGCCCTCTGGGCTGCAAGTGTACACTGGTGGCTCATGTCAAGCTCCTCATCTACTACCACCCCCAAGTCCTTTTCCTGAGGACTGCTCTCTAGCCATTCTACCCCCAGCCTGTATTTGAGCCTGGGGTTGTGCTGACCCAGGTGCAGGACCTTGCACTTGGCCTTGTTGAACTTCATGAGGTTGGCATTGGCCCACCTCTCAAGCCTGTCAAGATCCCTCTGGATGGCATCCCTTCCCTCTAGGGTGTCAACTATCCCTCTAGGGTGTCAACTACTCCACACAGCTTGGTATCATCAGCAAACTTGCTGAGGACACAATCCCACTGTCCATGTCTCCAACAAAGATGTTGAACAGCGTTGGTCCCAATACTGACTGCTGAGGAACACCACTCATCACTTGCCTCCACTTGGACACTGAACCATTGACCACAACTCTCTGGGTGCGGCCATCCAGCCACAGTGGTCCATCTGTCAAATCCATGTCTTGTCAGTTTGGAGATCAGGATGTTGTGTGGGACATTGTCAAATGCCTTGCTCAAATCCAGGTTGCTCTGCCATTATCCACCATCTCTGTAGCCTTGTTATAGAGAGCCACCAAATTGGCCAGGCATAATTTGGCCTTAGCGAAGCCATGTTGGCTGTAACCAATCACCTCCTTATTTTCCATCTGCCTTAGCAGATTTTCCAGGAGTATCTGTTCCATGATCTTGCCAGGCACAGAGGTGAGACTGACCAGCCTGTAGTTCCCCAAATCTTTCTTTTTCCCCTTTTTAAAAACAGGGACTATGTTACCTTTTTTCCAAGCAGCAAGAACCTCACCAGACCGCCATGGCCTCTCAAATATGATGGACAGAGGCTTAGCAACTGCATTCACGAGCTCCCTCAGGACCCATAGATAGACTCCATCAGGTTCCATAGACTTGTGCACCTTCAGGTTCTTTAGATGGTTACAAACCTGTTCTTCTACAGTGGGGGGTGGTTCGTTCTCCCAGTCTCTGCTTTCACCTGCTGTGGCCTTTGCGAGGAGGCTGGAGCACTTGCCAGAGAAGACTGATGCAAAGAAGTCATTGAGAACCTCAGTCTTCTCAATATCCTGCGTAGCTAGGTCTCCCATTTTCTTCAGGAGAGGTCCTACATTTTCTTTGGTTGTCCTTTTATCCCCAACATACCTATAGAAGCTTTTCTTATTGCTCTTTACATCCCTGGCAAGATTTAATTCCATGTGGGATTTGGCTCTCCTTACCTGATCCCTAGCTGCTCAGACAATCTCTCTGTAATCCTCCCAGGGTACCTGCCCTAGCTTCCACCCTCTGTATACTTCCTTCTTAAGTTAGAGCTTTTCTAGGAGCTGCTTGCTCATCCATGCCAGCCTCCTGGAGTTTTTACCTGACTTTTTCTTAGTTGGGAAGCATTGTTCTTGGGCCTGGAGAAAGTAATCCTTAAGTATCAGCCAGCCTTCATGGTCCCCTCTTCCCTCCAGGATGTTATTCCATACCTTGTAAGTGCACTCAGCTTCTCTTGCCTTCTCTCTTTACAATAATAATGCAGACAGGAATTAATTCTTAAAGATGCTGAATACCTTATGATGAGCAATCCTTCTTTGCTGTATGTTCTTCTTATAACAGCATGATAAGGGATCCTCCAATGACAGGATACTAAAGGCTCAGTCTTTAGCGCCACATTGACTTCATTGGGAATCTTCCTGGATAGGGGACCAATCCTAGGTCAGGATCCTCATGAGCTAAGTGCTGACCTTGGCATCCTCAAATACCCCTCACAGTCGCTATATTTTCAATAACATCAGAGGCCGTACACGTCTTCAGTGAATCTAAACATCAAGCTGCCTGTGTTTGTCCATCTAAAATAGATGTAGAAGCTCATACTGTACTTGAGCACGTTTATTTTGGCTTGAGTGTTGATTAGTAAGTGTATTTATCAAGCTGATGCAGAACCCACCAAATGCAGTGGTAAGTTGGCTTGACTGAGAACTAGGGCTAGCTCAAGCCCCTGGTGCTGCCTTTAGGTGCTTAGTGGTCTCCCAATGTACAAACACTAAATTTAGTACTTCAGGAAAGGGCGTTTCTTCCTAGAAGATCTGTCAGCTGTTACTGGCCAGCATGAAACACTTCACCGATCACCATCCCTTTCTGCTCAATCCCTTCTGCAGCAAAACATCTGACAGAGGCTTTTACAAAGAAATAGCAATCGTGATTTTTATCAAATGAGCCCATTAAGAAATGGGATATGGCAGAAAAAAAGAAATGGCAGAAGAGTCACCTCTGATTTGGGAATGATCTTACATTATATTTCCTTGAATGAACCATCTTGCTTTGGTTGGTCACAGTGTGGTTGGTTGGGTGGGGGAAGAGTCCTTAAAAGCAAAACAGTCATAATCAAAATAGCAATCATATAAGAGTAATGATTTATGAAAAAATCCCCCTGCAAGTCCTCATACTCATTGCAAATTGGTAGAAAGATGTGCCTCAGCTGCATTGGATTTGAGCTGCCAGTATTCTGCAGTAAACTAAAGAAGAGGAAGGAAAGGAAAGGAAAGGAAAGGGAAAGGGAAAGGGAAAGGGAAAGGGAAAGGGAAAGGGAAAGGGAAAGGGAAAGGGAAAGGGAAAGGGAAAGGGAAAGGGAAAGGGAAAGGGAAAGGGAAAGGGAAAGGGAAAGGGAAAGGGAAAGGAAAGGAAGATTGTTCACCCAGTGCCTACACACCGAAGTGTGCACAGCCTCCATGCAGTTGTTAATGGAGATCTGTTGATGAAGGAAGCATGTGAATCAGAGTAAATTTTGTAAATGTGCTGGGATTACTGCGTCATTGCTGTTGACACATTTCCCTTCCCTGTTGATGCACACCCTTTCCTATGCATGTGAATTGGTCTGAGGAGTCCTCCAGCTATGCCCCTTCAGTGGAATTTCCTTAGAAAGCCAAGGTGGGGAGAGTATCTTTGAGAGTATACTTTGAGAGTATCAGTCCTTTTGCCCTCTGTTTACTACTATGATACATCAACAGTGCCAGAGACTGTACAGTATTACCTTGCATGGCTACATAATTAAAGCTGTCTTCCCTGACTGGAGGGAAATAAGCATGCAAAATCCTGCTACTGTTGCCAAAAACAACCTTTGTCAGTGGGAGAGAGAGAGAGATGTTTTGTGCTTGGTCGTTTTGCTGCTTGTATTAGAATCATGCACTGCTATTTCTATCAGTTTTGCCAGTTGGCATCTGTCCACCTTTTCTGTTCATGCTCAAGCAGTCAGGAACACTGCGGCGGGAGAGGAAGCCCCTTCTCATGTGTTGCTGGCTGAGCTGCCAATGGCTTGTGTTTGTAGTGGATCCAGCAACAAAACAGAACAACCCCATCAAATCAGCTGTGGTCACTAACAAATAGGTCCCCTGAATAGTATTGAAGCAGTGTCCCAAAGCTCCCTTTCCTCTTTGGTCACAATAAAGGCATTAGATTTATTTAATGACAAAAGCAAAAATGGACATATGTTTCTCTAAACTTGAATACCTATTTTGTTAGACAAAAAAAAAAACAAACATGGGAAGGAAAACCTTAAACCTTACTTGAGTAGTAAGTACTACTCAAATGTAGGTGGAGGTGAATGAACTCAGTATGAACCGACCAAGTTGATTAGATGGTTTAGTTGAGCTCTGGTACAGCAGAAAAGTAGAAATCTCTCCTGACCAGGAAATGGTAAAAGCTGCTTTTAAACAGCCTGTAATTAGAGAATCTGAGTCATTAACTTGCATGTGCAGACGGGGTGTACACTTACGTGTCTCATGCCGAAGTTATAGCCACAACAGAAATACTTTTATGGGGACTGAATAATAGTTGCAAGAAACAGAGTGGGTAGGGAAGCAAGAAAAACAGCCAAGTAATTGAAAACATCCTCAGGAGAAGTAGCCTACGAATAACGTTTAGGATCCTGAATGTGAACTGGCAATATGAATACAATTCTTACTGAAAAGCTGCTTGTCAAGATAGTAATAATTTTGGGACTGCTTGATTTGAAAGAATATGCTTGCTGATAGAACTAGCCTTATCCCAGCCTTCCCCCATGGGAATGGTACCTACTGATGCTGGGACTGAATTCTGCTCTTGGTGTCTCACTGAAAAATGATGTTTCAGTTTTTCTTCCACCACTCGTTCTGAACCACCTACTTATGTGGTCACCACGGGAGTCAAGGTATACCCCCCGGGTGCTGTGTCCTGTGCTAACCTTAGTGGAACCACCCACTAGGTTTAGTTCAAAGACTGAGTCTGTTATGTATTATAAAGCAACTTGCTATCAAGAGTGATGGAAGGGAATATTTCTAACATGAATAGTACAGTGTTGTTGTAGTAAGACACTTTTATTTCCAGAATTTATTGCTGCCTACAAACACTGCTTTCTTCCATTAGGACAGAGGTAACAATGATTTATTCAGCTTTCTGAAAATCCTAGACTAGGAGAATGTAATGCAGTTAGAAGAAGTTAATAATAATGTATTTAAAACGGAGTGACTCATTTTAAATGGTTTCCTTTTCTTCTGAATTAACTGGTATTTTTGTTGTCAGTGCCCTGGACCTCTGATTGAGGAAGCATTTTTTTACAAGAGTGAAAATCTTGTTATCTTCTATGTATAGCACATTTCTCATGTGTAAATCTCTTGGGCATTGTATAAAGGAGAATGCCATTGTAGCATTTAGGAAATTAGGCAGCATAAAGTGAATTGGAGGCATGTTCCCACTCTTCATTCCCTGCTTGATAGATTCCCTGTAAGTCTGTTTCACGAGTTTAAATTACGTTGTAAAGTACATAAAATATTTTCCTATTAGTTACCAGAAAAACAGGGTATTTTGACAGATTTTGTCCGTCAGTTGCAAGAAAAAGAGTATTGTGAAGGTGTTTCAGAAAGCTACAGTACGTTTTCTCAAAGACTGTCCTTTTTCTTACATGGAAACTTCCAGTGGTTTCTCCCTCTGCCCCATACTGAGGACTACTTTGAAGATGGAAAATCTAGTCAATGACGTGCTCACATTACAGAAAAGGAGCAGGGGTTGACCCTGGGCATTTCACGTGTTCATATTCAGTGTCCCTGCCCTGCAAAGCCAGTCAGAGCTGTGATATCCATAGTGTGTTATTTTGTAGAGAAAGCTCACAGAAGGAGTGGGACCTGGAGTCTGTTTTGCCTGCTGGCTGACCTGTGGTAGCCAGCCATGTGTGTGCCATTAGCCCACTGCAAATGGAAGGCAAAAGGCATCCCTTAAAATGCTCTCAGAGAGCTTGCACATGGTCAGTAATGTGACTGTGCGCCTGTGATTCCTCTTTTGAGCTGACCCAGAGGCAGTCAGTTGGCAGTAAAACCTACCTGAGAGACATTATGCAGGGGAAGTTTAAAACATAACTTAGTAAAAAGGCTTAGTAAAAAGGAAATTATTTAAATGTAAACTGGGAGAAGTCAGTCCAAGCTTTTCATCCTAGCATTGGTAGGGTTATCAGCGAAGCTGCAATCTCGGGAATGTGGGCATTCACATTTGGGACATCTCTGAGCCTGGGGTTTCTGGCCATGGAAACGCTGTGTATGCAAGAACAAAGTACCAGAGCTTAGAGATTCCAGATTTTAATATCCTTTGGGGTGCTTTTCCTTTCTTCCTTTTATGGATAATGAATAAACCTGGGAGTATAATATAAGTCTAGATTTACTGTACACATTTTAAGTCTCATATTCTTTATGGCACAAGGTAAGCTGTGAAAGTTCAAGGTTTCACCTTGGTGTAAATCAGTGTAGAGCCATCAAAAAGACTGGGACAATGTTTTTGTGTAAGAATCGGGGCATAATTTGGAAAAAAAACACACAAAACTAGTTCAGTATTATTCCACTAGAATGTTTTCACTACCATAAGGCAAGTAAAAACATCCCAGATTAGTACAGCTTTTCCAGCAGCCAAACATTCATCTTGATAATTTTTCTATCATTTAGAAGCAGGCCAGTAATTTGCAAGGCTGGGTAAAGATACTTTACTTGTGCCGAAAGGAATGAACCTTTTACGATCCTGAATCTCCAGTCATGCTCCTATATCTAGTGTTCTGGACTGCCACCACCATTCTCATGAAAAAGAAATATTTTCTTTAAGATGAGCAGTGATTTTTGCATATGTAAATAATACCAGCACTTTATTTGAAAAGTATCTGAAAGGCAGGATTCTTTTGTCTGAAAGCTCTGCATTAAAGATTTCATGGATTTTAAATTATTTTGGTTTTACCTGGGGTACTCACTGTACTCTTCATGCTGTAGGTACTCAATAGCAGCTAGCAGGTGGATTCAGCTGATGAGAACTTGCAAGTGCTATGCACTATCTTTATTTCTTTGCTTAAAACCCTAATTGAGGATTTTGAATTTTCATCCCTTACTGCAGTTCCTGGGTATCTTCTGGATAAAATCAATGCCAATAGTAGAGACTCTCGAGAAGGGCACAGAACCTGTCATTGCTCTCTGCAGCTGAGGTAAAAACCTTTGTCAGAGGCATGAGTTTGTGAACTTGACTGGCAGGAAGCCTGGAGGTTGGGCAGCTCGGGTGAAGCTGTGAGGGCCACTGTTGCGCCCCGCTGAGGGTGCTTGCTGGTCCTGCCAGATCCCTCCAGCCCTCACTTCAGCGCTCAGTAACAGGATGGGTAGGTCTCAGAAACATGAAATACTCTAATCCTTGGCTCTGCACATTTTTATACATGTCCACTGCTTGTTGAAGCATCCAGAAGCCCATATGCTTTAATTACAGAATGTATCCCCACCTTCACATGTAAAGCGTATTTATTCTTGCCTCCGCTGCAAGCATGAACTTGGCACACTGAATACTACTAGGCATGATACCCTGTTTTCTCACCTTTTGCAAAATGAAATTATGTGACCTATGCGCTCATGTTCCTCAAGCTCCTCTCAGTTTATACCTTTTTTCCCACTCTCCCGTCCATTGTAGACTGGGGCCCTGATGCTGCAGCCTTGGAAGACAGGTTCTGGTAGAGGTAGGCAGCCTCACAGTTCTGTTGTGCAGGGTTCTCTGTTGCTGATAAACATGCCTGTTTGAAAGCACCGTTGTACTGATCAGCCACTATGGGATGGACAGATGAAGAGTGTCTGTGGGTGGGTGGGACAGAGGATGCCATGCTCGGCCGCCTTGCAGCACTGTGTGGGCTGCAGCATCCAGCAGGCCCCACACCTCGTCCTTCCCCTCTCTCCCTCGATTTCAGCTCCTTACTTACTCATTTTTTTCTTGAGCTACACCACTACCTCTTTAACTAGCCCTGTGATTACAGGTCTCTAATGCTGTGGCCTGCTTGTTTCCTCGGAGGAGAAGGAGGGAGAGAGGGAGTCCTGTCCCTCCCGCTGACACTCTCCCCCATGGTCTTGGCTGGGGGACAGCAGCTGCTGGCAGCAGTCTAGGAGGAACTCACAGTGGTAGCAGAAAAAAAGAATTTGGCAGGGAGGTGAGCCACATGATTGTGATTCATCCTGCACTCTTGAAATGTGGCAGGAGGGCTAGGAAGGGCTGCGAGTGCCAGCACCGAGAGCAGAGACACTCACGTTCAAACATCGCATTCTTTCTATAATAAGGCATGCCTCATAGGAAAAATATTGAACTTGGCCTGCCAGGATGAAGAAAATAGGGCCAACTGTGATTTTACTGCTTGAGTCACTCACTTAATCAGTTACTGGTTGCGTGTAGGAAGCCTTCTATTAGGCTGACTTGGAAAAATTGTTTTTAATTAATTAATAGTGACACTGAGCTGTTTTTCAATTTGCTCAAAACTACTTTCATTTGCAGTTCCCTTTATGTAGAAACACTCTTAAGATACCATAATCCAGAAGAGTAATCGTCTTAATCCAGTCGGTTGATGTAACTGCCACCTAGATAGGGCTCTTTTTTTATCAGGGGTTACAAGTTTGCTGGAAAGGTGAACAAAGTTGTACTGGAATCATTATAGCTTTGGGGGCCTGATTTTTCTAGCTTTCCTCACAGAGGATGGCCCCTTGGCCCTGGGTTGCATGTGTGTCACCTTCACATCTCACGCAGGAATGAAAGAAGCAGAAGATGTTGTTTAATATGCATGGAAGTACAGGGTGGCAGTTTGAAGACCGTGTAGCAAATCAGTTTTGGTCCAGCTTAAAAATTCGGGCTTTCCTTTAGGAGGCCACCTTGTTGTGAAAATCCAACGTAATAAGACCATCTCCATAGCTGTGTTTTGACCCAGCTCCCTTGCCTGGTTAAAAATGCCACCATGGAAGTGCAGTTCAGTTGAGGAACACCAGCCTGCACAGCCCCGCACACTCACAAGGCATACGTTGGCTCCAAGGATTATTGCTTCCCGTGCTCCATAAATCTGCATCTGCATCCAAAAATGTAGAGGCCACAGTGTGTGGAAGTTCCTCTTCCTTGCTGAGTGTGTTTATGACAGATTTATATTGATGGCAGCAGTGCTGCCACAGCCACAGACTTCTATTATATTCAGGCTCTCCTAACTCAGTCCCTATTTCCTGTTGAAGGTGAGACAAGGTCCTACATGAATGAGGGGTGAAATTACAGCTGAACTTTCTAATTGCTGTTAGTACAGGAGAACCTTTAAGAAATATAGCAAGACCTTTTGTGTTCGGAGCTACCTCTGCCCTCTCCTTACTGGTTCACTTTATGTTAAGGTAGCTTTTTTCCCCCTACAAAAAGCTAGTAAGTATGTGCCTATATCTCTCATTACATTTACAGAAGGTATTTGAAAAGAAGGTCAGAAGTGCTTTAATTCTTGAAAAAAACCAGCCAGTTCCAGCTACCCAGAACTTTCAAAGTGTATATAAAACCACAAATGCTTGTACTGTTATTTCAGGCCTTGGGCTTGGACATGATAAATTAACACTGTCCAGATTTCATTTTGGAAGCAGTGCCTGCTCCTGCACAGACACATTCATATCCTGATGAACTCCAGGGCGGTTCAGAGGGGCAATCATCACATCCTCTGTCTGACCTTGACGCTGACTGCTTCCTCCGGCCTCCCGTGCTAGGGCTGAGCGGCCGAGCCTGGGTGCGAATGCTGGCCACAGCTCTGAAAGCTGAGCAAATGCCAAGTTTAGCTCTGCAAGGAGTATTCTAGGACCAGATAATCCTTCATCCCGTCCTCCTTTTCCTCTGCCTGTTTCACTGTGACAGTGGAGGAGGAAAAATCCAGTGTTTACAGCAAGGGCTTCAGAGGATCCCAACGTGTGTTAGGAATGGTGCCAGCATCTTCAGGGCTTTGAAGTATCTAATCATGAAGCTGCTCTGATAAATCACAGTCCTCCTTCTGGTCTCAGACTGATTTGGCACCACTGTTTTAATTGGAATTTGTTCTCAGTTCTAAGTCTAAATCAGATCACAGAAGGAGGCAATGCTAAGCGGTAACCAGAAGGAGGTTAACGCATTGACCCTTTTTTTGTCCTCTGTAAATGTTCTTACTTCTTACATTTGTTGAACAAAGATCCATTTTATTTAGCTTGCTGTTGTAGGATCTGGTCACTTCGCTGAGAGACTAGAGAAGTAGGTCTCCCATGGACATGAGCAGGACCTAACTACTTGTAGGAGACTATCAAAGAAACTGAACCAGCCCCAGAAATCACAGAGTGAAAGCTGCCTCTCCACTTCTCTTTTTGTCTGTACTAGGCTCTGAATCTAGGACAGTCAGTTATTTCTTGCTTCAATCCTTGTTTTACTACAGGATTTAATGGCTTAGGACTTAATGGTTCTTTGCAGTGGTAAATAACTCTGCCTTTGATTGAAAGGAGAGTTCAAAATCTTCTGAACCGAATCCCCTCTTTAAACAGCCAGTCTTTATCTTTTCCTTTAGAGCAAAAATCACTGGGGTGTTACTGGCAGTGTTTGCCATGATTCACCCATCAGCCACCTCATGCAGGGTGGTTTCATGCTGTCCCTGCCCAAGCCTCTGTGTCACCCCTGGTGCGGGAGGTTGAGCTGCTGGCTGAGCTGAGGTCTCTGAACAGCCAAGGTGTCTGCTGCTGGATTAACACAGGTTTTTTTGGTCTGACATGTTATTGCAAACATCTGTCTGTGCCCTTAGGTTTCTAAAATATCATTAAATGCCTGGGTGTACGTGTCTTCCCAAAGACACAGACGAAGTCTGTGGTAGAGCAGGTACTTCTGCCCAGGGGAGGTGCAGAACAGCAAGTAAATCAGCCTTCGATTATGGACGTTTTTGAAGGGAGCTCAAAAAACTGACTAGTAAAAGGAGCATGGGTGAGATGGTGTAACCCTGGCCTGGGAGGAAGAGCCAAGGGCTTCACACCACTCCGTGGCAGCGTGACAAGTCAGACTTCCAGTGACAGTCATTTACCCTTCTAGCCTGGATTTCAGTGGATTATGTCTGGAGTTGTTATGGTCTGTTTGGTGGAACACAAGCAAACAAACAGATCTTAAAACATCAACCATCTGCCAGGCAGAGGCTCAATAAATCAAGGTTGCAGGAGAAGGTTAGTGCACACACGTGTGCGCATGTTCTGCAGGCCTTGCATACTTCCACAATGACCGCTTTTCTGAGTCGATGCTTATTTTGCAGAAGATGCTCCAAGGATTTATGCATCTGATGGCAATTAAAGAACTATGCTGAGGAGACATGTGCCCTGTTTGGAGGGAATTTAATTACTATCTCTCAGTGTATTTCTTTTTTTACTATAGTTAACTATGCTTTGATTGTCTGACCTTGGAAGGTGCTGAATACCTGCATTTCCCATTGTATTTAAGTGGCACCACAGGTGTTGTATACTTTTGCTGGAGGAATGATGTATCTTTACATCTGTTGTTTTGCTCAGTGGCCACATTGTCCCGAGGTGTGTGTGAGTGGCACAGCCCTTCTAGCCTATCTGCCTTAATGCTATTTTTTTTCTCAAGGCTCCATTCTCAGAGCATCTCACCCACGAGAGCAGTTTGCTATCTGACTCTCATAGAAATCCCATTGAAGAAAATGAGCCAACATGAATGAGTGAGACACTCCAGCTCTCCCTTTCCTACCAGAGAAGGAGATTCTGTCCCAAGTTTTGCAGTCAGGTACAGTGGCAGTGCTCCCATTGACACTGAGAGAAGCTAAAGCATCCCCTAACCAACTCACTTGGGAATATTCAGGAGAAAGCAGAACCTAGGTGTTAGCAGAAACCTTTGGTTTCTTTTGTTCCTTAAAAAACAGAAGAAAAGAGCTCTTCTACCATGACTGCTTTTTTTACACATGTGGTGGTGCTCTGCAGAGCCCAGCTTTGTTTGTACACCCAACTTTTTGTCTCTTCGCTGCCCCCTGCGCTGCTGTATGAACGTAAATCCACTTGGACCAGTAAAAGATTGTTTAAAACAAATAGTAAAATGAACAGCATTTGCAGAGCAATAAAGGAAACACCTTTGCAAACAATTCACACCCATTTTGAAAAACATTAGAGCATCAGTCTCCAGAGTTGCAAATAGTATTTTTATTAGATTTCAGATGCACTCACTCAAACAGACACGGCTTACGCCCATAGATGCTTACAGAGCCTACTTCCAACTGCATGATTATTACTTCACTCCTTCATCATCACAGCAAATTATTTAATGCAGGACATAAAATGAAAGTCATTAACAATGTTTATGAGGAAGCATATTGTGTTTAAGTGTGCATTGTGAAGCAAAAAAAAAAGGCATTAAGATTGTTCAGAGCATAGGAAATGAGGAGGGAAGGAGGAAGTCATGTTTGTTGAATGTATTTATGTGAGGATTACATGCAGTTTATGTAACTCAAGTTTTCAGAAGCAGATAAGATCTTCTAAATCAGCCATAAAATCTGTATCTGATTTTTCACACCAAAGAAATAACAAAAAATGGTTTTGTTTTCTCTGGAGAAAAACAAAGTGAAGGAGGCATAGGGCCAAATTCTGATCTCACCACCGCTGGTGTTCAGTAAAATTGTTGGAAATATGCTGGATTTACACTGATGTAAGCAAGATTAGAACTTTGCCTGTGGCAGAAGGAACATTGTCTCTCTATGTTTAGGATGGTTTGGGGCTATTTTAATACAAAAACTGTATTGCTGTAATGTAGTTGACTAGGTCACGGTAAGCAAATACGGACAAATGTTACATAACATTTTGCAGCTGTAATATAATTTTGCTGATATTTAGCTGAGTTTTTGGGTCTCTGTATAATTTTGCTGGTGAAATGTGTTTCTTATGAACGAGTTCTTTACTTAGAAGAAGTAAGAAGCATCCACCATGTGAGTCCGAGATGAATCAACACCCACATACCGTGTCCCTTTCAGTCATTAAGTGACAGCTTGCCTCGTCCCATCTTGTGAATCTAATTTGTGACTGGATGTGTTTATACTCTCAAAATGAATCTATCCAGGGGAATCTTTTATTCTGCAATGCAGTCTTAGCTGCCACTGCATAGTTCATAGGTGATTTGTATTCATTTGGCACAGACATTAACAAGGTGGGGTGAATCAGAGATGGGGGGTCAATGTCCCTTTTCCACTGGCTGTAGGTCCATTCTGGTGCTCAGGTGCATTTCTTCTGTTTAACAGGCTAAATCTAAGGTCTAATTCTATACTGCTGTAAGCCAGTAGAGATCCTTTTATTTCTGTTGATCTCTAGCAGTTTGCACTGGCTGAGAATTTGGCCCCTAAAAGCTTATGTCAACAAAAGTTTTAACTGGGCAAAAAGCAGTAGAAAAGAACTAAGTGAGTAAAGCTGTGGCTGTCAGGAGACATTTCTATTATGTAATCCTAAAATAGTACTGTTTTCAGTATAGCCCGTCTGGTCATCCTGAACAGAATTAGTACAGTTGGAAAAGGGAGGGGGAGGTGCGAATGTTTCAAGGAGGTCTTTGAACGTTTTCTTCAAATGTTCATTGCATCTGAGATCCCATTTTTTGTGTGCCTTTATTTGCTCCAGAATACCGCTGGAGTGCCAACAAAGGAGGGCCTGTCCTCCCAGGAATTTTCTGCATTCCTCTCTGGAGTAGGCATTTTTCTCAGCTACAAAGGCCCTTTGGCAAATTCCCTCTAATCATTGGATTTACCCTGGGCTCTGATAGGTGCCATTCATGAACTTGGTCTGCTGTTTGATGGGGCTGAAGCATTAATGGGATCTTTTCATGATAAACAAAACAGAGTAACATTACTGGAGGAATCACAAACCTGCTCTTGTAGGGCAATGTGGTTCTTTCTCCCTCCATTCTCTCTCGGTTTCCCTCCGTTCTCCATTTTCCTTCCGTTTTTATCTCATCCTTTCCTTGCTTTTATGAACAGACATTTTTTTGTCTCTGGGACCATTTTTAGTGGCAGATCTTGCCAGCTCTGCTTGTCTCAGGAGGCAGTGGGCTAGCTCACTGCCTGTGCTCAGCCCCAGGAGATTCCGTGAACCCGTACAAACTGCCCAGCTTTAGCAGCTCCATGGTTACTCCAGGAGTCTTAGACACTATCAAAGCAGAGACATCCATGGATCCTGATTCCTGTCTTCCCTCCCATGGGTTTCATTCCCATCCGTGGTTTCACTCCCATCAGTAACTGGTGTTCAGATGAAGAGGGGAAGGAAAAGAAGTTAAGGGAAGACTCACCTTGGTATCAAAGCAAAAAACAAAGTTGCCCCTGCTTTTGAACTCCATTGCTAGTAGTGACTTTGTAGTCTTTCAGCTAATACATATGCTTTTTTTTTTTTCTCTAGTAACTTTTTAAAAAGTGCTATACTGTACTGTTAATGGATATGTTGTGAAAAGCAATATTCTGAACTCACAGAGGTAATAGAAAAGTAGTTGTATTTCTAAAAAATAAGCTCAGACACCGAAGATAAGACTGAACTGCATCTTTTTTTTTGAAGTTGCGTCTGCTTCTCTTTGTGGGGTGATGGGACCCATTAAAATGTAAATAATACAATGCTCTTTCTACCAATACTCCTTTCATTTAAACATCTCTCATGCCTCTGATGAAATGTCTCACTGGTGCATTGTACAGCTCATTTTGAAAAAACAAAAATTGCAAGACTTTTCTTAAAAAAAACTTGAATTCTAAACTTCTACTTTGAAAAACAGTACATTTACAACCAGCAGTTTCAAACCAATTAATTTTCATATTCACCACTTAATTTGTTAAATAATCTATATTTGAAGCTGATAATGAATCAATTAAGTAAATATAAACCAGCTGGTTTTGCTTCAGAATTACATATAGCCAACCAGTCTTTTTCCACAGAAAGAAATTTTTGCTGGTATTTTTCTCTCCAAAATTGAAAAGGGAGGAATCAGACAGAAGGGAAATGAGTATGTTGTCTTCCATGTGCTTTCACATAACTTCTCACACTTTCATCCTGCTGCACAACACTGGGCTTGGGGACTGTTGTGGGAAGAGCTGGTTGTACTTGTGAGTACGTTAGAGAGCCCTTCTTCATCAGGCTGCACATGAAGGCATTGCAGTTCATAATTCCTTTTGTTTGTACCCTGGAGAACCCCCATATTTCTTCAGATAAGAGCCTTAAACTTACGTACTTGATGGGATTGTTTAAGTTGAGAGATTTACTGTAATATGGCCTAGTTATAGCCCTTTTGGGGAAAGTTCCCCAAATCTTCCTTTCTTCATTCATCTGTCTATCCATTTACCCACTTCGGTGTCATTGCAAAGCCATCGGAGAAGGCAGGGCTTTTCTCATGTACTCAGGAGACAGAAAAGGCTGCCTGAGCTCACAGTCACAGGAATGGAAAGCCCCCATAGATCCAGCTGAGAGCTCTAAAGTGGGAATAAATGTGAACAAGGGAGAGGAAGAGGTTGCATCTCTGACGGATGAAGGGAAGAATGAGGTGAGAATGATGTGGTGCTGTTTAAGCTAACTAGGCTGGCTGGCCTGGACATAATGGACGCTCTAGCTGCCTTGGTCATGCTACAACCAGGACCTGTTGGGCATATTTCATCAGCTTCCAAGTGCTGTGTTTCCAAGGAAACCATACCTGATAGTGTGCTCTTGTGGAAATTTGGCAACTACAGCGGGTCAGGAGAGTACAGAAAGAAGTCAAGGCACTGGCTTGACAAAAATTCAGTCTCCTTAACTGCAAAGAGACACAGATATGAATGACCTCAAGGCCCCAGAGCCCCTCAGCTCTTCCATATGAGCTTCCAAACCTGGAGTGCACAGCATTTTATTAACAGTTGCTGTCACTACAAACACTTACTTGGCACCAATCACTGTGGTGTCAAAGGACCTTAGTGTATTTTAGTGAATTAATTAAACATATTACAGCATTTAATGCCCACGTTGGGAGATTCAGCCCTGGGCCATGTGGACTCAGAGTTGCATGGTTTGAGTGGGACACATGATTAAAGGATGCAGTCATAATTCCAATCAGTGCACTGACAACTTTATTTTGTATTTGTTCTCTTTTTAAATTCACCTTCTAAAACACCCATTGCCAAAAATACTGCAGGGATAAGGAATTAATATGAAAGCAACTTCATGTTGGAAATAATATGTTTCATACCTCCCGGGAATATCTTGAATGGTATAGAAATTAGAGGTACCTTGAAATAATGGAGTTTTTTTTCTCAAAGACTGTTGGTAAAAATGAGCTTTGCTGTCCTCAAAGAACTAGTGCTATGAAATGCCAATCATGGTTTAATTGTGATTCAGTATGTTAATTACATGTGACAGACTAAAAGTCTTTGAAGTCTAATTCTTGATTGTGTCTAATAATCTGGTTTTTTATAGTGCTGAACTTTAAAACATAGGCCTGCAGCTAAACTGAGGCAGCCAAATATAGTCATGAGGTCACATTTAACAGTGATTGAAGGTGAAGTCCTTCTAGTGTTCACTTGGAGACTAGAGTTGAATCATGAAGGGGTCATTCCAGAGGTCAGTCTCCATCCACAAGCTCGTGTTTTCTGCAGATCTATTTCCCACATACTTTACTGAAAAACGGTAAGAATAACTATTTGAAAACTGTGGTGACTCAAGTAAAATGCCACCCTTCCCATCAAACATAGGAAATACTGGCATGAGGAGGGAGAAGGCTGTGCCTCCATGTGCCAGTTGGCTTCTTCCAGCTCACTGAAAAAAGACATTGGACCTCTGCCTCCACTGGGCAGAGTGAAATAGCAGGTGAGGGTCTGCTGAGGGACCTTTCACCTTTCCATAGCCCTACCTTGTGTGATCTCATTCCTCCAAGTAAAAAAAAAACAACCTTGAAGGAGAATACGTGCTTTGGGAGATAAGATTTACACTGGAGAAAACCTTCTGGCATTATAGAAAGAGCACAATGACAATTGTCTCCTTAGATCCCAGTGGTAGTAACAGGTTGACATCTTCTTCAAGGGAAGAAGAGACGACAGCATACAGAAGTGCTGGTTTTGGACTTCATTCCAAGATAAGAAAACAAAAGACATGCAACACTTATTTCCCGTCCCCCCAAGATGTCCGTTGTCACTCATTGCTTCCCTCTTGCCCAGGGCTGCCACTTTCTTCCTCAATCCTTGAAATACCAGCTGCAAGGTCAAGCAACTTCGAATTCTCACACCCTTAGGATGGCATTTGTCAAACTGCAAGGCAAAGTCCCTCCCCTTTGGTTACATGTCAGCCACATGTCCTCTGTCTTGGTTCATATGAGAAACTAGAGCTGTAGACGGGAAGAAAAATGTGCTCTTTGAGAGCACTACTACTAACTTCTGGGGCTGACTTTTCAGCCCCAGCTGCTTGTCGAGCAAGCCAGACTGGTGGCAAGAGAAGAGCCATGGTACCACTACCATCGTGGTGGCTGTTGAGATTATGTGCCTTGTGCAAAAATTATGCAACTTGTCAAATCCATTTTAGTCTTGAGAAGGAAACACAGTCTGAAAAGTCTCACAAAGTGAGGAAAATGTTTAGCACTTCTCTTGCTAAATTCTGTATGAGATCTTCCAGAAAGATAGTGTAGCCTCGTATGTTGAGTTATAATAACCTCATAAAACTGATATGAAGTTGATTCTTCACTCGTTGCAGAGCACCAGAACTTGGCTCGCTCACCCTTTGCATTTTCAGTTCCCACATGCACATGAGGTATCCATTTTGAAGAATGGGAACAGCTTGCTTAGGGGATGTGGTGAATTCTTCAAGACTTGCAGTCTTTAAATCACAATGGGATGTTATTCTGAAAGATATGCAATACTTCAACCTGAAATTATGATGTTGATGTAAGAATTACTGGACAAAACTCTGTGACTTGCGCTGTGCAGGAGGTCAGACTAGGTGGTAGCAACAGCATTTTCTGGTTTTACAGGTGTCTGTTGGGGATGTTCAGGGGTTTATTAATTACTACAACCCATACATTTTGCCTCAGTTCGGTATTTTACTCAGTTTCCTATTACTGTGAAGACTATTCACATTGCTGTAGCAGTAAAATTATCTGAAAGCAAAACTTCATCCTTTCCAGAGCTGCATGCTGGCAAGAAGGGACTGATTTTCTGGGTGGTAAAAAGTGGGTGAGGTCTGTGGAGGAAAGAAGACAAGTCATTCTGGTTCTCCATTGCCAGTGGAGGACCCCACGTAGTTAAGCTGTAGGAAGATGTCCCCTTTGAGATCCAGTGATGCTGGTGGAAGTGGTCACTGCATTCCGTTGCTTGTCACAGCCTCCAGCCAGAGGTTACTGACCTTGCCCAGCTGCAGCCAGGCACTTTCTGTGGGCGCTTCCTAATCTGCTCCAAGCAAAATCAGATGGATTAGTTCAGTTGGTTTAAATGGTTGATCTAAGCAAGCCTGGACACTTTTGTTAGAAGAGGGTGAGAAGCCATGCCACAACACACACTGATGGGAGAGCAGTGCTGTCCTCCTGCAGGAAAAGGATGCCTGTCCTCAAGTTCAGAGCTGGCTCTTCCTTCCCCTCTCTGCTGCCTAGTTCCCACCTCGGAGACAGTCTCATCGGGAACAGATGATTAGGCTCCTTATGTTACATATCTAATTATCCTGTGGCACAAGGCCTTTTGTTGCTATATTTGCACGCACGCAAGCCCCACCTGAATTCCAATGTAATTATCTTGACTGCACCTCCGCCATATCAAGCCCCAGCTACAGGCATATCCTTTAAAAAAGATTTGTTTTATTTACTCGTCTAGGAAACAGAAGTTCACATCCTGTGAGTTGTACTGGCCTTGTTTTTCCTCCTCATTTCTGGCATGACTCTGGCGCTACTCTGAAAATCCGTTTAACTTGTTGGCTCCCAGCAGCAATCATGGCATTCACAGCTCTTATCAAGTTATCAGCAAACCTGTAAAGCAGCATCTTTTCATGAGGTGCCTTGCAGCCTCAGTGCTTGGAAAGCAGCACACATGAAAGAGATTGCTGTGCCTGGCATCAGTACAGACTTTGTGCTGAGACCGGCCTCTTTTAGTGCAAGTTTTATTACCTGTGGAATTTAAAAAGGATGTTCAGTGTAGCATGTCCGACGGGCAGGAAGCAACTAAAGCTTGATTTTTAACTCTGGTTAATATCCAAGTATTTTGTTGTACAGGAACTGCTAATTCTTGTTTAAACTTTTCAACAGCTACTGGGCCGAAGTCAGCTGTAGTCATGACCTCAGTAAGGAGGCTGAGGGCTTGCGTAGCCAGCCAATATTCTAGATTTAAAGGAGCATAATCTGGTCAAATGAAGAGGGAATCTGGTCTAGCATCAGTAACTTCTGTTGATTTCCAGACGGTGCATTGGTTTATAAAACTTGCTACTCTGTGGGAGGAATTTGAGGATGGCAGTCTTTGAGAACTGGGAGCAGCCGGTCCATGCTAGTTTTATTTTATTCTGAGCATAATGTTAGATGGCATGTGAGGAGATCAGAGTTTCTATTACATGTTAATTGAATTTATTGCAGCACTCCTTGCTGGTATTGCTTTGGTAGAGGTCCTGTCATTGTTTCCATTATAAACTGTGTTTATTAGTAATAACGCAGCCATAAAAATTCTCTCCAGATTGAGATGTAGTGTGCAAGTTCTCAGCCAAGAACCAGGAACACTTCTCTTTTCCTTAAAATCTGAAGGAAATTGATTTGGCCATGGTTTAGTTAGAATAAGACGAAAATATTATTTTGGCTGCAACTGGACATATTTTACATTTCTTTCACTAAAACAGAAACAAACATTTTAGAGCCAAAAAATTTCTTTACTCTTTTTATATATAACAGAATTAAGGAACCAGACAGTGAAAAGATTTTGCATACAATTTAACTGTCTATCCACATGTGAACATATGACATAATTCCCCATCTCCCTGGCAAGGCAATTCTGTTTTAAGGTTAGCGGTGAGGGAGTAGGGGTTGTTATGCTCTGTGAGTACTGTGTAGGCATCTCCTTTTTAAAAAAATACTTGCACAATTAGGATTAGATCATGGATTTGCTAATCCAATGTCCTGTATATAGTAGTCAGCACCAGATAAGGATACAGTCTCCTGTAGAGACAGTTACTAATGAAGGAAGCCCACTAGGTAAGATTCAGTCTGCCTTATGGGCCTTTAATGGTTGTCAGATACCTTGAAACACGAGGGTGTAGATGTAGACATCGAACGGCACTAATGCACTTTTCTCTTTGTTCTCCTTTAGTTTCTATAGCTACATGTGATCATTCGATGTAAATGAACGACCCACAAGTGGGATGGTGGTCCTGCAGACACCTCATGCAGCCCCCATGGAGCACTCCTTCACCATGGGCAGTTTGGGGACTGCAGAGGTGACATGGCCTAAACCCTGAGGGTGCAGTGATCTACTGGTGCCCAGATTTTTTGTGTCTGTAGGCTGGTGTGCTGGGGGGAAGGGTGATTCACTCAAAACAAGTGGCCTGAGGCTGGGCAGAGTGCTAAAGGGAAGATAAGTTCATCTTCTCACAGTTGAATTCCCCCTGTTTCTTGGCGGCAGGCTGCTTTGGGGGGTTTCACTGGAGGCAGAAGAAAGAAATATTTTTAAGGCGAGCTTTTGTAGATACTGTTAGTCTGTAATGCCCACTAGATTCGCCCAGCAATTCTATGATTGTTTTCAGCTACAAAGCTGCTGTCAGTGTTTCCCAGCCTGTTTTGCAGAGGCCAGTACTACATGCAGTCTTTCTTATAAAAATTATTTTGTCAGATTAATTTAGTTCTCATAGTCCTGAAAATCAGTCATCTGATAATCCCTCATCTGGATTACATCTTTACGGTATTATCATTACTATGGAAGCTGCCTGGAAAACAAACTAGCCCCATAATTTCAGCAAACAGTCATTTGCTGAAGTCTTGACTGGGAGGAACAAAAGAGTCTTAAGCTTGGTTGCTAGCCCTTGGACTGTGACTGCTAACAAGAGCTCTGGAAAGCAGCAATTGCAGCATCCTCGCCTACGGAGCGAACTGCAGCGGGACTGGGACACCACCATCGTGTTTTGCACCAAGAAACTAGCTGGTTTGGGTGACACATGCTGTGTCATTATTCAGGTTTTAAACTTTTATGCTAGAATCTGTGTAGCCTCTCAGTGCACTGAAGGAGCCACTAAGACCGTGGTGTCGATGACTGGCATCAAAATCATGCCCACAAGACAAAGCCTGGGCTGGCCTGTGCTGCTGGAGCCCTGTGGGCTGGTCCTGCAGGGAATGCTGGCAACCAAGGTAGAGATGCCACTGCAGCCCCGGACAAGCCTGAAGGAAAGGGGTTGATGACCTTGTGATGTACACTGTCATGACATGGCATATATGGCACTTTCCAGAGGTTTGGTAGTTTTAATGTAAGTCCTTATGTTATATGTAGGCTGCCAGATAAACATTTCAATTCCCTAACTGCTATTGTGTCAGATGGGACAGACTCATATAGATGTGATGGAAGGATTAGAGTGCAAATATATGTTCCTCAGCGACTTTGGGAACATGAAGTGACCAAAGGAGATCTTAGAAGATTAGGTGACAGAGGTTCTTTTATAGTGCATTACATGGCTGCTCAAATGTGCTGAAATTTCGTGCATGTTCATGAGAACATCCTCCATAGACACTTGTGACATGAGATAAACTCCATGTGATAATTAAGCTGTTTCTATAAGCCAAAAGGAAGGGGGGGGAAAGAATCATTATATGTGTGTATTTTTTAATGTATGGGAAATTATCTGGTACTGTAGCAATTGGGGTTTCACACGAAATTCAAGTGGTACTGCAAGCCAGAGAGGTCTCAGAACTCTATGTGGTTGCTCCAAGGGGCTCTACACTTGAGTTTCTCTTGGAGCTCTTCATTGCAGAGCGCATCTCCTTGTGCGATACGAGCCAGTTCTCACCAGTGCTGCACCACTGGAGTGAAACCTGGCAGATCACCAGCTGCCAGGTGTTGATTTTGTCTGGTGCTTCCCAAAATGGCTTGTGTTCGGCTCTCAAACACATCACTGTTCTTTCCCTGTATACTTGGAGCAGATGAATCCAATGGTTTCATATGTGCTAACCTCCACTTAGGTGACAAGAGGATAAAAGCGGGGCACTCAGGGGTCCCAAGTCAGTGATGTCTCCATCTGTGATCATGCAGGCCATATTGAAGGTCAAAATGTGTGGGGATTGGGAAGGATACAGGTTTTGGAAGTGGAAGCACACAGAGGTGCACTGTTACAGTGGAGTATAAAGCTTTGTTAGCTACTGACAAGACTATTTCTGTTGAAATATTTTTGTCAGAAAATTTGCTTTCAGGTGAAAATGAAATTTTGAGCTGAAAGTCCTTGCTCACTTCATAAGATTTTTGTCTTCATGAAAACCCCCAAAATGTAACATTTTGTAGTTCACACTGAACTAGTGTATCAGTAATCAGTTTTTCCTATGAAAAGCCGATTTTATCTCTCCATCAGTGCGCAGAGGAGTGTGTGGAGCAGGGAGGTGGCAGAAGTACATGTGTGTTTTCCAGCCTGCTTGTGTGATCTGAACCAAATCCAAGTCGTTCTGCGGTGTACCGAGATATGCAGCATTAACCCATTCACAAGTTTGAGAAGAAGGGAAGGGAGGAGGTCCTTGCTTACAGAGGTACCATGCTCATGTGAACCTTACAGGACAACTCTTGAACTGGTGTAAACTGGTCTGGCTCCATTGACCTGGAGCTATGCTAAGTATGCATTAAGGGGTCTGATGCATTCAAGCAGATCTTGCTTCGTTTGCATTCATTCAGAAACTGTGCCAGTGCTCAAAGCATGACACGAGCATGTATTTTAGAACTTAAAAATAAAAATCTGTCTGATTTTGAATGTGGTGGGGTTTTTTTCTTTCACGTTAGTTATTTATGGCACTAGAAAGTACAAATTAGCATGGATCCCAAGGAAGTGTTTGGTCTAAAATAAGGAAAATTCCTTTAAATGAGAGATGTTTAAGAGGCTGATGGTTATTTATTTTATTATGCATATAAGGGTTGTTTGGATTTGTGTCCTGCCCATAATTCCTGTGTTTAGAGCAATGCTGATGGGAAAATGGCATCCAGTGATTAATGAAAGGTGATACTGTGTCAACAGATAGGCAGTGAGTTAGGACATGTGACAGTAATCTTCCACGGCATCCAGAGCATTCAGACCATATGCTTTAAAACATCAGTAAAATACATGACAGAACCACTTCCTCCCCAGGCCCCCCTCCCAAGAACCATGGCAGGGGGACACTAAGAAGGGGAGCCAGGGGGCTGCCCTGCTGCCCTCAGCACCAGGGTGCACTCTGGAAAGGCAACGGGCTGGTGGGGCCAGGGGGAGAACTGTAGCACCTTCTCCCAAATGTGTGAATGAATGAAGTTTAAATGGGTGAGGAAGTGAATGGATGGGGGCAGGAGCTGGGTGACGTTAGCAGAATGCAGTGGACTGGTGTGAGGTTTGCTCACAAGTATTTACTGACTGCTTTTTGGACGGTCTTGTTGGAGCAAACTCATGGAAATAAATGGTGGAAGCATGGCCTTTGGCTGTTGTTTCTACTCCTGCTTTTCTGCACTCTCCTGGTTTTCATCTCTTGGTTGTAAGAGCTTTTTAGAAACATGGCACATCTTAGTGTGTATAGTTTGCAGAAGGGATAAAGGCTAAAGAATGTTAGAGAAAGATTTTTGATTATTTTTCAACTCAGTCAAAGCTCGTTGTCAAGACATCCCATCTCTACCCTCTGTTTCTGCTCTGTAAAGACAGGGGTTGCAGGTACAAATTCAAGTCACAAAACTCAAGAGAATAATTTGGGAGCCCTTTTGAGTCCACACACAAGTCAGGGGATCGTGGGAAACCCCCTTTGTACCTCTTTGGCTTGGCCTGGAAAACTGAAAGTTCAGGCATGAGGAAGCACCTCAAACCACAAATAAACTGTTCTGTTCATTTGAAGGTAATGGGCCAAAACTTGGTATTTTTACTCAGGCAGAACTCTCACTGAAGTCATTAGGCAGTGTGTCTGAAGAAGGGTGACAGGTCTCACTCTAGAGTTATTTATTAGGACCAGCATTTCTGCTGGCAGTGCTCATCTGCTTAAAAAACAGACTTCTTGGGAAGGGAGCGACAGGGGATTCCTGTGCAGAGGCTATAAAATGGTTTACATTCTGTATTAATATTGATTTAACAATCATAAAAGGAACATAAATGTTTAAAAATTAAACATATTTTTGTTTAAATATTAAACATTGGCATTTCTCCTCCTCCTGATTTTTAAATCAGCCTTGTAAGTGGCTAGGGCAGGTGTACAGTCATTTCTTGCCATCCCTTCTAGGTAACTTTTTAGTAGCACAAAAGCTTCCAGGCAGGAGAGGGTACCAAACAGCTAATTTTAATTGCAAAGGTTATTTCCAAATGTGCATCACTGTTTATTCCTGTTGAGAGGTGTTCCTCACCTTTTGAACTTTCTGCCTGCCAGCCTAGGTCATCCAGAGTGTCATGCAGATTGATATTTCTGAGTTCAGCACAGCATAGAGAGGAATAACCCATTCAGGCCTCCTTGAAAGATTAGTGACAGCTTCCTTAATTGAATGAGGGGTGACTCAGTGTTTTATGAGAATCTCTCAACACAGTCATCAGTTTTATCAGTCTGAAGTTTTAAAAGACAGCTCTTGTAAAACAGCCTCTGAGTCAGTGCCAGCTCGCAGCTCCCTTCTGCCAGCAAGACTTCATCATTGCCGACTGGTAAATCCTAATAGCTGGCAGGACTCCCCAAAGGGGGGAAATTCTCAGCTGATTTGTGGTAGTCCTCATGTCTGGGAAGGGGCATCGTGAGTTTATACCTCTTTGCAATTCCTCTTCTTGGGCAAGAAGAACAAACAGAGCTCATGCAACTTTTTGCAGCTTTGGAGCTGCTTGTCCCAGTGCCACATCTGCAGCTCAGACCTGCTGGCATAGTGGCAGCTTTCAGACTCCCCCCTGCAGCAGGGACAGAGGGACCTGTATCACCTCTGGCTCCGTATGGCGTGGAGCTCCCTGGCAGCAGGACAGTTTGGCTCTGGTGGTGGTGGTGGCAATATCAGGGCAGCTCCCTGGCATGAGTGGGGCTGGAGGAAGCTGTCGGTGGGTGCCCTTCTCTGCTGCCACCTCAGTCATGCCCTTTTGTGTAGCCAGCAAAAAAGAAAGTTTCCTTCAAACCAGAAAGTAAAGCTCACTGCCCTCCTTCAGTAGTCTCCAGTGCTGCTTCTTGAAATACAGATACATCTTGAAACACCCTCATAATAAAAAAAGATTACTTCAGGGCATTCCTTTCAGAAGTGAAATCTCAGGGATGTGTTCAGTCAGCCAAGAAGAAACTGTGTAAGAAAGTTCCCACAGTCACACTTCTTCTGAAGCCACAGAGCTGGATCCAGACAGATCTCCATAAATAAAGCCATTTTTAAGCACATTTCTACCTTCAGTCTATTTGCCTCGTGCCCACAGTTGGGTGTGTTTCTGGGTGGCATGGCAGGCTCCCTGGGAGAAGTGATAAATGGCTGTGAGTACCCTTCTCCCCCTGACACTTTACATAGCACACACTTCCCAACATGTGCGTGAGGGCCACGATACTCAGCCGTGCCGCTTGCTGCCCTGGCTGCATCTGCTCAAAACAGGTACTCTGCTCTGCCCTGCAGGACATGGCTTCTCCCCACCATTATCAGCTGAGGGGGAGAAAACACAACAGCCAAAGAAAAGCTTGGGTTTGAAGAGCTAGGAAAAAGGCTACTAACGCTTCATGTACTCCATGTTGTGTAGAAAATGCATCAGAAATGTGCAGGATTGCAGCTTCCCTCTAACAGGTCTCCTTCTCCTTCCTGCCCAACTCCTCATGGTCATGCTGAGAATGCCAAGGGAATAGAGGTGTTGGAGTTTGTCTTGGTGGCCACCTCAAAATACCCCTCCAGGAAAAAATTCTGAAGGACTGAAGTCTGGGATGTTTGCAAGGCTTGTGAGCACCTAATGGGGGGTGATTTTCCTTCTCCTGCCATTGGTCCTGAAATGCCACATTCTCACACCCAATGAATGAGAGGCTAGAAGGAAACCGCCCAGCTCCCTTCAGAAACCGTGCTCAAGCCTCCTTTATTCTTGCAAGAGAGCAAATCCTCTGGCTGCATCCACCACCTCATTCCTCAGTGGTGTTTCCAGAGGCTGGAAGAATGTGCTCAGGCAGCGACCCAGCTTAGGGCGAGAGCTGGCTGAGCTGGGGGAGACCTGCAAAGAGGCTGAATTGCTCCTGGACCCCTGTGGAAGTGACAGGGAGGGAGAGCTGTTGTTTGTCTTCTCACTCTTGATTGTTAATGACCATGAAATGCTAGTGGGGAGGCCAGCCAGGCCACCCATTCTTTCTCTTTCTAGCTTTCAGGGATCCCAACACTTAGGGATAATGAAATAAATGTAGGTTGTCAGTCCGAAATAGTAACGCTTTACAAAGTGGAAATGCAAATTTCCTGTGGTATCGCTGAATAGCAGGTGGTATTTCCTGATGTATTGTTTCTGACCTTCAGGGAAATTGATAGTATGAACTGACTGAGGAAAATGAGTATGGTATCAAGCTCCAGCAATTAAAGTAAAACAATAAGAGAAGGCTTGGATTTTGTATGTTTATTGTTGGGGGGTTTTATAATGCTGTGGACACTGGGTGCAGTTAAGATGCAGGAACGCACTTTCTACAGAAGAGGCAGTGGCTGAAAGGAAATACAAGAAAACATTTAATGTTAAGTTCAATTGTTTTTAAGGGCACAAGCAAATAATCTGGAATGATAAATAGTATTAGTATTACTAAATAAGTAAAAATTAGCCAGGTGACAGGTTAACTAATAGTTGTTTGTGTCAAGCAGAGCAGACAAACATTCACTCGAGCTTCTAACAGTGTGATCAGGACATAAGTGCCTGTGTTTCTGTTAACTAGATTTTGTTTTGAAAAAAGGACAATCCATGCTTGGTTACTGTCAGGCAAAAATCACAATTTTGGTTCTGATTTTATAAAAAAGGAGTTGAGCTATTAGATTTGCTGGTCTGCCCTTGATGTAGTGTCACTTCTATGTCATTTGAGTGAGAACCTTCTAATGTGATCTTAAGTACATAATGCTGTTTCCTCAAGTGTGTTCAAAACCAGTCCCTACCTAAAGACTGATAACTGATCTAAAATTTCTTCTGAGCAGGCATTGCTGCATATTCCTACATTATATATAACTTTATAGCTGAAAGACCTATATAGTACCTTGCCTCACCCTGTAGAACCCCCAAGATTCATTTTCTTCCAGTGCCACAGTCCTGCACTTTCCCACATGCAGTTATTCTTATGCTATCAACCCAGTGGATTTGAGTTGGGTTCACTTCTGTGACATGGTTCAAAGAAATCTGAGATTTCTAGTTATGTGCATCTGGTCTTAGTGGGTTTTGTGTCAACTCCTTTAATTTTCCCTGATCATAGTTTATTAAATTTCTCTGCAACACATATGCACATGTTCCTGCTATGTAAGGAAGTACTTGTGAAAAAGAAACCATCTTGACAGTATTTCTATGAGGCAGACTAGCTCTCCCTTGTTAGACTAGTGACATAGGTATCCAACCCTTGATTCACAGATGCTAAAGCCGGATGGGACCATGCGATAATCTGATGTGACCTCCTGTGCAAGATGGGCCATTAGAGTCCCATCACAGCAAAGGTCTGGTATGGATTTCTTAGGATTATGGCCAGAGGGGAATTCCTTCCTATGGATGGCATTCAAATGCAGGTGACAAACTCTTGTAATCTTTTGAGTCATGTTTTTAAAATGAGGACTGTGATAGAGGTCTAGACCAGTTCCAAGAACCCTGCATTCAGTAATGTTTTTGACACCAACATGTTCAACCAGGAGAAGAGAAGACTCCAGGAAGTCCTTATAGCAGCTTTCCAGTACTTGAAGAGGCCTACAGGAAAGCTGGGGAGGTGCTTTTTACAGGGGCATGTAGTGATAGGACAAGCGGGAATGGCTTTAAACTGGAAAAGGGGAGATTTAGATTAGACATTCAGGAGAAATTTTTCACTATGAGGGTGGTGAGACACTGGAACAGGTTGCTCAGGGAAGCTGTGGATGCCTCATCCCTAGAAGTGTTCAAGGCCAGGTTGGATGTGGCTCTGAGCAACCTGATCTAGTGGGAGATGTCCATGGCAGAGAGTTAGAACTAGATGATCTTTAAGGTCCCTTCCAACCCAAACCATTCTATGATTCTGTGTTCTGTGAGGAAGCATTTCATCCTCTTTTCCATGGCCCACCTTTCGTCAGCCTTCCAAGTTTGGGGTACCTCTTATTCATGTGAGGGGATCAGCTATACAGCATCTAATGTAGGGACAGTAAATTTCCCAATTCTCCCAATGTTGTGTGAAAATCTTGTTGCCCAGAATCTTTCTGCCTCACTTGCTGGGTTCATTGCTTGTTTGACCAGAGTTGTACAGTGCTGTGGGAACACAGGAACGGAGTGAGTAGTTGGGTGAACATTTGCTGGGCCATCTGGAAATATCACCTTTGGTCATTTATCCTGTCTCTGGTAGCACTGGGTTTGATACCTCCTAGTCACACTGCTGGCTGTGGTATGTAGTGCAGCACAGTACAGTTCCTGAGCTATTGGATGACTACAGTCATCTGAGTTCTGGGAGGCATCTGCCATTCAGTCTAGCTCTCAGTTGACAGAGTTTCAGAATTACCCTAGAAGCATCAGGGGCTTGTTGAGAATTGTATGATGTTTTGTGCCAGGCAGAATCTGTTCTGGGGAAGTAGGTTGCTGAACTTCATTTTAAGAATCCAGACTGATAAAAAATTAACGGTCTTAAGGCATAAGCCACCTTAGTGCGTTAGCACTAAGTTCTTCTCTCCAAATCTATAAAAACAGCTATGGACAGAATTTCATGACTGAGTTATTGTGTCCTGACTGAGCTTTGATAAGTATTAGTGACTACTAATACACACGCATGCTGCTAGCCTGTCCTCATTGCTAAGTACTGGTCCTTCACCCTAGGAAAATACATATAAAGTAATGCTGCATATCCTCACATCTGAAGCAGGCTAAAAACTGTATGTGTTCTGTTGTGCTGTTTACCTGGTGGTGGCTTTTAGGTCAGTGATGTGGTTTTTTACTTGAATCATGCAGAATGCAGTAGCTAATAACTGGAAAGTTATTTGTTTGGTTTAGTAGCCATTCATAGATTAAATACTCATTGTGATTCACATTTTAAACAACAAAAGTCAATTCATGAGTTGGTCATGGGAGGAGAGTTGCTGTTCTAAAAATAGTGGGGTTGTGATCTGAGTTTCTGATAAATATTTCCAACACAAGCAGTGTCCTGTTCTCTTTGTAGACCAGTGCTGAGAATGGGGTATGTGTATGTCTGCTGGGCTCTCAGATTATATAGGCTTACTCAGAAACAAAATTAATGCCTCCAAGGACACTTAGCTACTGTGCTGGGATGCACTTTTCTTTCTCATTCACTTAGGATGAATGCCTCTGCATATGGTAGTCAAGAAAACTGTCGTTGGAGGTGTCGTTTTTCAGATGAGAAGAAAAATCAAGGCTCTGACCACTTGTGGTCATTAGTGTTCCCATGGCACTTTTCAAAAGAGTCAGGGTTTTGACCCCAGTGTCCTGGCCAAATTCCAGTTTGGATAATTACATCCTTCCTTCCCTGCCACGTATACTGGATATACTATTCTTCACCTCATGCCCCAACTGTATGTAACATTGTCTTGTGCTGTTAAAACAGCTGCCAGACCTCATCCAAGAAATGGCTGCATTTTGATTCAGAGTGAAACAGATCCCTTTGTAAGGTTCCTCTGTCACTTCCAGTGTATAAATCACTTTGGGATTTGCAGAGATGAAAAGGATATTCAGAGATGGGATTGTGTATTTAAATATTGTTATTGTTTTTAGTTATCTGGTATATATTCTTAAGCTTTCCTTAAGGAAGGCCATGTTGAGGTGAGAAGTAGTACCAGTGTGACTCCTCACACAGCATCTCAGGTCTCCCACAGGACATCTGGTAATGAGTTAGATTTCCATTTCTGAAGGAACACTGAGGGTAAAGAAAAATGTACTTGGAAGAAAAAGAAATCCACCACAAGTGATGCTGATGAGGAGGTAGACAAACTTGTTCATTGTGGTGGTGTCCAGGCACTTCCCAAGTTTTTTTGCTTGGAGTTTGCCCTTGTCTGCTGTGTGCCTATAGGTCAGGTTCAGATTGAGATTAGTTCTGTAGTCTTCAGGAACTGGATGTCTTTGTATTTGTGTTACTGTGGCATACTAATCAGTGAATTAGTGAGCTATGCCTTTTGCTCCTAAAGTGTCCATGGTGTTCACTGGCATCCCGTGCTCTTCCGGGAACATGACTTCTGCACACTGAAGACTCCCCCAGGACATTGGCAGCCCTGTTGTTGCAGTGTAGTATGCTTGAGACAGCTGGGTGAAAGCACACTCCCAGGTATTACTGGCCAGTGCTATAAGTGAAGACGCAAAATTATAAATGGTCCTACTAATAGCTTTCTAGGGCAGGGCTGGTTAAACTAAGGCTCATAGGCTAGATCCTCCCTGCCAAAATTATCAACAGTGCAAAATTACCCTGCATCCTCTTTTCTGAAGGCTCTTATTCTTGGCAGAGGGCAACAGCCTTCTTTCCACAGTGCTTTCTCTTGAAGGATGTGTGAATCCTGCTCTTCGTCCATCTGATCTTGTGTCTATTGGTTGGTCCAAGCACAGACATCATCTTGTCATGGGATGAGTATGGATGTGAAAGAAGCGTCTTCATGTACTAAGAAGAGGGACCTTGAGTATCTCCATAAGGGACCTTTCAATGAACCCCAGCACAAAAGGTTGGCCAAAAGGGCCCATCACCCCATGATGAGGGAGGAGACATCCACAGTGCTGAGCAGGGAGCCATATGGAGCTTACGTGATATTGGGGGGGGTTCCCTCTGAGGTACAGAACATTTATTAATAATATCCTGATGTGGAGATCTCATAGAAGTCCTGGCTTTCTTGTCAGTGAAGAAGCTTTCTGGAACTGTGATAAGCATCTGGAAGACTCATGAAATCATCAGTTTCAGGTTTGCAAAGGAGCTTTCAGTTAGCAAATAATTGAATTTTTGACTGAGAAAAAGAAGAAAGGAAAGAAAAAGAAAAAAAGCCCAGAATTTGCTAAGTAAAATGGAACTAGACTGTACCACTTTAATGAGCTCTGTGTTTGCCTAACAATAAAAAAAATTTATATTCAGTAATAAAGGACAATTATACAATGTCAAATGAGCAAAATAACCGCAAATTGCCAAGGGCATGTGCCAGCAGGGGCAGACAGGAATTAAAGTGAAAAAACATGGCTGAAAAGGCCACACATTTATTAATGTAAATGCATCTAAATTAGCCCCGAAGGCAGACATTCCTGGGAGGTGATGAAAGGCAAAGAGGCATGGGCAACTCCTTTTCCCATCACTGTCCCCCACCCTTTCGAAATGCTTGTATAACACACAGTGAATGTCCTGGCTGTCCCGCTGCCAGCGCCGTCTAACCACAAAGCTGAAGCAGACCTGCTTCTGCACAGATTGCCATGCTGAGAGATGGCTTGAGTTCTTCTTCGAGAAGAGCACGAGCTCCTGCGGATCCTGCTGTCATCAGCCTTGAACAGGAGGTTGTTTCTCTGCTTGCGGGTAGGGCTGTAATCCTCCATTCCACAAGGCAGTACAGTCCTAGGGCCTTCCTATTTCTCTCTTTTTTATGATCTGAGAAGATGAAGCACTCCCATAAAGCCAGAAAAATGCATCTGATCCTAAAATCAAAAAACCCACTGGTACCTAAAAAGAGTCTTTCTACCTAAACTTTCCAATTAACTCTCTTTAAAAATGCAACAAAACCCCCGAAGTACGTCAGTAATGCCCACACTTTCAAAAGCATAAAAGGAGTCAAAAATATGACAACAGTTCAGCCATCTTGTGTGTGTTGGTGGACAAAAAGCATTATGAATAAGGTATTTCTACATATTTCTTCTCAGTTCCTTGCACATAACAGGCAGCGCAGAGACCTCATTCCCATTTGTATGCAAACAGGGAAAGTGGTGTTTGGTCTCCCTCTTCCCCATCATCGCTCCTTGCCACTTTCATTCCTCCATCCCGCCCCTTTGTATCTGTTTCCACTGTTTCCCACTTTCCCACTATTGTTGTGCAACCCAACCAAAACTTGCCAGCACTCTTCACTACCAAGCAAAGATTTCCAGAAGCTCCTAAGTGTACACATGCTGTCCCCCACTATTCTGTTGTTTCCTTGCGCTTCCTCCAAATGCTGTCCTTCCTTCACTGGTGTCCTCCTTGCTGGCCATGGGGTGTGCCTGGGAGAGCAATGGGCTCACACCAACCTCTGGTGTCTGTGGGCCTCGCCTCAAGGTGAACCTTTGCGCTCCCTAGCTCTCTTCTTAAGATAAAGTCTTGCTTGAGGCTGGGCTGGGGAGTCGCAGGCATGGAATGTGGGGACATTGAGGTGCCTGGGAGCAGCCCACTGACCATGCACAAAAGGACCTTGCTTTGCCCCGTCAGTAGCTCCCATGCCTGTTAATATCTAGCGTGTCAGGGTATCCTTGGCCACATCGCTGCCAATACTAAAATGATCTTGCAGCTGCCATTAACAATCTGGTGCTGATATAATACCTGATCTCATGGAGGTGGATTATGTTCAGCTGCAAATGAAGCCTCTGTCTACTCAGTGTACCTAATTCCCAGAAAGGGTATGACTCTCTGTGCCAACTACAGCAGCATTTGGAGGCCAGCTATCCTGCTTCTTCATCCAGCAAACTGCTTTCACCTCGGCTGCCAGGACCACCTAGCCACACATGCTACCAACTGGTATATTTTTGGCACGTCCCAGACCACATAGGTTCCAAACATAACAAAATGTAACTGGTTGGGAGATGGAAGCATTTACCTCTTCGGGTAGACTCTGGTTTGAACCAAGGGCAGGATTTAGCTTTGTTTTTTGAAGCATGAAAAATCAGATTTTGTCACTTAAGCAGCAGTAACAACAAAATATGGAAGTGTTTTCAGGAACTGAGAGTAAATACCAAGCAGTCTGAAATGACCTGTGTTAGGTAAAATGTTCACAGGCCCTCCCTAGCAACCGTCACATTTAAAAGCAGGCAGCTTTCCAAGTGGTGGATGGAGCTCTGTGAGTGAGGAAGCCGTGTGAAGCTGTCCCGGGGAGCAGGGCTGCAGTAGGGTGCTGCGGGCGCTGCATTCTTGGTGTGGGATCGGGTTTCAGCACTCTTATGAAAAAAGCTGCAGGGGATTTGCATGCATACCTAACGCGCGTACCTTTGATGTTCGCGTTGTTAGATCCAAGCAACAAATAGGATCTTCAGGTCAGATGAAGCTTCCAAAAGGCTATTAAATAACTGTAGCCAAACAATCAGGTAATTGTCCTGTAAAAATTACAGTCACATTCTTCTGTCCTAGACTGGGCTAAATTCAGAGTCTAGCCAGGGCCATAAAATAGAACAACTTTAAAATTACACCAGGATTATCAAGAGCAGAATCTCTTTCTCCCTCCCTCTCTTCCCCCTTCTTTCTCTCTCTTTAAGACAGAGGGAAGCATCTGTACACAGTGTTCTTATTTCTTGCTCCTGTCGAGAGGCTGATGGTAGGATATTGTAGACTTTGACTTCGCAATTTTTTCGTAAATGGGTTCTAACTGGTTAAAAGATGAAATTATTTTGCTACCATCTTTTACAATATGTTACTGTGTCACGCAGGTTTCACAATGATGCATATGATGAAATGCTCTTAATGAGTGAACGGCAAAAGCACACCAGAAATGCAGTGCAATGGTTTTTTCCTGTTTTGCCTACAAATCATGCCTTCTGACATAATGAATGTAATTTCCATTTAAAAAATAACATTATCAACTGAGTTCAGTATTAGCATACCATGCACCAGAATGATCCCAAAATATATCAAGCCAGGAAGTGGATTAATTACAACAACTCGCCACCAAGCCCCTGGTATAGTTCAAGTACGCAGAAAATGTATTTCTATTTTGGACACTGACTTCTTTATGAAACTGTGCCAGGATGTCAGCAGACTCCAGTCAGACCCTGACAGACACTCTTAGCAGCATCAGTGTCCTGGAGGCAGTAATAATTATCAAATCTATTTGATAGACAGACAGCTATCAGACATCTGTATATCCCAGACGTACAAAAACATCCCCAGCCAACCATGTGGCTACCAATGGATCTGCTCAGACAAAGAAGTTCAAGAGAAGTGCCTCAGGCCAGATCCTCAGCTGCAGAAATCAGGCAGGCCTTCCTTGTGCTGTGTGCCCTTTCTTTGGAGGAAAACCCTGCCCAGCTGTCACAGGGCAATGAGAGGTCACAGAGGCAGTGGGCTGGGTGGGAAGGGGAAGCTCCTGCAGTAGTTTAGGCCAGGTCTAGGGATGACTACATAAGCTCTGTACAAGATGGTTTACACCTCTGAAGGGACAGAAGTGGCTCTGCAAAAGAGACTGCCTGTATCCTTTGTATCCTAACCCCAGTTTGTGCAGATGAGGGGACAGATAGTTCTCCCGAATGGGATCTAGAGTTGTGTGTGTGCTCAGTGAGCTGAACAGTGCCTGGGCACAGCCTCAGGCACTGCCCTTCAGTCATCTGTCCAATGCCATTGGGAGCCTTGTGTCGTGGACCGAGATAGGTAAAGCCGCGACCCACACCCCCACCTCGGGGGGAATCGAGGGCTGAAGACCACTCCCCGTCACACCCACAAACAACGCTTAGGAATCAATAGATTTATTAAGTATCACCTAACACACACAAGGTCTACCTCTATATCTATATTCACACCTATATATCCATATACCAACAGCTATACAACACTACATCTATATGCCAATAACAACACACACAGAAAACAAGAGAGAACCTCTCCCCTTCCCCCCTGTTCCCGTTCCCGGACAGGGATAAGAGGGAAAGCCTGGAGAGAGCCTTTGGGAAATAGAAGAATATTGGAAAAGAGAGGAGGCCCCACACAGGAGGAGGAAAGGTGGTATGGATGCACACCAGGCTGTGAACGTGGACTGCATTGTTCTTGCCTACAGGTGAATTCTGCAGATTTTCTGGGCAAATTATTTTGTCCTGCACCTACCTTTACATAGTGCCCCTTCTGATGCACTCCTGCTCTGGTTGAGATGTGCCTGGCTAAAACGTGAAGCACAAATCTCTGGATGCAGCAGCACTTCTAGCGTGCAGCTAAACTGAAGAAATATGCCACAGGCTTCCATTGGGAAATCCCCAAGGGAGAACACTCAGACTCTTGGCTTGAGTCACTGCCTTCAAGGTGGCTTGAATGGACACCTTTCCAGGGTAGTGAAGGTGCCCAAGGGCTGAGGAAAGTTCATATTGTGTTTTGGGAGCTCCTGGCAGTATGGTCCAGAGGTGAGTCCACTGCTGACAGTTCTGCAGCTCTGATCAGCTCCATGCAGCTGCTGTCAGTGATACCACCAGGAATGGCCTCTGAAGCAGGAACTGCCTCTGCTTTTTTTGGTCTGTATGACAGGAGGTGCCTGAGCAAGAAGAGAGGGAAGACTCTAAAACAAAAGTTTGAACCAGATGGTAATGCAATACGGTGCTTTTCACCTCTAGGTCATCAATTAAAATCTAGCCTCTTTAGTGGTGACCAAAAATCATTTCCACGTGGGCCAAGAGAAATGCAGGGTGAACACAGGGGTTGCTGTACCCAAACAGACAAGATAGTCTGAAGATAAACAGTTGCACAGTAGTTATTTGTCTGGAGAAGTCTGCAAGGTGTAAAGCTAAGTAGTTTCTGATTGGTTTATATCTCTGAACCATGAAGGCTTGTTTTCTTTGCAAATAACTTACAATTTTTTTTCTGTCTACTGAAGTGTAGGGTTTTTCCTTATGCTGTAACTAAGAATAATGGGAACCTCCCATTTGGCTTTCTCAATAGTCTGTCTGTGTAGGGAGTAATAAATAGAAAGATATATATATGACTTTTGCCAGACAAAAGAGCCAGCTTGTGTTTCCTTAGGTGCATATCAAGAAAACCTCAATGCTGAACTACATACTAGAATTATTTGGAAAGGCAGAGATCGCTTCTTAATATTTTAGCAGAAAAATGCACAAGGTGCTGAGCTAAACCTGAGGAAAATGCACCAGGAGAGTTTCTCAAACACATGATGGATGATAATGAAGTAACAGGGGAACCCAGCAGAGCAGCGGGGACTCTGAATAAGAGCAGTCAGCAAAAACAGATGCTCCTGTTGCCAAACTGTGTTGATTTTAGCTAAATAAGCCAATTTAAACTTTTGCTTTTTTTGTGGTATTTAACCACAGATACAAGGCCTGTTAAATGGGTGTTTCATGCACTGCAGTCCCTAAATATTTTATGGAAATGTAACCAATACTGACTGAAATATTATAAAAATTATTAGCATGTGTCAAGAACACTGAACTAACAGCTACTGTGCTTGGAATCTTGATTATATTCTTGATAAACTCAATGGAGTATTGTTGTGCTTGAGCTAACAGTTCAGCTAGCAAATTAAGAAAAATTATGTTTTTTCCCTTCCTGTTCTAACCATTGAGTTTGTACTTGCCAAGATCTCTAATGGTGGGAACTCTACCTCTGTGAGGAGGGATGAGTCAAAGCAACTGAAAAATAATGTGTTACATGAGCATAAAAGAAAATAGAATATTATTTTTAATATCTTTCTTTGATGATTTTGATCCTCTCAGAACATGAAACCACTGCAAATGTAGTTGGAGGTACCTTTCTGTAAAAAAAAAATGTATTAAATCCTAACCCTGCTGAAGTCAGTTGTTTGATATATACATACCTGACTGGATATATGTGCCCATGCCTGCATTTTGAGGCTACCAAAAGAGTAATTTGAAACAATGTGTTTTGAATTTGTCAATTAAAATATAAAATTTTGTTTGCAGTCAGATAACTATTAGAAGTCACTTTGTGTACTTGGAAAACTCCGATGCTCTCTACCGTTCTCCACAAGTGGAATAGAAGTAGTATTTACTTTGTCATCAGCTCAAGTTATTGGTGCGGCTCCTGAAATGGTGCAGGGTTTTCCAGCAGCAGTCAGGGGAGGTCAGTTTAATAAGCTAATAAATATTTTTTGAATGACCTGGCTTTGTATTCGGTATTACAAACTCAGAGGAGTGCCAAGTAGGATAGGAAACAAAGAATAAAAGTTCCACAGATTTTGCCAGAATTCTCCATAGATTACTATTAGCCTCATTTATGAGGCTGCACAGAGGACTGCGAAATCTCCTTTGAACTGTAAGGGCCAGATGGTTTTGCTGTTAGATCCTAATGACCCACAGCAGTGTGCATACACAAACACCAGGGTTGCCAGCTGACTGCAAACATGCTATGGAGGCAGGAGAATTCCTGACCTGTGCTTCCAAAACACAAGCCAGTCCTGCTTGGGATGGAGAGGGCATCCTCCCTCGCTATTGATGGGGTAAAAAAGCATTGATCATTTCTCAAAGGTTTCATTTCATTTCTCAAAAGGTTGATCATTTCTAAAGCAAGCCATGAGTGCACCTGAACCAGAGGAGTGAATGGCAGGCATGCCATCCCATGCAGGCTGGGATAGATCCCTGCTGGCGATCATGAAGCTGAAAGTGGCTTTTGCCCAGAGGCGAGGGCTCTCTCGCAGGCTTTGTGGGGCCCCAGTCCCAGCCTTGTATCATTCTGTGCTGAAAGAAGGAGAGAAAGGCTGGACTCGAACCAATTAAAGCTGTAGGGCAGAACAGTAGTCACTCTGCTGTCATATGGAACTGCTTGGAAGACATTATTTATTTTGGATTATATTGGTTTCAACTGGTATAATAGGAACTTCCTGATTTTTTTGAGGATATGTAGACAAGAAGACTTAAGTATGGTTTTACTCATCTTTTAATTTGGAATTACAAGTATTTGAGTGACCTATGAAATTATTTTAATGATCTCTGCACAACACTGAGCTGTCAGCACTATAAATGTCACCCTAACTGGGTATTAGTTTCCATCATGGTCATTTAGTCTCACCAGCAGAGCTACGTCCACGCAAATGTCTTGTCTGTGTCAAGCTGTGGGAATAAAACAGAGAGTCACTGTTGCCAAGAAGCATCAGTCAAACATCTTCGTAATACTCGGTTTAAAGAGGAAGACATGAACACAAAATTTAGGAGCACTATGAATGCAGCTTGCCCTTGGAGCTTCAGGCACAGCAGTCAGGGGATGATTTGCATTCAAACCAGTGCTTTTGTCCCTGATCATTAAAAATATGTTCCAGCATTGCTCATACTAGTTGACATAGACTTATCCTTATCCTTCCTTATTTTTATAACGCTATGAAAAATCACAGGATAAGAAGTACTCCAGCAAATGAGAAGTGTGACAAATTTAATTTGATACACCTTTTGACTGCTGGTACAAGGTGCATATGGACTCATCACATGAGGCTGCTCTTTTGTTCTCATAAAGGAGGCAAATAAATTGTTTGACCAGTGACTGTGTAGGCTCTAAGGATACATCTAAGGTATTGACAAAGAGTAAAGTAACAGAATTTGAAAAGAAAATTAGGAATGTGGTGACAGAGCAGGAGTGGAAGACATGTAAGATATAAAAAACCCTGAATTTTGCTTTGAAGTGTATGGAATTTTAGCTGCTACACATTCAATGTACAATAGCTGTTTTTTAAACTAAGGAAAAAAAAAACCTTGAAGTCCTGTATTGCATGAAGTTTCCTTAATGTGAGAGAGCTGCTAGCAGAGCAGAAGGTCTTACTCTGCAGACTGCTGAGGGGATACGTAATAGTTCAGAGCTCCCATGTCTTGCGTACAACTTTATTTTGTTCCGAAGCCTATCTTTATAAAGTCTCTCTCATCCTCGGCTTTTTCATGGTTCCAGTCTTTTCCATAATCAAGACAATTTCTCTTTCTTTCCAGCTAGTTGAACATGCAGTTGTAACACTCTTCTGAATAAGAGGTGCCTCCTTTGAAGCCCTGAAAAGGTCTCTTAACTCAGTGAACACAAAGCTTAGCAAGTTGAGGCATTTGTTCCTGTAGCGCGTCAAAAAGTTTCCAAAGGCATCACATTCAGAACAGTTAAATAAATGAAAAGGAGTGCTTGGGAAATTTCTCATTACTCTTGTACGCCTCAGTTCTTCTGGTCTTGGGGTGACCTAAGTGAGCAGCACTGCAGTCCCCTCAGAACTGGACCTTACTGGATTTATCCAGCCATCATTCGTCCAGATAGCTCTCCCATGCAGCTGGGAGAGCTGAAGCAGGAAAAGCTGTGCCCCTGAGAACCGGCACTTGCAGTGATTCAGCTGCCACAAGCTGGAGCCCTCAGCGTGACTCAAGTGGGCACAGCTCCTGTGGTGTGTGCCATCAATACCGCCTGAGGGGTTGAGCCCTGCTTTTGAGCTTTCATTACTTTGCTTCTCCCATCTAAGGGAGAAAACACATGCTGAACTCCAGATCCCAAATCCAGTGGAAAACAAGCCAGCAGTAAGCGAGCACTGCCAGGGAGCTCTCAACATGAAGCACTACGATAGCAGAGGTCTTGAATGACTAAGATTCTTGAAAGCCTTGGTCAGTATCAGAGACAGTTTCCAACTGGGCAAAGTACAATATTTTCCCTCTGCTTTTTTATGAATGGCTGGATACGCTTATGCTGGAGTCAGAGCCTCCTGCGAAAGCCATTCATAAAAGTAACAACAAAACAAAACAAACACACACAAAAAACTTTCTAGGTCCAGTCCAGAGCCACTGGGTGCCAGAGGCTGGGAAAACACACTGGCAGCTTGAACCCCAGCTATCACTGAAAGTATTCAAGGGGCTTTTTGGTGGTCTGAAAAGTATGAAGTGCTGTGTAGAAGGGCAGCTGGTGGAATTACTGTGACACATACTAGGCAGAAAGCCAGAGCTGGCCTTGTTTCAGACATTGTCTTTCCTCTCATTGAAGTGTCAGGACCTAATTCATGGAAAATTTGGTGAGTTGGCAGTTCTTTCAGAAGATCTCATTGAGCTACAGTGTGTGAGAGTCACATGAATGCAGAGTGCACAGCCAAAAATATATGGGGATTTCTGAGCTGGAGAAAACAGTCAGCCTCTAAGAATGTCTGCAGGTTTCATGTGGTTTGGGAGTAAACATGTGCACAGGTGTAATCAGCAGGCAAAAAAAGAAAATAAAGCAGAAAAGCACTACTGGCAGATTACTGAAGAGCTCAGTAAATTCTGTAATTACAAGGAATTCCTTTGAAACAAGTAATTAATTTGTCCAAGGGCAGCAAACGTCCATTAATGAGTTCAGGGTTTGCAGTCCACCTGGAGAAGGCATCAGTAAAATGTGTGCCTTGGTAATAGCTTCTCCATTGCTAGGGAATTTAATGGAAAAGGGTCCACCCTGAAGTATAAAGATAGACCCAGTCATCTCGTAGTTTTTATCTCATATTTATTTGAGAGCAGAACTTGGAGCCTGAGACACAGATACAAAAATATAACAGCAATAGGATTCTGTTGAATTAGAAAAAGACTGAAAATAAACAAAGCATCTCTTGTTAAAATGGGGCGCTTGTGGGGGGCAGTCTGAGTTGAATCAGTTACATTTAATTTACATTTTCATTGATCCTTCCCACTGAAATACTGCTGTGAAAGGCCAGTTACACTAAACTGTTTATTCAGAAATATTCCAGTTATTTCCTACTACACTGTCATGAAAATTAGGTTTTTGGCCATGCAGACGGACAGCATGTTGGCTTCTGCCCAAGCGAGGCACTGAAGTCATAGTTGGGATTAGGAACAGGCAGGAAGGAAGGGCAGGAAGAAAATCATTGGGTGCAATTCATATACTTTGAAAACAGAAAGCTCTGGGGGTGGGGAAGGCAGCAGCTTTGCCCCACAAAAGTAAGAAAAACCCTTTTGTGCTCTCCGTCTCAAGATCTCATCCTTTATCTGTAGTCTTCCTGTTCTGTGCTGCTCCTAGCACCCACAAGGGTTGTCACATAACCTGGATGGTGGTGGTGTATTTTAACTGTGCATGTGTTAGTTCCTTAATCGGTACTCCTCCTCCTCTTCACGGTGGGGATGGAGGGCACTGGCACCTTGGTGGGCTTCCTGACTCGCATGAGGACTGTGTTTCCCATTTTTGGGTGAGAACAATCAGGAAGGAGACCTGTAGAAGAGCCTGTTGCTTTGCCATCAGGTCCCATGTCAGCACACAGACATGGCCTCCAGTTGTCCCTGCCATGTTCCCAACCAGCTCCATGATGGGCATCCCTGAAATCATGTCAACAGGCTCGCAATAGTCAGCACAGCATTGCTTTCATTCAGCTAGAGCTCCCAAACTAGAGCTTCCCAGGGCTGAAGCCACTGCCCATTCCAGCGTGCTGGCTTCAGCAGGGATGGCTTTGGTAAAGTGGGAAGCCCTGGCTTGGAATGGAGTTATGTGTCCCTCACATCTCCGCCTGAGCTGTACTCCTACTCATATCTAAGAGGGAGGGCTTCCCCACAGCAGGACACTCCACTGAAAGAGTGTGGAAAGAGAGTGTACAGCATCAGTAGAGAAAAGAAAATTAGGCCTGACAGATGTAACATGCTAAATTAGAATTCACCTTGGTTTTAATTATACAAACAACATACTCCTCTTTATCCACAGCAGTCTGAATTACTTCAGAGCAAGGTCACATAGATGTGTATAGGAGAAGTTGAGTATGAGAGCTGGGTATATTCGCCACTCCATTTCTACATGTAGGCTTTGCCTGTGTTCTCTTTCTGTTGCTGAAAACATTTTTCTCACCATCTGTGAAATGACTGTTAAGTGACCTCAGTGAATGTTGTTTCTCACTGTGCTTTTGTTTTTTACTTTTCAGCCTCAACAAGTGGTTCAAAAGAAGCCTGCTCAGGTAAGAAAAGCTAATTTAAATTCTTTGAACCACTTGAAATGAAAAATTTTTTCAGTATTTAAACTGGTCTGCTTCACTGTGATGAATGAAGGGTAATACATCAACCATATGAACTGTTGGTTTGCTGGGCACAGCCACCAGAGCAGTTCATGCAGTGGCCCTTGGAAATGGGAGGAGAAAGCAGAGAATGGTACTTGCTCAGAAATGTCTTCTTTCTGCAGCAACCACTTTGTGACAGTAATGTAGGCACATGCAAACCTACATTTGGTACAAGTTCAGCATGTGATGGGTATCTCTGTGTGTCCTCAGCATCGGTAACTGGGGACTGCTTACAGCAAGGAGGGGCACAGGTATAAAACCCTTCTTCCCACTGGTCTAAAGGAGCTTCTAAATCCACAGAAGTAAATAGGCTGAACTTAGTAACTAGACTGGATTATGAAGAGTAACGTACTTGAACTTCTGCTGTTGGATGGCATTGTTCTTCTTTAATACCTTGGACAAAGTGCAAGCTAGGATGTCATGTAAGTGACCAAACAATGCATTTGAGATTGCCACCATGTTCTTTCTCCAACCTACCCCATGTTAAAAAAATACCCCAAACAAACACCTTAACTCTGCCACTTTGTTACATATAAACCAACAAAGAAAAGCCTATGGGCATGGGAGCAGGTCTGTTGCTTCCCAGCAGACTCCATGGGCTATGCTGCTGTACCTTGGTGAACATGAATGATTGCTGAGTCAAGAGCATAAAAGGTTCGTTGCTTTACTGGAGAGAGATCTGCTTTCAGAAAGGAATAATACTTTTGGTTTTCTGCCTTATGGTTTTAATACATTATTGTACAGTATGCATTATTGTAACGTCTACTGTAATCTGAATTAGGAGCTGTTACATAAGAAAGAGAAAACATCCTAGCTGTGAGTTGAAGGGGTGAAATGATGTAACTCTCAAAAGCACATGCAGGAGTTGGGTTTCTACAAAATAAATCACTACAGTCACAGCAATGATGAATCCTTGGCACTGGCAGTAATGATTACTTCTCCGAATGATATATAAAATACTCAGGATGAATGTAGTAGTATTTTCAAGTGAGGTAAGTTTTGCAAGGAGAGGTAATGTCTTTTGTTAGGACAGCTTATGCAAGAAACACATCAATCCCCAAGGACTTACCATATATAACCTTCTAACTACACCACACAATTCAAAGCACACCAAGTTGTTCTAATAAAAGATATTTCCTCTCCTTGGTCTCTCCTACATCCTTCAAATGTTATGGCCACAGTTGGGCTATTCGTACTAAAACAACATGGTAGTAAATCTGCTGGTGGGCAGAAAGCCAGCCATCTCCTCTGGGGCACCTGAGAGACAGGGAGGCTTAAACCCTGCCTGTGCAAAGGAGGCCAAACCCAAGAGGCAAAGGCTCCGGGAGGCTGTTCATGTTGCACTTTGCTCCAGTACACGGCAGAGCTCATCCCCACCGGGGTCAGTGGGGTAAAGCTGTCTAGAGGTGGTGGTTCTGCCCGCAGCCTAACCAGGTAGAAGACATTGCTGCTGGTGGGACGTGGTGTCACCAGCTCTCCAGTCTCCCCAGACACTTATTCCTGCGAGTGTTTTGTTTGTATGAGCCTTGGCACAAGAGAGAGTGAAATGGCTGGGACTGAGACTGCACTGGGGTATGGGAGGACAGAGAGGGGACCTGCGTCTCCATCTTTTGGTAGCAGAACGAAGTAACAACAGATTGAGTTGATGGCAAAATGATGTAGGCATTTGAACTGGAGTGCCAGGGTTCCATGAATGCATCTTCCTGACCCTTCTTTCATGAAGCAGTGACTCCGGTGGGGATGCCATAGGGTGTTTCAGCCAGCCAGATGCAGCCACTGCTGCACCGTGCCTTGGCAGCATCTCTGTGGTCAGAGACAGAGAGAGAAAAGAAGGCCCTTTGACATTCCCATTAGTAATGGAAATGTTTGTACAGAAAATGAGGAGGCACAGAAGAATGCATGAACAGAGAAAGAAGGCTTTTTAGAAATCCCCAGTTACCACAACGCAACTAGTGAAATTATACTCTTTAAATTATTTGTGTGCCATGTCTTTACTCAGAGGACATTTCTGTTTTTTCAGTCCTTTGGCCTGAGGGATGTTCAGTAAAATTATTGATTTGTCTTTAACCCTTCCTGGCTTTAATAGGCCCTGCTAGCACAACATTGCAGTTTTTTGCTGGATGTGGGTGCATGCAGGGGACAAAAGTCATTGCTGTGAGCAAGTGGCCCTGACAGTGTCTTCCTGAGGCTGAAAGAAGGAGGAGGTAAAACAGTGCGATGCCTGGAACGATCAGGAACTTCATGCTGCTGCGTTTCACTTAAGTCCGGCTGCCTTTCTCCGTTTTCCTTTTACACCACTGAATTTCCCTTTAAAGGAGGGAGGTTCAGACGCAGAATTAACAACAAGAACATGAGCTCATGCAGGCTTCCTAATCTGAGCTGTCTAAGGAAATAGTGATAAATTATATAAACATGGGGACTACATGGAAGTTCATGGAGGATAATGTAAATCTTACACTACATTCAGAGGAATCTCTTCCTTTTCCATCTGTTTCCTTCAAAATATCCTCCCAGATGGCTTTACCATGTGGCAGTCTGGATTAAGTTAGAAATGTATCCTTTATTCATCAGTGGGAACTGTAAGATGTTACAGTGAAGAACCACTGTGTGATGGTGAGTGTATTACCCCAGTCTGCCTTGGTAAAAGTGACAGAAACTCTTGGTCATGTTTCACCCCTGAGTGTCGTGCCTTGAGTTTTGGTGTGTTCTCAAAGATTCTGTGAGCAGAGTTCTTAAGTTTTACTGTCACACAGACAGTAAATGCAACAGTAAAATCCACTGGAAATCTACACACCCAAATCATTAATACAAAAGTTTAACTACTATGGTCTGTACACATCTTTGTGGTGATCACTGACACACACTCTCACACTTCCTTGGGGAAATAAGGATAAGATGGCCAGATGTCCGTGTGACATCAGTGAGTTTATCTGCTTCACGTAAATATGTGCCTAAACCTCATAAACAAGATGCTCCTTTGAAACCTGCTCTATCTCCAAAGAATGGACAGCCAGAGCTTACAATTGTGATGTAGTAATATTCTTAATGAGGTGGGCAAATAAGCAGGCCAAATAGAAATAGAAATCTCTCCATTTCCTCTTTTTTAACCTTTTTGCAGCAGCTGTAGCCTCAGCCATATGGGGGAGTTACACTCTTTAAGTAATACAAAGGAAATAGGTATTTTTAGGAAATCATCATGAAAGCTATAAAAGTTTTCTGGAAATAGGACATGCTTTTATTGTATGGTTTCTGGAGAGAAGAAATTCTGTGAGTGTAGGACAGCCCTTTGAGAATCTTCTTCTAATCTCTTTCAGAGGTCTGTTAAAATCTCAAATCCTTACAAATCCTTTGTATCTGAGTCTGAAAGACAAGTACACATCAATTATACATAGAAAAGTGTACACAAAAAAGTGTATGGAAAAAGTACACCAAAAGTACACATAAAGCGTACTTTTCTACCTAATGCTAAATACATTAGATGCTTTTAAAACAACCTCCAAAAAATCAAATCCCAACAAGAATGAAAGCTAAAAAGAAAAGTGTTATTTGGTATTGGAAAGAAAATGCAAATTTGCTGTATTTTTTCCTGTTACTCATTCCTTAGTCTTAGTATCAATGAAGTTATGCGTGTTACTTAGTCATGATGTATATGTATACACCTCACGACCTCAAGTTATATGTGTTCACCAGCTGTATCCATCACATATGCCTATTCAGTGCAGAGCACAGTAAATGCTAAAAGCATCAGACAGGCTCTGCAGTCCAGGAGCTACATCAATGATTCACATGTTCCTACGCAGCCCCAAAGCAGCAGACTGTGAGCAGAGCTGGGCCTGGGACCTGTCGTGGCTGGGCGGCAGATTCGACACTCTGGGACACCCCGGCCAGCAGGCCCACGATGCAGATGCTGCATCACCTCTCTGGGCTGTGCAATAAATCTGCACTTCCACAAGCTTCAGGCGTTCTGTGTATGTGCTAACCACCACGTGGATTTTTTGTTTTTTTTTCCTTCTGGGAAATCCAAGAGAGAAATGTGACAAATGTACTCTCAGAGATCCACTTCAGCGGGTTGAAAAGAAGCTCCCAGTGTCACAGACAGGATGGCGTGTACATATCTGAGAGAGCGTGTCCTGTGTCCAAGCCCACCCTGGGTCCTGCTGAGCCAGGAGTATTGCAGCCTTACTCAGCTGAACCTTGGCTGTAGAAACATTGAAAAACCTTCCCTGAAGGTTGATCTGGTGCCCTGGGGTTTTGTTGCTCTTCCCACTGCATCCAGCAAAGCTGTGCTGTGTGTCATGTACTTTTTCTCTGTTTACTGATATGGAGAGTCAAAAGGTTGTCAGATCCCAGATTGACAAAGCATTATTTTCCAATGATACGTGAAATTTTATACCTCAGAGTAGGGTAACAGCATATGTGTTACACACAGCACTCCAGAACATCCTCTGAAAGGCTGAGCTACCATTCTTTTATTATTGTTTTTAAAAGCAAATATTTAATGTTTTCCCAAAGACAGTGTAGGGGACATCCTATATAGGTGCTAGAGACCCTTAGTAACATGTGCACATGTGCCAAGCAAGTGTATATTGCAGGTTGATCAGCCCAGACTCACTGCACCTCCCTGTGTGGAGTGTGGTTCCAGTGGAGCTGACCAAAGCTTTCCCAGTGGGACTGAATCCCGGACCTGCTGTGGGGCCCTCTGGCTCGTTGCCCTGCCTCCCATCACCACCAGTTGGGGGGGAAGATGCTTATTGAAACTGGTCAGAGGTTTTGCAGAAAGCTGCTTCCTACTCTAGGGCTTGTCTCAAGGGAATTAAATGTTACATGTTCAAGCAGTTAAAATTAGCCTTTTTTGAGATCTGAAGGCTCCTTCTGTGTTGGATTATGCCATGGCACTCCTACTCTTTGACTGACTCAGAAACTGGCTGACAAGAATATGACATCTCCAAGCAGCAGGTTGCAGCAGGCAAGACTCTGAACCCTCCAGACAGCCCCTGACAAGCTGTGAAGCAAAAATACCATGCTAAATCTGATTCCTTTTTAATCACATCAGATTACAAATGTGTGTACTCTCGTAACTCCCTTACACACAAAAGGAGGAACACCTCAGTTTTAGCAGAAGGGGAATCAAGGCACTAGGAGACTTGCCTAAAATGGGACTTGCACACTGCAGTGCTCAGCATGAGTGACTTTCTGAATGCAGCACTGGTCACACAGTTGTCTGTTCAATACAGGCGTGCTCTCAAGTCGCTGCTCTTTCCCTGTGTACTGGGCAAGGCTTGTCTCTAATGGCACATAGAAACGTTCAGGGACTGCAGCTGTTGAGCCACTCCATGTATAGCACTTGGAGCAGGTGCAGCAGTTGATGGTAGAAGGCTGGAGGCTGTGGAGAGATAAGCTAAAACATTTCCCTAAGTCAGCAATGCTCCTCTTCATCCTCTCCCCACCTCCTTGCTCTCCCCTCCTTACTTAGGGAAGAAGCTCGAGATGGCTGGACAAGGAACAGCGTTTTTAAAAATGTCAGTCAGGAGTAAATTAACCAGAGCTACTTTTGCATACACATGCTACACATTTTGGCCAAGTTTTCAAAGAGTAACAACAGTCTTTGCTGGCAACACTTGGGTATCTTACTTCACAGACATACAAGATTCTATGCCGTACTTGGCTACCCTGTGAAAATTTGGATTATTATAAAATGCTTCCAGAATTATATCCAGAAGGTTGAAACTACTAGAACAATCAGCCTCTGGACTTACAGCTACAAAAGTAATCAAAATGCTAATTAGCAAAGTTGAGGTGTGTCAGAACGCTTCACAGGAAGAAAGTGCTCTTCACTGAGAGCTTGATTCCTGAGGTCCTTATAGAGGCTCTGTGTCTTTCACAGTCAATATTGCTGCTGCTCATCCACACCTGGCTGAAGTCACTGAAAGATGCCCTGTTTCCTGACATAAATGTTATCAATAGATACTCCAGGGATGTAATCCAGCTCATCTGTTGCACTGAAAAACATGGAACCTGAACCTTCTGTGTAGCCACTTAGAGAAATTGCTACATCTTTGCCATGCCAGTTCAGGACCATGAAAATTCTGTTCCAAATTGTATGTTAAAAATTAGATATGCTGCAATGGATGTGGAATAGGTAAACACAATGAAAATCAAAGACCAATGAAAATGCATTTTTTTTATCTGTTAAATAATTTGCTAGGATGGTCAGTTTTAGTATTTGCATACCAGCACTATTAAAAAGATTTGGTTAGGGAAAAAAGCAGTATGTTCAGCCCTTACTAACATGTTCTGGAAGGAAGCAATAAGAATCCAGTATTGAATTTTATTATGAAGTTTCCATGACATATGAGGAGTTTTATAACATCCTCTTGTTGCCCAAAAATAATAGTCTTGGAATAGAAGAAGAATAAGGAGCAGTTCACAGTTACTCTGTCAGTCACTATGGGGCATTTGTGGAATTCAGTGAATTTAGTTCCTTGAAATCAGTGCTGCCATGCTACCCTGGGGTGACATCTGGCCTCCCTGGGCAGCCTGTCAGCTTGTGACACCTGTGCCAAATATTAAGTCTGGGAGGGATAGGCTGGACCTACAAGGGTGCCTCCTCCCTTGCTGCTTGGAGAAGACAATGCAGGCAAAGTGACAAGGAAATAAAATTGTGTCATAAAAGTGACAAGGAAATAAAATTGTGATAGACACTCTCAAACCATTTTCGCCGATGGAGCTTCCATCCTGTATCACTTCCGTGGGCACTCTCACTGTGCTGTCCCTTAGTGCTGTGATGGTGTGAAGCAACCCAGCCAGCAAGCACTGGCTGTGACAGACAGTCTGCTGTCTGGGGGCTGTTCAGAGCTCATTGTCATCAATTGCTCATGGGATGTTGGGGGCATGGTGTTTATAGGCAGAGTAAAAAATTAGGGAGAGTCACAGCCTCTCAGTAGACTATGCAGTGAGAATTATGCTCCTAGGTACTTGATATTGAAGGCTATAGGAATACATAGGTGTTTTTCAGACATCACCACATTGCCAAGCAGTACGTGAAGGACCTAAACCTTGGGCAGTCCACTGTTTGTAAGCATCCTGAGTTCATCCTTACAGGACCTAAGTAAATAAATAAATGTGCTTTTCTTATGCCGAAGAAGGAAAAAAAACCATTCAAAATTACTTCCTGACTGTTGGGCATTGAAGCACTCACATCACCGTAGCAAACTATGTCATGGATCCAGTTTCATTGGGATCCCAATGCCACAAATGTTAAATTCTTTATGAAGTCTGCTCCAGCAGATGGTGAGCATCACCATGATGAAGTTCGGATGCTGATCCCACTGTAAGGCATTTCTGGAAATGCTAGAATGCTTTAAGAAAATGTTGGCCAAAATCTCTTCTAAGAAGTGACAGTTGCTTATATTAAAAAGGGATATAATATCACCAATGTACTTCTTGCTTTGCCTCTGCTCTGTCAATGTAGTCACATTGTTCAAGGTTGATCTCTGATCTCAGGTTTGGAGAGTTATTTGCCACACAACAACCATGGGAAAAGAGAAGGAGAGAAATAAAAAAATGAATCACCCACATTCTGCCCAAATTCAGATCTCCAATTTCCCACATCCTGGTATTTAATTTCTCACTGAGTTACCAATGGTTGATCTCACGGCAGGATTAGTGGGAAGAAAAATGAGAGCTCCATTGAAACCAGACTTGAGTCTGGAAGGAAAGGACATGTGAGCTCTAGGACCTGGGAGATATCAGATTTGGGGCAGTGAACGGCTTCCACCCCCTTGCCTTCTTTGATTCTCATGCTTACTTTGAGGCAAAATCTGGAAACTGAAATCAGAACAGCAAAGAGACAGTTACAGTATGTTAGGCAGCTCGTCCATGGCTTTAATAGTCTCCTGAGAGCTGTATTATATAGTGAGGCATATCTGTAATTTATATTAGTATTTTTTTATCTTTAGGAAGAGGAGAATAGATTAACATTGGGTACAAATTGCAGTAAATCTGACTCAGTCCTAAAAGAAAACATGTTTTGAACATGTTCCCACAGGATACCTTTTCTGATTTGCCTACAGAATATGGATAAGTTCAATTGGAAAATAAACTCCCATTAAAGGTTCTATAATCAAAAGGAAATAATCATTATCTATTAAGTTGGACAGCTTCACTCTGAGTCAGACTGTCTTGCTTAGAGAAAGAAAAACCTTTGTCCTTCGTGGTAGCATGGATCACAGTGCAGATGGAGCTTGAAAGGTTGAGTTGCTGCTCTACGCTGAAGAGGACCATACTTTATCACCCTTTGCACCAGATTGTGTGGACATATTAAAGAAGCTGGAAAAATCTTGAAGTGCATCACTCTAAATCCTTTAGGAGTTGAACATATTAACATGACAAGAAGAGTATGTCATTAAACCATAACTACCTTTTTGGATTACCTGGTATGTGTAGATTTATCGGCAAGATGGCTTAAATTAGGGATATATTTTTAGCCTGCAGCATTACATAATAAAATAGCAGCAGAATTCTTTGCAATAAAAAAAGGAAGGGATGAGGCAGGGAGTTTTTTAAAACGAACACAAACTTCTCTGATTTTGCACTCTGCCTGCACAAAGAGGTGCTCCATGGATACACTATCAATAAAGTTTGCAAGAAAAGCATTCCCATTACCCTGCTTTGCTCCAGAATCAATGCCCTGCCTTTCGCTGCAGACCTGCTGTTTAGTCTGAAACTGAAAATTAAACCCAGAACTTCAGCTCTCAGAGTTAAATACTCACTTTACTGCCAGCACACAGCCTCACCAGTGTCTGTGTGGTAAGATCTGTGATTAAACTTTTCAGACATTTTGAAAAGCATTTTACAAGTCTGTTAAGCTTTAGTGTTTTTGTTTTGGTTTTGTTTGTTGTTTTTTTTAAGAAAAAAATCATTTAACTGAAATTATACCATAAAGCCTGACATAAACTTGGCTGAACCAGGTCAGAGAACCCAGTTCGCTATCTTTCAGAAATACATTTCTCATTGGGTGGGGGGCTTTTCTGAGCACAGTCTGGGGAAGGTAGAGCTCTGCATGTTCAGCTCTGTTCTTCAGAAATGAAAAAAAGAAAGGAAGAGGAAAACAGGCTGGGGGGGCGGGGGTGGTGGTGGTTTCTGAGGAGTGAGGGCAGCGGCAGAGCACCCAGCCCGCCCCGAGGCCTGCACCGGCGGGTGGCAGCATGGCGTGGGCTGCATGCACAGCCGCCAGCCGCTCGGCCTTGGGGCTGGCGCTCGTAAAAATGTCACTGGTGCACTTCCACTGTGAAAGGCTCTTTTATCTTTCCTTCCCGCAGCCCCTTTCCAGTGGGTACACGGGGCTGGGCCCAGCGGCTGCTGCTCAGCCTTCCCGCATGGCTGGGCCCTAATGAGGTGTGTGCAGCTCTTGGCTGCAGGTTTTCATTCTCCTTCTTATTACTTCAAAGCTGCTGCTCCAAGGTTCAGACAAGTTTGATCACTTGGCAAAATCTCTCAGCTGGGATTCAAACGGGAAGACGCTTTATTTTATTATTTATCAGTACAGATAGATAGCTGTTCCCAAACTGCAGTTGCCAGTGGCTCTGTGGACTGAGCCATAATGCTTTTATAAGTGATAAAGGATTGGAGGTGAATAACTTCTGGCAGTTGCTTCCTGTCTGTAACAAGCAGTCATTTTTTGGGAAGGGGAAAGGATAATAGAAATCTAGCAGGCCTTACTTTATACTCCTTTTCATGTTCTAAAATAGGAGGAGGGCAAAAGGTAAATGATGTGAGTTTGACCTCCATTTCAAAGCCTGTCCTAATGTTAATTCCCCTCCTCCATTCTGGGAGACCTTCACCACAGTCCTTCCTCTATCGCTCAACATAAAATACACACATAAACGGGCATTGTTTCAAATACCATGGGGGCTCAGGAGGAAGGCAGACTCCTTCAGGCTTACCTGTGCAGGCTCCACTATCCTTTTGGACTTTGCTGTCTTCACTGTCACAAGAAAGCAGAGCTAATGCTGTGACCAACAGTGTCTCAGTGAACTGTGCAAACCTAAGGATTTTTAAAGATTGGTGTCCATCTTTTTTTGCTCTTTCATCTAATTACAGACATACGTATTAGTGATTCTTAGAATCATAGAATGGTTTTGGTTGGAAGGGGCCTTAAAGATCATCTAGTTCCAACCCCCCTGCATGGGCAGGGACACCTCCCACTAGACCAGGTTGCTCAAAGCCCCATCCAACCTGGCCTTGATTAGAGATTATTAGAGCCTCAGCTTGCCTTATGCTCCAGTCTGGATTTTGGCTTTGGAGCATGGTGTGCAGTGTGAATGCAGAGCAGTTTACCACTTCTCCAGTTTACAGCCTCCACAAGAGGTTTGTAAGAGCAACTTGTCAAAGCTGGGGTTAGTCCAGCTTGGTTGTATATGTTTCTAACAGCACCACTGCCTCCTTTTTCTTAATATTTCATTTCCTTTCCACCAGAACTGTTTACATCTTGTAGGGCTGAAGCGCTCTAAGACAAAATACATCTCTGTCAATGTTAGCACAGCACACATGAATGCTTCAAGCAGCATTTTTGCTTTAGGTCTGTGCTTTGCAGACTTTAAATGATGCTTCCTGCAAAATTCTTCTGATTGGTACTGAGATTTCGCTTGAGATTTTCATTTTGCTTATTATCACATGGGGAACAGATTTTTTCAAAGTGTTTTGACCTGCTTAGGTCAAAAAGGCACTTGCTCTACTCAGATGCCAAAATGCGTTTAAGAAATCTGGCCTGACGTAATTTTAGACAGCTGAGTCTCAATTTCAAAAGGCAGTGCAGGCTTCAGTGCTGAACAAGTTGCTGCCTTGCAGATACCTCATTGCTGAGTTAACTTCAGGGCTGCTCTAAAATATGGGGCAAAGTTGGGCACCTGGAGCTGCAGTTCATTTTAAGCCTATCTGTAGGAGATGTTTAGAGGCAGAGCCTATGGCAGGTACTTTTTAGGGTATCTAAACATTGGCCAGCCTAATTCCTATCTCTGGAAGTTCTCAGTGTGAGCCTCCTGGATTTAAAAATCCTGTCAGATAAGCCCTTCTCTCAAAGTAACCAGAGAAACTCATTATCACTCCATTATATCAAGTAGTTCTCCTAGTGGGAGATAAGCTAGGAGATAAAGAAATGCATTTGAATCCCCCTTAATCTAACAGGAAGAAGAGACTTGAATCCATGTTTAAGAAGGCTGTTCTAACTTAAAGAGGAATGTAGTGTCCTGTCCTAAGGGGATCCTCCTAAACACTGTCCTGGTCCCTTCCAGTTATCTGAACCTGTTATGTTACTCAAGGACCAAAACTTTGCCAAATCTTGTGAGACATTTCCTGCAGCAGAGGAAGGGGATCTGCAGAAGTGCTCATGGGTGTGCAAGGTTTGTAGCTTTCTCTGACCTCTACTGCTGATGTTAGCCTGGGCCATGCTCAGCAGCAGCTGAGTCCCAGCGCAGCCCCAGCAACTTCACTCTGGCTGCCCCAGCTAGTTCACTTCCTCCAACAGCTGGGGCTCATGAGCAGCCTTTTTGCTAGTCAAGCAGTGTTGTCCCAGCAGTGAAAGGAGAGCATCCAGTAGTGCTCATGAGCAGCCTTTTTGCTAGTCAAGCAGTGTTGTCCCAGCAGTGAAAGGAGAGGACACCCTCAATTTGCTTACTAACTCTTCAGCTCTAAAGCCACAGGCTGGTCACCTGCAGGACAACAACAGCATTTTGCTTTATTCTTTCTGCTCCCTTTCCATCCCTCATGGAATATTTGGTTATTTATATAAAAGATGAGTGACTTCAACAGAAGAAAGATGCATCCTCTGTACACAACAGCTTAGCGGGTAGGCTTCTTTCTAGAAGGTAGAAAACACAGCTTGAAGTATCTACTTCAAATCAGAGAGCACAGGGTTTTCAAAACAAGTCCACGTGTGAGTTTCCAAATCTTGCTGTTACATACATGCACTCTCAAAGATCAGTCTTGTTCTTTCTGTCTGTTGTGCATTGCCTTCCTGAGCATGGAAACTTTGAGGACATTTCCAAGTCAAAATGATCTTTAAGACGCTTGCCAGCCCTTAGGCTGCTTGCAAGAGCATTAGGCAGCTTGCATATGCCCACGAGCATGCACTTGGCCACTGGGAAAGCTTAGTGTCAGCTCAGCAATGCTGCTTGCTGGTATCCAAATATTGGGCTCATGCTATGGTCAAGGCTGTAGTCTTTTGAAGACCAAGACCCTTAGGTAACAAGGTGGACCATTAGAGGCTAAGTCTGTAGGGACTTTGACATTTAAAGCAAGAGTGTTTGGTTTCAGTCCTTAAATCTCAACCCAAAACTGCTTTGTCAGCTGCCACCTCTCTTGTTTGTCTTTCTGTTTGTATCTTTAATGTTATTTTATACGGAGAGTTTTGCTTACTTGGGGGGACGTGCCTGCTCACTACCCCCAGGGCTGTCCCATCCCTTAATGACTGCAGAAACAATGCTGGGAGAGGGCAGGGGGTCTCAGAACTTCTCTGTAGGCTGAGGTTTTAATTGTGCTTTTAAGTACCTGGCTAGAGAGGTTGTGCCTCTTGCATACTAGGAGTGACAGTGCACTGAAATTGCTTTCTTGTGGGCTAATTGACTTATATGTATTCAGATATAGGGTTTCTGTATTGAAATAATTCCTTTAGGTGCCTTTCTTAAAAACATACTTTAATTGAGCTGTAAGAAGAGTTTTGTGGTCTTTCTGTATAGGGTCATAGCAATCTCTTCTGCCCTAGTAAGTTCTTTTGTCGTGTGAAGTAAAACGTTGCAACAGTTTGAGCTCTGAATCCGACTTTCAGAATTAAACTTCGCCTTATTGCTGAATGACAGCTGTCACCAAGCTCACCAGTGTGCTTTCCAGGGGGTGAAGTAGCTTGAAGCAGCAGCTCCCACCTTACAATTCAAGCAGAGCAAACCTACTTTGAGTGTCTGTTAGTGCTGTAAGAATTTCTAAAGTGGTTCGGTGCATTGGCTGCAGAGCAGTTGGGTGGCACTGTGTCTCAGCTGGGCACAGCCTGGGCCCCCATGTCTGCCATAGGAACCACTGGCTTCAGGGATTCCTCTGAAATACTAGCTTGCATGCCAGAGGATTTCAGACAAGTTAACAGCAGACAATGGTCCACAGTTTGCAAGTTGCTCTTGTCAGCAGTTCTTTTTGACATATCTATTCAAGCATACCCTCTTGGGCTTACAAAGCAGCCAGCAAAATCTGTGCCAATAGCTAATACTTCGTTATAAAATACAAGTTCTGACAAATACAGAGGCTCCATGTGTAGCATTACTGTGATCCTGCAGTTCATCTCACAAAATTGGTTCTGTTTTTTTTAATCCGTGATTCAGAAATTCATGAGCAGAAGGTGAAAAAATGGATTTGCCAGCTGAATTGCCAGTGAGTTTCTTCCAGTGAGGCAAAGACAATTAACCTTGAAGTAGCCATAAAGGAGCTTTGCCCCAGGGTATTAGAACAGAACAAACATTTTTACAAAAAAGCCAAACAGTTGCCCCTCTGCAGGTGGGAGGAATGCTCATCTCAAACACCAACAATTGTCTCATCATTGGGTTTTGTTATGACCACTCTGGGGGAGATCCAGTAAAAAAAGGAATTCAGAGGATATACCAAGACCGAACTAAGCTTGTCTGTTCTTGAGGACACCAGGATGCTACTGTCTGCTTTTACTGCCAGAAGAATAACCCCCACCAACCAATGGGGTTCACCAAGTCTTGGGGGGCAGGTAGAGCTACATTTTACCCACACCGGATGTCATGGGAACACAGGGTGACTCTGACCTGAAAAGTCAGTAGTTTAAATACAGTAATCCAGCTCTGTTCTGGATGGTGCCACCTCTGAGCTTTAGGAATGAGGTGCACATGCTAGTGGTATCACTTCACGTATTCCTGCAGTGTACACCAGGGTCACGGTTTGACTCAGAATCGAAAAATAAACCAGAGACAACAATGCTCTCGATCCCCTCCCCCTCCCACCCAGGTAGGAAAGGAGAGAGAGAATTAAGGAGAGAGACTTAGCTGGATTGAAAACTAAATTAGCTTTAATTATATGTACAATTATATACAAATATGTTCAGGAATGTGCAAAAGCCTCTTGCCTCCCCCCGCCCCCAGCAACTGCCCCGGCACTCTCCTTAGCTGTGAGCAGTCCCGAAAACTCTTGGACCATTGTCCAAGATAATAGCAGAGCAGACAGGGCTGTGGGGAGAGTTATGAGGGTCAGGGCTGAGCCTGGGGGTCGATGGTGATGGATGGATGGATGGATGGAGTCCTCCCTGGACACCGGCCATGGACGGAAGAGAAGGGAAGAAGCAGGAAGGAAGTTGTCTTCTGTGATCTCTGACCTTCCTCGGAGCTTACGTAGATACATGGAATGGAATACCTTTGTCAGTTCTGCTGTCTGTCTAGTCCAGCTCCCCTATGGGGGGGTCATAGATACAATTCTTCTGCCCCAGTAGCCTCTGTAGCAGCAGAGCTAAGAAGCGACCTTGGAGTCTCAGCAGTAACATAAACATTCCAGTGTTATCAGTCCACTAGCTGGAACACTTGCTGCTAGTTAAAAGAAAGCTTACTGAAGGAAAAAAAAAATCAGTAAAAGGAAAATTAGCTTAATCCTGGCTCAAACCAGGACAACCAGTTTGTTTTTCCACAGTGGAGGACCTTCAAAAACAGACACGCAGCATCATCGCTCTGGAGAGGGCTATTGTGTCCACGTATCTTAACGCTGCTGTTCTGTGCCCTTTTAAGTGTCCCAGGGGATTACAAACATCCACACAGAGCAGGCAGGCATGACACAGGAGACCAGCACCCTTTTGGCCTGGCTGCTGCATACCAGATGCAATACCCAGGGCATCTAAAATAGCTCCGGGCTCCTATCTTCAGGCAACCAGATCCCACCAAGGATGTAATATTTTGAAATTGTGTGTTGGGCAAGCCCAAATAGGCATACTGGCTGCAGACAGCACTTCTAACTGAAGTCTGCTGTCCTGTCTCCTGGTCCTTTTTGTTACCTTCACCACTGTTAAATCCGGGCTAACAACAGCTGTGCCAGCCCCCCACAGAGTAGCCCTTCTCAGGGCAGATAGCTGCTGTAAGCCACTGGGAGACATCTGTCCTTTCTCTCCTGCTGGGACCCAACAGCAGTGAGAGGTGGGGAGGCTGCACTGGTGTGTTCTAATCCAGTGTACACATCAGCCAGCTACTTGCCAGTGATACCTCTCAAGGAAAGACCTGTTAAACTTCTGTGCACATAGAAGATTCGGAGAAAGCCACCTTGCTGCTCTTTTTTGGGAGAGAAGGCAGCGTCACTTCACTTCTGGCTTGGGGTGGGGCAGTTACAGCAATTAATTGTGGAAATGGCTCAAGGTGCTGGTTTGCAGTTTGTCTTATAATGTCACACTGTGACCTGTACTAACTTGGGATAAACCTACCTATGCATGGGACAACAAAGGACAGGACGTGCCATGTAAAAATGCTTCTGTGGTGCTTCCCCGTGTCAGTCAGCCCCTGAGGATGTATGGATGCATGGAGAGCCACCTGGGATATTGTCTTAGCAGCAAGGGAGTGAAGCCTGAGGTATGCATGTGAGCATTTACGCTGCCCCTCTGGTGTGTCCTGTTCACCCTGAGGTCTGCAGGGCTGTGGCTTCCCTCTTAGCTGGATACGACCTAGTTTGAAGCTTTCTCAGGTTTCTCTTTGCTAGCCCAGCCTGTTGCAAGCTTGCTGCAGCAAAAAACAAATAACCAGGGGAGTAGTTGTTCAAGCCAAAACTGGGTCGATGAAAATTTACGCTCAATTAACATGTGTCACCATTCTGTCTCCAGGACTACAGTGAATGCACCTAAAAAGTGAGAAAAACCTGAATTAAGGCTACCATGTAACCTGAAACTTTTGCTTCTTGGCTGAGCATTTCCTGTTGTGGTGTTGCTGAATTTATGCTCTGCATGACTATCACACTGTGAGTGAGTGACTTGGATTTCCAGTGTCTGCTCTAAGGAGCATGCTTTCCTTCTGGATTTTTGCCCTTCGCTTCAACTTGATCGGAAACACATCTGGCCTTACGAACTATTTCACTCTAGTTCCTCCTTTGACTTTTGACTCAGGGACTGATCCTATGATATATGGCTCTGCCAGTGACCTTGGTGAGTCTGTGTGGGCACCTTGTAACTGCCTGGAGGGTGCTAACTGATGCTAAACCATCCTTTCCCTGAGGTGCGCAGCACCCTGACATGTCATACAGTCACAATCACTTCAGTGATTCTCTGGCTGAATCAACCCAGTGCAGAGCCGGTTTGCAACTTCTAGGGGGTGCACAGTTTTAAAAACACCCATGCCCCTCCATGTTTTGGGGAGAAGTGTGTGGGTGCTGTAGAGGCAAAAGGTGGGTTGAGGATTGCAGCTTCATAACCTTCTGATATTTGTAACCAGTTTTTCACCAAAAATCCCTCTCTGTTCCTGTCTCACACATCACATTTTCTTTCAGAACCTCTACCCGCTTCTTCCTTTAGGGTCCTCCATGCGTGTGTCTGATTTGTATTATCCCTTTGTTTGAATCGTAAGCACTTCAGAGCAGCAATCATGTCTCCATCTGTGTCTTGACAAGGGACTTATATGATGGGTTGGCTTAAAACCACCCATCTGTAACTGAGCTATCTTAGGCTTTTGCAAGGAATTAACTTAATGAAGGCAAGTTTTCTTTTTGCTGCACAACAATTTGATCCCTTTGCCAGCTTTTCTTCTTGAATAGAAGTATTTCGCAAGACTGATGTGAATTTTAAGTCTGCCAGTCTCAAATATATTTTAATAATTAGTTTATTATTTAAATATTGGGGGGCAGTTTAGCTTAATTTTTGATTTCTCATCCTTCCCACATACTACAGGTACGCACATTTGCATGTACATATGCAGTTGAGAGGAACTCATCCTTCAATACATGAACATACATATATAGATGACGGAAGAGCTGCTAATTCATTTTCTTGGTCACTGTAGCAAGAGCTACAAGGAAAAAATGGTTGTGAGATTCACTGTAAAAATCACTAGGGTAGGCAACTCTGTAACTAAAAATAGCTCTCTGTGGCTGCCCTGGCTGGGCTCTGAGGTATATCTTTCCATATACTTTGCCTCTCCTCTGCCCTTCTTATTTCGTCATCGGAAGTCCACCTTCATGGAAAAGCAGTCTATCAGGTTTCAGTAGTCTCCTCACAAGCCAAGTGCAAAACAAAGTGAGCTGCCACTCTGTGCCCACGTGTGCACAGCCATCTTCTGGGAAACGATGATGAGAGGCTCAGGGCTGACTGCAGTGCTGTAAGGAATTAAGCACGTGATCATCATCAAATACCAAAACTTGGCTACCTGTATTATGTCAAGAGCACAGAACCCACAGTTGTAATTTTTAACTGAAATACTTTGCTTGGAGGCAAAGTCGGTGTTTGCCTTGATGATTCCAAGTTCGGAATTACCAAGGCTCAAACCAACATTTTGCACTGTCTCTCCACATGCAGCCTGCATTAGCCCTTCATTAGGTGGCTGTAGATAGCATTTTTCTTCTTGACTGAAATGTTGTAACAGTCGCAGTCCCATTCGGTGGGGAAGTTAATCAGGGAAAATGCAGTAGGAATTAACAGGATTTGATGGAGAGTGAGCGTAGGTCCTGCAGTGCTGCCAGGGACAGGGTAAAATTTGCTTAATCGTTTAGTGAGTCGAGGATCATTTTCGTAGCAACAGAGTGAATATAAAACCCTGCTACGAGTGAACATGAATTGTTGTGAGGAAGAAATTGTTCATCTGCATGATAGATCGGTGTCTTCTGGAATTTAAATGTTAATTGAAAAGTCAAGGTCAGAGGGCAGCTGACACTTGACTTAGCTCTCTTTCCTCCGTCCACGGCTTTGATCATGCTCCATCTTTCTTTGTGCCTGGTGCTCGAGAGTGTACCCCAGGGTCATGGCCTGTTTCCTAGTCAAGAGGTAAAAACCTACTGGCTTAAATATCTGAGGCCTGAGCTTTAGCAGGGGGTGGGGGTATGAAGGGGGGGGGAGCGTTTGCTTCATGCTTTTCACATTTCCCACATAACCCAAAGCAGACTAAACAAAACCTGTGTGAAATCTCATGGCTTGATGCTGCTATGCTTATATTTTCTAAGCTGTCATCCATTCATTTATACTTATGTTTATTCCCTGGATTTACAGCTTTCTTTTCTTTATTTTTTTTTCAGTCTTTTCTTGTGGGGAGGTGGGGGTGGGAGGAGGTTGAAACCTTTTGAAAGAGGATTGCAGAGAGCAGTGGCCTATGATTAAAGCCCAGTGTTTTTCCTTGATGCTGCTCCCTCGGCAGCAGTGTCACACATGGTAGCATTTAGGAGCCCTTCACAGCTGAGGTGTTTCAAACACTAATGAATGGAAGTTTGGTCATATAAGGCAGGCAAGCTTTAAGGCATGCTTTGCTGAATGGTGTACTGTAGTGGCCTGGGAAAGGAAGAGAGTTATAAATTGTGTCAGTTAGCCACCCAGACAAAATGAAGCCATGTGGAAAATCAAATCTATTAAAGTATGAAGACTGTTATAAGCTGTTTTAAGCTGGTCATTCTTAGAAGGTCTCAGTTGGCTGAGGGAGTAAATTCCTCTTCTTCCTAGATCTTTTTCACGTGCTGTCTTAGGCGATGATGTGCAGCGTTTGATAAAAAACTTTTCACTGACAGCCCCTTTTGTCAGAAATACTTGTTGCCCCCAGTTTACCGCCCTGAAAGGTATTGCACATTTGTTAAATAAGCAGTGTAAGAGCATTGCATTTGGTCAGGCCTGCTGAAGGCAAACATGAAAGCAGCACTAGGGTGGAGGACAGCCGATGGCAGGGAGAAGGCTTCCCAGAGCACTTGCCTAACCTTGGATACCTACTAAAAATGCTTTCCATTTCCTAACTTCCCCTGTCTTCTGGCTGTAAGAGGCCCATGACAGAGCACAGCACAAATTACTTTTTCTCGGTACCCCCTGGGGTAGGAGGAAGGCCTGGCAAACCAAAGTAGGGTGACTGGAGGGCAGGAGACCTTCCACTTCTCCCCAAGGTGGCTTCTTGAGGTGTGACGGCAGCTGTAAAGGGCATTTTGTTAGCTCAGGAGGTAATTGTCAGCTGTGTGAGAGAAAAGTGAGGTGTCAGCCTAAGACACATGGTTACCACAGTATTATTTTTTCTCTTTTTGTATCCTAGGAAGAGACTGAAGAAACATCCTCACAAGAGTCTGCAGAGGAAGACTAGGAGACCGCACCATGCAATTTCTACCTCATCAGCAGTTGGGTCTTTTGAAGGGAGAAGACACTGCCTTGACCACTTATTTTCTATTGCCATGGTCTTTCCACTTTTGCCTGGGGAAAAAAAATAGCGCATAACCTTAAAAAGGATTTGACTAATGATCTTCTTTGTAATCCCTTCACAGTCCCAGGTTTAGTGAAAAACTGCTGTAACACAAAGGGGACACAGATTAACGATGCAACTTTTAATTACTGTTTTCTTTTTTCTTAACCTACTAATAGTTTGTTTGAGCTGCTAAGTAAGGGTGAATGGGTCAAGAAGAGCTCCAAATCAGGTTTCTGTCATTCACTGCACTGCATACAAACAAGAAACTTGTAACATAGTCATTATAATGGGCATTGAAATAGGAAAGGCTGGGTGTCTAACACTACAGCCTTGCAACACTTCCAGCAACCCACTCCCTACTTAGTGAACTCCCTGTTTTAGAACACCAAAGATAAGGGATAGATACTACTCTTTTTCTTTTTCTTTTTTTTTTTTTTTGTAACCTTCTTATTGACTTGTACTTGATTTTTTTATTTTTTTAAGACTTACTGTTCTTTCAGGAAAAAAAAATAGAAAGCTGATCTTTCACTTCATTCAGCTGGTAACCAGAAGAAAGAAATCAACATGAAAAAGGTACTTTCATTTTGCAAAAAGGGAAGAAAGGCAAAGATACGTTGTATAGTTATAGATACAAACATATCAGCAGAAGCAGTAGTAAACAAAATGAGCCTCCCTCATCTTCTGGAGGATGGGAAGCCAGACAGAGTTGGCTTTCTGTAGAGCCAGGCATTTTCTATGGAAAAGAACTGACACCAAACATTCTAATGACTAAGTCTTTATCAAGAAAAGTATTTTAAAACATGCAGAAAGGTACCTCAAAATTAAACATAGATTTATCTGAACAAAAACAATGCATTTGTTTTGCTTAGTTTTGACTAATTCCAGTTGTCCTGTACCAGTATTTCAAAACAAATAGAATCTCTCCTCATTACTCATCAGTCATGATGTAAGAACCAACACCACGTACCTCAGCTAAGCTCGTGCATTACTTAAGCAATGTTTTTTGACATAGGATGGTTCACTGAGCACCTCTGTGCCAGTGGCATTTCTCCATCTTTTCATTCAAAGCAGCACTTTTAGCACCAGATGCAATATTACCCCACTATTCAATACTACCTCTGATTTTTTACAAATAACTCAACAGACTGATAAATACATGCTGCTATACACATTCAATGCAGGAAATTTTTGCTGGGTAGATAATCATGAGTATCTGCATTTTCCCCCTATTTCTACTTCAACACTTAATGGCAGTTAAGGAAGCAATATCTTTATTGTGTTTCAGCATGACTGTATTTTTCTTCTTCTTGGTTTGGTTTTTTGTTTTGTTTTGTTTTGTTTTTTTAATGTACTTACCCTATTTTCTGCTAGACTTCTGTGTAATGTACTGTTAACTTGAATATATTTTTGTACTGAATTGCTGATAGGTTTGTGAGGATAATTTTCTTCAATGACACTACATGACATAGAAAAAAATTTAGCTGTAATGTTTAAATATTACTGTCCAAGTTTGTACCTCAAGTGAATTGTTTAAAGAAATGGACTAATTGATTGACAAAGACCTACCTCCAGACTTTAAATGGAATGAACTTGTTACTTTCAGCATTAGTTTTGAGACGTTTGAAACGGTTAGGACTGCAACTGATCCCTAATTCAAAACTATTTTTGTAAAATAACTTGTGGAAAATGAACACATTTTAAATTACTTTCATATTAAAAAAAAAAAAAAGAACAAAAAAAAACCTTCAAAGAAACTTGAAGCTTTGTAGGTGGGAAGCGACAAGCTCAGCTTTTGCATAATGCAATCACAAATATGTGTTTAAAAAAATAATTAGTAGATTGTAAGAAAATACTTGACAAGTATTTTCGTGTATTTTACACAAATGTGATTTTGTAATATGTTTCAGCAGATTTATTTTAAATGCTTCTTATGTAGAGGTTTTTATTCTCCTCTCTCTCACTTTCGTTGTTCTTTCTCCCTTTCTCTCTCTCCTCCTATTTTGTTTTCTCTATCTCTGTTTTATTTCCCTTCTTCCTCTCTTTCCTAGTCAGTACTTCGTACCATTGTATTAATAACTGGGCCAGGGGTAGTTTCTCAGGAAGGCTTCTGTTGGTGTGGCTTAAGTACCGAGCCAAATGCAGTTAAAGATAACTACTTACTAGCTTCTTCCAAGAGGCAGTGTCAAGAAATGCGGACCTCCTTGAAAGCCTGCAGAGGGTTCAGTGACAGAAATCACTGAGAAAGAGCTGATCAGAGTGTTACAACTAGACACGTTCGTATTAAATGAAAGAGAACTAATCCTAGCTATACAGTAGCTGTAACAGGCCAAATCTGCGGTCACTTGGAGGCAGTAGAAGGAATTCTGCTGAATTCAAGGGGCGTCAAATCAAGCCTTAGCAAGTCCCTTTTGGGGTTTGGGTTTTGGGGGGTTTTTTGTGTTTGTTTTTTTTTTTCTTTTTTCAAAAATCACAGTATTCAGTGGACAACACAGAAATAATTGCTGGGTGTGTGTCACACTTTGACCTCTGAGAGAGACTTACCACTCTGATGAGCTGAATCTTGTATTTTCTATGTAATTGTAGTACAATCAAAACACATTACTACCTCTTAGGGCCTACTATACCTCATTTTTTCAGACTGAAAAATGGCACGTGGCCATTGAATCAGCAAGAACATCATAAAATTTTTTATATATATAGTTTATTTTTGTGGGAGATAAATTTTATACGACTGTTCTTTGCTGTCATTGATCACTGCTAACTAAGACTGGACATTTAACTCTTCTACCATTTCTGCAAGAGAGGTATGTTTGCAGGAAAAAAAAAAAAAAAGGCTTCAAGATGTTAAACTACAGTTTACTTTTTCTTTTGAGTGTCTTCTAACTTTTTGCTCTGTTCTTCATGTAGAGATGCTGTCTATGATTGTACTTCAAATTGCTTGCTTGTTGAAAATGTTCCTTTAATGGTTTATCACAGTCTGTTCAGCACAATAAACATAATAGCCTCTGTGATCCCCATGGTGTTTGATTCCTGGACTTTTGTCACAGTTCCATAAAATGGGTAATAAAGTTTGGTCACAGTGACCAAATTTGTAAAAGCTTTGCATGCAAGTAGTCTTTTTTTTTTTTTTTGTCCCAGAACCATAGGACAGTAACCTGAGAAGAAGTGCATTTACTGTTGGGGGCCCCAGCGGTGGGCACACAGCAAAGGAACACATCGTACACGGCTCTTCAAAAGGTGAGGCACCCATTCCTGGACTGGGACTCACCGTGCTGAGCTAAGGGCTAAGCCATGCACTGGAGAGTGGCAATCCCACCCACCAGAGAAGAAACACCATAGCACAGGCCAGGCTGAAATGAGTTTTTTTGCCTTGTCTGAGACCTGCCTCTCCAAGGTTCCAGCTTGGATGATGAGCCGCCTTGTCTTTTTAGACAAGATCATAGTTCACATCCAAATTTATGAAGTTTCCATTATGTGGCCATTAGGTTAAAAAGAGCAGGGTAGCAGAGATGGGGATGTGGCTGGGTACAGTCTGGGGCACAACTTGAGCTCAGGAAACTCCATTAGAACTGAGACCTGCCCAAGGTTGCCCCAGGCAGGTTGGGCAGGATTCTTGGGTTCTCCTCTTCATTTCCTCTTACATGGTCTCCCAGGAGGTTAAAATGAGATTTAAGGATTGTGGTGCATGTCCATTGATTCATATTTGTGACCATGCCTCTCTCACCTAGGATGATGGTTCAGATACTAATTTCTCAGATATTTAGTTTTACAAGTTCCCTGTGTTCACCCATTTGCATACTCTCCACCTAATAATCTCTTTAGGCCTGGTAACCTCTGCTTTCCCAAGAGCTTCGTGGCTTCTTCCCTTTGGACTCAGTTACTTGTAAAATAACCGAAATACAAACAACACATTAAGTAGTAACACTCATTCAGTCCTGAGTCAGAGATGAGTAATTGCATTCATCACATTGTGTGTCCTCTTCTCCTCTCCTTTCTCTCCCTGCTCCATGGTATTTAAGTATAGTTCCACTTTTCAGTCTTCCTGGTGGTCTTCTTCCCTGTGGTTGCCATCACTCGGCTCTTCCTGTTATTTTATTTTATGTGGTGCTCCAGCTGTAACCCACCCACCTGATGGATCAGCAAAGTGGCTGAACTTCTGCTACCCTGTGCTTAACTCCCCTCTACTTATTAGTCATTCCTCCAGCTTGCTTCACTCCCACTTCCCTTCTCAGGGCATCTTCCAATAAACTTTTGCACACTTTATGCCACAGTGGGACTATTTGTGTGTATAAAGGGAATCATCTTCTGCAGGATCGAGGCCTGCATTTGTCTAGCAGCCAAGAGTGCTTTATCCAAGATGCCTGTGGTAAGGGTCATACTAAGTTTCTGCTTTTGCTTTGCACTCCCATCACATCTCATCCACACAAAGACAGGGAATTACTGGAAGCTGGCACTGCCAGTGCCTTGCATATCTGTTTTTAAAACCAAAACATCTGGTCATCATTTGAGGCAGCATCCAGCACAATGGCAACAACGTGTTCTTCTGTTGACGAGAGGAGTCAGATTTGTCACAACTCAAACATCACCTGAAGTCTGAATGAAGCAATGTTTCTCACCCCGGCACCTCTGCATACATGAAATTTCTGTTTCTCAGTTAATCCTTTTTTTTCCATCTCCTATCATCTTCCTGCTCACATTAGTTTTTAAACACACAAAAGTATGTCAGCATATAGCCTTCAGTAAAAATAAAGATCCTATTGCTATATGCCTTCTTGATTCTGAAATAGTGCCAACTGAGGCCTTATCATATCTACATGAATTTCTAATGAATTTCTGCCACTGTGAGTTGGATACTTTGTCTGGAAAACACAGACATCCTTGCTGTCTGGATGTTTCATAGCTGGCACAGCCCGTGTGGATTAATGCTCTGTTCCTGCCTGGCTCCCAGACCCACACGAGACACAAGTGACGGGGACCCTCGACCCCCTTGCCACCCTGCTTCACTTGCGGGGGCATGAGGAGCAAAGCTGCCCCATCCACACACTCCACCTTGCTCCGGGACATGTCTGGCACACAGGTCCCACTCTAGCCAAGCTGCTGCTCTGACCAGCCTCACTTCCTTCATCCTGATTCACCTCCATGCAACAGCAAGATTTAACTTGTGTTTTGTCTTCCCACTTTTATTTACCTTTGCCACCTTATTTACCTATTGATTACCCTTTGCCACCCAAACAACCTTTTGGCTTATTGGAATGGTTTTTTTTCCATTTCTTTCCTTCCCACCTGTGATTTAATGTGTTTGCCCTGCCTTTATTGGTCCCAGCTTGTAATGCCCTCTTGTTCCAATATTCAAGAAAAAAAAGGCATCTTCCTGTAATTAACATCCTCTGAAGATGCATGAATGTAATCAGAATTAGCCTGAAGATAGCAGTCCGGTGTGGTAGCAGTTTAAGTGGGAAGCAATCTGTCTGTTTACACTCCAAAATAAGGCTGCAGATGGTTGTGCCCCAAACCTGCAGCACAGAATTATCATCAGCTTTTATCTGCTAGCAAAAGGGGAAATTCAAACATCAGAAGATAAGACACAAGTCTTCAACAGTGCTTCCCTACTAAGATGAGGCTAATGAAATACAGCTAAAACCATTAGCATTGTCATATAAAGGAGGGGCTTTACATTGTTAATAATGGCTAGGGTAAAACTGGAGCAGGAATCCAAACATCTGCTACATTAAGGCACACTATTAAAATAATCAGTGGAAGAAAATAACAAATGAAAGATGGGTGGATCTGAAAACTCAATGGCAGGCAGAAACATTAATTAGCCAGAGAGGAAACTTAGGAAAGGCAGAAGTCCCATCAAAAAACAAGATTACATTACATTATATATGAATGTCAGCTACAAAATATTAATGTGGGACCACCAAAGATTATTATTTTAATCATAGGGTTTTTTAATTCAAAAATCAATTAAATATATATAGTCCCTTAAGGCATTTTATTCTTAGTTCAGGGAGTAGGCAGAAAAGCACATTTTTATTGCACTGGAACACATTTGCCATAAAACCATAGTTTTAGCAATATCACATAATAAAAACCAAAATTTAAATCAACATTTGAAAACAAATCGGCTCAGCAAATGCATAGAATGAGTTACTCCGGGGCTACATCACAGTCTAAGATAGGGCTTTTATGAGGCCTGACATGCTCTAAAGGTGTTTACAATTAATTACTACTCCTAGACTGCATCTGCACTTGGGGCCAAAACAAATTAATCTCTACCTGAGGTGCTGTTGTAAGACTATTTTTGCCAAAGGTTCATAATGTGCTCATTTTGGGATGGTTTAGGTTTGGCATTTATATCCCAACAAACACACAGTAACTTCAATGAGATCCAGGACCTGGGCAATATCACCCACTGGCATCCTTCCCTGCGATCCAGACCTTGGGTGTCCCCAAAACTGGAAAGAAACAGGAGCAAAGCAGGAGCGTGTATGGCTGTTCTTGTGTTACTAGCAACACCCTTGAGATTCATTTTGTTGTCCAGATATATTCCCTATAGATCTCAGAGGTATCACCATGACTGGTGGACAAGTCACTGTACTTTTTTGCAGGGAGAAAGGGATCTTGCCCAAAACAACAGCATGTGTGGCAAAGCCCATGACACAGAACTTGAGTTTGAGGTGGCCATAACAAAAAGCCCTCTACCACCTTTGCAAACAGTTTGCAATCACAAGATGGACCTCTGTTTGTCTTTGGGTGCGTAAAACTATACAGTAGAACCGTAAGTGTGACTGTATCTTTTTAACACCTTAAAACTATATATATTTTAGATTTTACAAAGTTTTCTGGTGGTTCTCCGTCACATGTGCCTCTGGCACACTTAACAAGTGTTAGGTTGTATTCAAAACAACAATACAGCAATGACAGCACAGGATAGGAGACCAGAATAAATGTCAGCAGTTGCTTATTATCCAGATCAATAAGGACATTTGTTTCATACATAAGTTTCACTGCATCATTATTCACAGAGTTTTGGGGGCTAAAGTTACAGTTTCTGATTAGCATCCTTAGAATTAAATGGCTTCATCAGCAATTAATTGTATGTGCTGGGAATGGAAGATGCCTTCCTTCTATCAGAATCTGACAAAAAATACTTTGGTTTGGTTATGCAGGTGTGTTACATGAAAATAGTCCCCATCTTTCTTAACCAATACACACAATTAAGTAGTGTATCTCCTGATTTCAATAGGATATAGACTTAAGAAATGAAAATAGGAAATTTTCATTTCCTATGGAACACAGGAAGCCTTCATAATCTTTCGTCTATCCCCTTTCCCTTAACAACTTCAAGGCTGTTTCCATTCTTTTCAGTAATTAGCCTTGACATGTGAAGGATGACCCTCTACTATTGCCTTTTCTTGTGAAGTCTTGAGTGAGACCAGCTTGTAGTGCATAGATTGATCTGTGTACTTTTCTGAACTCCATGTTATGGGGAACCTCAAGGTCTTAAATACACCCCTAGGACATGGTGCCCTGAAAGTAACTGGTTGTGGGTAAGTAATGACCTTTCTGGTAGCACCAAAACCTCCAAAATCATGAGGCTAAACAGGCACAGATTGGGGTGCACACATGTGACACAGGCAGAGAAGAAAACAGTGCTGGGATGTTGGGTCAAATCTTACCAGAGTTGCTTATGGCAATGAGGGTTAGCAATAATTGATATCTTTCATGGAAATGAAGACCTCCTAAAGTTGTGACATCTGTTCACAGAAAACTAGTGAAATTTTATTGTTATTATAGTAAAATATATGTGAAAAAAAACAAAACTAACAAGATAAAAACAGAAGCTGAGAAAGGAGTGACGGAGTCACTAAGTGACTCAAAAGCACAGAGAGCATGGCTGGAAGAAAGCTTAGAAAGAGCTCTTTTGGTGCAGACTAGCAAGACTAAATCTGTGAGCAAAAAGCTGCGTATGACTCCTTGGTCGACTTCTGTTCTACTCAGGAGACCAGTCTCAGCTCCGTCCTCACAAAAAGGCAGGCTTAGATCAAGCAACACTCGATTTTTCTTTCTAAATGCAACTACATTCAGGGCCCTGAATTTTGGCTAACTGCTTGTCTTGGAAATGGGAAGTTCCAAAACAGCCACATGCAAACAGGCAGAGCAAGAGAAGGCACTTCAGAGTACATCAGCAGGCTGGGACTGCTGCCCCTACTCACATTCTCCCATTTGAGATGGAAGGCTGCTGGTACTGTGCTATTTACACACCTTGCTTCTCCTGCTCAAATACTTTATGGAAATTCAGAGGCTAACAGCTCCTAATAAACTAAACATTCTGCTATTTGCTTAAGAATAGCTGTGAGTTGCACAAGAACATTAAAAATGAGTAAACAGTTCAATAAAGCATTTGGAAGTAACCGCTCCCTGCCTGCTCCACATCATTACAACTAACGCACTGACTCCATTACGCTCTACAACAGAGTCACTTTGAAATACCCTTGCTGGTAAGAGCAGGACTTCTCCTGAAGTGCCTTTGAAAGCTCATGGTACGGTCTAGGGGCCTCATTCTAGACAATGCTGATGATCTTGCCCCTGGGACCTGAGGGACTTAGCACTTTGCAGGATCTGGCCTTGAATTTGGCGTTGCCTTAATTCCCTTGCTAAGGCTGCTGTACTGTATGTAGAGCATTAAATTGGTTTATATGAGGTTTCCCTTTTACCCATTGTTGTGGGTTTCAGTAGAACTAGCCAGTGGTGACTACACAGAGAAGAGCCAACCTTAATCTGAGAAGCTTCCAAAAAGTTTTGTATTTTTGTGAGTTCCAGTAACCTGCACCAGCCTTGCAGTTTCGCTATGGGTAATGGAAATGTAGAGACATGATTTTACACTGCCAGGAAGGTGACACACAGAGGTGTAAAGCTACAGACAACTTAGGTGTGAGATTGTCTCCCAGCGACAAAAGTCCAAAGGCTTCTCTGCTCCAAGGGGACTGAGTCCCCTCAGTGGAAGAGCCCTGCAATAATGTCAGCAGTGCAAACCTTTGGGATGAGTTCTTCTCCCCTGCTCCCCATCATATGCACAAGGGCAGTTAAAGACACTTGGACAGCATCAGAAAAATGAGCGGGTGCCCTCGTAGTCTGTGTAGGTGTAGGGGATTGTGCTAGAGCACCCACACCGTTGTTTCATTTGATACCCAGAAGCTAAGGAGGGCTGACTCCAGGAAGTAGTGGGATAGTAGTAAATTAAAATTAAACTTAAGTGTTTGATGTTGATGAAAAGTTAGTGTGTTTTTTTCCAGATAAAGGTCAAAAGATTAGCCAAATTAAACAGGCTTTGTGCATTTAGAAGGGGATCTGTGTCACCAAGCTTTAGTCATATGTAAGTTAGATGTCTCATCAAAGGTTTTCACCAGCCAGTGTAATTCATTCATTCCTAAAATATGGGTGGGATGACTCACTGATCCCTCCCCACTGACTGTTCAGGAAGCTGAGGTGGTGATGTTAACCTAGCTCCAAAAAATTGGGAATATGGACTGTTTACAATTACATTGCTGAGCTGAGAGTTCCTACTCATGAGCAATCACTCTAACCCTTGCACTGCTCTTCCAGCTTTGTCTCCAAAGGGAAGGAAGCCAATTGCCTTCATCACATGCCCAGGGTAGGAACATCAAATCCTGAGTAGGGTTCAGGCTCTGTGTCTCAGTTTCACAGAAGTATCTAACTGCAGACTTGGAAAGGACACAGGATAGACAGAATCTCCCCTCTGAGCCAGCACAACCCATTACCTGGAGCTGGCAGGTATTGTCATATCTGTCCTTTGAATGCTACTTGTCAAAGGCTAGGGTAATTTCTAACTTTAAGCTTCAGAGGTTTTTATTCACATGCACCAGTCCCTCCTTTGATGCCCCTGGTACATTTGGGGAACTAAGACCATACATGCTTCCAAGTCCTGCTGTACAACACTGTCATGTACCTGCAAGGAGATTTCCATTTGTAATATTGTCAGTTCAAGCCTCAAACATAAGTATACATCTAAAACATGGAAATAAAAGATAAAAATCCAGCATTGTGTTATTACTACAATTTCCTATCATTGTGTATTTTTCATATGATTTGTCCAGCCCTCAGTACAGCGCTCAGGAAGTGGAGGGAACAGCATCAGTGGTCACAACAAATACCGGAGCTAATGCTAGGCTTGCAATCTCTCCCAAAGGATGGGTGGGCTGCACCAACTGAGCAGTCAGTGGGAGATGTTCATGTAGTGTAAAATAGTTGTCTTCTGGTCTTTCTTCATCTGATTTTAACTAATTTAAAAACTAGTTTCCACTTAAAATCACCTGGAACAATTCATTAAATAAGAACGGCTAATTAGAGTCACAGACTAAAAAAATGTGTCCTCAATCAAGCCATCCTGCCAAAATGCAGTTCTACACAAGACATACTTTGTTACCTTCCCTACAAAAAAAAAAGTCTCGCTACAGTGAATGTAGCACCTACGTAACTTCAGGCTGTTTCGGTCCCGTCATGTTACAAGTGGGCTGAGAGTGAGAGACGGAAAAAATGTTCAAAGTTTTAAATTTCTTGTGGAAAACAATCATCTCAGCTGAGGCTTGCTGCTCAGTGAGTGCATTTATGTCACAGACCGCAAGGACGGATATTCCAAAAAGAGCCAGCAGCTTCTTGAGGGTTGGAAAGTTCATCAGCACTTAGGCTTCCTGACCTGGAGCAGATGATGCTGCCAGAACATGGGAGACTGCAAGTCCAAATATGATCAGATTCCCTCAGCTATAGGTAATATCTCCATTAAACATACCAAAACATGCCGGACACTTCCTGCAATGAATATTGGTTCATTAAAGCCAATAGTAATTTCTACCAACATTGCCATTGGGCTTGGTCCTGCTGCACCAACGCTACCCATACTGGGTTGAGTTCAAGTGAAAATTACACAGTTGAGCCTTTGAATGAAGCCTAAATATCCATCTAGGAAGCCCAATAAAAAAGCTATAAAAGGAGGCTTTTGAATTATCATTGTCCAGAACGTGATGCCATTACAATAAAGCAACATCAGGAAACAATAAAAATATTATGTACCTTTTTCACTGTAAATCCTTTGTGTCAGCCTCCCAGATGGTGTGAATCTGTGTAGCTCTGGGGAATCAATGAAACCGCTCTGCCTTACACCACTGAAGAAGTCAGCCTATTAAACTCAGGCCAAAACATTTTCAGAGCCTTCTCAACTGAAAGGGAATAGGGGAGATGCACAGGAGCAGCAGAGGTAATATCTAACAGCACTTCCCTGAAGCCAAGGGCAGGTGCTCTAAAGGCCTATCTGAATGCCCAGATTAGACCTCAACAAGATCCATTTAGAAGGCAAAGGCGTATTCTCATTATACAAGGATAAACGAGGAATGATCCTGCAGAAACCACAGCTACACTCATTTGAGCACAATGTGTGTAAGAAAAGTTTCAAGCCTTCTGAGATTTTTTTATTTTTTGCATTCGTGGGTTATACAAAACATGTTCATTCTGCCTTAGACATCTCATGGGTTGTGGTATCTTCAAAACCCTCCAAAACATATGTTCTGCCTTCAAGTACTTTCAGAGTCAGAGCCTGAACTCAGCAGTATACTCCACACTGGATGTTACTATGTGGAGACAGTACTTACTTCTCCATGTGGAATTAATTTCAATAGACGCTATCAATTCTGTATGAATCAAAAGCCTCCTCTTCTCTCCAGCCTTGGGATGGTCTGGATCAAGAGGCTGGATGTCCCCAAAAGCAATAAACCACAGACAACAGGGGGGTTCTTTGTACCCCGCTTTGAAAATCCTTTGAAAACTTCCCTCATCCACACACACATTGCCTCCCAAAACTATGTCAGCGGCAAACACGGGCATGGCGCCGACCCCCTGGCTACAGCCCATCCCTGTGCTACTCCCAGCACCATGTGCACCACCTCCTCCTCCACATCCTGACAGTGATGGTGGCCTCAGACCTGGGGTACTGTCGCAGAGGTGACCGAACTGAGCAGCCCACCAGAAGGTGCATCAGGGAGGAGGTCCTGGCTGCAGCAGTGGTTGTGACACCAGCAGGGTCATGCTCTCACCTTCAGCACTTTGCTGAATCATAACTTTACAACCCTGCAAGATCACAAGAACATGTGCATATGGGAAAGGAAAGAAAGAAAAGAAAAATATGAACAGGAACACTAAAAGTAATATCTAACAACCAGCTATCACTTTCCAAATATTTTTCTTCTATTAATTTTAAAGGGGAAATCATTTGGTGGTAAATGGGGAATAAACTAAAACCATCTGCACCCTGCTAGGCGGTTGTCGGAAAGCCAAGTGAGCTCTTTGGGTATATAGGCCTGATGTTTAAATCCACTGAAGCTATTCCAGCAGTGTCAAGCACACTGATGAGAGCTCTTTCCCAGTGCAGTGCACAAGAGGCCAAGTCTATTGTTATGGGAAGAATATTGCTAAGATTAGAAAGGTGCAGTAAAAAAAACACTAAAACGATACAGTTTTGCAAAAAATGAATTGTGTCGGAAGATTAGTCATATGGCACCCATCTATTTTAGAGTAAAAGGAAACCAGGAGGGCAGAGAAGAGACCTCATGGATTGATGGAATAAGATGCCTAACATAGTATGTAATTTAAAAACCAGAGGTCCAGACCTGAGCAGAAAGGGAGGGAAGCAGCCTATAAACAATTTGAGAAGAATGTCTTAATCCAAGGAGTAGCTAGCAGATAGCCTGATGGCTAACTTTGGCAGTTTGATCTAAGCAGCAAACACCAGCAGTCCTGGAGGAGGGAAAGGCTTTTTGAAAAAGGAGTAAACTTAAGAGTATATCCTATCGACTAGATTTTTGAGATAAGGTTAATGAGAAATAGGTTGATTTGTACTTCCTGAGTTTAAAAGTGCAGATCTCCATGGATCATAATGTCCTGCCTGGCTGCTAATGTTCATGTGTTAAATAAACATAACTTCTTTTCCGAACATTAGGGGAGTGCAACAGTACTTTTCTAGAGCAAATCTAAAATGTATCTTACTTTATAGGATCAGTGTTATCTGGGGAGGAGAGAGAAGGGTCAGCATTTATGCTGCAAGGTACTGAAAATACTTTATGTGAAGATTTGGTAACTCTACTGGGACAACTGGCAATTCAGCTGGCAGAAATATAGATATTACTACTATCCATGAGTTTAAAATTTTCGTCCTACTGAACAATCTTTGCAGAGGGTACAAAAGGATTTCTTTTAATCCATTTTATGTCTCCAGCCACTTCCTTTCTCCTTATTCACATAGTGTAGCAAAAGGCACATAAAAGTCTTGAGCAGCCTTCCCTGTGTCCTTCATTACGGCTCACAGCCTGTTCCCAGCTCCCTTTCTTCATGGAGAAAACAGTCCAAGGGCAAAGTGGAAGCCTTCTCATTGAGTTTCATGAGCCCAAGTCTCACCTGCAATTCTCAGGCCAAAGATTGGAGTAAATACAGAGATTTGCACTGAATTCCAGGCATTTTGGATTATACACTGTGTAAATTACAATGTTTTGGCACTTATTTTTGCCTTTCTCCATCAGCTCTTTTCACTTCGCAGCCTGAAGAGGCAGAATGGAAACTTCACTCACATGCTGGCCATCATGTTTGGTGCTGTCACATCTATTTTTGTACAGCCAAACCTCATTCAGAGCCAAAAAAACCAATCTACGAAGCTGGGTTCATAGATGTCCACAAGTATGTTACCCTCTGTATACTCAGCAAATGGTGCCAGATCAAGCTGATGGGCTACAGGAGATAAAATGATGGGAGGTGAGTAATGGAAGAAAGGGAATGTGTGAGACAGCAGAAAGAAAAAAAAAAAGGCAAGCTAAACCTGAACTTTTAGGAATCATAAGGGAAAAATAAAAACCAAAAGAAAGGGCGTGAAGGAACATGAGGTTGGAGCTGCACAGCCACTTTAGCTAGGCATAAATCTGTTGGTTGCTTGAGGCAGCCTTTCTTCTCCCCTCTCCCCCAGCCATTTCCACCATTTTCCTGTTCAATCTGAGCTGGCTGGAAAGGACTCAAACAACAGAAGTAGAGATGCCATACTGTCCTGCAGCTCAGGAGCAGTCATGGAACAGCTTGGCAAGAGCCAAGCAGACCAGCAGCAGGAGGACAGCACTGGGTCTCTGCCCAATTTGAAGTGCCCAGGAGTAGTCAGTGTTGTAAGGATAACTCCTGTATGTATGAAGATGACACCCCAAGCCCCGCAAGCACCCACCTTGACATGGCTCACTACACCATCTAAAGAAGCCCATCTTAGTTGGCACCTGTCTTAGTGAGAAAAGCAAACCTTGTGTTTCAATGTACTGACTCCTGGGTGAAGGCACCAGGCTGACTTTTCCCAGTGAGGACCTTGGGCTCTACAATAATTTTGCTCCCCTTCACATACTCATGTAGCTCACCCTGGCCAACCCTTACGAGCACACACAGCTGAGCACATAACCAAAGTCACCAGAGGTGGCACCCTGCAAAATTTAATAGCCATGTCTCCGGACTGCCCTGACCATGGTGTTGAGGAAACCTACTGAGTGTCATGGAGTGTCACATTCTCCAGCCCCTGTGAATTTGACTACAGCCCTCAGCAGGACATGCAAATGTTTCTTTTAATTTCCAGAAGAAGATTTCTGAACTCCAGGGAACTCCAAAAACACAGCTTTTTTCTATTTCATCCCATAGAGCCATTGCATGGGAAAGAGAAGACTTTATTTTAAAGGTTATTTCCTTTTTTCCTTCAGCTCTTTTTAAGAGTGTTTTTCCCAGAATAGGTTCTTGTCCCTGGGCCAAGAGCACCCTTGTAATGTCAGTGTCCCTTAACTTACATCAAGTGTTGTAACCAATAGACAATGTGAGCAGCCAAAGCTGCAAGAAGGGAAGGCTGAGAGCCAGCTTGCACCGCACTCAGTGAGGTCCTCCTGGACATGCTGCACCTCAGCTTTCAGAGACCTGTGTCATACCCTGATTCAAAGGTTTTGGGATATGATGAAAGCCAAGAAAAAAATCTACCCTTTGACCCTTTGCCTGAATTCTCCTTTGGCCTTGCAGAATGGCCAGACTCTCTTTCTTATGCACATGGAAACAAGTATCTCTTGTGAAGCTTAAATATTACAATGCAAAGAGCAACAGTGCTTCAGATCTGTGTTGTAATGTGCCTGGTTTTCATTACTACTTTCGTACTATTTGTTTCCAGTATAAGAAAGAGAAATTATATAAAAAAAAAAAAGGATTAAAACATCGTGGGAGAAAGAGGGTAATATAGATATGTTGAACTTTTCTTCCTGAATTTTCTTAGCAATCTACAGCAATAGCAGCTTAAGTGATAATTGTAGAGAAATAATCTTTCTGCCTTTAATTCCATACCCCCTGAGCAGAGCACATATCAGCACTTGGAAAAGCCATTAGTTTCACACATATCTGTAATTTGTGGAGACCTGCAATAAAACTAGCAATTTTGGATTACAGCAAATTGCTAAAACTTACACCCTCCTGTTCCATGGTTGGTTCCTACCCCAGGGTTACGGCAGGCAGGGACTTGTTTGTAGCCACAGGGGTTGTGCTTGTCTGAACCAGGGAAGCGTTCAGAAAGACTTGCATGGACTTGCTGCAGCATTCTTGGAAGCTTTTTAAGACTTGAAGTACATGATAGCTCAGTCATACTTTAAAGGGCCAAGCTTTATCAAGTGTGGTACAATTTGTACCCAAAATCAGAACAGAGTTCTTTCTATTGGAAAGCATCTTTCTAAATATTTGGCAAAGCAAACCTTTTTTGTTCTGGTACTCAGCAAGTAAATTGCTCTTCCTAAATGCTCCTCAAACAGTTTTGCTACAGATGCGCCATATTTCTTGAATAAAGCTGTAAGCCAAGAGAACCTTTCTGTGAAGGTTTATGAGCATTTTTCTGTGAAGCACAAGTCAAACAAAGATGAAAGCCATACAGTGAAAAGAAAAAGAAGTTAGGGATGAAAATAGAACAGCATGTTTTAGGTGGGAACCTATTTGGGGGAATTTAGAAAAACACTTTGAGAGCTTCTTAATAAAAAATTAATTACTCTGTCCCAATGGACACTGTGTATAAATATTAACATTTCAGCTTTATATTAAAACCTTGTAGTACTTTAGCAGTCACATCACAGAGCAGTTAGAAAGGAGGTGCAGGGCTTCAGTACTAACAGAGAAACCCATCTGCTAAGTGCTGTTAAAGCAAATGCCTCCAAGTTTTGCTTGTAAGTTCACCAGAGCCAGGATTTCCTCCTTCCCTGCAGAGAGTAAGGGTACATATTACACCAGCAGTTCTGAGCACTGGCCCAGCTCCAATTATAGGATGAACAGGGGAGCCTTTTTGCATGGCAGGGAACAGGCAGGGTTGGGATGTGCTATAAGAAAGGGTGCTCCAACCCAATTTTCCCCTGGGCTTCTCCCTGCTTCTGTGCTCAAAAACCCAAGAGAGGACCACCTGCTGTCCAGCCCCAAAATACAGTCTCTCCACCCTTGCAGTGCAAGGATGTAGTGGGTGTGTTTGTTGCCACCACCCGGGTGACAGGAGACAAAATGTGTTGTTAGCAGGCTCGTCTGATACTACACGTGCATGGAGAGACCAGCTGGTGGGGAAGCCAGGTTGCCCAATTGATGGGCAAGGCCTGTGGCAGCAGCACTGTCTGGGGAGCACAGTGGTGGAAGCGCAGAGCAAAACTGGGTCAAGATTTTCTGCTTTGTATTTCCCATAGAGTGTTAGTTGGGGAAGGACATGCAGTATCCCACATATGGTGAGTTAGGGTAAAGCTGTTGGATGCCTTCCCTGAATGATTTAGGAGCCCACACTGCAGGTGAAGGCACTGATCTTTACAATCTCCAGTCACTGCCAGCGTCTCCTGCTGCTCACACATTCTGTCCAAAGCCCACACCCTCCCAGGTGAGGATTGCAAGTTGTCTGCCAGGGACAAGTGACAAACTCAGCTAGACTCCTTCTTCCAGAGCAGGACAAAAACCTTCACTTTTTCCCTCACTGGCTGCAAAGCAGCCACCTGGACCGTTGAGCTGTCCTGGTATGTTCCTGCACAGCTGCAGTGGTGGATCATGCTGGAAGGGTTGGACCCACCGGGGACTTCAGCAGGATCGTGGCATGGGGGATCTGCCACTTCAGCACAACTCAGGTGATGTCTATGGGTCCAAATAGACATATCTAAAAGTGAGTCTGGTACCAAAGTTGTGGCCTGGATGGGGTACATCTGGATTCAGGTGCCTAGATGATTTCTGTTTTTCCTCCCATGGCTTGATAATTACATAGCATCCTCTCTGGACACCTTGCAAATCCTCACCTCAATATGCCTATGCACTCACACACCTTCCCAACATCTTCTGCTGGGTAGGACCAGGGCAGGATACCAAAATGACAGTGGTCTGACTCTCTCACACTGTTGGAAAACCACCAATAAAGCTGTTCATAAAGTAATTGCTCTTCACATACAACAACTGTTCAATTGCTAAGTATATCTGGATTGAACACAAATTGAAACAGCTAAACACACACCAAATATGGCCAAGAAATGCTTGATCATAAATACGTCAGTTGTGGAATAGTCTCATAACAGTGTGGGATCTAACAATTTGGGGAGAGGAAGGTTATACATATATAGGATGGTTATTACATTGTAAAGAAATTTCCTTTCAACTGTTAATGGGAAAAATAAATCATGTTTCTGGTACTGTGAAAATAAGACTTTAAAACAAATAAGGAGATGAGCATAGTACAGGATGGGAAGAGGGTGAAAACACTGAGCCACACCAGAGTTGGTTTTAAAACATTTCCAGCTGAAGCAGTCACATACTCTTGTCTTAACTTGGCAACATGTGCAGAAAATGGCTCTCACCAAGGACTGAAGGCTGGTTACAGTCTGGCATGAAGCATGCTCAAAAGGATGTCAAGGTCTCAATAATCACAGTTAATAACAGTTTATCCCAAAAAGGCATGGGGATACACGCAAATGTGCACTGTATGCCCCCGTCCGCGTAAACCCCTAAACTTTGGTGTCAGCCCTTTGGTCCAGACAGCACAAGGGTAGATGCTCACTGCCACATGCCTTTGGCCTGAAGATTGCCACATTGTCACTTAACCCAAATCCACAGGGTCTTTGCACTGTTCGCTGTTGAGCCTGTGGGACTGCCCCATGCAGCCAATGCCTTTACTGGGGACCAGTATTTTTTAATATATTGTAACAATTGGAAAGCATGTTGCAAAAATAAATCTCCACATTATTTATATTTCCCCTGCCTTCTCTTTCAGTGTGATAATACACATTTAAAATAAACATTATCAGTTCATACCTTCATTAAAACTCTATTTATGCTCTTCTACATCCCCAAGGCATTTGCTGGAGTCATAATTGTAACTGGCATGTGATGTAAGAATTGAAGCCCATAAAGCCTGTTCATTGACACTTTGCACCATACGCTGTTTATTTGGGTTTTCATTAAAGGTATTATGTTGCCAGACTTCGCAACCATGAAAGAATAAATAATTTCAAAGGATTGCTTGATAGGACACTTATTCTTTAAATGGAGCTTGGGTATCTGTGGGAAACTGCTGGCAAAAATGTACCTAATTGACCCGTTGCTGTGCATGTTTTTTTAACTCTCATTTCATCTCTGCAGGTAGATCACACACCTGCAGGATGTTTTGGGGGATGCAAAAGGCACTACATGGGGTTCCCCATATAGTTTCAGCACTTAGCACAGTAAGCCAAGCATTTCTCATGGTTTATTGGGTTTCTACTCCGGGCCCACTGGAAAACCCTTGGGCATAGGCAGCCTTCTGCTGATGGCCACATTGCCAAGACTATCTTTTCAGAAAAGTTCTCGGTAAACCTGCCCTTGTCTTGAAATCCAAAAGATCTCTAGGCCTTTCATATTCCTGGCCACCTCATGAAACCAAAATATTAATTAAATCCTTGCTTTTTACACCCTTCTGTTTCCTTCATCACAGTTTTTTTCCGTAGTCTCACAACCTGAGGCAGTTCGTTCCACTTCTTCCTTCTCAGTGTTGCTCCATTTGCACTGAAAGGGCTGAATAAGGCAAGAAGAGATCAAGAAATGTAAAATTAATATTTCAACATTTTCTCAGACCACATTTTCATAAATAGCATAATGAAAATATTTCCACTATTTTACCATCCACTAAGCCTCCCAAAATCCAATTTTGTTTCTTACTGAGTTTTATAAAAATCTTGATGAAAGATACAAGTTCTGTTGTATCTGTTCATTTTTAGACATTGTTCTGTTAATACCGTTTTGTTATTCAGGCAGCTTTATTCTGGTTTATACTTCATTATATCATTATCAGAGATAAACAGAAAACATGTAGACTCATATGCGAGCAGCAAATTATGCCCGCAGTCAAAAGTAGAGCATGTGATTGCTATGACTTCTATGGGTTTGCTACTCTTAGGCTAAAGTAATTCTGAATATTATAAAGCAGCAGTTTTATCTCATCCTACCAAACAAAGCCCCCATACTACAGGCACACAACCAATTAACTGAATACACATGGATAATTCCATGGAATTCAAAAGAATACGCACGTCTGGAGAGTAACTTGTGTATAGAAGTGCTTGCAAATGGCAGCTTACACTTTACAGTCTAGTTGGGTAACAGACTTACCTTTCAACAAGATCTAATATCTAGCATTGCTAATACTGTGGCACGAAATCACATAATTTTTTCCCCTTGCCTATTTTGGAGTGAAAGCAAGCATAGCAGAAACCTAAAAGATATATGGTGCATCACTGTCATTAGTTTGCCATATTGCAGAGCTGTTCATTGTAAGCCAACATTTTCCTCATTTGCTATTGTTACAAAGTGTAACAGATGAATTTTGTGGCACTAAATCATACGAGAAAATAAACAGCATTGAATGAGAAACCTAACACTTACTGCTGGCACCAAAGCCAGCACTTCAGCAGACAGTTAGCACATCTGATGTTTGCAGCTCCAGATACACTCTCATTAGAAGCTGGTTCCAAACCAGCATCCTGCTCCAACAAAGGAGAGCTAAATACAGAGAAGACCCAATTCTGGTCCTGCTGTAATGGCTGGCAAACTCCCACAGTTTTCAGTAATCAACTAGACTGGGTCCAAAATGCAGACGTTAGATATACCATGAAAGAATGACTGTCTGGAATTTATTATGCAGCAGATATGCCACCAAACTGGAAATTTCACATAGGGGGAAAAGAAAAAAACAACACATTGTGCTTTCAGCTTGGATAGGTTGGAAATGATGTAATAGAAGCATTATGATTTATAACAAATTTATGAGCTATGCAGGCAAGCCGTTCTCTGGGGATATATGCGGTAAATGGAGAATACCAGTGGCAAATAGAATTAACATCAAAGCAATCCTGCAAACCTCAAACACTTATTACTCTATTCATGACCTTTGTTGGTACACAGAAGTAGAATACAGCTTAACATAATGTTAACATTCACCTAAAATGAAACATTTCTGTTTAAACGCTTACTGAAAATGAGATGAAAGCTTTACGTAAGCTACACCACATATATTTTTGACATTATGCACCATTATTTGAAAGCAAGTTGCCTTTAAAGGCTGATGTAAGTTTATTGAATCAATACACTTCAACGCAAGGGGCTGCTCCTCAGAGGGCATGACGTGGAGCTACGTGTAATGTGATTGTGGGCTCAGGTGGGGTTTTGGTCCTTTTTTTGTGGATGTTAGGCCACATAACAGAGACCAGCACGTAATTCACAGCTAATGGCAAACCCCTTCTGCAGAGCTGCAGATTTCTGTATCATTGGCCCCAAAATGAAGTTAGTTTGTGCTCCTAAATGGGGAGGAACAGCAGTTTTGGTGGAGTTTCCAGGGATTTTTTCTTGCTATTTTGCCTTTTTTTTTTTTTTGTTTTGTTGTTGTTACCAGGCCTGGTCCATGGAGAAATACTGAGTAGTAGCAAATACAGGCAATACCAGATGAAACTCTCTGCATTGCACTGGCACACTAGGCACTAAGGGTTTCTTACAGCCCGGGAGGTATGTGAAAGGAGAAGAAGGGCTAGAGGGCTACAAATGCCTCAGTGGGGCCATGCAGCAGGTCGCTTTCACTTTTGGTGGGGGGCGGGGTGATGAGGCTACAGGAAAGCTTGGAAGGGACTTTTTAACAAGGTGTGCAGTGATAGGATGAGGGGCAATGGTTTTATCTGAAAGAGGGTAGATTTAGATTAGGTTTTAGGAAGAAATTTTTTCCTGTGAGGGTGGTGAGACATTGGAACAAGTTGCACAGGGAATCTGTGGGTGTTCCCTCCATGGAAGTGTTGAAGGCCAGGTTGGATGGGGCTTTGAGCAACCTGGTGTAGTGGAGGGTGTCCCTCCCCATGGCAGGGTGGTGGGAATTAAATGGTCTTTAAGGTCTCTTCCAATCCAAACCATTCTATTATTCTATGATTGCTATTCTATGTGAAAAGGCTGAGAGAGCTGTGAATGTTCTACCTGGAGAAGAGAAGAAATCTTATCAGTGTATATAAATACATGAAGGGAGGATGCAAGAAAAACAGAGCCAGGCTCTTTGCAGTGGTGCCCAGTGACAGGACGAGAGGCAATGGGCACAAAATGAAACACAGGAGGTTCCATTTTTTTTCTGTGAGTGTGATCAAGCACTGGCACAGGTTTTCCAGAGAGCTTACAGAGTCTCCATCCTTGGATATATTCAAAAGCCACCTGGAGACAGTCCTGGACAACCTGCTGTAGGTGGCCTTGATAGGGACATCCAGAGGTCCTTTCCATATTCAATCATCCTGTGATTCAGTGACAACCCTGACAGCATACCTCATCCGGTGATCCCACCAGTGTCTTGAGAGCTCCAGCCTCTTCTAAAGCCCTTGGGAACTCACTGAGCTTTTAAAACACTGAGTCCTTTACAGATCTACGTATCTTAAAGTCTGTTTATCTTTGGTTTTATGCATTGCATCTTTTAAAGCATAAGAAAAGGACTTTTTGTTCTTACATTGGGAAGAGTGAAGAGGAGTTGTGTCAGGTGGTTCCAGACCTCTTAACTTTTGATAAAGGTGAATATATTTAAAATATATTTAGGTATCATATATCCATCGGCATCAGTATAACTCAACAGTTTCTTGGCAGCTGGGACATAGTGAAGGATGTCTGCCTGGCCTACTGCAGCTCTTTCACATGGAATAAAATTGTGCCCTGCTATGTCTTTCACATGGAAGTGGCAGTATATAGTCAGAAAATGAGTCATCAAAATATATGTATTTCTTTTCCTGAAACTTCAAGTGTTCCCCTGAAAACTATAAAATGGAATACTGAAAAAGACCTTCTCCCCTATATGTCTAAGTTGCATTTTCCCAAAACCTGAAATACTTTCTGCAAGTGATTTACACACACCTTTCAGCAGAACCTCCTTGATCAACTCCCACAGAAAAACCACGATGATTCATTTTGACCACATAAGTCAAATGAACCAAACTGTAGGAAGTTTTACTTCTCCTTGAGTCCTGTAGACCTGCCTCAGACTCCAAAACCCTCCTTCTTGATGGAGCTACGTAGCCCCAAGAGTCGGCCAGTGTCTACAGGAGCTGGGTGCACCATTCTAGGGCACAGGAATTGAAGGAAACTAGATCAGAGCATCGAATTTGGATCCCACAGCCTGAAGAGCAACTGTCTGAGTGAGTTATTCCGTTAAGATTGCTCCTGCCATTCTTTTAATATTCAGTCACTCAGCAGGAGACCAAATAGCTTTTAAGTCTTCATGAAAACAATGGTCTATTTATCTCAAACTTAATCAACAAAGGAAAAGAAGGATGCTACAAGGCTAAGCTATTCAAACATAACTGTAATATTGGATGTCAAACAATAGCATATTGTAAGTAATACCAAAAAATGTTTACTCCTATAGCAACATTTAGGGAAAACATATGATAACAATAAAAATTATTTCCACAACCTTTTCACCACTTATTCCATGTGGGAATGATAAGTGATACTCTGCTTTACATTTTTAAAGAAATATTCCTCACAAATAATACATTACAAGCTTTGTGCACTGAGCCTCTATTGTGCGTGTGTTCTCCATTACTACTTTTCTGGAACATGAATTGTATTATGAACACCAGTGTGTGAAATCTGCTCAGGCTCATTTAAAGCCATTTCAATGGGCTCTTTCCAGCCTTGAGTTCTACCAGAATTAAGGGAATGGTTCGGTTTTGACAAAGTCATCTTCCCCTAGTTGCCATCTGAGCATAAATATTCAAATTTGTTCTTTTTTAAATTAACACCGGATGAGGCCATTAAATAATATACATTCATTCAACAGTTCATGGTCATGATCTGCATCAAGGCACTGCCAAGAACATATATGCATTATTGCTTAGTTCTGTGCTCTGGCTTACATTTTTGAGCCTGCGTCAATTCACAGCAATAGTTTTGCAGCCAGAAGAAAGTGGATGAGCAAAGGATTTTGTTTTATTAAAGGATTCCTCCATTAGTAAGACACATGCCTTGATCAGTAGGCTCAACGAGCAGAAATATTACAGTGTCTTGCATTTCTGTGCTTTTCATCAGATGACCAAAAAAGCTTTTGCAAACTTGGATTATGTCAGTTGTTGCTACAGCCCTTAAAAGAGGTAAAGGTGAACGATGGCTCTGGTACAGATGGCTAAACTGATGTAAAGAGAGCTTAAGGGCATGATTATATGAGCTGCAATCACACCTTTGATGGCAGCATGGACAGAAAGACTTGCACCAGATCACACAGTCAAACCGTGGCAAAGCTTGACACGAAACCAACAGCAACTCCTTTGTTCTAGGCTGGCCTCCTTGGGCTGGGTTTCATTATGCTGCTTTCCTCATATCCCTTTCTCTTAAATACTGGACTAGATCAGACAATGAGATTTTTATGAAATGTAAAGTCTTCTCAACTCCCTAAATAATTTTTGAAGGGATGGTTCAGTGATTGTATCTTGTGTTACTAGCCTGCCCTCACATTTCAATTTACAAGGCTGTTGTGTCTTTTTGCTTGTCCTGGTATTTCATGTAGCCGAAAATAGCTTTTAAATATGACATTTTCGCCTATATAAAACCCAGCATTTTCAGCAGGGTAGAAAGGCATAAAGGCAGAGAGAAGTGGTATTCTACTCCTCCATTTTTCTTTCCTCTTCATCACTCTCAGAGTTATACCCAGGTTTATCTGAAGCTGAGGAGTGTAAAGGAGCCCTGGCTTTGTTGTTGTAACATTACTTTCTATGTTCCATTTTATTTAAGATTTTGAGCTTCAAATCAAAGCCACACATTTTCAAGTGGCCAGACCTAAATTTCCCTTAGCTTTTCCCAGCCTGAGGTAGTCTGGCAAAGGGATCTCCTTTGCACCAGGCTATTTTTACTGCTTTATTTTAAAATTCTGAGTTGATAAAATGTAATTTTTTTTCTACTGTAGATCAAAATACCCTGGTCTTTGGAATTAACTCCAAATTTTTGGTCTGGACATGAACTTCACCGTGAGTACCTCCTCTATCCTGGCTGACATTTTCCCATTAATTTCTTTTTCCCTTTCATCCACTCATTGGCTGATGAGCCTATAAATACACTTCATCTGCTTTTACTTTGCTTTTTAAGCATAAACCAATACTGAACACGTTGACTTGATTATGTCCAGAGGCAAAAGCCTTGCATGTTTCTTAAGTCACAGCAATAGCTTGAAACTTGACTTTCTGCTCCTTCAGTCCGTTAGGATAATCAGTGGGTCACCTCCTCCTACACCCAGAGTAAATAGTGTCATGCAGAAGAAATGCCATCTTTGAAAAGCAGTAAACCACTCACAGCCAGACGGAGCAGAGGGCAGGAGAGCGCAGGAAAGCGGTAAATAGTGACCAGGTGCTCCCCTGCTCCCTGCCCCAGCGTGCTTTGCAGGCTGCAGGAGTTCCCTTCCCCCCCAGGAGACCTCTGCCCTCCCCAATTTCTATTGCTATATAGCAACCGATTCTTTCTGGGAGGTGCTGTCAATTTTACTCACAGCCTGTCCATGCACTGACATCCACTAACTAAATTAATGTTTCCTTCCTCTAACCTTAATTTCCAGGCACCCTTCTTGAATAGACCCACTTTCTTCAACTCATGCAGAGGGTTAAAACCCCTGCAAGGATCCCATGAGAATTTTTTTCACATCTAACTAGTCTCTGGTGACACGGGTTAGATATCTCAGTGATTTTTAAAAGGTGTAGTTTGTTGGCATCTTTGACCTTTTGTGCATTTGCCTGGTGAGACCACCGTGGACTCAGCTTGATCAGTAGCCATCATTGCACTGCCTGCAGCTATAGCGACTCGATATGCATAATCTACCCAGTAGCTGGATATGGATAACAGCCTGCACAGGCAGCCCTTGGCCAAGCAGCTCATAGAACCACAGAAAGGTTTGGGTTGGAAGGGACCTTAAAGATCATCTAGTTCTAACCCCCCTGCCATGGGCAGGGGCACCTTTCACTACACCAGGTTGCTCAAAGCCCCATCCAACCTGGTCTTCAACACTTCCAGGGAGGGAACAGCCACAGCTTCCCTGGGCGACCTGTTCCAATGTCTCACCACCCTCACAAGAAATAATTTCTTCCTCAAATCTAATCTGCATCTACCCTCTTTCAGATAAAACCATTGCCCCTCATCCTATCACTACATGCCCTTGTAAAAAGTGCCTCTCCAGCTCTCCTGTAGGCCCCTTCAGGTACTGGAAGGCTGCACAATGACATGGTACCAAGGTCCTCATCACTTTCAGGAGGCATCTCCTGCTTGGACAGTGCTCCCAAAGCCACTCCAGACAGAAACTCACGCTAGCCAGGACCCTCAGCTGGAAATTGCCCAAGATGAGATCCACTGAGTTAAGCAAAATGTAGGTACATCCATCTGTTGGAGTTGCCCTCCGCCAAGAGGGCAGTGGTGAACCACAGGGGCCAGTCTGGAGGGGTAACTCCTTATCCAGGACAGCCACAGCCACATCAGAATGGCACAAACAAAGCTGGCTGAATGTGGCAGGCATCAGGAACATAATTCGTGCCCTGCAGTGTATTATCACAAGCTCTTCTTTTTCTTGCCTCACTCCTGAAGCATTTTTAAAATAAAAATTATTGGGAAGTAGCTGTACTAAAACAAGAAATGCAAAAGCTGTAGTACATTATTTGTAAGAGTTGCAGATAAAAATCAGACTGTAAAAAGTGGTTCACTTCTGACATTGATTAAAATTACATTTTGTATTACATTTACATACATTAAAGCTACATTTTGCATTATCTGTGCTTTCGCAGATGGTTTAGCAGATTTAAATCCTTCAAAGAAGTTAAGTCTCTTGCTAGCAAACATGTTGCAACAAGCTTGATCAAATGATAGCTCTGATTCTTAATGCAAGTACCACAGCAAAAATAACATTCCTCCTATATAAGCAACTACAGGCAAAGAAACTGATCCAAATGCCAGAGAAATCAGAGAAAGTTTACCACAGAAAGTTACAGGGGGCTTTGGATTAAGTCCTCATTTTGTATCAAGTCCCAGTCCTGTGCAACGTATGTATCAGGAAAGATTATTATAGACCATCTCCAAATGATGTTTCCCATGAAAGGCAGCAACTCAGCCTCCATGATAGCCGCAATGCCGCGTGCTGCTGGAATAACAGGATGCAAAACATCCTCTGGAAAGTGTGCGAGTGCTCCTTCTCTGTTGTGAGGTTGGCGGTGTATGTTTAAGCTGCTGCTGAGAGCTTTCCTGTAACTTTCATCAAAGGGGACACTGGGTCCTAGTTCAAGCAGATAATCTAAACCGTGCTCCTTTTCAGACTAAAAAACTGTAGTTGGTTTTACTTTGTTTAAATTTAATTACGTGATCTGTTGTATTCTGGTCATGAATGGCATTAAAATAATCTATCAGTAATAAGCAAACAAATCAAAAAAGTGCAAGAAAATGAAAAACGAGGCCAAACTGCTAGAATTCCAGGATGAAATGATAAATAAATCCTTGTCCTTCCTACCAAGCTTTTGCAGACTTCAACACAAAAGGCATATGGAGCTGAGGCTCTGACAGGGAGCTTGGCCCCTCTTCCGACTGGGCTCCACAGTACTGGAAGTTTTTTCTTTCAGCTGCTTGTCAGTATATATAGCACAGTGGCTTCCTTAAAAGAAACTTCCCAAGAGAAGAAGTACTAGACTTGTTCTATTTATCTACATTTTATTGTGTGTGAAGATAACTTTGAAAGCTCCATAACTTCTGTTGTTCCCTCCCATTCGTGTGATCACTGCGAGTTGTATTTAACTCAATTCCAGCAAAGCAAAAGGGGCACTGATGCTTTTCTGAGATAACAACAAGCCAAAATCTTTGCTGTACTGATTTTCCACTCCCAGATTTCCCTCCTGGCACACTCTTCCCACATCACAGATCATGTGCTCTTGCCATCACAGCTGTTTACAGCAGCACCTCCCTCCCCATCCTCGCTTCAGTAGCTCCCCAGTGAGAGGTCCCAAAAGGGACCTTCAGTTATTCCCAGGACATTGCCTTCATACAACAATTTTTTGCTACTTTCTTCCTAGTCCCCTCTACACCTGCCCTCTTTTTCCTGCCCTCTTCCCCAAAGTGCTCTTTCATTCCTGTTTAGCTGCTCCCTTCCTAAATAAGCTTCTCTTGACCACAAAGGGAGAAACCAATGTAGCTTTAGCCACCATCCCTACTCAAGCAGACGCTTGCCTGCAGATCCCATTGCACCTTGCAGACCTGGATGAGGTGTTAGTGTGAGTCCAGTGCCATGATGTGGTGACACAAGGGTCTCTGCAATGTGGGTTCTGAGACCTCACCAACAAAGGTGGACCTGGCTGCCAATCCTGCCCACTGGCAACAGCGTGCAAGGTTGTCTGCTGGTAAGAAGTAGCAATGCCATGTCAAGCTGGCAGGTCCCTGGGGTTTTTTCCATTATCTGAACAGGACTGTGTGTATGAAAGAAGATACACTTTAACCCCAGCAGTCAAATGGCATCACATATATGGCCACAGGGTCCAGGATGCAATAGAGCATCTTGGACTTTGAGAGTGAGCGCATCTTTCCACCAAACTGTATGCTTGCCACTATGTCCTCAGGGAGACAGTTTGGCTTTAATATGTCTATAGAGCACTTGCATGCTGATAGCATGGCATAAACAGTAGCACTGTTCTCCAGCCATACAATTCTAGCTCATGAAATTGCATTAAAATCCTGTGCACAGAGGAGGAGCGAGTGCGTTCTCCCACTGACCAGACACTGGTTGGTCTTGGCAGGTGGGTGGATGCCAAGTCAGTGGGAAGATTAAAAACACAAAGTACACAGTATCAACATGTTCTTGTAATACACATAGTGCAGTGGTATGTCACCCAGCCTGGCTGCTCCATGTTATTTATAACTGCCTACGTGGCTAATTCATGTCTCCCGAAAACTTGTTGCCACGGCCTTGTTTTGAAAGGAATGCAGTGTCCCACTCCCCCAGCAGCTCCTGCCGGACCTCTCCTTGTCTCATTTATTAATTCATTCACTGCCAAGAACAGCACGGTGATGTAATAATGAAATGTGCTTTGAAATCAACATGATATAAAGGACTTCTGCAAGATCTCAGGCTGGCAAAGCACTTAAACGCACGCGTGACTTTAAGCATGTGAGCAGTAGTCCCGTTAGTTTCAACAACGCTACACATGTGCTTAAGTGCTTTGCTGGATCAGGGCCCATGTTTGACAGACAACTCAGGTTAGGCCTTGAACAAAGAACCTCTTTGCCACAGGATTTTTCACAGAAAAACCCAGAGTTTCACGTAATCCTTAGAACTGAGCATAGAGCCAGAGCTGAGCCCACAGGAGCTGATAGCAGTTCTCCCACCAGTTTCGGTGAGGTGGGGCTTTTGCTCCAAGATCTGGAGCTGGGTGCATGTTGTGGCTGCTCTGCCCTTCCGACTAGGGAAAAATATTTTGACACCATTAGTTTTTGTCAAAGAATCGCAAATAAAAATAGCTGACTTCTATTGGTTACAGGCCACGTCTGTGATAGCTGTGCAGATTTTAGTCGTGTTACTCTTGCAAGAAAGTCTGAAGAAGTGATTCTCTTGTCTGCAAATATAGACCTGTCAAAGTTGAACAGTTATGTTCAATGTCATTGTAAGGAAAACTGACATTTTATTTACTCATTTGTGCCACCAGAGTGTCAGCTCAGCAATGATTAAAGCTGTCAGTAGAATCAACAAATAGTGTAAAAACACTGAGCTGCCAGTCCAAGTTTCTGTTTCATTGAACATGTTAGTTTGAGTGAAGCTTTGCCTGAATGTTTTGATGGTTTTGTGGCTTATTTTCACTAATGAATTTGCTTGGCTATTATCCTCTGGAGGCAAACAACATAATTGACAAATAAAATGGCTCTCATTCATTCAGTCAGTCAGTCCTCAAGAGGAAATCCTGCGCAACTGGATATGAACTTCCAGCTGATCTGTAACTTTGACCAGAATCAGGCTTTTTATGCTATTCAGATTTCTGTCAAGGAGTTGAAAGTCACGCATCTGAAGAAGAGATTAATCCAGGACTGATCTCAGGAAAGTAACATGCTTGAAAGAAATGACCTGTGGTGCTTACCTGTAGAGAAAGATGTATGTTGCAGAGGCTCTTGGAATAGAAGTTAGCAGATTTGCCTCAGGCTCTTTATTAAAGCCAGGTTCAGAAAGATAATTTGCTCTTGCTGCTGATGAGAGAGAAGTTTTTTTCCCTTGATTACATGGACATAGGGTGTGATACCACTAAATACAATATGCAGGAAAAGACAGATGTGAGGCAATTGCTCAAAATGGGTCACCAGTGTGGTGTTCCTAGACAAAGAAATAACACTGCACTCTCTGTACTGTAATAAAATAGGTAGGAGTTGCTGTGTGACTAATTTTAAATCACTTCCATAACAGCTATCGACTTCCCTGACGGAGAAGCCTGTCAGTAGAACTAGAGTTACATGAGGCTTTTTACTGAAGAAATGTACTTGCTGCAATGCACTTCTTGAGAAATCATTCAGGCAAGCATCAAAATAATCAATAAAGCAATCCCATTTGCCTTCAAGCAGGCCTGATCCTGCAGGAGAGGACCCATGCCTGCAAAAGCAGCTCTTTCCTGGAAGGAAACCTGTTTGCAGGACTGCTGCGGGGCACCACCAGTATTTGTACTTCACATCATGTGCCCACGTGTCACCAGGACCTGCCTTTATATCACAAGGCTTACATCAGGCCTGGTCAAAAATAGATCATGTATGTCACTGAATGTCTGATCTTCACAGTCTGGTTTCCACCATGTAGCAGATAAGATTTCTATGGCTTCAAGTAGTCATACTATAAGTACCTCATGGCATTCAGGCTCAAATGTTTAGCTAATTATTCTCAAAAAGTGCAGAAGCCAGAGAGAATTTAATTTCTTTTTAAAAGTCATCTTAATGCTTTTCAATTGCAGTCATTACTTGCCGTTTATAAAATCTTCTGAAGCATATAAAAGTGATCTATGTATCCTAGAACAGAATCTTATCCTTTTATTTACAGAAATTTGCATAAAATTACCGAAGAAGGTTAAATCTAAAAATGATTCCATTATTTCCAATTATGGAACACTGTTTTAATTTTCATTTCTGTCTGCAATCTGTCCTCACTTATATTCTCAGACCACAAAAGTTACAATAACATTTACAACATGTAAGTGATGTTTTTGGGTTTACAGCTGAGTATGTAAAGACCCCAAGGCAGGGTCACCAAAGCTGTTTCCAAAGTAAATTTGGGTAAAAGCTGAGTACAAGTATTTGTGTTCAAGTTTCTCTTTTCCATGCAAAGTTTTGGGGTGGGGGGGAGAAGTTTTGTTCATTTTGTACAGATAATAAAGATTATTTTTGCTGACCAGGCAAAACCTGAGAAGATTCTGATAGTGGTACACATTTGTGCCAGCTATCTACATGCTAGTAACATGCCAGGGATGAGCAGTCACTGATACACTTTCTCCTCTTATTAAGAGGAGACTTCTCTTTAGTTGTATCTTCAACAAAAAATGCCTTCTGAAATCCACTTTCAATGTATTCTATTGCAATCTCCTGCCCTCTTTGTTCTGTCTCATGCTTTTGGGCTGCTGCAGCTAAGTCCTCAGCAGATTGTTTTAAGCCTCTAAGTCTTCCTTCCTTCTGTAGGAGATGATGGGTGTGGGTCTGTATTCCACTCAGGAAACAACAGGTTTCTATTTGTATCAAGCAGCCGTTTTCCAGCACATCCTTTGAATATTTGTCGTTGTTATTGTTCTTCTCCTTAAGAAAAAAAAGAAATCTAGCAAATGCTCTAACAGGGCACACTTGGTTTTACCTTATGTGACCACCTACGCAGTAGGTATGTAATGAAGCTGAAGTATCAGGGGGACAACATCTGGCAAAGGCTTGTGAATTACAATTTTCTTTTGCAAGTGGAAAACCATATCCTGCACCAGGTCTCAGTGGGGTTTAATGCTGTCAGAGCATACAAGGTTTGTTTTGATCTGTTATGGAGTAACACACATAGCTTTCAGTCCACGCTAATAACATCCCCGTGCCTGGGGTATACACCAATTCAGAGGCTACTAATTAAAGGTTAGAATTAACCAAACACAGCTCCTCTACAAAACATATGCAACTTATTAAAACTTAAAAGTGTCTGCTAGGTCTCAATATAAGCAAAGCAAAGAATGCAAGAGTATTGTGGAGGGTTATTTAAGCACATTTTATTTCAGCATATTAAAAATTTCCTGTGTCTGCCAGTTCAGAACGTAACATTTTAATGTTTCATGTGAAAACACAGCAAACTTTTAAAGAATCAGTTATCAGTCCGACGTATCATAAAGTAAATCCCGTTTTTGGTATTACTGTAAAGCTTTTAATGTTATTTTGATCTGAAAGAGGTTTTATGGAAGTTCACAATTTTGAAAGCGGGGCAGCGCAACGGTGTTGTGAGCCACCTTTTATTTATTTCAGCTATCAGTCAGACATTTTGGGACAAATCTCATATATCAGAGTACTCAGACAATAAGGGGGTGCATAGCAGCTGTTTCAAGCTTATGATACTAGTTGAATGAATAAGCACAATCAGGAACTCCTGTACTAATAGGACTTGATCTACAAGGAGAAAATCCCTTTGAAATAGGGGGAGTGATGTAACCTGCTAACTTTTACCCTCTTTGCTTCCATAAGCCAGCTCGGAGGGTATGCTATGAGTGTTATGCAATTTATGTGCCCACTAGATCCTCCTATTTATGTTTTATAAATATACCCTCATTAAGCCCTCCGATGTTATCTATCATCTTTGAAGTAAATGCTTTTGGTGCAGATAGGCTATCTCTGTTGGCAGAGCCTCCTTTCCTCAGCAGCGAGTGTCTTCAACATGTTGCAGCCTGTACCCTCAGCTTGATAATGTCTTCACATGGAGCTTAATGAGCTCATTACCCTTAATGCTGTCATAACAAGATAGCTTGTAAATGTACTTATTTTTAATTAGGTCTATTCAGCTGCATGAATTGAATTATATAAGACTAATTAATTGATGTAATTGAAGCCCTCGTAAGGATAGGCCTTCTCAAACTGGCAAAACACACTTCTGTCAAATCTTCCTGTTCCCAAGATTAATTAAGGGAGACCTGGAAATAGCAGACTGAAAGCTGGTAGAAAAACTTAAAATCTGTTGAAGAATAATAGTTACTGCAAGGCTGTTTCCTTAACGGTGTTTTTTCTCACTACTTCACCTCAGTACAAAGAAAATACAAGGTAAGACTATAAAATCTGCACTTGCAAGCTGTTTAAAAATGGGTTAGGGTCCTATAGCTTCTAATTAAAAGATAAGAGCTGAAATCACTGAACATAGATGTATCTTATTAAACTGTGCACATGTTGGTTTACAGCCAACACAAACCTTCCTCCCACAGGCTCTTCTTTTTTTTTTTTTTTTTTTATCAAGCTGAAACATTACAAAGACAACACCACCGCACATTCGTCCAGCTCCGAGCACAACAGGGCTCTGCACCGTGGCTGGGGCTCCTGGGCACTATGGGAAAATTACTAATCCCCAGTAACAAGTGCTCTAAAACACAGAGGTGAATGTTACACCCCTGTTACCAGAGCTTGCTCCTGAATCCCAGAGCTACAGAGCCCTGAGACAGGGAGATCTTGACCACTACATGAGGATAAACAGCTTTCTCCTGCCAGTTTAGCACAATTAGGTTGGCATGGAATACATACAATAATATAGGCTGTGAGATTACTAGTCTGTTTTTTACCTAAAAATAGTTATCCTCGTTATTGTCCTTAAAAACAGGGTTTGTTTGTTTTGTTATTGACGGTCATTTTTTCCTTGAAAACACAAACCGAATATGAATAGTTGATAGTTGTGTGTGTTAGTAGGAGAGGAAAGGTAAGAGGTGCTTAGCCTCTCCCTTCTCTCTTCCTCCCACCACAAGCCTCTGTCTCACCCTGGACAATAAAATCTCTCAGACAGCAGTACAGTTTATATGCTATTACAGCTATTACCTATCACAGATCAGTATCACCCATAAGTAGTGGGCTGGAAAGAAGTGAAGAGTTTTGATGGAAAAATGAACATACTCAAGTTTCCTGAGTCCATCTGACCTCTGAGACCCTTAACTACTTCAACCAGAAGACAGACAGTACTTTACGTTAGAAATTAGCAGGAGCTACCCACAGCCTTGGGTGCCACAGTGGGGAAAGCCTGGTCCCTGGGTGAGCTGCTGCAGACTGATCACATCTGACATGCTCTGGCCCTAGCACAAAGTATTTGGCACAGGGCTTCCCTGGGAACCATGTCACAACAGTAGCTTTTGGTGGCTTTTCTGAGCAAAGTGCCCAAAATAACAAAAATGCTGTATTGCAGCCCATTAGACTTCTTTTGATACCCTCCATGTGGAGGAAGCTCTTAGGGCTAAATAAACTCACAAAGACTTGGATAGTTGAGAGTCTGACACAGTGACAGAGTATTCACTAGCATTGAGCTCTGTATTATGTTCTGGCCTTTTTCCACTTAGAATTTCTTATTCCTTTTTATATTTAAAGCTGCCTTAATAGATCTTAGTATAGAACACAACGTTTGATTCTTTTCTGTCCTCAGCAAGGAAAAGACCTATTTATAGCTGTAGTATTGGTTATTATATTACAACATCTTCGTATTGAAGAAATTAATCTCCCAGAGGATAAACATTGTAATAGGTAACAAAACCTGAGAGCCCAGTCAAGGTCTTTCTAGTAAGGGATCAGTCCTCTTTATCTGCAGTGAGTCTCAGGAGGTTCTCTCCATTTGAGCTGTCAGTTACATACTGGGAAATGAGCAGTGGTATGTGGTGATGAATATGTTCTCTTTGCACAAAAAAAAAAGAATATTATGCTAAAGCAACTGGCCTCTTCACCTAAAAGAAATGTAATTAAAAATTGTTATGCAACAGCATTCTTAGCCACTGTAACACAAAGCAAACTAAAATGGAAGGTAACAATGCCTTGCTCCCTTTCAGTCAACACACTCTCTCTCTGCCAAGTATTTCTGAATGTTGCAGGAATGTAGTTCATGTGTTTCACAGACTATTCACTTTTCCCAGTGCTTTGACCACCAGACACACCAGCATTCAAATGCGACACAATGGTAATTCAAACAAGACTGCGGTTCCTATTACATTATAGGTGTAACACTAGAGTGGTGAAAAAATAGATCTGTGACTCCTGCACAAGTCTATCATACAGAAGAAAATCAAGAGGAAATAAAGTGATAAAAGAGCAACAAAATTAGCAGGGCTAAGCCTCAAATCCCTTTGATGGATATAGCTTATCTTCAGGATGAGCTCTGGATGGCCAGCTGAGTACATAGTCTGTAAATTGTCTATAATTTTTTTATTTTGCAGATAAGGGTGCCAAAACCTTGTACAAATTGCATCTGTACAAAGGATGCTTCTAACTGGAGCTGGATCTACAGCATGAGCCTTGTGGTATGTCCTCCAAAAAAGCAAAGAGGGAAGGAAGCAGGCTAAAGACACAGCTTTCCTGCAGTAGTCTGTACTTCCAACTACTCTGGCCACAATCCTGGAAGAGCAGATGCACAGAGGCTAACCTTATTATCACAAATAGTTCCAAAGATGCTCTTTGATCACTCCCATAATGCAGAAAATAATCTCATCCAGGAGAGACACAAACTTTATATGGTCAAATTGTACCACACAGGCACACAACTAATTATGGGAGAGAACATTCATTAGACAATACTTTTTAAGACCATTAACATTATTTTCCCTTCCGTATCCTTAAACTGATGGTTAACCTTCCACACCTAAATGTGAATTTCTTGCCTTCCTGTTTTCTATGAACCAGAAACTTCCAACAAGGCCTTGAACTGCAAATATGTAAAACTCTTTTTGTCAGAACACGCTTACCCAAATGTCTCTGGATTTAATGTAGCTTGCCTGCTTAATCTCTCAGGGGTCAAGATGTTTTGTAATAACTAGATTTCACCACAAAGAGGAGGTCTGGTGGTATGCTGAGGACCTCAGGATGAAATCTGGAGGAAGCTTGTGTAATGCCCATGGAACTGGTAGAAAGAGTAGAAAGAAGAGCCTGGGCATTTCCAGGATGGATTCTAAATTTGGCAGCACAGTGACTCACACGAGTCTGTTTGGAACAGCATTACAATGACAGCTACAGGAAGCACTGGAAAATGTCCAAAACCTTTAAAGAAAGTGGAATTAAAATTATGAGATGGAAAGCTCTCATTTTTCACAGGAAATAGTGACAATTTCAGTCCATCTGACTTGCAGAATGTGTAGGAGATGTACTTGCTGACACACAGGGTTCAGGTTCCACCCCTTGCTTTGCCTGACCCACACCATGCACTCCCACCCCCAGGTCACTGAGAGTTGCATACCAGAGCAATACCACAAAAGCCTTCACGGGCTGCATGGATTTACTCCAAATGAAGCACTGCCCCTAGCTCTTTTCTGTAATTTTTATTTTTGTTTGCATCTCCTTTGTCTGCACATAAAAGACCTTGGGAAGGTCTTTTCCAGCTCTTTGTACTCTCGTGCAGCAGAGCTGATGGCACCTTCACTTGTGGTTACAAACCATGGACAAAGATGTGAAATTAATCTCCATTCAAAGTCAGCACCTACCCCTAAGGGGTGGTCCAGAGTTAATCCCTGGCTATGATCTCAGCACACCTCACCACTCTGCCATGGAGATAAGGACCTAGCCCCAACTCCCAGAGAGACTGTAGCTGGGAAAAGTCTTCCTGAAATGTGCAAGGTGGTGCTGAGTGCACTGTGCAGGTATCTCGCTCCTCACAGAGGCTGTCTGGGCTCATGAAAAGAACAGTCATCCCTGTGCCTCCTTTCCCAAGGGACCTTTTTTTACTTGGTGTCGTCAGACTTAGTGCCAGGCTCAGCTGAGTGGATGTGGTGGAAGACTTAGTGCCAGTGTCTGGGCTCATGAAAAGAACAGTCATCCCTGTGCCTCCTTTCCCAAGGGACCTTTTTTTACTTGGTGTCGTCAGACTTAGTGCCAGGCTCAGCGAGAGTGGTGGAAGAAAGAGGTTGTGTCCAGGCCCTGCTCTACATGTAATTTTGGTGTTTATCTATTTTATATTTATAAAGAGGTCTGGAAACAGGGACCAGACCAGCAGGTTCCTCTGCTTCCAATCAAGACCCTCCACTGTAAGGTTAAGTAGGCACTCTTTAGTAGGATCTTCTTCCAGATCCATGAGGTTTGAGTATCTCTGTCTAACTTCAGTGGGGTGCTTTGCTCTAGAATAGCCTAAACCTGGTGGCCCAAGCATTCACCTTGGTTTCTTGAACCAAGGAGCACCTGGAGCACACATCTCCCTCCTTCCTAGGCAAGCCACTCAGCAAACAGAAACAAACAGCACCAGTGTTTCCAGAGAAAACCACTATTGTTATGATGTTTGTGCCTAAAATTTGCTTTTATCTGCTGAATCTCACTTTTGCAGGTGTGGTATTTCCCACATCCATGGTCAGCAGGTTCCTCGGTACAGCTCTGGCTTGGGCACTCACAACCTTCCCCTGTCCCCTGCCTTGTGTTACTACTGTGGTGTCAACCTCAGCATACCCAGGGCTTCACCTACACCACTGCATTGACTTCTCAGCATGGTGCTAAACTGACGGCATTTCCAGCCATGGGCCAGAGTTCCCAAACTGGGACCATGCCAGAAAAATTTGAGGTCTTGGGTGTCCAGTGTAGCTGGGAAAGAGGGAGAGGAACTTCTTTGGTTTCTGTCAGAGGTGTAATCTGCACTTCAGGTCCCAGACTTATCCCTTATAACTTCAGATGCTTAACCAAGGTGCCTAAATTAGCAGCCTTGATCACTTCAGGGTTCTTCGACAGCCCCTGAAGATAAGGCGGAAAAAGGTGAGCAGGGATTGCAGGTGCTGTTCTTCTCCTGCCGACTGCTGAGGGAGCCACAGGGCTTTGCCTCTGATTTTGGGAGCTGCCATAACCTCATTTAGGGTGGCATCTGCTGCTCCCAGACTCCCCCAGCACTTCAGGCCCACAAGCTCTTAAAACAGAACTAACTTTTCTTTCTTCAAAAGAGACTTTCTTGGCACTACAGATGTCTCAGTGTAAGTAAAGTTGATCAAATCAAATTCTGGTGAGTAAGGGTCTGCTGATTTTGGGCGAAAATGGGACAGTGTTCTTCTCACCAATGGGAAGGTGCACAAACAGGTTTTTCTGCAACACTCTGCTTCTCTGCAAACCCCTGGCTGAAGACGACCCAAACATCCATAACACAGATAATTATTCAGGGTTTCCACCAAGGCCCTACAGGGTGGCGGCCCACCACAATTTCATTTTTTACCCCTACACATTTCCTTCCCGGGAAGCCTCCACCCACCATTAACTTCATCTAAGATAATGCCAAACGAAACAAAGTTGTCTTCTTTTTTTTATATATATAACATTCAACCTTCTACCACAGAAACCACTTGATGGCTCAATTTTCACTTTTCCTTAAAAACCCTGCTAATAACTCACGGTAAACACAAAGGCAAAAAATACTGATTGCTGCATTCAGCAGATGCAGAACCTGCAGCTTTGCATAAAACTGACTGCTTTCTGTCACTACTATTTTCAAAAGAAAACATCTTGGCACAGAGTAAACAGTTTAAAACAAGGGAGTTTTTGAGAGTGACAGAAATGCTGGCTGGAGGATGAGCCAACTTCACATTTCCTACCAGCTACTGAAAATAAGTGGAGATTGCTCAGCTCCGGTTTAGTGTGGGGAATGGGTGTAGGTGTCAAATCGAGGAGGAAGTTGTGTAATAACAGGGAGTGTATTACTAATATGTACTTAGAAATCATAACAAGGCTGAATCACAAGTTACTCAGCACTTTCCCCATTTCTAATCTTGAAAGCTTGTTATGACTAATGCAATAGGCACTGACCTGGCTCAGCATATAGCTCTTTAAACAAACACAGACACTGCAGGGCCAAATCACTGCCTGCCAGGGCTTCCATCACCTAATTTGAGATGCCTGTTGTGGATATGGGAGTCTAGACATTTTCCCTGGGTGCTGAGCTCCAGCATGTGGGGGGAGTTAGTGGTCTTTGGAGATGCTCCAGAAAAACCCACACTGAGGAGAAAGAGGGTTTCAGAGGTCCGTGCCATGGCTCCCTCTCCTCTGAGCTCTCCTTCAACAGCAGAGCAAGGCTGTTTTTTATGTCCTTAATAGTGAGCTGGCAGGGGCAGCTATGTTTCTTTATACAGTAATGCATTGGCAGGAGTGCTCATCCAGCATGTAGGAGACCCAAACTGGATTTCCCTGTCTGCCTGCAGCAACCCAGGCTCCCTGTAGATGAAGAAACCATTAGGTAAGGTGTATAAAAAGATGTGCTGGAGCAGGTTCCTGGATTCCTCCATCTTGAGAAGCAGAAAGACGTACCGGCTCCTTCTTCCTGGCCAAGTAATTTCTACTTTTGTGAACAGGGGTTACCCCAGCAAGAGCAGAGGACATGGGAAACTGCTGAGAGGATTAGCCCCACCTCACATGCACGGGGTAAGCACAGGACAGCACATTGCCCTCACCTTGCTGCTGATGTTGGGAGTTAAAAGAGCTGTTGCTGGGCTTGTGAGAAACCTGTTTTGTTAGGCACAATGTGACAAGGAGAAATACCTCCTTCACAGGTCCCAGTAGACCTTCAGTCCAAGACAGATGCCCGCAAGCCCAGGCCTCTCAGAGGCCGCCTTCCCCATGCACTGGAGTCAAGCTACCCCTCCCCAGGGTTCTGAAATGGAACAACAAAGCTCTTCCAGAATTTTATCCCCTGCGGCACCAGGCACCGAAGGAGCAGCAGATTGAAGGCTCTCACCCTTGGAATAGCATCCCAGATTCTTTCTGGTTCCTGTTGGAAGTGCTTGGACTTCTCCTGGACCTAAGCTTTCATGATTTGCTGCTGCTTACTTTCCTGTTTGGAAGGACCAACCTGTTGTGTACGACCGAGGCTCAACCTGCCTCTGTTTTGAGCCGCAAAGCTGCTCCTACTGTTACACAGGCACATTTTTTTTAAATTCAAGGAAAGGAAACACACTACAACTAAAAATATGAAAAGTAAATTTGATTGCTTTCATTTGATACACTTTCTGGAGGAGGATTTGGTGCTGTACTCTAAACATACTCTTCTCATGGAAAAATAAGTAGGAATTACTGTGTTTTGACCTGTGCTTTTGTGGAAAGTACCTCGGATATATTTGGAGAGGGTCTCTCAGGTGATTCTGCCCAATGCTGGCTACCTCCTGTCACCACGAGGGCAGCTGGGATAGCAGGGTATGTCCTCCCCAGCTACACTCGGGGTCTGTGTTCTGGCACCACTGTCCATAGCAGCAAGAGCCCAACCTTTCACTCCAGTTTTACTAAAGTAAAGCAGCTGAACATGGCATTGCATCCATATCATGTCAGTGCAAAAGGGTTTCTGTGTCGGAGTTGGACCTGCCCCAGGGCATACCTGTATCCCGAAGAGCATGTGCTGTGGCAGGGAAGGTATTTGTAGCAGAATCAGGAACTGAGCTGGCCTGTAACATTTCAGATCAATGCCTGTCCTGTTTATACCTCTATGCACTGCAATTTAAATGAAACTTCAACAATCTAATTATTTTCTGTAGGGACATTCTTCTGTGCTTTGCTGCTTGTGGATGATACTTAGGTGCAATTGTGTACTTCATGTGTCTAAAAGGAAAAGACTACCTGCATGAAGCTACTAAAAAAAGTAATGTCAGACCTTCAAAATGATAATAATTTGCACACTAACAGGGCAGCCTTTCCACTACCTCTCCCTCATCCTCACAAGTAAAGCAGCAGAGAGCATACAGGCATATGTGGTGGATGTTACTTACATCTATTACATGTTAGAACTCCTCCCATGAAAATGAACAGTCACCACAGTGTATACATATACTAAGCAAAGGGTTAAAGTATTTTGCTGTTTTTCTATTCAAGTGGAGTAAACAAAGTTCAGCAATCTCTGAAAGAATGATTATTGAATAATTGACAAAATTACAGTTCAATAATGTAACATCCCACATTCCCAGATTTCTTAACAAGGCTGAAGTTTTCCATTATCCACTCTGAAAATGATAAGAAAAGCGTAACATCCTAAATGGATTAGAAAGGATCTTTATTTGTCTGACTGAAGAAGGTTAAGTATTTTTTTAAAGTGTTGAATTCTGACATCAGTCAGACAACACTACGCCTCTGAACCCTACTTAAAAATAAATCCTTTCTTCTTTCATTATTCCATCATGATAATGTGACTAATGCCAACTACAAAAGTATTCCTCATGTTCCAGGCTGGATACGAATGATAAAAATGAAAGGACTATATTTCAACCTCTGTTAATGAGCTTGTCCTTTTTTTAATCCTACATAAAATGCAACCAAAATAAAACAGACACAGTGACTGATCCATATAGCACTGGAAAACCCTTTTTGTTGCAGCAAATAGGTCTTGCATAAAGCACATTAGCTGCTCTGCTGCTCTGATCGACATAAAATACACCCTGGCACATGGGTATAAAGAAAATTATGGTTTTGAATCCTCACTGAAGCTCCATCCTCGTGCTGTGGCTATGCATTTTCTGCTAAAGATCATCTGAAGTCAGGTCCCCTCTTTTGTTGCTTGAATCCCAAGTTCCCCTGATAGAAATGAGAAAAGAATTGGACCCTTTGAAGAAGTAAATTATAGGACAAGAAACTGAGAAAAGACTTATGTGTCAGTCTAATTTGTGTGTACATAGGAAGACATGTAAGTTCTAAAATCACTGAACATTTGCTTAGACTGAGTGCTTAAACAGTTTGTGTTTATGGAAAAAGAGACCTTTTATTTCTCTGTATCTCATACTGTAATTTTCATCTGCTTTAAAGCAATTCACTCATACTCACTTGGAAACTAATTCACTTTTTTGGGGGGGTCTCAGAGAAAACATGAATTTTAAATTTTATTTTGCATTTTCTGAAGACTGAAAATGTATTTAAATAGTCAAGAAAGGAAGCAGAGTCTGAACTTGTTAGAATGTATTTCCACTTCATGCAAACAAATAATAATTTAAAATGTTCCATTTGAAACTCATTCTATTCTGTGTGATGAATTAGTTATAACTCAACAAAACATACCAGCAAACTCATATTTTCTTTTGAAACAGAATGGTCTCTACAACACAGTACTTTTAATGGCTTGCTTATAACTTTTTTCCTCCCCTTTCTGTTGCAAATCACTTCAGAGTTTCTTAAAATATCTGTTTAAAAGCTTCCCTGCACAAAAAGAAAAAGCCCAAAAGAGTTGGTTGTATCTTTAACATCAGGAAATGCATGTAGTAAGAACATAATAAGTAATAAAACCAGTGTTGACAGAAAAATAAATATAGCACTTTTGCCTGGGTTAAATGTCAGATGTAAGGAAGTGCTGAGCATCCTTACTTCCTATAGAATCACTCATCCTTCCTCTACTGAGCCTGTTTCCAAAAAGGTTGTTATTAAGTCTGGGAGAGGATGTGGCAGCAAAACATGGTAAAACACTTGAACACATGTGCTTTGTAAACCTTTCTACAATGAGAAATATTTATTTCACAAAGAGAGCAAATGCAATGTCAGATGAAGAAAAGTAACCCACCGGTTTCCATAATTGTAGCTGGGCTTAGGTAATGCACTATACAGTGTTTGATTTAAAATGTTAAAATATTAAAAGAAGTTTTCTATAGCGTAGTGTTACTATCAAAGTGAAATGACTCATAAGAATGCTAAATTCAAACCAGATGGGCATAAACACTCGCTGAAAAAAATCAGATATTTAGAGGTCAGCATGGGTCTTCATAAAAATGAAGACCTTGTCTGAGTTACTGAAAAATGAACTTCAGTGATAAAAAAGAAAACAAGAGAAAATATTAGTGATTTTATTTTAATTATACAAGCCACTGTCAATTAGGAGAACTAACATTTACAAAACTTTACATTGCCGTTTTAATTTGAAAAAGATGACTGAGGCAGTCCTTAGGCTTCTGACAAACAGCAGCGCGGTGTCTCCCGCGCGGGGAGAGAGTGAGGGATGCGGGAGTTCAGAAACACCATGCCAATGTTCTGCAACAATCCCTCTGCTTCCCACTGAGGAGTAACCCTGATTACAGATTTGTACAGGACAGAAATCTTCCGCCCAGTGTCGGCAGCATGATGCCAGCCTTCGCTTCCCTTAGAATCAGATCACAGAGGGGGAAAAAACCTCTCATTCCTGCTATCATACCAAAAAAGTTCATACCAGCCAGCATTGCTGCTGCTCTGTTGTTAAACATGCATGTTGTTTTGTTTTCCTTTCCTCGTTTCATCTATGGCTCTCTACCATTTACAGATTGTACAGAGCATGTACTTATTTTCAACTTTTATACCCTACCAGAAGAAAAATATGTGGGCTCAAAATTAATATTTTTTTGACTTACAGTGAAATTCCAGTAATGTTTAACTTGGATCACTAGACCTGTGCATTTTACAGAGAGCAGAAAGGAATACTTTTTGAGCCGAAATGTGTAATGGGAGTTCCTTACTGTTTTGTTCCTGGGATCTTGGACAACAAGAAAAATGATGAGCATACAACTTGTTTCTTTTAAAACATACTAAATGGATAAAATGAGAGTTCTACCCATGCCATAAGCTATAAAAGTGTATGTTTGTATCACTCTTCCCTGATTAATTTGTTAACCACTACCATTCAACCTTCTAATAAAAAATGATTGTTCAATGTATGTTACTGTCAAGGATTTTACATTCCAAACCATAATCTCTTGGGGCACAAGTCAGCAAAAGATATGTGTGGCTTCCATCGTGCAGAAGCCCACACAATGCTGTGGAAACAGATTTTTCTGGGCTTCTGGGGCCTCTTACCAAAGGGCCATAATTTTATTTTGCAGAAAATAATGCCTCTACTTTTGGCCTTGGTGGGACTGTCATTAGCAGCCTTCTCAGACTAAAGGTAAGGGGTGAAACTCAGCCCCAGCAGCACCACTCAGAGCTTGGCCAGTGGGGTTAGAGGAGCGAGCGTTCCCTGCAATGTGCAGGGTGATGTTTTGCAGGGCAAGCTCCAGAGCTGTCATTACAGTATCCTGAAGGCTGCATAACACAAGTATTACGGATCTTCCCTTTGGTGGCTCTTTCTGACTGATCCTTTGTTTTGCTGTAGCTAAAAGCATTGCTTGGAGATCAGACCCCTTTACCTAATTAGATGCACACATCTAATTAGGGAACTCGCCTTTGAAATGCTTTGGGTCCCGGCAGATCTCTCCAGATCATACACATGACTGTCACAAGTGGAACACTTGCAGCATTCATTCTTAAAAAAGGTTTTAAAAGGTTTCACTTTCTAAGACACTGAATACTCTTGGCATTCTCTCAGTGCAAAAATAAGGGAGAGAGTCCTCGTCCACCAACCTATGCTGCTACTATTTCCCATTTATTTCCAAAGGCTTGCTTCATGCTTGTGCTGCTTGGAGTTGAACATTATGAGACATTTCCTATTCATATTATTATTGTGGTTTAGAACAATTATTGGCAGATGCTTTGCCAGCCTCCTATGTAAAATGTCCTCTTCATGCCCCACAGGTCCAAACTACCAAAACCTCTCCCTTCCAAAGAGTATAAATACTCAAAAAGACAACAAAAAAATCCCCAGCTCTGAGCAACTGCAGTGCCAAACAAAACCATAGGGCTTATGGCACTTCCAAAAAATCAGGCAGTGTGCATTCATTTCACTGTATCCCTTTTCTGGCACCTGGTCTAACACATGGAGTCCACATACACACATAAACACCTGTATATGCACATGCATGCATACATACATACGTACACACACTTCATAATGAACATTGCTCCTTCAGCATCCTCATGGACAGGCCTAAATATTTCAGAGAATCCTGGGAGAAAAACATGGCTGTCAGGGGCCTAACATTACTGCTTCCTTGAAACAGCCCAGAACTTTTTTTAAAAAAACACAGGATAACCCAGGGCAGGCATCAAAGAAAGTTTCTACATTCTAAATCTCAGATGCCTAAAGCCACATACGATGGTTTACATGAAGGACAAGGAGATAAAAGTTCAAGTGCAAGGAAGTAGGCAGGTGGGCAAGGAAGGGGCTGAGATGAAGGGACGGGAACTTGGTGTAATAGACAGGAAGAAAAGGCAACAACAACAACAGCGCTGAGAACTTCTTGCAAAAGGGAAAATCACACTTGAGATGAACCTGTTGCCCAGATGAGAACTGGAGCACGCAAGGTATCTTCTCTGAGGCTTTCTGAAAGCCAATGGAGTCCATCAAAACAAAGATGTCCATCATGATGTTCAAAAGCCTGAGGGTGAGGGAAGAGTGTGATAGGGCCAGGCTGGCAAAGCAGGCCCACCACAGCATGTCCTAGCAGGACTGGCAGGAGAGGACAAGCAGAGATTCTGACAGGCCAGAAAACCAAGCACAACTCCAGGAGGCAGACTTTCGTGTGCCCAAAACTCTGGGCAGGTCATGGGTTATAAAGACACCAAACTCAGCGGTGAGATACAGCAAGGGAGTACTGAGATCACTGCACATCGAGGGGCTGCCAGAGGGCAGCGGGTGAGGGACTCATCCTTTCTGCTCCCTGAAATGACATAACAAAACAAAGGCTGACAGAAGAAAGATGTAACAGCCTAGCAGAGAAAGGAAGGTTGCTGGAGGGAGGAGACATCAGGAAATCAGTCTGTTTGCAGAAGACTAGCAGGTCAGCTGTGCTGGCAGCATCTTCATAAATATTTCTCTTGATGCTGAAGAAGTTCAGTTTTATAAACATGGGATCCTCTCATGTGGTTACTGAGCATGAATCAAAGACGTTGTGGCTCAGCAGTGCCCTGTTTTTTTTATTGTGCTTTCTTGAACATCCTGGGGTTGCACAGCCCTAGCAAGCACAGCAGGGCTGAAGGCTGGGACCGCTCCTGTCCACTCCTCTCCCCCCAGCGAAGGAGACCAAGGGTTGGCAGCCCTGGGTCACAGAAATCCCCCAGAAAGGGAGATTTGAGGAGGAGCATGAGGCCAGACCACCAAGTGGAGGAGACTGGTGGGGAAAACAGGCAGAAAAAAGTGCTGGGGAGTCTCAGAGCCCCAGTGAAATGTGGCACCTCAGGCTCAGCACAAGGTGCTGCTGCTACCCCATCCCTGTTCCCTTGCCCACCTAACTGGCCCACCACAGAGGTGCAGGCTTCCTGCCTCACACCAATTTTCCTCCTACTTCTCCTCACCATAGTCTTCATGTTTCCAAACCTTAGAAGCATCTCACCAAAAGGGAGGGTAAGCAGAGTCAAAAGCCCAGCAAGGGCAGAGCATGCCCAAGGATAGGAGAGACAAAGCCTGAGTGATGTCTGTCAGCTCTGGGACAAGCAGAAAAGAGAGGACATCTGCCCTGTCTGAAATTGAAGGAAAAATAATGAAAGTGGGCCATTCATTTTTACTTATGTATCTGGCTGGTTTCACTTTTTAGTCTACCTGCCACTGTTTTTGAGCTACAATTAATGGGAATTTTCCAATCAAACAAAACAAGCAAACCAAACAAAACAGTCCTGCAGGATTACTGCAACGGGCGTGGTGGAGAGGCAGGCTGGTGAGAAGGGAAGAGTGAGACTGCAAGTACAACACTCTTATCTCCTCTTTTCTTAGATTATTTTAAATTAGCTGTGGCCTGTTTGTTTGGGTTGTGGTTTTTTTGGGAGGGGGGGATGGCAATTGACATAAATGAGCAGGGGTTGTGCCTAAGCTTATTTCTCAGTTCTGGTGGATAAAATGCACCAAACAACTCTGATTCCTCATGTGCTCTGACTGGTGTGCTGGAGCCCTCAGCTGCCTCAGGAGATGGCTGGGGAGGCACCAGGAAAATGTGCCCCCTTGGCCCAGGACAGCTGTCCTCTGTGCTGTAGAGCTGTACGCTGTGCCCAGAAACACTGGGATGGAAAGGCTGGGACCAGGCATAGCTGGATCCGAAGGTGAATGCTCTTTCACCCCCTGAGAGGCAGTGAACAAACACCTCCTCTGGGTCCAGCCACACTGGTGGAGAAGACAGTCACCTCCCACTGCTCCCTCACCTCTGCCAGTCAAAACAACACCGATGACATCCACAGAGCAAGGAGCAGGCTGTTGCTTGGAGTCAGAGCTGTGAGAAGACAAGGCACCTGCTTCGCTTTGACCTCAGGGAAACCCCACAAGCAGCCCCTGAAGCAACAGGCCAGCCCTGCCAATGAAGCACGCGTGGTGCTGCTGTGGTGCCCTGGCCTTCCCCACCAGTGAGGTGCAGAGGGGAGGTGCTCTCTGGAGAGCTTCAGGCAACGCAGCAAAACCCCAGCCCTGCTGAAGTCAGTGGTAGGACTCCACTGGACGTCAATCAGCCCAAGGTTTCACCCCGTCAGTCAATGACTAACACATTTTGTAAAAACAGACTTAGATAAGGTTCAATAAATGTCTTTGGGTGATTTCAGATTGCTTTTTCCCTGCTTTAGAAAAGCAATTTACTTTCTGAAAAATGCCAGCCCAATTTTCACACTTTCCTTCTCTCTCTTTTTTTTTTTTTTTTTTTTTTTGATAGTCTGGTGTTATTTATAGACTCTACAGATGGAAAAGACCCATTAGGTCACCCAGTGCTCCCTGCCAATGCAGCACTGCTCTCCAGCAAACATTTATTATGGGCTTGTTTAGACTAGTTTCACATGCTCCAAACAATGAGGTTTCTGCCACTTCCCCAGGGAGAGCAGGCAGCAAGTTCATGCCGCTGACCCACAGGAAGGCTTCTCCTCATTTTTTTCAGCCCCTATCTTCCCTCTTCATATGTTTCTTTCCATTTTATACTCTAATGTCTATTTAACGTGAATTTTTTTCCTCAGTTTTGCGTATCAGTATAGCACCCGTGGTGCACAGGGCTTTTAGACTGTGTATGCTTCCAGCCTGGCCCCTAAACCACCCCCTATGTACCCTTCCAGCCTACATGAATGAGAATCCCTTTCTCCTCCAGCCTTCTGCATTCCAGAGCTCTCTTCTCGAAGCAGTTCTCTGGTTTGTACGGTACTTTCTGCTAATCACTAGCTTGGAGTACAAAAGCAATATTGCAGGTGTGATTGCACAAGGGAAGAATTACTTCCCTCATCTGTGTGCTGCCTCTTGAAACACAAACTCAAATTGTAAAGGTGGCTTTGCCATCAGAAGGCACAAGAGATTCACATCTCATTTACTGCCAGCTACCTTCATAAAGTATCTCTTAATGATCCTGTTTCCTATACTTCCACAGCCTATTGAATGTGCTTTGTATTATTTCTGTCCCATAGAGTTCCATGGGTTTTTCCAGCTCACTGCAGCTTTTAACTTTCACATTTTCAAAATAAAAAGCAAGTTGCCTTGTAATTGTTTTCTCTAGTCTCTGTAACAAACAGTGACCTGGGAACCAAATGAGTCTTATACATCTAAAATATGAGGTATGAGTATAATAAATATAATGGCTGGCCTAACAGAGAAACTTCCTCTTTTGAGGAATATTTAGGGTTTACCAACATTAAACAAACCAGATTCTATTACTAAAGCTGTTCCAAGTGTCAAATTATACAAGTTAGCTTTCTTCATTTATGTTACAGAAAGTAGCATCTGCTGTTCCAAGAGAAAATGAACTAGAAATAAGAGCGTCAAGAGTATTAAACATTTCTCCATTAAATTAAAATACAGTTACAGACTCAGTGCTAAATAACACGCCAGTTTTCATGAAACACGTTGCATGTGTTTGCACAAGGAAAGCACACAGAAGAAAAATACAAAGATAGAATATTCTTTGTCCATTTCACAATAAATTGTGCAGAGATCCACAGTTCACTAGTGCTATTTGTAAAGGAAAGTAACACAAAGCCAAAGTTGGCAAATTGAACATACAGGGAAATCAAGACAAAAGCTAGCCCAATAACCACGAATGGAAGGGATCATCTTGTCAATTGAGAAGAAACATGAGGAATATGAATACCAGTTTTTTCCCTAACCCCTGAATGCTTATGGCTCCATCATGCTTTAATTTTCTACCCCTACACATGCCCCGCTCTGCAAACGTCCCACATACTTTCACTTAATTTCAAAGTGGAGTTCCTCTCTGAAATGGCACTGTAAACATTACATTGTGGGGTCCCATGTTTGACTTCTGTCAGTGATTTTCAAATCAAAACTGCTCAATTAATAAGTAAAACCCAGATTTCTTCTTGTTTATTTCTCAGTACTGCAGTCTGCAGTATGAAAAGCAAACTCGGTGCTTTCCCATTGATGTCTTGCCCTTGCCCACAATAAAGACTGGCACTGGGGGAGAACCCAATGATGGAAGAAGAGCTGGATTAGGATCTGGTGGGTTTGCCCTGCTGCTGTGGAGTCACCATGGCTGGGGAGGGTGAAACACTGCCAGGGCAGTATGGTCTCCATACCACCAACCTCTGACAGTTGCTAACAATCCCTTTCCATGAGGTTATCATCTGTGGAGCTCTGCTGGCAAAGTCGTGGTGGTTTCAGCACTTGCTAATCCACTTTCATGCAAAATCTACCAAGTTATCTTAGATGGTTTAAATTGAATTAGCCCTGCTGCTGTTGCCTAAAGTAGATTAGGCAATGCTTATACCATTTCTCCAGCCAGAAAGAACTAGCAGGGAGCAGTCAGAAGACGGAAGCCTTTTCAGCAGGCATGGGGAGACCTAGAAATCATCACCCTGCAGCCTTAGCCTCTGGCATGCCAGAATGCAACACCCAGACAGATGGCCATCTTCTCTTACCTCCTTATCTGTGTAACATTGCTATCCTCCCACCTGGCCAGTTCCAGAACATCAGTGAACGTTCCAGACCAAAACAGATTTGGAGAAGAATCAGGAAACCAAATCCTGGATAAAGGACATGTGGGTCATGGCCACTAGTTAACAGAACTACGATGGTGCAGAAGACTGATTGCTCAAATTAGTGATGTTTTCCATCGTAACAATACCACTCTCCAGGCTGCCCAGCTCACAGCTAATTGGAGTCCTGACTTCTCTCCAAGGGAAACAATTATTCTGAGTGAGGAGAGGAAAGTGAGAAGAGAAAGCACAGTGTGGAGAAAATGGGAGGTACTGGTACAGAAAGAAGGGGCTCAGAAAGCCCATCTGTGAGGGCATCATGCTGGATTTTTGCTAAAGTTTCTCCAAGGCAAAAAGCTTCGTGTTATTTCCAGTTCAAGCACTCAAGCATTTGTTCGTGTGAGCTCAATTTAAACACATACTTGCATGTCTCACCAAATAAAGTCCCAACCCTGCAAGTACTCATCACTACACAAAACAAAATGCATTCCCAAATGTTACAGGGTCAGGGCCTAGGGTGGACTTGGGCTTGTGCTGGTGTAATTTGCTGAACAAGACGGTAGTAGGACTACAGTACATAGCATTCGGTAATGAGACATTGTGTAATGTGATGCAGAAGTTAAAGATGAGAAAGGAACTGAAAAGCTTCCCTTTCCAATAAGGAGCTATGCCACTAGTATTAAGGTAGATGCTTCCACCTAGTGACTTAGAGCAGTAGCTTATAGGTTTTTACTTTAGAAGGTTACACAGCGGCTGCAGCAGAAAATAAAATTATAGAAAAATATCATTAATCATCTGTAGTCAAGAAGAGACACAGAAACATACCTTACAAAGGGGGCCTGTACAGTCAGACTTCAGTAATACCCAGAGTATCCTTTCCACAGACAATGCTGGCCCAGTGCATGCACTCTGATTCACCTCTGGATAAACGACCCCCCCCCCGCCCCCCGCCTATTTCTGGCTGTGCTACTGAAAATCCTGCCCCCTCCAAGCCAACATATGGCAAAGCAGGAAGGATAACTCCCGGTGAGAGGAGGTGTTGCTGATATCCTAGCAGTAGGCAGGTCACCAGAACAGTGACTCCATCAAAGGTATGATTGCCAAACTTTTCCTTCAGTTTCAAAACGTGAGAGCAGTAGGTTTTTTGTGTTCTTTAGCAACACAAATGCACATGTGCTGGGTCTGACCTGGCAGTGCAAGAGCAGCAGCAGCAGCTTCAGAGCCCAGGACTGTTCTCCTTCTCCTCTATGCCAGAAACTCTCACACTCCTGAGATTTTATACACACCTGCATGTGTGAAAGTTTGTGACTTGAGCCCTCACAGTAACACTCAACAAAAGACATAAACCCCATAAAAGACAAGTGGTCAGTGTTAAGCTTCAGGACTGCAGACTTCAGCAGAGATCCTTAGGCTTTGATGTCTAATGATGCTTTAAAATAAAGAGGGAGCAATAAGTGGCTCTGCAAAAGAGTCAAAGTCTGCTGAACATCCACTTCAAGATGTATCCTGAATCTTGTCTCCCCCTGGAAATGCCATATTCAAGACTAACAAGAGATGACCTGGAATGCACAGCCTGGGAAGCTCTCTAGAGGGTTGGCTGCTGCTTACATCCTTCCTCCCAAAAACCAGTCTTATCTTTTCAGATACAGACAGACAATCAAATAGTTTCAAGGTTAATGCAAGGCACAAATTCTGCTAGCAAGAAGTCAGGCTCTTCTGTCCAGTCACCCTGTGGCTTCAGCGATCAGATTTTGGGCTCTACTGGTTGGGGAGAGAATGTGGGAAGGAGAGAGGAAACTCTGGGAGAGAGACATTGGGCATTCTATGCTAACGGTCTAATCTAAGTCAGTCACCCGAGGCTTTCCCTGTGGACAGAAGTGGGCAGAGGACAACAGATTAGTACATACAGAAGTAGTCAACAGAAATTAGATTAAATATCCCCTTGAGCTGTCTCTTATTTCCTCCACTGATTGAAAAGGGAGCTAAGAATAACCAGCTCTGATTAAAGTGTCTAACATAAAGAATCCAAAGCTGGAGCAAATGAATTCTCCTCTGATTTCCCAGTTGTGCTTAAGGATGTGCTATCAGTCTGCAATAGTTTTGGACATGAGCAGAAACACAGAGGCACCAAGTAAACACGTGAACCCAACAGAAAAGAACAGAGGCAGCTTTGGGGGCAGCTTGTGGGTCTTTTTGCTTGACAGTTTTGAAGTTAGGGCTCCCACTTCTGTACATTTCCTCCTCTGGGTTCCTGGTTTCCATTGAACCTCATTTTTCTTTGGCTCTGGCTTTACTCCCTGTGGTCATTAAGGACTGACCTGCAAGGCAGTGAGCAATTTACCCTGAGCAGATAAGTACCAACCTTATCTTGAAGCCCATGCTTTACCCCTTTGAAGTTAAGCAAGCATCTGTGTGTTTAGCTGATTCAGGACCTAAACCAGCAAATACATGGCATTGACAGTAGAACTCAGTGACTTCGGCTTCCCCAGACAAGGAACCAGGAGTTAGTGCCAAAAAAACCCCACTGGAAAATGGTTAAAAAAAAAAAAAAAAGTAAACCTCAAAGTTCATGGTGTGCCCCAAATATGACAATTTTAAAGGAGAAAACAGATTTACGCATTTTGGTAGATGGTGTGTAATCTGGATGTCGCTTCATTTCTCATGAAGTTCTGCAACAAAAACTAATTCCTTTATTAAAAGGTTTGGTGCATTCCCATCATTTTAATGTATTCCTGTTCTCTTATTGTATAGTCATTGCAATGTTAATAGCTTTGCTAGGGTGTTGTCTCTCAATTATGCTTTACTGAACCGACATATATATAGGTTAATCTTTCACTAGTTAGTAAACTCTGGTAGGTAAGACACTGCACTAGATGTAGCTGAAGAAGGACAGGAGGGGAAATGCATTATCATCTGGCAACTTCTAGCTACTTCAGGCAAATTTATTGTTAATTGTATTCCAATAAGAGTGTCAAGGTGTAAAATGTAAAAAAAAAAAAAAGAAATACATCACCTCCAAGTACAGAGAACTTGGCAAAATTGGATGTAATTAAGATTCTTACTGATAATTTTGATTACAGTAGGGAGACCTAGGAAACAACCTTCTTCTGTCAACTGTGTAGGTAAGCAAGGGCTTTGGTCATCACATCCTTATCACCTTTACAGGTCATCACCTTTAATGATCACAAGCCTCTGAGCTACTCACCAGTTGCAAAGCCAAGCGGGACTGTCATTCCTTCCATCAGAAGCACTTCAAGTCATTGAGTCAGCTCCTGAGGAAATGTGAAACACATCTTCAAAGCTCTTGTTCCAGATATATACCGTACTTTAATTTTATCTACAGTCACTGAAATCTCTGTATTTGATTAAAGTAAAATATTTGGATTTATAACATTTGAATGTTTAAGTTAACACTACCATGTGAGTATGCACGCATACATGCATTCACACATGTACAGGCATACATATGTTAAGTTTTAATTTTTTATGTTAGAATCTATAAAAACATCATATTATTTATTGAAGTGCAGAAGACCTATTTTCCCTTCCCCTCTTCTGACAGTTTCTCTCTCGCCCACATGGTTTATATGAATGATATTTATAACGGAGCTGTTTTGATCTGATAGAGCCTCAGTGGATTTATTGCTGTTTCTGCCCTGCTGTAACTGAACCTGACAAGAACCAGAAGAATCTGCAGTTTTATTTTGGGCTTTATAGGTTTTTCCTCACTCCCTTGTCTCATGCCTGGATGGGGTCGGCAGCTAAAGAAGACCCGTACATTCTGCAACAACAGATAGCTGTGAGGCTGCAGGACTTGCAGGATGAGATGAATTGCTCCTTTGATCAAAACCAGGGTCAATTTGCCCTGGCTAATAATTGGTTTGTCAAGAAAAAAAAAAAAGGGAAAAAAAAAAAAAAAGAAAGTTGAACAGCAGAATTTTTCCTTTATAAAAGAAATAAAATCTTTCCTTCTATGTAATTAATAGATGTAGTGTTCACGAATATCATATGTTGCATACAACCATTAGCCCAACTATTTAAAACATACTGCTGTATTTTCCAAGACTTTGAAGGATTTTGAAAATGGATGAGCATTTCCTCTTTGTTGAGACAAACATTTGTTTCTGTTCCTCTTAAGATTTTCTCCCTAACACTGCATATAAAAATGAAACTACTTGCCTAAGTGCTCTGGCTGGCTCAAAGGAAAGATAAATGGGATTTAGATTTCATCCCACTAAGGAGGAAAGCTGTTCAGGCACTCACTTGATAATTAGAATTGTTATTTTAGGGTAAGCACTTGGTAGCTACAATCAAATATAAAATTGCTTTTAATGATTGGTTTTGCTTTTGATTTTCTCATAAGTGTTTTTGCATAATAATACATTTTTTCTGATCACAAACACAATTCTACTGCAAAAATAATTGCTATAGAAAAAAAAATAATTAACTGCAGGCTTATGTCATGTGAGCAACGTGTTCCTTTTGTCAAGTTTTAAGGTACTCAGACTCCGCTTCCGTGAAGTACATGAATGAAACTTCAAGAAACTGCACTCCCTGTAATTCCTGCTAGAATTCAATACAAGCTCTTTTTTTTTCAGAACGTATCCACATTTATTAGCAATCACCAGATGGAATCCCAGTGTAACCTCGGGGAAGAAAACTAATGGTTTTCCCATCAAGTCATATTTGGATACGATCCAGTCACTGTTAACATATCCAAATTCATTAGGAGCCACCAAATCCAAGAGCTGTTTAACGCAAAAAGATACTTGGGAAAGATCATTTTAGAAATTATTTCATTTCCTTCCACAGCAAATTCACATTACATCTAAAAGTGAATGAAAGCTGTGGGTCCTCTGTTTCTCATGAAACAATCTCTAAAGATATCAGGGCAGACCAGAAGCTGCATTCGTTGGCTTACATTTTTGTGTTAGTGAGGTTTCTGACAGAAATAAGACCCTAAAATGTAGAGATTGTGAATGAAACAGAGTATTATTATTTTTTAAATTGTTTCAAATGTATTTAGAAGTTTAATTTACATCTCGGAACATTTTTCAAAAACTTTTTTGCACATTCTATGTTCATTTGTTGTTTTTTAATGAAAGCTGGAAGTTCAGCTTCTCTATTCTTTTTAAGTTCTAATATGTGTTTCCAGGCAAACCGATGGTAAAATTCCCATGCACTAAAATTGGCAAGTTTAGATACAACATAAATTTAGCTTATTCATATAGATTTATGTAAATTAAATCTACATCTAACTTCCTTTTCTGCAAGTATGAATCTATTTCTCCAAGTTAAGCAACACAATTTCTTATAACTTAAAAAATATTTTTCAGTTTCAAATCTTATTCCATAAATTTGTTCAAGTGTATCACTGTGTATTTGTTTTTTAAATTACTGTTTAGATAAAGAAACCTTGTTTTCCATGTTTTTTATCACAAAGTTAATCTTGTACTTTTAAAATATTTTTTTTCTCTCTAATTTTATATTATTTTGCTAGTATCTTACTCCTGACACACATAAGATTATTTTATTTTCCTCAGCTCCAGTGACAGTTGCAGAAAGAGATGCCTGTTATTGTAACAGTGTTTGTTGGTATAAGAACAATATTTTTTCTATACACTCCTATACATAAAAACACTTTTTTTTTTTCTTTTTTAATGCATAGAAAACAGGTTTTGTAGTTTCAAAACTATTTCTAACCTAACACAAACAGTTACCCTTTTGGTGTTTCTGAGGTTTCTTTTAGAATTTTTAAAAATCCAATTCATTTTTAACCATATGAAACTGCTGGTTTAAATTATTGCACATCATTATGTTTGGACAATGAAAACAACGCAGGCATTTTTACTTGTCTCTGGTCAACTTCACTTCTGGGTTTCCCTGACACAGTACCTTGGTTGAAATCACCATGTGTGGAGGTTTTAAAATCCAAATAAAACAAGCAAATAAAAAACAAGACTCCACGAAGTTTCTGAAATTTTCATTAATTTTTTTTTAATTTCAGTTTATTGATAAAAGGCTTTCCAAGAATGTTCCTTTTAAAAACTAAACATGATATATCAGAAGAAGTTATGGATCCCTTTGTGTCCTTTCCTGGAAAAATGACAGGATTAAGGAAAAAAAAAATAATAATCAGATTGGGGAAGCATTTTCTTAGGACTTTTAGTATATTTTTAGAGGATAACCGAATATCATTAAAAATATGAAGTTATTTTACACATTTCAGTGTCACTCTTTATTGGGACAAAATATCTGATGATAATTCCAGCAGTTTTTCTGACAGCTAGGAAAAGGGTGAGCATAAAAGCGCTAGACATACCCACAGCAAAACCCAGCACAGGTTATTGCAGAATATTGCAGTACTCTGCAGTAGACACAGCGCTGAGCGTTTTCCTGCAATTAATACATTACTGGAAGCTAATTATATTTGCCGAAGGGAAAAAAGTACTGTACAGGGTGATAGAGATGTGATTTTTAAGATGGTACTTCAGCTGGAGACACGCTCAGTGGCGGGTTTGGCTCCCTCCCCCTGCCTGCCGGACAGAGCAGAGCAGGGCAGGGCAGGGCAGGGCAGGGCAGGGCAGGGCAGGGCAGGGCAGGGCAGGGCAGGGCAGGGCAGGGCAGGGCAGGCAGGACAGGCAGGACAGGGGACCCGCGCTGCCCGCCGCCTCTCCGCTGGTGCCACCTACCGAGCAGCGCGTCCCAGAGCAGAGCTCGGGCTACAGGGCGGCTGCCTGCCCGGAGCGTATTGCTCCTTGGAGGGAGGCTCGTTCTTCACAGCATCTTCCCGAAAATATGCAGAGATGGACCGGGTCATCACACCACTAATATATTTCAGAGGAAACAGACTGAAGGCACGAACTCACCTCATCCGTGTCGCTGCTGAATTTGAAGCACTCATTTAGGGTTTGATGCCTTAGATAGTGGGCATCAGATGGCAGCAGATAACGGCAGCATATAATGGCACCATATAACCCAGTCTGTTACTGGTGAGTTTGGATGGTGCTGTTACAGACAGAGAAATGCTGAGATGGGACCTGGGAAACACATCATCTGGCCACTTTTTTGCTTCCTCCTCTGCCCATCACTGTCACAGGGCAATCACCAGACATGCACAGATCCAGTTCCAATTGCTGGAAGCATCATCAGAAGCTTGGTGAAGAGTTAGAAAAGCAAGCTTATTTTCCACAGGGAAAAAAAGATGACTTCCTCAAACTAGCCCCACTATGAGTAGCAGGGGGCAAAATTCTTGAGATGAGCTCTGATACCATTTGTTACAGACAGGCACTGGCTGTTAGATTCACACCGGCTAGCTAGGGAAACAGAACTGCAAATTGGGTTGGTTGTTTAGGCATTTTAAGTTTTATAACAATAATTCTAAAATACTGAACACTCAGAGGGCTTAGCAGACTAGCATTCATTTTAAACAGCAAGCAAAAAACAAAACAAAACAAAAAAACTCAAAAATAAGGATCTACATGTGATTTTCTTCCTCCAGAGAGAAAAACAGAAGGCCTCGTGCTTGACATTCACTCAGTTGCCTCTTTAAAAGGGACAGATAAAAACATGGGTGTCTGTATATACAAACACCATACCTCGTATTGGAGCAATGGTTCCTAAAGTTCTTCAATCAACAGACTGACCTGTAAACTTTCCCATGGATGATCTTACACCCTGGTCTTACACTCAATGAATAATTATATTTTTTTCTGTTTAACACGGTAACAGCCATGCAGCCCAAGCAACTATTTGTATAAGGACCATGATCTGGCTGCAGCTGCTTTAGAAAAAACATGGCAAACCTTGTGTCATTTTCACAAGGACTCAGGCAGTCTCAAGAACATTTAGGAGAGAAAGAATAACCATTTTGTGGCTCCACCATCAGCTTTCCACATAACCTGGTACACTCTGGTCTCTGGCTTCTTTGTGTTCTCTGACAATACCACCTTCTAGAGTGGAGCAAGAACTTTAGAAAAAGCAACATATCAGGGCTTTCTAAATTCACTTTTTTTTAAAATCTATTTTTGCACATATTCTTTATATTAAGAGAACTAACTTGAATTTTGCATTTGGGGTGGGGATATTCAGTAGCACAAGCAGTCATGATCTAAACCTGAGACTACAAGCAGGAAGTTGTTGACACACAGCCCTCCCTCTAATCCTTCACAGAAATCTTTCGTACTCATTCGCAAGCCATCCCTTGGCTCTGATCCTCTCTGCACACAGTTCTGTCACATTTCGCAGAAGCAAGATGTACAGAAATTAACTGTAAGGTTATAGAGCCAGACCAGGAAGCACAATCAATAGATCTAAAACTTTCTTATTCCATACATACGTTACAATCTGTCAAAGCCAAGCCCAAGCTTACAGAACGTCTATTGTCTAAGTAATTTCAAGACACAAGGTAGCAAGCTGTAGCATTGATGTTGCACCTGTACATTACAATTTTGTCAGCTTTCTAAAAAAGAGACATTATACATGTTTCACGTAACACTGGCAGGTATGGAGGGATCTGTTGGATGAGAAGTAATGAGTCAACAAATGTGTCTTTGTTTTCTGAAACACTGCCCACAAACATGATTTCTGGTTAAAGGCAGAAGTCTAAAAATGCTATAAAATCTACATCCAGACTTCAGAAGCTTTATTAGAAAATTAACTGCAAGATGCTGAATACTAGTTTACCAAACCAGAATATAACTCATAACCTACCTAGTCTCCTGAATAGTTTCAACTGAAATGGGAGGAAAACAAGCCACTGATTTTTCACTCTCAGTATGTACAAAAGCCCTTCATAAAGCAATCCTCATGCTACCTTGTATAGGACTCTTCACACACAACCCTCTGCCACTGTACTACATACTGTTTCTAACATTTCAGACCTCTTCTATTGATACATGTGCATCAGAAAAATTAGTGACCTATGAGAGAGGTGTTAAAGTGACTGGGAAGATGGAGAAGGGGCAGCACAAAAACTCTCCTCTTCCCATTCTGTCTTCTATTTTCCTTTCAATACTGTTGCTATAGATAAAGGAAAGTTGAAACCAGAACCCTGGAGTAGTGCACGAAGAATAAAAGGTCAGTGGGCAAGGGGGGCTTGTCACAACTGTGCAGTGCTCATTAAATGGAAGAAAGTTGTCAGTCCCCTCTCTTTTAGCTCAGGGGGGAAAAAAAAAAAAAGATAAAAAAAAATCCTAAAGTCTATTTCTCCTGAAGCAGTAATTCATGAATTGGGCAGGGCAGCTGTGGAAGGGAGAGAGAAAACTCGAAAAGAGCAGCCTCTTCCTGCAGCAGTGAGCTATCAGATGGCTCAGTCCTCCCCTGAAACCTCAACCTTAGATAAGTCAAAATTGATGGCAAAACCCTGGCCTGAAGAGAGCAATTCATAGCTATTGCTTCAGATGCTAATCATCCCCACAACTGCCATAACTCAATTAAGACCACGCCAGCCAGAGGAATAGATTGCCTTGCACCTCTCAGATTTCTGCAATGCTAAGGCTGTAGTCCTATAATCTCTAATACCAGACAAATTCACACTACAAATCTGATAGAGATCAGACATTCAGCTTCCATCAAATTCACTAGAATCCAAGTGACTCTTGAGGCTGCAAGGGGAAAAGGTAGCGTAATAGAAACAGGTGTATAGAGCCTTCATATAGATAACAGAAGGCTACTTTTGTTTAAAAAAAAAAAAAAGGCTGCAACCATGAGAAGCACTTAGCATCACATGGCCATTACGTTGTTCCTCCAGTACTAGACATCCCCAAAGCAGATTTAGTCTACTCTATAACCACAGCATCAGCTGCAGATAAAGCCAAAGATAAGGCAAACCAAAAGAATCTTTGAAAACTTGCAGCTCACTACATGCACCGCTGGAGCCTATGCTGTCTGAGCATTAGAGCAAAACTTAATGGGGACTATAAGAAAGAACACTGACCTCAATTATTCTAATACTACACCCTCCATTGAGCAACACTTTCAAAACTACTATTCAATGCATTTGCTTGACCTAGTACTCCCCATCTTCAAAGACGCTGCACTAAGCCAAACAGCCGCTAGTGCCACAGGAGAAAAGGTGTCACAGGAGATCAGTGCCTAAGCAAGAGGACTGTCTCACACAGCCCTGCCTTCAGCAGCTGTTTCTTCCCGGCCTTGTATTGCCTCCTACTGACACTTTTTGTACAGTAGTGCTGTAAACTCATCCAGCTGAAAAAAAAATGGGGGTAAATAGGAATATTTTCAGTGTATCTCAGCTAGATTAGCTCCCCAACCTACGTGACTACACAATGCAGGAAAAAAGGTGTCCCAGAGCAGGAATGAGTGACCAGAAAATCACCACCACCAGTTATTTTAGGCATCTGAAACAACCCACTTTAAAACCAAGTCCTGCATACTGCACCACAAAAGGTAGACATCGTCTCTCAGGAAACAGTCGACAATCTGCAGGACATTTAGCAATTTGCTGATGCAGCTTTTATACTGTATACACACACAGGCTTTATACACATAAACATTTCAGTAAAATGACAATATTTATGTCTTTGAGCTCTGGCATTTTTATGCTTGTTGTTCAAACCTGCCCACGCTATTTCCCCTACCTCTCATAGGTCCATGAAACAGAGCTACCGCCGCACTGGGCAGGTAGGGGGCAGAGTTACGGAGGTAGGAAGCTTAAACAAAGCAGCTGCGTAACAGCAGTTACGCACTCAAAATACCCCACCGCTGCCAATGCCATTTCAGCTACACAATATTAGACTTCCAGTAGTTTGCTTCATCAACAGCAAACGCTTCCCCCCAGTCACAACTTTTTTAAAAAAAATATATAAAGAGCAACAAATAATGATACAATTAAATGTTGCTTAGAGGCAGATAGCTTACTTCTTAGGAAATCCCTCTGCGAGCTTTAAAACATGTATATCAGCCCAAACTAGTATGTTTAAATTCATCTTCTACTGTAAAGAAAAAAGAATTATTTTTCCATCACCTGATCAAACAGAATGTGGTTCAGATTCAACAATATAAATTAAATATTCAATGACTAAAAAGCTGGTATTCATATTCCAAAATAGCTGCTCAAAGCAAATTCTAAATACAAAATTACAATATCCATATATAGTATATACTGAAATCCCTGAAGATAAAATGTCCCTGCTGCATCAGTGACCCAATCTCTGAGGTTACATCCATGCTGCACATTTAGCCAGGTTCCTGATGTCTGTGTACAAGTGAGCCTTCAGCCTGGATTACAGATCCCACCCAACCACGCACTCAAATTCCTTCCTGGCCTACAGAGAACTCATCCTCACCCCGGTGATGTTGTGCATTGTCCATCACAGGTAGACCTAGAGCTGCCTTCCACTAAAGACTGAAGTTTATTACTTTCTTATCTGCTGTTTCAGCTCAGAAAATCAAACAGGATGTCTTAAAATATCTGTAGTTTAAGTGAACCTGTTTGACTTTCTCCTGGACACCATGAAGGAAATACCTCACACAGCCATTATTGTTTCAGCTGGCAGAAAGCAACTGCTAAATACAAGATCAGTGCTGCATCTTCCTTCTCTCATTTGAGATTCAAATCCCTAATCTGGTCACAAAAGCAGTAGACCAATACATTTGTGCAACAAAGCTCAGGGCCAGGTTGTAAAAGCAGAAATAAGGAGTATTCAGTCGTGCAGATCATTCTCTCTTACAGAGGAAAGAGCAGAAGCAGAACTGGAACAACTCCAGAGCGAGCAGAGGGCAAGGCAAGTAGAGCGGTGGCTGCCTTTGTTAAGGCGAGACAGAGCATGGCTGTGCTCCTGAAGAATGAAAATAAACCGACTCTGAAGCCATACACTTCAATGGGAGCACTTTGCTAGTTTGATTATCTCCCCTCAGGAAAAGCAGACTGCTTTCCCACCAGCAGCTGCCTGAAAGTAATCTGATTTACAAACAAGCTCCCCTCCACAACTCCCCAAAGCGCACATCAGGTTGAGTTCTTCTTAGCAGATTTTAGCACTGTGTAAGCAAGTGTAATTACTTAAAAAATAATAAATCCTATTCCCTATGCCCAAATTATCACAACAGACACATGCCACAATTTGTGGGTAACTACAAAACCCATCTTGGAGGAAGCTGGACAAAGGTTATGCTCTGTCTCAATAAATGGTACTTCAACAGGCAACATGCTGCAGGACCAGTACTGTAATTGTTTCCATCCTTGAAACGAGAAACATTTTAAAAACACCAGCTTTCAGGGCAACTAATTCTTGCATCTGTCATCACAGGTTACTGCCAAGTAATGTGCAACAAACTGTAGCTCATCACCTATCAGTGGCATCTGTTATGCAATCATGCAATGTTTTATCCTATGCCCACATTGCAAAGCATGATAGATGAGTACCATTTTAAGAGGAATAAAAGGCTACCAAAAATACATATGGAAAAGTAAATTCTTATTTACTTTAGTAAAACTTAGAATGTCTTAAATAAAGCCATTTTATTTCCAATATGTGTGTTTGCATTCTCAAAAATACAAGAATTCACTTTACTTTCAGTTATTTAGTTCTGACAATATTTCAGTTGCACAGAGCAGTAAAATACTTCTTTCTTCCAACAATTTTCTCTATGTGAATTGAAGTCTTTTAACCTTTTAAGTTTACGGCTACTTTTGTTAATTACCAGATGTTAAAAGCAACACAAATTAGCAAAACAGAAGTGATTTTACAGGATTTAAAGGATACGGTGAGTTTACAAAATTCTTTGGTTGTCTTTACTAAAAGTCAACTTACATCGACAAGGATCACAGTACAAAACATTTACAATTTCATTATTTCTAGATTTCCTTTAGCATTTTCAGTGTCCACAATATAAAAGATGAAGACCCCCCCCTCCTCAAGAAAACAGATAACCACAGTCTATTCAAGGGCACTCAGCTTGCTTTTTGTATTGTTCTGAAGCTCTGCAGACATCAAGTTGATATTGCTTTCATCATCATTTCTGACCTAACAGTCTCTTGAAAAAGTTCATGCAACACAATAAATTACACTTGGTGGCCAAGCAGAAAAATATCATGTACTTAATTTGGGATATTTATTTTTGAGTAAAATATTCATGATCTTCACAAGTCTGATTTTACCAGACTAGGCCTTTGGCCACTTTTGATTTTTTTTTCCCTTTAACACGCTGTGCCTTTATCTTCTTCCTCTGCCTGGAATTCATCCATATTGGGTACTGTCCGTGCTGGTCTAGGAGGGTTTTTTTGTTTCGTTTATTATCTATGTCCATTTTGCAGTCATCTGAAAAAGAAACATATTTATGGTGAGTAATACACATGAATCAGCTTCATAGAAGCTATTTTATTACTAGATTCAAAAAAATGATAGAAAAAGATCCCTATGCATAACAATATTTGTATGTAGAGAGCTGAAGGCTTTATAGACTGAAAGAACTTTCCAAACCAACACAACTGCAACCCAGAAACTTCAACAGCTGACGGTAAATATGCAGAACTTTCCCTAAAGGCCCACACCTGGGCAAAACACCTTATTCTTTAGTCTGCCATCTGTTCCAATACTGTGCCTAAAAACATTGTGTATGGTCTCCAACAAATGCTGCAAACATACAGGAATCCACAGCCTTAACAAAACATACACACAATTAAACACTTTTTATGAAGTAATGTTTGAGATTGGTTCTAAAACACTGAGTGGAAGATGAAGACAGGGAAAGGGAAGAAGAGAAAAGCTGAGGTACGACGACAGTGCAAAGCACAAGCCAGTGATGTTACATCTGTTCAAAAAGTGAGCATGAGGCCAAAATCTAACCTATTTAGGAACAGAAATAGGGGATTAATCTCTAGGATCAGGAAGGCTGCCTGTGACATGGTCACTCCCAAGAATAGAGTCCCAGTTAGCTAACAGCTCATGAACATCACATCTCAGTGAGACAATAAGGCTACAAGAACATCTTGTCACCTACAGATTTGAACCACGCTTTGCTATTTAATTTCAACCTTGCTTTGAAACCATCCATGCACAACTCTAAAAGCTTCATCATGAGATTTTACAGAGATGAAAAAAGACTTTTTCTGTTGTGGCTGTCTGATGTCGGCAGTCAGCAGAGAATCAACACGGGCCTTCTGCCTGCTGGTACAACTAAATGCAGATCCAGCATGGGACAGGCAGCAAAAGACCACCCAACTCCTGAAACCTCCTGAGACACCAGAGAAACACTCAGTATTCTTAACAGCATTTTTTTCCAAATGTCAAAGGAGAGATGGCCTTCAACACCACAAGACAAAAACACCAGCATCCCAAGAAAACCAACTCTATATAGGTTGCTTCTCCAATTCCTGTCCTCTTATATGATTGAATCTGTTACACGAATTTTGACTGCAAAAAAGCACATCCACAATGCATGTCAGCTGCAACATTAACCAGATGAAGAAAAACTCCTGGGAAAAAATACCAGTTGTTCACACAGCACGTCTTCAGCATACTTTACAATCTCAAAGATGCTGTAAGGAACCGGTAACAGGGAAAAAAAAATACTGAACAGAGAAGTGGTCCAAGGACATAAAGAAAAACTTAAAGAGAAAAGAAATAAGAAAAAAAAGCTATCAAGGTAGTTTATCAAAGCAGACTCAATGAATATGATTATCATGAAAAACATGTGCATGCCCACAAAGTTTTAAAAACAGCTACAAAACTATTTTTGACCAAAGGCTAGACAGACGTTAATTTTTTTTTTCCTAACAACAAAAGCTGAAAAAAAATAAAAAAAATTCAGTGTGCCATGAAAAATACCTTAAAGTAACATAGGAAAATGTCGCTAACATATACATACATACTTTCTTGGGCTGGAAAATCATCCACTTATCTATGGGAAATGCATATTCTAGATGAAGTTTTCATCTACTTCAGTCCTTAGAACATTTGACGATGTGAACTCCATTGTGCTCACAAACAGTGCTGAAAAGGTCTAACACATCACTATTTAAAAAAAAAAAAAAGTTGTTTTGTGAAATACATACATTCTTAGGTATTTCTGAGGCTGCTATTTCTCTACAAAGGCCAAGTGAAATTGGCCACTTGTAGAAAAGTTGCCAGCAGCTAGAAGGGAGTGCAGGAGTGACATACAGCCAGGCATTTGCTTCAGAACTAGGCTTAAGACAATGATGTTTCCCCCAGCTTCAGAGTCAGTGTCAGAAGGCTGACAATGTTCCAAAACATTTTGGAAATTCAATTGTAACAATCCCACAAAGAACAACTTTTATATTTGTCTTACGGGACAAATCAGAACGACGGATAAAATTACAAATTATAGTCCAAGCTACTCTTAATCTGGCAAGTATTTTTGTATAACAATCTATTTTAATTTTCAACATAGTTTACATAATTTGCTATTCACCTCACAACACTTCCCCATCTTTCCTAATTTCTGCAACAATGACAAAACCAGCTGCCTGACTGACAGCAACTATGAGTATTATTCTGTAACCCCACTGTGGTGTTTCAAGAGACTTCTGCATGCCACATAAAAAGCTTACAACAGCAATATCGTAACAGCTGAAGTGGCATAAATTGGAGAAGCCTAAAGGCCTATGATTTAGCTTGGACTGCAGTTTTTGAAAGCTAAGGTGTCCTTCTGAGTTCTGTTCTGTACATAGATATTTAAAACCTTTGTTTCCTCTTGCTGGGTACCTTCCTTTACAGATGATATCCTTTTCAAGGAACAGGCAGGAAGATGGCGTTACCTGTGACACTTAATATCATCCACTCTTGTGCCATGTGCAATGCAGCACTAATTAGCATAAAAAACAGGGTCCCTACTAACCCTGAGACAGTACATTTCAGTAGGAAAAAAACCAAACCAACTACTATTATTGATAAAAACTCTACAAAATTACTTCAGCTTTAGGTCCAACTTTTATATGTTTCCTTCCTTAAGCTAGGAGGAAAATTATATCCTACCACCAGTGTAACAGCAAATATGATTCTGTGATTGGAACAACTGGTTTCGTGATGAATTCTCACTGACCTGATGTCTTCACAAAGAGATGTCTCTCCATAAGATACAACATAGCTTATATAAAATGTTAACAAGCTTGTTCCATAAGTGACCACATTCAACATAGAAGTGAATGTTGTGAAATTACTAGATTCAATGATTTAACAGCATCCTTTGATTTTCAGAGATAAAGATTTGTTTATCCAACTCACTATTCTTGACCTGCAAGAATCCTAAATGTGATCGTGCACAGGAGCAACAATAAACATACCACAGGACGTCCCTGCACTTGGGTGGCTCCAATAGAAGAAGTGGTATAGTGAGAAAAAAAACACGCTAGAACCGGGAGGGGTGGGGCGTGAGGAAAAGGCAGCCAGACACCCCAAGGGCAGGCCTAGGGAAAGCCAGGCCCGCCTGACAGTCGGCGCGGGCACCGCGGCCTCCCTCTGGTGCCGGCCCGCTTTGCCAGCGGGGCCTCCCCGTGACTCCAGCGCCGCCCTGCGAGAGCCCAACTCACCTCCCTGCTCCAGGACTTTCTTGGGTGGCAGCACGGTCGCCACCTCCTTGACTTCCTCCATGATGACATCCGCGTTGGTTCCCAGGATCTTTTTCAGCCTCTCCAGCTCTCTGGGCGCGTTCTTTTTCCTCTTCTCCGCCCGCATCTTCCTCTTCCATTTGCTCCTCAGGCTCTTCGCCATGTTCTGAGGAGAGGGAAGAGAGAATCAGTGAGGGAGAAGCAAGGGCAAGGCAGAGAGCCCGTCAGAGCGGCGCGGGCGGCATTGCCTCGCTGTCCCCCTCCCAACGGCACCGACAGCCTGGCAGCGCGCAGACACGAGCCACCCCCCCATCCCCCTTACCCCTGCGCGCACGAGGCCTGCCGTACACCCTCGCTCTGGGCCGCGCTTCCTGTCCGCGCATGCGCAAGGCGGCGCAGGCGGACACACCATGCCCCGCCCCTCCACCGCGGCTCGTCAGGTGCTACCGTAGTATTCCGGGCGGGCGGCCCGGGCCGCGTTGTGCCACGGACCAGGTAGGAGGGCCGAGCTGCCTGCGTGAGGTGTGAGAAAATGCCCAGGCCCCACCGCCTGTCGAGAGTGGCGGGGATGGATGAAAAAATAAACCCGTATTCCATCAGGAGGAAGAAAGCGAAGTTTTATTTTTTGCTACTTCTACACATTTCCTAACGAAAGCCTATGACAGAAGAGAGAAATCATCAGACTGGCTCAGAACTATGCGCAGCTTCAGTCAAGTTCCAGCACGGGAAGCACATATTCCTGCTCCTGGCAGGACACGAGACGTTTCCCAGGTACTGCACCACCTTTTTACTAAGCTCTCACTGACAGGGCAGGCGAGAAGTAATAACACCCGACATAACCACTGAAGTGGGAAAGTCTTCCCAAACTGTTTTCACCCCACCAGCCCTTCCAGGGTTTCAAACAGCCTGGGAAGCAGCTGCTATTGTGGCACCTCCCCCTAGTCCAACAAAGGTCTGCAGTGCTCCTCCGCAGTGCCCCACAGTTTTCCAGTCCCAGCTGCAAGAACAGACAAAAGGTTTCCCAATTTTTATTGACAATTAACCTTAACATACACAAGCTGACAAAATGTCAGAAACCATCTCCAAGTTATTTTTCAGAACACTGAAAGATAGGCAATTAATAATGATTACATGAACAACATTCCCTTTAATTACTTTAACATCCTCCCAGTGTACATAATAATCTGACAGCCCGGAACAAGAATAAAGTATCTCTGTGAGAGACAGCATTCCATTTTACCAAACAAAAAAGAGAAATAGATTTTAGCTTAGTAAAACATTGCACAGGGATAAACTCAGGCTACCCTTACAAAGTCCACGCACTTGTAATCCCAAAGGAAACCTTTCCAGCACTACAGCATAGTGACAGAGGCTTATGCTGGAGCAAAAGGAAGTTGGCAAAAGTTTTAATCATTAATTATGTCAAGCACAAATTTAGTGATTAAAATAGCGACGGGCATGATGGCAGCTTGTTAACTACATAAAATACATGTTCTAGAGAATAATTTTAGCTACATAAAAAGCCTTTTTCCTAAGGAGGGATCAATATTCATGGAATGAAAAAATAGTAAAGGTTCAGTCTCTAGAAGACACAGCTACACAGTTTGTAGATCATCCAAATGCTATTTAGATACTTAACTTCATATACACTACAGTCAAACCACACCGCTTTTGACTATTTTTTATTAAATACTTCCAGTACACGCAGCAGGTGTAGGAAGAGATTGATGATGTCCAGGTAGAGATTGATCACAGCCTGTATGTACTCTTCAGGGGACAATCTGTGCATCAGCAAATGAGTGTCATAAATAATAAATCCACAGAACAGAAGAGCTCCAGCAGCAGCAACCACCAACTCTATCGTCTCACTGTAGAAAAACAGCTGGAGGCAAATGAAACATGAAAAAGGATAACTGAAAATTTAATTTTATTTTTAATATTAAAATCCCTGCATAATGATATACCACACTTAAAAAAAAAGGATACATGCTGACTTTTTACTGTTATGCATACACAAATACAATGTTACGATGACTTTTAATATTCTTCTTCCACACAGCCCCCAGTCACACTGTCTCTTTAACCAAGTAAAAGTGCTTCCACTTAAGAGAGAGGAAGCTCTGGTCTCCAGAATATTAACAGTAGAAAAGTTATAAAAACAAAATACAACTAAACACCGAATTTCCTTCCCATTCTCTCAATCAAGTAGTGGATCTCATCTGATATTTTTTGTCAATCAGTGCAAATATCATTTTTACATTATCAAGAACAGCATCGAACAAAAATTTGAATTGGAAATGAATAGTTAAAAGATCAGCAGCACGATCTACAACAGTAATGGATTTGGTTAGGAATTTTCTTTCCTTAAGCTATAGTTGGCTGTCCAAAACATTGTTGTTATACTAGAAGTTAGTATAAGATTTATGTTAAAGAATAATTTTTAACCTTGAACACAAGGTATCTTACCCTCAATAAACTCGAGAAGATTAAAATCCACAAACAAGTGAAGAGGCTGGAAAAAAAAATTAAACTGTGAGCAACAATATATTTTATTTAAAATGTTACTTAAAATCTCTTCCCTTCCTATAAAACCTCTTCATATTATATTTGGTAAATAAATGTCAATAATTCTTAGACACCAGCTGTTCATTGGTATCAGCAGTAGAATTCAGTTTTATAAAGCTGTCAAAAGTTATGACTTTTGAAAATATTTGAAGCAGCTGCCTTCTGTCTCAGTGAAAAAATGAGGTAAACTAGATTTTAGCGTAATGCTATGGTTTTAAGAATAATAATCACAGAAAACAATTCCTCACCAAGGAAGCAGAACTGCATAATATTAATAATCTAAGATAAATAACACTTTCACCATTCTCTTGAAGCATGTTCTATTGACCTGTATTCATGATCACATCTGCAAAGCTTGCTTTAGAAAAGGAAAAACTAGCTTAACAAAAAGATCTCAATATGACAACATACCCTGCTCCAAATCTGCTGAAGTCTCTCTTTGACTGCAAGGTGTAAGCTGTCAGTCCAAGAAATACAGCAGTAGTAAGAATAAAGGCTTGCAAGACGATGGACACATCAGAGAAACTCACTATAAACACAAGAAATAAACTGTCATTTAAAGAACACTACACTGTGTATTTGCTAAGTTATCTTTTGAGCAAACAGAAGTTCAAACTTTCACAAACAGGAAAAGAAAATCTTAACTGTAAACTAAGCAAGTAAATTGTGCCTGAACTTGTCTTCAGACTTCAAAATCATGATCATAGGACTCAGGTACCCCTGCACAAGCTAAGTTTGACAGTTATAGTATAGCTGTAGCTTCTTAAATTAAGGTAACAGATCATCTCTACTCACAATAAAAAATATTTTTTTTTAAAAAAAGGTATTTTTAAGCCTAGATTTGTGAGATCTTAAGGAAAAAGCTATCCAAATTTTTCAGGATACTGGAACAACAACAACAAATCACAAGATAATCAGTCCCCTGTAAAGGCTCATAAAAGTATTGATTGGGGGTAGGAATGGAGAGATAAGCGAAACAAGTCAAACTTTTTCTTCCTGTCTTCCTCAATGTTTCTTTTCCCCTAACATTTTTTTTTTTCCAGGAGGCCATAATGAAGAGGTTTCAGCTTATGCTGGAAGCTACAGTGCAAGGTGATACCATAACTTGTCCATGCACTGCCCCAGATTGACCCTGACAACAAAGTACAGAATGCTCCAAACTCAAAGTAAATCTCTTGGAGGAAAAAGAGGGGGAAGATGAGGTTATTCCACTTGCAGATCAGCTCTGCTGGGACTGTTATAGCAGAGAGCATTGTTAGCTCTACTGAAAGAACAGATGGCACAGCTCATTTCTCACTTCAGGTTTATAGAGTTTCAGTTCTTGATCAGAATCCACTTTTCTCCCTTGATTCCCTGTTGTGTTTTTTTTTTTCTAAACTCATATCACTGTCATTAGGGGATTTATTACCACTTTAGTCACATCTAGGAATCTCAGATAGCAATTAGTACAGCATATTGGATTCCTTTTCCTGTTTTTTAGGAATCAGATGATAGGATGGCGATTTACCTGTAAGGGCAACTGACAGTGCTACCAGCAGGGTCTAGAAAAAGTAGAAACAAAATATTACAAGGATGAAAAAAAGGCCCACAAAACACATGTACACTTCACATGCAATGAGTACCATTCCATTATGTAATCCCAGCATGGAATACATTAGCTCTCTTGTTAAATCGTTGTATATGAAAGTATGTTTAGTGTTCTAGACAAACTAGAAAATGGCAATCATAGTGTCTTACTGCACTGGAAGTTGTTGTGTTACATAAAAATAATACAATATAAACCGAAAAGGAATGAGAGACAGCTCCTACTGAAACTTTTGTTTAGGTCTTCCACTCAAAGCACACAGTGTTCCTATCACACTTACTGCAAGCTATTCAAAGAGCTATAACATTTCTCAGAGCTGCTATTAGAAATCAACTGTTTTCATCTGTTTGCACACTTTTCAATATTTGAAATACTTCCATCCATCACTCTTAATATCTCATTAGACAGCTAAGTGTCAGCATCAATTTCCTTTCTCACTCATCTTTGTTTTGAAACAGCTAACTTAGAAACAAATATTACCGATGTTCAGCCTGAAGGCTAGTTTGGGCCCAGAGTTATTCTAAAAGGGAATTTCAAATTAAGTTTCATTACAATAAAAGATGAGAAAAGTATCTATGTCATGAACCAAGAGGTCAGAAATAACAGAACATTTAACCCATATTCTGTTTAAACCACTTTATCACGCACAAATTCGAATCCTTCTATTCCTATGCCATGTAATACTTAAACTGTCATATTACAAACTCCCGCACCACATTTGGCCCAACTATTACATCACTCCTTGTTACAGCTGCACTTGTTGAAAGCTTTTAAACATTCCACTCTCCTGCAAGAATTGGGAAATCAGGAAGCATGTAACTGTGTTACAACTTAAACAGTCTATTTACTTATAAAGCAAAGCTGTCTGCCTGTTGTATCACAGATACAATTTAGGCAACTCCTAAAGCATCAAATTCCAATGCTGCTACTGTGAATTATTTTCAGAAGACTGTTTTGCTACATAATCCAAAATATCCAACAGCAACAGTTAGCCCATATCTACAAATTTGCAAAATCAGGCAGGGGACTGAAATTTAAGGACAGCTCTGATTGACCTGCCTGTGTTGGAAATGTGCTCAGAATTCAGCATCAAGATTGCTGATTGTATTTGGGTCTCTGCTGGAGCTTATCCATTAAACAATTAAGGTAATGGATACACCTCCTTCCTTCCTACTGTGTAGCTTCGTAGAAAAATCACCCACATCAGTAAAAGCACACAGATACACACACAAGCAAAAAAAAAAAAAAGCTTGCTCAACCTGATTCCAAGTTCTAACACTCTTCCTAAAAAGATGCTGGAAGAAACCTGAAGTAGAGGCTACCTAGGAACAACCTGTGGATAGAGCCTCCAAAAAAATAACTCAGAACTTGGTAATTATATAGGGTACCTTTCAAGAAATACAAGAAAAACAAATTAGCCATCACTACTTTGCTTCAAGGAGTCCACCAAAATGATATTCTGGGGACTATTAAGACTGAATTTATATAAATACTTACAAATCCAAAAAGGAGGTATAAATTAACAGGGTGCTTGTGACTGTAGAAGCCCAGTGCCACGATTACAGCTAAAGATCCAACCCAAGGTATCAAAACCAAGACAGGCCTGTAAAGTTTCACACAAGAAAGTTACCAAAATTAAAATAATGGGAAACTAAAAAAGTTTATATAAACCCAATTTTTTAAGTGATTACCTAGATAAAGACACTACTCTGTAAAACCAAAGTAAATGTAAAGCAAGTTTTACAATAAAAGTGCTCTAAAACATACCACCACAGAAAATCAGTCAAAAATAGTAAAGTCACAAGACAATTTTTTCATACTGAAGCTAAAGATTGACCAGGAATCCATTCCCTGGAGATGAACCTGTCTGAAGAGAAAAATCCATCTGTGCTAAACTCACAGTATTAAAGTTTATGTGGTGTTTCACCTATTAAGAACTCCACATTCAGAGTACTGTTTTTCATACGCACCTGCATGCAACAAACATGGGCACTACCTGCACCAAAGAAGATCAGTACTGACCTGTAAGTACCACTATAATTAAATCATCCAAGCAGCTCTTGAAGCAAAAACTGGACCAAAATCAAACACAAAATCACAGCGTTCTAAGTAAGCAGGACAATATTAAATTATCCTATTTAAGAAGAAAACTGTACCTGTTCTGTACACTATAGCTTATAGAGAAACTTTCATATAGTGTTTGATGCTCCTTTTTTATTTGGACTTTGAAGAGAAAATTAAAAGTAAAGTGAAAGTAAAAGTGAAAGTAAAGCAAAGTCTGCAAGTGCACTTCGAGAAAACAAAAATCCCTTCCCCAGTGTTTTTTTCCCCTGCCTGTTCACCACAGTTTGTTTTTTGAGACTTGTTTTTTTCTCATGAAAATCTGAGAGGCAAAAAGAAGCAAGCCTAGGGGAATTTCAGCAGACTAGTTTTCAGGAAAAAAAAGCCAAAAGAAGATGCGGGGAAGAACAGGAGGGGGAGATGAGCAAGATATGACTCAGCATTTTGGAACAAGGAACTATGAACCACAGCATTCCAAACAGACTCTAAAAGCCCGTACTTAGACCACAAAACAAGAAATACCAATAATTAAGATGTTGTGCAACTGATGTATAGGTTTTTATAATGCAAACAGTAAAATAAGTCATATTAATAAAGTGGTGATTAAAATACACTTTAATGGTAATAATAAAAATAAATTTTCATAATAAACTAAGGAGAAAAATGTCAGAGAAGAAAAGTTATTTCCTAATCATGTTATTAAATTTCTATTACAGAACCAAAACACAACTATAAAAATGATTAGGAATACTGAAATGTTCCAGAGCAACAAACTACAAAAATTACAGTTAACACATGATAAACAGCTCCATTTCATTTTAGTATTTACCTTTCATGAACAAATGCCTTCACTCCAGTAGAGTACAGAAAAATTGCAGATATGACTGTGGTCAGAAGAATTTGAATGGAAAGAATGCTGTAGACTTTTCGTAGAAAAGCTAGAATAAGGAAAACAAAAAATAAATAACTTTTGGGTTAAACTCACAAAGTTCAACAGTAAATCAGATACGAGTTTTCTATTTGTTAAGGAACCATCAGAAACTCTTCATTCAGTGCAAAAACACAGATCAAAGCGGTAAGAAGCCATTTTTTCTTTAAAAAAATTGACACAGTATTCCAGCAAAATGACATTTATTCTTGGATATCATTACTAAATACTAAAATAATAACAACGGTAAGAAAATAAATACAAAAAATAGTTGCAAGGAATTTCTTTCAGGCTATTTTAAAAACTACATACACCTAATCTCACCGAGAAATTATTAACAGTATACCTTCTCCATCACATTACTGGTAACTAAGGGACCTAAATGAATAAAGGTTAACTTGGAAGTTCTGTGGAAGACAGAAACAGCCGTAGAAGTTTAAAAAGGAAAAACCTTCATAGTGATATCTATTTGATTGACATTCTGCCATGTTAAACATCGTTCATCATCATTTGCGACTTGCATTGTACTGAATAGGTACCTATGGACTGCTAGAAAAAAAAAATTTCAAGTCCCAGAATTAAGATAACAGGCTTCATATCTCTAAAATGAGTGGGGAGTGGTTCAGGACATACAGATATATCTTACAGATATTCTCTGTTCTGCATGGAAAGAGACAAAGCCGATTATGCAAAATGCTCTGAAGGGAAGAATAAGCTTACAGGGAGAATCAATTCAATCTTTAATAGCAGAGCCTAAACGAGTTTAAGAGCACATATTACGAGAAGCTGAATTACCTGTTTGTAAGCCATGAGGGACTGGGACCTACTTTGTTGCAACAAACCGAACAAACCTAGAAGCGGCCTGCTCGCTACCAGAGCCTTCTCCTCGCACTATTAAATGCATCAGCAGTTTTGCTAATGGCAATACCTCTTTCATATTTCCTATATCATCCTGTATTTTCCAAAAATAAAATTATTTTTATACAAAGAGGTCTCCTGTTTATAAGAAGTATCTAATAAAAATTCACAGCACACAGCTGTTTTTATTCCAAGACGTATCCAATAACACTGCTATTATTTCAGCAAGGATTACTGATTAGACACCTTATACACAAGTATTTGAGGCATTTGAAACCTGCATACAAACAGCAAAGTAATACTTCATGGCCACTAATATGATATCATAGCACTCAAAACACTTAGGTGGAAGAGAATATTTTAACACCTCATAGAGGAAACACAAATCTTTCAGCCTCCTGGTTAAACCACTGTAATTATGGGCAGCAAGTTTAACTTTTACATATCTTATGTGTTTGGGCTTCAAAATGCATCACTGCGCAAAACCAAGTCTGACTTTATGCGAGTTAAACCTCACCGTTAAAAAGACCTTGCCTTTGTACACTGAAATTATAAAACCCACTTTTTTTGCTGGCCACTGGTCTTTCTCTCACCCTCGATGCTTCATCTGGACTACGAAACGCCCTGGCTCCACACTCAGCTTTTACCAGCAGGTTAAAATATTGCGCAGAAGCCCAATCAGGCGATGGGGTTAATAGGGAGCACCTTGTTGGGAACACTGAGGTAAGACACCCCCTTGGCCCGCTCAGCAAGGGTAGGGAGGCAGCAGGGCCGCTCCCCAAGGGCTGTGGGGCGGGGAGTAAGGGGAAAAGAGAGAGAACTCGGGGACGAAGGGGGCGGCCTTACTCATCCTCCGCCCCAGTCCCTACCCATGCGGATGTGGACGCTGGCCGAGGCCACGTTGGTGCCATAGTTGAAGTCATCTTCGATGGAGCTCCGCGGGTACAGCTGCTCCGCCACCACCATCGTCGCCGCCGCCTCCCACAGCAACTGCCGCGACCGACCCGCTTCCGGGAGAAACAGTCGCTCTCCGCACCGCCGAGCAGGGCCATGCGTCGAGCTGCCGAGCGCGTCGATGGCAACAGCCAGCCTTCCCAGGGGACAAAGTGGAGGTGGGGGGGCCGTGCCTAGCGGCCGGGGGGATTATAGAGTCGTGGAATCATAGAATCACAGAACCACAGAATGGTTCACAGCAACCTGTTCCAGTGTCTCACCATCTTCATAGTGAATAATTTCTTCCCAATGTCCAATCTAAATCTCACCTCTTCAAGTTTTAATCCATTCCCCTCATACTCTCACTACAAGCCCTTGCCAAAGGCCCCTCCCCAGCTTTCTTGTAGGCCCCCTCAGATATTGGAAGGCCACTATGAGGTCTCCCTGGAGCCTTTTCTTCAGGCTGCACAACCGCAACTCTCCCAGCCTGTCTTCATAGGAGCGGTGCTCCAGCCCTCTAATCATCTTCATAGCCCTTCTCTGGAGTATAATTCTTGTTGGAAAAGGCCTTTAAGATCATCAAGTCCAACCATGAACCCAGCACTGCCAAGTCTGCCACAAAACCATGTCCCTCAACATCATATCTATACATCTTTTAAGTCCCTCCAGGGATGGTGACTCCACCACTACCCTGAAGTAAAACCAGCACAACCCTCAGAGCTGTTTGCTGCAAAACCAGACACCCCTCACACAAGCTGGGGATGGGCCAGGTCTTGAGTAACTCATTCCCTCAGTGTGCCCTCTCCCACTGAGGTGTGTGACCACATTGTATCTGTGCCCTCCATGAATGTGGCTTCCCACCCTAAAAAGACCCTTCCCATCCAGCCCTCCTGCCTAGCCTCCCCAGCTGTCCTCGCAGGCAGGCCAGAGTCTGCAGTGGGAGGGAGGCAGCCCTGAGGAGAGTGGCGGGGGCCATGGGTGGTGGTGCCAAGGGCTGCGGCCAAACCGGTGCGTTGAGTGGCCAGTGGGTGTGGGACTTGGTATGGAGTGACCTTGGGACGGAAGAGAACCCTGTGTTCTTTAGAGTTTACACGTGGGCTTTACATGAGTTGAGGAAGACTGGGTTTCCCATGAAGATCTCTTCAGTGTGCTGACATTTACCCACCCAGGCCTGCCCTGTGCATGATTCACCACGGCTTGAAGGGAGTATTGTGTATGTGTTTATCTTGAACACGATTTCCTGTGTGTATTTCAGGTCTGAAAGTTCTGAAAAGGAACTTGGAAACTGAGCACTTTTACTGGTTTTCACCTTTAATTCACCTCTAGCTGCTATGGAGAAAGAGTTCTCCAGCAAGCTGGGATTGTCCACAGCTACAGACACGTAGTCACATTCAGATACAACTGATAAAAGAGGCTTTGGGCATCAGTGCTCTTCATCCGTTTTGTGTCCTATCCTTCAAAGTAAACTCAGTTTAAGTCAATAAAACACAAATATCATAGAATGGTTTGGGTTAGAAGGGACCTTAAAGATCATACAGTTCCCACCTCCCTACCATGAGCGGGGGCATCTCCCATGATATCAGGTTTCTCAAAGCCCCATCCAACCTACCCTTGAACACTTCCAGGGAGGGGGGCATCCACAATTTCCCTAGGCGACCTGTTCCAGTGTCTCACCACCCTGACAAGAAAGACTTTCTTCCTAATATTTAATACAAATCTACCTTCTTTCAGCTTAAGACTGTTCCCCCTTGTCATATCACTACATACCCTTATAAAAAGTCCCTCCCCAGCTTTCCTGTAGCCCCTTCAGGTACTGGAGGGCTGCCAGAAGGTCTCCTTGGAGTTTTCTTTTCTCCAGGCTGAACAACCCCAACTCCCTCAGCCTATTTTCATAGGAGAGGTGCTCCAGCCCTCTGATCATCCTTGTGGTCCTCCTCTGAACAGAACCATGCTCCAACAGGACCAAGATCCTCAACATTTCTCAGGCATTATGCAGCACTTTGTACAGTCAGACTTTGTACTTGTGCAATTGTCCCCCAACAGTTACTCAAGATGGTAGCTGACATATAGGAATCCACAAAAATTAAGATTTTGGGATGTGGGATGGGGAGTGCAATATGTTGTTCTTTAACTTGAGAATATTATCTAAAGTATGGCAATAAACTGAAGCAATAGACACTTTAGAAATGTATGTAATAGATGAGACTAAAACAAAGTGCTTTTAAAAATTGGAAAATAGTGGCCTCTACTGTACTCATACTATCAAGGGAGAAGTAAATAAATTACATGGTTCTGTGATGAAATAATTTTGAGCAAAGTTCTTCTAGTGAGCTGACGTAAGATATGACATTTCAGTTACAGATACAAAAACTATGAGCATGACTTTATATTCTGGGAAGTATTTATTTAATGGATCAAAACTGGAAGAGGGGAGATTTAGGTTAGACATTAGAAGGAAATTCTTTAGTGTGGGGGTGGTGAGACACTGGAACAGGTTGCCCAGGGAAGTTGTGGAAGCCCCATCCCTGGAAGTGTTCAAGGGTAGGTTGTATGGGGCCCTGAGAAACCTGATCTAGTGGGAGATGCCCCTGCTCATGGCAGGGGGTTGGAACTAGATGTGATCTTTAAGGCCCCTTCCAACTAAAACCTTTCTATGATTCCATGATTTATGGTTTTCTTAATGATGTTTTGCTTTTCTAGTTGCTGCAGAGCACATCTTTCAGCTCTAATCCTCAATTTGAAGATTTATGCATTTTTGCTGAATAGTAACTCTTCTGAAATAATTATGCTGTCTGCTTTCTTGCACATCTCTTCAGAAGAACAATGCTGATGTTGTCCCAAAAGCAGCATTATGAGTTCTGGACAAGCATCCAGTGTTGCTTCTCCTAATACCTGCAGTGCAATTTTCTTTAAAATGACTCTTAGAGATGGCCTCACTTCTGAGTCAGAAACTAAGAGCGTTGCCACAGAGGTGACTTCTGCAAATGGCCTAGAGATGTTTGAAGGAGAGATGTAATGGTAGCCCTCAAATATTCTATAAAAGGCTGTAGCAGTTCTCCAGCTGTGAAGAAAGTATCATGTAAGAAGTAGTGTAGCTTAAACTGCAGTAAGGAAGATTCAGGATGAAAAGTTGAGAAGCTACTTTTTAAGAGTGATCAGGGTAAAGCTGTGGAATAGTTAGCCTGGGATTTAGACACAGACTGGGAGGTAGGAGATTGCAGGAAACAGGTGTGTGCACCTTTGCACTTTAGCACACCCACCTCCTGCATGGAAGTTGTTGGTCTGATGTAAGCTCCCAAGAAGCAGTAATGGGCTCATTCAGAAAGGCAGGAGATAGAGCAACAGATGATTCAATGACACTACTCATGAGCACAGTCTGCCAGTGTTGATGCAGATGGGACTGGAAGGAATATTTACATCTGCAATACTGATAAAGCTTGTGATTTGCATGCCAAAAGAGAGTGTCATTCTTGTCTTGAGATCTTTTTGTTGCTGGCAGGCACACATAAGATGTGCTGTGCAGTGAGCAGTGCTTCGGAGTGCCTGTACTGCACCAAGGTTTAGTAACACCGAGCCTGACTGAGTGCTTTCAATGTCTTTCAATTTTCCATTCCTCACTTGGGAAAGTGTACCTTACAAAACGCTAAATATTTGCTTATTAAAAAGCAAAGGATGTTTTACATGGCCTTTCTTTTCTGTATTTGAAGTTTCTATTTTTATTTGAAACCTCTGCAGTCCCTCAGTGACTTGCCTAGGACCCGCTCGACACTTCCACTCTGCGTGCGGGGTTGAAAGAGCTTTCTATTCTCCAGGTCCTGGTTTGGAAGCCACCATGGGGAAAGAAAGCTCACTCTCACTGAAGCCCTGGTTAAGGACCATGGATGCCCCTGTGCCTTTTGTCTGTGGTATTCATATTCCGTGACTTTGGTGGAAAAAGTCCATCTGGTGTTCGGAGGTACTTGGGAAAGGTACTTGGAACATTGCCAGGGTTCTGCTTCTTTCCAGAGGTTTGTTTTAAAATCATTGTGCCAGAGCTGCTTTGTTTGCTGCAGCTTTGAGCAGTGTTCCCAGGGTGGCCCCACTCAGCATTGCTGTGATACACATCTGTGTATCTTCACATCACCATGCCTGTTGTTGAGGCGGGACTAAGCAGTCTCCTCTACCCGAATTGCAAAGCTGGTGACCTCTGCGTGGCTCCATACAAATGCAGGAGACACGATTGCTGTAATATTGCTGGAGTGTGGGCTGTGTGGTTCCAGGAGTACGTAGTCACACATGGGGCCTCGTGGCTGCCTGCCAGCCTTTCAACAAGGAGGTAACATCCAGACAATTTGTGTTCAAAACAGCACAGCACACGCAGTTCAGATGCAAAGCAATGTGGGAGAACAGGAGATAAGTTTAATTATATATAGGTGCCTCTGCATGGTCATTAAGTATTAATTTATACCCAGGTGTGGGGTATAAAATAGCTGGCTAGTTAAGTTAGAAGGATCGTTTTATTGTGTGACCCTGAGAAACCTTAATTTGAAGAAATGAGAGTTACTGTAAAATTACCCTCACACTCAAAGTAGGAAGTTTTTAATGAGAAGTGGAGACAATCTCATAATTGCAAAGTTCTTCCAAATTGTATTTCAAAATGTACAGCTGCAAAACTGTCTTGATGTTCTTACAGGGCAGGAAAATAACAAAGAAATTCAGGGACAGATGTGCCATCTGTTGCTCTAAAATCCCTGATAGTGAATTTTCAAATGCACCGATCAAGGGAAGAGAGTTTATCTTCTTCAGTACTTACGGTTTCATGAGAATGGCTCTATCTTTTAGCAAGCAGGTCACCAAGCCAACCTTTGATTATTCCAGGATGAAAAAATTCTCTCAGTGTTCCTTCAGTTTCCTCGCACCCACATATTTGCCTGATGTTCTTTTTCCTATTAAATCCTATCTGCATTATAAATTTGTTTCATGATGCCTCGCTATATTGTAACTCAATTAACTCCTTTATTTTTTTTCCTGTACAGGGTTGATAAGGCATGCCAGGTTAGTTTCGGGTCTTGGTCTCACTGGAGGTCTCAGATGCAGTACGAAATGTGTTGCTTCTAGGAATGGAGCTATCTGGTGGCACTAGTCCATCAGAGTAGGGTGTACGAGTTTACCTTCAAGGAAGCATGATGTGGCAGTTAACTGCCCGGACCTTTTTTTAAGGATTGTGAAGGAGCTCTTGAACAAACCTTTTGGTTTGACTGATGTGATTTGGTGAGGCATTTTGAATGGGGTCAGGATGGGTATGTTTCCTTTTGAAAACAAGACTTCTGGATCATTATCTCTCTGCAGTTAATAGAGTAGTGCTGGTAGTTAATAAACTAATCCTAGCATTTAAAGTCTTCTACCAAAGTGTTTGTCCCTTTATACAGGGCTCATCTCTTTCAAGGGTGTAATCTTCTTTTGACAAGCTCAGATGTTTTATATTTTAAGGTCAAGGTCAAACTGAAAGCTGTCTTTGCTATAAGCCCACCTTTGTTATTTTAGTAACTGCTGGAGTTGAAAAAATAGTTTCACCATTTTATTCCATGTGTAAGTTGGAATCCTGGGGAAGTACAGAGTGCTACACTGACAGCCAAGTTATAGGTAATTTTTCTTTTTTTATAGAAGGTTTTTGTTTTGTGGTGTTTTTTTTCTCCTATTTTTGGTGGGTTTTTTTGGCGTGGAGGTAATGTTACAAATTAAACCAATTTAATAGCTGCACTGCCTCTTGAATCAGAAGAGGAAGCATTCTTGAATTTGTTTATCTGAATGAAACATGAAAACATGCCATGGTTTGAGTTTGATATTATTTTGTTCGTTTTCAACATAGGAGTAAGAGCTGCTTGAATTTTGGGAGTGCCATATGAAGTCTGTTTATAAAACACATAACTACTCTTTCTATACAAATTCCAATGTGCCTTCATTATCTTCACTGGGCAGCCTACATCACCTGTAATGGCTAGTCATTCTGCCATCTAAAGCCTGGGTGTACCATGTAAATTAGTTTATCTAAACGTTTGAGATTACTTTGTCATGAATGTTTTTAGTTCTGAAACTTTTTTCCTTGCATTTTGAGAAGTTGAGGCCAAATTTGCTTATTTCTCTTTGAGTGTCTGGTTCAATCACATCCTGAAGAACTCCAATGTGTAACAGTAGGTAGTCTGTGTGCTCTGGAAGGAAGAAAGTCCTGCACTTAAAATGCCAATGGCCTTTGAGATGTTGGTCAAATCTGCTCTGCTGAGATTAAAGAGCAGGACTCAGCTCCAGATGAAGACAACTGCATTTAGGTTTCTATAAATAGGTGTCTACATATGTGCTAAATGCCTAAGAAACTATTACTGTCAATGGAAATAGGGGCAGCATTTAGATGCCTAAGCATAAACATCTGGCACCATTTTATTGCCCTAAGGGTATCAATCTCAATTCTGTTTGCTTCTCCAGAAAGGCACTGAGCTTCTGTAAATCCTCAATTACAGCTGTGAAGCCATACAGATGCCTCAGGTGCCCTGGAGCATCCTAAAAAGCTCTGGATGCCAACGCTTAAGCAATGGCACCATGCATATATAGAAAATATATTATGGCTGGGATGGGGACATGGCAATGACAGAAAAGGAGGCACTGGAAGGGTATGGGAAAAGGAACTTCATACTTTCAGTATCTTCAGGCAAAAATGCGAAGGGCACCAGGGCGCTTTGGGCCATGAGGTGCTGTTGCCCACAAAGCAGCCTCCCTCCTTCTCCTCCCCCTCCTCCTCCTCTTCCAGGGTCCAGCAGAGAGGGCAGAGAGGGTGTGGGCGAAGAAGTGGTGGGCTGGGGATGAAGGTGGGTGGTCCTAGGGAGAAATGTGTGTCATGTAGTTGCAGATAGGAAGGACAGCTGTACACAGGTTTGACTGCCACTTCGGAAGTGTGGACACTTGAGATCTGCAGGTAGGAGCAGGGAGCTCCAGAACCTCCGGTCTGCATTAATTAGTCAGAAGTGGATGGAAACTGCCTCTCTTCAATTGAAAAAAACATCCAAGTGCCAACATGCATTCCAGTTACAGTGGAATACATGGCTTCCAGTCATGGAAGATGTGGCTTTACTCCTGTTGAAGAGATGCTCCTGTCTTGTCCTTTGTCCAGGGACAGCCTTCCAGCCTTAGTTTTCTTCCCTTTTCTTTTTTTTCTTTTTTTTTTTTTTTTTTTTTCCACAGCTGAGTAGCTTTCAAGATGCTTGCTGGAGCATTGAAAAATAGGGAGGGAAGGACAAAACTGGTGTGAGAGGTTTGTTCTGGTGCTGGTGGAACAAGACTGTCGGCAGCCTCATCCAGGCTCCTTGGGAAGTCAGTCAGAGGCAAATCTTTGCTTTTTCACAAAGTTAATTATTTAGTTGTGTGAAGAAGACCAGCATTAAGTCTCAGGATATGTGTGCCAGATACATAGTTACTGCTTATTTTGCTTGCGGCAGAAACAAAGCTCACGGCTCCAGACATAGCAGAGTAATTCTACATTGCTTCAAGCCACCTTTCTGGAAAAGCAGTCAGAAAGGAATACTAGGGATCCCTAAACACTTTGTCCAGGCTGTTGAAGCAAGGGAGAAAAGAGTTGAAGACAGGTCTGTCAACTTACTGTTTCCTAGTGTTAGTGTTCCCTATTTTTAATTAATGTTTGAATACCATTTTTAAGAGCATTAGTGAGTCTCATGTCATCTTGACATTCTCAGATACTACCAGTAAGAACAGTGGTTTATCAGTCAGCCAGAGGTTTGGATAAACACTTAAAAATTTTTAGCTAGATGTTCCTTTTGAAACTTGCTTTCAAATTACGTGCCTGAGATACCATTTGTTGGTGTGTGGTACCTTTGTAGAGATTACGGGCTGGAGAGTAATCTTTTTGAATGCAGCATTTTTTCAACACTCTTGCCAGCATCATCCCTATTTGTGCTGTTGAAGGTGTTGTTTGGACAAACCCTGCTTTCTGTGAAAAGCTCCCATTTTTTTAAGAAATGGAATTAGGTGAGATTTTTCTGATGCTTTTAGGATTGAGATGTATTATCACCAAGTGTTGATGCTGTGGCTTAAAAAGCAGAAGCACCACTTCTGCAGCAACAAAGCAGCCTCTGTTTATTTAAAAAGAATGAATAATTTATTTCACTCCACATCCAATGCTGCAGATTCTGTCTTCAAGGACTGCAATTACTGGCATTACCTCTGCAAAACATGTTGTCCAATTCAGTGTAAAGTCCATGGTAATGCCTTCTCCAGAAGGATGTCTCTATTAAGAGACAGGCAAGCTAGAGGGTGGATTTACACTCAACAGATCTGTAATCTCTGTGGTGGGTGTCAGCCTGCTACCACTTGAGATTAAAATGTCCACACTGTGGTTAGAAACAGCCAACTTTAGGATATCTGCTGGTTGAGTGGACATTAGCCTGTAGGTCCTGCCTTGGTCTTGTGAAAAAGGTCTTCTGCTAAGACACCAGTTCTGTTTGAACTCTCTCCCTCCTAAAATTGAGGCATCTAAGAAACAAAAAAGGGGAAAGTCCATGTTGAGACGCACCCTGTGTATCATTTGCTTTTCAGGAGAGCACAACCATATCAAACTGATAGGTCAAGTACACTAATTTAAGGGAAGATATTTTGACAGCAGTGTTTGATTTTAAGTGTATTTCAGAAATGGCTGCTGCTGAGCATGCAGAAAAGCAGCCAGAAGGATGTGGCAATGATAGTTATGCTAAGAAATTGAGTGATCCAAGAAAATCTCTACTGTAAATCCCTAAACTTGGCCTGCTGTTACGGGTGTGAGATCTTCCTGACCATTCTGAAAGCATGTATTATTTGGAGCACATCTGAATCATATTACATCCTAATTGTTATCCAATAGTGCTTTCAGTTTTTAGAGATCCTTGCCTGAGAAAAATGGATTTTGAAATTATTTTAGAATGTGATTGTCACTATATCTTAATGAATCAACCATTAAAGGGATTGATTCATTAAATCTAATACTTGGTTTTAGACATCTAATCTAATTGGAAATCTAATCTCTGCTAAAATGCTAAACACATTCATTAATACCTGCCAACAAAATAATTGTAATTGCAAGTGAACCCTTTTAATGGTGCTTTCATGATTCCTGGCCAAAATACATAATTATTCACAACTATTGTGCAGTTTCTTTGAAGCATTATGGTCAAAGTTAGCAGCTATGGTTTAGATGCTACCGCCTTTCCTTTAACTGAAAATAACTGCTGGGGCAGGATTCTGCTTAATCATCTCTGTGAAAAGGAGAGAGTGACCTGTCGGCTGGCTTCTGAAGTATCACTTAGTCATGGTATTTTCTAAGAACTGAATCTCAGTCTGAAAACTCCTGTGCTCTAGTATTTAGCAGGACAGAAATGTCTAATCTTACATGGCTGTGATGCAAGACATTCCAGGCAAAAGGTCCAATGAACAAAAATAAAACCAAGCAAAACCAAACGCAAGCATAAGCTCCTCTGGCAAATTAAAAAAAAACCAACAAAACCAAAACACCCCCCCCCACCCCCCCCAAACAAACAAACAACAAAAAACCACCAAAAAACCAAAACAGTAGCTTTTATAAAAAATTAAACATCTTCCCAAAGTCAGGCTCTACCATGCCTCTGGGTTTCTTCCTTAAATACTAGCAAACTCTTTACAAACAAATCACACAGGCAGAATTCTGAATTTCCCAGGTGGTGTAGAGTTTCTCTGTGGAAGGCTTCCTTGCCCAGCACCTGCCCTACCTGTGCTGGAGCAGGAGGGTGACACCTCTGTCTTTAGGTCTTGGATTGCCTTATAAACTGCTGGGTTTCTGAAGGGCTTAGCAATACGCATGCCTACACTGATCACTGTGAAGTTCTGTGTACTTTTTTGAGGTTGGGGAATAGAGCTGTTACTTGAGATTGCTTGAGCCAGAAATCAATCCCAGAAAGGGGGGGATTTACAGTCCCACTTGACAAAGCCTTTGATCACAAACATATAGTCGTAATTTTAGAAGAGTTTGCATAGATTTGAGACTAAAGTATGACTTTGCTCTCTCTTAAACTGATCTCCTTTTTTGATTTTTACAACTGAACGTTGGCTTAGGTTAGAAGGAATGCGGGTGGAAAGTGCAGCAGCTCATCCTGAAGAACTTCAAAAGCAGACATTTCCAAAGATAAATTTGAAAAAACAACCATATTTTGGTATAAATCCATACTTAATAACTGAATGAATATGTAGAACATAATCAGCATGAGCTGATCTGTGTGGGGGCTGCTTTATGTGCTCACAGGAGGGAGGCGATGGGCACACAGGAGAAGGCATTGCCTTTTTGGGTGGCAGCCAGTGTTCCAGCAGCCTAAACTAATCAGAAAGTCACAATTTCAATTAATTCTTTGTCCAACTCTTTCCTTTGTGGATATCATAATCAAATGTTATTCAGAGCAAAAAAAATAGTTTTTCAGTAGTGTTTAGGCTTGGGACAGCATCAGAGAAAATAACTTTTCCTGTGCAGCAGGACTGGAGCTCTGGTACATGCCAGCATTTGGGAACAGCCAGGTATCAGTGCAAATGTGTGTGGCTCAAGGTACATGGCAGGATCAGCTGGTTCCCAGCCCTGCTGTGGTGCCAAGAGTTTAAATATTGCTTTGCCAGTCTCAGAAATACATGTTGTGCTATTAGTAACTTGTAGCTGGTATTTTGTATTGAGCTGCTTAGGATTTTTGCATGTGCAACTTCCCAATACTTGGAAAATTGCTATGTCCACATCCATGTCCTGCATGGAGTGGAAAAGTTAGGCATTATGTCATAGTGAATTCTCCTTTAAACTTTTTCCAAAATTGTGTAACTTTTCGTTTTGAGTTCCCCTGAAATGGCATGTAGCCAAGAGGATGTGTTGCTGTCGTTACACTTGGGAAGCACTTAGGAGGCAGCTGGTCAGAGATTATTTTGGGGGAATAAATTCCAAGCAGAGTTCCTCCTCCATCTAAGATATGCACCTGAAACATTTTCAGATTAATAAGATATTACTGAAGACCTAAGAGGTACAAAAGTTTCTGACCTCAGGATGTTTTTGTCTTTATAATAGAGAAAAACTCAGTAAATTTTACATTGCTGGAAAATATTACCCGACCATTCTTTGTGTCCTGTGTTCCAGGAAGTAGAGGGTATCATTCATCTAGTTTCATTTTGTCTAAATGGCTTTTTAGAGCAATACAGTTATTAAGAAACATTCTTGTGTCTACTAGGCACTCTAGAAATACAGCACCTGCATAAACCACCCCAGATATTCCGTAGCTTTTTCAGAGAGGTATGTAGAAGCAGAGCTTTGGGCATGTATGCATTCTGTTTGGAGGGCCAGTTGTAGGGGTGTTTATGATGATCTGGCTGCTTGTAGACAAGAGCTTTCCAAAGGCAAATTGTCAAGGTATCCATTTTTTGAACTAATGTTTTTAATTGGCTGTGCTGAATCTTGTAGAGGAATTGATAAAGTAAGGTAAGCTACAAAATTCTAATGATGTGCTGATAAAGATATATAGAACTGAGTTATTTCTTCTTTTTTTTTTTTTTTTTTTTAGGAAACAATTAGTGTGGTATGCATCCCTGAATCTCATCTTTAAAGTAGAAAATACTTAAATATGCTTTGATTGACAGTTTGTAGCAGCACTGATGTGGGAAAAGATGCTTTTCATCAGCCCCACATATAATTATAATTCCATTGAAATTCTTTCTGTAAATAGGTTGATGCTGGAAATATAGTTTGAGAAGCTCACATGCTTTCCTGAAATTTATGCTTCCCATGATGGCAATAAATTACAAAACTCATGTTATGTGCCTTCAGCTTCTCAGAATACAAATGTAGATTTTTCTTCGGAGGCTAATGGTCATTCTGCATCTGTGAAGTTTGTTGCTTCTATACAGAACAAACATAAACTGCTGCATTTTTGTAATTTTATAGATGTTTTAATTAATAAAAACCTAGCAATATATATATACCATTTATGGTATTATTGATGGTATTTCTAAATACAGACTAACTTTAGCACAGTTTTATTTTGGCTGTGAAACTGTAGCTTCATCTCTTAGGTTACATCAGTCTAAGCACTAGATGTGTACCACTGTGTTCCATCCCACTGATACCACTATCCTGAAGTAACAAAGGATAAAGCTTCTACTTTAATTAATACATTCCTGGGACTGTATTTTTCTGTGACAGGAAAATACTTTATGTGAAAAGCTCTTGATTATCAAAACCCCAATCAGATTTCTGACAACAGAGAAAGTGAGTTTATGTACCAAAATATGTATAGTTTTCCAACATAAAATGTTTTTTAAATAATATTTTAAAAATACATACATTTTAAATAGAAAAAAAATTACTTTCCTGATAAGTCCATTACTGACTCTGCAACATTACTCTTGTGATGCAGATGAAAAAGTAGGCTAATAGAAGTCTTTGTGAAATACCATTGATCCACACCCAAAGGACAGAACATCATCCACCTGATGGCAACATTAGAAAAAAATGAACAGCAATAATGCTGTTTAGTTTACATAATTTGATTCTTTCTAAAAATACACTACCACTTCATTATTATTTACTTCTGCCATAAACCTTGTTTTGGTCTTTGGAGAGGCTGAAGAAGTGGAGAGATTGAAGAGCTCCAAAATGTGAAGGATACAAAAAAAGGCCTCAGGTTTCCCCTGTGTCTCCAGCTGTGTTCCTGCCTTCAGCACGAGTACGGTGTTGAATCCCAGTGCTGCTCCAGGATCATGGCACCGCTGCTCTCACCTGTGGTATCTGGAGAGAGGGAAAATCCCCTGCAAAAGAGTCTCTCTCTGCCTTGGAGTCCCAGAGACCAGCTTCAGCATCCTTGTATCACTCTCTTTTTATCTATCAGTTTTAATTCTGTGGACACAGCAGTGAAAAGAACCATGAAGCCATTGGAATTCTATAAATGGTTGAGAAATAATGCTCAGATTCCTATGAAAAACCTTGCACCCCCATAGCAACTTAAAACCGCCAGAGGTGCAACAGAAAACTTCAGTGAAAACTTGCTGGTTGGAGAGGAGAAAGTCTTTGAAGTCCACAAAACAGATATTTAGAACCAAAAAAACCCTTTAAATTTTTTGAAGCAAGTGTAGACTAGAAATAATGCTGTTGTATGAAAACAAGATTGATGCCTTTGAAGATTCTGCCAATATTTCCTTATCTTCTCAGTTGAAACAATCTTAACTTTCTCAGGCTACGTATGCTGCACATGGATAAGTGAGGGCTTCCAAAGATTGAGTTGGTGCTGAAGATAGTGATGATTTATTATATTATTTCTGGCAATGGTTTTGATCTACACTAGCTTTAAGACTATTACCTGTGCTATTTCAAAGATTCCCCATGGAAATGTTGGACTGAATCAAACAGTGGGTTATGACAAAGTAGTGCAAAGTATGTGAAAAAATACAAATATAAATAACAGAAATTACTTGAAAATAAGGCTGAATTTTGGTTTAATATTGACAGTTGCATGTTTTAGTAATGCATGCTCCATCCTGATGTTCAAAACATTGATTTTTTTGCACAATTCCATTCAGGAAATATATGTTTTTTCTGGTTTTATTTGCCCATGCTTAAGAGTACAGAAGCCCAGAGACTGACCCTGTCTATAATTCGAAGTATGTTCAGGAGTGAGCAGCTTGAACATCTTGGGAACTGTGCATGTTTCAGCTCTATTGTTTCAAACTTCCTGGTCATGTTGAAATTTTATTTCGGCATGCTTTAAATAATAATAGTTTTCCTGCAGGTCAGGCTGAAAAGAAACATAATTATAAGTGCAACATTAAATAATAGAGGTTTTCTGAAATTTGGGATCAGTATCTTTAGTGATAAATAGAGATCAGGGGACTTAAAATCTACTCTGTACTGATGGGGGCTGAGATAATTAAGCAGTAATCAATAGAGATTGATATTCATATGCCCTCATATTCATCTGGGTGTATGTGCAGTCTTTGGGGGAGGGTAGTGGCCATCCCTTTGAGTGAGCAGACCAGACAGGAGGTGCTGTATGTAACCTGAGTCTTCTAAATATTAACTTTATCTACTTTTATTTCGGTGTGGGTTTTTGAAGGCTGCTGGGAGGAAAATTTTAACTAAATGACTTGAAATTCCCCTTCCTGCAATGAATCTTTAGAACAGAACAAAAGAAGCAGGAAAAGTTAACTTGCCTTTTGTTTACAAGTAATTCATTGGCTAGTGCTATTGAGACATCAGACGTGTCATAAGTATCTGCACATGGGTTTATTTAGTTTATGTACACATGGAAATACTATAATTATTTTCTTGAGTTTTGTTACATGGTGGCATCTGTTGGCACAGGCTTTTTGTGTGCTGTTTTTTGGGAGGACTTGCCATCAGTCTGATTTCTGTTAAAGACAGTTTAATTAAAATATAATTGCAGAAGACACAGTATTAATTGTCATGTACGTGCTGGCACAGAGCGCAGCTCATTCCCATCATTATGGACAAGAGTGTGAACTGGATCTCTTACAGCTGTTCTGGAAACACTCCCAATGCAAGAGCTCTCCTGGGATCTTGTGCCTGTCTGAGAGCAAAAGGAAAAGTCTTTGGTATCTTCCTTGGCATATACTTATTCTTACCTTTTATTTGCACAAACACATCAGTTCATGAGCATTCCCCTGCGGCTGGGGTATAGGATGTAAACAAGGTAAATGACTTTGTGTTTTCACTTTGTGATAGAGGTGTTGCATCTGACATCAACAAGTCTTAAAAACATCTGTGCACTGTAACTCACATATTGATTATATATGTTTCCTGGCTAATATATAGACAAAACATATGAAGAAATAGTGGAAACTCTTCCATTCAGAAACTGAAGCTTTACAGTTGTGAGTTGATTTTATGTTTTAGCTTTTCCTTTTCACATTAACTTCTTGCCAAGCTGCATGTAAACCTCCTTTGTGTAGAAAATGCAGCCTTTTAAAGAGTAAAATATTCCAGAGGTTAGCTGAAACTGGTCTTAGCAGTGCTATTCTTCTGGCTTCATGCCTATGGAAGTGGTTAATGGTTGGAATTTATGTCACAGAACACATAATAATTTGTCAGAAGAAACTGGATTCAGTCACAGCACAGGCATTTTTCTCTTCCTGTCATTATATTTTGTGAGGACCTACTTATTTCCTGCAATCTCAGCCCATGTGAAGAAGAGAATGATAAAATTTCTGCATAATTTTTCTGAGAATACATTTATACTCCAGATGACCTTTGGAGTAAATTTGAACTATTAGATTTTCCCACATATTTATAGCTGTGGCTGTGCATCTTTGCCAGCAAATCTTGCAGGCTTTAGCCACCAAACATTTATTTATGGTAAAAAACAATTGGCACTTGGAACACTACAGAAAAAGTTCAAAGCCATTACATTTGAAGTTAAGCTTTCATTTATAGTCTTTTTTTTTTCTTTATTGTCGTCAGCCAATGTTACATTCAAATTCATAACACATTTACCTAAGATGACTTTTTACTTCATTTAATGCCTTTCTGTGCTGATAATTATTGTTTGCAAAAGTGGTTTTCCTGAGACGACACTGGTATGCTTAAAGTACTGGTCCTTTTCTTTCTACTGAGTGATCATGGATTCAAAAGCTACCTTACACCTAGGCTTCTTAATCCAAGCTTAACTGAATTAGATGGATATTTCTCAGAGAATAGGCTGTTCTGCTTTATATCAAGAAAAAATAATGTGGAAACCTTAGTTTACAAATAAATACTGGCAATTCCATTTTTGGTCAGACCTTATCAAATTATTTGCTAATACTGTATGAGGTATCCTGTTGTTGACTACATTAAAATATATTCCCAAAGAAAAAAAATGTTTGCTGGAGAGTACTTTTGGTTTGAGAATTTGATCTGGATTTCTGTTTGGGATTTTCTGCCTCCATGTGTGGCTACAAGGTGCTCTCTACACCTTGCCACACCGTGGCACACCAGGGCAATTACTTCCAGCCCGGACAACATCCATGTGAGCTGGTTTTGAGTAGAAATGATACTAAATGATACCAAATGATACTAATGAAGAAAGCTGGAGCATGGAGAAAGGAGGAGCACTGGCATGTGATTGCAATTGGAAAGAAGCCCCCATGGAGCAATACCTGGCTGCACAGAGAGTCCCGGGGCAGAGCGTGCTGGGAGATCCAGCAGTGTCACATGCTGCACAGAGCAACTGCTGCTCTCCAAAGATTTACATTAACTCATGGCTTCCTTAAGAAATGACCATGAAGGTGTGTTAAAGCCCCAATTCACCGATGCCATTAAGAACTGTTTCTTTTTAAACATACGTTTAAATCTGATCTCAAAATATACATTTAAGTGCTTTGCTGGACTGGGGATTAAGTGTTGCACCCGTGTTATTTTATAGGCTGGGTTTAGGCACTGCAGGCATCGAAGAGGGTCAAATGGGAGTTCATTTATCCTAATTACTGTGATGTAAGAGGAGCAGTAGGGGGTAGGTAGGCAAAAAATTCTTTAATCTTGCCATGTACAGAACAAAAGCATTTTCAGCAGCGTTTCAAGATGTGTGATGGTGCATAATCTCCCACGTCTCTGTCAATCCTTTTATAACTGCACTGAAAATGGATTTGCCCTGTCAACATCAGTTGAGAAACCCTTGTTGCCAATAATTGAAACCTGCAATAGCAATAGATTTTTCCTGAGATTAAATGGGCTTTGAAAGCCTCCAGTACAACTCAATGTAAAACACTCTCCATTATCCACTGGTGCTCATACCAACCCCATCTCTTCAGTGTCTGTTTTAAGTTTTTCTTTCTGTAAAGGTAAGAAAAGAAGGTATTGAGAATATTGGTGTTGCAAATACAGTTCTACTTCTTCAGCAGTAGTGTCATTATTTTGTATTGAAAAAGAGTAATGTGAACTTAATCCCCTCTGAAAATTATGCAAGGTTATTTTTTAATTTGATGACAAAACTCAACTACGTGGCTTTTCTTGAAGAAAACCAAAACAGACCACTCAGGTGGGGGGAACATAGAGTAGACTGTATATCAAAGCCCTTCAGTGAGTATCCAGTCTATATTCAAACACAGGAGGGTAGCAATTATTATATATGGGGTTTTTTAAGATGGTCATCTACTGTTTTGCTTTTTGAAGTGGAATTTTTTTATTATACAGAGCACCTACTTAGTTAGTGTTTCTGGTTTTATACTGACGGTCTCTCTTTACCCTAGCAAACTTGTCTGTATGTATTAATTGGAATTGCCACTCAAGGCGGGAAACGGGGATAAACGTGGCAACAAGAACATAGGGCTCACTAACAGGTTGGTAACCACGCAAGTGGTTGGGATATCTGTACCACAGCTCAAGTGTATATATGCCAATGCCTGAAGCATGGGAAATAAACAAGAGGAGGTAGAAGCTATTGTGCACCAGGGAGACCATGATATAATTGCCACCACGGAAACGTGGTGGGATGATTCGCATGGTTGGAGTGCTGCAATGGTCTGCTATAGGCTTTTTAGAAGGGACAGGCAAGGCAAGGGAGGTGGTGGGGTGGCTTTATATGTTAAGGAGTGCTTTGACTGCCTAGAATTCAATACTAGACACACCAAGGCAGAATGTATATGGGTGAGGATAAAAGGGAAGGCCAATGAGGCTTATATCCTAGTGGGAGTCTGCTACAGACCACCTGACCAGGATAAAGAGACTGACAAGATGTTCTTCAACAACTTGGGGATGTCTCACGTTCGCTAGCCCTTGTTCCTGTGGGGGACTTCAACTTACCAGATGTCTGCTGGAAGTACAACACAGCAGAAAGGGGCCAATCCAGGAGGTTTCTGGAATGTATGGAAGATAACTTCCTGCTACAGCTGGTAAGTGAACCTACCAGGGGTAGTGTCATGCTGAACCTACTGTTCACAAACAGGGAAGGGCTGGTGGAAGATGTAGTGCGTGGAAGTCATCTTGGGCACAGCGACCATGATATGATAGAATTTTCAATATGTGGTGAAGTTAGGAGGGTCGTCAGCAAAACCTCTGTGTTGGACTTTAGCCTCTTCAGGACGCTGGTTGGGAGAATCCCTTGGGAAGCAGCCTCCAAAAACGAAGGAGCCCAGGAAGGCTGGGCTTACTTTAAGAATGAATTTATGAAGGCGCAGGAGCAGGCTGTCCCTGTGTGCCGAAAAAGGAGCCGTCGGGGAAGAAGACCAGCCTGGTTGAGCAGGGAACTATTGCAAAAACTCAGAAATAAAAAAATAGTGTATCAACTTTGGAAAAAATGGCAGGTGAATCAGGAAGTATTTAGGGATATTGTAAGGTCATGTAGGAAGAGAATCAGAGATGCAAAAGCTCAACTAGAACTTAAACTAGCCATCTCTGTAAAGGATAATAAAAAATGCTTTTATAAATACATTAATAACAAAAGGAGGGTCAGGGAAAATCTTCATTCCTTATTGGATGAGGGGGGGAACTTAGTAATGGAGGACAAGGAAAAGGCTGAGGTGCTTAACACCTTCTTTGCCTCAGTCTTTAACAAAAAGACTAGCTACCCTCAGGACAACTGGGCTCCTGAGTTGGTAGACAGGGATAGGGAGCGGAATCCCCCTCCTGTAATCCAGGAGGAAGTAGTTAGGGACCTGCTGTGCCACTTACATCCCAACAAGTCCATGGGTCCAGATGGGATTCATCCTAGGGTGCTGAGGGAGCTGGCAGAAGAACTGGCTAAGCCGCTCTCAATCATTTATCACCAGTCCTGGCTCACTGGGGAGATCCCAGATGACTGGAGGTTGGCCAATGTGATGCCCATCCACAAGAAGGGCTGGAAGGAGGATCCGGGGAACTATAGGCCTGTCAGCCTGACCTTGGTGCCTGGAAAGGTTACGGAACAGATCATCCTGAGTGCCATCAAGCAGCATGTGGAAGACAACCAGGGGATCAGGTCCAGCCAACATGGGTTTAGGAAAGGAAGGTCCTGCCTGACTAATCTCATCTCCTTCTATGACTGGGTGACCTGCCTAGTGGATATGGGGAAGGCTGTGGATGTGGTCTACCTCGACTTCAGCAAGGCCTTTGACACAGTCCCCCATGCATCCTCCTGGAGAAGCTAGCCATCCATGGCTTCGACAGGTGCACCCTTCGCTGGGTCAAAAACTGGTTGGATGACCGGGCCCAGAGAGTGATGGTGAATGGAGCTGCATCCAGCTGGCATCCAGTGACCAGCAGTGTCCCCCAGGAATCAGTACTGGGCCCAGTCCTATTCAATAGCTTTATTGATGACTTGGATGTGGGGATTGAGTCCACTCTCAGAAAATTTGCAGATGACACCAAGCTGGGGGGAAGTGTTGATCTGCCAGAGGGTAGGAAGAAGCTGCAGGAGAACCTGGGCAGACTGGATCGATGGGCCGAGGCCAATGGCATGAAATTCAACAAGACCAAGTGCAGGACCCTGCACTTTGGCCACAATAACCCCAGGCAGCGCTACAGGCTGGGGGAAGAGTGGCTGGAGAGCAGCCTGGCAGAGAGGGACCTGGGAGTACTGGTGGACAGCCGGTTGAACATAAGCCAGCAGTGTGCCCAGGTGGTCCAGAAGGCCAATGGCATCCTGGCTTGTATCAGGAATAGTGTGGCCAGCAGGAGTAGGGATGTAATTCTCCCCCTGTACTCAGCACTGGTGAGGCCTCACCTCGAGAACTGTTGTACACAGTTCTGGTCCCCTCACTTCAAGAAGGATATTGAGGTGCTGGAGCAGGTCCAGAGGAGAGCAACAAGGCTGGTGAAAGGCCTAGAGGGAAGGTCTTATAGGGAGAGGCTGAGGGTGCTGGGGTTGTTTAGCCTGGAGAAGAGGAGACTCAGGGGGGACCTTATCACTCTCTTCAACTACCTGAAGGGAGGTTGTAGTCAGGTGGGGACTGGGTTCTTTTTCCAGGCAACCAGTGACAGGACAAGAGGGCACAGCCTGAAGCTGCTCCAGGGAGGTTTAGGTTGGATATTAGGAAGTACTTCCTCATGCAGAGGGTGATTAGACATTGGAATAGACTTCCCAGGGAAGTGGTGGAGGCACCGTCCCTGGATGTGTTAAAGAAAAGGCTGGATGTGGCACTTAGTGCCATAGTCTAGACAGTGTGGTTGTGTTGGTCATAGGCTGGACTTGATGATCTTAAAGGTCTTTTCCAGCCTCGGTAATTCTGTGATTCTGTGATTCTGTGAATAGCAAGGTATGCCATAAAAATGACATTTTCATACATGCTTTATGGTATGCATACATGGACAGAGCAGTAGGAACCAGCATGGCATGGCATGTATTTAGAACACAACCAATCTATAAGAGTTGAATTCTGTTAAAATTTTTTTGTTTTCAAATATTTGGGTAATAAATCATCTACTTAATGTTGCCAAGTTACCTAGTTTTGTGAAGAGCTCTTAGCAGACTGAAAGGAGTTAAAGTGACTTGGTGCTTCATCAGGGAACACCATTTCAGGTCAGCTAGGGGCTGTCAGTCCCTGCTCCAGCCAGGGTTGGTGCAGGTGACCCTGTCCCAGCCCTGTGTGGCTGTGGACCCTGCTGACCCAGACTCTGACTTGCAGACTGACTTTCTCGCTCAGACCTGTGTTGTGTCACCACAAATGCGTCTGGCTGCGGTGCTGGGGCTGCCCCTGCTGCCCCCCCAGCCTGCCCTGCTCCCTTGAATGGTCTGTGAGGCAGGTCCTGGCCTACCCACCCCTGTGGGGGTTTCCCGTGGGTCCTGGCACCCTGGCCTCTTGCACCTGTTGACTGTGGGTGCTTCATCCTGCCCTAAACATCATTCAGGTGAAACCTTGATCCTCCTTGAATTTTTGCTGAGCTCATTGAACTTGTGAGTGAGAGTCATGGTGCACCTGCTGAAGATTCACTGTAAAACAAGAGGCTGAATATTGCAGTTTCAACCAGGGTTGAAACTGCATGGCTGTTCTCAGTTATATGAATGAAAAAAATTGAGCTAAAGTTCATGGCAACCACTTCTTGCCTTCTCCCCATATTGTGAATTCAGATGGATGGATTTTACAGGAACTAAAATACAAAGACTGGCTTTTTGCATGAGGCCAAATATTTGGAATTTAAGGTCAAAAAGGAATTTGCTTTTGTATTATGAACAGCTGAAGAGAGAATGTAGAGTGGACACAACTATTACATTAACCATGCATTACTACTAATAAATACCAAGCAGTGTGGTTAGGCACTGACCCAGTGTATGCTTATTTTAACCATCCGCTCAAAGTGAAAAAATTTCAGGAATCTCACTGAAAGTGATAGACTTTTTCAGCTCATTCTTCCAGCATGAACATAAATGGGATTGCTTCACTGGAGCTATAATGCAAAATAAAATATTAATATAATAAACAGGAAGAATTTGATACATTAGGAAAAACTAAGCATTAAATTTCCTTTGCCTGATTTTTCACCCTCCCTCCCTTCTTTCTCCCTCCCCCTGTTTTCTCATATGTAAGCTATATATATATACACCTATATATAATTCCAGTACAAACATACTTTCGGATTACCGTAATTAACAAAAATTATTGGATTTTGCTGTATCATGTCTGAGATCACTTGAGGTACTTCAGAATTGCACTTAAAGTATGGATACCAGTAAGTTCTGGAGATACATGCAAGAGAAGTTAATAAAATAGGGTAAAACCTCTGTAAAATTATGTCTACAGCTATGGAATAGTAACTATCAGCTTCTCTAAACTGAGAAACAAATCTTCTTTTCTAAATTATCTGATCGGGAGAGGGGATGATCTTAATCTTTTATCGCTATTTGCTTTAATGTAAGCACAAAATAATACAATTATTTGCTAAAAAAGATAACTGTAAAAATGTATTGAATAGCTATCATTGGTTATTCATGGTTTGTTAATATTTTATGGTCTCAAAAAATAGCCCGTTGTTATTTTGAACTACATTAGGACATAATGGAAGTTTTTACAAGCTTTGAAGCAGAGATAGAGTCCAAAACACTCTGTTGGTGAGAGTCATAGTTCAAAGAGTCATGCTATGTTCCTTCTTTTTTTTTCTTTTCAATGTAACTAGATTATACTTTTCCTAGCCAGAAGGATGTGATGGTGAACATTATGAAGAGTAGCTTTGATTCATGCCTTACAAATGTTTGATCTGGTATGTCAAGGTACATCATGTGCAAAGCTGAGAGCCACAGGGAGGGAAGTTTATATGAGATTCTAACTTTTATGATTAAAATAAGCCTCGGGTTCCCTTTTCCATCTACCTCTCCGATTTTTGTGAAACCCCTTCCACACAAGGGTTGTATTTCCAGAAGAAGACCTCAGGTGGCAGCAGCATCACAGCTTTTGTAACGGGTCCTAGTCTTCGTGCAGTTCTTCATTGTGCCACCAGTCATTAGAACTTGATAACGCCGTTGTGCTTAACAACAGGATTAGCAAATCGTCAGCCTATCGAAGAGTGAAAGTGTTCTTTCCTGGCTGATTTAGTGATGTGCATATCTCATTTGAAAGTCCTTCCATACCCATGTTTTATATATTAATTCACACTGTGTATTTTTATATATTTGTAAGAGGAATGCTTATAACTTTACTGGCTCATGATGGGAACTTGAGATGATGGTAGCTGCTTTGTACTGATAATGTGTTTGAGCTGAATTAAACCTCTTAGAGCACTGCCTGAAAGATCTCCTCTCTCCTTTAAGCTAAATAGTTGTCCACTTTCTGTTTTCTTGTACGTGGCAATATGTGACAGAAAAGGAGGGAGGAAGGAATTTCAGAGTAGAAGAAGCAACAAAAAGAGATGTAGGAAATCAGAGGGAGAATGCACAAGGGAGGAAACAGCTTGAGCCTGGTTGGAATATAGATTGTTTCTCACAGCTCCGTTTTTGAGGGTCATGAACACTTGCAGTTCCCTTGCGCTCCTCCAAGACACAGTCTTGCAGAGATCAGCTTTGGCATTTTCTCCTAGTCCCACTTGCAATTACTGTCTTTCCACCTCATTGGGTTTTTTGGGTACTGGACACTGGAAAACTCTATACTTCGAGTTTCATTGCCAGTCAGCCAAGGTCTCTGAAGTCTTTCCCTGTTTCCTCTCTAAGGCTGCTGCCATTAAAGTATACCTGTAGAAAACAATAAGCACCAAAACTTTGTTGTCTCCTCCCAAAACAGGCAAGTGAGCAAAGAACGTTCCTCTTGAGCACAGTGATTTTGAAATCACATTCCTGCAACTAGACAGAAAAAAGAAAACAAGCTAAGAATTAGCAGAGCCTACCACTAAGTAACAGAATTGTCACTGACGGGGGACTGTCAATGGGCCATTTCTCCTAGCCCTGAAAAAACCATGCTTCCTGATACCCACAAGAGCTTGCGACCTTCTTTAATTGACTGCAGCATTAGAACAAGACTCTCATGATCTTGGGGGACTGAAGAATGGGCACCAAATGACATCAGCACCTTCTGCATCAGAAAATAAAGGAAATGGTAAATTTATTGGGTTTTAATGGACTGTGATGAATTTTTGGTGCATCTGCTACATTTGGTAGTGATGCTGCTGTGTCTGTGTGTTCATGATACCTTGGCCTGGTTTAGACACAGGTGAAGTTGTTATATGGAGAAGCACATGGGTGTAAGGAGGTGGAAGGTCTGAGAAAGGCAGCCCTGCTCCCAGCTGCTAGTATAACTATTCCTCAGTGCAGCATTAGTGGGTGGAGTAGAGGAGAACTACAGTCCATGCTGTGTCCTTTCTGCCAAGGACTAGGATGAGAAACTGGGGAGTAGTTTGCTTTCACACATACCATCTCTTGCTGTATGGGATTCATGATGTGAAGGAAGGGGTGGTAGACTGCATGCATTGGCATTGCTGTTTGAGAGACTGCTGCCAAGCCACAGCTTAGCAGTTTGCAGAATGCATCCAGGAAGTGGAGAAATTAGGATGGAGTGATGCTGTGTAGTGTTAAGGTGCTGGTGGCATCTCAAAGCTGGTGTTTTTTTCAGGATGGTGGGTGATATCACTAGGTTGGTCTCCCACAGCATCCTAAAAGCAGTGCATCTCACCAGGCAGCAGGCAGGTAGGTGAGCAAGGCCAGATGTCTCAGACAGCACCATGAGATGTGAGGGATGCTCATGGAGTGAGCCAGCCTAAACACTGCCTTTTGTGTTTTCGTTTGCTCAGCAGAAGTACCAGCGCATTCTCACTCTCCATATAGATTGATGTCATAGCTGAGCAGATCCTACTTGAGTCCCTGTTGGTCAGATCAGCCAGGCTCTGACCTGTGAGAGGTCCCACAGGCGTCAGCAGGGCTGCTCAAGCTGTGGCATGGCTGAGCATAGCCACAAAATCAAATGGGTCTCCAGAACCAGCACTGCTGAACCTTGGTGCAGAGCAGAGCAGGGTTCTAGCTCCAGAGCTGTCTGCTGAGCCCATCCTCCCCCAGCACCCCGACAATCCCTCCAGAGCCTCCTCACTTGAACCAGTAGTGGTGGTGTACAGTAAAAATTTTCTCTGGGCAAGAGGGTAGGTGATTTTTCATTGCAGGTGAAATATATAAGGCTTCAGTTTTGTTTCAATACTGGAAAGAATGGGATGAAGGATAGAAGAGCCTCACAGTAACATGTCCTCCCATAGTAACAGTCTTCTAAGAACTTCAGAGTAACTTCTATGTAATATAAATATAAATAGCCTCTTTAAAATTAATTATTCACTGGAGACAATTTTATGTCATTTTATAAATGCACAGCCTAATTACAACACAATCGTTGGTCTATTAAATGCCTGATTTACCTGTATTTCTTAATGTTTTGTTATTACAAGGCACAATATTTAAAATTGTGAGTTGACTTCAGCACAGGGCTTTTCTTAATATATAGTTGTTGTTTTGGTTTATATTTGTGAGAACTGTGAGATTTCCCTGGACAGCCTGACAGATACTTTGCATAAGTTGATTGTCTGCCATTTTAAGCTCATGTGACTTTTAGGAGAAAGAATTGCAAAGCTTCCAGAATTGCATGCATTCATTACATGTGAATTGGCACTTTTATCTAATTTGGGTCTCTTGCAAGGTGGTTTACACTCCCATACACTGTATCTTGTTCTCGTGTAATTTGAAGGAAACCTTCTACAAAGCATCAATTCAGTCACTGTAAAATATGAGTCAGTCTACACACGCTTGGGGATTTGGGGAGTGAGGGAAAGACTTAACTCCCAAAAAGAAAGCTGAGCTGAGTGGAAAATAGAAAGGAGAAATATTTGCATTAATCTGGAGTGCATAAAGTGACTAAAATTGGGTTCTGGCAGGTTGTTTTTTTCTGTGGGAAGACTACAGAATCACAAATGAATGTAGAAATAGGAGCCTCAGGAAAAGGTTGCTTCCTTGAGACGTGTGATAGTGAAGATGGGTGAGGAATCCTAACCTCTCAGGTCTTCTCTACAGTTGGAACTTTTAAAGTTATTTTAGCAATGTGGCAACAGCGTTGGTGCTTGAGATGGAGCAAACACAGCTGTAGACAGGCTTCAGGTGCTTGTAGTGCCACAGAAATCTGCACAGATCAGGTTCCCATGTCCCAGCAATCAAAATCTGGCTGCTCTGCAGCAGGGCTCTGCCAGCGGGGTGCAGAGGTGGAAACTTCAAACAAAAAAATAATCAGAGCAAATTCATGCTGTGTGCTGGAGTGAGCACGGGCCTTTGAGATGCTGAAGGAATTGCCAGGAGTCTCGTGTATGACCAGCATATGTTTAAAAAAACAGCCATGGTGCAAATGCACCTTCAGGCCATTATGACCTAAGAAACCATGTGGAGAGTTTCAGCTATGGAATTACTCTCTCTGACTTTGGCAATACTTCTCAAAAGCTTGATATTTCAAACATGTTTTAAGTGTGTGCCAATGTCACAAAACTATGACAGCTTGACATCTCATGTGTGACTGATTTGTGACAGAGGTGGTAGAATGGCCAAGTGCTTTGATAGGCTCTGGTTTGCCATCCCCTCTTCCCTGGGGATGGAAACACAGCCTATAAACCCATCTCCAGAGAAACATGGGTTCATAGTCTGTATTTTACTAATTATTCAGATGCAGTGGTAATCAGTGCATATACATATGCATGCACTTTTTTCTATGTCAATAGTTATACTTAATTTTTATACATATCCAGGGAAAAAGTAAAGTCACAGAAATGCAGCACAGAAAAATAAATGAGTCAATTAAAAGTCAAGACAAGCTGTGGTCCAGAGCCTGTGACGAGAAGGTACAACCAGTTCAGAACTTCACTGATTTCAGTGATATGGCACATATCTTTGAAAATCAAGGTTTTAAATAGGGCAGGAGATGATACAATGAAAGGAAAGACATAAGGAAAAAACAAAACAGGAGAAAATTAGTATAACTGTATGCTAACACAAATCATAAAAGAGATTACAGCAACTATATGACATCTACAAAAAAATGTGGGAGAAAAATACAAACTGTCCAGACAGGGAAAGTGGCAATGCAAAAACACAGCTGAAAGCACAGCACATCACATCATATAGGTGCAATTAAAGCTGCCCAGCAACATTGGGTTATGGTTTTGAATAGAAATGGGCAAGAAACAAGAGGAACATCCTATGCCAGAAATGTGTCATTTAATAAATAGCTTTGACAGACACACACATTCTGTAAACTAAGATGTGAATCCTGATTTATAATGGAGTAGCATCAAGCTAAAAGAATCATATCTTGATGAAACTTTCACTAACTGGAAAAGCCAAGTGAACACAAGGGCAATACTAACTCTTGTGCAGAGCACAATGAAGATTCTCAAAACCCAGTGTCTCCGAGAGTTTACAACATGAATATCATAAAGCAGATGTTAGAAATCAATCCCTGAACCACTGAAATTAACACAAGGTTTGCACTGATTTCAGTGAGCCTGGATATTGGCCAGGCTCTCTATGCAGTGTAGCAGTAAGATTGATAGATCTGAAGCCCAGACAAGACCACTCTCTTATCTAGTCTTCTCCATAATGCAAGATTTTGGATTACCCTAAATCCTTTACTTAAAATCCAACCGCTACTGACATAACACATAACTTCTACACAAGTGTCCATTTTTATTACCCATACTTTTAATCGTAAAGAACTCACTAGTTTCCTTAGGAATAGGCCTATTTAACAAAGGTTCCCAGTTTTCATCCTGAGATCCACCAGTAATTAGTCCATTTAATGCATGATGTTAGCATCTCTAGCTGCTTAGTAAAAATGTTATGCTAGGTGAGGTCTTATACAGATACCTGCATGTATTAATTTCATACCAATCCCTTGAAAACAAAATTTATAATCGATAAAGAAAGGAAACTTAGAAAGCATTGTGGGCTTTTTAATTTATTTTTTTATTATTTTAAGTCCACTTTGATTGCATCTATGATATTTTCCTGCAACTCAAGAGCAAAAAATGGGTTCATCGCTACAGTGACAGAAAGCCAAGCACCCTGCAGGTCAGCGTTAGTCCTTTAGACTTCAAAGGACACCTAATAATTACAATACCTCCTGCCAATAACTGATGAAATATAGGAAAATTCACCAAAATACTTTTTCTGTCCCAGGTGCCAAAGATACTTTTTGTCATATTAAGCTGGGAGCAGGAAGAAACTACCAGACAACCTTTCCACCCAACCAAACCCCTCCATGAACATGTTGGTTAACATCCATCCAACCTTCACCAGGGAATGAGCTGGAGCCAATTTCTTTCTTGTGTCATCTTACATGGGGCAAGACAAACATAGGTATGTATTATCAAGAGACTGGAAGGAAGGCAGACATAGTGCTTGCCACATTCCAGGGAGCTGATGGCTATTTAGCTTTGTGCAGTCAAGAGGGATTTCTGTGGCTTTGCTCCTTGCCCAGAATGGTGATTGTGCTGGGAGGGAGGAATTGTTTCTAGTAACACTGTTCCTTTGTGTATATAAATATTCCCTGGCTGGGGCTTGCTCATTACACAAGATGGCAATCCATGCTGCCCTTCCCCCTACCTTTCCCTCCCTCCTCACATGTCTACCAGCACAGCAGATTCCAATAATAAACCCATCACTGTGAAACCCAGGTGTCATCCAAATTCATTTGCTGCAGTGTTTGATCTATCTTCTGCTTCAAGACACAGGTTTCAGAGTATTTATGAGATGCACTTCATGGCTTTGTATCATACAAGATATTCTGCAGCATTTTATGTGCTGCATTTTATAAAATTTCATAGAATATTATGTAGAATATTTCAGCAATAAGCCCTTTTTTAGGTGATCAGTTCCAGTACAATCTTGCATACATATGAAAGCGCACAGAGAAAATGTGAACATCCTCAAAACACTTTTAACACTTAACCTTCCAAAAGATGGGCTAGGCTATTTATTTTGTGATGGAGCTTGTGCAGTCCACAGGGATAATAAAACGGGATATAAGGTACAGAGACTGCTTTACTATGGCTATTTAGCTTTGCAAAGCAGAGATGTCTCAGTTCATCCAGTGTCCTCGGCACTGTGGGGCAGCCCAGGAGGGACCATTGGCTGAGTAACATCAGCTTATTCCTCACTGGGCTCCCCTCAGCTTGAACAAACATCATCTCTATTTCCAGGTCTCACCAGCCACTGACACATGCTCCGTTTGGCAGTCTGACTGTACAGGTGCACCTGCAGCTCCAACTCTTCTTGTTGCCATTATTTGTCTTCCCCAGTGCTAGGCAAAGCACATCACATGCTTCCAGGCCCTGCAGACCTGCAATCCACAGCCATCCCTCCACCTTGCAGACACCCCAAAGTACCACAAGAGCTCATTACGTCAGAGATCTGGGAATAAGACAGTTGATGTCCCCCAGTGGTGGGAAGATATTAAGAAGTGGCATCTAAAAACTGTGGGAAATGGTTTTTGTCATAGAAATGGAACAGAGAAACAGTCATTATTTGTTAATTTTCCCAGCTTGTATCTAAACCCATGCACAGGTAAGATCCATCTCAGCTTCTCAAGGTCTAGGGAGGGAAGGGGAAGATATCTGAAGATCTTGCAGTTTCAAAAAAGCCAGGCCAGGTGCTGAGGAGCAGCAGAGCTTCTCCAGTCTTTTCATTACACCAGTCCCCTCTGAGATCTGGGTTGCAGATCTTTTTGGCTCCACTCTCCTGGCTCATGCAGCTCAGAAAAGCCTTCCCTGAAAAGCACTGAGGTGCAGGATTCCCTGTATACCTGCAGATGCACACCTTGGACACAGTAGGTCTCCACTTGACATGGGGGTGACTTTCTGTAGAGCTCTCTGGAAGAGAAAGACCAGTCCCATTTAGCAAAGTCACTATGAAATATTCAACTTTGTGTTTAATTTTTCAAGTCTTTTCCCATTTGTTTAATGGAAGCTGAAACACTGCCATCACTGTCAAGCCCAGGAGCAGTGTTGTCTTGCCAGATCTTTTTGGGTTTATAGAAAATGGCAATATTCCTACTTACATTACAGAAGCAGAAAACAAAATTGAACACGGCATTTACATTTGCAGCATGAAAATTCAGATGACTGAACACAACATGGAAGTTATTTAGGGTCCTAATAGTCTATGCTTGCACGCTGCTAGTGTTGTGTCATGCCAGTTGTTCTGAGGGATGTGCACTCTCTAGAGTTCCTGCAAAGGAAAGGAATAAAAATGCTGAAAAATAAAATCAATATACTCCAACAGAAATCCAAACCAAGAGGAAAATTAATAAGAAGAAATATAAGATTTCCTTTTCCTCCATTAACCAAGGAAAAAAAAAAAAACAAACCCCAAAAGTCAGGGCTGTTTTTCGATAATTTTTTCCTAAATTGCTTTATGTCTGTTTGGGTTTTTTTTTTCCTTATGTCTTAGTAGCTTTCTTCTTGGGCATCAATTGCTAGTCATTACTTAGTTATGTCAATGAAAACAAGAAAAACCTCAGGTAATAAATTCTATTGGAAGACAATAACAAACCAGACTTTCTTCTCTAAAAGTACTGCAGCAGAGGATCATGAAATATATACCAACCATTCTAAAACGAAATTGCACTGCATTAAATGTATGGTTTAGTTGGTCATCATGCTTCAAGCAGAGATCTCCTGTCTGTACAGAGAACTGAGCAACTGAGAGTTTTGTTCATCTTCACAACCCCTGTAAATTTTGGGATAAATGGTCTCTGAGCTAGCAGACATCTAAGGAAAGCATTTTGAAGAAAACTGTCACCCATTTATTAATATAAAAAATTTAGTCTGATGGCTTAAATGAAAGAACAACCCTGGCAGCTGCCAAGCTCTTACAACCACTATTTTAAATCAAAGAGAGAGGGAAAAAATATATAAACTTATATATAAATTCAGTGACAAGCAGGAATCTGTAAATTCAAGGTTGAGAATAGAGTAAAAGAGGGACATACAGATATGGTGAAGGCAGGCAAGCAGGAACCTGCCCCTCTTATGGATGAGTAAGTGATACCATGGTTTTCACAGTACACTACTGAAAAACTAATACAGGTTAGGTAACAGCCATTCCAGCACACTTAGGCTTCTGTTGTTTATGCTGTTCTCTATTTTTGTCCTGGTTTGAGGCAGGATGAAGATAATTTTCCTTTTACTGATATTTTTTCCTTCAGTAAGCTCTCTTTTAACTAGCAAAAAGTGTTCCAGCTAGTGAACTGACAACACTGGAATGTTTGTGTTACTGCTGAGACTCCAAGGTCACTTCTTAGCTCTGCTGCTACAGAGGCTACTGGGGCAGGAGAATTGTATCTGTGACCCCCCTGTAGGGGAGCTGGACTAGACAGACAGCAGAATTGACCAAAGTTATTCCATTCCATGTATCTACGTAAGCTCCGAGGAAGGTCAGAGATCACAGAAGACAACTTCCTTCCTGCTTCTTCTTCCCTTCTCTTCCGTCCATGGCTGGTGTCTGGGGAGGACTCCATCATCCATCACCATCGACCCCCAGGCTCTGACCTCATAGCCCTCCTAACCCAGCCCCTGTCTGCTCTGCCTTATCTCCTGCCTGCGGGCTGAGACATTTCGGGGCTGCTCACAGCTAAGGAGAGTGCCGGGGAGTCGCTGGGGGTGGGGGGAGGCAAGAGGCTTTTGCACATTCCTGAACACACTTGTATATAATTGTACATATAATTAAAGCTGTTTAATTTACTTTTCAATCCAGCAAAGTCTCTCTCCTTGTTATCTCTCTCCTCTCCCTACCTCGGGGAGGCGAGAAGGGATCAAGAGCATTGTTGTCTCTGGTTTAATTGCCGATCCTGAGTCAAACTGTGACAATTTTATATGAATATTTAATCCCAGTCAGGCTTTTTGATTCTATGCCAGTAGTCACTGATGTACAAAGACAAGTACAGTGTAGTTCAGGAGCATACCCTGCTAGGTCTGTTGATTAGCTAAGAGTCTTAGGAGAAACATGAGGGATAGTCATAAAAAATATCCACCTCCCCAAATTAACAAGGTAACTGGGAAATATTTCAAAGCTACGGGAATTTAAAAAATGTAGCTCTCATTCAGCAATTCTAAGATGAGAAATACATATTAATCTTTTAAAAATATTACATAAAACAATTGCTTTTGACAGCTTTGAGGAGTCCTCTTGGTGCACTTCTACAGTTTCTGGCTTTGGCTCAGGAGAAACTCAGTCACAAATGTGAGGCTCTATGAGATCCAGACCCCTCTCCTGCTCCAGAGACCAGACTGATGAGAGCTCAAGCTGGAGCTGTGCTCCAGTAGCCCATATTTGGGCACTGAAACCAACCCCAGAGCCCTGCCTTTGTTTTGAGGCAGATCATGCCCAGGAATCACAGCTGAGCTATGCCTGAGGCCAAGAGCCTGAGGAAGAGGCCAGGGTGGAGCTGGCACTCCAGGGCCACACATCTTCAAAACCCTGCCCATCTTTGTAGACAGACACACATATCAGCTTGGAACCTATGGCTGGGGAGGGAGGCTTGAGGAGCTGATCTGGCATGAAAAAGCTCTAAGAGATATCCACTGAGATCCCAAGACCTCACTTCCTTGGACCAGCCTGCATTATCAGGCTTTGATCTTCTCCTTTTTTTTTTACTTCCCAGTTGTGAATCTTTAATTTTACCAGAGGATTAGGTATCCAGGAAGGCTGCTGAAGCAGACCCCACGGGGAATTTATGAGGAAAAACACACCAGCTCTGGATCCTGATTGGACTTTGGGCTGCTCAGATCAAGTCCATGTGTAGAGGCATGGGAAGCTTTAAAGTAAATAAGCTAGGTACCCAGGGTGTTTCAATAATTCCAGAATGAGGCAATTACAGAGGGGGTTTGAGTTGTAATTTTGGTTTTATGTGCCTAATCTGTGCTTAAATTCAGGTGCCTTCGAAGATTCTAAATCTCACTCTAATTTGAAACACACTGCTACAAGCTCTTTCCTTACTGTCAGCTGAAAAGCCAGGCTCTGGGAAGTTGTCTGGAGAAAGGTAAATCTTTCTATCAGACTGAGCTACCGTGGATGCTAAATAGAATGAGGCAGCTTAAAAGGATTTTCCCAAGTCAGCACAGAAAAAGTGATTTCACAGGATTTATGAACCAGCTTCTCATAAATTTAATAATGACTCGCCATTTCCTCCACTTGCTAGATTGCTTAGTGCTGATTTGGATGCTCTGATAGAGCAGCATTAATAAGAAGCTGCATGATTTACCTTGAGGTGGTATTTCATTCTCTGAAGATAGTTCACATCTCTGATACCAGAATGAAGGAAAATAATGCTTGCATAACAGAAGGTATAAATGTGGTATATTCAAGAAATATTTTTAAACTGCTGCTCTCAGAGCTATTTCAAATGAATCTAGATTTGTCCCCTAAACACTGTGATAAATCAGGAAGAGAACCAAAATGCCCTGAGCATAGGTAACTGATCAGAGAGCCTCTTTCAGGTGAAAGAATTTAGGAGGCTATCACCTCCAAACTGTTCTCTTTGTCATGTTTAGCATGAATGCACTTCATCTGTGTCATTGGAAAAACAAGCCAGTTAGTTAAACTGCTGCTGAAAGCTGCTAAACTAAACTGCCTGACTTTGCACAGGAGAGGGTGAGTGATCTGACAGCTGAGGGTCTGGTTTCACCTGGGTGGAGACCGACAGAGCAGGAGAAACAAATAGGCCATGATAACAAGAGGTTTATCAAAGAGGTTTGAAGTCTCAGCTCTAACCTTTACTACTGTGGCAACTAGATAAAACTGTGGTTCTTTAAGAGGTAGAGGAGCAATACGAGCCATTTATCATCATATCAAGGTCTTAATGGAAATAATGTTAAAAGGAAGCATGGTCACTAGGAAAGAAGAAAAACCCTGTTCTGTTCCTGACCAGTATTATGTTGGAGGTAAACATCCTGAATCCACTACAGCTGGTCTTACAACCTCTGAAAAATCCTTTTTCATAAACACCTTATTATTTCAAACTTTGTAGCAGTGGAATATGTTGTCATAGTTCAAATGCACATGTGAAATTTGAGATCTACTGTGAAATATACTGTGGAAGAAGGACCCAGTACATTTGCATATTTGTTGCCTTTCATTAATTCAATATCAGATTCAATACATGACAAATTCAAAGATTTATTCCAGTCAATAGTCCTGAAATCCAGCTGGGCTCTGAAATTACTGTCTGTACCTTCATTAGTAATAAAAGCACAGTCTGAAGATAAGTGGTGTGCCTGTCTGTCTATATTGTGTTATGGAATCCAGGGGCTCTCCTGTAAGCACTCTCACCTGTGAGCAAAACAAGTCACAACGTAGCAAACGTTCATAGGAACCAAAAATACAAGGATGTTATCAAGCAAGTAGGCCTCATGGCAATAGCTCTCTTATATTTGAAGTAAATACGTGAGAAGAGTTTACAGTTTTAAAATCTATCACATCAATATAAACAAATTAGTTTTATTCTCTGAATAGCTGTTACGTGAGCAGACACAAAGGAGCGGGAAAGTGAAAAATTATTCCTTTATTTGTTAGAAAACCTTTGCCACGTGTCATCATGACAATAAATAATTTTCACTGTTTTACATCTTAAAACAAGCTTTTCTGGGACCATCTTATTATTAAACAAGAAAAGTTGGATGAAAAGATCTCACTGTATAGAACTGACATGTCATTACTGTTTGAGGCATTATGAACACCGTGTGAGTAGTGCTCAGACAATAACAGAGAAATCATGATTCATTACTAGCATCACAAGGTGTGGGACTTATCAGTGGATTCAGTCAGTGTTTTGCCTTTCTCTCTGGAAAGCTGTAAGTGAAAGGAACTTGCTCATAATTACTAATCAAAACACTAGCCAGGAGCTGGTGTTTAAATAAGAGTAGTTGGAAAAGTGTTGCTTATTAAGAGTGGAGATTTCAAGTGTGTTGTGTTTTTTTTTTTCCCTTGAAAAACTGCTATGGAAAGTCTGCCTTCCTTTGCTTTGTTTCATATTGATTTTCTACTTTTTCTTTTTGCCTCCTCAGAAAGGACCTATTTCTTCTTTTAAATTATAACATCTTAACCCATTCCTCCACAATTTGGCATCTTCTAAAATGTTTCAGCTTACAGTTCAAGACTGTCCCCAGATTTGCCTGTCTTGGCCCTCCAGCACTATGTGCTTTGTTGGGGCTACCCTGGAGCACCATGTGACTGGAGCTGCTGGGAGGAGACCCCTACAGAGCACAGCCACCAGTGCAAACCCTTCTGTCACTTATGAGAGAAATCTCGGCTAAGTTGCAAATGTTAGAGCTCCACATTAGACTCTCCCTTCTACTTTATCTCAAGCTATTTGCCATACATCACGGCAAATTTTATGCTTCAGAAGAAATGAAAAGTTCATTGCAAAAACTACAGCAATGGACAACAGGGAAACAGCCCTGCAAAAAAAAACAACAGTGCACACAACTCGCTACCTGTTAAGGTTGCTGCGTATCAACAAAAAGGGGAGCAAACATGTCAGTAAAGAAAAAAGGTTCTTGTTTGAGGGCACAAAGGAATTGCTACATTGCAATCAAGAGTGAAAAATCTTTTAAGTTCTGAAAAATCATCCTATAATTTTATTTCTCAGATATGACAAAGTTCTGGCCTGCAGTGACCACTCAAGGTCGAGCACATTTCCAAAGGAAAAGGATATTAGCTGCAGCACTGTATCAGTCCCCAACCACAGTGCATTTCTATCAGTCCATAATGTCTTTGGCATTTTGGTCTGGAAACTTAAATTTCATTCTGTGCGAGGACTCCAAAGGGAGCTTTATTCTTTATTTTACTCTTTCACCTATGCTAAAAAAACCAAACCAACATGGTTTGAGCAATTAGGCTGTCATCATGCATTCATTTTCTGTGAGTATCTTCTGATCCATACTATGTGCATGACTATGCACACAGTGTTACGTGAACATTTTAACTTTTTATTAAGCTCAGAGCTGCCATATCCCTCTCGTCAGATCTAATTCCATTCTCCAGGTGCTTTATTTAGGATGGAAGCTGGTCACTGAGAAAAGTCCATAGTGTCATTAAATCTCAGTGGATTTAAAATCCTGCTGTCCTCTGCACCCATTGCTGCTTGACAGCATCAATCAACAAGATCTCACCACTCTTCTCCATTTTTCTATTATTCACAAGCCCTTTGCACCAGAGTACCTTACACAAGAAGAAAAGGTAGGGCTTACAGTCTGTTATTATCTATCCAGACCTGGAAGCAGCTGGGATGAATAGAAGGACTGTGAAGTTCTTCCCTGCAATGCTGGGCTCTATTAGTGTCTCTCATCTGCTCCTACCCCAGCCCTTCGTCTCAATAAATCCTCCTTGGAACCCTTGCTTTTCCAACAGAGTACCTATTGGGAATGGCTGTTTGAGGAAAAAAAGAATGAAAATTAGTGAGAAGTTAATCTTTGTACTCATTAATTTTGTTGTTACAAAAGAAGATGAACAGCTGCATTTAAGCTGTTTTTAGCTGTAAACCTAGCACTTCCATCTGCTCATTATGCCTGTAAGACCACATTAAGAATGTTGCATTAAATTCATTACCAGGAAAGTATAGAAAAACTGGAGGAACAGTAACAAAAAAGGGTTAGTGCACAACAGTGATTTATTTATGAAGAAAGATTAATAGCTAAACTCAGGAGCCCAGCTGAAGGGAAATAATTGGAAAGATTCTCAAAGGACCCTCTGAAAACAGGCTCAAACCTCAGACTGTGAAAGTCCTTACTCATTTTTATTTAGTCCTCATTCAAGAAAAGCTCCAGTTAAAAATTGCACAGGGGGAAAGTGGCTACAAATATTTTCCAGATCTGAGTATCAAGCAGGGCTTTATATAGCTCATGTGAGCAGTGGCCTTTGGTCGCAAACAGCTGGTAGGTAGAATTGTACACAGGTAAATGACTTCTCTTGGGAAGCTTTAGCAGCTGCCTCTGGACCAGGAAAGAAAACAGCCAGGATTTGTTCTTTGGTCCTGACGCTGGACCATGACAAGGGGGAGAAATGCACTCAGGGCCTGGGCATCTTCTGGGATGGTGCTTGTTGGCAGAGGGCAAAATGTGCCAGGGTGCCCACAGCAACATATAGTGTGGACAATGGCACACCTCTGCTTCAGCCCCTGTTCTGGCCCAGGTTAGTTTCAAAATATACTTGTAAACTGGGTCCAGAATCACGTCCTGCCTATCACACAATATACTACTGGCACTAGAGTGACCCTCTGCTTAGGAAAATAAAAAAAAATACCAATAAGCACAGAATGTATTAAAGTCTTCAGTCAAATCCTGAGGGAAACATACCCTTAATTTATTCCTCTGTTATCAGACAAATAATCTCAAAAAGCAAAGATGAGCAAATACAGAACAGTATTTAAAACTTATTTGACAGTCTCAAAGGACAGAGAATATTCCTTTTCTGAAAAAACCCTTCATTTTTAATTTTGAGTTTATTAACTAGATCTTTGCTGTTTGCTTCACCAGGAATGTAGAGTTTACACCATTACAGAACAACATAGCTGTGTAAATTATAAACATAAATGAAGTGTCTTGGAATGATTTTCTTGCTCAAATGCAGACTTCTGCAATTCACCAACTATTTCTCCTCCAAACCATTAATTATAACAGGATGCTGGAGAAAAAAAATAAAAAGGCAAAACAAAATATTATCACATGGTCATTATAGTTACCCAAACTTTAATTACAAATAGCACTGGGGTATTTCAGGAATTTCATAGGAGGGTTGGGCTTTGATTTTCTGGTTTGTTCATTTTGTTTTGTTTTTCTGTTTTCCTTAGCCTCTTCATTAATGGAACACATTGGGATAATGTAGTCTTTTTTTTAATAAGCCACCAAGATATAGACCATTTTAGAAACAGCGCTGTAAGGTATTATCCACTACAAAACACTGTTAAGGCAGGTTTTATCTGTTCCTGGAGAACTATATAACAGTTCTGGATTTTTCTCCTGAGAGATGCAAACCTATAAGTATGACGTGGTGCCTGGTGAATGAATGTAATATATTCAAGCAGAACTCTTTGTACACATAGACTTAATTATAAAAATAGTTATAACTTTTTTAAGCCTGTAGCAGCAGTCATTCTATCCAGAAAGTGTTTTGTGTTAGGGTTGCTTTTTCCTCCCTCAGACATAGAAAAGAAAATCATAACACCATTTTTTTTTAATTCTCTGCAACAGTGTGGTTAAGCTCAAGGAATCCTGATCTTACAGATGAGGTCACCATTCTGTAAGGGGAAATATATGCCAGATGCTGCAAACATTTTGTGGTCTTGGGAAGAAAGAAGAATGAGACCTCTCTTCCTGCTACCAACCTTTTGGTGGAAGTTAGCCTTGAAACACCAAAGAACGTATTTTTGAATTTGCTTTTAAAAAGTATTCTGTCGTGCCTTTGAATAGCAAATGAACAACTATAAAAAACACTGTCTGTAAGACAGGTACATAAGGGCTTCTCAGAGCATATTTAGTATCCATTTTCTTGAAAACCTTGAGACTAGAAACGTACATTCCTCTAACAAGTTTCCAAGACCTTAGACAAAAGAATACAATTTTCAGCAACGTACCTAATCTCAGCACGCTCACGACAAAAGGAACAGGCTGATTAACAACTCCTAGGAATACCAGTCCTAGTTACTATTCATAGGCTCTTGAATCAAGTTTGTCCCGAGTGTCCAATCAAGAGATAACACTACTGTCTGCCAAACTTGCTGCACTTAGCATCTGGATGCAGCACAGGCGACATTTTGGCAAAGTCCTTTTAGATAGCTTGAGGAAATTTGGATGGCTGCATTAATACCAAGGAATAAGACAGGTGGCCTTAGACTATGCACTTCATTAAGTTCTTGAAAGTGTTACCAGCCTGAGCACGTTAAGAGCAGACACACACATTAAGGGTTTGATTATATTCTATAATTGTTGAGCATTTGGTATTTGACACAGCAATCCTGGCTTCCATGTTAAATGCCCTGAGGGAACACTCAATAGCTTATGTCTTATGTTTCTTACAGACAAAAGAATGAGTATGCTGAGGCACCACACAAAGGTATGAAACAAGAACCAGTAGCTGAGGCACAAAAAAAATCATTGCTGAACTTATTTTTAAAAGAGATTTCATTGTAGAGGGCTACATAGAGGACTATATGGGCTATACAGGGGACGATATAGTCTATATGGGGGACTATGTAGGCTATATGGGAAACTATAAGCTTTATGATGTTGCCAAACATGTTTGCTTCTCCTCTACCTTTTAGAAACAGACCTTTTAAAGTAGGATTTTTTTTACATTTATTTCAAAGCATTTGCTCTGCACACTGCATCAAGGCTTCATTAGGATTTTTTTTTTGGATAATGAAAATATTGTGTTGGTTTTTAGATTCTTCTGAAGCCTTTAATAGGGAGCAGTCCTTTGTCAGAACTTTGAATTAAATGCAAATAACTCATCTTGCTTCCTAAAGCTCTGATAATGCCAAGCAAGTTTTCCAAGCATAGTTCAACATTACTGTTAATGTTTGTTTTATACTGGCAGAGTTCCAAGTCAAATTACTGTATCTGTCCTGACCAGGGGGATCTATCCTACAACCCTCAAGTCTTCAGAAAGCCCATCTTCTAGACAATGATTAAGTATGCTGTAATACAATGTTCTTATAACAACTCTCACCTTTTTTTTTTCAGTGTTTACATACGTCTCAAGCTCTGCTAGTTCAATACTTCATAAAGCCTCTGAGACATAGAACTCATTCATTGCATGTTTGACATCTTCAGAAGTTCATTGTCTGGGGAAAAAAAAAACCATATCTGTGGAATTATCAATTTCTGCCTTATCTATAGAACTGTCATCCAGCTGTGTAGAAATTTCACATGAGAAACTCTGGTTAGTAACAGTTTCAGTTTATCTGCAGTTGATTTAGAGCCCCTTTTCACTCGCCACCCCCCCTGCAAAAGCTTCCCTATGTTGACATCTGTTTATGGGATCCTTGGACCTCCTAAATCACCATCCTCTAGTATTAGGTCATGCTGGTGGTTGCTGACAACTCCTGGGCCTTATATCATCATCCAGGAAGCTAATTACAGTCCAGCGCTTGAATTTAGCATCTCAAGAGGCAGTTAGGCTAGGTTGCTGTTGTCCATAATTTCCCTTCTTCAAAAGTATTGCTGTGGACATGTTTCCTCTATGGCACCCTGAAAAATCAGGGAAAAGCAAACCCCTTCCATCTCAAGAGGAATGGAAGCTTAAACCTCTCTCTGCTACTTCTGCCTGCCGACGTGTGATATAACATCACCTACTTTCATGCTCTGAGGGCTTCCAGTTGATGTTTCCGGCATGGCAAACCCAGACTTCTGGAATTCAGCAGACAAGAATCTCTTGAATCTCAGTAAAGTATCATGGAGCAAAATACCTGATATATTAATAATAATATCTCAAATAACAAATTTGAGACAGGGGGATCACCCCTGATCCTAGTCAGATTCAAAAGATCAGCTGCCAGTCCCCCCTTTAAAGGGGATGGTTTGTCATGGGACAACACTAAGTTTTCAGAGTAGGGTTTCAAATACCCATTTAAAGGATGGAGATTTATGTGTGCATACTTTTTATTAAGTGAAAACTTGTTACTGTGTGTCAAGACGCAAAGCAATAGGTGGCAGCACAAATTTTCTCTCCTTGTTCATTGCGACTATTTGCTTTTTAGGGGTTTGGATCTTTTCCCCACTGAATGCAGCAATATTGAGTTCAAATTTATAAATAGATTTTTCCCCATGGTCAGAAAAGTAATAACTCCTTTAGTGTCATGTCAAATTATACTCAGAGTCATGAATTATCGTGGCAGTGATATTACCGTGCATGAGGGGTGAAACCATAGGGTCATCAAAGTGTGTTTTCCTTTTACTCTACACACTTGGCTTTTGGGGCACAATTTAAAGTGAGACATGATGAAGAAAAAGCTAGTCCCCAAAGCTGATCTAAGATTTCACAGTATTTTTCAAGCTATGATTTAAAACTTTCAGGACAGAGTAATTTTTGACTGAATCTCCTGGCCTTGTGTTCATGTTTTTTAATGCCTAACAATCTTTTCTTGCATGTCTTGTAAATTTCTAAATCTATACAACTGCTCATATATTTTTATATTTTTCTCTTATAACATTACTTTCATGGGTGAAATCCTTCTTGTATTAGAGATAACAATTTTACCATTGGCTTAATAAAATTTAAGATTTACTTTAGCTTCAATTCTCTAACTGCATGGGTTGCAGTATCGAGTACAGGGAAGAAAGTGAACCAAGCAGATGGGAACCTTAAACTTGGCTACACTGTGGACATAAGAACATTGTTTAGTCTCAAATATTCAAAAGGATCCTCTAATGCTCAGTGCTTGACCACCTAGCTCTAGAAAACAGATCTTACTTCACCTGAGCAGGAAATAGTCCCATTTGTGAAAATGAAGGCTTACCTATTTAAAGCTGGGCACACAGAAAGCCATTCAGAATCTGTTCTTCAGTCTACAAAACAGTATTTCTTTATTGAAACGAAAAGAGGACTGGAAATGTAAGGAATTGTAGAGGAATTCAGCATGTATAGAACAGACTGTAGAAAGACAATGAAATTCTAAGGTCAGGCTTGCTGAATATGGTATTAGGTTTGTATTTTCAGAATAGACTGGGGCACTCAGACAAGTGCATCTGAGTGTCTCAGACAAGACAACTCAGTGTAAGTTTCACTTACACAAATACAAAGTTAAATGTAAAATGATGTTTCAAAGAAAAAAGTATCTTAAAGCACTAATCCAGATGTACCACTGCATAACACTGTTAAGCACTTCTGCAAGCTAATGCTTTAATTTTTTTAATTTAACATGAATGTCTATTTCTCTTCTCCTGTCTCCTTTTTGTAGGACATGTGTTTTCAGCCTGCCATGAAGAGTTATTTCAGTATCTGCAAATCAGGCTGGAGAAAGAATACCATTATTTAAAGTTAACTCACACAAGATCTGAAAAAGACTGTTTTAAGACCCCGTTTGCATGAGACTTGCAGCTGATTTTAAAGATAATAAAAGTTGTGTATGCATGTCTCTGTCTTTTTAAAGATATTAGTTGACAGAGTAACGTAGGTTTTCCCAGAAACTGAGAGTTAACAGAGAACCACACCGGGACAGAGGGAGAGTCCACGCTCCTGTATCTGATTGAGCTGAAGGTCCCTCAGTTTTGTAGGAAGGAAGGTGGCAAAGAGAGTTACTCTTTGTAGGGTAATCCTGTGGGCAGAGAGGTTCTTGCTTCATGCATGGGAAGGAGCAGTGAAACAGTGTGAAAATGGATCGGGCCTCTTTTGGCTTAGACCAAAAGGAAATGTATATTGATGTGTTTTATTATACATCCCTTTTTCTAAACATATGTACAAACAACTCTTGCTCCTGTTCTGAAAGTTATGCCTGTGCTGCTGACAGCTGGGCAAAATACCTGCTGCGGTGTCTAGGCTGGCACATCACTTAGTGTAACAGAAGGCATTTCTACTATGCACTTTGTTTTGGAATGCAAAAACACTCAAGTTACTTAGTTTCAAACAAAAGGATCCACTAGCCTTTGCACCAGCACCTACTGTTTTTGCCTTTACTTTAGCCTGCCTGAAATGGCAGCGAGACATCCACAGTGACCTGCAATTTAGTCAGTGTGAGATCAGTTCAAAGCAAAACAAAGGAGAAACTGGAAGAAAATACAGTTCAAAAAATTAAGAGGGGGCAAAGGAGAACACAACAGTCAGCAAAATGAAGAGAATAAACCTTGTCAAACAAATTTGATGTAAGTCTTTGATGTAAACATATACTAGCTGATCATGGTGAACATGCAGAAATACAACTATGTGACATTTTGTTACGTAATAACACGAAAATATTAACCTCTTAACTACTAACCAGTGAAAACCAGTTTAAAACAGATCCTACAAATATTTTCTTTTTCCACTGAATAGCAGGATTTCTGGTGGGCTTCAGGAGAGATCAATACTGAACATGACCAGCCTGAAGAAAAGACGACTCCAGGGGGACCTTATAGCAACCTTCCAATACCTGAAAGGAGAAGGCTGGGGAAGACCTGTTCACAGAATCACAGAATCACAGAATGATAGGGGTTGGAAGAGACCTCAGGAGATCAAGTCCAGTCCCCCCTGCCAGAGCAGGACCACCACAGAATCTAGGGCAGGTCACTCAGAAATGCATCCAGACGGGTCTTGAAAGTCTCCAGAGAATGAGACTCCGCAACCTCTCTGAGCAGTGTGTTTCAGTGCTCTGTAACCCTCACAGAAAAGAAGTTCTTCCTCATGTTGAGGTGGAACTTCCTGTGTTCTAGTTTGCATCCATTGCCCCTTGTCCTATCACAGGGCACAAGTGAAAATAAGGTGTCCCTTCCTTCTTGATGCCCAGCTCTTAGTATATATATATATATATACACATTAATTAGATCCCCCCTCAGTCTTCTCCTCTCCAGACTGTTGGACATTAGGAAAAAGTTATTTAATACAAGGTGCTGGATCACTGGAATGCGTTGCCTAGAGAGGTGGTGAAGGCCCCATCCCTGGCAACACTCAGGTTCAGGCTTGATGGGGCTCTGAGCAATCTGTTCTAGTTGGAGATATCCCTGCTTATTGTAGGAGGAGCTTGGATTAGATGACCTTTAGAGGTCCCTTCCAACCCAAGACATTCTATGATTCTATGATATGGCTTCGTATTTTAATTGATGAGCTGCCTGGAACCATGAAACTAATGTTTGACAAAGTTTCAGAAAAGGCAAAGATCTGCAGCGTTGTACAAAAGCAAAGACTTAGCAGTTATGTGAACTGTCTGGGTTCCAATCCAGGGAAGTACAGGTGGTTTTAAATGAGAACCTCCTGGAAAATTATATCATACATAATATTATACGACTTTGGGGGGCAGCTGGGGGAAATATACTAGGATGTATTGGAAATCTGATTTTATGATTCGATGGCTTTGTGATCAGGGTCATGTTAAGACATTGTACGAGTACAAAGGACAGTGGGGAAACAGCTGGGGGTGAGGGCTCAGCTCTGCCCGCGTCCAGTGGGTGTTCCTTCCATCGCTGAGAGGTCCTACCGCAGTTACCAATTCTCTGCCCCCCAGTGCACAGGCGCCGAGTTTCTGCTTTATCTGTTACCACACCGCAACTCATCTGCTCAGCTCCACCCGCCAGTAAGGCCTGCTTGGAGCCGGCGCGGCAGCTTCAGGCTACCGCCGGGAGCAGAGCAGGGAACGACTACCACCGACACACAACCCAGCCAGCGACGACGCGTAGCGATCGCTGCGCTTGACTACGTGTCGTGTCGTGTCGTGTCGTGTCGTGTCGTGTCGTGTCGTGTCGTGTCGTGTCGCGTCGCGCCGTGCCGTTCCGTGCCGTTCCGTGCCGTGCCGTTCCGCTCGACGTGTCCTTCCGCGCCGGCCGCGGGGCTGTGGGAGGGCCGGGCGCGGGAACGAGGGCGGAGGGATTCCGCGGGAGGGCAAGGGGCAGCGGCGGCATGGCGGTACCGGGTGGACATACGGGGGTGGTGGAGCTGTGGGGGATGCTGCTGCCTCCGCCGCGAGCAGCGGGGGGCTCGGAGGAGGAGACCGAGGAGGAGACCGAGGAGGAGCCGCTCTTGGAGGAAGCTGCGCTCCTGGAGGCTTCCGGAAAGGAGCTGGCGGCCGCTGTGCCCCCGCGCCGAGCCGGTGAGGGGCGGCGGGAGCGCAACGGGGCCGGGAGGGTGGGCAGGCAGTCCCAGATGTCCTCCCCTGCCCGCAGCCTCTCTCTCGGAGGCGGCTTTGGGCTCGGCGCAAGGCGCTGGGTTTGAAACGAGTGAGCTGCACCCGGGGCCGCACCGGGCCCGCCGGGAATGGCGCCGGAAAAGGCGGGAGCCTGTGGAGAGGCGGCTGTTCTGTGGGCCGCGTTTTCGGCCCTGTGCCTGATAGTCTCCTCCCCGGGGTGGGGGCTCTGGTCTGCTAGGGTCTTCAGGGTAAATGAACTCGAAACTCGCTCTTTCTCCCCCTACTGAATTCATAACTAGTAAAGGGAAAATGGTTCGAAGTACGGCCACGTATTGCAACAGTAAAGCATTAATTTTGTTTCTTTTATGACATTCTTTTAAGAGTGTTGATACTTGACATTGATTCCCTACTTTCTGTTTAGTGCTTGGAAAGCAGGTGACATTGGAGTGACTTCTGCCAAGCAAGAATATTTTATCCAAAAATAGTTTTAAAAATGGCCAAGTTGGACTAGATAACAAGGGGAAAATAAACGGACAAGTTATTATAGCCCTAAGATCTGCTCGTACTCTGGTTTGGTGAGAAACAAGTCCTGCTAAACATAGGTGCTCACTTTGTTCCGATCATAGCTTTTAGCACATTTTGTCCCTAAGTGTAGGTTGAGGAATAGTGTATTAATTTTTGTGAGGGAAAGAAGATGGAAAGAGGAGGCAAACCAGGTCATACAAAATCTTAAGAGCTTCTTGCATTAATTGCTTATAATTTTGGTTGTTTGAGTTGCATGAAGTATTTGGTATACAAATGTATCTGAGGAGTGTGCAGGCACCGTGATGCAATACTTTGTGGCAAAAGTGTTTAAAATTGAATGGCAAATTGGACTTGATGTAACTGGTGTAATATTAAACCACATGCCAGTGTGTTTAATTGTGCTAGTAAATATTCATGTGCAAGTTTAAGGTTTTGGTTTTGACCCTGAGAAGCGGGTTTACTGCTTGTTTCTGACGTTGGTTTTGCTTTTGTATTTAAATACTACAGGAAAGACTGACATCAGGAAGTTTATGAAAAGTCCCTGTTTTAGTTTTGCTACTGCAACTTTTACAAAAGACAAAAATAAGCTTTGAGCAAGCACAGCTTTTTTAGTCAAACCAAATTTTTACCCTTTATGACTATCAATTAACAATGGTTTTATTTTTCTTTTTAATGATTCAGTCGTTATACAAGAAGAGAACTCCAAAAAGGAGTATGAAGTCATTGGACGTTTTCCATTAGTTGGCCCTTGGTGGAGAGTTAGTGTTAAAGCTAAAAAAGTGGGGTCGAAGTATTTTGTGCAAGGATATCCGTCGTATTTTCTGCGGACTGAAGAAAACAACCATCATGTCTTTTCACTCTTTCTTAAAGAATGTGATGTACCTGAGCATTTTAAAGAAAAGTTTTTTACTTGGCTTCCTACCGAGTCTATCCTGAGTTTTAGCAATCTTGAAGAAAAACTGAAACAGTTTCAAGTTGCGCACTTACAGACAGGGAAGAAACCAGGAGACACCAAGGATTATGATATCTTCTACTCTATTTTGAAATCATGTAGGTATCTTGATTGTTTTATAAGATCTCAGATACTATGTTCAAGCTAACATGTCTTCATATGAAGTGTATATTCAAATGAATTTTGAACATGCAAAGATTGTTCTTATTTTTAAATTTGAGGACAATGCGACAGCTGACCAATTGAAGATAGGCATACAGTTAGAAACACAGAAGGACTTTCCTGAATTCTGTAGGCTTCCTAAGTAGAATTGTCTGTGGTAGGGATGCAGAGACACTGGTGCTGGCTTCCTGTGGTTTATTCAGATTAACAAGGCTTATTAAAAAAATTGGTTCAGCACTGCTTAAACATGGTGGTATAGCTTTTTAGGACAAATATATGTTCAGCCCCTTGTCCCCATTGTGATGCAGTCTCTGACTGCAATCTGGGTTGATTCTGTATGTGTAAATTAAGTACTTGCTTTAAAGGGAAAAGGTTTCATCTTTGCCTTTCTGTAGGTAAGACAGTGATCAGAGAAAGTGAGAAAAATTGATGGTTTAAATTTGGAATGACAAAGTTTCCCTATTAAATAATTAAAAATGGCATGGGCTTTTGTTTTTTCTTGCCAAGAGATAAAATTTCTAGAAGTCTCACTTTCTTCTGAAATTTGTTTTTCAAACCTATGTATAGAGCAAATCAGTTTCATTATCCCTCTTTTGCAGCTCCCAAGACTGATAGGGGAAGTGATAGCTTATGTTTGAAGTAATTGAGAAAGATAGTAGGGAGCACTGTTGTCCTGTGTTCCTTTCTTATTTTAAATTTTAAACATTGCTCTGTACATCAGTAGGAAAATTATCCTTAGGTAAGAGACAGGTGTGGTGAAGTCTGAACTTACTCAATTACACATTGCAGCTTAAACCAAGCATATAATACATAGTTTCCAAATGAGTACATTTAATTGCAATCTGTTTACACTGTTTTTTCCCAAGGCTGTTGAGGGAAAACAGGCTTTAAAAGAATTTGAAAAGGATTACAACTAAGAAGAAACTGAAAGAAATTTGGGATGTTTTGGAGGCAGGGGAGGCAGAAGGATAAAAGCCAGAGTCAGTTTAAATTGCCTTTGTATATTGCTTAAAACTGTCTTGGTTTATGGTGCCTACAGTTGCAGGGAAGGCGGTATTGGTAGCTCTGGCTTTTCCAATGATCCTGGAGTTCTTGCCGGTTCTCCTGCCGCGCCGTTTTTGCTGCCTGTTGGATATGGTGCGTTGGCAAAGACAGACTGAAGAAAGCAATGGTACGGATGGTGAGAAAGCGAATTTCCAAGACAACATGCTATCAAAATTGGATGAGATATTAAAGAATGAGCCATGGAAACTTGGATTCAGCAGGGTAGGTAATGTTAAGCAGGGTAAAAAATGGGGTGTTTGTTACATTTGAGCTTCATTAGAATACAGTGCTGTTTCATTTACGTTCAGTTTATTAACTGGGCATTTGTAGGAGGCAAGCTTAGTTCATTTGGAAGTGGATGATGTACTGGACTCAGCTTTAGCAAAGGTTTGGGTTTTTTTTCCAGTTGGTCTACAATTAATTAATCTCAGAAGGTTTAAAAAGTGGTTTTGTTACAACCATTTCTTCAAGGAATAGAAAATTACGTATTTGAGGTAATTGGGCCAGAAGTAAGAAAGTTAATTTGAAGCTCTCAATTGTCCTGTTCAGCTTTATAATGGCAAATGAGATTTTCTGTTCTTAATACATAGAGCAGTATCTGTGCTTTCATAGTAAGGTAGATAAGTTACACTGTAAGAGGTCATCTAGTCTAGTGGTTCTTCTTTTTTACAATGGGATTTGTGGTTGCTGCTTACCTTTCTGTTCTCCTTGGCTACACTTGGCTGTGCAACTTTGCTGCTGCACCTCACCTTAGTGCTTCTGTACCTTGGATGGAAGCTAGAGTTCAGTAGTTCAGAAATGTGATGTTAATGCCTCTGCTTCATCCCACCAGTGCTTTTACTGACAGATGTTCTAACTTGTATTAAAGACCTACAGTTTCAGAGATTTAGCAGTCTAGCCAATACATTCCAGTGTTTCACATGCTTTCCTTTAAAAAGCTTTTCCTGATGTCCAATTTGACTATTCCTTGATGTCATGTAGACTTGGTGCTCTCTTACGTCTTGTACCAAGGACCTGCATTCTCACTGCATTTTTTTATTGCTTGAATACTCTGTTCAGCTTTTTCCCTTAAGGCTCAGCAAGTCCAATTAAATTTCCTTTCCCTCAGTCGTTCACCTGTTTTTCCCATCTGTCTTTCACTGTTTTGTGGTAGTGTCTGTGAAGGTTGTGTATTTCTTGAAGTAACATGTTCAGAATTGGGTATTCTGGGTAATGCCTTTCCTATGCTCTGTTTCTACAGTTTTTCTGCCTTTACTTGAAATTGTGCTAATCAGGCTTGCACAAGTTCTCCCTATACCAAATTTCTGCTCCAGGTTTTTATTTTTAAAGTTTCTGTTCTATACAGAAGAGCCACTGAGGGGAATTAGCATTCCATCTTACTTTTAAATATCTTGCTTTCATATAGCTTGAGAAGAGTTTTACCTTAATACATTATGAAAAATACATACATTTTTGTAGACTTCCACCTTCTGAATTGCAGTTTGTGTTTACTAGGAGGAATGTTATTTAGCAAGAGGCTAGCATGTTCTGAAATAAATATATATGTTTGCTTTTATTCTTTTTGGGGAGAAGATTACCCATAGGGAATTGAACCTTTCTTACTGTGAGGCAACGTGGGCTGCCTTCTGTCAGTGTGAGCATCTCCTCTGGAAGATTCCTGGCTTGCAGAAGAATGCATTAATTCTGTATGATCAGCTCAAGAAGCAGTGTAGAGAAATGGGACACACTTATGAAGATCAAGATGAATTAGCTCGTTTTGTATCTAAAGACATGTCCATTGAGCACGTTTGGCAATCTCTTGAATTTTTGAAAGATCAGAACATAGTGATTAGGGAGAAAAAACTAGTGTTTCTGCCTCATCTTTACAAATCTGAAAAAGACATTGCAAGGTATATAGGTGACCTTCTGTCAAACCACTCATGGAAACTGGATGTTGATGTGAGAAAGATACTTAATGTTTCTGAGACATCAGGAGAAATGGTAGATAACAAAATGAATGTTACCCAGGCTCAGGAAATGAAACATCAAAATGAAAACGGTCTGGACAATCATAATGGTGAAAATCACTTTTCTGAAAAGGAAGTGGGGTCTACGTGTGGTGCCCAAAGCAAAGCTGAGGTAGACTCAGATCAGGTGATTGCTATGGAAAAGATTTGTTCTAATCCTGTCACAATCATAAGTGGAAAAGGAGGCTGTGGGAAGAGTACAGTAGTTAGCTGCCTTTTTCGCCACTTAAAGCAAATGGAAAAAGAAGTGGAAGCTGCTTCTAAAGACTTTGAAGAAGACCTGGATGCATCTGAAGAATGGAATACCTTTGATCATAATTGGGAGTCAGAGAATATGTACACAAAAAAATATTTGAATGTATTATTTACTGCACCTACAGGGAGGGCGGCAAGCCTTTTGAGTGAAAAAACAAAGCTCCCTGCATATACACTGCATCAGGTAAGGATTTTTTTTTTATTTTTTTAAATGGTGTTCTGAAAGACCTTTTGACACTGTCCACTCTTGTTTTGGAAAAAGAAGCTTGTTACTGAACTTCCCGTGTGAAATGTGTAGCTATTAATGATAATGCTTAGGTATAGCTTGTCAGCATTTGAAAGTAAGTGTTACATTTTGGGGAATCATAAATCAGTTATTTGAATCACAGAATGATTTGTGTTGGAAGGGACCTTAAAGATCATCTAGTTCCTGCCCCCCCCTGCACAGGCAGGGACACCTCCCACTAGACCAGGTTGCTCACACCCCATCCAACCTGCCCTTGAACACTTGCAGTGATGAGGCATCCACAACTTCCCTGGACAATCCGTGCCAGTGTCTCACCACCCTCATAGTGAAGAATTTCTTCCTAATGTCTAACCTAAATCTGCCCGTTTCCAGTTTAAGTAAATTATTTGCTGTAACTTTTTTTTTTCCTACTTACACACATCTCAAATTTGTGCCTTTCTAGGGCATCTGATCTTTTTAGCTTCTCATGTTGTTTTTTTTTTAATTGAGACAGAAATACTTTCTAGGTGGCAGAGCTGTTTTCTAGTGTCCTGTTGCCTAGCAGTCATACTGATGCCTTCACATACATGAAGAGATCAGTAGCCTGGGGTTGAATAATGAGATAAATTTCATTCACACGGCGTTTTCTGAGTTACCGTCAAATACTGTACAATTTTTTTTAGAAAAGAAGTAGAAAGCAAACTCTTTGTTATTAAACTTAGGTCCAGTCTCTGTTGTCCTGGGCAGTGGAAGGTGCCAAGCAGGTATTGGAGGTTAGGGTCCTAGGGTTTTTTTTTTTCCTGCAGAAAAAAAATTATGCTTTTATGTGTTTTTATGTAAGTAGGTAAGTGTTGATAATCTCAGCTAGAAGTGTATTCACCAAGGAGAAAAATAAGACTGAATGGTTGAGTCTTCGGAGTCTTCACAGATTTACGTTCAGAATTTCAGATAATAGCTCTAAATGCAGTATTAGAAGATACAACGTTCTGGCTGCCTTTATAAGGCAGTTTTTTACAGTTGATCAGTGTCAGAGCTTGATTTATTTCAATTTGTTTCTAGATCATCTATAGTTTTAAAACGTGGAGGCGGAATGAACAAGTACAGCCATGGAAGTTTTCTACTGTGACGATTCTGGTTGTGGATGAGGGAAGTTTGGTGTCTGTACACATTCTTAGTTTAGTTTTAAAACTCTTGTGTGAGCATGCTCAGCTTGCCAAACTTATTATTCTAGGTAAGTGACACAGCAAATTTAGCATTATACAATATTTAATGATACACAATCTGCAGCGTAAGTTCTAGAACTGCCAGTGGTCTCACTGAGTTTCTTAAAAATTCTTGAATGTTAGAGTGTACTGCACTTGGAGATTTCTGCTCATTCGTATGGTCAGATGAAATAGAGAGTTTTCCGTCTTGGCTGCCAGAATGAAAGTATCTCCCTTCTCTGTTTAGCAGTGTTTTGTCTTTCAGAAAGTATTATTACATCTTGCAACTGCAAAACTTTTCTGATTTCCTTAAAGAAGCTAGTGTTAGCATATTAATCACTTGCTAGAAGGGAGGATTCATATAATTCTTAATGCTAGAATCACCTTGTTTCAATTCAGAAAGGAAAACAAAGAATTGTAAAACCAAGATCTTCTTTTTCAGAGGTTTGCTTTTTGGCATGCCATTGATGGCATTTGCTATCAAATCTGTAACGTTAAGCATGCGTTTGTGTAAGATGCGATCACTGTCACTGTTTTGTGCAGAGTGATCTGCACCTGCTAGTAGAGCATTACTGAGTGAGGAATACGAAAAATGGAAACTGCAGTACGGTCTGATTCCCCAGAGTTTCTTAGATTCTTGCAAGTTTTATTTCACAGAAATGATACTGAGAAAACATGTTACTATGTTACTTTTTTTTCAAGACAGTTTTTAACAGATGATTTGTTATTGCTTCTCAAATACTAATTTGCATTTTGTTTAGGTGATACTAGGCAGTTACCAAGCATAGACCCAGGAAACATGTTTGAAGATGTCTTTGAGGGCCTAAGACCAAAAGGCTTTTCTGTGGAACTGCGAACTAATCACAGAGCTGAATCACAACTAATTGTAGATAATGCAACAAGGTAGGATTTTCTTATGGATGCGGGAAACATGCTTGTAGTAGGCCTGGTCCTTTATTTGCAAAATAGTAGTGCATCCAGTTTTGACTCTGTAGTACTGCTTCTGTTACAGTTTCTTACGCAAAATCAGTAAGACTGGTTTTAAAAACAAACAACCCCCCAAAACAACAACAAGAAAACCCACAGATTTTTCCAAGGGTATATGCGTATTGGACAAAAAAAAAGTGTGTGCTGGAATACGCTTGAATTTTATGGGACATATTTCACTATCAAATACTCTGTTGTTTTCAAATGAGTTAGGCATGCACAAATAACTTTATGCCTTCTGAAATGACTCTCAGTTGCTTCTCTAAAAAGGACATTTTGAAGACGTTGCTGGTAAGTGTCACAACAACTAAAACAGGCTGAATTGCATTGAGAGTTTAGATGTCAAGGACCATTAAATCATAGTTTATTTTTATTTTTTGATGTATTAATACCTAGAAACCTCTAAGTGTTTCCAGTATTTGCATTACTTTTGGTCTGGAAATAATCCTGTTTACTGTCAGTGCATGATTTCTTTTTTAAACCTCAGACAACAAAATCTAGGTCTGAGTGCCCAACACCTTTTGAAGTTGATTAGAATTTGAGAATATATTCGGAACATTTGCAAGATGTCCAGAATTAGTAAATGTTTTACAAATGCTCTCCCCATTTTATTCCGTAACGCTTCTGTGTTACTCCAGTCTGCTCCCATGAGAAGAACTGTATAGGTAATACTAAGTATCTACTGCAGTGCTGAAGGTTTTAAAGAATAAATTACCCAGTTTTTACATGTGAAATGAAGTTATGCTCAGAAGATAGAGTTTTTGGTGTGTGTAGTGAAAATGACCAAGAATTTATAAATGGTGAACTCCAGGCTGATGCAGATGATGATACGGTGGAATCCTTTAACTGGAAATAGTTTTTCTTTTCTGTTTTCCCTCCACTGTTGTGGTCAAGAATCTCTCACCGGAAGTTTCCTGAATTTGATGAGGTGCTGGAAGTTTCTGATTGGAATGAGGAAATGATAATGCCAAGCCCGGAGAAGAAATTCATTCTTATTGCTTTGCCTTCTGGTGGGGGTTGCAAGAGTACGTGTGTACAATCGGTTTGTGATCTTGACTTTCTCTTTGGTAAAGCATAGACTATTTAGCTGGAACTAACACTTTGGGAAGATTTTAGTCTGGTTTTGTTTATGGTATAAATTTAAATGCTAGATTAATAGTTTACCTTTTGCCTTGTGTAGGTGCACACAGCAAGACCCAGTAAGTGCAAAGGGATATGCTGTAGAGCTCCAGCTCACCAGTTACGTTTTGAAATGGGGGTGATACAGCTTCCACCAGTGTCATCAGATGTGATCATCTTTTTATGTTGTAGCTGGAGCTGTCAAAACTTAAAAGATTTAATTTTTCAGAGGTGAATCATTTGAGTAAACAGCAGCTGTACTGAGTGTTGGACGGGAATGTGCACCCAATTCTAGAATCAAGTTAGGAAAATGGGAGCAGAAGGGACACTGCTACTTCTTTTAAAATATCTTGGAGTCAGGGCTAGGGCCATTGTTTTATGGTTTTTTTACCTTTATTCAGTGGATAAGTGGACTGAGTGAATTCTACTTTATATGCATCAAGAAGCTTCAAGGAGGATATAGAAAAAAATAGTGCTAATATTATCACCTTATCTTACTGTAGTAACTTATTCAGTGAGCAGAATATTAAAAACCGATTTATTCTGTGAAATCTAGATGCATATTCTATCTTTACCTCTTTAATGTGCTGTATCAAAACCTTATTTTTTTGGGGGGGAGAGGTGTGTTTTTTTGATTTGGTTTTTCTGTTGTAAACAAGTTGAAATGTCATTGAAGCAAGAAATAAAGGAATTTCTGTACTGAATTATGCTTTTCTTTCTTAGATTGTTTGTTCTGCATGTTTTTATACCTTACCTTTTATGTCTTCTAAAACAGATCTGCAGACTGCCATAAAGACTTTACTTGAAAAAGGACCAGGATTGCAGGATGCCAAACAGTCACAGTTCATTGCTTTCAGAAGGTAACAATGGATCATGCAGGCAGACACTGAAAAAGCCCTTGCCACAATCTAAAAATAGCTGGAAGTGCTGAGTTGAAGAGACTAGTGGCGATATCATAAAATTACTAGAGAGAACAACAGGCAAGGTGTCTTGTCCTGTTACCTTCTGGTTGCCCCAGTCACTCCATGGAGAGTTGCTTCCTTTATCTATAAGCTGTATGTTATTTTGCACCATGTTTTCTGCCTTTGTGTTCATGTTCATCTGTATTGTGTATGGCAAAGAAGCAAAGGATGGATGTAAGTGGTCAGTTTTTAGTAGACTGCATATTTTAGTGTCTGCTAACAGTGCAGTGTTCTTCAGAAACAAAATGTGAGGGCTTGACTGTAGGAGGAATCTGCAAAATACAAAGAAATCTCCATATTCAAATGTATCCCATCGTGGCAGACGGCAGAATTTCAGGGTGTGTGATGGAACATATAACCATATGATTCTGTCACAGGTGGACACCGACCAAGTGACAGAATATACTTCCATTTTGATCATGTGACGAGGGCCAGACTTAATAATATAAACTGATGGGTATTAGTGCTCCTGCTGGGCAGTGGCGTATGGTGACTGGTGTATGGATATTTGGAAGCACAATACTTGTCCTTTAAGAAGGGATGGGCTTTAGGGCTCTAGCAGACTTTGAAGATTGCAAAGGTTGGTGGTAATCACTGATGGTGTGAACCATCACTGGAGCATGGACAGTATGGATGGCCTCACAGAAACGCTGAAGGGATTAATGTAATGTCCAATAGTCCATAAACTTACACTTCTGCACAAAAGGGTACTTAAGAAACAACTCTTGCACTTTGATTTCTGAAGAACCTTTTTTCAGCAATTAAAAAACACCCACTCTCTACAGGTTACTACTGTGCAAATAAAAGATGTCTAAATTATAGCTAGTTCACTTGTTTGTTGTGAATGCTCAGTAATTCTGAAATAAATTTTATTTCTCCAGCCTGCATTCAGCTACAATACTGTTCATAATGATTTCCGTGTAAGAGTCTTCTAGAGTGTATTTATAGGTACTTAATCTGCATTTAAAAGTGAAAATTCCAGGTCTTTAAAAAGCAAATCTTCTGACTATTTTTAATACATCCACAGACAGAAAATAATGTGTCCAGGCTTTAATTTTTCTTCAGTTTTCTTCTTTATCTTAGAAACAAATCTAGCTATCCTAGGCATGCATTGCAAACATCCTTGCCTCTCTTTCAATGGTATTTAGAGAAAACTGTTCCTTTACTGCTCTGTCTTCTAAACTTAAAATCAGTGGTTCTTTTAAATTGTTGGAGGAAGGTCATCATTGCTAAAATGGGCTTTGTCTATTATTTATAAATTAGTGGCTTTGTGACTTTGCATGTAATTGTATGTTTTGTTCATAAATGTTTTGTTCTTGTTTTATATGATTTAGGCAAGACTGTGATCTAATAAATGAACTTTGTTGCCAACACTATTCAAATCATCTAACCAGGTAAGCTGGAGTTGTGCAGGTTTTCCTTTGAACAATCTCACTCTATTTTTGAAAGTGTTAGGCCAACAACCTAAAACAAGATTGTGAAACATTTAATGTTTCATCTAGATCTCATTGTTTGTGTTAGAGTGTATATAATAATCTTTGATTGGTTCTTTGCACTCAACCTGGACTGTGAACAGAGATAACATTAAACTAAATGTTTGCTTTTTGTTTAAATTGTCATTATGTGAATTCCAAGATTTTGAGTTCCTGCTGAATATTCAAAATTGACATAAAAGCAACTTGAAAAAAAGCCCACAAGGTTAATTATTTTTCGCCACTGTATTTCTAAACAGATTCTGAAATACTTTTGGAAGCTACATTTTGGTGCTACTGCATGTTACTGGTTTTTACCAAAAGGTTTTACAAAAGTTCAAGAAACATCTCTTAAATGTGAGTTGACTTCAGTGTTTAGAACATTGTTAAGGTTTTTAATCTGGCCCACGTATAGAGGGGGGAAATAGAAAAAATACTGAGCGATGGTGAATACATATTTTGTTAATATGTTTCTCCCTTTTTCTTTCTCTGACTTAGAGACCATAAAAACCGACTTTTATTCCAAATTGATGACAAGATTTCCTGCATGCGGAATACTTATCTCAAGGATCTCCTGCCAGACTCTGGTTTCACAGGGGATCCTAGTGTACATAAAGGTGGAGAAACCCCCCTCACTGCAGAGCCTGCTGAGGAGGACAAGCGACTCTGCAATGGAGATATATTTTTCATTACAGGGGTAAGTCCTTGAGCCAAAGCCCCAAAGGTTACCCATTCAGTCTTTGTTGACTCCCCAGAGGAAAACAATTCACACTTTAAAATTTTAGTCCATAATACAAATTTAGTTCTGCTAAACTATCATGAGACAGGCAAGAAAGAGGCAAACTTGCAATAGCAAATTAAAAAAAAAAAAAATCTCTGGGCATTTTTGTAGAATGTGTTTGTTGGTCTGCTCGTGGCCAGTGTAAATAAACTCTGTAAATACTCAAATGTATTGAAATTGTAATGCATAATTACATAATTATGTAATGCATAATGTTTTGGATATAGGTAGAAACATAGCCTTAAGTAAGGAATAAAGCTAATGGTACAGCTTCAGTTCTCCTTTAGCAGAAAACTAAGCTGACCAAAAAATACAGTAGCACAAAACTCTGTATTTTTCTGCTGGGTTCAGTGAGTTGAGCTGACTCAGGAAAGAATCCAGTGAAAGTACCAATATTTGTGAATGAGAAAGGATGAAACATACAGGGTTGGCAGGAGGGAGTAGGCTCTTTTCTGTTTGTGGCAACAAATTGTTGAATGGCCTCACTGCTATTATTTCACTGTACCCTAGGATAATCTAAGTTTTTCTGGGGGCTAAAACTTAAAGCTTTTTCTTACTAAACAGAAGCAGTTAGGGTAGGCCCTGTACAGTGAAACTATTGTCCTTGACAGTAGCCAGGGAAAGATAATAATCTTTTGGGTTTTAATTATCTCCTGAAACTGTTCCACTTGGTTGACGTTGTGGCTGTTGCAGTTTCAGGGAAACAAGCACAGGGACAAAGGCAGATGTACAGACATTGATCAAACTGCTGAGACAAGCTCTGTGCTGAGTGTTCTTGTGCTTTTAGGATGTAGAAGTTGATAAGCAGCGCTTATTGACCATCAGCAGCACGTACGGCTCCACGTTCACCGTAAGGTATAAGGCACTGAAGAAGCTATGTCACATAAAACATGCATGGGCCAGAACTATTCACACATTTCAGGTAAAAATAAAGTAGGTATGAGCTGAGGAAACTTCCTCATGGCTTTATCTTGCTAATGCTTTGTATTTTCATGTGAAAGTGAGAGAAGCTCTCATGAACCTAAATTCCTTGACTGCAGGATAGAAGATATTTGTGTGTCCTCACTTGTCTCCAGTTTCCTTGTTCTAGTACATTTGGTTGGTGGTGGTGTTGTTTTTGGTTTTTTAACTACTTACTGGAAATCTTTGATAAGGCATTCTTAAACATGTTTCAGGGGTCTGAGGAAAAAACTGTTGTCTACGTGGTTGGCAATCCTGGCCGTCAGCACTGGCAGCACGTGTACACAGCAGTGACAAGGGGACGCTGCCGTGTCTATGTTATAGCTGAAGAGCCACACCTCAGGAGAGCAGTCACTAACAAGAACATGCCCAGAAAAACTCGCTTGCAGAGATTTTTGAGAGAGGCACTCACAGAAACAAGCAACTGTCCCGAACAAACTTCCGTTCCCCTGCCAAAGAGCTGGCAAAGTCAAGAGCTTGAGACTCCATCTGTTTCTGTAACTCAAGGTGCTTCTGGCCCATCTGAACCTCTACATGACTTGATGGAACAGAAAGAGTCACTGGTTCTCAGTAAGGAAGGGGAGATGGGCAATTTGCAGCAAAGTCCATGTAAAAGACAAAGTCTTGCAGAGAATTCAGCAGCAGAAGATTCCCCACTCGGGTCTTCCAGACTTAAGAATCTAACTTTGGGACAACCAACTCCTAGGAAGCTTTTCAAAAGCTAACGAACAGTTAACTGCCTGTGTTACGAACGTTTCTTGGATCTGTTTTGTTCAAGATTTTTGGAATGGGGCAGCTGGTTATGTGGATGATTTTCAAAGGCTGTCCTGTATTTGCATGTTCTACAGAGAACAGCTTGTTTTACAGTGAGCCTTTTCAGTGATCTGTTTTCAGTATGAGATTCCTTTGTGTGTCAGTCATCAAAAATCATATAATTCTTTTGTTTTGGTGAAAAATTAACTTAAAGGTCTTGGCAGGATCCAAGCATTCACTTAAAAAAAAAAATACTGATGTGCCCAAACTTCAGTTTGCTCTGGAATAAAAAAATTAAGTTTACAAAGGGGACTTTACTTTTTTCTAATGTGGCAGATTTATGGGCAGGAAGCTTTAATGGATTATGGATTTTATTCTTGTTGTAAATAGGAGAAGAAAGTTGCGATCAGTGACATAGAAAATTTTTCCCCTTTTGGACTTGAAAGAGATTTAGAACTTGCTGTTTTAGCTCATAGTTACATGTTGATAATGCTCTTGGTAAGAAAAGTAACATTCCAAGTCAGAGTTAAAGTACCAGTCCACTTTCAGGCTTTTTTTGTGTACTGTGTGACTTGCTGCTTTGTAGTGTTTGAGCTTAATAAGCTGAATGTTTAATCAAACATCAGACAAATCGTATTAAAATTTGGACAACTTGCTTAAATTACTTTTAAGAAATTCTTTTTTATGCATATGGCAGGAAAAAGTGTAAGAAATGGTATTTTTGCTAAAACACTGGGGGAAAAAAGTGGGAAAAACATAAAGCAGAAAAATGCTAACTCATCTTCAGTGTCTTTAAATCACTGTTTATTTCAATTTATACAGTTTTTCCATACAAATATTTGCAACAGTTTGAATTTCAAAAAAACATAACATAGACGATAAATATCATGCTATTAAAGTATTAAATTTGTACAAAAATACTTTACAGTTTAATACTTATTTGTTACAAATAAAAATACATATTTAAGTGACTCATGAACTTTTTTTTTTTACATGATTCAGCATTGAATGGCCTCCTGACCTTTTCTGGCAGTGCTGAAATAGAAACCAGAGATGCTTGCGTGTGCAGGGCAGGTGAGCTTGTTCATGTATTGGGAACAGCAACAGGGATACAGTTAAACAGTTTAAATTGACCAGAAACAACTCTGTAAGGTGATTGCTTATATATGGAGACTCTCTACAAATGTACAAATTCAGTATCTTTATATTCACCAATAACAATAATTACTGAGAACAACTTGAATACCAGAATAAACCAAAGTAGCTGCTGGTGAGCCTGTAGAGCAAGTGGCAGTATTTTATTGCTTGGGTGGAGAGGGGAGAGGAGAGAATTTGTGTAATGTGTTTGTAAAATATATTTACAATTTTCAATTCTAAAAACATGTTGCAGGGGGTAATGTTTGTCATAAAGAAGGCTGAAAACCAAGCATATTAAATGGGACTTTTGTCCCTTCAAGAAATAGACTTAAAAAGCTCACGTGTGACAGTACAAGTTTACAGGTTTATGAATGATTAAAGAGCTTTTGTATCAGTCATCCGTTGACTTAGTTAAAAAAAAGTCATTCTTTAAAAATCTTCCTAATTTGCCTGACCTCATTACTCTTCAGTAATCCTTCTTCAGAGGTTTTATCTTACTAAAAAGGTCTCTGCTTAAAAAATCCCCACAGGTTGCCAGACAATACCATTAAATAGTTCATTGCATAGGGAATACCATACGTTTTAACAGAACATACCAAAGTGGGCGAGTGATGTTGACACAAACAATGCAGCTTCCTACAACCATTTTGTTAAAAAGATGGAAACGGTGCCTTGTCTGAAGAGCCCACCCTTCCTGCCAGCAGAGTAAAGGTCCCTGACATAACAGATCAAACCACTTAACAAGACAACCCACTGCAACGGACAGGCCCTCACAATTTTTCATACTGTTGCTAATGATAGATTGTTTAGACTGGAATGACTTGTCTTAACGAAGAATTAAACTTTTCCAAAAGTAAGCATGACTAATATAAGCCTCGAGACAGACAGACTGACCTCCTGTGCTTTTTAGTGCTATCTAGCATCTGAGCCTTAAATCTCGGAGAACTCTTAAAGGGATTTAGCACCATAATTGTCTTCTGTTACCAAATGTCCCCCTAAAGTGACTTCTGCTATAACGTGTTGGTAGGGTCCCGTGTCTCTGTGTTAACATTGGTGTGTCCGCTCTGTTGAAGGAAGGCGTTACGCTGGTCACTCCACTCCCCACTCATGGAAGTCTGTTGCTCTGAGCTGCCTTTCTGAGATGCCAGTGGGTTTCTGCTAATCACCAGTTCCAGCTTATTGCCAGACTCTGCGATGAGGGGCACAACTAGACAGCAGTCAAAGTCTCTGGTGCGAACGTGGTTTACCTGAATGATTAGAAGATTGTTTTTCCTTACCATTTTAGGGAAAATAAGTGAGATCACAAGATAAACAGATATATCCTTGAGACTTTATCACCTGATTTAAATATTCCAGGTGGAAATATTCCAGGTAGAGAGTCACCCAACAAGACTGCTTAACCATGGTGTCTGGTCTGAAGACACCAGTTAAGTCTTCTACTCACCCTTAACAGAACGGAGCTGAAGTGGGTATATTTGCACTGGTGATAGCTCTTGGCTGCTGTCATCATGCCCACTCCATAAATGACATTTACCAGCACATAGTTTTTCTCTATTTCATGGCGTTCATTAATTTAAATGCAATAAATCACATCTGAAATTTCAATTCCATTCAGGTCTTCTCTAGCTTTCATTAATACGCTTAGATTTATTTAAAGAGTCTTACTGGCCTAGTTTTTTTCATCACAGTGCAGCTTGGCAGTGTGCTAAGTGTGGTGCTGAGTGAGTATTACATTATTCAAGCTACGTCAGTCAACAACTTGGATTAAGCACAGAAACAATTCCCAAGTCTGTATCAAGAACAGCAAAAATTACAAGTCAGTCTGGAAATGCCTTGGGAAATTCCAGCTTTCCAGTGAGCATTTTTATGTCTCCTTTGACATTCTGAAATACGTAACATTCTGAAAGAATGTGTGTATATAAATCCGGCTTCACAAAAAAGAAATCTAGCCTTGGTGCCACTGCATAGAAGTCCAAGTCACCATAAACTGCTGCCTGTTCTTACTGAGGCTTTAAGCAACTTACATGGCCTGTGGCACAGAGCAATTATCATCGTTTGTCCTTCTTCCTGTCCCCCCCTACACAAAACCTTTCCCAGCAGAAATACAAAAGAACAGTACTGCTCATCATTTAAAATATAAGTGATGTAGATAATAAGGCTGTTCCAAATAAGTGATGAAAGCACTTTGTGCAGTTTTCTACAATCACGGCTGCATAGATAAGAGTCCCAAACACCCTGCAGTGTGGTTACAAATCTCTTTACAACATAATCTGCATGTCATGTCCTGTCATACTAAGCCTGTCTGGTGCCAGAAACATTACCTGTAAGAGTCTGTCGTATGGTTTCAAACCTCCCACATCGCCAGGGCCAGCTGGTCGAATGTTCTTAACATACACGCCTTTTTCCAGTAAACCATCTGAGACACTGAATCCAAAGTCTTCTCCATCAGAGTCCTTGTACAAAGTTACCTGTGGAGGTGAGGTGACATGATGAGAAGGAAAAAAAACACCAGAACAAACTGTTTCTCCACACAGCTACAAGCATTGGGCAGGCCTTCCTCCTAGGATGGTTTTGGTGTTTTGGTTTGTTGTTTTTTTTTCCCCACATTAAAGAGACCACTTACCTACCATTTGGTACTTACAGTATTAAAAGTTGTTCCCATTTTGACATTATATTAAGATGCTCAGAAGCCACCTTATTCTTCAATAATAAACCGCCCTTTTCACTTCTACTTGTCAGCTGGAAATAGGTGGTATTTTAGCCCACTTTTTGTGCCATCATTTTTTTTAAGTCTGAGTTTTTTTTCTCTCTAGTTGCCAGGAGCTGAGTACAACATCAGGTTTAGTTTTGCTTCAGGGATGAAGACCTGGCCTCAACCAAGCACTTGGTGTCGTGTCTTCCAAAACTTTCAGAGGACATAATCACCACTGGCACTGGCAGTGGTTCATCCACCCTGTAATGCCAGATCTCCATAGTGCTCAGTATAAGAGTTATAATGCAATCTTTTAAGAAATTACAAATAAGGCTCCTTGTGAAAGAGTTTGCAGGCCGTGTTCTTACAGTTACTATCTAAAAGATGGCCATTCAAAAGCAGGAAATAGAAGTTAATAAAAGTTAGGAAAAGGGTTTTCAGGTGTTCAGAGAACAAGTCCTTGCAGGTAGTTTTGTGAATTCAGTTATTCGATAGAAAAAGACCAAGAGACTTCTTTGTAGAGATGTGTAAGTTTTTATTCCTCTGAGGATTGTTTTTTTTTTTTCTTGCTTCTCTCTGACATCAGGAGTGCAGATCTGTGCAAGTAAATTGTGTCAATAGTCTGACATCTGACTAACACTGATGCTAGCACAAAATGTGCGAGCAGATAAGTCACACAGTCAAAATTGTGCTTTTGCTGCTCTAGCTTATGTCACTTTGGGCTCAAAATACTGGTTTTTAGCATACCTTGGCTGATCAAACAACAACATTAAGAGGGCTCTAATTTTTTAATGGTCTGGTACTAGTAATGCTCCACGTGCTCTATCTTCGTGTGTGCCAGACACTGAATTCCTTTCTGGTGTTTCGGAATTGTGCAGTCATTCAAACTGAAGGGAACTACAGGAAGTCTCTAGTCCAATCTCCTGCTCAGGGCAGGCCAAGACCAAATTCAGATCAGGCCGTGAGGACTTGGTCACTATTTCATAGAAGGATGCCAAGGCATGGCAGTGCTGGGGCACCACGCTGGTTGGTGCTGCCTTCAGAAAACTTCTGAGATCCTGCCTTAACTGCCATTGTGAAAAGGTAAGCAAGAACAGATGAGCTTGTTTCAAACCAGAAGTGGAGAATTTTATTAGATCAACAAAAAGCACAGATACTTGTTTTGTTGGGTTTTCTTTCCCTGCCCTCTGCAGTTTTCTTGACTGTACCTGGCTTTAGTGGTATATCAGCAGTGCTTTCACCAGAATGAAAACAGAGTCACTAGTAAGTTTGCTGGCTATCCTGGGCAACAGCTGAGAGAAGTTAGATACAACACCAGCTGCATTAGCACCATTTTATCTGTAAATGTGGATGGTGCATTGCTGGGCTGCTGTGAAAACATCGCAGTCTCGTGCTGTGGTGAGCACAAATACCCACATACAGTATTTGTCTCTTACTTTACACCAGTTCCTCCTCTTTCCTCTGTACAGCAGAGCAAAGCAGAAAGCTACACCTGAAGGCTTTCTCCCTGCCAGTGACTTTTTCAGATATGAGCTGTCACTTTAAGCTTCCCAGTGGCTGCTGTGTTTAAGATCTTTGCCTTCTTTTCTCCCATCTTTCCCCAAAATAACCTGTTGCTGAACCTGTTCTACTTCCTCCATCTCAGTGTGAATGTTAGGAGTCAGTGGGCATTTCGGTTACTGAGAAAGCCAACTGCAAGTTCAAAATAATTAATCACAGAATGATTTTCATTTGTAGCAACAGCTGCTGTACCAGCAGGACGCTGGGAAACTTCTAATGATTTGTTACCAACAGAGGTGTTTGTGGCATGTCTAACATGGCTTTGATCTCAAGTCTGTTTGAAGGTGCTATGAAAGTGCTGTAAGGCTAACATTCTACAAGACTATAAAAATAAAGAAAGGAGGGAGAGATATTTTATTGACAGATTGGTGTGCATTTCCTGGCAAGAATGAAAAATAATTAGCATTGGACCAAGCCACAAATTCTCTTCAAATGAGGTAACTTTTTTCCTCACCATCACAAAGGACAGGAGCACTTTGTGTTAACCACTTCATAAAGAAGCCTTGAAAATTCAACCTAACAACGTGAGGCAGTCCCTAAGAGGAGAAAACTTAAAATACTATGTACTGTTCTGGCACAGATGGCACAATTTCTAAAAGGAACTTCCCCTTTCCACTTAGCTCTTTTCTCTTCCCCCTCGTCTTCCTTCAGGCACTGGAATTAAGTGGAGCTGGGTCCAGCCTCAGATGAACTGCAGAAGCATATGAAACAGTGGACTGTGAAGTCATCTAGACTGCATTCTTGTCCTACGGCAGGATCAACTGTACCTAACACATTTCTGAGAGACATTTATCTGTCCTGCTTTTTAAAATCTCCAGTGATGGAGACTGCACCATCTATTAAAGCAATCCATTCCAGTGCTTCAGATGTTTTCCTTGGGTCTAAACTAAATCAGCCATACTGAGACCTAAGCCTGCTGCTACTCACATAGAACAAGATCGCTTTATTTTCTCCATCTCTGTAGCAAAGTTAAAGCTTCTTTTTCTCTGGACTCTGTTCAGTAGGTCAACATCTTTATTTAATTTTAAGACCCCAAAATGGACACTATTACAGTCAAGACCTTATCAAAGTCAAGCTGGAGTGGAGAATAATTCTGCATGTACTACAGACGGTGGCTCCATCTGTGTGTTCTAAGACTGTTGCTTTTTTCCTGTTTTTAGTGAGCGGTCTAAAAGCAAACAAAATACATCCAAATTCTGCTCTACAGAATTATAGGAAGTGCTGTTCCACATTAGCTCACCTTACTTGTGTCTTGTCTATAATCATGCACGTTACTCCATCCTCAGCTTGTGAGTCAAAAAACTGGCACACTGCAAATGCTAGGGGCATGAAAGTGGGTTTTGCTGCAGAGGGACAGTGGGAAGTACTGCAATGGAGGGGGGTGGGGGAGGAGGGGAAGAACAGGAGAAGAACTTGAGAATGATCATCCAAAGTCTTTTACTTGCTCCCCCACTGTTCAGGTTGGACTTCCCTGATTTATATGGACTGAGCACTCTGGAAAGGGACGACTCACTACCCTGCAATCACAATGTTCACTTATGAAAATATTTTTTCATTTCTGTGGTTCTTCAGATCTACAGAATATTTTCTGCATAGAGATCTTCAGATCTACAGATCCTAGAATATTTTTTAAAACTGTTTCCCCTACGGCTATCTTCTCTTGACTTTTGGTTTATCTAACAGGAGCTTGGAAATTACTCACTTAAGGGATGAGGTTGCAGTTTCGCTTTGTTGCATGTTTGACAGCTATTGCATTTTTTAGGTGCAAGTCATATGCAGAGAACTTTCTTTTGTATCACAGGTTACGATTTTGGGGCTGCTACTTTTTAGGGCAGCATATATTCTTCAAAGGGAAACTCAGAGTAAAAACCTTGCTGTCTGAAATACGCAGATTTTTATTTAGTATTGGCTCTGGTCAAAGCCCTACCACACAGGTTTCTCATCTTCTACCACTTCTTGCCAGTAGTGCAGCCCTATCTGAAGGGTATGAGATTGCAGGCAATTCATGCAACATCTAAACCATGCTGGTTTATCTGTACTTCTGATCACAACTATTTGGAAGGTTTGATCTCAATAGCAAAATCTACATTATGGGCCATTTGTTAGACTTCTAAATTTACAACAGAAGCCTAAGGGAAAAAGCTGAAATGGAAACTTAATTCATATTTCATAAGCAATTAAATAGTAACAAATTTTAAACATCAGCTTACAAGTTTTGAGTCTGTTTCTATGCCTTTCTTCCCTCTCCAATCTATGGGAAAAAGCCTAATTTAAATTCATACATCTCGCAGAGATCAGCTATTCAGGTATTTTAACCGACTGTAATTTTAGGTTAATGACTGCTTGCAATAATAATATTGAAAAATTATCTGATGTCTAGTGCATATTTTTGCTTTCAAAGGAGTGTCTGCTCTATGAAACTTGTAAAAAATGGTCCACTATGATTTTTAGAAAAATATTAATCTATATGATTACCTAGGTAGACAAAATCAATTACAGGCACTTACTACATTTGGGTGATACAGCAATATGCTATCCAGCTAAATTAAATGTTACTTATTAAACCACCAAGAACAAATGTTCAAAGAGATTTGTATGACACTTATCTCAGTCCTAGTTTCCTCAGGACAAAGACAGTTCAAGTGCACGTTTGGTGAATGTAAAGCAATGAAGTAAGAAAAAGAGCAATGAAAAATTTTGGTTAACTTGCTGCAAAGTTTGCAGCATTCAGTAAAATAATCCTCAGGGCGGTGTACTGGGAGAAGGACAAGCTGACAGGTGTACAGCTGAGAAGGCCAAGCTAATAATGTCATCTGCTCACGGTGCTGTTCCATTGGACTTGCTCATTTGTGTCTGCAGCCTGAGCATTTTTTATCCAGTCTTACTCTCTCTTAGCCCATGCAGTCGGACAGGCTATCGATACATTTCATTTTTAAGTGTGCCTTTTTCTTTGGTAGAATCATGTATTCTTGCTCTCTCACAATCAGATTATGAAAAACCAGCGGAACACTGACCTTGGCTGGTCCAATTTCTGCAATTAAACTAAGGTATGAAGAGTAGGGCTCACAGGCATGCAGACTCATTGCACTGAGACAGAAAAAAGGCACCTGAACTGTCCTGGTGAAGAAACTGGGAAAGCTCAGCAGTGTACAAATACATGCTTGAACGTCTTGCTGAGGTTAAGTCTTAGGCAAGCTGTGTCTTAGCTTGTATTTCCATGACTGTTTTACCATCACAGTTTTCCAAAAGAGTTCTTATTTCATTAGTTGTCCTGTCAGTGCCCAGCTGATTAAGACATTTGCCTGCAGAGGGCTGAGCACATTTGCCAGCAAGACCTGGTAAGATAAATACTTAAATCGAGGCATTTGTCTGAGACGGTGAAGTCTGTCTGTGGCTGTTTTGGAAAACTATCACTGGACAAGGTGTCCATGAGAAATAGCAACTGAACAGTAGTGTTAAACTAGAGATCTAATACAAAAATACACAAGAAACAGTAAGAAAAGTAACAAAAAGAACTTGCTAAGATGGGCATGAATCCAAAAGCAGTCCCTGCTGCTTGGGTTAACCTGCACGTGCCATCACAGGGGTACAAGCCCACTTTGGTGAATCAGACCATAAGAGTCAACCGTTGGTTTCTATTTCTTTTAAATGACTGTAAGGATTTTAAAAATCCTTGGTTCAGGTTCAACTTTTAGATTTTTAGAAAGGAAATTACTCTTTTCTAGATGACAGGACAGAAAGTACAAGCAAAGTCAACATTGCTTGAGCAGACAGTGACAAGAGTGGGTATATTGTCGGAAAAAAAGCCTGGAAATCACTAAAATGGAAGGTCACAGAAATCTTAAAAAAAAAGGAAACTGAACAGAATGAGGTTGAGGACAGGGGATTTTTTTACTGTCCAGGACTCTAAGAGCAAACAGCTATTATAGAATACTGACTCATTAACAGAAATCTGACTACTCCTCTCCAGCAAAGTATTTATTTTATCAGTCACGAACGGCTGGTTTTACAATCCATAGGAGAAAACTGTGCCTTTGCTGAACGTGAGCACACCATGAGATGCCTAGTTTTGTTTTATACCTCACATCAAGTTGGACATATGAATAGCTTAAAACTATCACAACACACTCTACTGATTGTTTACATTGGCAATGGATTAATTTTCCATACATAAGATCTGCTCTCCACTATTTTCTACAAGCATTCCTTTAGCCCATCCTCAGTGAGTCCTTACCTCTGTCAGCTACACTGAGTAACTATGAACTAAACTCAGTCAAATCCACGGGGACTACAAATGAAACCAACTCTCTTGAGAATGACATGCGAGCTCCTAACAAAATTTCTCTGCCTCCTCTCTGGGAAGATCTCAGACCTGTAAGAGGAAGATGGGTGCAGGGGATGAGATGCTCATTCCCATCAAGTCAAACAACATTGTAATGTCCCCCAAGGTTCTGGAAAATGGTTGTTGCTACGGCCTCACTGGACTTGAGATGTAAGCTGGAAGGGTGTTTTGTTGTGCATATCTAAAGATACTTTATCCAGTACTCCCTGGATAAAGAAAGAGCCACTTTAATATCACCAGGTGATTTCAACAGTCTTGAGCAGTGAAAAGTTGCATAGACTGAAGATCATGTATCCTTTTTAGAGCAAAGGAATTTTAAAGAGAAGAGCAGCAATAGCTAATTTGAAACAGCATTCTATATTATGTACATCGAGTTTCGTATTTGATTCAAAATGAGTGTTAATTTGAAAAAGGAGCAATGGGAGCCCCAAACCCTCCTGAGTAATTTCCTCAAGAAATATATTTTCTAGAAATCAAACTTTGCTTTCTTAACGAACACATTTTGCAGAGATGAGTTATTGGTATTGTCAGTTCAAATTAGCAGCGGATCCTCCTTGCAGAAGAGCAGTCCCTTCTGAGGATTTATTGTAAAACAAAATAGTAGACACAGATGCATCATGTTTGTTTGTTTCCCCCACAAGGATATATCATTAATGCGTTTGTAAGAACTAATATGCACGTCCCCCAAATTACATCTGTGGAGTCATTATAAAAAGTGCTTACTGTATTGCCACATAATGAGATTCCCTATGCTGAATGTATTATTTCAAAGCTGTGAGAAGAAAAATTACAGACCTTGTGTAACTCCACAGGAGTTGGTGACATGATTTCTTTCATTTCTTGCTTAATTTTTCTCAGAGCCATGGACTTTCTCCCCACATCTGATGGCAATGTGTTGCTACGAGTAGTTTGACTGTAATGTGGCCTTACAGTACTTCTTTCCTGGAAGCTGGCTTGTCTTCCCAGCTGGCTACGAGGTTGTGGGTTTTCATGATTCAAACTCATTGTACTTCCTGACATAATTGTAGCCTAGAGCATTAATGAACAGGTTAATTTTTAACACAGAATGTGGGTTAAGTATTTAGTAAATTCATAGCAGTAGGAAAAACGTCTCTATTCTTTGTTAAAACACAATCACTCAGGGCACAGCAAAAGGCAAGAGGGTAGATGTTCAATCTGCTTGCAAGTCACTATAAAATAAAGGACCACAACAAAACACAACAACAATAACAGAACCCTATGGGCAAAAGTTTTCAGATGGCATTTCAAACTGACATCTCAGAATACTGAGCACTAGAATGGCTAGTCCCCTGGCATACTGAAGAGTGTGTAGTATAATTGTTTATTTTAAAAATATTTTACATGTAAATAAATGACATTTAAGTTGCAGCATAATTGCTTTTGTTGGAATTTGAGCTATAGGAAGGCATTAACAATTCAGACTGCGTGCAAGGTAAAAAAATGTGAGTCAGCAGAATATGTAGGCAGCTCTGGAATCAGCATTGGCAACAGAGGGTGCCTGGATACCATCTCAGGCTGGGGAAAGTTCACTGCCTGGAAAGAAACTTTGCATAACATGCATATTGCAAGAGTAACTGCCTTAGCTTAGCACTAATACTTCAGAGATACAAGCCTCTGTCTCGCTGCTGTTTTTAAACTCAGTAACAGCTAGCCTTTTGTGTTAGATGTAAGAATACATGGAAGGTGAAATCTTGAAAGACAATGATGGGAGTCATCTCATCCACTGGGTAGACCTACCTGAAAAGCACCTGTGCACAGCAAGAAGCCTCCTCCCCTGTGGGAGACTTTCTGCTCTGGGGAATGTGAGGCAAACGCACTTGGCGCAGCCACCATGCAGAGGTGCCAATGCTGGGATCAGGTAGGCTGAATTTCCTATTCTCCCTGGTGCCAATGGACAAGTGAAAGGGGAAGTGAAAAGGCCATAACCTGAGCTCCGACTGGGACAGAATGCAGGCAGCCTGCTTAAAAATGAGAAGTAAAAATGAAGGGGGAGAAAATAAGGGCAAAAGAAGCAAATAAGTGTTTGCTTCTGACACTGATGAGCGTGTCTATCACCGTTCTTTCTCCCAGCTCCCACACTACTTTCACTAAGGGAAAATCTATCGTAGCCTTTAACATTCTCTCTTGTGCTCAGTAATGACTGATACTACTGCCTGATGGAGAAAAAACATCCAGAGGACTTGGCAAACAACAGTTGTCTTTGCTCTTTGGCTGAAGACCTTGAAATGAAAAACGATAAGGAGTCCTTGACTACACATTGGCACTTCATAAAACAGAGGCATCGCCATTCTCAGCATCCTGCCATACTGAATGAGCCCTGCTTTCCTTTCAGAGCTGTGGCTTGTGCAACAAGGCAATGTAATAAATGATCCAGCATCTACCAGTCTGAATTTCACTTTTGTGAAAGGCTGAGGAAAATTCAACATGTCGAAGTAACTGAATTTTGGTCAGCCTGAATGATCTGTTTCCATTTCAGAATTATCTATTTCCATATCCTTTTATTGTGCTCTGAATATTGAAAATTGCAAGAGAAGCCTGCGGTACCAAACCATATCTAACTATGGAATTAAACCAGTAAAACATTTTCTCCTACAATTCTCTGGTTTGCAATAACAAATACATGAGAATCACATTTTGCTACCCGTACATGCAATACAAAAGCCATAAATCTGAGGAATTAAATTAATTTGAACTGAAAAACTTTCACCCAGTTATGCCATTCACGTTCCTCCTGGCTGCTAAAGGACTTTATATATAAAACATAAAAATGAAAATGAGATTCTGCCAGTTTTGCAGCTCCAGGAGTTTAAAAGAACATAAAAGAAAATATTTTAGGACCTTTCATTCCATAGCTTTAAGTGGCAGTATAATCTTAATTGTTCTGATTAGACAACTTAGAGAAAAGGTGATTAAAAAAATAGACTCGAAGTTACTCTCTGTTTGCTTCCCCCTCTACCCCCCTCACAACCTAACATGAAGTATAGTTAGATTTGCAGTTAATTAACTTCAGGATGAAATGTGAAAATTTGTTACGTAGTGAAGAAATTGCTGTATAACGAACAGTTGTCACATTGGCAGCTTTTTTCTTGGCAGAGTGGTAAGAATATACGTAACATTTTGGAAAGCTGATTTTCTTTTATGTTCATCTTAATCAAATTAAGTTTCAGTTTCAAAGACAACCTACAACATGCTAAGAAAAGCTGCATAAAGCATCTGTCAGAGAATGGGATGCATTGCTGCAGGAAGGTTATGGTCACTTGAGAAGTTCTGTGCCTTTTGCTGCCTGTGCAGACAGCATCAGTAGTTATGCACAGCAGAAGCTGCAAGTCAAAAGCTCTGGGGTGAACATGTTTATAGAATTTTGGTTGCATTGTACAAAAGAAAGCAGCTCTGGTTAGGGGTGGGGGAGGCAGCTGCACAAGCAAAAATATAAAGGTAAAGGGTAGGTACCAAGAGAGTCATGTTTCTCAAACACAGACGCCTGGCAGCCTTGTCCTGTGGAGAGGGGTTAAAGCTTTTAAATGAATTGGTGTGATTAGTGCAACTTAAAAAAACAAGGAGAAAATAAAAGGAATGTAAACCAAACCAAAACCATTATATTTCTCTATAATTGGAAAGAAAGGTTAAGATTGTTCTACCTCTAGTTCCCTCAGAATTCCTGACTGGCCACAGGTCTCTAAATCCTCCAGAGCCTGAGACCAGAAATTTTCCTCCTGGTCAGCCTCGGTGTTATCATGGGTACCTGTGAAGCTAGATTTACAATGAGAGGTTAAAAAAATGTGGACTTTTTTTCCCTTGAAAAATCTATTTTACACATGTGTCTTGCCACAGATTGCAACTTGAATGACAGAACGTAACAGTAGGTAGGTAGGAGAGTGGGGAAGAGTCACTGATCAGGAGAGGCTGGATGGACATGCAGAGCACATGACAGACAAGTCTTCTCATAACCTGGCAGTCACTAGCAGCTGGCAGGATCTGAGCAGCAAGTTATTCAGTAAGGAGATAAATGGATTCCAAGAACAATTCAATACACATTTTTACTGGATTGAAACTCGGACCTCCCTATGAAAATTAATGAATCAACCAGTAGGTGCGTGCAGAGCTGCTCCGTGTAACGAATATTTGCAATAAAACCTTTCAACCTCACACCTTCCCCCAGGGAATATGAAAAGAGCCCACATTTTTGCAAACAGCATTTTGTAAAAGAGGGATGGTGGTGCTTTTTACCTCATTCCTTCAGCCTAAGGTGCATTTATCATGATCAATTTAAGCCCACCTGACTGCCATTGTATAAACTGCTCCAGTCATTTCACACACAAACACAGAGAAACTTTCAGAGAAACTTTCAGGGATGCAACTGTCTTGCATGGAGACTTAGGTCTCTGGTGTTTCATAAATGGAATGAAGCCTTATTACTGGCACTCTTAAACAAGATGTTGGTGACAGTGATGCTTAAGGAAGTTGCCCAGCAAGAGAGGTCTGATAAAAAATGTCAACTTTGGACTGCAACACAGCCCAAATAAATACCATCAGCGTGTATGTGTGTGTGTGTGGAGGAAGCAGGAGTTTTTTGCTGTCTTAGCAAGGGGAATCAGCTCAATGAAGGTTCAACACAAGCGTCAGAGCTGCTGCACGGGAGAGAGCTGATTATGTGAGAGGCACAGGGGAAGGATGAAGAAGGAATGAATGAGAATTTGCCCTTTGGTGGCAGCAAGCTGTTTGGAGCAGCTGCCCATGGACTGCAGCTAGTGGTGCTTAACAGCACATAAACAGAGCAAACACTATTATGGAAGCATTTGAGGCCTTGCTTGACAAACAATGTATTATTACTGAGGATACCATGAACGTAAGACTGTTAACAGCACAGCTTTTAAATAGGAGAACTGCCCAGCACAACGGACGACAGCTCGAATGCTTCACACAGGATACTCTGCCTCAGAGATGCTTTCTTACAGTTACAATCAGTCAAGCAGGCAATGGTCAGCCATTTCACTCTCTTATTGCAATGATTCTCCATCTAGCATCAGTGTCTCTTCTAAGATATTGCAATAGATACAGCAATGGTGAGAATACCTACTCAGATCACAGATGCAATTCCTCCCAGGCAAGATAAGAAAGTATTTAAAACATGATTTTAGAAAGATCCTTGACTTCTGAAATTAGCTCTTTCAATAAACCTACGTAGTTATTTTAATAACCAATGGTGAACACAGACTAATGTATTTGTTACAATACCTTTCTTTATATTGCATGCTAATATTGTAATGTAAAATGGAACTTGAGTTCTCGTAATATAAAATGGAACAGGATTATCTGAGGCAATTGTCTACGACAGCAAAGGCTGGATTTCCTAGAACAGGATGTGCATTTCTTCTCAGGAACGTCTGGACCTCTTTTCAGCTGAAACAATTCCTTTTTCTGCCATCACCTCCTCTTTTGCCTTTTCTCTGAGTCTTGTCTCCTGGTGTGTGAAATGCTCAACTTTTGCATCTCCATTACAGCCACATGAATAAATGAATTTGTAGCTGAACTAGTGCACCAGAAAAAAAAAAAAAAAAAAAAAAAAAAAGAGGTACCAAAATAATTTCTCATCTAGATAGCTTTTTTTCCTGAAAACAGAGAGATTGATTTTATGTCATGTGAAATATTCTTTGACCTATAACGAATATATATTTGGTTTTCTGATGCTTATTCAAAAAGCCATCAGAGATTTAGATGCATACAAATGCTGAAGGAGAGGTAGTGGGACAGATATGAAGACAGAGGTGCCTATGATTTGTTTCTTATTACCATACGAGAGACAAAATCTTTAATTCAGGAGGTGATAGGATGTCCTAGGATCTGGCAGACTCATCCCTGTAAATATTGTTTGATGTGCAAAGAATTTTCCCTGGAGCAGGAACTCTAACAAACTTGTCCTACGTGCCAGTGATAGGTAGACACCAGGCTACAGAGCAGTTTAAGCTCTCTGTTGTCACTCACTTGCCAACTGAAATTTGATTGTCATTCAACAGCGTGTTAATGATGTGTCTTCTGCTTTTACTCTGTTTTTCTCCTTTTTCTCATTTCAACTGTTTTTCCTTTCTTCCCCCTCTATTCCTCCCCCAGCCCAGCTGGATCTCACTCCTGTGCACTCTTTGTTCTCCTACCTGGAAGTATTCCAGTCTTCCAGCTGTCCCCCACCTTTCCTTTGCCCACCAGAGGCCCCTTTCCACAGTTTGCTCTCTTTCTTCATGCTCCTGATGCTCTCTCCACCTGATCTTTCTATGGAAGTTTGCTTTAAATGGTTTTCTTGATTCTCTCCCAATGTCTCAGGATCTTTCTGTTGCCACATATTCTTGGAAGCTGTGCTACACAAAATAAAGGTAAGAAAAAATTACGTTTTAGTGTTAGAGAAGAAGGTAAGTTGCTTAGCCAGAGGCAGAGAAGAGGTGGCTTCCTGGGGATCCCTGTAACAAGCTGGAAGACAGACACACCTGTCTCAAATACTTCAACACTTGGTATAGGAACACCATAAGGCATGGCAAAATCCATTTTACAGATACAGGGGTAAAATAATCATTATATTAATTTGTGCCATATATCTCAGGTGTAGGTCACATTGACAGGTAGAACAAGATTCTTCAACGTGCATACTCTCTGTTGAATGGGGCTTTAAAACAGTAGTAGAATGTATGGTTTTCATTTAGAAGATTCTGTATTTTACAATCCAGTTTCCTGGTTCACTGCTCATCAACTTTTTTTGCCTATTACTTATGTAACTGCAAAACAGCAGGTGTTTTGGAATCTATGGCTGTGTCTCAGCTGAGACAAAAAAGATGTGCTTTACCTGTGGATAAAGATGCTGCTATTAAATTAAAGATATTAACTTACCAATAATGGGAGGTATGAATAAAACTACAGTAATTTCCTTTACTAAATATTGCCCATGATTAGCCTATGAAAATTTCTAATATGCTTCTTGTGAGTAGGGACCAGTGGAGCCTGGATATAGACTAAGAGTTCACACTTGCCCAGATCTTAGCTATCACCTTGCCAGACTTGCTTCCAGATAAAATGCCACTGAGGAATCTGCTGTATCAGAGGATTTGTCATTCAGATTCTGAAAAGCAGGACAGGCATCTAAGCCTTGCCTTGATGTATATTTCAAAGCTAGTAGACTGGACCTTAGGGATTTACTTATCCAGCATATTCATACAGGACCCAGAAAAGTTTTCTTTAGTGCTACACCTGAATTTCTCATAGACTGGGATTTCAGGCTCATTGTGCTGCTATACCAAGAAATTGTACTTCCAATGAAGGACATGTATGTTTGCCAGTCCTGATGATGGGTACAAAGAGCACAGAAGTCTTCTCGACTGTGACGTCTATCTTCCCTTGTCTGAGGAAGAACTATTTCACAGGAATTGCCCAAGTCTCTGCAGTGGTTCCATTGCCAGATCAGCCTTAGAATAGAGAGTAAGAGACTTTTGGGGTTTTGGATCTTTCACTACCTCCAAGCACTGTCAACTAAGCATTTTTCCTTTAGGAAGTTCTTTTGCCCAGAGAAATTCACTGAAGAAGAGATTTACTTCTCAGAAGAAGAGGAATGCAAACTACTATGGCTTTGGATAAGACATTTCTACCTGGGTCACTTTGTTCTACTGAATGACTGCAGCTGTCTCAAACATTTATGGAAGACAACTCTAATTTCTGTTTCTTTGCCCAAAACAAAACGAAGAATTGTCATGGAAGACAAAATATTTATGTGCCAGGTTTTTTTAGCTGCTTTATTTGTCGGTTTATTTTTGTGAAGTAGAAAACAGAGCAGGGTGGTTTTTTTTAAGCTTACCCAGAGGAATGTCCTATATTTTTTGTTTGTTTTTTATTCTTAAAGATGTAAGTGCTGTGTTTTTTAATGTGAAGTAACTAAAAATAAATTTTTTTTTTGTTTTGGTATCGTTATCTTCCAGAAATATCTCTAATTTAGCCTAATAAATTTCATTAAGTATAAATACTGTATCTCATATTTAAAAGAAGAGCTTTTACAGCTGCATTAGAAAAACATAATTTCAGACAGTAAGTGTTCATTTCTGAGGCACTGCTTCAGCTGCAAATCATGAAACAGAAACTCTAATGTGAACTCACCTGCTTGCTGTAGGTCGGTCCCATTCATCATCACTCAGCCCTGGATCATGAAATGGGTGGTTTCGTGGTTTGCTTGGAGGGGACAAACTAGTCTGTTTAGGACTCCTCCATTCGTAGGCATTGAAGTTATATCCCGAAGACTGATAGCTGTGTCCTAAAAAGATGAATTATATGTTCACAGCAATGTATATGTTGTGATGACAGAAAAGCACATCTCTGGAGCTGGGTTCTCTAGAACTTGGATGTGGACTCATGATTGTTACCTTTTATTTTGCAGTAGTAGTCAGATATTTAGAAGAATAAATGACCTGAAGTTAGGTTTGCTCTAGAGCTTCTCCTGCGCAAGCCACTTGAAAGTAGAATCTTAAATATATCCAACACTGTTCTCCTACCATTTGTGTCTCAGCTGCTTCCAATGTTTAGTTCTGGAGATTTTAACAATTTATCAATTTCCGAATTGACATAATTCCTTGAATTCTAGTGAATAAATCATGCATGTTATGGATGTGTTAACTATGTGCCAACATGGTCATGTATAACATGCCCAAAGTTAAACCTGGGCTACTAAGAAAAATGTGCTTCAGCTCTGTTGGAGAAAGCGTTTGCAAGGATGCATTAAAAAACCCCATAAATTCAACTTTTCAGGTAACTGGCAAGAAAGTTTTTTCTTCCTATGGTAACTTTCTCAAATTTGGAAGCAATGCAGCCAAATATCAGTGACATATTAGTGTCAACTACGCACAATACTGCTAACCTGTGGAATGACTGGCAAGATGCAAAAGTTGTCATGGTGCAGAGGCTCTTGGGCGACCATTAACTAGAGTAATGCCAGAACAAGGAGGAGGAGGCAACGACTCAGCAATACAATGGCAGGACTTGCACTGCCCTGCATGAAGGCCAACATGAGAACCTCTGTGCCCATGCCCCTTTGTGGAAGGGGGACTCACACTTAGCAGAGCTCCTGCTTTTTGCTAGGGTTCAGAGAGCTGAGAAGAGGCCTGTCTCATGATGGGCACACATGCCCGGGACCAAGGTACTCCCTTCGAAATCTCATCCTGCAGAAAGGGATTCTATATCAGCCATTTCCAAATATCTCAAGGCTGTGCAAGGGGCATCAGACAGCCTTTATATCTGAAGAGTTTATTTCTGGGTGCTTTTATTGTATGAGCAATGTTGGTATTAATTCAATAGTATTTATTTAACTGAATAAAGCATAATTTGGCTTCCAAATAGGAACCAGACAGTCTGGCTTCCAAGTGATGGATCAGGAAGAATACATGGATCAGCTTGTCACAAGCTGATGCTGATGGGGTAAGGTAGATCTCATCTATCTATATCAATAACGGTATGTATTTCATCTTGACATAATCCTTTTCTAGCTCTATTGTTTGTGTTTTCTGATATGCATCTTGGATTAGGAAGTTCTATTTTGTTGATGACTAGCAAATATCACTCCTGTCACATCTTTAAAGAGGGCAATTTGCTTCCATAAATCGGTCTAGACCTGTCTCCCTGAAATCCTACACAGTTGTCTGCATTTTGCAGCTAATTGGCAGACATCAACATATTCACAGATTCTAGGAAGGGTTTTGGTTGTGAAAATGTGACTGCTGTGTGGGCAAAACTCCAGATCAGTAAGGCAGACACATTAGACAAAGGTACAAAATGGGGTATTAATTGAAGGAGAAAAAACACTGCTCACCAGCACTAAATTAGCAGCTAATAGCATAAAGCATTATCTGGTATCTGGTGCTCCAGAAACATCCCCCAAACTCCTCAATTTGCTTAGCCTGTGCTTGCCAAACATGCCAAAAAATGTTTGGAGAGAAGCCAAATTCAACTTTGTAGGTCAAGACAAAATGAACTTTAAGAGGAATTTGAGTCACATCAGTACACAGCAGAGGATAAGGCCCTAATCTGATTACACTCAGGCTGTTTAGCAGAAGTGCAATGTATTCAGCCAAGATTGGGCTGATTTTTTCAAAGGAGTTAGAAAAAAACCTGCTTTGAATTACTAGTTTAGGCTTGGCATGGCATCTGAATCACCAGGACCTAGGAAAGCAGTCTGGGCCTCAATCCTTTCCACAGCTGAACAGAGCAAGTTGCCCCAAATATCATCAATTCACCCAGGAAATGAGAACAATAATTTTGGCACTTTCAGCTATACTTCTCCTTACAACTTAAAAATATCAGATTAAAATCTAGCATGATTTCATTTGATAAATGGACCAGAACAGTTAAAAACAGAAAAAGGGACAAATTAATCCCAACTCTACCTCCAGTGAAATACAAATTATACAGCAAGAATACAGCACAAAACTAATTAAAATGTTATATGTAACAGTAAATTAAAAGTAAATTGTAGAAAACATGAGCTATAATTAAATATATTGAGACTGTCGTATTTAAAGTAAGTTCGTGCCAAATACATGTAGGAAGGCTAAGAAATACTTAAAAATCAAATGACAGAAAAAAAAGGGCCACTAATAGTGACATCAGCTACTTCTTGATCTCAAGAAGCTCAGCAGTTTTCAGAGGAAACCTTCTGCTTTCCAGAAGAAAGTGCCAGTGTTATCATTCAGTCTACATGGGATTTCTGCTGGGCAGAGCTCAGTTTCAGTTCTCTGTGTGAGGGTACAAGACAGCTGTCCATGAGCTACTACCCGTGCTCTTGGAAAGCAACAGAAAGAAACTGAGAAATAATAGGAAAAGCATGTGTGCAACCACAGCAAGTGAGAAAAAATTACCTGGTGTAAAGATCTACCTGTCCAAATACCTGCCAGGTAGTGGGAATACCCACTTTACTAAGGAAATAAACATTTTAAGGAGAGTTAAATAAAAAACTGAAGCTGTGTGGAAGTTATTTTTCATGTTATCTAGAATATTACAATATGTCTATATCCCTCACTACCTAAATAAATGCGTCTTACAAACTAAAACAAAATAATTTGATAATCCTATATAAAACAATAGTCAAACAGAAGTAGAAAATTTAGCATTAAGGAAAACGATGTCTTTAAGCAGAATGATTGCTTTTGAAGGCTGAAAGTTAGATGCTAATGCTGCAGGAATGAAGAAGCAGTGGAAGATTTATAAATTGTAAGCAATACCTAACTTCAGCAGTTTATAATTAATCTGTTGTCAGTTAAAAATGACTGCATATGAGCAAATTCAGGAACAGCTTCAGTGTGTTCTGTGCCTTGCATTGATCTGTATTTGAAGGATACACCCATTTAGTTGTGGATGAGCTATGGGCTGGGCTATTCAGTTGTCAGTAAAGCTAACAAAAGCCTGTTAATGTATTGATAAATGCTTCATAACACATTACATTGTCATGAAAGAATGAATCTGAGGCCAGCCAAGTGTAAGAATTCAAGCTGCCTGGTGAGGCATGGGGTCATAATGAGACATCGGCACATTACAAAGTACAAGGTTTAAAGTTGGTGCAGACAAAGTTCTCTTTAAGGCAAAGGAAGGTCAACCATGAAGGCTATCATTTCAACGTCAAATGTCAATTGCAGTCTTGATAGTACCTTGATTTCCAAAGCTGGTATCAATACCAGAGCCATCCCACGACTCCACTGCGCTGTCAACACTTGGGACTGTAGTGGAATAGATGTCTGAGAGTTTGCCAGATTTCTGTGCTGCAGAGGTTTCATCTTCAGCATCACTCAGTTCACTTATGTGACCCACAGGGACAGAAAATTTCTTGGGACTGGTAGCTGAAGAGGGTTATAAAAAAAGAAAAGGGGGTGGTGGTCCTAGCTTTACTGCAGTTCAAAGAATATGCTTTTTACTAGTCACACAACGTTTTTCCAGGGATGGCCTAAATGCTTGTTAATCTGTAACAACACATGCATTAAAAACCACTGATGCCACCCTTGGCCATACTCACCATCTGTCTGCTTCTTGATTTTCAAGGTGACAGTTTCTCCTGCCATCTGTAATAAGTGAATGGCTTCACTCAACGGTTTTCCTTTCAGACTGCTACTATTTATTGCTAAGATTCTGTCTCCTATGTGAATTGCCCCAGTCCTACAATAAGAGAGAAGTAAAACATTGAGGAGCATAAAAAGCAACAACGGCAATTTCTTTGCATATTTGGAGCAGGAAAGTCTCATTTCTGTATTTTGTTTTGCTTTTATAGCTGTGTTACAGAGTAATTCTTTTGTTAGAGACACTTAAAGCAAGTCACCTTTGTTGTAGTGACAAGAGCAGAGCTGAGGCATGGAGGTGTGGATTTCTGTGTTACTGTGGTAGTTGAGTTAATTACCTATGGATGATATTAATTGCATCCCACCTGTTTAAGAGCAATCTCAGACAGCTCAGTCAGTTCGGAAGTGAGTCAAGTTTCTAGAAGTCTCACAACATAACAGGTAATAGCAATGTGAACAAGTAACCAGCTATTTCCCCAGTGTGGCTTTCAGAATGGATCATATCAAGAGAAGAAAATAAATTTGTGTAAATGCACTGTTTGTTCGGGCTGCACACAGTACCCTGTCCTGTGTGCTCTAAGTTCTCTCTGAAATCACCACCAAAGGCACCAGTTCCAATTACTCTATCTGTCTTAGAAATAGCAGGCAACAGAAAAACGTAGCATTTTCATTATTCTCTATACATCACTTACGATGAGGAGCATTTCCACTCCTCAGATAATACTCACTATTGTGTATGTAAGTGCACATGCAGATGCAGTGTATGATAAGCAGCATATTTTCAGATAAACTTAGACATATGAAGTGCTTTCCTTAACTGTGTTACTCTACAAGGCTATTGCTTTTAAAAGCCTGCTAAAATGTTCGTGTGACTGCAGTCTGATTGACTAGTCTTTCCTAGGTGATTTACAGTAAGGAGCACAATCCTCTGCTCTGTCATGTATAGTATACGCAAGAACATCCTGTTAAGACATTCCTCATGCTCCTGAACTCAGCAATGATCAAAAAATGACAGCAAAAGGATTATAAACTTAAACTTGGAGAATTATAAAAAATAAATTGCTAAACCATAAAAACTGGCACGTTCAGGTAAACAAAATATATCGTCATTTGACAAAAAGAACACTTAAAAATAATTTGCTTTCCAAATTACCTTTCAGCTAATCCTCCTTTTGTAAGGCTGGAAATGATTATGGGATCAAAGGGCTCTTCAGTACCAGAGATTGTAATTCCAAGAGGCCCACCATAACGCTTCAGCTCAACAGTATAAATAATTGCTCCAGAGCTCTCCTGTTCATCTGCAATAAATGCCAAGGGGATGCAATTGGTTTCTTATGAAAGAGGGAATGAAAAAACCAGCACATTCAGTCTAGTAACTGGTAATCAAACAACATTTTCAAAGGATTAAATTTCAGATACACTTCTTAATCATATTCTACTGGATTATTTTGGAAAAAAACCCTCTCTTGGGCAATTACGTTTTTATTGGCAAAACTTGATTACATGGAATTTATTACAAAAAGCTCCCCTCATTCTATTAAGATTAAATTTTACTTTGTTTAAAATATTTATATCTTCTTTCCTATTAAAATGGCATTTCAGGCTATTTTATAACAGAATCCCAGAATGGGTGAAGTTGGAAGGAACCTCTGGAGGTTGTCTGGTCCAAACTGCTGTCCAAGCAGGGCCACCCCAAGCAGGTTATCCAGGGCTGTGTCCAGAGGGCTTCTGAATATCTCCAGGAATGGAGACTCCATAACCTGCCTGGGCAACCCGTGGCAGTGCTTGGTCACTCTCATAGTAAAAAGGTGTTTCCTGATGTTCAGGAGGAACCTCCTGTATTTCAGTTTGTGCCCATTGCCTCATGTCCTGTCACTGGGCATTACTGAAAAACAGCCTCTGTTTTCTTTATGCTCTCCCTTCAACTGTTAATATAAATTGATAAGATTCTGCCCTGAGCCTTCTCCAGGCTGAGTGGTCCCAGCTCTCTCAGCCTTGCCTCCCATCACTGGGAGTGATGCTCTAGTCCCTTCATCGACTTTGTGGTCCTTTCACAGAATCACAGAATCACCAAGGCTGGAAAAGACCTTTAAGATCATCAAGTCCAGCCTATGACCAACACCACCACACCATCTAGACAAGGTTGATGGACCTGCTCCAGTATGTCCATGTCTCTCTTGCACTGGGGAGCCCAGGACTGGGCCCAGCACTCCAGGAGCCTCTCGCCAGTGCTAAGCACAGGGAAAGGATCACCTCCCTCAATGTGCTGGTAGCGCTCTGCCTAACGCAGCCCATGAGGCACATTATTAGAGAGACATCAAGTGAGTACTACTGTATAAATACCATTACTCATCTGTTTCTTGAACTCAATGGAAGGTACATAGAATCAAAGGTAATTCAAAAGTTTTAAAACCAAACTTCCTTAAAAGACTTGTGGAAAACGTAAAAAAATCAAGATAAGATGAGCAGCTGTTGTACTAAGAGAACCTGAAATATATCCTATGGCTTTCATGGACAAGATTTAAGCTTTTGTAACAGAATAAAAAACAGATTCTGAATTCTGAATTATCAAATAACTTGAATAACAACTGCATTAAATTTTATTTCATTATATTGCATGAATCAATTTGCAGTATTTTCAAATTTTAGTCTCACCAAATGATCATAAGAAATGGAGAAGAATTCATTACTGGGTAAGCTTAACCTCCCCCGCTATGCAGGAGGGCTGGAACTAGATGATCTTTAAGGTCCCTTCCAACCCAAACCATTCTGTGATTCCATGAAATACAATGCATTTTCCTTATACAGTATGTAACAGATTGTGCAGCAACAAGAAATGCTCCTGTGTTTATATGGTGCATGCTCTTTACATGCTACCAAAAAATATCACAACAGAAGAGCAATCAACTGTAGTATCTGTGAGTTGTGAAGGGATATTCTAAAAGTTAAAATGTCAGATTTCTCCTCAGATCAAAATGACAAATGATCCCTTGCTCATCTTATGCTATTGGTATTCAGCCAGGACGTCTGGCCTGGCAGGCAACTTTTCCTAGATCTGTGGGTAATGACATTTTGAATGGCTCACCGAGTGTGGAAAACGTCTAGGACGCGTGTTCTGTAAATGTTACTAGAACTAACCTGAGACAAGTTAGAAAATTCAAATGTTCCCATTTCTGTTCCTGTAGATGGAAAAACATTAAAAGGAAGATACCTGCATCACTAGCAAAGGTTCAAAGAGAGTTGTTTTATTCTAATGTGAATATGGTACTTAAGCAGAGCTGGAGAAACACTAATATCTTTGGACCTCTTCGTTTCTTCCCAAACTGCAGAAAATTTAGGCCTTTAGCTTCCCTCCTATTTCCCCCTTGCTATCCACATAAAGAAAATGGTACACACATAGAATCAAAGGAGAGGAGAATTAGTGGTATTTGTTCATCGGTGAATATGAGGATTTTCATGCCTAGTGTTGGCCTTGTATTCCTACTTGGGGCATTATCATCAGCTTTTTAGCACAGTTCACACCAACGATACTTTATCTCACATGCTCTTTCCAGAAGCACCCAACTCCCAAGACCCCACTGGAAGCCTCTGGCTGGCATACAGTGGGCTAGCATGTAAGCTGCCACTGCACAGCAGAAGAGTGGCAGCTCTTGCTTGCTAGAGCATTTATGGAATAATGACAAATCCTCTGGGATCTAATGCATATAATGTTTACACAGGTGTGGCACTGACATGATACAAGCCTTAAATTGAAGGATGAGAAGTAATCCACTGAGCTAATTGAAAATGCAGTAACTGCTATTTGCTAAGGGTCGACAGAACACTGATGTTTCTCCACTATCAACAGTAAGTGAATAAGAAGTTATTAATCACTCGGCAGCCTTGTCACATAAGAGTTGGAAGTTTATAGATCTTAGTGAATAAATGCAAAGGAGACTGGTCTATTATTTCTGTCTTCTGCTTAACCCTAGTTAAGAAAATTAATAGCATGAATGCAAGAAATGTCAAATTGCTACACTGTTCTCTTCAGTGCTCTTTCCAGGCAGCAGAAACGCGAGCTACCCAAGAACATGGCATGTACGTGGCCTGAATTCACAATGAAGACCAGTTTTGCTGTGAAAGGAAAGAACTTGGATATGCTAAAAAGGGTGGCAGCCCTTGGTTTAATCAGAATTATCATAGATTGGGAAGCTGACAGGAAGAAAAAGAGAAAAACTGCTGAAAACATACTTCCTTCTGGGGAGGAAATATAATCAAACTGCCATGGTTTTGGGTCTCATGTTTTTGAGATTTTTTTTCTTCCTTTTCTTGTGATAGAATTGTAGATAATTATTGGAAACCACGTATCATGAAGGTAGACCCTCTGTGCTGCAGCACCTCTGCCCTCTTCACTAGTCTCTTGCTCTTCGGAGCAACATCTGATCAATACAGACAAAAGTGCAAAGAAGAGCATGGTCTGGAGGAGCACATGACGTGTGCTACCCTGATGTTGGCCTCACCTGCAAGGCTGGCTCTGAAGAACACAGCTCTGAGCTACTTATAACTGTCTGGTGAAAGGAGGAGTAGGAGAGCAAGCAGAGGAAGGAAAAAGAGAAGGCAGAAAGAATGACTAGAAGCTAAAGATACCTTAAAATGAGTATCAAGAGAGAGTTTGAAAGACACTGAGAGAATGAGAACCTAGTGAGGAAGAACCCCTGCTCCCTGACTTCCCCTCCTCAACAAAGCATGCTATTAGAGGTTAAAAAACATTTAAATTAATCTCATTCTGTGATTCAGAAATTGTTGTGGATTGTTCCATGTCTACTCATGTATTAGCATCAGGCTTTTATTTTCTTGGGGACTTTGTGAATGTGTTTGGTGTTTTTTTTCTGTTGAGTTTGAGAAGCACAGAGGACAGACTTTCACAAATAAACAAATGACAAAGAAAAAAATATTTTAACTGAGGTCCAATTTTTCGTACATCTTTGCTACTGTTTTGCCACTGCTTTTAAAAATATTTTTTTCTTTAGCATCCCAGGAGACATTGATTTTAGATTTCAAAGTAACTGAAATCTGCTATAAATACTTTCAATTACACTTTTACATTTAGTCAACTTTTATAAGAACCATTTGTATAGCGAACTTTGTTCAGCAGGTCTCTGAGTAGCTATCCATTTGCATTTGAGTCTGTTCAGTCACACCAATCACGTCTGGACAGGACACTGTAGTTGTGTGAGAATCTTGATATAGTTTTATGATGTAATTATAAAATAAGCAATGTGAATGTGTAAAAGAAAACCATGAAATAAGAATCCCACTCAGACTAAAATCTGTGCCAGGTACCATGGTGTACAATACCTAAGAAAGCGAAGATGTCATTCTACATGGGTGGAGACTGAAATCTGCACTTCAGTGACAGCAACAGAAAATGGGCACCAACTTCAATGGAAATGGAAGCTGTTCTTGAAAAAGATTAAGTTGAGGGGGAGCAGGGGGATGACGTGACACACACAACCTTCTACCAACTGTAGCTGCAGTTTGCTCTTCATAACATACCTGGTTTGCTCAGTTTTGCAAAGCACTCTTTGGATGCACAGCCAATGGACAGTTTGGCCAGTCCCTGCCCAAGATGGACCAACTCTGCATAGCAAATCCCACCTCACCACCTGCGGGGACCTAACCACAATATCCTGCTGAGCAACAGCCATCCATTTCACTGGATCAAAATTTACTTCTGGAAGCACAAGGTGTTAAATGCATCTGCCTTTGCTGTGTACTGATCATACTGCAAAGATACTTTCTGTTTGCTTTCAAAAGCAGTTAAGGGAAAGAGCATTCTAGTGCAAGTCTAAATACCATTTCAATAGTTGCACTTGATTTTAAATAACAAAGTGCAGCAGGCTATGCCTTTTTGCTTTGAGATTGTATAGAGCTTAAGACAAGTGAATCTACAATTCATGCTTTTGTGTAAAGCTGTAAGATAAATCCCAGCTGTAATGGTTGTTATAATTGTCTAACTTCCTTTGCCACTAGAATGCGTAACAGAGCTCGCTTTATCATCTCCAGGTGGAAAGTCTGCTCTTATGGAATCCATAACAAGGAAGATCCAGGAATATTAATAGATGTAGGTGTGCAGAATGATGGCAGCTCCATTACCTCCAATGGCTCCTCCATTGGCCATCCAGCACAGTGTGCAATTTAAGCATGTGAACAGTCAGAGTGAAGTCAAGTTTGCAAGTGCATGGCTGAAGCACGCACTTCACCACTCTCCTGGACAACTAAGGCCTATGGATCCATGCTTTACTAACCATGATTTCAATCTTAAAAGTAGAGAAAATCTCAGTAAGTTGATCAACCTCATATGGCTGCACCTGAGGGGGAACTGCCTTTCCAGAAAACTGAAGATCTCATTTTGCAATGCAGCTCCTGCAGGCACTATAGCCACTGAGAAAATGTAAACCTTGATAAACCATTAAAATTCTTTTTAGTTTGACATTTTTAGATTAGAATTTGCATAAATCAGCCATGGTTATAGAAAACATTTCACTAAAATGTAAATGCAAAATAACACAATGTTCTAAAAATCCTGAAAATACATAAGAATCTGCAACAGGCTCATTGCTAATACCGGAATTGTCTTCATCTTTGCGGATCTTTAACTTCACAAGGTCTTCACAGTGCTGAAGGATCTGGACAGCATCTTCCATTGAGCAATTGTCAAGTCGAATGTTATCTATTGCAAGCAACTTATCACCCAGTTCGAGTGTCCCAGTTCTGTGAACAAGCAAACAAGCTTACATGACATTCTAGTAACATTAAAGCAAAGTATCTTAGAAGGTATGAACATTTTTATAGAATTGAGATGGAATTTTCAGAAACAATTTCATTTTTACATTTCATTTGTAACTGCTGTTTACAAAATAAAAGCACAAGTCTCTTACAAACTCCCTTTGTTCAACTTGGGTCAGGCTGGTTACACAATGGAGACAGAGTTTTACTGGGAGCTTGAATGTCTTACCTGTGAGCAACACTTCCTTTCTTGATATCGGAAATAACCAGAGGGTCCCCTGGTTTTCTACTGGATGGAGCTGTAATAAAAGCATACATACAAGTATCTGTTTTTTATTTCTAGAGATGCAGATGGCCTAATTCTGTCCACAAATCAGTATTTCATACACATTATTTACCTGTATTGTATTTCTCCCCTTTCCCTAAATTATATGTATATGAATGCAAACAAAGAGCAGCAGCATATTAGTAAGACTGTATAATCTACTTCACAAAAATTAGAAAGTGCAAAGTGACTTTGACCTGACATGTCTGAATTGTGGGTTAAGCCAGACTGAACCTGAACCATGTGAAGATATCATGGTACAGCTGCAGTGATCCACCACAAAATGCTGTGTAGCTACAACACATAAGGGAAGAGCTTCTAGTAGTAGAACCTCAGCACAACTACTGATGTGGATCTTTGGCCAGAATATTTTTGTCCATCATAAATCATGTTTTATTATATCCCTGACTGACAGCTGCTCTGGCAAAAAATTCCAGAGTGGGCTAGACCACATTCTTTATATCCACTCCTGTCTCATTCAGTGCTTAAGGCAGAGGTATGAAGATAGCACTGCCTACTTCACAATAAATGAGATGCTGTGGAAAACTGCCATGCATACCACTGGGCTGATATGCAGTATCACATCTGCACAGATGTAGCTTACATCAGACCAATGCTTGCTTCACTGTGTTTCGTTGCTTCCTCTGAAGTAAATACGTGCCCCTTTTGATGAGTAACCTTGCTCCTCTACACTGCTGCTGGGCCTTAAGCATGGTGGACTTTCCCCCACTTTGTACTGGGGACACCTACTAGAACCCCATCAATTCCAGCAATGGTCAAATTAGTAAAACCTCTACCAGTCCTCTCCTTGCACACTTAAGTCATCTCTTCTGGGAGGTATCAGACATAATTTTTATTTTGCTATCTGTCCATCATGGTGAAAAGGATGCTCTGCTCTGCAATGCTAGTCATTGCTTTTCTTTACTGACTTGTGCAAAAGTATTTGACAGGTTTTCCTTGGCTGGTTCTGCAAGCCATTCACAATGCTGCTTAGCAATTTTGCTTGATTTCTGGTTGCATGGGAAGCAGTTAACTACCTCAGGGGAAGAAGACAACAATTACTGACTGCTTCCAGAGGACCGTTTTTTTGGGGTAGCTTCACTGAGTGCACTGTATTGGAGGGTTTGTCCATTTGCTGACAGAAGATTTGACTTGAAGATCTGATATGGTGAGCAGGGGGCTCAGAACTCGAGGGTGACAAAAAATGCATTTTTAGTGAACAGTGTGGCACCTGTTCTTTGCCATTGGGAAGTGTACCACTCCCAGCTGCTCTGGCCAGGAGGTAGTCCATATGGTGAATGCAGACTGACTTTTGGGACTGTTTATTAGAGAAGTGTGTGCTGATATTAAAACACGGCCACGTGGTGTGAGGTGCTCAGTTCTCCTGAAAGCGCTAAGTAGGGGTCTTCAAGTGCCCCAAGCCATTTCTGCTCTGCATACTGAGGCCCTGGCATTCATTCACAGAGGTACTTTTCCATTAGGCTCTAATGCCTAACTGACAATCACCTAAAAAGCTACACATATTGGAAGATCATCTACAAAATGCTGACATCAGTTACTTTAGCAGCTCATAACTCTTTTCTTTGATGGAAAATGACATATATTCACCTACAGCGACCGCAAAGTGTACTAATAATGACATTTCCAACACAATAGTCTAACAGGTCTTGTCATCCTGGGCTGCCCTAGCCAAGAAAGCTTTTGAATGTCCAGGGAAACTGTTTAAGAACTGCTAAATAGCCATGTTTCAAATACAGTATCTTGAAAGTCCAGAATACAGACATACACGGACTTAGAGAATTTTTAGAAACTTTTCTAGAACAGGACACTTTCAGAAAATGCCTGTGTTGCAATTTAGAGAACAACAATTAACTTTTTTCAAGATATGTAATTTTCATAGCTTGTGTCTCATATTTTCATACCATGGATCTACTATATCTTATATGACAGTTCCATTATTTACTTGAATTCTCTGGGTTTGTCGCATTAATTAGTATCTTTTTAAAATTCTGAAATATCGCTTTAGTGAACTTTTGAAAAAAATTCTACATTTTTATACTCTGGGTTGCCTTAGAAATCTCTGGGGTTATATGCCACCCACTATACAATGTCTGCACTTTGACTATTGAGATAGTTTTTTATGAAACTGCTTTACAAAAATTAGCAGTACTAAAGAAAACAGTTCATCATTGCTCCAAAAATAAGACAGAAGGAACCAAAATGGAGGAAAGAGCACAGCTCAAAGTGCAAAGCCACAGAGTACATGCTCTCAGGCATATGGTGTGATTCTTGGGGTGCCCTACACAGGGACAGGAGTTGGACTCAATCATCCTGATGAGTCCCTTCCAACTCAGCATATTCTATTCTATTCTATTCTATTCTATTCTATTCTATTCTATTCTATTCTATTCTATTCTATTCTATTCTATTCTATTCTATTCTATTCTATTCTATTCTATTCTATTCTATTCTATTCTATTCTATTCTATTCTATTCTACATGTGGATGCAAAGGTTATGATGTTGCACACAAAGTTATTACAGTTTCAAACTGAGTTAAGTGTGAACCAGTGGTATTTTGTCAGTTATCCTGGGATATTAATAGTGTCTGGTGGATGAAAGCCTTTTTGTAGGCAACAAACACAGCCCAGTATGAAATGAATCCCCTCATGGTGGCAAGCCCCTAATAAGCAGCTACACTACACTTGGTTTTATTCTTGTTCAATGCTCATGACATACTCATTACGAACTATTTAATTTGTGTTGCAGAGATCAAATCATTGATTTCCTCCTGAACTTTTGTACTGCACATCATCAGAGCCTAAGATTTCCTCCCAAACACTAGCAAACAGATGCTGTCCCCAGCAAGAAGGCTGAGTACCATTATCCTGATTTTAAAACGAGGAAAAGAAACACAGGAACATTTAGGTCAAAGCATGACAATTTTCAATGAGCAGTTTGAGATATCCATGCCTTTATTTCTCACAGTAGTTTGTAGTATATAACAATTTCTATGTCCAAAGCACAACTACTGGCATTTTCAGCAACAGCTGCAGATGCTGAGCATTTCTGCAAGGGTGACACCAGGATCTCAACAGTTTCCCCAGAAAATCAAGCAGTCACTTGTGGAAAATCTCACTCCATGCACTGCTCCCCCTCCAGTAAAATTACTAGCATCTCAGCACAATTCTATTGCAGAAAAAAAGGAAAAACCTCTGATTTCCCTTGGGTAGCATTAAACCATCCTGACCATAAGATCACCTCCTTTTCCTTTTTGCAATCCTCCACCTTATTCAGTATGCAGCCTCCCTCCCCTTTGATACACACCACTGTTTCATCTCCCTCCAAGGAGCAGAGAAGCAAGAGTCCCAGTGTGAAAGCAGTATTTGACCACAAAAAATACATCCTCTTGAATTCATGCAAGTTGGTAGTGACACTGCACAGCCTTAAGTCTCCATTTTTGTTTCATTTCAGAATTATTTTTATTTTTAAGAAGCAATTAAAACCTAACTTGATCAAACATCATTATGACCACAAACAGGAATAAACACTTGAGACTCACTAGGCAGATGCAGGTGACAGATTCACATGGCACAGGGGTCAGGGACAAAGATGAGAGATACTTCATCATTTACAGCTACTAGAAATGCTGTAAAACTCCCTGAAATCTAGTTTCAGGAAGTGAGTGGGCTCCCAAATTCCTTGTACAGTTAGCTTCTGCTCCCAAATCCATGTCAGGCCCACTTTCCACAGTTCTCTCTTCCCTTGTAATCTGTGCTTCAGAGACTGAGGGGCCACATGTACACCTATGCCTGTACCACCCTGATGATCCTTTCCCCTGCCACCAGCGTAACAGCTCCTTGTCACACCTGCTTCTTTCTCCTCATTTACCACTCACCCATGTCCAGCCTTCTTGCACAGTTCCAGCTTCCCCTACACTAGATCACACCTCAGCCTCTCCCCTTGCTTTCTGTCTGTAATAGCTCTCTACTCCTTTTCTCTCCTTGACCACCAAAGGTCTCATTTTTTCTCCTTCCTGGTCCAGCTGTTGGTCTACCTACTGTTGAGCTTTTGTGGAAACCTTACACAGCCTGTACGATGAACTAAGTTGGACTGAAGAGTGTACAAAGTTGTACAAATACTAAATTTTTGTATCTGGAAGACTGATCTTTAGCAAGTTGTTCTCTCTTTTAAAATTACTCTATTGTCCTAGGTCTCTGTCCCAGGCCTCTACCCTACTTCTACTAGTAAAGACACTTCCCCTGCCTATCCTCCATTCACTTGAAAGGAAGGTTAGTGACGTGGTGTCAGTTTTGTAGATCAGCTTTTCCATTAGGTTAAAAAAAACCACAAACAACATTCCTTTGTTATTTCACTCCTAACCCAAACTAAAAAAAAAAATACGATTTAAACAGATTTTGGGATGGACATCTCACCCACCACCTGCTAACTAGACAAAACCTGCTAACTAGTCTCAGCTTGGCTTCAAGTTCCGCTGTTTGGTCAAACTCTGAACAAACCAAACAAGCAGAGGAAAATGCTCATGGGATGGAGAAGTATTTTTCATATAAAGCCAGTCCACTTATCCACAATGCTGATTAACTACTTAACTACTAAGCTTTTTTAAAATAGTGAGATTCTTTAACAGATACAAGAGCTTTTTCAAATTAGACTGGTGTAGCTCTTTTGTTCCATAAGTACTGGTTCATGTGGAGCAGCTGAGAAACCTTGCTGATTTTTGGGCCCTGTCTTGAAAATAATTTTCTCGGACATCATTCAATGTATTTAAAGAATATTAGTCTATGATAAAGTAGCCAGCAGCACAAAATGTATCTTTTTTAAAAAAAATTAAAATCTATATTCCATTACATAGTCTAAAATCACTGGCAAAAAATTGAATCAGATTTGAACACTACTACATATACTTGAAAGCCATCCTTCTTCTAGGGAATGGTTCTGTTATAAAAGCAAGATCACACACACATGGACACCACTGTGTCATGCTTTATTTGGATGACATAACTTTAAGAGCAGAGACTTTCTAATTGCTCCAACCAGGTGAGCGGGGGTGAAAAAGATGGTAGCTGAAGCATGAAATATATAGTCACTTACATTTGCAAACTATGAAATAGGCTCTTTATTGGGTGTAAGTAACTATTAATGGGAAGATTAGACAGATATTGCAGAGATAAGGGAAGTATGACAGAATGATTGAGGTCCAGCATGTGTGTGAAGGCTGCAAAGGGCAAGGCCAGTATACTGTGAGGTAAGTGACACGCACTATCCAAAACTCAGTGCCCTGGATTAACACTAACAATGATGCTCATGAAGCCTTCTTCTGCCTCACATTCTAGGGGTTTCTGCTATCTAAGGGGATTTTGGATTTTTTTGGTTTTGCCTTTTTCTTGCTTTAATAAATCTGAAACTAAGAGAAGCTTTGCCTCTTCCCCTATTACACATCATGTTTTTCAAAGACCATGAAGCTTAACTGGTTTTAGTATTGTGTGTCACCTCAGATACGCCTTCAAGTACCCGGCTGTAACCCCATGCAAGAACACTTTGCATCCACACATTATCAAGGAAAACAACAGAAAGAAGGAGAAATAAATTCCTCTTCCAGGATGTCTGCCTCCTAACAGCTGACTCAGAGTAACACTTGGACTTAAACTTAGGCATATGTTCAGGTGCCAACCTGAGGTGAGTCTTACACTTCCCCATCTGACAAAACATGCCTGTCTTGCCTGTGTTTGTAATTTCCTGACTTTGTCAACCAAATACCAAACTAAACTGGGAATATGGAAAACAAGACAGATGCTCTCTGGAACATTTTTATAGAAATCACACTTTCTCACTCTCTATTTACTACCTTGAAAAGCAACATGATGAAACGAGTCCCTAGCACTTCAACAGATCAAGCCCAAAAGTGAAAAAACCCCATCTCCTCTGTCACCCCTCATTACACCAACTCTGCTGAGTTTCCCTTAGTAACGCATTTGGTTTTTAAGAGAAAACACATACTGCTTTCTGACAATATCAGTAATAAATGGCATGCTAATGTGCTAAAGTGCCCTGACAAAAATGTGACAAAATGAATATAAACCATGTGTATTCTTCAAATCACACTGCCTCATTTAGGAGTTAATTAGGTAGAACAGAGCAAAGCACTGAAAAGCAAGCATGAAATGCAGCACTTCAAGCACTAAGCAAATTTACAAACTTTCAGTTATTAGTATAATTCCTTTAAAATAAAATAAATAATTATAAATAATAATTATTCCTAGGCACATTTCATATGCATTAAATACAATCAATAAGTGGGATTATTATATGTAACAGATAATTTAATTTAAATATTCAAGATGCTGCAATATACTCAGAAGAGCAGAGCTAAGACCAATCAGATGTTTCTTTGATGATATAAATCCCTAACTTTATAAAGCACTAACTTTTGGAATTAATTTCTAAGTCAGGAAGGTATGCAAAGTTTGGAAGACTGGTAAATACTGAATCCCAACAACATTAGCTTTCCATTCAAAGTTTACTCTTACAGACAAAAAAAAAAGTATAAGATGTCTGAATTCCAAAAAAACAACACAAATCAAATTACTAGGAAGACGGTATTCTTGCAATAATCCTACAAACCATTTGCAATCCTAAGAATGACATTCAAATAGCACAGCCTCCCTCCAGGTTTTCTCATTTCTCAATATTTTCATTTGCACAAATACATGCAGACCTTGATTTTGCTTCAAGCATCACATCCCATCTTACAGAGCCTAACAATTACTCATTCAGGTGTGCAATGCAAGCAAACAGGCCCGCAGTGTCTCTCATTTGTTCCTCAGCTGTAATTCCTGGCGATGAGTTCCCGGTTGCACTTTTGATTAACTTTATTCCATTGTGCTGGTAAAGGCTTTGAGAATATAAGTCAAAGCACAATCTTCCCCCAAGACACATGAATAATTCCAAAGAAAGACTAATAGTCTAAGAAAGACCACAACTGTAAAGAAATGTTAATTCCAGTGAGAGCAGATTCTGCACTGTCATTAAGTACATTAAACACAAGCCCATTAACTTTGATACGGATTTTTCTTCCTTCCATCAAGGGCTGAACTCTCCATGCTGGCGTTTACCTGGTCAAAATCTAGCCCAAACACAGCGTTTATTGTCTGCTTCCAAAAGATTTCAAACAACAGTAACTAATACTTTTTGAGAAACAGACTAATGCAAACCCTTTTTATCTTCTTCAGCAATCTCTGAAATCCCTAGTGAAAGAGGATTTTGCTATGTGACCTGCACATTTAGGACTGCCCACTAGTTTTACTGATTGAGGATGTATCTTCAGACTCTGGGTTCTGAAACAGAAAATAACCCCAATTATGTGGATCCTTATGCCTGCAAGAATCTTGAATTCAGTGTGGTTCCCTTCAAAAGCCTGGGAGAGGGTATGACAGGCTTTTCTTTAAACTTCCCAGCTATGGAAAGAATTTTGCATGGGCCTAATTCTTTTTTTTTTTTTTTTCCCCTTGTAACAGCTTTAATGGGAGTTGAGTTTGTGCTACACTTGAAGGAACAGGTCAAGCTTTAGGCCTGGCAAACTTCTGGCTTCTTGAACTGCTAGAAGTGGTGTATAAATCTGTTACAGAATGGTATTTCATCAGAGACAGAGATCTGCTAATCAGCCCTTTCTAGATAAAGGAAAAATAAATGTATACCAAAACAAATCTGCAGATTATCCCATAAAAGTGGTGTTAAAAATAAGCACTTTTACTTACAACTTATGGTGATGCCAAGTTCCACATTATGTTTCTTTGGTAGTTTTACATGAAATGTTCCACTGCTTGGTATAACTGATTCTATAAAAAAAAAAATAAATTAAAAATGTTAGATAATTTATAAGGCACAGCAGTTCCAAGTGCATGGAAATACATGTGTAAGTTGGTAACATTACATCAGCATCACAAGCCACAGATGAAACACAGGTGCTGAAGTGAAGGAAGTAGGACATACAAAGTATGATTTATTCTTCTTTCGGTAATTTCACGGTAACTCATTTTTTCCTAAGGTTTAACTGAATTTAGGAAGACTGCACAGGCCAGGAGCCAGCTGAGACTGCAGGTTTTTAGCTTGTATGCAATTTCTGTGAGCACATGAAAATTCTAGTGCTGGCAGATACCTTTTAATTAAAAGGACAAGAGATCAAGTCTTAAGGATTTCAGGCCTTTGTTGCTGTAGGTATAACACATTTTTAACTGTCTGCTAAGGTAACTGTCATGCATTTAACATCTACAGGGAAGAAAAGGAATCAAAACATCACTAACAGAAAAGCACCTGGAGCTGACTGAGGCAAAAACCACTTGAACACCCAGCACTGTATTTGAATTCTGACTTTTGGTATCACTGCCAGCAAAAGTTTGGGCCTTGGCCTGAAAAGGAGCAACTGAAATTACAGCTATGGACACACATAAACATAGATGTGGCAGAGGAGTCTATCCATAAGTATGAGTCTGCTGTCGTGGAGCAAATGGGAAGAGGACAAACAAGCCCAGGGACTTAAATACATGTGACTTCAGCTGTATTTAAATTACTTTCTCATTATTCCATTTTCTTATTTTAATACTTCATTTCCTATGTATATCAGCACACATATTATATTTGGCTTTTTGAGAACATTACACAAGATGATACATACTAAAAGATTATAAAGAAATAGTCTGCCTTAGCCTGCTTTTGACATCATGATTTAGAATACCATTAACAATAATTACACTATGCAAAATACAGCACAACCAACATTTTCACGACTTCAAAGGAGCTACTGTCAGATGAACACAGAAGTCTTTAAAGTTTGTACTATTCACATAGTGGATTAGTGCAGGTACATAATGTGTATTTGTTTGATTTACATAATTTGTGATTTCACAGGTGTATCCTGTATGCTTAAACACATTACAGAAGAAAGGAAAGCCATTAGTAATAATAACGACTCACTAGCAACATTTATAATGAATTCTTCTGGCTTTTATTAATTCGATTTCTATTATTTTCTTTAGATTGTTGGTTTTTAGATACTGTAAGTGAATCTCTTTGGAGCATTCTTTTTACCCACCCTCTTATAATATTTTTCTGTCTAGTAAAACATTTCATTAGCTGGCTTGTAGAGGATTTGTCTCAGCACAGCAGAATGTTTCTGAGGACATAAAAATGTTAGGAAATAACTCAGAGAAGGGACTGTCACCAAATCGTACTACAGGACTTGTCATTTCTATTTGCATTCTGAAGCAAGCTGCAGGGCTATGTGAAATGAAAAAGCTGTACAAAAAGGCACAGGTTTCAAACAGGTCGCTTGAAAACTCAATGGGGTATGTGAGAAGAAAATCTCCACCTTGGATGCCTAACACTTGCAATGTGCTTGGGATTTATTCCTTTACTTTTTTTGCAAGACAGAATAACAGTACATTCATACCTGCAACATCAAATTCTATTTCCAAAGTGACCTTGCTGGTGATAGAGGAGTCTCTGAGCAGTTGATTTGCCTCATCAAATGTGCTGTCTTCTGTTGGGATACCGTTTATTGCCACTATTCTGTCTCCTATTTGCAGCACCCCACACCTTGGTAAACAGTGATACAAAACAACCATCAGATGTGCGTGTTCCCTGAACCAGCAATATCAAACACAGTCAACCTAACCTTGAAGGACAAGAGTGGTGTAGCAGCTCAGCAGTGTACCCAGGCACAGTAGAGGACAGAAGCTGCTCCTGCCCCTTTGCACCAAGACGCTAACAAGCACTCCCAGCATGGGTCGTGCTCTCTAGATGCTGTGACCCAGGAAGAGGGGCATGGCCTTCATGCCTCCATCCCACCCGTGGAACCTGGGCTACAGGTGTTGTAGCTCTGCAATGGCAGCTAGCACTTGCCTGTGCAACTACTATTGTTCTCATGCCATGATTAAAGACATACATAAGCAGAAAAATGCAATTGAAATGTGGCAATGAGATAATTAGTACATCAAAATTCTGGTATTCTCTAAGATTTGGCTCTGTACCAAAACTGAACAGATGGGTATGGCCTCCTCCCATGACACACTGAATTATCACTATTTTGACTTCAGCAATATTTCTTATTTTACTTTTCCTTTTTGTGTGAATATAGCTTCCAGTCTCCTGCTGAAAGACTCTGGATGATAAAAACACTGGTGCTTGTCATTCTTCTTATAGCTGATCAAGCATATGAAATATCATTGTCAGAACAGACAGTTTATTACTTGCCACACTTCCATTGAGCAAGGCCCTGCAATTTATCACAAATCAAAAGCAACAAGCCTGAAGGACCACAAGGAATGCTCACCAAAATGTACTTAGCAGTCATCTGAAAGAACCTCACCTTTCCGCCGGGCTGTCAGACTCAATATAGGAAATGAGAGGTGGAGAAGACAAGGTCTCAGTCGCAAACACGCTACCCTGGAGCTGTATCCCAAACCCTACTACGGGGTCAGCTGTCAGCACTACTTCTGTTGTTTCTGTGTGGACGACCTGCCCAGCCAAACCAACAGTGCTAGAGGCTAAAGACACTACAAAACAGAGCAGATCAGGAGGAAAGACATTCATACACAATAGAAATTTCATTGCTCTTTGAGAAAATTGACCTGTACAATAAACCTAGTCAATGAAACATCTCTTTTAAGGTCAATTTAGGCTAAAATTTATAAATTTTGTATAAACAGTTGTGACATATAAGAGAACAGAAAACATCTGGTTGTATGTCAGAATCCAAAAAAATAGTTCTTGTACTGAGTAAAATAAATGCGTTTGACACCCCACCCCAAAATCTCAGAACATCCTTGAATTCTGTTTGCATTAGGTTTGAGGCATGGATGAGCAGAATTTTCACAGGAGCTAAGGGAATTGGATGCACAAGCCCAGCTATTATTCAGGCCAATTCCCACATTTGAACAACTCACAGCAACGAGTTGTTAGCAACAAAACACATGGCCCAGGCTTGCTTGCAAGCAATAAGGATGCCTTCCTCTTGTACATTTACTACATGTCAGCAATTTTCAGGTAACTGGGTAGTGTAAGTAAGTTGAACAAACCCTCTGTTTCAGCAACCTGTAAATCTCAAGCAATTGTGAGAAAAAAGTACTTTGGGGTCTCCCAAAGAAACCTCAAGGACTCTTCTGTGAGAAACACAGGTGATCCTGATTTACTCTCTCTCTCTGTTCTCACTCTTGTTCTGAATAGGCTGCATTACAGAACATATCAAGAAAAAAAGACTAAGATTCCATGCAACCTATGACAGGAAGAGACTGCATCTTTGGTTCTTCAGTCTCTGCTTAAAGGTCTATTGTACCATTGTTCAAATTCCCCCAGTGACAGACTACTGCCTTTCATTATTACATACACACTAAGATACAGGGTTTTTTCAGTTCCTGTTCAGACAATAAAGTAACAGTACAGTACTATAATGATAATCCTCCAATGCCAAGGGTTCTGTAAGTTTTCATGTTAGAAATCTACACCACTACCTCTCCACCTCCATTTTCCTTTAAAGACCCGTTTCTGCCCACAGAAGCTACTAAAAATTAGATAAAAGTTCATGGCTTATCTGAGGGATAGTTTAGTTCATTTATTTACCTGCTGGATTGTTTTACTGTGCGGTTTTTTTTCTTGTTTTTTGTTCTTGTTTTTACATTATAGATAGTATTAGCACAGCTGTACAAAGATGTCAGAAGTTATATAAATATTTCTCACACTTTGGAGCTATAAGCATTAGACTTTTGGTCTGAAATAGTTAGCATAAAATCTGATTAATGCGGCACAGTTGGCAATGACAGTTCTGTTGTAAAAGTCTCATTTCCCAAAAAACTAATGGCTTTCTGTTTTCTCTCAGCAAAGCTCCTTTCAACTCTGAAACTTGCTTTTATAAATTACTGTGAATTCTCACTCATATCTTGTTTTCATTTTCCTTTATAAGAATTGTGTATTATTTCACATATTCAATAGCTTCCTTCTTACTATTTCTGTTATCTGCACTGGGCAAGACATGCTCATACCCAAATGCAAATGCTAATAATCTCTTCTTAGAAATCGCCACCCGCTTTAGCATTTACTGCATGCAAGAAATACTTTTCTCCAGCCCTCAGCACAGCAAAAGCTAAAATACAACTAAGCCAGATAAAGTCAGAGTCAATAGAATACCAGATACCCTAACACACCTTCCAGAAATGTCTAAATTTAGGCATCCAAGCTCAGGAAAGTTCCATTCTCCCTTTCTTTAAGGTCATACAACTACTTGTTAACTGCATCTTTGTTTCCCATCACTTCTATGTCCATGCCTTCTCTGCAGCAGGCATCTAGTTGACTCTGTAACTTCCTTAGTCTTTTTCTAATACCTTATGAGGAACCTAGAGGTCTTAAAACATTACTTCAACTTCTACGACAGCTAAGATTTATATTCACATTAGGAAATTAAGTTAATATCTGTGAGATTTAAAACTCACCCTGATAAACTATTTTTACAGGGGCGTGTTGTGATGGGACAAGGGGTAATGGTTTTAAGCTGGAAGCTGGTAGATTTAGGTTAGACATTAAGAAATTCTTTAGTGTGAGGGTGGTGAGACACTGAACAGGTTGCCCAGGAAGGCCCCTCCCTGGAAGTGTTAAAGGCCAGGTTGGATGGGGCTTTGAGCAACCTGGTCTAGTGGGAGGTGCCCCTGCCCATGCAGGAGGGTTGCAACTAGATGATCTTAAAGGTGCCTTCCAACCCAAACCTTTCTGTGGTTCTATGATCCTATGACGTGGACACTTACAAGTTGCAATTAGGAACTCCTCCCTCTCCTAAAGAAAGTGAAACAGAAACAGGAACAAAGACGCTTTCCAAATAATGCAACAACAGGAATCTGCTAAGCCTTTCTAAAATGCCACGGGTACCCAAAACCACAAATTAGAGCTTTTGGGGTTTGTAACACAACAGTAAATGCTGCAAGAAACACCGTTTCTTTTTTTTTTTTTTTCCTTTGGCTGCATGATGGATTCAAAGTTTCCCAGGCCAGGAAGCAGGCTTATTGCTCTTTCAAAAGCGTGCATGGATGTGTACATGGCTCCAGTGAACACTGGCTGCTAACTGATAGGAATACGTTTTAGCATACTTGCATGTTTTGCATCAATCCTGAGGGCTGCTTTTACTATATGCTCTGCAGCATTTAAATAATAATCTTTAATTTGAAAATTATGTATTTATTACTTTATTTCCCACAGCGTATGAGAAGTAGGGCAAGACGTATTTAAAGGTAAGTATGTGGATTAAAGATAAGTATATGGATTATGATGTCTGCAGTCTGACCCTTTGGAAAATGCAAAACGACCACTATTCTTCCTGGCAGCAGCTAACTTGTGTTGTGTTCAAACTTGTGTTGAGAAAACAGCACTCATGCCTCTACCGTATATGCGGCCCTAGTAAATACTACGTAAATTGGTCTAAAATTGTGTCTGACTTTCAAGTACCAGTAGGGAGCTATTACAAAATACTTCAGGATTTAAACTTTTACCAAATAATAATCTAAGTGCTTCCACAATGAGCACCATTATTTAAAACAAACAAATAAACAAAAAAAAGCAAAGGAAGAATAAAAATACAAAACAAGCGGCCTAAATAAAGCACATGACAGCAATGCATGCCTTCAATTTTTACAGCCATGTTTGGTAAGATCTGTGTAACTAATGCAATTATTGTAATATCATGGCCATAAAAGTCTTGCAATGCCCTATAACATACCACTTTGTCATAATTAATTTTGGCATGATCACATTAAGTTATGCAAGTTTCCCTAAATAACTGGCAATGCAAACTTTACAGTACCCTTCACCAATACATCCTTTTCCCCCCAAATGACATCCTAGAAGATTTATTAAAAGTTACATTAACAAAGCCCTCAAATTATCCAATTGGATTAACGAATAAGAATTAAGAGAGCAAGCTATTCCTTTTCTATTAAAATGAGAGCATTCAATGCTACCCAATTCTCATTAGTCTCCCACAAAGGCAGAAAAGCAAGGCTTCCCAAGTCCTGTTGATGGATGGTGGAAGGGTACAGGACCAGTCATTCTCTATCATGGTCACCTGTAGCACATTGAGTCTGGTGTGGGTCTTTTAAGCTGGCTGTTACTGCAGTCACAATTATGGGTATAGGTCTAGCAACTGTAGTAAGGAACTCTGTGTGGGCTGAAAAGCAAGCTCACTGAAAGGGCAAGCAAGCCTGGCTGGCCAGCCAATTCCTCCAAAGCCAGCTCTGATTCAGTGACTACATCCAGTTGCAGATGTAATCAATGTTTGTTGTGAGACACAGACTTACTCAGTGATGGGGCCAGTTCCATGTATTTTGTCATGCTCTATATCCATACCTTACGATGCAAACACATAACAAACTACCCCACAAGAAAACCTCATCCTTATTCCTGCCAGCTAGAGATTTGTTTAATCTGTCATTCCCATGGTCTTCTGACATGAGGAATCTTTCAGGTGGGCTGCAGTGCTTATGCAACTGTCTCATTTAAATCTAATGTCACTGTCCTTGTTTTGAGCCTTTTGTAGGATAGCAAATTGCAAAGCAAGGCTTCCTTGAATGAAAAATATCTGAAAAATGCAGTAAGTTAAGTAAGAGCTGGCTCCAAGATCCACAATAGGATTAGCTTTCAGGATTAACAGATCTTTGCTGTATGGAACAGTTAAAATACTGCACAACCTAAGAACTACTTTTTGCATCCAGCATTATTTTACTATTCAAATAAATTAGTATTTGTGTAAAATTACTACTGTTTCTCATGTGCACATGCAAGAGCTGGACTGATACTGTAGCGTGAATGGACAGACTATCACCCTATGACCCAGAAGAGTGCACTAGAAGCTAACATGTCAACGGATGAGTTGTGATAAATGGCTGACCAGATTAAAAATAAAAAAATCACTTACAGGCAAGTGTTACGTAAAAATACTTGCTTTACAAAAGAAGTAAGAACAAGCAAGCAACAGAAAAACTCTGCAAGGAAGCAAAACCTCCGTTCCTCTCTCAGACATTTTGTCTCAACTCCATAGCAAGTGGCCTTGGTTGGAGGCTGCTGGTATAGTCTGATTTTGCTATGATCATGGGAAATCTTTAATATGGGGCAGCAGCACTGCAATGTGCAGCAGCTCAGTGTTTCCAGAGTGGACCCGTGAGTATCATGAGTAAGAGCAGAGGATTTACAGAGCCATTCTCACTTCCCTGCCCTGGAGGAACTGAACTGCTGAGGATTGCAGGAAGATGGACAAGCCAAAAAGAGATGGAACTTACATGGAATCTGGGAAAACACACGCTGATACAGCCATACTCTCTCTCTAGTCCAGTGAATACTTTGCAATACACAAAGTGGAACAGACTGAAATATATCAGGTCTGGCTTGGGAAATAACTGACTCATGGGAAATTCATGCTTTGAATTCCAGACAGTGGCCAGAAACAAGACTATTTAGTCTTCACTGTTATTTGTTGCTCTTCCTCATAAAAATAAGGTCGTGGTCGTAGGTGTAGATGCAAATATTAAAACTACCTAGGAGGTACTGCATCAAGCTCTTCTTCTCTAATGTGATAGCTGAGGTATTTTTGACTATTCAGTTATAAAGTTTATTCCCTGATGAAAATGGGAGAGCTGAAAAGGGAATTTAAAAATAATTTAAGTCATGGTATGACCAACCCTGGCAGGATTGTCTGAAGAAACATTGTTTTAAATATTTCAGTGGACTGATATATTTAAAATATTTAAATTTTAAATATTTTTATTAATAAAATGGTCAAGCTGCATGGCCTCTACTCATCTCATTTCAGTGTTGGACAAACACCTTTATGCTGATGTTTCCCTACATTTAACAGAAACTCCAATTGTTCTGTCTTCCGTGTAGCACATATGTTAATTAAGGTAGTTTGGACCTTTTTTTCTGACTCTTCCCTCTCCTCCACCCATTCACTACACATTTTGAGCAATTGCTGTTACCACCTACAGGAGCTTTTGAAGTCCTTCTTTTTCATCTTCCGCCTCATCATTGTCCCACGTGGGCTGGTGGAGTAGAGGCTGCGAGGTAAGGTCCCCATGTTCAGGGAACTCAGGCTGTATGCACTCATGGAGGTAGGAGAGAAGGATGAAGACACCAAAGCTGCTGTAAGAAATTAAACACTTGGCATACAGCACTCAAGTCTTCACAGAAGAGTGCAGCACATGCCTGTAACTCATCAAGGAATAATCAATGTGGATGATGCACAGGAAGGTTCTGTGCATTTCCAGTAACAAAGCCACTAAACCACATAGGTAAAAGTATAGCCAGCATTTCATGAAAATACCTGCTGGAAGCTAACAAAGACACTGTAGATACAAAAAGTACATTCATAACATATAACTTATTTTAGGCAAAGCATATTAAATTTTTCAACACATATCCATGAACCAATGCAGATCAATAAATCTAGATACACTGATTTTAGAAATGTCTTTTTGCAGTAGGTAATTTCTGACAAAAGATTTATAAGTAATGCTTTGCAGTCAAAAATAATGCTTTATATACACTACTGAAGTCAGATGGTCCACTCATGTGGACAGCTGATTAATTCAGAAATTTCAAGCCTTTTCCTGTCTACAAAGGTTGCCTTGTTACAGAAAGGAAAAGGTATAAAATGTCAGAAATAACCTTAGCATGGCTATGAAAAAGTGTAGTGTCCATAAAACTGAAAAGGTTTTAGTGCCTGAAATGGGAAAAGTATGAGTGAAAGAAGAGGGAAGGGAGAAGGAGGAAGAAGAGGGGGAGAGGATACGTCAGCAGGAAAAAGAGTGGAACATTACGAAGGCTTTTTTGAGGAGACGCTTTCTGGAATTTCCAGTCTGGCATCCTGCAATGGTCAGGGTGGTAGGTGTTATAATGGTGGTAGATGAGGAGGCTGCTGTGGCTGCTGGCACACGAATCCCCAGGAAGCTGCCTGTTGCTTCTTTGAACCTTCACTGGCCACATGAAGGGATGATGGAAAATCAGAAAACAAAAGGACCAGAGAAGAGGGAAAAGTAACTGAATTGCACAAATAAGCAAACAAAAAAAAGAAGTAAAAATAAAATAAAATAAAATAAAATAGAATGAAATAATAAACAGCCTGGTCTTGTCTTCTTAGCAGGGGGTGCTAACTTGAGGAACGTAAATAATAATTTTTCTCAGTATATGTGCTTCTGATGGTTTCCTTTTTGTTTTCTTGTATTTGTTTTTAAAAAGATTAGCACTGAATGAATTTCTACTCCCACTCTGGACTTAGGAGCTAAGATTGCAATCTTCCTTAGAAAATATGGAGATATTACATATGACCACTAACTAAAGGTTAGTAAGTCTCTGCTTCCATTCATATACATTAAAAAGATGGTAAAAAGATGACAAACAGTACAGGAACACTTCAAAGTAGGAATTATTCACTGAATTTTTATCTTAAAAACGTAAGAGGGATTCACCTGTACGATGAAATATAAGATACAGTCTTTTGCCTGTGAGCTGTATTACCTGTCTCTCTCTGCTACCTGCTATATCTATAATGCCTGCAGACACAGAAGAGCCCATGCTGGACTTTAACAGTAGTAAGAAATCTTGATTGTTTAGGTTTGATCCACACTGTGCATTCACATCTTACTCTGGTGAGACAAAATAAAGGGGATAAGGGTAGCCATTGCAGCAAGCACAGTGCACTGCCAGGAGAAGAGCTACCCTTTTGTTTCACTTCATATTACATGAGTAATGATCTGCTAATTGTCTGAATATATTAACCCTCCTCTGACTAAAAAGCAATGCTTGTCACTCCAGTGAGGAGTACTCTCCAGGGAAGGGAGAGGAAAAGCAGAGTACAGGGGCCCACCATGCTCCATCTTGTGGGTTGGTCGGGGCTCTGGAGGCCCTGGCCCTGTGCCCTTGGTTAGGGTACCCTGGGCCTGTGTTCCTCCCTGAGAGCACCCCTGCTGTGCCCTAACACGTGTTTGAATCAAAATAATTAATTTTTTTTCTCACTCTCAACACATAACTAAAGTAAGGGTGGGGTGGCACACCAGCACCAGGAGGAGCACCAGGCACCAGGGGCTGGCCTGTGCCCTGGGGTACCTGACCCACTGGTATCAGTACCAGCGACCTCAGAGAATTCTGAAAATCTCACATCAGCCAGAAAGGTTCCAGAAACAGCAGCACTAGCCTGATATGGCCATATGTATCTTACAGAGTTCTCATATCTTCTCAGATTAAATCCTCTCTTTCATTACACCCATAGACAGCAAGATTTCCAGACTTTAACTATGGTTTAAAAATTAAAATCTGATAAGAACAATGTGGCCAGGTGGATTTTCATTATTATTTTTAAGCTGCGATGAGCCTTGTTTAATTAAAAAGACTGCTTCCAGCAGGAAATTATCTGGTAGTCTTTGATTTTTCATTTTTTCTTAATGTTTTATTTTCACACTGAGAGTAGAGATAAAAATGTCCTAAAAAGTGGGAAGGTACACAGATTCTGTGTGCTCAGCTTGTAGAAGGATAATCCCAATTCAACAAAAATTCTGTAAAAGAAAATCCTATCATGTGTAACTGTGGTAATTTAGCAGTAATTTGAGCTATTCCAACCCTGGGTTGTGTATGGCAAACATAAAACTAATGGGGCAGCAAGAGAAATGAATGTTAGCAGCACAATACAAAGGAACAAGATATGAAAAAAAAATCAGATATTTTATAGTGCTCTCCATTTTATTTTAGGGCTGAAATTTCAATTTATTTTATATACTGACTTTCCTGCCCATTTTAAACTCCTGACATGTTCCCAAAGGTCCAATAACTGAGCAAAACAGATACAGCCCTAATGACTCAGCTTATCCCAGACACATAAAGGGAGCTTTTCAAATTCCGCAGTATCTAGACCATACCACACCTGATGAAAGGTTGTTTCCAAGCAGGTACTTGCTTCCATAAAGCATGTTACATCTTGACTTGGTCATGATATTGGAGTAGCACCACCCGGTGAGGGGCTGGTAAGGGCTGTAAATATGCTAGCTATTCTGTCTTATTTATGAAAGCAACTCTATTCCTTTAGGAAGATTTCTCTCCAAAAGATATGCTTATGTAGTTTTTGCAGATCCCCTTGATTTGATTTCATAATGGCCAGTTCTTAACTCTGCCATGGCAGAGCATTGGTTTTTCTAAGCATCTACACTGGGTCAAGATGACTGGCACATTAATAGCATCAATTTGTTTTAAATTTGGTTAAGAAACCAACCGCTTCAAGTAACACAATCATCTACAGAAATCTTTGGCCCTGGTGCTCATCCTCCAAGAAGAAATACTCTTCAAAGGTTCTTTAACCAGTCAAAAACTGATTGTGTGACATCTTTGCTTAAAAAGTAGGAAAGAACTGTTTGCAACATACTGTCATAACTGAAAAGAATGAAAACACATTGCAAAATTTGTTCTTCATCTTATTCTGCTTCAGCAGCATCACTCCCTGCTCCCTCACCCCTCTAACTGTCTTAAATAGAAAGGGGAAAGAGGTGCAGCTGAATAATAGAAGAACGTGGTATCACAAGGGCTACTTTTTGTTTAACCTGCTCTAGGAGAAACTACTGTCTACTCAGCCACTAGTTCTATATTCACCAATCCAACAAACTGACTAGAGTATCGTTTATCCAGGGACAGCTTGGCTCTTAGATGTCGAAGAGTATTTACCATCACTGACATTTCTAGGCCTCAGAAATCTTGTCTTGGTCTAAAGGAGGCAGAAGCACAGTACCACATGCTAACAAGATAGTACCACTGGTTCATTCTGCAACACATGGACCTATTCTCTGTGTATTTGGTAACCCTCGTTACTTCTTTGATGTCCATCAACATGTGGTATTTTAGTCTGAATTTATGAATACTCTGAATTAGCCACTTTCTCAGGATTATTTAGAAGACAAGACTGGCAGCCCCCATCTTCAAATACTAAGACATTTTATATGTATTTGATTTGAAAATGGAAAGCCATTCTCTTCAAGCATGTTGGTATGAAATACATATCACAGTGAAAAAGGGCTGGAATCTAGGGAACTGTTCCCAAACAAACCTTTTTCATGAGCAGTGACAATGAACCCATGAAGCAATCCTCAGAAGTACTTGAAAAGATTATGGCAAAAAAGAAAAATGCCATTAACGAGAGAAAATATGGCGGGTTTTTGAGGTATTTTAGGGGACAAGAGATGTTATTAATGAAATGGTCATAACATACTATCAAGTCAATACGCTGAAAAGAAGTTGGCTATGGTCCATCCTTCCCTCCCACTCTAAATTTAAGAAGCAATTTATTCATTTACCGAAGTACCTAGTTGTCCTGCCAAATGATTGCAACAGTAGAGTCAACAGGTGTCTTTATGTACACCTACAAGTGCACAGAGCCACTTCTCAGTAAAACATTTCCCTCTCTATCCATAGGAATCTCATGAAGGCCAAGAAAACACAGAGCTTCTCAGCAACTGCAGAAGCATAACCTGGGGAGCTGAAACAACATTTACAGACCTAGCTGCTGCAATAGCTTCCTTGGCCATTCAGCAAGGGCAAGCAAAGTAAAAGACAGAAAAAGGAAGGGGTGTTTGGGGCTACAGATCCTCTTACCGTGCTCTGGGCCTTTCAGTGCTAGTCGTGTCTGGTGGTGAGGAAGGATCTCAAGTTTGACATTATCCGCTGCATTAGCCAAAAACTGCGTTGCTTCTGCCAGCGTACAGTACTCCATGCTGGTGCCATCAATGGACAGAATATGGTCTCCTACATGTAATGCACCACATCTACATAAAAGGGGAAAAACTCGGTATTATCAGGTATGCCCTCTGCTTGGAAAATGAGTTTTACTGCCTTCAAACTGGTCATGACAACTATGAGCGTGTTCTTTTTTTTCGAGAGCGATTTGTGCTTTGTAGGCATTGTCACTGGTCAGACTTTATATCTATTAGTACAAACCTTAAAAACAATTCAGTTAATACAGTATATGCCAAGACATCACTCACAGAACTGGAATGGGGTAGCTGACCATAAAAATATGTGTGAATGGCAGCAGAATAAAATGAGAAGAGCTTAAGGAGACTCAAATAACTTGGTCACATATCCCTCACACAAGCACCCAGTTCATCATTTTTTGAGTTATAGTTCAAACATTAATTAGTACAAAAGCTGTAAATGACGATGAAATTATGCAGTAGTCAAACAAATAATGAAACCAGGGCTAGCATGGTGACTTGAGGAGTGGGGTGGGGAGGGGGCTATCTGCTAAATCTCGCTGCACTCAAGAGACTGGCTACTGGATGAGTTGAGAAATGCAAACACAGCAGTCAGCAGCCCGACGTACCAGTCAAGTAGACAGCTCCTTTAATTGGTTACCCCCTGTGAAATGGGAAAAAACAGAGGGAGAAAATTAAAGCATCCTGAACCATTGAACTGGAGAACACCCCTGGATCAATGGCCGTCACTCTCAAAGTTTCTACTGTAGGGAAAAGCCCACAGAGGAGCTGTAGACTCACTGCTACAAGTGGGTGCTACCAAAAGCACCGTTGTCAAGGAGGAGTTACAAGGTAGGGTGACTGGGGACATGCAGGAGGATTTTGCTGCTGAAACGTAATATTTAAGGATTTTTTAGATAGAGTTATGTATATAGAAATACACTGTATATGTATAAACACATACACACACACGCACACACACCCCAGAAAAGATCCCACAGCTCTGTTAACGGAGGCTTAGACCACTGGGGAAAAATATAGATAATTTAAAAAAATTGTTTAAATGATTTTATTTAAAGGTTTAAATGAAGTGAAAGAATTACTGCAAAATAACTCCAAAATACAGAAGCCAGTCTTCCTAATACCTCAGTCATAATCTAAAATGTCAATTAAAAAATCCACACATAAGGAGCTGCATTTCACTGTGCTACAAGAATGAGTGATACATTCTAAAAGAACACTTCAAGGTTGCAAAGCCTCAAAATTTACTGCCCTTGACAGCTGTACCAGATTGTATACTTACTTTAAGAACTCCAGTCGGTTATTTATTTTTTTTTAAATATTAATCTCTGCTGCAGAATTACCTTTAATAGTCAGAGCAGACCTCTAAAGTTCTATGTCTCAACAGTGCAAACAGACAGTCACATATTATGAAGGGGCTGGCTTATTTCATTGAATACTATGTGAATGACCTGAAGTAAATGGTGCCCTGGAAGTCTTAAATTCAGCAGTATGGAGCAATGATCTGTCAAAGTGCTAATTTTAAGGCCTAGCAACCTTGGGAGCATCTGGTCCAGTCAAATTCATCAACAACATTTCTTTAAAACCAAACCAGACCAAAGTAGAAACAAAATGGATGTATGGACCTGCAGTGTCAGCCCTCTGTCACACTCACCTGTCTGCAATACTCGCAGATTTGATTTTGTCTATGACAATGACCTGTTTGTTGCAGCACATCGAGGTAGTTAGTGCAACCCCAAGAGCAGCACCGGGAGTTTTGGCAACTTCAACTAGCAGTGGCCCAGATGCTGTTGCTACTGAATCTGTTAAAATTAGACAACAAAAGATCAGTATCATACCAATGTGTTAGTCATGCCATTTTCGTATTTTCCCACATAGAATCTCCATGGCTATTCTATTTCTCTAACCAGACAACATGCCACATAAAGAAATTCTGGAATGGCATTAGTTTAGGTGTCAAGAATCAGCTCTTAATATTGAAACCAATAAAAGCAAGAAGGGGTCTGTGAATCTGGGATGTTGGGAAGCTTCTGAGTATGTCAGGATCAGAGATGGACCAGGTTAGGGAACCAGGATGTGTCAGCGAATCATTCTCTTGCACTATGCTAAAAATCACCTAGAATTAAAAACAGGCTGAAGAAAAAAAATCAATAAAACAAGTAGAAAATTATCTGAAAAAAGAATGAACTGAGGTGAATAGGTTAGAGTAAGATGATAAATTAATTTTCAGAAAAGAAGGAGAAGGTCTGGAAAACAGCTGTAATAATCACATTAAGAAGGTGAAGGAAGACTCTACCAGAAATCTCTCACAAAGGACAATTTAGGAGAAAATGGAGAAAGTGCAGGAGGCATGACAGCTAGCAATAATAGAAGTTAAACTAAAATGCATGTGAGGAGGTTCAGAGGATTCTTGGAATATCCTGTCACTGGACAAAGTACTGCCATGCAACTGAGCACAGACAGTAAATGACCAACACTGAAAAAATAAATCAGAAAAATAGGAGAGAGCAACAGTCACGACCGATGACTGTGGTGAGGAACTATGCCCAAGAGAGACAAGTGCTAGAAAAAAGATAGCAGGCTGTTTCCTAAATGCCAAAACAAAGCAGGCAGTGATAAGAGTGAAGTACATTCTGGACACTGCCTGAGAACTCCTACTAGCCAATACCCATCGATCAACATCTGATCTCAGTGGAGTAAGATACAGTAAGTGAAGGTGTCCTTTAAGGACATAAAAAGACTGAGACAAAGGGCTATCGGAAGCCTCTGGAGCTGCTTACAATCAGAATAAACAGAAAATGAATAAGCAAGACCAAATATCCTCCTAGAAAACAGGAGAAATTTGTATTCAGTGCACTGGAGACTAGGAAATGCTAGGAAATGTTCAACTCAGATGTCTGTCAGAAGTCCCTGAGATTGAAGCTGTAAAAGACCTGCAGCTGGGCTTCAAAGTAGGGAGGAGAAGACAGATACAAGATATTACATTCAGTCTTAAATCTGGAAAATTAGTCCAAAATGTAATTCTAACAGAAGAGAAAGTCTGTGAAACAGTGCATTACTGTACAAAACTAACAAGCTATGTGATGGTGCAAGAAACAGAGTGACAGGCTTGATTAACTAACACTCAGCTAAGGTGCTCTTCCTAGTCAGAGAGTAATGTAGGTAAAATGAATATAGATATGAAGTGAAAAAAGGTGTTTTTATGGAATAACATACAATACCAGTAAAGAGTCAGTTAAATGCTCTTATAGAACTCCTTTTCCCCCCACAGCTTGAAATAAATGTTACATTCTTGCTGTCTTTTTCCAGTTAGAAATCTGAGGGCTTGAAAATGCCCATTAAATATTTAATTGTTTAATTTAATTAAATTTAAAATTAAATAAATCAGTTTTGTGCCCAACTGGGACTGACTTTTTAAAGGCTGAACTTCCACAGGCACTACCAAAATAAGCTGCTCCACAAATCCAAACCAAACTTTAAATTGTAATCCAAAAGAAGAAAGTCCACTCAGTAGCATTCCTGCCCAGAATTAGTAGCTTCAAAGCTGGATGAACTGCCCTCACCAGCTACCTGACTTTCTCTAGTAACTAAAGGCAGCAGTCATGGCAATCAAACCCCCATCTTAGATGCCTTGGTTAATGGTCTCAGTAAGGCAGGATTCACACAGTGACTTCCACACAGCTAAATAAGAATGGGCAGCAGAGTAGAATTTAAGAATTTCCGATTCCCGTTCCTACACTGAGAAACAATTATTTTCCTCTTGAATGTTACAGTGGTTTCTGGAGCTACAAACCAGCTCACATTTACAAACATATGGGAAGAAGTCTCAGACAACGTTTGTCATCAGTACCGTGACAAAGGTTTGAATTCACATCGATCCAGAAAATGGGAAAGCTCCACTTGTTATTGGCCAATAGCGAGTTACTTCTGTAACGACTTCCTTGAGGAGAGGAAACTAAATGCAAATATCTGTTGATAATAAGTAAATCTTTCAAGGTGCTGCTCTGGAACTCCTTGAGAAACACACCATCAGCTTATGCCCTAGCGTTATTTCCCAGCTGCCTGTTGAAATGCTCTGGGAAGACAAACCAAGGCAGACAGGACGAATAAATAAGATAACTACATTAGAGGAACCAGAAGAGAAGAAATGGAGTGTGTCTAACTGTGGAAAATAAACACAAGGAAGAGAAATCAGAAGGCAATAATCAAGCACACACTCTCTGACAGAGAAGGATTAGTTTATGATGTTGAAGTAAAGCATGGATATGAAAAATGAATCATACAGGTATAAATTATTCATGTGTGAAGATTTTTCAGTCATTAAGATATTTACACCGTGACCGAAGCACTTACACACTATGTTGATTTATTGCCTATGTAATTACGTAAGATACAGCGATGAATGTTTGCATGAAAAACGCTCCAGATTTTTGATTTCGTTAATAATTTTTCTCACTTTTGAGCACTGCATCTCAATCAGTACAAGGGGCTTGATTAAAGTCTCCCAGAGGAAGCAGCATTGCTTTCCACATGCTAATACATTTCTGCAGCTAGATAGCAGCAAACCTTTTTTATTTGACAACTTAAATCACTGGCAAGAAGGGGTTTTATTCTGCTTATACTTTTATGAGAGAGAGAGAGAGAGAGAGAGAGAGAAGAGTTTAGGATAAAACAAGTGGTGTCACCACCCTCCTTCACCTCAAAAGATAATAATAAATTATTTTGAAAGTTGAAAAAAAATATTTTTAGCCTAATACAGTGATCACTTCACACGTTTTTCTTCGTGTCCTTGCAAATGTATGTATCTGCTAATCCTTACCTATTCTCACAGCTTGTCGAATCCACTTCAACAACTTGGTGATGGAGAACAGAAAATCTCTTTAGGGTTCCCACAGTGGGGAAGCCAAAAAGTAAGATGCTTGCAGAGGATCTACATGTGAAACATTACTTATAAATGCCCTAAAAAGGGAAAAGCTTCAGTCATAGCTTGCAATCAATAATGACACTAAACCCACAGGAAACCAAACTTTATTAGTTTATGGTGGATTTTTTTTCCCTTCCCAAAACCTTCTTGTACTTAGAGCTGGGAAGTGCTGCTATGCTGTGAGCTTGTTCCTGTAGGAACACTGAGCTCTGTTGCTACTATCTGTGCTCTGCAGCTTCTCACTTCTCTGACTGGAAGGTTTTGGGTGCTTTCTTATTTTTGTCAGAAGTCATGGCAACAAAAGGTACAAATAATTTTTCTGAGCAGCTTAAAAGAGCCAGACAAGGAGGATGGATATCAAAACACATTTTGACCTTAAAGAGCCAGCTGAACCAATTGAAGCATACAGCACCACAAGACTCCTATTGATCTTGCCTGGATGCTGCTCTATCTTCTACCAATGATGTGAATGACAAACAAGTGGATACCTTACTCTCTCACACTAATTTTTCTCTCACTAAACGTCTTCCCTATGAGGTGTCCACAAGGTAAAAGTTTTTTCACCTTAAAATTTCATAAAGCAGGTCCATAGCCTTCTCTAAATGTCTAAATGTCTCTAACTCTAAATGTCTCTCATTCCTGTCAAACCAGAAGCCAGTATTTCACAGAAATATTTGTTCTTGGTCAAAAAACTGTGTTCTCTGCTCCTCATATCTTTCTTTATTATTTTCATACAAAATCTTTGCAGCCCACAGATAGAAAGCAGAGAAATCTCCCCTTCAGGTAGGAGCTTTCTCTTGTCCATTCAGTTCTTATCAGTACAACCAATTCTTTACCTTCTCTTTTTCTGTAACCCTAATTATTATACCCAGTGCCTCATGCTATACCCATTTTATACCCAGCGTGTCTCATGCTCAGACTAGTCAAGAAAGCATAACATTAATTAGAACAATGGAACACCCCGATTATATTTTCAGAGCAGTAAACATCATTAAGCTCAGGTCATATGACACCTGGATACCTTTCTATAACCTCCCTGAAACAAAAAACCTCTTTAACCCTAAAATGCAATTTCAAGTACCAATACCCAAAGACTTGACCAGTAGTTGGGTAAGTTGCAGAGATATATTTTAGTAAAGTTAAGGGAGATTGCTCAGTACTGGAAAAAATCTGAAATCACTGATACTTTCTCCTTTAACAGAAAAAATCGGAACATTCATGGCAAATCAGTTTGAAGAAATCAATTTGAATCCCCCCATCACTCCCAAATGCCCTACACTTAACTCTAGCCTTCCTTTACTCTCTCTGTGCTCCTTTTTTAATCCACAAAAAATCGATTATTCTTTTCCAGCACCAGCTCAGCAATCATACCTGCTACACCTCTCATATATATGGCACAGTCATTGACTGTTCTCCAAGGATCATAGAAGGACCCCCCCAAATCCTTAAATGCAGAAATGTCCTGCAACTTCCTTGAACTTGCTTTAACAAAACTGAAACAGAATGTGTGTGGCGGGGATGTATTTATGTACATGAGCCAGTGTGAGTTATAGAAAGGGTCCACCACTACAGAATATTCTATTGCAGTCAATTCTTCAGAAGGGTTGAGACAACCAACTCACCACTGTCAGCACTCAGTGCACAAGTGGAAGGTACTTAGAAATTGCAGTGGTGAGTCTGGGGTGAAAAGCACAGAATGGGGTGACAGCAGTCCCAGCTCCTGCGTGCAAACCTAGGCCTTTATTTGCCATATCTCAGTCTCAACAGAGTATGTACAGAATAATCTGATGGTGGGGGATGCACAAGCAGGTGTAGTTGTGTCAGCCCATTCAGAATCAGCATGTTTTCTGTATTTTATATATTATTTCTCTTTTTTTTTAAATTATTTATTTTTTTCCCAATTTTCTTTTACAGAAATGGCTCAAAATTTCAGGTGTCAGACTTATCACAGATATATCACCAGGAACTTTGAGTATTTGCCATTCCTTTGGGGAGTTACATTGCTGAAATCCAAAAATCAGAGTTGATAAATTTCTTACACGGGACTTATAATTCATGGCCAGCTGTACAAATTTGAGCCCAGGTAGCCAACCTAAAGAACAGGCAGAACTTCTAACAGACTGGACAAATTTTGTCTCTAAGACCTGTGGCTTCTGCGGTAACACTCCACACAGCCCATTTTGCAAGGCCCTTTACAGCATTTCTCAGCTGACAGTGGAGCAACACAAAAGCACTCAGGGATTCTGTGTGCATTCACATCCATTTTTCTTTTTTACTCAATAGACTATTCATTACTGTCAAACAATATCTTAAACTGCACTTAATGAATCTTGTCATCCTCCATGTGGTTTGCTTATTGTATTCTTAAGGATATTAATTCTTTAAAATTAACACCAACCCAGAAAGAACATTCTTCGTGTCCATAAAAACACTCTCTTGCTAAGACCAGTACAGTTAAACCTGTCCCAACTCCTCACAATCCAGCAGCAAGATGGTATTCCTATCCGCAACAGTGAGACTCATAATCCTTTATCATACCTTTCAGTGGCTCCACTATTTGCCTTCCCATCATTCCCTGAGACTGCCCTTAGTGATAAGCAGTTGACCTCCTCCAATCGTCTGCCTTTTCCATGGTCTCCAGCAAAACAGGAGCCAAACCCAGTGACTTTACTGTGCAAGAGAAAGATTTGCTGGGAGTGGGGAAGCTTTTCTCCATCCTTCTCCTTCCTCTGTGCTTCCCTCCACTAACATCTTTCTTCTTCTTCCCCCAGATTTGGAGTTCATCAGGTCACAGATGCAGAGAGATGAAAAAAACCACTTCTGGCACCATTTCTCAGCCACATCCTAAAATATTCCTTAGGCTATCTAGCTAACATTTTTAATTTCCTTTGTAGTGGCATTTTCATTCACTCATACTTAACCCCAACTAGATGATTAGCTAAGTCTCCCTTATACACACAGAGCTGACCTATGTTATTTAAAATACTAAATTTTGGGAGTGGGAGGCTGCTTATTTATGTAATACCCTTTCCTTGCACACCAAAGATAATTTGATCTCAATAAATCCCTAATCACCATTTTGCAAAGAAGTTAATATCAATTACATATTTTTTAAGATGATCTAATTAAGAAATTGAGATTGGGATCATGGGTCAATGGTTTCAAGGGGGAAAGTAGCAGCGAGCAAGAGAGGAAGGAGTAAGACTTCTGCAGTGTTTAAAGGGCACAGGAACAACACCCAAGATGCCCTACAGCTGACTAGCACCATTATCACTCCTTCAGAGCAATATTATGTGATGCCTCAAACTTTTGTGACTGTAAAGGTCATAAGTGAACCACACACAGGGCACTGATGCACAGTACTGGCCTTGCTATTCTGTTCTGTTGACATTGCATAAGGTTTGCACCCTGGCTTTGTTCATGCTTCATTAAGCAGCATAACCTTTTTTCATCTCAGATCTTATGGGAAAACTAAAATCAATGTCAGCTAGCAAGCTCTGATAATGATTTCTGAAAAGCCAGAAGTCATTGACTGTGTTTCTAATTCTCCCCTGAGATCCATAATGCAAAAAAAATATTAAAAAGCTGAATGATATGCGAGACTTCACCCTAAAATATGTTTTGGAATGGAGTAAGCTGGCATTATAAATTGCAAGCAATATTTGGAGAGAGAGGGTGGTAGTTTCTTTAATAATAAAACAACTATTTAAAAATTAAATATTGTTCTAAGGGTCAGTAGCAGTCTCAAAGGCCCAGCTTACAGCCTACCATAAAATATGTGTGCTTGTTACTGTTCCCTTGATTATGGAGTGCCCGTGTGTTTCAGGCAGGCAGTAGAGTGAGCAACAATTGTTCTAATTTTACCCAGCTCAGCTAGAACTAGAGGGGCAAAAACAGTACTAAAAAAATAAAATACTGTCATTTTCCTTATTGCCAGTAACAGCATGGCACTGGAGCTGCTAGGCTACTAATTGAAAGAAGGCTCACAGAGTCCACAGAAAAACATGAAAGTTCTGCTCAGGAAAAAAGCCACCAATGGCATTTTATATGCTCTCACCTTTAAAATAACCTGATTTAAAAAAATGAAAAATAGGAAAAATAGAAAAATTTCAAGGAGATGACAGCAGAATGAGTGATAGTGAAATCAGAGGAACCTCTCAACCTCAGAATGGAAAATAGACATCATTCTCTAAATGAATGTGCCACCTATCTCCTCCCCTATACACAAGCAATTTCATATTCTTGACAATTGACTGTCACAGTCTTTCCATTTTCCTCTTCTTGCTTCATGCCCGCAGTTCATTTATATGCCTCTGATTCAACCAGGTTCTTCAAATCAAAAGCTTAGGAGTTGCCTTTGCCTAATTTCATACATCACAACCTTAGCTGTGTCATCCTTTTCAGCTCAGAAATGCCTGCTGAACAGTTTAAGAACCATCCCTGCCTTCTAAGTGCCCACACCAGTGCGGGTGGGGATGTACTCAAAATCCGCTTGTGGACTTCCTCAGCCTTGCTCTCATGGTCAGACCACAAAAGCCTGCCTCAACCCTTTCCTCTTGAAACTTTCCCCAATTCTTGGAACACTCTTTCCTCCTTTTAACACTGTTCCATGCTTGGGCATCTTTCATTTTTACTGGGTCCCTTTTCTGCTCAAAAGCTGTATTAAAACCCGATTTCTTAATTTATCTGTATTCTTCTTTTCACATGCCCTCTTAATCTAAACCCCAATTTAACTAATGGTGAATTTACAACAGAGAAGGGACATGGAGGATGAAGCCTATACAGAAGATCCCGGATCTGCCTCTCTAAGCCTAGTCTGAATGCTTTTAAAGAAGACCAGGCTCTGCAATTCCTTTCCTTTGTAACCTTGAAAATGAACACTACATAGAAAACTCAGGTGGCACTTCAGAACTAGTGAAAACTCAACTCTCCACCTCTGATGGCAGCACGTGGTTTCAGAACGTGGGAGCCTATAAACACACCTTTATAGTTGGCTCCTGAAAACTGCTCTGAAACACCATATAGCATTAGATTAATTGTGAAATGTTTGCAGAAGTTAGCAGCGATGGAATTCTGCCTGCATTTCATTCCAGGAATGTAACTCACATATAATTACTTTTTTAAAGCATCTTCCAAAATAAGAAACAGCCCCCTCCAATGGTGCAAATAATATGTAAAGTCCTCTGCTGGGACACTGCAATACAAAACACTATTTTCTCTACTGCAGAAAGCATAGATAAAATCATAGAACCATTGAATCACAGAATGGTTTTGGTTGGAAGGGACCTTAATGATCATCCAGTCCAAACCCCCTGGCATGACCAGGGACATCTTTCACTAGATCAGGTGCTCAAAGCCCCATCCAACCCGGCCTTGAACACTCCTAGGGAGGGAGCATCCACAACTCCTCTGGGCAACCTGATAGACTTCTGATACTTCTTTTTTCTTCCAACTAGGACAGGAAATAAAATACACAAGAACTCTGATGTCTTCAAAACACTCCAGCTCTTGCACAATTATGTACCTGACTAATCACAACAAATAGAACAAATAAGGACAATGTAATCTCCAGCTCTGCCTGCAAACTAAGATACAGCTGGTGTGTCAAATTCTACATCTGCCAGCCTTGAAAGTATGCCTGCAAGTACACACTACAATAGATAACATGAAGTGCTGCAGTACCCATAAATTATGTGTATTTGCCATAATGACCCTAAGTTTCCATCGAACAGGAACAGTAATAATTAGAGTGGGGCTGGGTTCTCTTCAGAAACCTATAGAGCACAAAGCCCCTTGGTGCCAGCACTTGACAGATGGGAACAAACACTGCAGACACCCAAACTCTGCGTGGAGCTGACAGTTCCCATCTGCCCACGTCTCAACTAGGAAAACAATGTCTTGGATAATCCCAGAAGCTTCAGAGCAGAGGTGTGCCCTGGACAGTTTGGACATCTTGGTAAGAAAGCTGACATGCACACAGAACAGTTAAGGCAAATAAGGACATGTCAACGCTGTGGTAGTGAGATACCTGAGCTGTCCCTGTCTCCACCACACCACTGGGAGCTGAAGCCCTGGAAGCAGCAGAGCCACAGAAGCAAGGTGCCAGGCCTGTAACAGCCACTTCTGCTTCTCAGTAGGATGGCTGACCCAAGTGCAGCCCCACTCTCATGTGGCTGGGCTGCTTGGCAGACTTGAGATGCATGACTATAGGGACCTCAAGGGGACCTCTGTTCTGAGCCATACTGTCTCATACATTCACAATTACTTATCATTTGCATGCGTTAGTGACCTCTGCACACCAGAGGCAATCTCTGCCTTGGAAAGCTAACTTCAGCTGTGCTTCTGCTGACCATGAAATCAACAGACTTGGTTTGGTTGAAGAGGCAGGAGGTTTCAGACCTGTCTTAAACACTCCTCTGCAAAGCCTATTAGGTGAGTATAAATCAGAAGAAAATATTAAGTAAACTCTGCATCATTGTTCACAACAAATAATATGAATTTCTGATGCTACAAGTCTGTGCTACCAGTACCACTTTTTTTCCCCAAAAAACGTTGGTCTCTATTTAATAACCTGTGCTCTAGCACAGCTGTCATAAATAATTGGTGCATTAGCACAGCCACGGTATAAAATGCTACCATGCAGAATGCTGAGGCCGAGATCTGACCTTGATATTTATGCACGGAGGAACAGAGTGAGAGTTTTGCAGCTCTCAGGGGTTGCACAGCCTATTTTGCCATTCAATGCCAATCACTCATGAAATGAAACTTTGGTAGAATGAGTTAGGAAACAAGTTTATTAACTGCCCTCTTTTTCCACTCTGCTATTGCCTGAGCAACAGTTCAGCAAAAACATTTCAAAGAAATAGACAAAGTAATTTAGGTAAATTGCCCTCAAACCCAACACAGAAACCACGGTTCTGAACATAAGCTCTTTGATCCCACCTTGCAAAAATAATTTAGGATTGCTTACCTGTCGCTTATATATTTCCAGCTTTTCCCTTCCCAGTGCTTGTTCTGAGCAATACAGAAACAGTACTACTGGGAGTATTCACACACTTAAAGTACATTTCTATATCCCCTGTTCTCTGCAGTGTACATTTCCAGCAAAAACAATTCCCCACGTTTCTTCTCCCAAAATCCCAACCAAGCAATAACCTCTAGAAACCCAAGCACCCCATAATGGATAAGAGTTCCAGCAATGAGAAGTGCACTCTTTCATCTGCTTCCTTTGGAGGCAGCTGCCAGCTTGCTGCCAGCCTCACTCTTGCCAAGGTTCCCATGTGGCTCCTCCTTTGCCACAGGACAAGCCATTTGCCTCCTGCCAGAGCAGCTCCTGCTGCCAGGCTTGAAGGGACTCCAGGTCCTCTCATGCCCCTGTCTGATGACTTCTTTTTTTTTTCTTTTTAAAGATGTTCCAGGGCTCATAAGGTACACAGATTTGTAATTCAGTAATCACTGAATTTGTGTAAAGGAGAAACTGCGAAAAGCCTTTCCAGGTGTGTTTCTTTTTCTTTTTTTTTTTTTTTTTACCAGTGAAAATCTACCCAAATTCACCTAAGCTGTGAAGACCTTGAAAAATTAGAGGTCACAGTGCTCAGAGGAAGGCTATTCCATTCAATGCTGCTGAGCTGACTGCAACAGAAAGACTATGCTTATGCAAATTATGAAATCCCAAATGAGGAGTTGATTAAAATCAGCAGTACACGAATATAAATCATAATAAAAATACATGCATATTAAAAAAAAAAGCTCAGAAGTGTCTGTTTACAAACAGAATGCTATTAAAAGGAAAATATTACGGTCAGCATGTGGACACAAAGCACTTGAAACTTAATGAACCTCAGAATGAATATTGCCTGGATGAACTTACTTTTACCTCCCTTCTCTAATTAAATAATCACATATTCTTCCTTCTTCAAGAGCCTCATGTGGAAGGTAGACAGTGACTATTTAATGAACAGCAATTCCTTTTACTTTTTTTTCCATGCTCTTGCCTTAATTACTAAACAGTGTTCCCAAACTCCTCTGAGCATATATTCTGGGGGGAGAGCTACTGTATGGTGCAGTCTCTGAATATTCATTACAACACAGGATTATTAATGATTTTATCTTATAACCATTCTTTAGAGCAAAAGCAGGGTGTTTTCCCCACTGTATAGACAAACAAATGAGGATTAAGGAAACGAAGGTCAAAAGCATCCATTGGACCAGAGAGGATGATCTGAGACACGTACACTGGGATTCACTGCACCAAAATGCAGGGATCTGTAGGGCAGACCTGAGGTAGAGGCTTAAACTCCCTCTACAATCATCAGAGAAAACTGGCATTTAAAAATGTGTTTAACCTGCCCTAGTTTAGGCATCTACATCAAGATGAGATGAGCTATTCTTTAGAACATTTCTCTCACTTGACTGTTTTTCAGATCACTTAGTACTTCGCAGCAGGTGATGGATGAAAAATGTATGCAATCATTCTAATTAAAATCTGTATCATAACACACATGCTCCAAGGCATCTGAGTAAAGCTGCATGGGCATCTTCAATTCTGGCATTTCCCACCTCCGAAGAGCTGAACTGAAAGGAACTTTGCAAAGACAAGAAAAAACATTCCCCAGTATACAGAAATTTTTTTGGAAAAGTCCTCACAAAATGCTGCTTCTCCTGAGCTCGCTGAGCTGTATGCATTCAAAGACTTCAAATGTAGCTCAGTCTGGGTGGATTTTCACTGGGATAAGCAGAAGAGACTTTCTTGAAAAGGCCTTTCTTTCCCTCAACCAGTACCCATTGAATTGTATGTCCATGTTCCAGTGCTTCAAAAAGACACATCTTTACAAATAAAAGATTTTCCAACTTTCTCATCATAGGTAAAACAACTTTCTCAAAACTCATTCCTAGAAATAGCAGAATGATTTTACCTGAACATGCTTAAAAATTCACAAAACCTGAAGCCTTAGGCAGCTCCTGGTGGGAGGTGAGAGACAGAAGAAAAACCTCAGTGTAAACTGCTGAAATTTTTCCTTCTTAAAATCATGGGTTTAACTGTGGGACAATTTACCAAAGTCTCAACATAGCCATTCCTTCTGCAAGGGGGATCCTAAAGAAGCACAGAAAGGACACATCCTTTCTACTTTGATTTTCCTTTGCAGCTGTTTTCCAGTTTAAACATAGCAGCTGATACTTCTCCCATATTCCATATCCAGCTAAAGAATGGCAGAATGCTCGGAGACAGAGGAGCAACACCAATGCCTCGCCATGATTTATAACATCAAATGCTAATATTTGAAATCCAGTCTGTTACGTGAAAGCCAAAAAGTAAATAAAATGAAATACACGGTGGCTGTTCATCTTAAGAGTTTCTCTAGCCTACATGAGGGTGGAGACCTTTGCTGTGATCTAGATCCAAACTGGGACAATCTATAAAACTTACCACAGAACAGGTAACTTCATGTGTGTACACCCTGTGCCCATGCTAATGCTCAAGTACCAGAAGAGAAATATCTCAGCAGAAGGGCCAAGAGAAAATGGGCCAGGCATGTTCTCTTTTTATTAGCAGACAGGAGAGGACTGAGTGGTAACTGGGTGGGACTAAACAGTGTAAGTAGCACTATTTCTAAATAATCTGCATCAGTTAGGTCATTGTAATACAGGTCTCTTGTACATTCCAGACTTGAGTTGGCTGTAGAATCCCTAAAGTAGATGCTCTTACGCTGGCAACGAAATAAAACATCATTTTAGTGGTGCAAGCATTGCTTAAACTAGCAGACTTTCATGCTGATAGAAGACTTTTTCTTTTTAGTAAACTGGGTTTCCATTTGGTCAGAACTGAGGAGTGGAGCAAAGAAGCACAGTTCTGCTGTTCACTTCCCTGTGAGCAAAGCTCTTCAAACACCGGATCAGAGTGAGCTTTTTCTCCCTTGGGTCTTATTATAAATCTCAGCTGAAATAATCAAGAGTCTTCCTACTGAGTCAAACTGGCCTGGGCCAGGCCTCGGCTAACTTCATGAGAGGCGCCTGATGGCTGACCTAGGAATCAACAGTTCTTGTTCTCATCCTAAACATTTCAGATGACAGCAGCACTGCAGCACTGCTGTGCCCAGGGATTAGATGGAGCCTCATGTGCATGGAAAAACTACTAAATTCCACAGAGACAATCACCTAGCAGAAGTGATTCAACAATCAAGATAAAACTACACATTTAGCTAAAAAATGCAATTCCACGGTACTTAATACCGGAATATTACCTTTATTTTAAAAAGAGAAAGTTAAATGTGAATAACAACAGCTAGGTATAAGTTGCTGGTGGCCTCTCTAAGCCAAAAAATAACAGGATTAATTGCAGGGAGAGTTTGTTTTAGATTTTCATTGCAGCTATATGGATGTTGTGCCAAAATCATATTAATGACAGAATGGAAACCACAGGATCAGTGTATCTGCAGTACATGTTTAGGATGTGTGTTTTTTTTTTTTCTTTCTTTCTCTCTTTTTTTTTTTTTAAGCTGCTTGAATCTTTTAGATTTCAATTAAGAGCTCAGGCAAGATGACCTGAATCAGCAACAGCTTTTGGATTAAAATAAAAAGGATAAAGAAAAACCCAAGTAGGAGTTTTTACATAAAAAAGTCCCTGTTGAGGGACTTCCTAAGTAATATAAAACAAGTCCCAAAGCTCTACCTCAAGGCGTATATATTACTGTCTTTTAACGTATATAATTTTGGATTATCTGCCAGAAAAAAAGTGAAACTAGCCCTGTAATCCTGAGGCAACATGAGTTACGGATGCCTGTGTCTAATACAATAGGAAACCTTACCCTAGAAAGCCCTTTCTTTCTCATTAGCATCCCCATCTCTGTTCCCCCATTGTCTGCCTCTTTTCTACCCAGAGCCTCATTGCCTCTGATGCCCTACAGCCAATTTTATCTACTGGCAAAGCCCTTCTCTGCTTCCAATTTCATGCAGGCAACCTGGTGGTCTCGGTCACCACACAACTTGACTCGCTTCCAAGATAAGAGTGCTTTTATACTCGTGTGGGTTCTGCATGTAAAAATGCAATTTTATCAGGCAGGGAGGAAATGTCTGGAGGCACATAAGAGGAAGAAAGAAACCTCAGCTTGCCACAGCTTCACCTGTAACCTTGGGAAGCTGTCATATCCTTCATCACTCATCTCTTCAGGAGGGCTCAGCACTCTTTCTTTGGCTGCAGCGAGCCATGACTTTTCTGCTAGTGTCAGAATTCCAATTAAAGATTAAACTGGTGAATTGTCTAGATAAGTACTCTTCATAAAATCACTGCTACCATCTTCTCCTCCAAGAAGAAAACAGGTAAGAAACCTGCAGTCAGGTGCGTGCCTTCAGTTTATTTCAAATGCCTGTGCAATTATCACAGAAACGTAATTTTGTAAGGGTCCCCCAGCATCTACACTGAAATAGCAACATGACCAATCAATAATTGCTGTCAGAACATTCTGGCCAGTCTCCCTACAAATAACAATTGTGAGACTCACAGAAGGTCAAACACCATTAATGTGAGTCACCAATGAATTGATTAAAAAAAGAAAAAGCCAACGATTTTTTTGGCTGAATGCTGGCTACCACACAGAGCAATTTTAGCCTATACTGTTCCCCCAGACCACTCTGATAAATATTGAGTTCACAGGCTAAAAGATGATCTCTTGAAATGAACAAAGCATGGTAACCATATATTTAAGAAAAAGATACAAAGCTGGGTTATTATGAGTGTTTAAAATTACTGTAGTGGAATGTGGTTTGAATAGCAAATGCAGGGAGAACATATTTCTCTCATTGTATAGCTGAGCAAAGCCATTGGAAGTAAAACAAGATCTCGGTGTAAGATGTGGCACTGGCACAATTATCTTTGAGTAATTATGTTGATTTGAAGATAAACTCATTCAGCTTAGATGTTGATTTTTTTTTTCCCCTACCTACATTTCCAGTTCACAGGCCTTAGTACTGTCTTCTCTGAGCAGCACACATCTTCCACGTGCTGAATACTCCATAGGGCAATCTCACAGGTTTTGCTTCAGATCTCATTCACGCCAGTTTTGTACGAGAATCCCATTAATTGGGATAGTTCATATTTAGGTAAAATATCTAAAAATAGACATACTTTAAAATCCATTATTTTTCAGCATAAATGTTCTGTAAAATGATGAATGAACCATGAACCTTAGTGTAACGGGATGAAAATCTGCTCTACTGCATCCCAATTTAACCTCTTAGTTTATGCCCAGTACAGGTGTTCCGGGAAATGATCTGAGGCATTCTTGGGTTTTCTCCCCTTGTGTCAGGCACAGTCTGCACATGTCATACAGATGAAAAAAAGTCAGGAGGAGGGAATAGTTTGCATCTGGATTTTTTAAACACTTCCATCATGGAAAGTCTTAGGAGACATTTAGTGTTTTCCTCTCCCCAGAATGGAGGCAGGAATGGAGGCAGGAATGGAGCCTTTGCTGGTGCTGCTATTTCCTTAGAAATCAGCCCTTTTAGAGACAGCTTCTGGGGTAATAGCCCAGGTCCCTTCTACTATAAAGAAAATAAAATCTGTCCCTTACTCCTTAGTCTCTCAGATGACTGCAGTGCCACTGAACCAAATCCAAGGCTGATTTTTTTTTTTAATTGGATTTTTTCTGATTATAGAGTTTCTCTTGCATTCAATTGCATGGCACATGAGATCCTTTAATCTCAAAGAAGCTTAATTATCATCCTCTTTGTAAAACTTTCACACCTGCACTCTGAATTTAAGTACTTCAGCTACCTGCTCTATTTTTTTTTAGACCAGCACAAATCAGGATACCTCATTATCCTTGTTAGTCTACTGTTAACCAGCATGCTAAGTAATAGATAAGTCAGTTTACTCAAAGACCTCTTGACTAACTTCCAGCTAACCAGAGGTATGAGCATGTATTAGAAATGGCAGTTCTCTTTCATGCTGCATTTCATGGCACATCTGGATAGTCCTCCTGCGAAGTGGTAAGATTTGATAAATTCTTTTTTCCCATATTTTACTAAATATATATGTGGGTTATTTGCTCCTTCCCTCCACTTGCTTGAAACCTGGGTGGCAGACAGGAGAGATTATTACAGCAATATCCTCCTTCCATAATTTGTTTTAAAATACTAAAAGAAGCACAATAGCATATTTTTAATAGGCAGGGGCTGCTTCCATTTGAGGATCCAAATCCTTGAATTGTCATCTAAAAAACTCAGACCACATGTTTTGTGAGGGGATAGGAGGATAGAAGAGGAAGGCTCTACTGTAATCAGTGTCTATCATGAAATACATTAGATATTTCAGGGTTTTTTTTAATTGTACACTATTTAGACTAACTGCATACAAGTACAGGCTTCACCTTCCTGACAAGTCTTTGAAGACAAATTTGTCCATTGCTCTCTGTACTGAGTAAGTAAAACACAGAATATTTTCATAGATGAAGTGGAACTTGGAAGAGAATACCAGGCCCAGACACACAACCCCTCCCCCTTCCCTAGTTATTTACGACAAATAAATTGTATTTTTAGTTTTCTGTTACAGGGACATCTCATTTCACCTTTACAGTTTTTTCTCCCACACAAAGCAATGTTTATTAAGCTGCTTTTAATGAGGCCATGGTTTCAAAAGCACTAGAGAGAAATGTTAATTGGACCTGTTAGAGTAATTTGTAACTTATATGGCTCAGCTAAACTCCATTTATTTCTCTTTAGGGATGATCAAGAAGTTTTTAAAGGAAGAAATTTCTGTAAGATTTATGAAATCCTTGTAAAATATGACAAGTTCTCCCTTCTGTAATCATCTACTAGCAACATGGCTATGAAACTGTAACAACAAATCACAACCAGGCAGGGAAAATAAAGAAAAAAAAAATCTATAGGGCAAATATACTTGGGAATCCTAGACTTTTCTCATGAAAATATCTTTATTTTAATTGCTTACAACTTGGCCACAGTTCAAACATGTGGTGTGATTTTTTTCTTATGATGGTCCGCTCTCTCAGACTGCATTTTTTTGCTGCCCTTAGTTATTTCAGCTGAAACAGGCCAGCTGTGTCTGACAGCATCATTAGGGAAAACCATACTGGTTTGCCCTCACACAGAACATTCTGTAGGCTTTATATTGAAAATTCATGTTCTCTATGTGTCTTCATTACCTGACCAATCTGGCACAAAGAATCAAGAGGAGAGCCAAGAGGAGGGGAGAGTAGGACTTTTTGGGCAAGAAGGGGAGGAACTGAGGTAAGAAGGTGATTGGTGTGAAAAGAAGCTGCAGTACAAGAAACTTGGGAATGGTTTGCTGAAAGACAGAGACAGGAAAAAGGGCTAAAGGAGGACAGGCATGAAAACTGCAAAAGGCCTTTATGGAGGGAAATCAGCAGTGTGAGAGAAATGTGTTGGAAAATTACCTGAGCCTTACTTGACAAAAGATAGAAGAAAAAACTGGGCTGTAAGGACCGGGAATAGCATGTTGGGGATTTAGGACCTTCTAGACAAGAAACTCAAACTAGGTCAGTAAGGAAAGTGAAAAATCAAACAGCTTCTGGGAAAAAAGACAGTAATGCAGCTAGGAACCAGGATAAGAACAAAGAACAGAGGAAAAAACTATTATGCTTGCATGAAATGGACAGGGAGGAACATGGAATTCTGAACCTTTACATTTCTCCGCTGTCAGCAACTGTCTTTAAAACCCAACGGTGACATGCGCCTCTCAAGTGTTCTCTGCTGCCCAGGAAGCACATGTGTACTGTGCTGGACAGCTGGTCTGACAACTCAGCTAACAGGGAGCAGACTGGTGGGCTTCATGGCTCTCACTTTTTTGAGGAACTACTTGGGTAAAGATGTAATATGTCAGAAAGTTTTTCCCACAGAGGAATCTAGGTGATGATAGATAAAAATGTGTCAACACTCTTAAGGGTGTAAATACACAAAAATTGGGAAATTACAAACTGACAATTCCTTAAGCAAAACAGTGATGCCATTGATTAGATAAATAGTGTTTTCTTACAAGGCCCCATTCCACACCTCTTTCACTACTCAGCAGTCCTCATGATGAAACAAGTGTCCTATCCATAAGGCAAAGCACAGTAAGTTTTGACAGAGTTCGCAGTGAATTAATTGGGTGGCAGGTGTGTAAGGCCTAAAGAGGAAACTGCAAGAAAGAGGAGAAGATCATGTAATATGGAGGAGACACCTGAGTGCTGCTTTGAAGTACCAGATTCCCTTCCTGTCAAAATTTCTTTAAAAGCTGAAAAGGTCATTTAAACTGTATTGGTCACTAATTGCAAGCATTTTCTTGTTTCACTATCAGCAGTCAGCAGCAGTATGTCTTGATCACATAAAGGACTGGTGAATCAAGAACTGGGTTTTGAATTTACCAGCCCAAAATGCTGGAGTGGTTGGTAGTGTTAGGTTATGTTGGACTTGATGATCTTAAAGGTCTTTTCCAATCAGAACAATTTTTTTTTAAACCTTAATGCCTATTTACCTTAGGTTTCTATGCTACCCATTTATCTCAAGAGGTGTCAAAAAGGTATTTGTCAACCTTTAAACGAAGTAAATAGAGTAGATTAAAGCAAGCAGAACTGAAGCCTGACTAAGACATATCAATCCTCTTGTAGGTTCATGACAAGACTCAGTGAAGTCAGCATGTCATATTTAGTAGCAGCATGTGAGATGAAGGGTTAAAAGCAATAACCCCCTTGCTATTGTAAAAATGCAGTCCTGAAAGCCATAAAATTTGATAGCAGAAAAAATTCACAAGCCTCAGACTTCTCTGAATGAAAAACCTTCTTTTGGTGGCCAAGGATAAGTCATATCCAAAAATATTTCTATTTCGCTAGATGAAGTCCTAACAAGCTAGCACTCTGACTGCATACATCCATGCCTGACTGTCAGATCATACTAATGTCCCTGATGCTGCCATCTGGCACTGACAGCAGAAAGCACAAACTGTGTTTGATAAACAAGGAACTTGTACAGTACGATGAGACACTCATGTGCCGTAACACGCAGATTTAAATATCTGCTTAGTTTGTACAGTGTGAACAGGAATCATGCATTGGCCTCCAGGAAAGACAAAAAATTCCACTTTTTTACCTAGTGAAACATCTGTGAGTGAGTATTTCTGGCTGTTAAAGAGGTATGTCTATGCCATCTTCTGCCTTAAGAAAGAGCCAATACATTTGGAATGACCTTGGGACACTGAGGTTTTCTCCTTGAAATCTGTATATTGCCTGAAGCACTCAAACTGTGGCAGGAAAAAAGGAAAAAAAGACCTCAGGGGAAAAAAAAACACCAGGAAATTAATAACTTTGCATTCAGACAAGGATCTGGGCAGTGCCTTCAATGAGCCTGTGCTCACATACTGAAGACGGAAAGAAAATTCAGTATGAATAGCTGCATTAAAAGGTTATTATCTCTTGTGACTGCAGTGCATGCACACCTAGCTGGACAGAGACTGAGCAGACAATCTCAATCCTGACATTTCCCAACTGGCATGTTCAACTTTTTGACTTCAAACATTGTCTTCCAGCATAATTTGTGTATGCATTTGTGTAGCAGTATTTAAAGTAGAATATACTTTAACTAATACAGCTGTTGTGACCTTTGCTTTGCACATGAATTTTCATCCAATTTGTCTCTGATGCAACATAAGAGAGAAAGCATTCTTCAAAGGTATAAGTAACTAATTCATATTTAGAATTTCAAGGGATCTAGGTCTATCAGAGGAGACCTGCAGTTGCAAATGCTAGATTATGCTACCTATCGGTTCTGTCGAAGACTTGTAAGAGCTAAGAAAATGTTAATTTTAAGTTTGTAAAGAAACAAAGAATAGGGCAGTGAGGAATCCTACAGGCTTCCTGACTTCCCTTCAACTTTAAAGGTCTTGTAACATTTATAGAGTTTATGAGGATCTTGAGTCTGTCCTTGGAGTCTCGAGCCTTGGTCTTGTAAAACTCTATAGCTCTTAAAGGTCTCCATAGCTCTGGATATGCTTGAGTGATACTGCTTTATGAAACTTAAGGGTCAGCCCGTAAGTTCTTTTTTCTCCTGTATTTTCTTGTAAATCTACACTGGATCACAGATTACCTCACCTGATGTGTAAACCATGCAAGCTTTCTCTCCCTATTTTATTTTTTTTAATGGGTGAACTTAAAGAGGCAAAAAACTCGGGCAGTGTTTACTAAACTGCTGTCAGATTTACTAGCAAATGATTACAAGAATAATTCCTTTTCTAGAAAGTTGTATTAGTAGTAAATGTCGTGTTCAGAAAATTGGGGGTGTTGGTCTAGTTAAAGTTGACCAGTTCTATGTCAGGGTGACTCTGGCAGCTTGGGACTAAAAAAAAGCTGACCGTATCTGTTTCACAGAGAACAATTCCAGGGTGCCACATTCCAGCAAATCTATTCTGGCTCAAGTAAGTGCCAGAACTGTTAAAGAAGCCAGAGAAACATATGGAATTTGAATGTGAAATATGTTCATTCCTGAAGACCATAGTGTGGTTTGAAATAAGAAACACTGCGTGAACAGATGAGAAAGATGTTGTGTCTCTGAGGTGCAAATACCTAACAAAAGCTCACTTTTGTGCCTGGCAATAGCTAATAGTTTTGTTTGACTACAGTACCCTTGATTCAAAGATTATTTCAGTAAGAACATCCCAGTTTTAAAAAGTAGATGGCTCAAAACTCAGCAGCAGCAATTTATGAACTAGAGTTAAATAAAAATTTTATGAGCCAGAATTTAAACTCAAGGTAGCCATCAAGGTAGAACTCTTCTGAATGCTCCTTTTCAGAGTAAATATGGAAGATTACCCAAACAGATGCAGCCCCAATTACAGAGACAACAGAGAGCACAGTAGTATTGTGGCAGTTTTAGAAAACCCGAAGGGAAACTGCATCTGCTCTGCTTCTTAATAAATGTAGTGATAAACTTTTATCTCTCATTTTAGACAGGGGTAGTGTGAATCTCTGCAGCTTGTTATTAGCGTTGCATTCTCATTCTCATTCTCACTCTAAGTGATGATGCCTGACCTACAGCTTTCAAGATGTGAGCAGCTCATTGGAACACTTCACCCGAATCACTGCCAAACAGTGAGAACTTGAGTCTTCTCAGGCTAAGTTTATAGCTTGGAATTAATACTTGCTGTTTGGTTGCCACAGGAAAAGATTCAGGCTGCAAAATTACCTTGGCAGTGGCAGCAAGACACTGCTAGCCATCTCTACTCCTTCCCCATCACAACGTGAGGGACACAGGTGTAGTCATACAGCACAGAGAAGAACTGCAATATTCAGACCTCTCCCACCACTGGATGAAGATGCGTGATCCACATCACCATAAAGGTTGGACACTTCAGGTGTAAGGATTACTAAGGAAAGTGACAAAGCCCACAAAGTTTACGTTACTTCCACACAGACGTGCATAGGGCAAGTCCATCTCCTCTGCTAACACTGAAGCGCAGCATTATTAAAGCCTCCCAAAATTAAAAAAAATGCAAGTAGTTTCCTCTAAAATCAATAAGGAGTATAAGCAACCACACTGCTTCATGATCAGAGGAGGTGTTTTGGGAGACTCTTACCTCCACAACTTCAAATGTAACTTTTATCAGATTTTAAAATATTTTCTGAGAAATTATGTTTTCCTAGTTTCTTCAGGGATTATCTTGGTATTTCTAAACCCCTATTATTTCAAAGTCTCTTTGAAACTACATAGGAGCACACTCCACACTCCAACCTGGAAACACTTTCAGCAGAAAAACAAAAAAAAAAGACCTAACAAGCTAACAACATCTCTTCCAAGAAGCTGAATTAACAAGTTTATTTCCTAGGACCCAACTGAGCAGGATACTTCAGAATGTATTTAAGCAAGCACAAGTATAACCCCAGAGAGTTCAGTGGGACTAGCCACATTTCCTACATTATATACACATTTAATTACTCTGCACAGAAGCCCTTGATGCATTTTCTACTCCAGTTTGTCTAGGTTCCAGAAAAAATAAAATGTACAAGCTCCCCAGGTGACCTCTTGACGACTTCAGGTGAAGGAACTAAACTTTGAGAAATACAGCACCTTTGAAACAGCTTATGCTTACAGAAGTATAAAAAGTCAGCCACACACTACAAGACTGTAGCTGAAAAATAGTTCAGGATTATTTTCTTCATCTAGTGTAACCTTTTCAAATCAAGTTCCAATTTCATGCTATGAGAATATATTTTATGGCTCTTTCCAGTTCTGGCCACATGGAATGCGACTTTACAGGATACAGCCATCTGCTAACAGAAGAGGAGATATTAAAGCAAATAATGGTATAATTATTTATCTGGGAGTAAGAGATTCGACTGAAAGTTTATACTGGGAGGACTCTATAGAATGTACCAGGCTTTATATAACTTCTGGACTCTTGCCCCCTCTCAGCAGCCTGAACTACTAAACCAGTTTCAAGCACCAGTTATCGACAAGCCACCTTACCCAATGCTCTTCCTCTTGTTTTAGCCTATTTTCATATTCACATCAACCCTGAGGTAACATTACAAATAGCTTGTCTTGTGGGTAATGTCAGAGTTGGAGAACAAAGAAACTTTCAGTCCCTTTCATGTTACTCCCAACTTTGACTTCACTGCTCTTGAGCAGCAGTAAGTGGAGATTCAAATCAGCACTGTTTTCCTAGGCCAGTAATCAATGGATTAGGATGAGTGATTTTCAGCCTTTGGGCCATGATCTACTAATACAATAAATGCAAAAACCAAAGAAAACTTCCTCAAAAAAATGTTCACACCATTGCTGGAAAACTATGCAGGGTGTTCAAATTGGAAAAAAATAAAAACCTGCTGGGAGCCAGATAAAATCTAACAAAATCATAATGCATTAGAAAGAGAGCCACCTGAATTCCTTTATTCTTCCTGACATTGCAGGGCCACCATCCCATGCAATTGCCAGAGTTTGATAACCTTTTCCTTCCTTCTTTCTGACTCCAAAAGTTCTAGCTGCTTCTAACTCCTTAAGCTTCCATAGGATAACACATAAATCCAGATTTGTTGCTGAGAACAAAAGGGAGATAGCAGAGTTTATTCAGAGAGGGAATGACATGAAGAGACAGACTGGTTGGTACTGCCTGCACAGTTGTAAGCCTGAAATTTCCAACAAAGGTCTGCATCCTTCTGCACGGAGTTCTACCCAGATAACACCGAAAAGAAAGTTGCCACCTTGAACAACCTGAAATTTAGAGCACAACAGAGCTTCTCATTTTGTGGTCTTGTCCTCACACAAACCTCCAAGGGTTTCTAAAAGATCCTCATTGAAATTGAGGCTGATTCCCTTCCTGGGGTATACAGGAGAACAGGGATGGGAGTCTTCTCTGAAGTGAAAGCCAGGGGTTGTTTTTTCAATGAGATCTTGCTGTTAGAGAAAGAGGAGTATAAAGAATCAGGTTTTAACTGTGGTAGTAGACAGTGTTTGGTCATCCACCATCTTCCAAAGAAAAAGAAGAAACAAATGAAAACCCCTAAATTCTAGTCCTTTTCAGGTTACAAAATCACCTGCATTTCCACTTTCTACACAAGAGGCTCCTGCCCAGAAACTGAGCTGTCACCACCATTCTGGATGTGAACCTTGCAGGCCTGCCAAAAGCCATACAAACCTGTCACTCCATTATTGATAGTTAAGTAAGCAAAGGTATATATTATAATAATAAAAAATATAAATCTGTGTCTTGGAGAAGAACAAAGAAGGCTGTTCCAGAATAAATAAATATCTGACATTATTCTTCTAAGTATTAATCTTCACCAAGGCTTTGAATTTTGACAGTGCTATTTCACAAATTCCTATGAGGCCGCTTTACTGTTATACTAGAAATCTGAGTGTGGAACTGAGAAGGAAAAGAAGAGAAAGATTCTCAGACAGAGAAATATTTTAGCTTGACTGGTGACTATTTCTGTATCTTGCTGCCATGAATTTTCTCTGCCTTGCAAAAATGGAGGGGATATGACACCTTCTAAAACAAATGGAAATTACTCAATCCCAAATCTGTTGTGAAAAATCATCTCCTCTCCTGACTTTCCAAAAACCCTCCCATATCTTTAGTGAGTTCAATCAAAGTTGGTATAAAGCGTAAGCTCATTTTTCAAACCATGATTTGCCACCTTTGCATTTCTTAACAAATTTTCTCTTATCCGTTTTTTTTCTATGTGGCAGTTCTGTGACTTTTTAATACTGTCTTGGCCACACAGCAGCACTGATAAAAGGCAAAAGAATTCCTGCAAGAGCAAGTAAACCCGTCTTTCATGTGACATAGAAACGCTTACACTTAATTAACCTTTATTATAAATTTTTCACTGGAAAAATTACTTTGCTAGAATCCACACTATGGTTTCACTCTACAAACTATGAAATGTCAGAATGCTAAATTACAGTAAAATGCTGCTCACCTCCTTATGAACCCAAGATTAACGATACGGTGCATGAGGGAATAGCAGTGCTACTGGGAGCGTAACAGGTCACGATCACTTCTAAAATAGCTCATCAAGAACAGGCAGCAAAACATCCCAGATGGTTCCCACAACTAAAGCCCCACTTCTCAACCTACCCATCACTGAGACATCATATTCAACCAGCAGAGTTGCCTCCTGTCCACATTGTTTGAGAATACTCATGGCTTCAGCGTGTGTTGTTCCAAGCAGTCGGATCCCATCAACACTCAGCAGTCTGTCCCCGGGTTTGATTGTGCCCTCTCTGAAGCGAGATTAAAAGAATGATCTTTATTAATATAAGATAAATTGATTTGGATAATACCATTTTTATGCAAAGTGATTCTCTCATATTCCCTCTGACATCCATCCTTCTTGCCTTAACACTTAACATTTACTATGATGGTGAGAATGCTCAGAGGGCGCAGTGGAAAGGAAATTGCTTTAATTGAAAAGTCAGCGACTGGAAAACAGCTTAACACATAGCTAAATAATCAAGTCATGTTAAATTGCAACTAAGTATAGCTTCTGTTTCAGTGTATGCTTTCCTTCTGCTTTGTCCACACAACTCCTCATTCATACATACATAAACACCTCCTTCCCAGATAATTTCTGAAAAATAAATATGAGGTGTAAAGACTTCGGTTCAGGTACAGATTGCAAAATATGAATGTCCTTTTACTGATTTGCTTAAAAAATATCCCGTGGTTGGATAATTCAATTTTTCTTTTCTTCCTACCTAAAAATAATTTGGCTATAAATATACTCTGTCTCCCAGGCACATCTCATGAAGTATTCAGAATTCAAAGAGAAAACTAAGTGCTAATGTTGTCAGCTCAAAACTTGAGGAGAAAAACAAGGAAGCAAGGGGGATGAGGGTGGGAAGAAAGGGAGGGACAAAAGACAAACACTCGCTTGAAATGTTTGCTTCTCAATTAATGTGTCCAAGGTCAAAAATGTTAATATAAACTAAGGAAAATCAGCCTGCCTTATGCCATTTTTGAAAATATAATTAACGCTTACAAATAAAGTGAATATCCTTTCTTTATATAGATACAAGATGGTCTAACATACAAATATGTTAATTGGGCAAAACCATAAATCTGTACTCAGAAGCTGACCAGGTGAAGATGTCTGAACTCACATGCAAGTACATACAAACATCTTAAAATAATGACACAATATCCAAACATGACAGTACAAGCGAAAAAGATTGTGGTCTTAGAGTATGAAAAACATAATAAAGAGCTTCACTGGTTTGTCTGAAGACTGCAAAAAAAACGTGCTCTGACCTATTTGTTTGTTCTAACACTTCAGGTTGATTTTTGAAAGTGTTTAACAGGGAAGTCTTGCAACATGCAACACACTACATTAAAGTTCACACACATCATGATGTGCTGAGCCTCTGTCATTGCCTATTACTGTGATTATTATTTCAATTAAATGCATAAACCATGAATTTCAAAGGAATAGGAAATTCTTTAGCGTGAGGATGGTGAGACACTGGAACAAGTTGCCTAGGGAAGTTGTGGAAGCCTCATCCCTAGAAGCATTCAAGGCCAGGTTGATAGGACCCTGAGCAACCTGATCTAGTGGGAGGTGTCCCTGCCCATGCAAGAGGGTTGGAACTAGATGATCTTTAAGGTCCCTTCCAACTCAAACCATTCTATGATTCCATGATTCTATGAATATATCTTCTTCATTCCAAATCCTAACTTTTGTCCCAAATAAGTCACCTTTCTCCATTTGTCTTTCACATGCACTCCAGAGAAAGATGAATTGTACCTGTCAGCAGGCCCTCCAGGTCTAACACATGTTATTACAACAGGACGAGATTTATTTCTGTCATCGTGTGCTCCACCTAGAAAGGGAAAAGTGAGAGAAAACAAACCTTCATTTTGTGCTTTTTATGAAAGCTCATTTCCAAGAGGCAACTCTCAATCTTGTAGCATGCATGCTTACAGATGGGCTAAAAAGATAAAAAAACGGCCAAGCGATTAGTATGAACCTACACTGATTTTATCTTAAATAAAATTGACCTAGTGTATGGCAGAGATTATTATTTATGAAATATTTCTACAGAGTGATTCTTAATAAATGTATATTCTTAAGATTTCTACTCTGCAAATCTGATCTCAGTGTGAAAACCTACTGTTCTGCAAGTGTTGCTGCACAGACAAAAAACATCCATACTTCATGTATGTTCAGAATAATGAGTGGTCACTAACGAATTTATATATTAAATAAAAAAAAAAACAAAACAGTTTTCTCTGAAGAAACTAATAATACATAATATTATTTAACAGCCGCATGTTTTCGTCTGTGGTAATACTTTAGTTGTACAATTCCAACTATCAGCACAACTAATCAGATTCCATACCTAATTTACAGAAATGCTATACGTGAATATTTTGTAAGAACTTCAATCTTTCTGCTGATTTCAGTGGTAGCAGAATCTGGTCTTATGTGAAACAAAAGTTTGTCATGTTCTTGGCATAGTTAATTACTGTTATTCCATAAACAAAAAATTAAGAGTGGTTCATAAAAGCAGTACATTAATGTATGGAAAAAGTACTACATAAACCACAGAGATTTTTACAAACTGTAAGCCATGAATCTTGAAATTATTTCTTAGTGCCATAAAAACTTACCACTTTTTTTGCTGATTTAGAAAATAGTTCACATTTAATGGTAACTCACCTCTTATTACAAATCCAAAAGTGTTCCCCTCTTTATGTAAAGTAACTTCCACAGTTCTAAAAATGAGACCTGATCCTTGTACAGCTAAAAGAAAAAAAAAAAAAGAAAGAAAAAAATTCCAAAACTTAATAATTTTTCTAATGACACACAGAGATTTTCACCTTTTCCAATTCAAGCCAGCCATCGTGTTTCTGGTCATGCAATTTGAAAGACTCCACTACAGAAAAGTCAGATTAAAGACCTGTAATTAAATACAACTCATTCTCTTTTTGAGACAATTTTGTGCCAAATCTTTTGCAGATTCCCAGTGGTTTGGAAAAAGAGCCATAGATGCACATAAGAGATGAGGAACTTGAGCCTGTTTCAATTGTGGTATAGTTTTGCTTTTGTTATAGTTACAGAAGAGAGCTAGAAAGTATGGAAACACAGAGTGAGACACAGAAATGACAAATTAATTTCTAAAAGCTACATATGGAGTTGGGTTGTTCAGCCATGAAAACATTTCTTTTTATTGCTTAAAGTCAATAGAGGCAAGATTTAGAGGGCGTATCTCTAATCTCAGATGGCTAGATTAAGATGAAAAAAGTATTTTGCATCATAAGGATTTGTTATTTTTTTCCTTTTTCATAAGGTATATACTGTCTCACCATTGCTATGTGAGAAAAAAATCTTTGCCTTCTAGCTGAGTCAGTATTTTCTCTGTAAGCACTAGAGGAGTGGTGCACAGCTGGGCTTGGAGGCAAGAGGCCTAATGCACAAACCAACACATTTGGGTGTGATAATCCACTTTACAGAATTTGAAACCACCACTGTTAAGAGACCAACGGCCAGTTTACTATTAGCTTTTACAGGAAAAACTTTGGCAGAGTTTAAGAACTCTCTTTTCCAAAGGGAAAAGGATGCTGGGCAAAATGAAATGCATGCGTGCTTCCCAGCTTCCAGTAAGATACTGCGAACAGCACAACACACATTAAGATTAAAAAAAAAACAACAACAAAACCCGCCTCCATAAAATAAATGTTCTGTGAGCAGTAGAACTAATGAAAACTTACATCCTTTACTTCTCCTGCCTGCAATAATCTGTTTCCCCAGTTCCCTTTAGGACACCCTGAGGGGGCAATGGCCACCACAGGCTACACAGCTGGGGAGGTGTGAGCTGCCACCCACGAGTGACCCCCAAGGAGAAGTGGTGTCTTCCCAGCACTGTCTGCCTCTCCTTCTGAGGAGTCCCCTGGTCTGGAGCTCTCTCTTCTGCCCAAGTGTCTGTTGCCATGAAACATGCTGTAATGTTTTTTGGTTTTTTTTGTGTTTTTGTTTTGTTTTGTTTGTTTGTTTTGTTTTTTATTCTTTCAATCCCCTCTTAAAAAATTTACTGCAGGGAATCAGAACAACAACCCAGTGAAATCACATAAATCTCATTTCCTTAGGAAAATAGGCAAAAGATGGCTCTGCAAAGCATTGCTTTGTATTGCAGTAATTCCTCCTACAGCTTGAAGATTAGGACCATGTAACTGATGTTCACGCAGTTGGTTCCTTTTCAGCTAGAAATATTTTACTGCCCAAAAAGGACCAAATTACAGGGTGGAGAAGACAACTTTTGCTTTCATTCCTGTCAACCTGAAGTGGCCCAGCATGTAGCTTGAGCGGAATCTGTGCTTCCTAATTTGCTTGGTGTGGCTTGTAACCTTGTCTGGAGGGGAAGTGAAGCCAGCAGTTCAGCAGTGAGGAACAGCACACAGCAACCTTCCACTTGGGTCATCAACCATTCAGGTGGCTGTCCTTCCAACATGACACAGCTTGGGAGGGAAAGAAGTCTTTAACTTTCAGCAACAACAGAAGGCAGATGTGGACCACTTGTTGGGTAAAGATCTGGCTGGATGGTCACACTCAAACAGTGGTGATCAATGGTTCGATATCCAGATGGAGACCTATGATGAGTGGTATTCCCCAAGGGTTGGTACTTGGGCCAGTGCTATTTAACCTGTTTGCCAGTGACATGGACAGTGGCACTGAGTGCACCCTCAGAAAGTTTGCTGATGACACCAAAGTGTGTGGAGAGGTCAACACGCTGGAGGGAAGGGATGCCATCCAGTGGGACCTTGACAGGCTTGAGAAATGAGCTCATGCAGACTGCATGAAGTTCAACCAGGCCAAGTGCAAGGTCCTGCACCTCGGTCAGGGCAATCCCAAGCACAAATACAGGCTGGGTGGAGAATGGATCAAAAAGAGTCTGGAGAAGGACTTGGGAGTGATGGTAGACAAGTAGCTCAACATGAGCTGGCAATGTGCACTTGCAGCCCAAAAAGCCAACTGTATCCTGGGCTGCATCAAAAGAAGCGTGGCCAGCAGGACCTGGGAGGTGATTCTCCCCCTTTACTGGGCTCTCGTGAGACCCCACTTGGGAGTACTGTGTCCAATTCTGGAGCCCGCAACAAAGGACATGGAGCTCATGGAGAAAGTCCAGAGAAGGGCCACAGAGATGATCCAAGGGCTGGAGTATCTCTCCTATGAGGACAGGCTGAGAGAATTGGGGCTGTTCAGCCTGGAGAAGAGAAGGCTCCAGGGAGACCTCATAGCGGCCTTCCGGTGCCTGAAGGGGGCCTATGGGAAAGCTGGGGAGGGGCTTTTTACAAAGCCTTGTAGTGAGAGGACAATGGTTAATGGATCAAAACTGGAAGAGGGCAGATTTAGGTAAGACATTAGGAGGAAATTCTTCACCATGAGGGTGGTGAGACACTGGAACAGGTTGCCTAGGGAGGTTGTGGAAGCGCCATCCCTGGAAGCGTTCAAGGCCAGGTTGGATGGGGCTTTGAGCAACCTGATTTAGGGGGAGGTGTCCCTGCCCATGTAGGGGGGTTGGAACTAGATGATCTTTAAGGTCCCTTCCAACCCAAACCATTCTATTATTCTATGATGATTCTACGATATGGTTCATGTTCCAGCTTGAAACATTGAGGTGGCTCATGCTGAAAGTAGCAGCTGGATGCTCCTGCTGCGAACACCGCCAGACAGGGAAGGAACCCTAGGGAGAGTGGGATTACTAGTGCTCAGCCAGATTTAATCCATCATCATTAAAGTACTGAAATTTCCCTACTCTGAAACCACGATACTCCTCTCTCTGAAGGGGCAACCATGAGACCAACAGAATTTCATTGTGTATGGGGCAGGGAAGGAGATGCCAGGACTTCAGCACAACCTACTGGAAAACTGTGTATAAAGAAGGCACTGTGTCTAGCTTGTTCGCCAGAAGTTAATGGGAAGAACTAGACTGCTAATTATCTCCAGCTTTATTAGCTATGTTTGTATGAAGGAGTCAGAAATTCCAAGGACTTAAATAAGAAGTGATGATTGCTACTGTAATTTAGCACATAAAAATCCTGTTTCAGTGGACAAGAGTGGCACTTACGCCAAAAGCAGGTGAAACAGAAGGAAGCCCACTGCAGTAAACACAAAAAAAACACTCATAAAACAACTACGTGTGCAGCAAACCAGTTCTGAACTCAGCTGACACCATTAACTGAAATACTGTGTTTTTTAACATGAAGTTCCCTTACCACAAAAAACCACTGATCAACAGAGAACATGCAAAACATATTAAGGGAGTTGCCAGAAGGTCATAAAAGCAACTAAATATGTAATTATACTAACTCTCCATCTGCTAGAATGCAATGGGGAGTTCATCCTCTTCTGAGCACCTAAGAGATTGATGGACTTTTTGGCTTCTATTTTGAAGAAAGTCTTTATTTAAGGAGACAAGAGCTTCCAAGTTGGCTTCACAGATTTTTCTGGCCGAACAGCAGCAAATCACATCTCCCCTCCAGTAAGCAGCATGAGGGAGGACACACTCTTTCAAAGGTGTGACTGGTGCAGCCCCCCTGGGCTCCAGACAGCCACTTGCCACTCACTCCTTCACTTTAGGTCCCAGATTTCCAACTCACCATTTCTCTAGCTTTTACTTCATACCTGATAAGCCTCAATTCCCACTGATTTTCCCCTATGGACACAAAGTCACAGACATAAGCACAGAAGTAAAGAGCAAAGGAGAATCAAGGACAACATTCAGGAGCACTCTGTGACTTCAGCGTCAGCATAAACTTGTATTTTGAAGACAATCATGCTCAGCAAGAAGCCCTTGTTTCAGTCACACAATTCTTGCAGGTTTATGTATCCCCATAGCCTACCCCACTGGGTTTTCTGCTCTTGAAATGAGATGTTGCCTAAAAGCAATGTCAGCAAAGACTGGAAAAGCCCCAAAGTATGTTGTTTATCTGGGAGAGCAGGAGGGTGCTGCAAGTGAAGAGAAGGAAGGAAAGGGCAGAGGCAGAACTCGCAGATATTAATTGGTTTCATCTCAGAAGTTCTAACTATAAGAAGAAGGATTCTCTTGCCCTGGAATTTATTTAATCTAATTCCCAGTAATAAAAACTAAACAACCAAACAAACAAAGAGTAGAAGCTGTCTGGATTTGTGCTTCTAAAACATCTGAGCATCTCTGAGAGCATCCCCCTGTACCGGCAGTTCTTTCATACTGCTCCACACTCTGCAATAAGCCAGAGGAAAACAACTATGAGAAAACAACCACTACCAAAAATGAAGATCACCAACCATGCCCATCAACACATCTGCTATTCTGCATAGGTTTTAGTTTGCTCTGCTACTTACAGACTGGAGGCAGCTCATACTCCACTTCTAAAACAACCCGCTCGCCAACGTTCTTGAGCAGGCTGATGATCTCATCATGGCGAAATTTGGTCAGGTTGATTCCATTCACAGATTTGATGTAGTCCCCTACATCCAGCTGGTCACTCCTAGGAAAAAGTATATATTTCTTTTTTTTAAAGACAGATCTGCTGGCCCAAACTAACAAAATCCTTTAAATTACTGTGTAGTGATAGCACGAAATATTTTTTCCATTAATCTAGATTAAAACAAGTTGATCTTTTGAATGAAAGGTGGCATTTTAAGATCGTAAATCTAGTTCAGCTTGTTAAATACTGAAAGAAGATCACTGTTGCATTATTAATTTCTGATGTACAAAACCAGCTGTACAATAAAGGAGTTGGATGATTTGACTGGTTTGGGCACAGGATCTGGGAAAATGTCTTCTTCATGTCCCCATTTTTATCTCTCTCTTTGGAAAGCATCCAAAACTTTTTTTTTTTTTGGACAACAGTTGCCTTCACAGCTAACATCACAGCTACAGGAGATAGGCCACAGGCCAAAAGCATATGTTCTGCTCAGTTACTTGGAATAATTTAGCTTAACTCTTATCTTTTGACCTGTTCCACTCATGAGTAACAGCTTTTTGGTAGCAACATAGCTATGACTTTAGACTTCTTTTTAATCTTAAAACCAGCTGATGAGCAAGTTTTTTAAATTTAATTATGGTAGTACCATGGTTAGGTTTTCAATTTTACTTTTTCCCCCTCAGTATTTTATGCTTCTCTCAAGTTTTCGTTCAAGCACACAAAAAAGGAGAAATAAAATGCATATAATTTAGAAGAAACTTAATAGTCTTATGATGACTTTCAAATATTTCACTGGTATTTCTAGTTTTTGTCAAAGTAGCCTGGAGGGAAGAGGGGGACCAGCTGTTGCGGTTTCTCTCTGAGCTTCTCTGGTCTGATGGGCTGCCATTATAGATGCATCTAGTCACATATTTGTTAGTGACCTTTCTGATGCAGTACGTATTTCTAAAGCAATCACATCTTATAATTCATTTTGTGGCTTGAGATGTGGTTACCTAGCAGCAATTCCTCCTTGACGAAGGTTAGATACTCTTGGTTTCCCATCCTTGTCGATTCCACCCGATACTGTAAGCCCTAGGGTGGTGCCTTCTTTTTTCATTAATTCAACTATTGTTGAGCCCTTGAATTCCTCTGTGGAAAGAAAATTATTTGCATTAATAAAGTTTAAGTGATAACACAGATGTTGCCTTTCTAAAATGCCATCTACTTTCCAAGAAAATCATCGTGTATGTTAATAAGAAATAACGTGTACATCTGGAGACTCTTTGTGCTACAATTCACAAGCACTGTCCACAAAGCTCGGCATATAGATAAACCTGAGACATATGCTTTGTGAAAGGTTATTAAAAACGACACCAACATGCTACATTATACAGTCAATAAATACAAAATCTTAGAGCACTTACCACTAAAGGTAGTTGTTTCCCATTTTTAAAAAGCTCTCCCTCTGAACCCTATAATTTATAAAGTATTTCAACTGATCAACTAAATAGAAGTGTAAAAGACACAATGATACAATGTACTTGAGAATTTGAGATCCAGACTCACTCTGAGGCCACTAGTACATGATAACGTTAATAAAACCAATTGAATGTAACAAGAATCCAGACGGAGATTAAATGTATCAGATCTTAAGAGTTTTATTTCTTATTCCTACACAAACAGATCTCCCCGATAACTGATATCTCTGCAGAACAGGTACAAAGTAAGAGAAGAGTTTTCATGGTCATAGTTACACATAAAATTTTCCTCAGGGATGGTTGGGACACCCTCTCCTGCAGTTTGCCCAGTTAGCATTCTTGGAAAATGTCAAGCTAATGTCAAAGAATTCAACAAATGCAGGTCACCTGCACTGGAAAGCCTCAGGCTTTCAAAGTGAGATGTCCTTATTGCACACGGCTGGAAAAGACAAACCTACACATGCACAGTTCCAGCAGGGCTGGAACTGTTTGGAAAGCCATGAGGGAATCATACCTCACGGCCAGTGTGTCCAGTCAGAGGAAACCTATTACAACCACCAGCTGCTCAGTTATTTTGGAAAAATACCTGAAGTCCTAAAAATCCACCTAGAAAATGATGAAATTCTGGAAGGATCATCCATCTCTCTGGTCCTTTTCAGCATCAATATGTAGCTTTTAGATTAATTAGTCAGATACAAACATCATGTATGCACTGTAAATGAACAGTATGGCTGCACTGCACTAGCAATCTTCTTGTGGCAGTATGAGATTTAAAGATGAAAAGCCACCAAAAAACCAAGCAAGTCTCTTGTATACATTCATATGTTCAGCAGTAAGGTCTACAATTGGCACTACACAAGGAACAACAAGGCTCTATCAATACCTTTTCATATGACTGAGAAGATGGCTTAGTACACCTTGACCTCAAGATGAAGAACAGCTGCTCTGAACAAGAATTGCCAAACCTGAGCAAAACACAGATGCTAGTGGCAGACAGAGGTAAGTATCCAGAAAAGCCTCTAGCCCTTGTGGGAGTATCTTGTAAACTTTGGTAGTACTTCTAATAGGGTTACCTGTTGAATCTTTTGCAGACATAGTGTCGTCCTATGCAATGTTCTTGCTCCTTTCTAGGCGGCTGACAGGCTCTTTCCATTCTAGGTGATGATGACCTCACTCATTCACACATTTGCTATAACACAGCATGACTTAACAGCTTGGGCAGTGTATTCAGTGAGCAGCATGGGTTGTTTAAATGAGCTTTTAGAAAATGTAAGGTGCATTTGTAAAAAGATAAGATTACAAGAGACTGTGGAACTGAAAACATGCCTCTATCCAATCAGAAGCAGACGGTAGCATAACTACCTGGTGTATTCTCCAACTTGGCTGACACCAAACCATCATTTGCCATCATTTGGAAGCTCCTAAGCTTCCATAATGTTTGCTCACGTCTGGTCTTTTTGACAGTTCAGAAAGAACTGATGTGATTACCTGCTTCTGAACATGGAGACATGTTGCATAGCTATGGACACTATGGGCATTATGGACACTATGGACCAAAATGCTGCTTTCAGTTTTATTAAAACCTGCAAGTATTCATAATTATTACAAGAGTTAGTTATGGTACTTACTGCAAACAAAAATACTGTACATTTGCACCCATTATGCAAACTAAGGTGCTTGGCTGGTGTGTTACCATTGCTTATTCAGGGTTTACTTAAACATGAGATCTGGAGTCAAAAGGAAAATTCCCCTCTCTCCCCCACTTCCCAAACCAAATCCTTCTTTTGTACTTCTCAGTAGTAAAATCTGGTTCTCAGGACAACCTACAGTTTTCTTTTTTTTTTTTTTTTTTTAACAAATACTTTGCTAGAACATATATACAGGACATCAACAACTTCTACCATAGCACAATATTGCCACATGTTTTGATCTTTTATACAGGTCCTGAGTTTGCAGTCCAATTCTGGGGAATACTTTGCTGTATGAAGTGACATGTAGAACAGATGATTATAATGATTATATAGTTTCCAGCAACTACTGGCATGGAAATTAATGACCGGGCTTGCTCCTTCACACCAACTACCTCTGCCAACAGAACCTCTAAAGGGAGGTGGGAAAGATGCATCAACACTACAGGGAAGTGGTAGTGTGAAATGCTCATTGCTAACTGACAGATAAGGTCATCTAAGCTTATGCAACAGTTTCATTAGGTATCACCTCTGATAGATGTTGTAGCTTTGGTTGGACATAATTATTGCAGGAAGAAATTACACAGAATCACAGAATGTTATGGGTTGTAAGGGACCTCTGGAGATCATCGAGTCCAACCCCCCTGCCAGAGCAGGACCGCCACAGAATCTAGGGCAGGTCACTCAGAAACGCATCCAGATGGGTCTTGAAAGTCTCCAGAGGAGACTCCACAACCTTTCTGGGCAGCCTGTTCCAGTGTTCTGTCACCCTTACAGCAAAGAAGTTTCTCGTCATGTTGAGGTGGAACTTTCTGTGTTCTAGTTTGCATCCATTGCCCCTTGTACTATCACAGGGCACTACTGAAAAGAGACTGGCCCCTCCTTCCTGACACCCACCCTTCAGATATTTATATACATTAATAAGATCCCCCCTCAGTCTTCTCTTTTCTAGACCAAACAGACCCAGGTCTCTCAGCTTTTCTTCATAAGACAGGTCCTCCAGCCCCTTAGTCATCTTTGCAGCTCTCTGTTGGACTCTCTTAAGGAAATCCCCATCCATCTTGAACTGGGGAGCCCAGAACTGGACACATACTCCAGATGTGGTCTCACTAGGGCACAAGAGAGGGGGAGGAGAACCTCCCTCGACCTGCTGGACACACTCTTCTTAATGCACCCCAGGATAACATTGGTCTTCTTGGCCACAAGGGCACATTGCTGCCCCATGGATTACTTGCTGTCCACCAAGACTCTAAGCTCCTTCCCCATGGAGCTGCTCTCTAGCAGATAACCACCTAATCTATACTGGTGCATCTTGTTATTCCTCCCCAGGGGCAGGACTCTACACTTATTCTTGTTGAACCTCATTAGGTTCCTCTTTGCCCAGCTCTCTAGTCTGTCCAAATCTTGCTGAATCGCCACACAGCCTTCCAGTGAATAAGCCAATCATCCCAGTTTCATATCATCAGCAAACTTGCTGAGGATACACTCTGTTCCGTCATCCAGGTCGTTGATGAAGATGTTGAACAGGCCTGCACCCAGCACTGATCCCTGGGGAACTCCACTAGTTACAGGTCTCCAGCTGGACTCTGCACCATTGATCACTGCCCTCCGGGCTAGCCAGTTCTTAGTCCATCTCACTGTCCACTCTTCTACCCCACATTCCTGAGCTTCCTCATGACAATGTTATGGGAGACAGTGTCAAAAGTCTTGCTAAGGTCAAGGTAGAAAACATCCACTGCTCTCCGTGCATCTACCCATTCAGTCACAACATCGTTGAAGGCTATCAGACTAGCCAAACATGGTTTCGCCTTGGTAAATCCATGCTGGCTACTCCTGATAATTAAACTACCTAAGCTGGTTTAGCTTGTGAGAGACAATTATTCCTGGGTGCTCTGAAACAGGCACATTTGATCCCTCAGTCTCAATTTTTCATCTTTGCATCTTAAATCACACATGATTACCAGTCTTATAATGCTATACATTACATGTTTACTCGTCTGCATTGCTTTGACAGTGTTATTACAGACTAATCCCACTGGAATATTACTGAAATGCCCAATATTAGAGCAACCCTGGGACTTCATTTCCAATCCAACAAGCATCCGCATCTGTACATGCTATTCCACAATCAAGGCAAGGTCAGCTCTATTCTCCAGATAACCCAATGCTGTGTTACTCTCGGTGGGTTAAAAATCAAACTACTTTACATATCACCTCACTCATAACTTGTTACTTATGCCAAACAGCAAACTCCTAATTAATTAGAAGTCTCTGGGGCCTGTTCTCACCTACATGTACTCCTACATTGCTAATAACATTAGCATAGCTAACACCAGAAGCGAAGGTAGAGAAGTTATTTCCAGATTTCTTATAATTTGTGAGCAACTAGGAATTGAATTTACAAGCCTTTTGCTTAGTGGTAAACTGAATATAGAACACAAGCTTCAGAAACATCTTTTTACTCTATAACAGTCTATGAAGTATCAAATACCAGACCACCACTCCTGCAGTACAACTTGGCGATAGGAACCAAATTAATTATTTTAAAATGAAACTGTATAGAGAAAAGATGGTTCCAAGTCTATAAAAAGCTCAAATCAATACCATTTTACACTTCAGTTGGAGAAATGCACCTGAGAACATCTTCCCTTCCCACTATTAACTCCAGCAGCGCTCAGTGAAATACAGCTTGCACTGGTCCTACCTTCCCTCAGCCTTGGGGGGGTTTTCGGTCCCTGGGCAGTGGGATCAGCACCCAGCACTGCCCCAGGACTGCCACTGCTTCCTGCTGCTGCAGGGGTGATCCTGGGCACACATCTGCCCATGCTGCACCAGCTGCCTTACAGCTTTGCCACCATTCACCTACCTCTGGTGTGGGGCTCAGAAATCCTGCTGAATACTAGAGGTGGCCTCGGCAAGGAGAGTGCAAAGATGCAAACGTGTGCACGTATGCACACTTGTACACGCAAGCAGGTGTAGGATGGAAAATAAAGGTTCTGCTCCACCAAAGAACTTCCTTTAGATCACCAGTCCCGTAAGGTGGAGCACACCTAGGAGCTCGGCTCAGAAGAAAACATAACACTGCTGTTCTCTTAATTCCTATTTGGGATGCTCTTCTTGAGGTCTGCTGCTGTGATACCAAAACTGCGCATGCCCGACTTGAGCAGAGTCAGTTGGTGTAACAAGACCATGATCTGCCCTGCAGCCTGGGAGACTACAGGGATACTCAACATAGCACAGTGGGAGGTGTCCTTGCCCATGGCAAGGGGGTTGGGATTAGATTATCTTTAAGGACCCTTCAAATCCAAAGCATTCTATGATTCTATGGAACGTCACAGATAGCAGGTGTGCAAATACAAGACTAGGTAAATCTTACTGTAAAAAACAACTGGCAGGCAAGCAAAATCCAAGAAACACCATGTCAAATTAATTTTTCTTCAAGCAATATACTATCATGATAAATTCTAGAATTTTATACATGATATTCAATGTCTTTTCTGTCCTTTCTATGAAACTTTCATTTTTAAATCCAAGAAAATGCCTAGAATCTACATGATCAGGTCAAGTGTCTGTATCTTCCACCAAGTGAATGAGTTTGTTCCGTGCAGCTGGGACAGGGCATAAATAGAACTTAACCCAAAAGTAAAAAAATTCTTGCTGTTATTGATTGTTTCCTACCAAAAGCCATACATAATCAATAAGTAAGTAATTGGTAAGTCTCATGAAAATACAGTCAATGCTGTCCTTGTATGGATTTTCCCTGTACATCAGCACAAATTCTGCAGAGGAAACATTTTGCTTTATATTACAGTAGGCATCTCATACCTTAATAAGAAAACACATGTAAATTCTTAAACAAATAGCAGTTTGTTATACTGGGGACATCACACCTACTCCACATTTCAAGTCCTGCGTGTAGGTGTATTTCTTTGACTGTGACAAGAGATAATGAATTCTCCATTCCTTGTTGCCCTTTTCCCGACTGACCATCATTAACTCCTAAACCACTTAAATTTTTATTAAAAACAAGAAAATAGAATCACATCAGTGAACACCGAAAATCTTCTGAAAATCTGAAGCCGACCTACTCTCTGCTGTCTCCTCTAGCCTGCAGACAGACAGTCCCCAAAGCAGTCCTAGTTAAGAACCCAGCAAGCCACAGCAGAAGACAAACTGGCATGAGGTGCATCAGAGCACATCTACAAGGCCCAACACACTGCAGTTATCAACAGAACTGTAAATTTAAACCAACACCAATGCAGGTTGCCTTGCCTTGCCCATCAGTGGCCAGGCTGACGTGACTTTGATAACTCGGAAAAATGTTATAAAGGTGAAATGTCCTACCATTTTCAGTGAAAGCAAGAGAGATGGGTAAGACTCAGGCACTTGCACAAAACTGCCTAAAATACACTCAGGTTGTACCAATAGCTATTTTGGTGACCAGAAATCAAGAATGCAAGCTGATATTCTAAATATCCCCCAACATTCCAAGTGCTAGTAGCCTAAAATTACTCATGATGTTACTTCTACAGATACTGTGCATTCAAAGAGATCAAACTGAGTTACCTCAATACAGATGATGGCACCTGATTCTTCTAACAGCTGGCACTACTAGGATTTTTTGAAAGTGAACAATTTGGAATTCTTCTCTCTGTAGTTTGTTTTTCACCCTACACCAAGGACTGAAAGTATCACACCACACACATTCAGAACAACAACTCCTTCCCTCTCTACATTTTCTTGAGGCAGCTGGTGATGATGAGGCTTAGGGAGGAATAAAATTCATGCAAAAAAAAAAAAGATATGTGAAAACAGATTTTTTTTTTGTCATTCCACCTAGTTTTGGACTGGGTGGGACAGTCTAACAGTGGGGAAGGACAAAATCACAGCCACTAAGAAAATGTTTAAAACTGCCATACAGTTTGGAGGGGGTTCTTATTTTTCAGGCGTTTTTCTATCATTTTTTGCTCATATGCTTGGTTTTCTGAATTTGCATAGATGCCCATAAAGGTGGAATGTCATGCAATGCAGAACATCTGCTTAGAAGGAAATTGAAAACATACAAGATTACAGTTTTATAATCCCCTATTATAGGTAAAAAATCAAATTAAAAGCTTTAATTCCTATACATATATTGAAGAACAATCAACATAATTTAATTAAAATGGATTTAGAAGTAAGATACGTTTCCAGTTTGAGTGTCAAAAATTACAGAATTACTATTCATAATTCCTGAGCAAATCTTCGCAGAGAAATTAAATTAAAGGAAAAATTAACAAAATTATAAAACAGTAAAACATCTGGCTTCAGTAAATATGAATACTTCTATAAGAAGATGCAGATTTAGTGGAATCATTAAAAAAAAAGTTTTGTTGTTATTATTACCTACAAAAAGATATTTTATCCCTGACCTACCACCTTGCAATATGGTTGGAATACAGATGCAGTGTGAACTACAAACTCACTCAGTGATGTAGGCTAGTTAAAGTACATTTATTCCTTGGGCTAGCTGTGAAGTTGTAGTATTTTTTCATTGATGGTTTTCTTTGGGCAAGTATCTATAGTCTTTCTTTGGAAGAGTATCTACAGTATCTACTGACCATTACCTGCAAGCTTGAAGATTTGCAATGATCAACTTCCTCACCTTTGGATCAGGACCCATTCCACCTTGAGGCACTTTCTAGGTTTCAGTAAGTTTAAGCATTTTGCTGCTCCCACATTATCTGTGGTGGCAGTTAAATTCCTGAACATATGCAGGGCCCAAAGCAGCTCACTAAACTGTCAAGGTGGACCTTTCTGAAGCACGGGCATTGAAGGATAGGGCAAAACAGGCACCATAATGAATGACTCGATGGTCTCAACCTTCACAACCCCTTCAACAGACATTACAGGACTTTCTGTAGCTCAAACCTCTTTGCTTCATGCTATAAGCAACCACATCTTAAACCATGACTGGTTTGTCACCAGTGCTGCCATGAACACTGCCACACGTCTCTGTTAAACACTACTGATGGGAAAAGGACAGAGCTCCACGACAATATCAGTCTTCTCTAGATTTCTGTCTGAATTGGATGAAGGCTTCAGTAACTCTCCTCCCTTGCTAGCAGAAATGCTGCTGTGCAGAACAGCACAAGAGTTTTGACACTAATAGGGTATTTTGATCTATAAAACTTCTTCCCATAATTCTGATGGATTCACTTCCAATTTCCTCTCCATTTCCTTTACTGAGAAATTAGCACCAGGAGAAGTCTTGCTAACTAGCATTTATTTGTACTGAGGTGACACTATCCACAAAAGTGCAGCCAGACTGTTCCAGTTTCTCTGCTTACTACAGTTACCAAAATGGCTCAGTCAGAATGGAATACAGGATTGATTACATTTGTGCATTTCAAGGCAGGAAGGAACCACTGAGAACAATTCTCTCCCTGATCTCAAGCATGAGCAGAGAAACATGATATAGCAATATCTGCAGCTACAGATTAGCTTTTAGAAAGATATCCCAACATGGCTTTGAAAGCATCATGTGATGGAAAATCTGCTACATGTGCAGATAATTTTTATCTGAATTGGCAGTAGACAAGTCTTCAATACCAAGATCTCATTATACTACCACCATCACATTTGGGATATCCCTGTAGATACAGAACTGTAACCCTTAATCTTCTTTCCATTTTACATTAAGAACTGCCTGAATTGCTTAGGTTTTTGCCATTTAAGACATGTTTTGCAGCTTCTTCCAATGTTTCAACATCCTATGGCTACCAGGTAAGTTTTAGCAATAATATCATTAGATCCCATTTCTCCATTTAAGCTGCCATTTATTTTTACTAAACATACTTCGAGTTGCCTGTCATGGTCTACAGTTGCTATATAGTTCAACATTTTAGTAATTATAAAACCTCATTTTTGTGATGCAGAGCTGAGATCACTAGTGGCAAAGTGAGGATAAAAAGAGAATATAGTGACAGTGCCACTCTTTTTTAGATGAACTATTGTGCATATATATTGTGCATATAATGGATGGTGACTATTCAAATATATATAATGATGACTGAAATGTGGAGGAATGGGCCAGTAGAACCTTTCCTATTACCTGGATTAAGGAACAGATATTTTAAATTTTAGGGGTCATACACCTTTTTGTAGAACATACAAAGTTGAATGGTACACACAACCTTTCTACTTGGTAGTACTGGGGGAGATTCACCATGACGAATGAGTGTAAGATTAGACAATTCTTGGGAAAATGAGGAATTAATTAAAAAAACTGAAAACCAGAGTGACTACTTCCTAGAGTTTTTACCACTGTCCTTTGTGCTCAGTGATCACTGATACCTTTATGGTTTGCTTACTCTCTACCTTTGCAGAAAACCACAACCCAGAAATGCTCACTTCTGAGGGAAAGTAGTTTAAAAATGGGTGAAAAGAATGCATAGCTATGAATGTTTTAAAAAGTGATCTGATAATGACTCATTCTTTTTCTATACTTCAGTCTGCTATTAAGGTGATATAAAGTTACCAGGATGGCTTAAGGGGGAACTTAATATGCAACAACACCTGACAAATAGGATGCACTGAGGTTTTTTATTAGGTGTTTATAGTAGAAAAAAATGTCTGTGACAAAAGGACTATTAACTCACTAAACACTTAGGATGAAGAAAAAACATAGTTAAAGCCAAAGGAAAAACAGGCTTAAAGAACTACAAAATAAGCTACTAGTTGATACAAAAATTTGCCAAATCATGGGAACAGTGGTGACTTTAGCTGTCAATATGCATTTAAAATCCATAAGGATTTACTATTTCTGTAAAAGAAGTTTGCCAACAGGGAAAAAAAAAGGGAAAAAAGAAAAGGAGTAATTCAGGCATTTCTCGTCTGCTAACCTGCGCTCTGTAACTCTCTAATCAATCTCTGTACTTATTCCCTGAGGTTTAAGGTACACCTAATGAACTAATGGCAAGGAGGAATGAAGATAGATGCATTCATTTGCATGAACTAACTTAGTAGATAGTCAAGCTTGCTGAACAGATTGCTGCAGCAAAACAGTAAAATGCACAGCTGCAAGAATGTACCTATGTAATTTCTTTGTCATCTAAATTGCCAGCATATGCTATAGAATTAGCACAGAAATTGAAATGGCATCATATGAGCACCTAATAATATTGCATGTATTAGCCTGTGAGACAATAGGAACATTTTGCATCTTCAGGTCAGTTCAAGAGGCTGTATGCAGATCTCAGCAAAAATCTGAATGTGACATCAATGTAAGAGGCTTATATTATCCTGCAGCAGTCTCACTGTATGCCGCAGGAAAAAAAAAAGACTTTCCTCTGCCAATCTCCAAAATGTGATGCATGTTTCACAGGCAAGTTTTCTGGCTTTTCTTTCATAATTTCCTTTTATCCTCCAGAAACTTCAGGTGCAAAGGAACAAAGACAATTACACCTGTCTTTTCCAAAATATTAAGACATGCTAGTTATGGCTTATGTCTACTTCCAACACACATCTTGTTCATTGTGTCTGTTGCAAGTTTTCTCTCCTACCAGTTACCAGAAGGTTAAGACAAAGACAGGCAAGTGTCTCTATGAATTGAAGAAATAGCTAAAATCTTAAAATAGACTGAAACAGATGAAGATTCAACTAAATAGTACTATCTGGAGGCTTCAATGACATCTTTCATTTCAAGCAAAATGCAATGTACAGAATCATAGGGGAAACTGCTAACATGACTCCAAGCATTCCTGTTGATAATACTCACTTATTTTAAAGTAAGATTGTCTGTGAAAGAAGAGCTGTCACTTAAACAAGGCAGTTCTTTAACAGAAGGAAACTGCCTGCTTGTGAGCACTTCTTCATGACACTGTGCAAACAACTCACCAGATGTGACTGTCTCTTTCTCCTCTCCTTTAATATCCTGCCAGGGCTTTTTTTTTTTAAAGGAAAATTTAAATTCTAAATAATTTTAAGCTTACAAAATCACCTGGGGAGATGACGAGGACCCTCTCAATCCAGAGGCCTCAGCACAGAGATACTGTATTATTGTTTACAGTACAATTTGCTAACCAGAACTGGGAAAAATTGTTTGCATATTTACCCTTGACATGGTTCTAGTTTCCCATAAAACTTCTTAACATTAAACAAACAAAAGCCTTCTGCAACTGCTTTTCGCTCCAGATATACCAACACATAGTGAAGTGAAATAAACTTCCGCTCCCTGTGACCTGTATCTTTTTGCTTCACTGCTGCTTACACCAGGCTGCTCCCAGCTGTATGCCATGCCATGTGCCCAGAAAGGCTGGGGACACCACGCCAGAGTAGGTCATGTGCAGTTCAGTTATCCTTCGTCACTGGATTTATGAGCTGCCCCAGGTTCAATAAATCAATGTTTTCCAGCTCAGCTCTGCATCACTGGGAAATTTCTATCTAGGTCAGGCACTGAGCATCTGCAATTGTCATTCATTTCACCTGAAAATCCTGGTACTAAAATATATTTTTCCTTTGTAGTACTATACAGTTAAATTGCTTTGAAAAAATGTGATAGGCTTACTCACGAGACTAAAGCAATCACAGCAGCATAAATCATATATTGCTTGCCTGTCCCAAATACACTATCAAATGCATCAACCTAAGTGGATTCCTTAACTTCCATTTTCAGCCAATTTAATATAAAAAACCACCATGATTTAGACCTTTGAAATACAAAAAAACTCATACCTTCCCTTTGTTTTTCTGACAAATTCACACTTTGACAGTAACAATTAACTGTTTCATTTGCTTCCTTTTAACCCATTAGTTCCTGGAAAATAGAATGACCAGAGAGCTACTTAGAGACTCAAATTTCACAGCTATAATTTCTGAAACCTTTGAGGATGTCACTCCAGTCCTTAAATAGTATCAGGTATTCAGATTTTACAGCTTTTTTTTTTATTTCCTGACTTATTGCCCATCCTATAGTTTGGGCATAAATATAGAGGACACCATATATGCCAAACATGCAGACACATTTAACATTTCTGCTATTTTTTTAACATCACTTACCTTACCACTGTTCATGGGAGCATATCATACCAGTTTGAATGCACCTTACAGAGCGAAGACTTACACGAAAAAACAATGTTTTTTTGATAAGATGTTTTTACTCATAATTACGCAACAAACAGTTTATTAAAACAGAGAGATTAGCATTATCTATAGGCACAATTTAGAATTTCCTAAAATTAATTTCATATCTTTTGTAGGAGAGCAGAAGAGGCAGCTGACAGCATCTAATATTCCCCAGAGTTATGCACTGGAGAATTTGGAAGAATCAGTAACAGCAAATGTTTCTAGACAGGATCTAATTTAATTCCCAGAACTCAGCTTATTCTGAAGGTCACCTCCAAGATTTTTTTTGACTGAAAATAGATGGGAAAGGTGATTTCTGCCTGAACAAAGCTACCCAATAAACACATTTACTCTATTTTTTTCTTGGCATTTGTAAAACACAATCAACTATTGTTTGGATTTTTCTTCTATGCTCACTCTGCACAAATGTCTGGCAGGTCCCACCTCCAAACCCCTTTTCTGCTAAGGGCAGATTTACATTAACGAATTGTCCCCTACATGACTATATTAAGTATGGATATCATGTCAAACCCTCCCAGCAGAGATGAAGACATAAGGGAATCAGAAAGATGGCAAAAAAAAATTAGACTAATTTGTCAAGCAAATGAAGAGAGACAGCACTTCTGTTCTGACGTTGCTTTGCCTACCATGTAGCTTTGCTCACATAGAAATACTGCAAAATTCAGACTTCCAACCAACCCAGCTTCACCAGCAGCATTTTCCAAGAAAGACCTAGTTTATACATCTTACAGAAAGCCTGTAACAAGAAACTCTGCCCTGAATTTTCTTTCCCTTCTTGGTTTGGCAAAGTTCAGAGCACGTGATCTTCAGCCGTAACAGGACTGTACCTTCATCACATTTTTCCCCAGTGAAGACTCAGACAAATGATGTGTTTTACTTAACAAACAGCTTATGTGTTACTTCCTAGTTCTTCCAACTTACAACAGAGATATCAGCCCAATGCTAACTGCTGCCACATATTTTGATGAGTTTATCATGTTTTATTTTGAAAACATACATTAGAAGAATGCATGCCCTGATGTCTTCTGATTCCTACATAATGGCTACTGGTCAATGACATTTTTACAGGGTTGTGGATACATTAAGATGTGCATTAGGTCAGCATATAAAATGTTCTAGACTCTACTCCAACTTCCTACAGAGAGAAAATGGGGGCTATAAAATGCCACAACTTCTCAAAAATACTTTGAGACTCCCAGCATCATGACCATGAAAAGCACATCTTACCATACATTATAATCATGTCCAACTATCATCCTGGTTGGTAGCACTTAAGCTAGACTTACTTAAACAGCTTGTCTATTATTTTTGTGGTCTTGTCTATTATTTTTGTGGTGTGGGATTAAGTCAATCGAGCTACATGATTTTTATTATGTTCTCATCCACTATATGCTCTCTATTGCACCATTACCTTTTGTTAGTGGCTAAGGAATAAAGCTCCTGGATTTTAATGGCCTCATTAGAGTTAGGTACCATCCTTATCATTAAATTGCAGAAATTCCTTACTAGGCATCTGGTTTTGTAGCTACAAGTTTGCAATGACTTTCAGACACACTTGCTAAACTCCAGAACTAATGACCTATCTCTTTTAGCCAGAACTCAACCTGAAAACATTTTGGAAGAGCACATTTTTACTTGCATGTGAATATATTCCATGTAAGTTACTTAGAAATTATTATTAATTTTAATTGTACTGCAGCATAAGATTTTATTGATAGATTTGGTCCATTCTGTTGCAGTCTTGGTCTAATGGAAAGATCTCCCTCTACGACCTCTATAATTTTTTACTTCTCATTTTGTTTACAGAAGCAATATTTTGGGGATCAATATTCACACTGTGTTACCAGATTTGATCACTCATGTCTCGTTACTGCTATCAAAAATTCAGCTGCAGCATGTGTCCCTAATTTTTGTATGACATTCAGTTTGTAATACCTCAAAGGTCAATGCTCATTTCTTTATCAATTATCTGACAAGTATTCAGGGTCACAATGTCATTGGATATGGGAAGAAGGCCTTGGCAGGATCTTGTCTCACAGTTAACTATTAAGCTGGGCTTGTTTTGCTTCACTGATAAAATCAATTAGCATTGAAGACTTGGCACTTGTTTCTGCTTCAACTGATATTCAGTGTCCTTCCACCAATGTTTTCTGTGAAGAAGAGCACTGAAATCTTGCCCTCGTTGGTATTTTCACCCATTAAAGTACTAATTGTTCTGTGCTCCTCTTAGTTTTTTAATAAGTGAGACTTTACTGAAGAGCCTTCTTTATGCTCTTATTCACACAACATTGGAGGATTCCCAAGACCAAACAGATAGAAAGTGAGAAAGATCTGTAATTTGGACAAGGATAATAAATAAAACACGTAAGTATCTGCATTCTATTAGCCCGTATATCACCTACAGTTAATAAAGATTCCCACTCTATTAATGTAAGAGGTATGAATGGATGTATGCACCTATATAATAAAAAGAATACGTGGCCAGCAAATGGAGATTCTTCCTGGTTTTCTTTTTGCTAGGACTCAGGGAGAGAAAGAGAGTCTACCACCTTTGGAAGGAGGGACGGGCAACTCAATACGAGTACTGGGAGCTTGTGAGGACATACAGGGAGAAAATTAGTAGGGCAAAAGCCCAGCTGGAGCTCAATCTGGCCACTACCATAAAAAACAATAAAAAAAAGTTTTACAAATACATTAACAGCAAAAAGAGAGCCAGAGAGAATCTCCATCCCTTACTGAATGAGGGGGGGAACATGGCAACCATGGATGAAGAAAAGGCTGAGATACTTAATGCCTTCTTCACCTCTATCTTTAATAGTCAGGCCAGCTGCCCTCAGGGTATTTGATCTCTTGAGATGGATGCAAAGCAGAACGACCCCCCCATAATCCAGGAAGATGCAGTCAGAGACCTGCTGCAGCACCTAGACACTCAAAAGTCTATGGGGCCAGGTGGGATTCACCCGAGGGTGCTGAGGGAGCTGGCAGAGGAGATTGCCAAGCCTCTTTCCATCATCTACCAACAGTCCTGGATAACAGGGGAGGTCCCAGATGACTGGAGGCTTGCCAATGTGACACCTATCTACAAGAAGGGCCCAAAGGAGGATCCTGGGAACTACAGGCCTGTCAGCCTGACCTCAGTACCAGGGAAAATCATGGAGAGGCTCATCTTGGGTGTGCTCACATGGCAAGTGCAGGACAGCCAAGGGATCAGGCCCAGCCAGCATGGGTTCAGGAAAGGCAGGTCCTGCTTGACTAACCTGATCTCCTTCTATGATCACGTGACCCGCCTGGTGGATGAGGGAAGAGCTGTGGACGTTGTCTATCTAGACTTTGGTAAGGCTTCTGACGCTGTCACCCACAGCATTCTCCTACAGAAGCTGGTGGAGTAGACAGGTGCACTCTCTGCTGGGTGAAAAACTGTCTGGCTGGCCGAGCCCAGAGAGTTGCAGTGAACGGGGTTGGATCCAGTTGGCGGATGGTCACCAGTGGTGTCCCCCAGGGCTCAGTTTTGGGTCCAGTCCTGTTCAGTATCTTTATTAATGATCTAGATGAGGGAATTGAGTCCTTTCTAAGTAAGTTTGCAGATGACACTAAACTGGGTGGAAGTGTTGATTTGCTTGAGGGTAGGAAGGCTCTGCAGAGAGACCTGGACAAACTGGATTGATGGGCTGAGGACAACTGTATGAGGTTTAACAAGGCCAAGTGCCGGGTCCTGCACTTTGGTCACAATAACCCCATGCAAAGCTACAGGCTTGGGGATGAGTGGTTGGAAAGCTGCATGGTGCAGAAGGACCTGAGGGTGCTGGTTGACAGCTGACTTAGCATGAGCCAGCAGTGTGCCCCGGTGGCCAAGAAGGCCAATGGCATCCTGGCCTGCATCAGGAATAGTGTGGCCAGCAAGAGTAGCGAGGTGATTGTGCCTCTGAACTCGGCATTGGTGAAGCCACACCTCGAGTGCTGTGTGCAGTTCTGGGCTCCTCGCTACAAGAAGGATGTTGAGTTGCTGGAGTGTCTCCAGAGAAGAGCTACCAACCTGGTGAAAGGTCTGGAGAATAAGTCCTGTGAGGAGAGGCTGAGGGAACTGGGATTGTTTAGTTTGAAGAAGAGGAGGCTGAGGGGAGACCTCATTGCTCTCTACAACTACCTGAAAGGAGGTTGTAGGAAGTGGGAGTTGGCCTCTTCTTTCAAGTGAATAATGACAGGATGAGAGGAAATGGCCAGAAGTTGTGCCGGGGGGGGGTTTAGGCTAGATATTAGAAAGTATTTTGTTACTGAAAGAGTGGCTGGACAGTGGAACAGGCTGCCCAGGGAGGTGGTGGAGTCACCATCCCTGGAAGTATTTAAAAGAAATATAGATATAGTGCTTAGGGACATAATTTAAGCACTGAACAGGTAGGTTAGGTTATGGTAGGTGGATTTAGGTTATGGTAGGACTTGATGATCTTCAAGGTCCCTTCCAACCAGGATGATTCTATGATTCTGAAAAGATCCCAGAAGCACAATTTGTTTACTCTAAAAAGGGAGATTAAACAGTGATTTCATAATGAAGTATCTATAAAGGAAGAAGTGAATTTTGATGAAAAACAACTCTTCATCATAAATGAGATGAAGCTGCAACCACACATACTCAAGCTAGAAATAAAAGCGGTGAGGCTAATTAACCACAGAAGGCTGTGATGGATTTTGTATCACTGGCAACCTTAAATAGATTGAACGTTCCTCTGAATAGAATTCAAATACCAGCTGAAATATAAGTAAACTCAGGAAAGTTGTATGTCTAGTATAGATGGTCACCAAGATCTCTTCTCACTTTTGTTTGTTCTTACCACAAACAAAAAACTAGTTTGTAACGATGCTACAATTAACTTACATTTCTACACAAAAAAGACATGTCTAACTCTTTTATGCTACACTATGAGAAATTCATATCTCTGTCTGCCCACATACCACGGATGTGATGAGGAAGACACACAAGCACTAAAATCGCTCCCTCTTTTGGTTCTAAGCAGCATGAAAATGCTATTAAACAAACAAGCAAAGAAACAACCCTTTCTACATCCACATGAAACACTTTAAACGACTTCATATTGGCAAAATGGACATAAAATTTTGTAACCACAAAATATTAGATTTTGGTGTAACAGTCAAGGTGCGAGCTAGTAGCTTTGACCCGCTGATACAGTTGAAAAGAAGATCTAAGCTATTATCCTGATCTGGGATGGCATATTTTGGTGTGACAGTGCTGTTATGGTGGAAGATGATACATTATTTCCTTGCTATCTTCATGCCTTGAATTCATAATCACTGCAGAAACTGAACGGGAGATTAAAAAAATAACAAAACTGAAAACCAAGCAGATGGAAAGCTTGCACTAACCCCCTTAAAGAGGTATTGGAAAATACATTAGGAACATCACTAAAAAGTCAAGTTAATTATCTATAACTGTGAGATAAAAAGAATCTATCAACTGCAAAAACACCCAAGTAGACAAATGATTAAAAACATTACCCTCATCTTCTCAGATTAACAAATTACTCAGACCTTAAAGGAACATGCCTGGATTTTTTTTTGCTAGACTAGTGCTTCTGCCTACAGCATTGTGGAATGCAGGACTTCTGAAAGCCTTGCTGGGTCAGACTAACACTCCGTCTAGTCCTGCTTCATCTTGGAGAGCAAGAAAAGGAGGTCCTGTTTAGGGAGAGAATGACAGTCTGCCTACTTTTTTCAGTCAGTCCTGCCACAGTTCCCCAACAACCAGTACTGCCACGTTAGAGGGTAAAATGCTCCTCAGTCTTCGTAGTATTTACATATTAATTTCTTGCCAGTTAATTTGTTCAATCCCTTCTGAGTCCACTGACTCTGTCTGCATCCACAGGTGTTGAATCCACATTTTTTGCTCCAGTACTGGGCTGATAATAATATAGATAAAAATTTCAAAATAGATTTCCACCCAAGATAATGCCTGAAGATTTTTTTAAAAATACATTTCCTCACTTCTGAACAGCCTGAGAAACCTGTGTATCCTCATGGATCTTCTTCTCATGTAATTTCCATTTTTCTGAAGACACCCCCTCTTCCCTCCCTCATGAAAACCCAGCCATGCTATCCTGTGGAAATACGACGGTTTTCAAGAGGTCAGTATCAAGCTTTAGCTTCTCAGTTACTGAAAGAACAAAGAACTGCTGGTAGCTCCAATGGGCTGTTCTACTCCACAAGGGACAGTCAATGTCCAGTTTCACAGAAAGTTTTACAACTTCTTGTGGACAGCAGAGATTATTGAGATTGATGAATCTTGTGTTCAGTCAGGAACGGACTAGTGCAGGGTTACAGACCTCCCTGTGCTTGTCACCTCTTGCTATGACCTTTAGTGAGCATATGGCTCTCCTGTCTCTTGCCAAACTCATCCAACCTACCCAGCTTCTGTTTCAGAGACTATGTCTCCATACCTTTCTTTCTAGCCTAGTCCTGGTCACCTTTGATTGGCTTTTCCTAGTTTCTCTCTCCTCACATGACCACGCTCCCTCTTCTAACTGAAGCCTTTAAAGGAGAATACATTTTTCAACAGACATCACCAACACTTTGATGAAAATTAATGAAACCAACCACCGCAAGGATGTTTTCCCTTTGTGGAACTGGGAGAGCATACTGAAGCCGTGCATGAGAACCAGGAGATGGGACCCTCAACCTCAGGAGACACACCGATGCTTTCCAGCCTATTTTCAGGTGCCAGGCTCCACTGAGAAACCCTGTGGTGTCACAGTGACAGCAAGGCAGGCACTAGGGACTTTTGCCTCAAACTAACAAATGGCCAATGGAGTACATGCACACACACACACTGCAAGCACATTTGCTGAATACAGGGTGATTCACTCAAAATTGCCATCTCTGTCCCAAAATGTGTGTGTGCAAGGGCTAAATAGCTGACACAGTTTTTTAAATGATGTTATAGATACTATATGGGGTTTCATCCTCATCATACTTGTGGGGAAGGGACTAGTTCTCCCCACACACAACGGAATGCAGCTAAACTGATTTTGCTCAGGAAAACTGCAACTGGAATAATTTAATACATTTTATTTTGAAGGGCAGAAATTTGTTAAAGTCATATGCAACTTCCTCCAGATATCCATAAATGAAGGTGTATGGCACCATCAGCGACAAATCCTCCTACTGGATGTGCCCATAATCAACTTTTATCCAGAAGTGAAAATTGTTCAAACTTAAATAACTTTTCAGACCTCATGTCAGCTGGATATTTGAAAAAGCACCATGTTCCTCAGGCACAGTATTGCCTTTGATGTAGTTTGTTCCTCACTTACCATGAAAGGAATGAAATTAGATCATTCTCTATTCTAACCCTTTTCAGTATTGAAAAGAACAAGCATGGTAGCAGATCTGTTAAGAAAGTGTATAAATAAATCATCAGCAATCTCATTTTGGTAAGATCTTGGTGGGCTTTTTTTTCTACGAGAGCCAAGTTTTCTGGGGGTTTATCTGCGTACGAAACATGTTTACAGAAGTTATTTTGGCAGAAGGGAGGGACGACAATGGAAAAATCTTATTTCTTTCAGCACTAAATATGTGAAAGCAAATTCAGGAATTTCCAGTGTCGGTGGGAAGGAAAAGACATGTAGCTCTGCAGATGCTTCACAGACCACTTGATAAACCTCCAGCAGGTTAAACAAACACACAGGGAAGACTGTAAATGATACGGCAACTACAGCCTCTCATCAAACATGAAAATGAGCAAATGACTTTGCAGATACAATAAGCACCTCAAGTGCAGAAAAGCTTACTAGCCTGTGATCTGCATTTCACAGGTCAAAACACTTGCTTCTGCTAGGAAATCACCCAAGATAGTTACCATAATAACTGTGACTGCAGAGGTTATTGCTAATGGATTTCTAAATGCCAAAAACCTCATCAGTACAAATCTGAGCATTCTGTGCTGATTTTTAAAAGTACACTGTAGAAGTATGTGCCTATGAGAAACATGCAAATTGAGGAAAAAAATGCTTTTGTAGACACATACTTCAACTTCATAACTTGGCCCTTAGTGAGATACACACACACACACACATATATATATTATTTTCAGGTTTTACTTCTTGAATGAATTTACTTCAAGGAATTCTTTTTTCCACAATGAGAACTATGAAAAAGGTCGGAGATGATTCTGTGACAGGTTTTCTCATGCTCTTAATCTGCAAAACCAGTTAGCCAGTGAAGACTATTTAACGTTTTGCTACAGAATGATGGATTAGGGCAAGACAGCAAGCACAGCATCCATTGAAATCAGAGTGCTTACGAAATCTGAGGGAAGCTTAAGTCAAAGGCAAGGCAGGTTTCTTTTGCTGAGGCTGGATAAGGTGACCGAGGTCTGCACAAGTTAAACAATGCTGCTGGAGAAGGTGGCTGCCCTGTAGCAAGTGATGCAAAGGGAGCTGCTGAAATTAGCAGCACTCAGTCAAAAAATAATGGGATCGTTTACACCTTCTGAACTGTCACTTGACATAGGAGCCTGAAGGAACTGGACCAAGCTAACTGCAAGCATGAGAACAGCTATTTTTGAACACCCACTGTCTTGTCAATGCCATATTAATGAGAGAGGAAAACTAAACTGGCTCTGGAGGTGTGTCTGCACATAGGTAAACATCTACCCACCAGGGATGGATCATCTGTCTGTCACATTTGTCAGTCATTGTGAATCTGGCTCAGATATTAACAGCTGAGCTACAGAAACAATAACCTGGGAGCCGTCTTTCCTCCTAAGCAGTGTCATTTAATGAAACTTGTATCCTTGGATCACATCAGAAGTCTTTAATTTCTTTTTAAATCCATGTGGATTTTTTTTTCAATTCTTCCTATCTCACTGTATTACTTTCTATATTTCTCCCTTATTTCTGAGATTATCTTGTAAAAGAAAAATCATGCACTCAATCTATTCTGGTATTATACTATGCTGTACAGACATTTTCCTCATTTAAATTGTAGCAGAGCACACACAAATGTTAAATTCAGTTAACATGATTTTATATTGGCAACTCAAGCACATTGAAACTGGATCACATATTCTGTCTCTAACTGTAATGTCTACTGGATCCTGGCATTACATATATATTTTTAACTTTCAATTATTTTCTTACTGCTTCACAACCTTTGCTTGTTTTCCTATTGCAATATATTTTTGTTGTCAGGATTAAACAGACATTTCTATATGTTACGAAAATCCCCAAACCATAGTGAAAAAAGTAGAGAGGTCTTTTAAAATTCCAGAGCTTCCAGCTGACCTACATCCAAGTTCGTCAGTTGGGGGCAGTAGACAAACCTCTCAGAAAAGCTACATTTGGTGTAGCCTGGGACAGAATATGAACATTTCCTGCACAGCAGGGGGTGGGTCAGGGAGAGGAAAAAAAAGAGACGTACTTTTGGTTTTTTGTAAACAGTTAAATAGCACCTGTATGCGTTCAGAGCCAAGGATCAGAAAGAAACTGCCTTACTGCTTTCTACTGACATACACATTGTGTATTTAAACATTTCAGAGCCTAAAAACTCCGAGGGCGTTAATTATTGTTTTTATTACAATAATTTAGTATTTCTTTATTTCTCCTCGGAATATTTTGTGTCCTAAGCAATTACTGGGGACACTACATCATACAGTAATTATTTTTTCAGTATCAGCTCTGTAAATAATAACAACCTTGCAAGGCATTTTAAGGTTCTTTCATTTGTGTGTGCTCCCTTTTTGCACAGAAGTTCAAAATTCAGCCTACCTTAAAATTATGCTTATTTTACATTTCATTTTTGCATTAAAAGTCCGTTATCAAACTCCCCAAAAATGAGACTGCAAACCTGTTAATAACCGAGCCTGAGCCACTGCAGAGGATGTGCTCAGGGCTGTACATTCACACTGTGTTTTCCCTCCAGTTTCCTGGCTAGCCCTGTTTTTGAGATCAAACACTGTGCTGAAATAGGAAACCTGCATTATAGCACGCTTCAAAGAAGCAGGTAGTGTGGAAAGAAAGTGCAGTATTCATGCATGTACAAAGGAACTGAAAAATCTGGTCACTTTAATTTCAGGCTTCAAAGTCTTCACAATTTTCCTTCAGAGTGGAGTTGCCTATTTTAACAACTGACCTGTTAGTACATCCCTTCAACTGCGTACAAAACTTGCAAATGACAAATAATGAACAAATTGGTTAGAGAGGAACACAGGCTCCCCATGGTGTAGAAAATGTCACGCAAATAATTTATAACATCTAGTCCTTCCTGCTCTTCATAATCATCATTGCATGGTTTGGGTTGGAAGGGACGTTAAAGATCATCTAGTTCCAACCCCCCTACATGGGCAGGGACACCTTCCAGTAGATCAGGTTGCTCAGAGCTCCATCCAACCTGGCCTTGAATGCTTCTAGGGATGGGGCTTCCACAAGTTCCCTGGGCAACCTGTTTCACTGTCTCACCATCCTCCCACTAAAGAATTTCTCCAAATGTCTAACCTAAATATGCCCTCTTCCAGTTTTGATCCATTACTCTTGTCCTCTCTCTACAAGCCCTTGTAAAAAGTCCCTCCCCAGCTTTCCTGTAGACCTCACTCTCGACATAGACAATTACCCTGTTCAGAAGATCAGATAACACCACAAAGTAAAAGGTGGCTGGAATGAGATTTGTGAAGGTGTCATGGCTTCTGTGGGTCCAAGAAGCTGGCACAGCTGGAGCACAAGGGTTATGCGGAAGGTGAAACAAGTCTGAATCAAAGACAACATCAAGAGAGACGAGACTTCAAGGACCTTTAGTTCTAGGTGTGTTGAGCCGGGCAGAATCATCATAGAATCACAAAATAGTTTGGGGTGGAAGGGACTTAAAAGATCATCTAGTTCCAACCTCCCTGGCATGGGCTGAGACACCTTCCACTGGACCAGGTTGCTCAATAAGGCAGGCAGCTGTGTTATTCTTCCGTCCCACAGAAAAGGAAATTTCCTCTATTTGGGGAAATATGCCCACTACGTCTCCTCATTATTTGGTGCCAGTTCTTTGAACAAGAATTTACTTATGAGAGAGACAGATACATGACTGCAATCCTCCAAACTAAATTAGATCTCTGAATCTACAGATTATTCAAATAGCTGTCCCAAACTGCAGTTTGCATTATAGTTGTGTTGAGCCTTTGATCATTTCAGGCAATAAAACTTCACACTTCTAGAAGTCTCCCATAATTCAGATGACTGAGTCAGTAGAGGCAAGAAGTATGGATTTTTTTAAATTTAATGTCAAATAGATTGGGTAGGGTACAAATTAGCTTTTCTCTAAAAAATACCCCACTTTCGACCCAACCAAAACTACTTGCAGAATTTAACTGAAACTTACTGATGACTTTAGATAACAAAAATAAAACATTGAGAAGCTAAACATTTCAGCTCTTTAAAATCTGTGGGGTTTTTGACTATTTATACTATATGCTTTTTAATAATAGTAACTTTTAAGGCTCAATGAAAAACACATACAGAATTTGACTAAAATCAAAACAAAACTCTTGTTCCAGATTTTACAAAATATTTCAGTCAGCCTCAAATTTATGGTGTCTTTTTTTTGTTTCATAGAGGAATTATTTTTATGGTTGTGTCACATCATTTCTTGCCTTTCCATCCTCCCAGTTTTCAGTGAATGAATTGAAAACAAACAAATAAACAAATGAAGTGAACATTTAGCACAGCATTAGCCTTCACAGATTTCTCCAGGTTGTTAAAACAGATAAGAGGGCATTGAATTTCAGTCTGGAAAGCATGGGAGCAGCTATTCAGCCTGTCCATATTCAGGACAGCCCTGAGTATAAGCTTATCTTTAAGCATATGTTAAAGTCTTCTTGATTTCAAAGTGCCTCTTTAACAGCATCATCAGCTCTTGACATTATATCAGTACTGTTGGAATATTTAATGCCTTTTAAAGCTCTCACTGGAATTACACCTTTGACTCAAGTGCTGTTGAGCTAATGCTTCTCCTTGGCTGGACACCACTTTGCACCCTCGACAAGCCAGAAGGAAACCTCAGCCTGGGAACGCAACAGGAACCACAGCCATCTAAACCTAGGGATTCAAGAGATTAGCTGACGAGTGGGTACCAAACATTTTATTTTTAAATGACTGACATTTTTAACTGCATCTGTGATTCTGAGGAAAGGCTCTTACCCATGAATTTTGAAACATGTTACTTTCATTTATGTGCCCAAGTATTAATTAAACAGTGACAGTCACCTGAGGCACAGTACACACCCCCCCTTGGCTTTAGTAACCCTACTACATGGGCAGAGTAGCAATAAGATTTTGTTATATACTGGTCAATATTTAATTTAAAGATTCAGAGGAGAAATCTCTTTTTCTTCCTTTGCAGGCTGCTTGTTATGCTGTGTTACCTCAAGCCTCACTTTTACATTAAGAAATTCTGATGGTAAAGCTAGATGATGTTTCAAACAATCATGTATATGTAACTGTAACTAAACTCCTACACATCTGCAAAATTAAGTCCAAGTTTCAAACTGCAATTATATTAATGCATGTAATTTGAATTAACTATAATTTCATCAGTTCTGTAAATCCCTTTGAAAGGATCGTTTGCTTGTTGATTTTGCACCATGTGACGACATGATAAACATGACATGTAGTCTCATCACATGAATAATGCATTCAGCATCTTAAGCAAGCAAGCTCTGCTCCAGAGAGACACTTAATCCATTCCCTGCTTCAGGGGATGAAAGGAATTAAACTCAGTGCACTGATCTCACAGTATGTGCTCATTTGACGTTAATTATAAAATGATTATTTCAACATTTTTTTTTCCTGTAAAATAAACCAAGCCTGAGCTCCATGTAACCTCTGTAGAATTATATGACTTCTCTGTGCATTCAGTCTTTGCTCATCAATACTACACTTTCAAGACAGTTCCACATGGAAGGATGCAAACAACCTCTTGGGGTTTACAGTCAGTGTAGTAGTTTTGGGTCTCACAGCAACAAAAGCTCCCCTTTTTGACATCTGACCAAAGGAAGGAGCACTGGAATCCTTTACAGTGAATTCAAATGTCATGATAAGGAACTTTCACCAGGCGCAGGGAGATGACATAATCCCACACTACTCTGGAAGATTTACATCACACATCCTGGATATGTATTTTCACTATTTTTTTTTTTCCAGAGACTGTCCAAGCCTGTGTGAAGCTCAGTATAAGATTGTTTACCTTGCTAAAACCCAGAAGTTTTCTCTGAGCTGATTCAAGGGCTGGAGCATTCCTTGGGAATAGGACATCTGCTGTCTGTGTCTCAGGAATGACAGAGCATCAAGTGGATTAGACAGCTATACTGTCAAAGGCACTGCCATGCTTCAAGCTTGAAAAAACAACACTTCAGGAATGTGATGTTTGATCAGGCATACCATCTGGGGGAAATAGAAATGAAGGCTTTCCATAAAGCGCATGCTCTCCATGGAGGGATAACTGACAGTAACTCTAGCTGACATATCTCCATCAGGTCTAGAAGCATTTACCATGTTCATTGCATCATACCTGCCAATTCAAAAGCTATTTGGAGCTGACCTACATACTGACAGAAATGTGATCCAGCCCCCAAGAAAAGCAGCTGTACTACTTCTGGTCTCAAACGAGTTAATGTTACTAGTTAATACTACTAGTACACCTCCTACTGCCAAGCCAAGCTGGCTAGCTGGAATGCTTCCACATCTGTGTCAAGACTAATTTGTAATGCCAAGCAAGAATAGATGTTATTTACAAGATCCTAGCTTACGTATGAAATGTGGGGTCAAATTTTCTCAGTGTCCAAGTGTTAAAAATGTTTAAGGGTTATTTTCAGAAACTTCAGTCAAGTCCTAAATACTCAATTTGGTTCTCAACAAACTTAGTAAAGTAAAAACATACATAAAACATAGTTTTACGAAGCTATTTATGTCTCTAAACCCACAACATCCACTGTGCTAGAACGTGAGTATGTCAGGGCATGAAAAAGTTTTAATTATTTTTGTTTAATTATCCAACCAGCTCAATCTTATTCATCCTTTGAACCTCCTAAGGTCTAGAGATGCAACAATGCACTAAGATAAACGTCTTCACTATATTAAAAGCTGAAGAACATACATAAGCTGAGATCAGTTTTTTCAGAACACCTGAAACAGAGTACATCTCACCAAACACTTACCAGTATTATCTCTCTGAACAAACTGTGACTTATGCAGAGCACACACAAAAGACTTATCTGCAATGATCTCAAAAACTCCAGCATATACAGCAAATTAAAAAAAAACACAACCAAAACAAACTTCATTGGTCATGACAACTATTCAACACTTGAAATTCCTAATCTTATCAAACTCTCTCAAGAAAAACTACACTGGTTCAATCTTTATCAAACCTTCTCTTCAATGAATATGAGTGAAAATCATGAGTTCTCAAAATGTAATGTGAAACCATGAACTCATTTGTATTCAGACCTTAGTGTGTTTTATAAATACAGTAATCACATTATAAATGACAATTACTAACTTCACCTAGAAAAAAATTAAAAGATTAAAAAAAAAAAAGTAGATGCTTAGTACATTAAATATTCGTGAGCTATGAGCTAAAGCTTTACCTGAAAAGGTACCCATATTGAGTTCTTAATTCACTCTGAAGAATAATGAATCTTGTTTATTATTGACTTGAAGAAAAAAATTACTGGTCGGTGTTTGTATAATTAAAGATTTTTTCATAACAATGACTGCACACTGGGCACTGGTAGTCACGTCATTTCACAAGGGTTATGATCTTCATGATTCTACCACAAAAATAACAATTTTTAAATCACCTGGATATTTTCAACAGTCAGAAATGTTTATTATGAGCAACAGTAGATCATCCAGCTCACTCTCACACATACAAATATGCACATGAAGAATCCACAAAACATGTACTTTGGCCCTTCAGAAATATTACAGCTTTTGAAGTGAGATCTGAGCCCAGCAGAGGTAAAGGTCTGAGCTCCATCCCCTGTATCCATAACCTCCTGTGGGCTGTGTGACTTTGTTCAATAATAACGCCATGGAGTGCAGAGAATATTAACATTAGTCATTAGAAGATGGGTGACATGACCTTACAGTTTCTGATTTCTATTTCAGTCCACCTTCCCTTTGAGCCTGAGGTAACTGTGCTTGAGGTGAGACTAGCAACATCACTTACTCCACCGTGTGCAACCTTTGCAGTGTCCATTAGTTTTCATCAAAAGATCTCTAAAATTTTATTTGAGATGAAAAATTCCTTTAGATTCCTGCATGGTATATATAAAACTTACTTTTCACATGCATATTTTGCAGAATTGTCTGGAATAATTAAGAGACACAGGTTCAAGGGTCACATATTTTCACCATTGATCTCATGGTCCAGCTTTGTGTGATGTGATGACAGAAAAGGCAAGGATGGGCATACGTGTGACAGAAAATCATGTGAAGATCAGAACTCTGACAGTGTGTTGCTCTGCTAGGTTTCTGAACCTGTCCAATCAGCAGTGGAAAACAGAAGCCAATCTCCCTATACCATCAAATCCAGACATCAAAGAACAGATTTCATGGGGCCTGTAAATACAAGAGCCTCTAAGGAAAACTGCTGTCATGATCAATGTCTGAAGTCTGCTGCAAAAGACAGAGACACAGGGATGTTCTTCATTGCAAAAGCTCAAGGTAACCTAACTGTGAGAACTCCTTGTATCTCCTACAGAACCTTCCCTATAAAGTTGCTTGGTAGCAACCGTAATTAATTTGCTTTTTATAACTAGTTGAATTTTGATTAGTACTACCCTTCTGTTCACGAACAAGTTAGGTGTTATAAAAAGCAAAGCAAGTCTTACCTGGAATACTCTGTCTCCTCACAGACAGTGCTCCATCAGGTGCCCTTGCCTGGTTTGCAGACTTTGTGTAAGGACTCTCATCTAAATAGAAACAAGCAACACTTGCAGTTACCATTAAATATAATGTAAAAAACAACATAATTTTTACCCAAACGTTGTGTGAATTAGCAGTGCAGAGCACAAGAGTTGATGTGAGCTAGACAAGGATAGGCATTTCTGAATGATGACTCAATGTCATCTTTAGACTTGACAAGGAAGGCTTTGAATAGCAGAGCTGAAAAGGATGGGGTAAAACCCAAATCAGAGATAACACTTAGTTGATGACAGGCTTGATAGACAAAGGCCTTTTCAGATTTAACTTAATCATAGAAATTTCCTTTTTCTCATGTTAAGAAGCTTCATATGTCAAAGGCTCAAATGAGAGAAGTACCATCCCTGTTCAGGAGTGAAAGGCTTCCAGAAGCTTTTGAATATTCTGGCTGCAAAGATGCTCTCCTTTTCCTTTGGGAATTGTCAGTGGGTGGTTCCTTTTCTGTGATAACAGTTGATTGGGGAAAACATCAGAAAGCTGTTGCCAAATAGGTCAGGCACATTTATGCCTGAAGAATGGCACTGTAACAGTCTGTGTCTAAATAGGAGCCTATGTGGAACACCTACTGATCAACCTCAGTGCATAAGAGACCACTAATGGTGGGATGAGCAGATGAGTCATCAATTAAAGGCAGCATTAGGCAGAAAATGAGTCACTTCTACATCCCTCTTAAGAGCAGAATGATGGTAGGGAAAGAATTGACTACATGGTAAATCCTCTGTCCTTAAAAAGGACGAGCTATAAGCTCAGGAAAGAAATGTGAATAAAAGAGAAAAAATAACATCATGCATTTTACAATTTCAATCAAAAGAAATCAGAAGAAATTAAGCTTCTGTCTTGCTTGTCCTTTAATCGAGTGCTCAAACACTTTAAAGTATTATCAAATCCTTCTATTTGGATATTTTCCTCCAGGTTGCAAAGGACTGGTGTGTTTACAGCAACTGCACGAATACATGCTTAAATACAGATCAATGAGCACAGGAATCAAAGACTACGTTATCTGCTATAGCATCCTGAGATCCAGTAGGACCATATACGTATTTTTGGAAGATCAGTTATTCTTTTCAGCTGACACTCTTGACATTATAATCCTTCTTTGCTGATTGCACTATTTACATCTTGCGAAGTCTCAAACTCCTTTAGAACCTTGCATCAAAGACAGCAGACCATTTCTATACAAGTAAGATAAGGGTTTGGTCACCTTAATTTAATTTAAAATCAGGTCTCAGAAAGAAGAGACTAGAAGAGCTGATTGGCTTTTAAAACCAGAACATCTGCAATGGACTGTGCTATTGTTAGGCAGATGCAGTAACAAAAAATCTAAATTAATAAGAAAGGGAGGGGAAAAGGGAGGGGAAAAGGGAGGGGAAAAGGGAGGGGAAAAGGGAGGGGGAGCAGGAGCGGGAGAGGGAAGGAGGAGGGAGAGGGAAGCAAAATATTGTTCTATAGCCATGCACCTTGATGAAAATGCAGCAAGTAATGAAGAACATATATTGGTAAAATACCTCAACAGCCAATATAATTGTTTTTTCTATAATAAAATGAACTCCCATTGCTCTAGGACTATATTGCCACAAAGAGAAAGACAACAGGCTTGACTATACTGTATGCTAGTAAAAACTCCCAGAAAATAATGCTGTCTGCTACAGGACATACAGAAGCATGAGAAAATATTAACATAGATCCAGCTACATCACTTATGAAACAGGTAAACACATAAAGCTTTATTCTTCCTTTTGAGGAAAGTGGTAAAGTGAATACTATAGAATATGCAGAACATACTTCCCCTCATTAAAGAAATTAAAGAGTGAACTAGAGCTTTTGAAGGAAGTAAGATTCTCTTTTTTCTTTCATAGAAGAGGCACCACTGAGCTCGAACTCAAGACAAGGCTCTCCCAAACAGCCTTTGTAACTCATATAAATACCAAAAAACCAAAGCTCATCAATAACATGTGGCTTACGTGTCCCATCCATTACTATTTATTTGCAGGTGCTGAATGTGACAGCAGATAGTGTGAGACATGCGTTTTTCTATTATAAAGTGGGAAGGAAATGTAATACAATTTCTCAGGAACTGATGGATGGTGATGAATTTTGGGCCCTATTTGAATGTATGCTCTACCTATGAAAAATATATCAATTTACAGGACAAAACAGTCCTCTCCTAGGCAGACTTATTACATATTAATTCTTTGCAACAAACTGGAGAGAGGGCAGAAAGGAAAGAAGAATTTCCCCAATCCGACCTTTTTCACTGAATCTTTGTCACTGAGCAAATTAGTAAATCAGCTACAGTCTCAAGCTGGAACAGGATTTTCTCAATATTGCACTGGGAGTACCTGTGCTTATCCTGACTTCAGAATAAAGGACAAGCCTGCTAATTTTTTTGGTCAATGGCACCACTGAGGGAAGGGAAGTGCACACTCTACAGAGCCCAAGCAAAAAGTCTAGTATTTTCTACATAACAGCTGGCAGATATGAAAGGTAATGGAGACTGCATTTGTGAGTAAGCTAGTAGTTTAATCCAAGCATAGCAACACTGAAAACTTTCTAAGTATTTATGTGGGTTAGGTACTGTAGGCATGTATCTGTGTTACATTTCTTAATCTGTCTACAGACTTTCACGGCAAAAAAAAGAGCGCCAAAAAGGTGCTGCATAAATTTTGAATCCCTGTTAATGCAAAACATGCCTTATTATTATTGGAAAAGAACAATGAGTCATTGTATCATCGGTGGATTGGGAAGCTGTTCCCAGGACAGGATGCAATTCTCTTTCAATGCCCATTTAACAGTAAAATCACGCTGCAACATAACTAGAAATCAGCGTAAAGGATTCCCAGAAGAGAAGGAAAACAAATATAACCAACTGGAGAAAGCATGCTAACAGCCCTATTGAGATGCTTATTTGAGACAGAAAAGTAACAGAAAGAGCAGACAGATGCAGAAAGCGATGCCATCCTGAAGAACAGAGTAACTAAAGAAACAAGAAAGCCCTAATAGCCCTGAAACATCAGACAACACTTTTGCAGTCAAAAAGGGAAAAATCTGCATGTGTTAGCAAAGTTGTACGTGTGGCCACAATAATTTATTATCAAATTATAATTTATTGATGTCCCCACCTGCTCTACAGTTAGCAGGAAGGGTCTTAAAACATGTAAAAATGTCTCATGATAGCAGTGCTTAGAGGGACTTGTCTGAGTGTTTTGCGTTACCAGCTTCCCCCTCTCTAGCACAGATAAATTTCTTTGAGATGCAACCCAACCCAGCAAGCCAACACCCTGAAAAAGCAAAGGAGCAAAAGGGTATGAAGCATTCCCCCAGTGGGAGATTAACTCAAAATCAGGTAAAGGTGCAATGTATTTAAGAAGCCACACATCCAAAGCAGAGGGAGAAACAAGCTAGATTTACAAGCAGAAACCTCACCTAGCTACACTCCTAATACTAATATATCATCAGCAGGAAGCAACTCGTAGTCCATAAAGAACTCACAGGCCAAACTGCATCGCCCTTGAGCACAGAAATGCATTCACCTGGAACAGGCATACAGGCAGCTGCAGACCCTGTGGCTCAGTGCCCCAGCCCTGGCCTGGTGCTGGAGGAATTGCGCTGCAGGCGGCCACATTTACTGCTGCCGGAATAGCTCAGCTACACGGATACGCTCTTGGAGATGCATTAACTACATCACTGGTTCTTATTTCTGTTGTTTGCTCTTCTAATTTCCTCTGTCTAGGAGATTAGACAGCCCATGGTAAACAAGTCAGTAGGTCATATTAAGGTGACTTCTACGCCAGCACATCTCTTCACTTGGTGACTACAGGAAACAAACCCACTTATGCTGTTAACACATGGGGGTAATTTCCCCCCCCAAATCATCCTTGCATATTGTTTCCAGTTGCCAATGTGCTACAGTGAACAAGATGCCCCCTGTGTTAATTCACCTCCTTCCTGGCAGAACACAGCAATAATCTCAGAAGTGACATCTTGCAGATTACTAAAATACTTAACCAGCAAAGCAAACTGATATTCCTGTTTTCTCTTTTCACTTCTCCTCAGGGAACAGCCCCAAATACTTGTAACAGTAGCTCACATATCATCCTTTCATAGCTCTGCACACATTTATTCTAATTAAAGACTGCAAAGATAATGATAGTGGACAGGCAAGTAGTCCTACTGCTTCCAGCTATTACTGTAGGCTTATTGCCTTTAGCTATTGACTGTGGCAGATAAACAGCTTTTTGCACTTCGCTGACTATTTTAAACCCACTGGCGTCTCTATCGTGTAACTAAATGATTCATTCTTTGAGTTAGGGACTGTGCTGTGACCCATTTATATCATTCTGTATTGCTCTTACTATACAGGGAAGATTCTGTCCAAGACTAAAGGCTCTATAAACTGTAACAAACCAACACTAATGTGATCCTGTGAAGACTATACACTGGACAATGGGTATAGCTTCATATATATATATAAGTGGTTGCTACTGTGCTAGCAAAATGACCATATGAAATCTTCAGATATTTGCTGTATTCAGCTTAACACCCTTTCAAATAAACCACCTGGGAACAAATAAGAGGGAATGAAAGTGTAAAGATATCTCCTCAACAGTCAAGTCTAAACATTCAATGTATTGGGCAGTTTATGGCTGCGGAACCATTTGCGTGTCTGTCAAGGTGGCTGTGAAAGCTACAGACACAAGGATGTTGTTTACAGATGTGGTAAAGCCTAAGAGCACTCCCTCATTCAAGTCTTCACAGCCTGTTAAAGGATGTTTCCTTCCCTGCTGCTGCTGCATGTCCAGCAGATAACTTCTGAACCCAGGTAACATGTCCAAGCCCTATGCAGCACCAGGTGGCCTCAGAAGGTGATGGCACACAACTGTGTCCTGTTGGATACAAAGGGGAAGCCTCTTCCTGCCCCACTGGGACCAGCTACTGAACAACTCAGTGGCTGCCACTTTGGCCCTCCTATGCAGAGAGGAAATGTGAAGATCCTTCACCGTCGTGTCCTGTCTCTCCCACACAACAGCTCATTCTCAGCTCTATGTCACCACTTGAGCTTGCTTCTCTTCTGCAAAACCTGCATTCCACTGGGAGCAGGGGAAATAATGTGGCACCAAATTTGTAAAGTGAGGAATTTCAAACGCAGGGGAGTTTTTTAATATTGAGGAGCTTGGAACCTGTATTCATTTTTTGCAACAGTAGATGTGGAAGTATTATGAGGGAGAGCAGAGAGTTTCCACCTTTCAGTTTTTCATTCTCATTCTTCAACAGCTTACTTTTGTTTCATGACAGAATAAGCTGTTTCTTGACCAAGGGAGAATTGAAACCTTTTTAGAGTTTGATCATGTAGTCTAAGCAGACTTCAGAACCCAAGCAAGTGAAAATTGAGGTGTTCCTCAAATGTTCCCCACTGTGAAGCACCTCCAACCAAAGTGAGTCCCACATGTTCAGCTGTCTCAGTGTCCAGGAGGGGTAAGATTGACTGTTTGTAGTTTACACCATTTGGGATAGCACGCACCTCAGACTAGTAGAAAATCACACACCTGTACAGATGTAGAGGATGACGACACGTTTTCAAGAGGATGCTTACAACTGAGAGAACATCATCCCCAAGATCAGTTTCTCAAAAATTAAAAGCACTGTGGTCAAAGTTACTACTTCAGGCATTCCTAGATCTGTAACATTGCATTCACAGAAATTTGCCACTCCTTACCTTTATAATGACGAACGATTCTTTTACTAAAAGCAACAGATTTTTATGAATCCTGCCAGTCATACCACAGGTTCTTTTACTTCCTATATCTGAAATCAATTTTATCTTTAAATGGCATACAACTCAGCATTACCTAGAAGTATTATTTTTGGCACAATACCATACCAGTGAGACTTGGTAAATTTAGAGCTGCAGCATTCTCGGTTATCCCCCCAGCTTGCAGCTGGAGGTCTTCACAGATAAAAATAAACATGTACCCACTGATGTCTGTGGTTTATAGAAGCTCTGAAGTTAAGGAAGGCTTACACAGAGTCTCAGTACAACTTTTAGAACCGTACCTGCAGCAACTTACTCTCTTCTGTTAAAAATCTTCCATTCAGTAAGAAAGCTGAAATATTTACTGGAGCAGGAACTTGAACCCTGGTCTCACATTCACAGATGAGAAACCAAACTCCCAGCTACACTGTCATTCAGCCTTGCTTGCTGACTCTGATCAATGGTTTAAGCATGTTATACAAAGTAAAAAAGATTGCAGCTAGCTCCTCTACAATCTGTGCCAGATCAGGCAGAGGTGGGTATCTGAACTCAAGGTTCCCTATATACCCCTGTGAGCAGCCCAGCCACTACCAAGTCATCAGGATCACTCTAGAATAATGCCCGTGATCCCACATAAGCTTACTCCTCAATTCTAATTCTTTGTTTCTGGTAAAAATGCATAATCATTTTATCTGAACTGTTACAAATTCAGGAAAAATTACCAAGAAGGGAGCAGAAGCTTGGTTATCACACTGCCTTACAGCTTCCAGCTGAGAAGAATTCTGTTGAAAACAGTGGACAAATATTTTCCCTGAATGTAATGATAAAATAATTCTGAAACAGAACTGACTAAGTAACTCTGAATTTTTACGCAGTACTCTGATCAATGTAACCTGTGCCAGTCACAATCATTAGGCAGATACCAACACAACCCAACTGAACCTGAAAAAGTTGTAACAGCTGTAAATTAATCATAGAAAGAATACTACCCAGACCTTTTTGTTTTATAAATGGAGCTTATAAAGGTAACTGTAAGTTCTAAAACTGTGATGAGTTTTACAATTGAATTACTGAATACACTTGAATCAATAAACTACAATGAAGTTTGCTGGGAAGCAGTGAATAGTGGAAATTTTACTCTGGCTGTTAATGGGAGATTTGGAACAAATGTTTTTAGCCTGCTGTAACTTTTATCCTTAGTAACTGTTATTGACAATAGTAATGAAAGAGTATCTCAGAGAATGCATTTTCCCTGGGAAAGGAGGAAGTTTTTAGAAGATTTGTTTTTAAATAATCCAAAAGACTAGAGAAAAATTAACATCCTGGAACATTCACGGTTACCACAATTTCACCACAGCTGTGTCAGGGTGTAATGGACTATAAACACTTGAAAAAAGAAACAAAATTGGCTAAGTTCTTTCAGCAGATGTATAATGTACAGCTTCTGAATGTATATGCTTCATGAAACAACAGAATGTCAACAATTTGCTTTGCCCATATGCTAACCCTTTCAGACTTGGGAACTCCAACCATGAAAGAAAGCTTTAATTTCTCTTACTGGTGCAGAGGAATAACAATTTTTGAGTTCCTTTTAGAACTCTGGCTTCAATCACCTCCAATGAGACTTTATTTTTTAAATAGAGATGCTGCTCTTCGAAGTAGTGCTTAGAAATATTGACAATTTCCAAAGAGCTGCATGTAAAGCAGTCATTAATGAACTGGGCTCCAAGTAGGACAAATACGAATGTATTTAATCTTAATCCTTTCTTATCAAGAAAATACAGGGTTTCAAATGTTTCCACAAGTAATATTTGTTGGTGTGTGTGACATGTCAGAAGTATGAGAAGGCAGAGTTAGAATAGCTCCTCTGGTGATTTTCTTTCCCACATTAAGCAGACGTGTGCTCTGGTTTTCTTAGAAACTTAATGTTAACAGTTATAGCGCCCAATGAATAACTCTTGTCTCTCTACAGTGAAAATTTATTCATTTTTATTATACTTTATGTAAAATTAATTATCTTTTTCTGAATTAGATGGATACTTAATACAGTAACAGCTCAGTTTTAATCTAGAAGCATGAGAAGTAGGCTACGGTAATTATGCATAACAGTGAATCCATTTCCTATTGATATTTACCATACCTCAGCAAGCTTGACCATTTGAAAAATGATCTGAACATCCTCCAAGTTTGCTTGTCCAAAGTTAATTTTCGAAGTCTGTGCTTAGGCACCTGAATGGAAATGCTTGGTTTCCTAAATGGCTAAGTATGCTGATCTCCTCCCAAAGCTATTTTGCTCAGGAAAACTCAGAACTTTCCAAGACCATCTAAAACATGTAGGATCTGCAGAAAGCTGAAAACACGTCTCCAGAGATATTAGCATATTGTGAAATTCACTTCAGTGGATTTTCTAATGCAGAAGTAATCCTATTTAACTAATACCCCAACAACAAACTACTTCAATTCTGATAAATATGGTTTTTTGTTTATACAGCATCAAACATTTGTTAAGCGATTAAACTCAAATATCATAAACCAGTCATTACTGAATCATTACATAATTTTAGTATTCAAACTGAGTTTCACTGTGTTGTCTTGAGCTTCTGTTTATTGTTTCTGGAAATATTACAAGCATCACATAAGTGAAATGTGTAAGGCTTAATGAGAACAGCTAGAAACTGAGGAAGCTGGGACAGTGAAAAAAGCTCAAACAAACTGAGGATGTAAACTATTTTCCTCTGTGAGACACTTTGGGATTTTTCTGTACATGTAACTTGTGCAGAAACCCTTATTCTAGAGGATGGGGCTACAAACCTTTTCATTTAAAAGGAAATTCCTAAGTGACACAGATCTCATTGACAGGAAACATTTCCAGATATTCAAGCTCCAGTTTTTGTTCTGAAAGCTCCTGGTTTGTTAAGAATTGCATCTTGGTCCACAGAAGGTTTTTTTGTCCTCCGTGTGTGTGTTTAGGAACATGATATCGCTCTGATGTGCTGCCACATGCTGGCATTGTGTGAAGGGGTCATACAAAACCTTTCCAGAAAAAATAAAATAAAATTGAAAACTATTTTCCTTATGAAGCTCTAGGAATTAAGAGATTCAGTTACATTGCTTAACATTAGTAAATGCTAAATTGGCATCCTTCAAGAATATTTGAGCCAAATTTGTCAGAGGAATACCAATGTCTAGAAGATGATGAAAGTTCTAACAAGGCTCCTGGAGAAAGGAGGTGACCAAAGAAGCAAGACCTGAGCCAAGGCAGTGGCCATGGGCCAGAAAAACAGATGGCATTAATGCCACACCTCATGGAGAATCACATTTATTACTAGATATGCACTTTAAAAATACATCTATCACCTTAATATTACCTTTTATTCTTCACCCTTGGTTCAGTTACCCCTTCCAGATGGGATTTTGCTGGGGTGGGAAGACAGTGATAGCTGATTAGGGGGAAAGAGGCCAAGCCATATATCTTGGCTCTTGAACAATGAATGCCCCTAAGATAAGCCACCGTGCTCCTGACTGCTGTGGCTGCCCACCACGGTGACTCCTTAGGACAAAAGTCAATTGTCTTCCTGGTGTGCAGTGTTTCACTGTGTATTCACAAAAGACAACATGTAGTATGATCTGCTATTACATTTGTGGTTAAAACACAACAGGAGACATATGTGCTGGTCATTTGAGCTGTGCATATCCTACATGGCACCTCTCCACTGTACCAGCAAATCTTAACAGGAACTTTCTTATGCATCAGCTGTTCCTGTCCTTTCTCAGCCCAACCTTGTCGGAGGTTTTCCCTGCAGTCTGATTTCTTGAAAATTAAAAGTAGAAGTGATGTTTGAAACTGCTATTAAATTCATTTAAAGTTTTCTGATTTTCCCATTGGGGGAAATAAGTATTCCCCCTTTCCATCAGAGTGCATGTGTTTATACATACATGAATAATGATCTTCTAGGAGTACTGGCGAGGAAGACAACTACCACCTTTGCTATCTGTACAGACCATAACACTGAGTAGATCAGTAACATCTGCCCATGCTGCTGGCATTACAGTTGACAGAGACTGGGGGAAGTGAGGATGTCAACTGCGAACTTCTCTACTGCATGGCAGGGAAAGCAGAAACTAGTTGCATGTGTGCTGAGGGAAGGAAATAATAAAAGGTTAATAGCTGAGACAGTGAGACTGTCACTCAAGTTGCATAAAATGTAACTAAAATATGTTAAACTGTTTAGAAAATGGGAGTTTAGTTTGCTTCAGGAAAAATAAGAGTAAGCACAGTCACAACATTATGTTCAAAGACAAGAAGTTAGGAATGGTAATTTTTTCATGACATTATTTATTCAGCCTCCATGATAGTGCTGTACTACTGCTATTTGCAGTAAATTATATAATGTATTTTTCAGCCTCCTTGTGTCTGTAAGTGTCTCTAGTGGTGGCATTTCCATTGCTTTCTTTTGGACACTGCTCCACAGGATGCATCAGATCTCACAGCTGGAAAATAGTTCCCTCCATCAGTCTACAATTTTCTTTCCTGGCTTTAACTGTCATTCCATTACTCCTAATAACATTCTTCCCTTCCTCAGATGATCTTACAAAAAACCCCTGTATCTCATGTATTGTTCATTCCAGAAATCAGATTACTGCGCTAGCTACTTTAGACAAGGATCCTATCAGTTCTTCTCACTAGGCATGTTTTACCACAAACACTGGCTGATTTTGTCACTAAAGCATGGTGTACATGCTGACTGGGATAACCATTTGGTGAGTAATCCATTTGGTTTCTTTAAACCAAAAGTTTGCACAAGTGTAACTTTGGTGTGGACACTAGGAGTAAAGCATGCTTTGTATCTTAATGCTGTATACATTTACAGCATTATAGTTATCCATTTTAATCCCACTAACAAGCTTTATTTGATTCATTAAACAATTCTAACCCTGCCACTAGGAGCTACATAAACATTATACCAGTACAAGTGTATTTATATTGGCACACCAGTGGGATTGCTCCACTTACTTACAGTTCAAATGATGCACATTTAGTCCAAATTGGCACGGCTTAGGCTTAGTGAAAAACTGATCTTTCAGAATGCACTTTTTTCAGAAGTCAGGCTATAAACCTGTCACCTTTCTTGTACCATTGTGAAATACTCTCCTTTCAGTCCCTACCCTGGGAGAGTTCACTCTATATATCCACAAAGACTGTGCAATAACTTTGACTAAGTTCAGTTGTCAGCAAAACTTCACTGTTTCTTGGAAGCTGTGACAAGTTCGAACACAGTGCAGAGTAAGAGTCTTTTAAAATTAAGTGCTGTGTGCTTTTAGGAGTGGAAAAAAAGACAGTATCAAAAGAGATATCAAGTTGACAAAACAATATATATGTCTTTGTTTTACTTAAAGCTCACATAAAGCCTAGGCCACCTTCTGTGCTCCAGACAGCATCTATCCATGCACTCGGTTCTTCAAAACAAGCCTTTTAACCTGTCAAATATTCTTTATTTGCCAGTGCCTCTCGAGTTCTATTTAATCTCAAAGCTTATTGAGGGCAAGCAGTATTCCTCAAATTTTGTAAAATGGTAATTATTAGAACTGCCTGCTCATAACCTTGCCTACATGCAACTTAGCCCATGTCTGAATCAGCTTTTTGTAGTTCTACAGAAAATCCAACAAAAAACCAAAGATACAGATGGATGTGTGATACATATGAAAAATTACACCCCCATAACCTTCAAGAAGACAGACAAATAATTTTTAATCTTTCCATGCACCAATTTCCCAAGCTTTTTAACCAGGACTCCTCCTCCTTTAGGAATGCACAGCTTCACATTTACAACATCTTTGGCTCTGAAGCTGCTGGAAACAAACACAGTATTGACCTATTGCCTACCACAACTGCAGGAAAAATAAACACAAATTTTGTTTTTTCATAATGTGAAAAGTCTACTTAAAATTTTTGTCAAAACACTAGAGTAATGGTGAAGTAATTATTATTTTTTTCCCTGTATTTCTAGTGTATTGCCAGCACTTTCAGCTCCATCATAATAGTGCGTGCACACACATGTGCCTAATTTTAGTGATAGATTTATTTGATTCATAAATTTCAAAACAGACAGCAGAAGCAATTAAAAATAAGAGGAAATCTCCCACAGTAAAATAGCTCAAACCAACCCGACACACTATCACATAAAGGACTCTGCAGAAACATGGCATTTAAGGCAAAAGCTCAAACAAACTGTCCAGGCTTGCCCTGTTCTGAAGGTCAAACGAGTCACGGTTTTGGCAGCATGATCAACAGCACGATGAACGCCAGAGTCCAGATCACTCAATCATGGCCAGTCTGTGCCCTGTTCAGGATTCTATAATGACGGACTGAGGGAATCCAAGCTAATTTTAGGAGCCAGAATAGAATATAGGCAATTAATAAGACACAAGTGTATAAATCTTCAGACACACACAAATGCCAAATATATTAACATCTGCACACTATGCAGTCAATGAAATACATCTGTAGTAAACTCCTGACAAAAAATGTGACATGAAAAAGGCCATATCATTATTTCCATCTGTAGTAAACTCCTGACAAAAAATGTGACATGAAAAAGGCCATACCATTATTTCACAAAGATGCTACATTCTTCATTACCTGAAGTCTCTAAAGGGAGAGTGTGGCACAGAATACAGTACACCTTAATGCAAATAGCCATTGGGAAGGTCGAGAGAAACATTCAAGATAAGTAGTGACAGAAAATATTAAAACTTCAATTCCTAAGCAAGAACAGAGAAAAAATACTTAAACTACTTGCTGTAGCTTTGAAATCCAAAAGACAAAAATATCTTCTTAACTATGTCAGGAAGCATCCATCTACCCAGCACCACCACCTCTATCAACCTGAAGATACAACCGCAGGCGTAGCTGGAATTTTATTGACCAAATCAACAAAAAAACACTGAGGACAGGATCTATATCCATAACCAGGGCAAGATGTCTGATAGATTACAGTAGAAGTTTGATCTTTAAGGTATTTCAAGAAATAACTGGTATTTTTTTAAAAAGCCAATAATTCCAAGCTTTCATTTCTGTATTGCCCAGAACAAGCACTTTGCTGCAGTTGAACAGTTGAACACACTCATTAAGACCACAAGAACAGCAAAGCAAGCCACTGAGACCATGGCAACTGCTGGTTAAGGCAGTGGCTTTTAAGCTGTTGCCTGCCAAGCTCTGAAACATCACGGGCCACTGTGCCACATCTCTTGAAAGGTCTCCAAGAAAAAAAGACCCTTTTAGTCCATACTGCAGTCTAATTATGGAACATATCTATCAAGGTGTGCAACACCACTAAGTATCTAAACAAAGAAGAATGAAGCCATTAAGACTAACAGGCACAGTTGGCTGCCTTGGGCTGCTCTGAGAGGCTAAAAAAACCCCAAGTTTCTGCACTCCACAACTAACACATTCTACCTTCCAGGTCTTATGCTGCTGGAAGATGTGCACTGGTTTTGGCTGGCTAGAAATATAAATACTTTTGAAAAGATTTCTTAACAGGAGTTAGGACAACAATGGCCAACTGCAGAACAAATATTGTTAACTCCTCTGATGGACAGTGCCAGTTCAATATGCTTTCAGCTTCCCTGGAGCAACAGGTTAGGGGTTGATCTGCTGGAAAGCAGCTCTGGGGAAAAAGACCTGGGAATCATAGTGGACAACAGGTTGACCATGAGCCAACAACATGCCCTTGCAGCCAAGATGGCCAATGCCATCCTGGGGTGCATTAAAAAGAGTGTGTCCAGCAAGTCGAGGGAGGTTTTCCTCCCCCTCTACTCTGCCCTGGTGAGGCCTCACCTGGAGTACTGTGTGCAGTTCTGGGCTCCCCAGTTCAAGAAGGACAAAGAACTACTGGAGAGAGTCCAGCACAGGGTCACTAATATCATTTAAAGGACTGGAGTATCTGCCTTACGAGGAAAGAGAGCTGGGTCTGTTTAGCTTAGAGAAAAGGAGGTTGAGAGGGGATCTAATTAATGCTTATACATATCTAAAGGGCAGGTGTCAGGAGGATGGGGTCAGACTCTTCTCAGTGGCATCCAGTGAGAGAACAAGGGGTAATGGTCACGAACTGGTATGCAGGAGACTTAACCTGCATATGAGAAAATACTTCTTTACTCTGAGGGTGACAGAGCACTGTAACAGATTGTCCAGAGAGGTTGTGGAGTCTCCATCCCCGGAGAAATTCAAAACCCACTTGGATGTGTTCCTGTGTAATCTGCTCTAGGGGATCCTGCTCTAGCAGGGGGATTGGACTAGATGATCTACAGAGGTCCCTTCCAACCCCTACCATTCTGTGATTCTGCGATTCCGTGATCCTTTGAGAAGACAGTGTGGGGAGGAGGAGCAGGCCCCTGGAGGAAGGGAACCTTGCTCCTACTATGGGAACATGTGAGCAGGGAGAGGTAGGGAAGCACCAGCAGGACAGGGTGTAGTGGATGGAAGAGAGCAGAAAGCAAACACTGACAATAAGAATCAGTGGTGAATGTGCTGCATGAGCACTGAATAGACAGAGGAAGTCCTGGGGACCTGAGAGAAACCCTTGCAGAGTTTGCAATAAATACATTATTAAGTAAAGAAATAGAAACTGTTTACTCCAAAAGTCTTGCTTGCTGAGGGGGAAGGGAGACTGTTTACTATTACTTAGAGGTCTAGGCAGATTTATTTTAAAAATAACCAGGATTCCCATCAGTCATTTTAAAAAATAAACATTAAAACACACCAAGAGGTCTTCCAGCAGAAAGAACTGCCTTTTGCTACACATAAACTAGGACTCGCTTAAGTTATTCTTTGTGAGGCTTATAAAACATCCTGCTAACACTTCTCTCATCTCCTATAACTCCACAAAAAATCCATTACTATTCCTGTCGCCCTGCCTTAAGATAATAAATAATAACAAGCTTGCTGTCTATGAGGTTTATGGGTGTTCAAAGTTGCCAGTCACCTGCCATTTCCATGCAAAGCTTAAACCCAAGCAGACTTGTCCTTGAGGGAGCTGTAGGGCAGCTGAGCTGGTGGTACTGACCCTAGGCTTTCTGAACCCCCATTGTCTCAGAGCTTATCATAAAAATGTTGCTCTTTCCATCAAAAGAGGCCTTCACTGAACAGCTCTGTGAAAGCAGCTCCTATGCCTCATACTCCTAAGTCCAAGTAGAGGCAAGGGAGGCTAAACAACAGAGCTGTGTTTTTGCATGTTCCACAGCAGCATTTGTTCTGTGCGCTTCCTTGTGTCCACACACCTCTCCTTCATAGGGGCATTGCATTTTAACAGCACACACACAATAGAAGAAATAAAAAAGGAGATAAGGTCTGACAGAAAACATAACAGAAAATAAATATATACAATGCATAGGATGCTGTGTGTCAGATAAGGAAGACGGAGAGAAAAGGAAAACAAAACTTAATCAGGTTGCACAGGGAAAAGAAAGGAAGGGTTGGTATGGAGGGATGACTAGAAAGAGACTAATCCTCCCCCTCCTCAACTCCTCAATCCACTTCCAAGCTCCTCTAACAAGCTGTATTTCCTTTGCTAGGTCCACAGTAGAACTAATTTGATGCAGATGATGCAAGTTCTCAGCTTTGAGTTTCTACTGCTAATAGCAAAAGGCCAAATTAGAAAATACTGGAAAAGCTGATTTGACAAGAGACACCAGGACTTCAGTATCACAGCAGGAATTAATACTTTGCTGCTTTCCCTTCCTGAGCTACTTCCTCTGCTTCTGGGCTAACACTCCTCCTTGTGAGAAGCAAACGAACAGTGGAGCTAGTGAGATCTGTATATATTTTCTGTCACCATCACCAGCTCAAAGAACTTGAGTGGGAACTGAAAAAAAGTATGGGGCTGAGGAAACAAAACTCTCAATGCTTTTTCAATCATGAAGGAAATTCTGGTTAAGATATTTTCATCAATATTCTGCTCAGCAGAGAAGCACAGATAACAATGACAGCGCTACTGCTTGCTTTATATGGATGGAATAAAAATATAAAAGTGTCAATGACAATCTAAAGACAAACCAAAGTGAACATGAAGTCTTGACACAGAATTTTTTTTTAACCACCACTGTTCTGTACAATTTTTCCTTTCTAGTGGGATTTTTTCAGGGACTGGATTAGCCTCAGGATTGCTCCCATCGCTTCCAGTATAAAAGTCTATAGAGACTTGCGTGTAAAAAGTTAATTGAAAGTTGAATAAAATTACTACAGAGATCAAACAATGTCTACTCCCTAAGTTCATGCCAAGATCCATATACATGTAATGTTTCCTACAAATAATATAAGCTATTGCCTGATGTTCTTTTCAATAAAAACAATGATGAAGAATAAAATGTTCTCATTATCATTCCCTAATAGACTTACTGAAAGTAAATCAGAACTTAAAACAACACAAAAGGATTACCTTATTAATTTACATTGCCAGGATATCTTCAGTTCAGTCAGATTGGTTACTATACCATAGTAGAGCCAGAATTTTTCTTTAAGCTCCTGCTGTGAAAACCATGTCAATTTAAGGGATCATTTGTGCCTATTAAAGCCCAACAAAAAGGCAGTGGGACTTTAAAGTCAGTAGGATGCTTTAGATTCAAACATGGGTTGGATGCTCTCCTGTTTTGGGCTGCTTTCTTAAAGTGGGATTACATGCCCTTGTTATGCAGATCTTCAGGCACGTGCATGAATTTTTGCTAAGTGAAAATCAAGATGTACTCACTATTAATACATTTTTCTGTGGGGCTATGTCATATCATGCTTTATAATATGAGGAAAAGTATGCAAAACTCCATCACTTCTAAAAACATTTCTAAAACCTGGAACTTAGCATTAAGCTCCTAAATGCAGGTATGACAAAATAGGCCACTAATGGCATTGGGTTCCCCCTGAATACAGTGGCAAATTACAGTGAGCATGGCTGTGTGCAAGTCTGACACACTATTTCTATGTAAGAATCAAAAAATGTATACTAAAAGTCACACATTCATCATTTTAGTATTTTTTTAAAAGAACACTGTAACGTTTATTCTCATAAAGCTCATAAAAAGAAATACTCCCAACATAGAGATTTATGATACAAACCAATGCCAATTCCAGAATAACACCACTTTGATAAAGAAAGGCCATGAAAGATCATCCAGAATTTTGGTATAGACATGCAATCTATTTTGGAATTCCCAGGTGTGTAGGCTACCATCCCTTTCTTCGAAGATTTTATCTGATGTGTGTTCATGCACACTCTAAAATAGACTGAGGTCTATTAAAGTGTACCAAAGTCCTGAAGAAGAGGCTGCGATCTGTCCATGCATACAGACAGTGAGCTACAGATAAACAGCATTGGATTTGGCTTTCCACTTGAAAAAACAACTTCAGTTTCTTCATTTCCTTTCTCTGATGTAATTTACTCTAACATTTAAAGACTTCGTAACCATTTACGCATTCCGTGCAATTAATCTCATCTCACATGAATTTTAGCCTTTTCTAGAGTACTATGGAAACCAATGAATTTGAGAATGGGTAAATGATGAAGAGCAGTGTACATCTGTGTATGGTTGCTGAATGACTGGCCGAATCCTTTTATGAATTCTTGGCTAAATGAACAGAGAAGAGCCATCATGGATTATAATTACAGCTCCACTGAACAATCTTAGTCAATTATAGTTTCTTCACATTCTATTTTAGTATGCCAAAAAAAAAATAAAAATCAACCCTTGTAGCTTTCTAGTTCACCATACGACTTATAATATCCCTAGTCCATCGTAATTTTTTCTTCTCTTGCCCATCCAAGTCAGTACACTGAAAATCCTCAGGACACCTCAGAGAGTATAATACTTTACACCTCACAGTGACACTGGCAAAGATCAAGGATGGAGAAAGACATTTTAATTTAGCTGATGGGTTCAGTAGGCAGATATTTGGCAGATGAGACACATGGCCATTATCTGTGCTTCTATTTCTACTACATCCAGCCTTTCACCAATTAATTTTGGCCAAATGTTCAGACCCAGGAAGCACCATGGAGCAAGGCACAGCAGTCAACACATCTGCAAGATGGAATGATTAGCACTTAGAATGCAACTCTGCGAACCTCTGTCATTATTTTAATGACACTTTATGTGCTGATTTTAAATATAACAGCTGCTTCTCTCAAGTTCTAGCTACAGCATTTTGCTAAAGATCACCTTTAACATTACAATCTGAATTCAGTGTGATGATACATAAACAGAAAACATTCATATTACTTACTCAGTGAACAGTAAGGTTTGGGGGTTTGGCTTTTTTAAAACATTCTGTATGAACTGGCTAAAATCAAGAAATAAACTGTGGCACCAATAGTGGCTTAAAAGCAAAATAAACATGAAACCAAAGTATTTAAATAATTATTTAAAAGTCTGTAGAGTTATGCTTATAGTTCAAATCCACACATTTCCCTAGGAAAGGACTGCACAATTCCAGTTAGGAGACACTACACTTAAAAATGAAGTAATAAAGTCCCCAGGTAAAATACATCTTTGATTTTCCCTCAGAAATGCCCCCAAAATAGCATATCACCTGATCTGGCACTAGCGTGTTACGAAATAACTGGTCCAGCCAACATGGGTTTAGGAAAGGAAGGTCCTGCCTGACTAATCTCATCTCCTTCTATGACTGGGTAACCCACCTAGTGGATGAGGGGAAGGCTGTGGATGTGGTCTACCTTGACTTCAGCAAGGACAGTCTCCCACAGCATCCTCCTGGAAAAGCTAGCAATCCATGGCTTCGACAGGTGCACCCTTCGCTGCGTCAAAAACTGGTTGGATGACCGGGCCCAGAGAGTGATGGTGAATGGAGCTGCATCCAGCTGGTGTCCAGTGACCAGCAGTGTCCCCCAGGTATCAGTACTGGGCCCAGTTCTATTCAACAGCTTTACTGATGACTTGGATGTGGGGATTGAGCCACCCTCAGTAAATTCGCAGATGACACCAAGCTGGGGGGAAGTGTTGATCTGCCAGAGGGTAGGAAGAAGCTGCAGGAGAACCTGGACAGGCTGGATCGATGGGCTGAGGCCAATGGCATGAAATTCAACAAGACCAAGAGCAGGGTCCTGCACTTTGGCCACAATAACCCCAGGCAGCGCTACAGGCTGGGGGAAGAGTGGCTGGAGAGCAGCCTGGCACAGAGGGACCTGGGAGTGCTGGTGGACAGCTGGTTGAACATGAGCCAGCAGTGTGCCCAGGTGGCCCAGAAGGCCAATGGCATCCTGGCTTGTATCAGGAACAGTGGGGCCAGCAGGAGTAGGGATGTCATTCTCCCCCTGTACTCAGCACTGGTGAGGCCTCACCTCGAGTACTGTGTGCAGTTCTGGGCCCCTCACTTCAAGAAGGACGTTGAGGTGCTGGAGCAGGTCCAGAGGAGACCAACAAGGCTGGTGAAAGGACTAGAGGGAAAGTCTTATAGGGAGAGGCTGAGGGAGCTGGGATTATTTAGCCTGGAGAAGAGGAGACTCAGGGGGGGCCTCATCACTCTCTTCAACTACCCGAAGGGAGGTTGTAGTCAGGTGGGGGCTGGGCTCTTTTTCCAGGCAACTAGCAACAAGACAAGAGGGCACAGCCTGAAGCTGCTCCAGGGGAGGTTTAGGTTGGATATTAGGAAGTACTTCCTCATGGAGAGGGTGATTAAACAGCAGAATGGACTTCCCAGGGAAGTGGTGGAGGCACTGTCCCTGGATGTGTTCAAGGAAAGGCTGGATGTGGCACTTAGTGCCATAGTCTAGACGGTGTGGTGGCGTTGGTCATAGGCTGGACTTGATGATCTTAAAGGTCTTTTCCAGCCTTGGTAATTTTGTGATTTCTGTTTAATACATTTTAAATTTGAGTTTATCAACCATTTATCAAGTAATCTGAGTTTATCAAGAACTTAGTGAGGGAAAGCTGCTCTGGAGAAATCTTATGGGGAGATCTTCGTGAAGTGCAACCTATGATCATTTCCAGCTCCTGCAGGAACCAGTTCAGTTAATCTACGTTCAATTCTCCACAGCCTGATGGCCAGCACTGGCCCAGCTCTGCTTGTCACAGAGCATTTCCCTGCTGTCAGACAAGACTGCTGGGAACAGTCAGCAAGAAGGAGAAATGATCCTGCATGCAATTACATGTGTCTGCCCAGAAGGACTTCAAACAGGATAAAGATCTTGAACTACACTTAAAGACCCCGCACAAAACAAAGTACAGCTATGTAGTGACCCATGTTTCATCTGGACTGCTGTATTTGATGCAATTTGGAGATTATATGTATTTTTTAATCTGTGCAGCCACAGAAGCCATGCAAGAGATCAAGCTAATGGCTTACTGAGACTAGAACTGTAACTGCTGCCCAGAAGCACAGGGCAGCATCACCCTCCTCAGTCCCACAGCAGACACATTTTCTGTTACAGCTATCCCAAACATTCACTAAAACAGGCAGAAATTTTCAAGGCTGTGGGAGAAAGCTGACAATTTGAAAGCAGATTATTTCTGCTGCTAAGAATGCTTTTAGGAGAAAAAATGGTATTTTTAAACTTCACTGCTAAAGCTATCAGAGATAACTATATCTGACTCCTTCCTGTTCTCTTCAAATGTACTCCTTATTAGCCTGCCTTCATCCTTGGCATCTAGTTACCACCTATTCCCAGGAAGAAAAGCATGAAGGAGAGAGAGAGACTGCCCCCAGTCCCTGGGTTGGCTTTTGAATGTAGGACCCCAGCTAACCATGCTGACCACTACTCACACTAGACCAACGAAGTCATAAGATCACTGTGAAATAACCTTCTACATAAAACTTTTGTAGATCTGTACTATTAGATCTTTTTTTAATTGGACCAACCATGTGTATCGTACTCTCTTTTTCATCTGCCACAGCCTTGCTAGCAAGCACCCCACACAAGCCTAGCCTGAACACAGACCCAGTGAATGGGTGCGTAAGCTGGTGCGCAAGCGGTATTTATTATATCTGTTGAATTTAGAAATTGGGCAGATAGTGGTGGTCACCTTTGACAGGAACCAGGAAACCTCTCAGGTAGCCCGTGAAGGGGTCCTGAGCCAAGGTCTCCTTGACCTGGGACCAAGAGTTTGGGAGGTAGGAAAAAGAGGAGAATTGTGGTTGCATTGTCTTCAGACATTCGCTCCTCAGATCACCCAAGACCAGGCTCTGTCTTTTTCCTGGGGTACAATGCAGAAGGGAAGTGTGCTAGAAGATCACTTGTGGCATTGGAGTCAATCTGCTTATTTCTCTCCTACCAAAACACAACAGTCAGCTATTTCAAGCACCATTTGACCTCTGATTTTCCCAGATATTTGCAAGTTCAGAGTTCATGCAGATTCATGCATTTGGCTCGAATAAAATCATTGAGGCCATTGAGGTTCACAGGGCAATGGACAAAGACAGGGCGTCTGCACCTGGCAGCTCCCCCCCAGCACTGCTCCCATGAGCAGTCACAGGCACTACTGGAGAGGTCTGGGCTGTAGCACCTCTGGTGTAATGAGATCTGTCACCTCCCATAGATGCCCAGTGGTTCCATCCCCTACTTAGACAAATATCTGTCATCTGGATAAAAGCCAGCTGGTGTAGGCCCAACTCGGATAAACTGGAAATGTCAGCCAGCACAGGCAAGCACTGGGACAAACATCCAAATGCAACATCTGTTCTCTACTGCATATCCTCCCAAATCACCATTGATCTTAAAACATTATTAGGCCTCCCTCTGGTCCAAGATTAACCCACCAAACAGATGTGTTAGCAACCCTCAAAGGCAAGAAGGGTTTGGTAGTGCAGGACTATCACCCGTTTTTCTAAAGGAAAAAGGCTCATAACCCAAATGTCCTCCAACTCAGCAGAAGGGGAGCCAACCTTGCAATAAATAGGTCAGTCAGGATTGTAATAGCAAGATAAAACCAGTAACTATAAAGGAGAATGGCTAGAAAGGACAAATTAATATATATTTAGCACACAGATCAAAGATTTCCAAAATAAATTTAATTGAAATTCCTAAAGATTGGAAGAGAAGATAATGTGTTTGCATCAGAAATAGAAACCTGGGTGGTGGAGAGGAGATGCCAGGACAATGAATTTATTGGGGAAAATTCAAGCTGAGATTAAAAAAAAATTGAGGTTGGAAGAAAAGCATGATTAGATAATTAAAATCAGTAATTAAAACTTTTGTTGGAAAGGATGTGTGAGTGAAAGGAGGTAAAGGGTGACAGACACAGTATCTAGAAATGCTGTTACTAGCCTATGAGCCAATGACATTTCATTGATATGGGAGAAAGTGGAAGTAGATGATGATATGCAGAAACCTCAAACTATCAGCTATAATAGAACTGCTATAAAAGTTTATAAGATTCAATAAAAAGTCTGTGATTAGCAGAATCAAACCCCAATAAAATAACTCTGCAGTATTTTAGGATAAAGAATCACGATAGTCATATAGCTCACCATGTACAAAAACAAGTGGTAAATACAATATTCCTGTTCTATTGTTGAGAGAATGCTGGATGACATAATATATCATGATAATGATAGTCGTGTATTTCTAATCCAACAGTAACTTAGAACAATGTTAAGCAATGTTAGCTAGATCAGCAGTCCAGTATCAGCAGGTCTGGATGACTTCAATTCAACAGCTAAGCCAAAAAGCTCTGAATCATTAACATTGATTTTCAGTAACATTTTTGTAAGAATGTCAGTTTTCCATTACTAAACATTTTTTAAAATCAAGATCAATATTTATCTACAGGCTGCTCCAATTTAAATAGGATTAATTCCTTCATTTAGGGAAGTCGGAGGCTTTTGTTACACACGTCATACTACAGGATCACTGCAGACTTTTTTTAAGTCTTTGACTGGTTATTGAAGATAAAAAGAGCAAACGGTTATAAACATTGACTGGCATCAGGTGGCCAGTTCCAGGGATACACATTGGGTATGACCCATGAAAAGAAATTAAAAAGTACAGGCAGGCAACCATGACTGCTGAACTGCAGCACTGCAAAAGCCACAGACGCACAATGGTGCTGTGCAGGAATTGCCTGAGGCCCTAAACCAGATGCTGAAAAGCTAAGAAAGGAATCTGAAGGTGAGGCAGGAGCCCTGACGCCATGATGTGCCAGGGAGTGGCAGGAAGGCACAGCCAGCCCCTGCTGAGGGACTGGCAGACAGCACGGTGAGATGGCCAGATGGAGGAGAGGCCCACAGCCATGCCACCCAGGCCGCAGTGCTTTGGCAGGGTCACCTACAGTGGTGAGCCATGGTGCTGGCTGGCTGTAAGCCTTTTCAGAGCATTGTGAAGCACTGCTGTGGCTCAGTGTCACCGGGATGGCAGCCACCCTCAGCAAGGCTGGAGATGGTATCCCTAGCACAGCCCTGGTCCTGAGCCCAGCCCCAAAGGAGATGCTCCAGTGCCCCTCTCTCAAGTCCGGGCCAGTGAGGCACCACAGGGACCGCATCAGCAGCACTCGTGCTTTCAGGCTGGGCAGGTTAAGAAGGGCCAGTCTTCTACATGGTACCAAATGGGTGGAGGAGCTGTGTGTAAACTATGAGATATGGCCAGAAGGGTGTTGGGGAGTTATCACAGGTTTACCAAGCACCTGCTTGAAAGGGATATGCATCTCAGTTTGGGAAAGCATGGACTGTGTGGACAGCAATTAGTAGTAAGTGCACAAAAAGTACCGGAGACTCTACAAAGCTCCCCCAGAAACCCTACAAAATTCCAAACTAACTATGGGAGAAAACCCATCCTAAAGTGGTTCACATTTAAGGACAGGACCTTTAAAACCACAGAAGTCATTCCTGCACTGTCCTGGAAGGCAGACATGCACTAAAGAAACAGGTGCTGTATTTTGGGCATGTGTGTAATTCTTGTTTAATACATGAATAAATTACCAGCATCTTTTCCTATGGAATCAGCAAATAAGGGAGGGAAGAGCCATGACCACAGACAGGAGACCAAGACCAAAGCAGAGTGAGAAGCTGGAAGAAGCAGGTTTCACCTCAAAAAACATGTGGGAAGGGGCTGTAAGAAGCCACTGCTGGAACACGCAGTCTCCCTCCAGAGAAGGGATTGGTGCAGTCACTGGCACAGGCAGATTCTTTCTTGTCCCCCGGGAAACACAGAGCTACCCATTTCCCTCAGCGTGCCCTCAACACACAGGGAGGTGAATGTCTCCTCCTGTAGCCTTCAGAAAAAAGCAAGGCAAGGAAGAAGATCTATCTTGTCCAGTACTTGGAAATGACTAACAGTTTATATGAACAGGGTTGTACAACCTGCTGTGTGTGCAGAAGCATATTTATGTTCCACTACAAAATTGAATAACTGCAGCTCTTGGAGAGGCAACAACACGATGATTCTGTGTTTTTTCCTGAGTTTCTCATCCATTTCAATTTCTAGCAGAATTGAGTTGTCTGAAGTTGCCCATCTCCAGACATGCACAACAAAGATACATGGAAGAAGCAAGTACAAAACATCTCTGCACTAAAGCTTGGCACACAATGATTTCTGTTTCAGGAAATCTATTTCTGTAGGTGGTAGGAGTTTCCTGGTGCTCACAGGAATGCAATGAAATATTTACTACACTTTACTTCCTTAACTGCAAAAAATAAACAATCCACATCATCTCACAAGGCTGCACTACCTTCTTCTCATACCTTGAAGTCAATAATGAAAGCCTGGAGTTTGAAACATGGGTTTTGCATCCTAGGATGTGATGTGTCAGATGAAAAGTACAAACGGGAAAGAACACAAATTGCATAGCCTGCAAGGTCACTTGCTGGCAATCCCCAAACACATACAGCTGCCATGCAGCCCGTTTGGCAGATACCCAATTGACGTGCTATGGCACTTCTTCTCTTTTCATTAAAGATTTTCATGTGTTCTCAACTGCAGAATACTTGATCTGACAAGCACATGCAGGCACAAAAGATTATATGAAACAACAGGAAAACAGAACAGACAGGAAAACGTATCTGACGTGTACCCAGTAATAGCTTCATTTGCCTGATCCCTGGGGAGATCTAAACTGTTATGTGCCCAGAGGCTGTTAAACAGAAAATTATTTATTGGAAAGTTAATACAGCGTGCTTAGAAGCATTTCACGAGAGCTGGCTAAGTATACAACAACCTCTACTTACCAGAAGAGAAACTGTGTCTACCTAATCAAACAGCTAGAGTAAAACGTGGTCATTTCAGCAGTGACAGTGAAGAGGTTTAAGCAAGCCAAGCATCCCTGCCTTATGCACAGAAGCTCTGAGGACCCCCTTGCATGTGAGAAGCAGTTGAGCGAGGGCAGAGAAGGAAGCACCCACTTCAGCATCTCTGCATCTAAAACCCACTCAGTAACACGATGAAGTTAAACTCACAGGTCATTGCATGGACCTATATAAACCAACAGTCTCAAAGGCCCTCTCATCAGAAGGGATACAATTAAAACTGATACTCAGCGTGATCATTTTAACCTTCAGAATTACTACTCAGCCTAATGAATACAGACTGATCTACAGAAGATCAGAGCAATTACTTCAGCTTTCATTCATGATGGATGTGGCTCATTCTCATTTTTCACAAGACTAACAGAGGTCAAGAGACTTCACTTGAACTGCAGGATGTGGCTATCCTGGCTCAGCTGCCTGTGAAGCAGCAGGAAAAGGGATTGAACGCACCATCTCATAAGGCTGTGCCTACACCTTCTGAAACTGCAGACTTCCATGGGGACCATCGAGTCTCAGTTTGCAGCTCTCTCCAGGAAACTGGAGGAAGCGATGAATTTTCTCTTAGATCTAACTTTTATAAAATGTGTTTGTAAAGCTGCCAACATAAACCAGCTGTTTGCTGAAGCATAATATTCCCATAACATATTTTGATGGGATTGTCTGGTTTATGCAGAGATATTGTACATATTCCGAAATATAAATCACATTCATTTTGCTGGAAACTTTCAAGTGATTTTTCATACAGACTCCAGATTAGAGCTGGGCTGATGACAGATTTGAGCACTCAAAGTAAAGAAAAAAAAGTTTTAAGAAGGCAGGGAAGAGTTTGAGTTTAAATAAAACAGATATTGCTGCAAAATAACACAATAAAATACATAATAAATCTCATTTGGTCTCATTGGGTCAACCTGAAACATTATCTTCAACCCAAAATGAAATGCCACCTTTTAAATTATTTAATCCTTAAAAACATTTTAAGTAAAAAAGCTCCAAAATATTTTGAAAGAAAAGAGTAAAGATCTAATTTTGAAATGCTGAAATGAGACACTGCAGAATCTGGGAAGTCATCTTTCTTCTTCAGTCAAAACTACTGGCAATAATCATCCTTGAAAATGCAAATACTTCTGATCCCTATCTAACTCTGCTTCTCAGCAAATTTATGACTTGTCAGAAAAGTATCTTCCCAGCTTTATTCATGAAGTCAGAGGTAATTACCACTTTTTCAGCCAATATAAGAATGAATGTTCTGCTAATCAAGCCAGTGGGAATTAGAAGAGGTACAAAGCAGTTTGCACAACTCTCGCAATTATTCCAGAGAACTGTAAACTATATTAGAGCAACAGTTTTAGTAGGAGCAATATAATCCCACTCCAAACCTAAATGGAACAAAGAAATCACACATGACTTGTGAGCAAAAAAAGAACAAAATACCTTTTTTTCACCAACAACCATAAGGGCCATATCCCCATTACAAATCCAAGAGCGCGGTGCCCTAACTGATGCTAACATGGGTGATCTGACGGGGTGAGTGGTTGTTTAGTTCTGTCATCTTGTCTGTTGTGAAGCAATCTGACCTCATCCATTTAAAAGCCATAATTGGCTAAACTGGTATTTTCCAACATCTGTAGTTATGCCCAGATGGCTAATTTGAAATGATTGCTGCTTATATGTGCATCAGAGGCATTATTTTCCATAAATGCCAAGGACCAGTAATGCCCAATAAAATGAGCTACAAGCACTCAGTGCTGTGTTAAGAATAGGTTAATACTTTCGGAGATGGAAAGATTATTTCATACCCAAGAAGGATAGTTGCTAACTCTGAAAGGTGCAAAAGTACTACTGTTCCTTAGAAAACATGCTTTCACTTTTGTTGATTTATCATTGCAACAAAGGAAAACTGATGGGTAACCTTTCAACTAAAAGAAAATACACTGTATTTGATAAGTACCTTTATAAAACACAGATATATTTATTTTTCTTTTTTTTTTTTTTTTCCAGTGGGTTTGAACTTACTACAACGTTTTGAAATTATTCCTGTTTGTCATTACAGTCATGGTCAGAAACATACACATGGATGGTAGAAGGTTCTGCCTTAACAATGGAAGCCAGGTGGCACATTAATGTGTTGGGTCCTGTGAGTCTTATGTTGACCCACCACCAGTGGAGAAAAGCATCCTGCTACTCTTCCAATAATACTCAAAAGATAGTTCTAATGGCCTTTGATGTTCCATCTGTTTGTGGATACTAAGAAATCGAGGAGACAATTTTGCACACAGGAACACATGCATTAAAAAGTTCTGATTGTTAGGGTACATCACTTAATACTACTTTTTTTTTCTGATGCAGAACTTTCAGGTTTGTCCTCTCTTGACATTATTGTGCATTAATAAAATATATCACAGTAAAAGTTGCAACTGTTGAATCACAACTTAAGTGTCCAACACTTAAAGAAGTGAGACAGCAATGGGGTTAAAAAGACTTTTAGAAAGCTAAGTTCCCTTTTCCACTGAAACAACTCAGAATCTACCAGAACCTGTAACAACAGAGATAGTATTTCCAAAGAAACCAGTTGGGGAATTTCATAATTCAGCATAGTACTCAAATATACCAAAGTCATGGAGATTTAAGCAAACCTCTAAAGTTTCATGTACTTAAATGCTATGCCGAGATGGTGGGGAAGGTCTAAAATCAATATACAAATATTAACTGTAATATATTAGAGCAAAATTCTTTCAAAAACATTCCATAGTAAAACCTCTAGGCTTCATTATGCAAATATATACTCAGAAATGCCTTGCAGGGATTCTTAAATAGGCAAGGATACAATTTACATTATACCTTATCCCAGATAGCTGAATGTTGGCAGCTAAATTTCCATGCAACATTTAAGAAGAAGAAAAACAATAACCAACTTCTAACCTCTGAGAGATGCAGTCTGCATCTGCCATGTTCTATAAAGACAAATGCCAATGGAAACCACATTTGTTTTTATTGTACCACACAACATGAAATATCAGCAAACAGATTTAAAAGAGCCTAAGGGATAAACTCAACAATGACGTTGGGTACCTATGCTGATACTTCATAATGGCGTTTAGGTCTCCAGATTTCCATCAGCTGATCCTGAAAATCCTGGCCCTTTTGCCACCTACATCTGAAGGCATGACATGTGCCCTAGAGAAAGCAAACCACAGCTTCCATGTCATGTCTGATAACACTTAAAAGGCCAGTTTTTGCATCTTGTTTTTGACAGGATGAACCAGCTGGGGCATTTGATCAGAACTGAGAAATCAGACACCTATATGCTTAAGTAAGTCTACCATATCTTTGGGTTTACTCAGATAATTATTTATTTTCTGTCTGGAAATCTAATTAAAGCGGATCTTGACGGATTTTAAGAAAAACACTTGTCATTGATTGGACAAACTGCATACTACAGGAAATGTGACCCACTGTTAGGGCAGTCTCTCAGGAGACAGGACATGAATTTGGTTTTATCTGCAGTCTCTTTCATGTGGAACAGTGAAATACTCCCAGACACAGAAGCCGAGAAGCCCCTTCCCCAGAAAGGCAATTTTCTGGAAGCTGCAAGGGTATGATTTCCTCTTCTGTTTTCTCTCATCTTTGTCCAACACTTTGTCAGTACAAATGCCACCACTGTGCACCATGAGAAGAAAAGAGTATGTACTATTGCAGCCGAGCACACAATGGTGTGGCTCAGGGACTACTTTTGTGATGTGGAAATAGAAGGCATAGGCTTGAATCCTCTACAGTTAAAGAGTGGAAACCAAGTCCCCACATACTGGTCAAATGGACTATAATTAAGGAGCATGTATAAAGATTTTTTTTTTTTAAGAGTGACTTCTTCCATTCCCTGTCCCACTTAAATTTGTGAAAAAAGGTTATGGGCATGCACCTTCAGAAGAATACACAGACTGTAGAGCTGAGGTGAAAAAAAACATATTTCTGCAAACCCAGGAGAATCCCCTGACTCACTTCACTCTCAGTGCACTTTCAGATGTACAGCTGCAAATTAAACAATAGCAGTTGCATCTCTAAATCTTACATATGCTATGGATTTCTCAAACTGTATTTATGATTCAAAATTATTTTATAAGGAGGGGAAAAGATGCCTTAAGTTACTCCTTCAAGTACATGGCTGTATTTTCAGAACCAGCAAATACCTAAAGGCTGCTAAAATGAATTAAACATACTACAGAATATGGAAGAAGTTTCATCACTGCCACTTTCTTTATCACTAGAATTTCCAGAGTGTTGCACTAAAGAAGACTCAGAACCAGAACACCAGCTCAGAGGTCTACAGCTCTTGCTGAGAAGCTTCCTCTGCAGAAGCCAACCGTTAAAGAAGTCTGAATCCTCAGAAAAATTATGAAGATTCTTATACAGGACTTGAAGAGGCAACAGATAATGAAATTGTAACAGTGTTAAAAGAAAGGACGTGCCAAGGCTTGTTTTTGCATTCACAGAACTATCAGTCTCAAACAAAAGCAGGGAAGAAATCAGATGTGCAATATATCCTAGCCTCCTGAAGTTTTGCAGGACAGAGAGAAGTGCAAAATTTGAGCTCTTTTGAGTGGAAGGTTTTAAATACCTGAATTCGTAAAACTTAAAGTAAAATTCCAACTATTTGTTTCAAAATGAGCTTGCTTCAGGAAAGTAGGAAAGCTAAAAACACACCATGTTTGCAAGTTGAAGGATGACTTAAAAAAGCCTCTAATTAGAACTTATTCAATTTCAAACTAAATATTTTTGCCAAATCTTGCTATGATCTATATGTATTAGAATTTATTCTACTGCAGGAACCTGAAGATGCGGTTGTGACTGAGCTACTGCAGTTGCACTGGATACACATACTTAGATGTAGGAAAGGGATTCATGAGGGTTGACAAGTAAGACACTTGCCATATGTCAAATGTTGATCTAATGCTCAGCACATGCTTCTCTAACAGCAACTCAGAGTATAATGGGTGTCATAAAGTTTTTCAAGGTTCTTTCATTCTATCTTGATTCTCTGGGGACTGAATCTGCCTTCAGTACGTTTTCTCAAGATGTGCAGAAACACAAAGCAGTATGTATGGGCATGACATGTGTGTATGTGAGTGTATGTGTACATCCATGCAAAGGTCTGGACTACAAATACATGTTCATTGTCTTAATATCCACATAAATATGGTACACAGGTTTTTAACAAATGCAGAAGATGGTCTTGGAAGTGTATAACCATAATGCTGCAGAGCCAGCAAAAAGACAAAAGCAGAATGCAAAACGAAGTGCTGCTTTTTCCTGCCAGTAATTACATTTGCATGAGAATTACTCCAACCACTATCATTTATCATTTCTGGCAATGGGAATCTACAGTTCTATGGTTACATATTCTATCCAATTGAGAACCCTACTGTAGCATTAAAATCTATGTTTCAGCTTATTACAACATCCTGGAGAAGTCTTCAAGAAATATTGAAACATACAGCTACATCTCTTGCAATACTTCATAATTTACCAAGCACATAAGATTGACAGGCAATAACCATGCAACTGGCTGCCAGCCTAATCTCCGTAATGACCTGCATTTCACAGTTGTTAACACAGTTATCAGAGTCACACTATCACCATAATTCTAAATAAATGAAGTGAGAATGACAGCAAAATGCTTTTTTTAAAAAAAAAAATCACAAAGAAACCCTGAAACTTATCCTTTAATAATAACATTCTCAATACTCATTTTAATGTGATTTTTTTTCCGATGGGTTTTATTATTTATATTAAGATGCAAACTGCAGCAGTATTTTCACTGAGGTGTATTTTTTCAAATACTTATGCAGATGCTTGGAGAATCAAACCCTACAACACTAATTAATAGGCACAAAAATTCAGGAAAAATTACTCGTATCAAAATAACTTTTGAAAGAATTAACACATGCAAACATACTGGATGGCTCATACACAGAAGATAATTAAAACATAGATTTATGAAGTAAAACTCATTTAGAACCAACTACAAAACAGAATTTTATGGTGTTTGAAATCTTTCATCTCAATCTTTCAAACTTCTCCTCATCCTGAGGAATTCAGCTTCTTTATAAGGCTGGGAATTATTTAGCCCCCAATTAGAATTTCATTTGAACTCCTTATACAATGGCATTCCTTCATCTGTGGCTAAGTAAAAAATCCTATGTTAAAAACTGTTAGCAAGTAAAACGTCATCATTTTATATTTTATGGTTTAGTAACTTCTTTCAAAATGATGCAGTGCTTAAACTGTGCACAAGCACTAGCTGTGCATGTACAGAAACACTGAATATTTGTAATTTTTTTATTAAGTCCTTGCAAACTTGGGAGTCACAGAAGTAAGAAAGATCTTCCCGTGTCAACTCCTACATCAAGATCCTGGCTGGCAGAAAGACAGATCCACTCAGTACTTCACCTATTACTATGTTCATTCTGAAGCTATAGCTGAGGGGGCATAAAATAAGTTTTTCAAAGTTCTTTCACAGCTCTTGGCACTCATTTTGCCTTTAACAAATTTTACAGCTCTCAGGATGCTCAGAAACACACAATCACTCCTTTCACAGTAAGTCCTATCAAACTACATCTGCACCCAGCTTAATATTTCTCCTTCACCCTGGTATCCATGCTGAGCAATGATGGGAGGCCATGAAAAACTCTCATCGATGTGGTGCTTTCTGCACAGTCTGACTTGCCGATCATCTTTCAACCAAAATTCTCCTAGATTTACTCTCCACCTCACTGTTTTTACAGTAACAAAAGAAGGGTCACTGTAACCTTCAAATGCAATACAAAAGCATTCATTAATATGACGTGCTTCCCATCCTTCAGATTTTATAAAAATATGGTAATGTTTCCTAAGATGATTCCTTGCAGAACCCTATTTTTCAACACTGAGAAACAAAACTATTTCAGCAAGTAACTGGCGATTAATCATGATCAACTGTCACATCTAATTTAACTTTAATTCTATGAAAAGTTTGTCTGTACAATCCAAGGCAAAAAAACACATTTTAGTGCACAGATGAAGAAAGTGCAACAGCATACCTAGCATCCATAATTCTTTTCCATCAAAAAAGTAATTTCAAAAGTTTTAAACTATTAACAATTGCTTCTTTTTATTTACAAAACTGCACAGAATACAGATATATTTGGCATTATTTTTCAATTGCTTTCATTTATTTCTATTTCTCTGAAGTAAGTCCTAGCATTTTACAGTACTACATTTAGTGCTTCAATTGAGAGGATGCAACTTTAGCAAGAATTAATCAAATGTATTTCCCCTATGTGTATTTTGGATCAGACTGTATCAAAAAGCTGAGCTTACTTCAAAACTAGGGGAAAAAAAAAAAAAAGCTTTGTAGCTTCTCAGGAAGGAGCTTGCTGAATATTTTTAGTTGTTTTTTTTTTTTGTTTTTGGTTTTTTTTTTTAAAAAAGACAAATGCATAAACTGGAAGAAGCCATCACAGCACCACAACAAAGTGCCAGGTACAAAATGACAAAATGAAGAGGGATGCCCTTGCCGCCAAGAAGGCCAAGAGAAACAGGGAACTACTAGAAAAAGTCCAGTGGAGGGCAACAAAGATGACAGGGGGACTGGAGCATCTCCCTTAGGAGGAAAGGCTGAGAGTGATGGGACTCTTCAGCCTGGAGAAGAGAAGGCTGAGGGGAGACCTTATTAATGCCTGTAAGTATCTAAAGGGTGGGTACAAGGAGGATGGAGCCAGACTCTTTTCAGTAGTGCCCAGTGATGGGACAAGGGGCAATGGGGACAAGCTGGAACAGAGGAAGTTCCATTTAAATATGAGGAAGAACTTCTTTATGGTGAGGGTGACAGGGCACTGGAACAGGCTGGCCAGGGAGGTTGTGGTGTCCCCTTCTCTGGAGATACACAAGACCCGCCAGGATGCAGTCCTGTGTAATGTGCTCTAGGCAATCCTGCTTTAGCAGTGGACTTGGACTGGATGATCTCTGGAGGTCCCTTCCAACTCTGACAATTCCATGATTCCGTGAAGGGAGAGCTGCCCTGACACACTGATCTACTAGGCTGATACAGCTGAGTACACATCTTTTTAGTAATGGTAACACTACTAATGCAGTGTAATTTAATCATCCCAGTTTCCAGTTGGGTTCCTTTTTGTACCCATCCTTAAAAAGATTATGGCAGCAATTTGTTGGGTGTAGTCACTATTCTTTCAACTCTTGGCTTAAGTACACCACACATTTCCCAACGTGAGGATGTGGTGGGAACCATACACTGAGCAGAGGGTTAGGAGTCAGCAAATAAATGAAATATGCAATTTAAAGTTTTGGGGTGACACAAGGACAACCACATATATCCCCCAGGAAAGTAAAGCTATTATCAGTTATTTGATTGCTTAATAGTTCTGTCCACTTACACCACCATTTGACCAAAAGCACCAGCACTTCATGATCAATTTCCTACAGCAGCACTTAGGAAAATATCATTGCATTAATAGTTTGAAATACGACTTTGAGTCTACAGTCTGTTTAGGAAAAGATGTAACTTGAAACGTTGTTCTCCTGAGTAATATATGCCAACATGGAACTTCAAAATTTATATATAGAACATGAATTATACAGTGTATGTGTGAAAATGATATTATTTTATACTGTGTGACATGTGGATACTGTATGGCTGTTCCCAACTGCAGCAAGGCTTTAATTCCTGAAACGTTTAATTTATCTTCCGCAAATAAGATATCTAGTGAGAAGGAACTAAGATATCTAGTGAAAAGAGGTAACTTAAAGGAGGTAAAACCAAATTAAATGGTGAAGACACATTTGAAAAGAGACCAGTGTTTAAAACAAAAAAAAAAAATCACGAGCCCAGAGATACTGACACCTTCTCAGTCAACATCTGTCACTCCAAGTCCCTCTCCTTCCAGCTGCTTCTGGAAAGCTCATTTTTCTACTCATACTTAAACAAAGGCCAGGACCCAGAGTCAAGGTCAGGGGCTATTTACCCTTCCTTAGCTCCCAAAATGTTAAGCAAGCAGTGTGGTCAGGCAACATGAGGCTCTGCTCATTCAGATTCATAGTCCCCGTGTTTGTTCCCTGTGGTGGCATAAATCCAGAATGCCCCATAGGCAGTTGGTGGGAATTAAAGCACAGGCACAGAAGCTTCACACTCAAGACCTGAGGTGAAACCATGACATCCCAACTCAAAAGCAAACTACACTAAGCACGATAACATTTCTAGCCCAACCTTTATAAGGCTCTAACAAAAAAAAGCTATAAAAAGTACAAGCATCAAATGATTTTCGCCACATCCTGCCCCAGGCTGGGATTGTATCCGTATCATTGCCTAACACCGCTAAATAGAGGATGAGAGGAGACTGGAAACTCACCCAGAGCCTATGGGAACTGCTGACAATGAAGTGAGGACTTGGCTGGACTGCAGCTATTAATGATGTTCTCCTCCTATTTTGCCCAAGGCTTCACAGTTTGCATATGCAAATGGGACCCACTTCTGCTCCTTAATTTGGGGTTGTTTTGAGGAGGGAGAAAATGACCACAGAGGAGACACCAGTATGCAGTGGACCTGGAAGCTGTTACCTTTTAACTTCTTCAATATGTAACCACAGTTGCCTTAAGGGATGAATACCAACCAGTTTTATACTATAAAAACAGCATCTGCTAATTTGAGTTATCTTCTGCACAGCAAGGCAGGAGATAAAATGTTGGCCTCCGTAGATGCTGGCATCTACACAAAAATCAAAGAAAACTCCTATGTTCAATTAATTATTGCTATGACATGACTTTAGGGTTTGTGAAATCAGTTACAGGACACATTTTACTCTGAAAAGGTTCTCTCAAGTAACAAAGGAGCAGGTAATTTCCAACTCTTGCAAAACTAAACAGAGTTCTCAGACACAGACAGGAGATGGGGAAAGAAAATTGCCAAGTGCTAAAAGCTTACAAATCCCCAGCAGCTCCCTGGTAGATGACTGACCTAGAGTAGAGTGCAGTAGTGAGTGATGTTTGGCAGGCCTGATGCCACAAAACCATGAGGAATTAAAACTATTTTCAGATAAACCAGAATATTCTTGTCCATGCTTGGAATGAAATGTTGCCACCATCCTCTAAAATCATTCCTTGCTCAAGAAAAAGAGTTACAATTCTCTATTGTTATAAGAATGAATGTTCAAAGCCAAAACCCCCACAATCCTCTCACCATTCTCCACTCATAATGTTTTTAATTTTCATTATAAATAAGAACATCAGTTAAAAACAAGAACAAACAAACAAAATTATTACAGGATGTAACACTGATTAAAACTACTTTTTTTCAAGGGATCTGTAAAATCAAGTCTTAAGAGAAAATACACTGAACTCGATAGAACAGGACAAATACAGCTGTGGATCTGTCCTAAGAAATGAAGTTATCAATTTTCTATAATCGGAGAGTTTCCGTCAAAAATTTATTACTTCAGCCAAAACCATCATTGTAACAGAATTATGAACTCCCTACAACTTCGATGCACAAAGCCATGACTACCAAATCTCACTGGTAGCCCAAACTATTACCTTGTAAAAACATGAACAATCCGAAACACAGCTACCTAGAAGTGCTAGAAGATGTTCTGAACAAAAATACAGGAAACAGTATAACTGCTAAGGTTTGAAGACCACCAGTTTAAGAGTTCAGTCAGAAAGGCACTTCATTTGGATGGAATAAAACATATATTTATATATCTCTATAAATGCATAGATATAAAAATATTTTCCCAGCTAAGCAGAAGTGTGACTGGCATACATTTTCTTGCACATTGTCTTCCATTCCTGAGAAAACTGTACTACAGTGGCATTGAGACGATCACTGGAGAAATGGTTGAAAAGCAAGCCACCATTTGCCAGAATATAAACTCAGAAATTAAATTACAGCCAACATTTCTCAGCAGCTAACATTTTAACTAAGTTTCTGAAACAGCCAAGTAGTACAACTAGCTGACAGGTACTTGCCACATCAGCAAAATAGTGTTTTAAACCATTATGAGTCACTGTTACAGACTTTTTAACTCTCAATAAATGTAACTATGTATTCAAAACTTGTTAAAATACCCGCTAATTTATTAAGCTTCAATAAATTACAGCCAGATATAGCTGTGACCTTTAATACGTGACATGCTACAGAACAGAGAGGTGCTAAAAGACCAAGGGCTTTCAGTCCTTGGGACAGGGACGTTAGGACCAGGTTTTTAAGAGAATTAAGACTACTGAATGCTCTACAAAAGCCGTTACATTTCTCCAGCCAAGGCTGTGTGAGGAATCATCATGTCTACATTACACTGCTCCTGCAGCATTACAGCTTGAAACAATCTAGGGATCATCCAGAGAAAAATTTATCCAATTACCACCCCTCAAAACTCCAAGCTATGATTTTTTACCTATCCTGATTTGATAGGAATTGCAGAAATGTTCTCCCAACATTAACTGTCAGGTAGTTGCTTGATCCCCAGTCTATCTCCATTGCAGATAATGATATGTCTCTCCAGTCAACCCATTCATAAAGTTCAGCTCCATTTCAGGTGAGAATCGCTGGCTCAAAAGCCCTTCCAAATCTCACCTGGCCCTTATGTCCTCTGCAAAGGGCACTGCACTTTCTCCTGTTTCAGTCAGTCCAAAGTCAGATAAAGACTTCCATCAGAGGATCTTGCAGGAACTGTTTCAGACACATTTGGTCCATGGTTTTCTCCACAATTCTGGACCTGTAACTTTTCAGCTTCCCAAGACATGTTATCAGGAACAGTTTTGCTTAAGCACCCAGCATTTGGATAGTATCAAATTAGCTTCCCTGACACTGTTTTCCTTCTGGTGATGCAGGAGTTAATTTACGTTTATTTGCTGTAGTTTTATAAAATGCTTGAACAGCTCCTGAGGAGGACCTACATAATGCTACTCCACCCATATCCACAGCTACTTCTTCAAAGGTAGACTCCCAAAGGTCCCTTGTCCTTTTTCTGTTTTTTGCAATGCTGCAAGGACTGTTTCTTTCCCAGCTACTTCAGGTGCTTCTGCAGTTTACAAAGTTTCTTCTTACTTTCTGCACCCAGATTATCTCTTCCAGTTCATACCCTATTCTCTCAAATGTTTCACGGTTTGTCCTAACACTCCATCCCAAGTTTCCCACCATGGTTATCAGGATACAATTGCACTGGCATATCTATTTGCCCTTATCAAGTCATAACAGAAAAGTTTGACCTTCCTTTCAGATAAGAGCTTTCATCCCACCAGGCTTTGCTTTCATCTGTCTTTCTCATAAGAAATTTCATCCCAAGTTTCCACATCCAGCTACAGGCTCCTGTGTTTCAAGTGGAGCAGCTGGTTTAGACTAGTCATGCTCCTCGGCATTTGTCCTCTTTAGACCTATTTCTGAGCTTCACCAGCCCCTGCAGAGGTAGAAGAGCAGGGCCAGATGATCTTGTCTCTCTTCTTTAACGCCTACATTATGATGGCAACTTTGACAAAGAATGCTATGGATTTAAAAGCGTTGAGAGGCAGATGGATTTAAAAACCAAAGTAACTACTGATGACATATAAATATTTAATTAATTCAGGCCTTATTGTCCTTTTCACATGGACTACTGGTTTTGCTTGAAAAGCAATAATGTTTAAATCAAGTGGATTTCTAGTATAGTAAGATGCTACTCCATGGGCAACAGAAGTCTAACAGGGTTCTGATTTTGTCTACAGGTCCCTTACTAATACCATCCTAGGGGAATAATTAAAATCCTGAAACACACCTAGGATTCCTAACCACAAAAGCAAATAGCACCTATAGTCTGTAGCTGCATCTATCCGAGCCATCAAAACAAGTCTTTCTATCTGAGATGACCAGCCTATATGGGCATACTCCTGTATAAATTAAAACATCACAAGGAGGACAGCCACCCCTGCACAGGCACCAACTATGTTGGGAGACTGAGGGAAGTGGGGACACTCCAGTGTCTTCCCTGGAGTCTTGCTCCATCAGTGCAGAGGAGGCTTGGGCAGTAAGAGAGCTCACTCCCAAGGCAATCCAGTGACCTCCATCTCATTACATCATGCTTCATCATCTCCTCCCAAAAGCAGTGGTTCGGATTAGCCAGCAGCCCCAGTACTAGCATGGCCATGCTGCTGATCAAATATGGAGTAGCTCCAGCTATTGCATATACAGTAAAACCACCACATATATATCTCTCTAGCATTTGAGAAGCTTCACAATCAAACCCTTGACAGCTTTTCCTTCCTAAAGGATTCAGCACATGATCTCATTCTCTGTATCTGTGGTAACTGGGGCTGAAATGCAGTATGGATTCAGATTTCCAGCATTTGTACCTTCAATTTTGGTTCTCCAAACTTTGGAAAAACTACAAAGAATGCTTTCAAAATGAAGTTCTGAACTAGTAAGATCAGAAACAGAGAAATAGGTTTGGATGTGCTCGTTGGCACAGACACCACAAAAGGAGCAGCTGAAGAGAAGGAGGCCAAGAACAAAACCTTAATGTAGTTCACAATTCAAGGAGGTGGTATTAGATGAGCAAATGCTCCAGTAATATGCTGAATCCATTAGCAACTCCAAATCAGACAGACGGTCCCCATGGATTCGTGTCACAAAACCTACACTTACAGGAAGACTATTCCTCTTTGCAGAAAAGGCTTACCAAGAATAAAAACCCTTGTAATGAAAACCAGCAGGGAGAATAAATTACCATAAATTCTTTGTATTTCAGCTGCACAGATAATAATGCGGGTATGAGTTTCATGCTCTATGCACAAGAACATTCCTGAATATCCTGATGACACCCTGATTGCAAACAAGGATGAAGAAGCTTTAATCTGACCATGTCTTTCACTCACACAATCCATGTTTGCTGTTCCTTCTATTTAAGACAAAGTTGATAATTAAATAGTAGGTCTGATTTTGTTTTCCTTAAAACTTAGTCAAAAAAACATTGACAGTGCGTACACACACACACACATTTTCAGGAAGAGAGTGAATTTTGAGACTCTTTCCTATACGTGACTGAATTTTCCAGATACATAATTTAGATATCCACTTCATAAAATGTCTAGTGAATATGTTTTCCAGAATATTTTCTTGAAGAAAGAGCATTAGCTACCATTTTCCAAGTCTTTAAGATGTTTATAGCCTGAACACAACTGTAGTCATCTTTTGCTACATGCTGTAAGGTTACCTTCCAAACTACTTCTACATTTTACCTATTTTATATTTATCACCCAAATTGGAACATGGAACAGCAGTGGTTATTTCTTCACTCTAAATTCAGATCTCAAAGACAAATCAGGAATTTGAGACTGACTATTCTAATGTCCTGCTACACTCTTCCTCATAGGACATTTTTTAAACTATAGACAAATCTACGTAATAAAAACTCATCTATGCAGATAGATCAAATTCAGATATTTTTGCATCCAAATACGCAACAAAATCCAAGTATGACTGCTTGCAGAAAACATGACTGTTCCAGATATTTCATTTATTCCACTCTTTTAAGGAAACTAAAATTTAGAATTATTCTTTTCTGTATTGTGCAAATCTTTTACTGTAATTATTTGAGCTTTGAACTATTGCACTAGCTATTCCTTCTGGTTTCAGTAGTAAGTATTCAGCCTTTGTACATCTGTGTCCACGTATCTGTATATACAGACCCACATATATTTACATAAACAGGTATATATCCTCCACTTTTTCTATTTTTTTAATGATTCTCGGATGCTTTAATATTTACCACAGCAGTGAAAATTAACTGCTGAATTTAAGTTTGCTTTTCTTCATTTTGTTCACAGATCTCCTGAAAGTAATGCACAGACTGTGGATAGTCCATGGGCCACACACTGAATAACATTATTTCTGTCAAAACCTTGGCTAAACTGTTTTAACTCAGGATAGTTTAACTCAGTTAAACCACTGAGATGTCTAAACTTAAATTTAGTTTCCTAAATTATTGCAGCTTTTCAAAGCTGACCTTTTTCACCTCATTCAGTTATGCAAAGAATCTTCCTAATGTCCCTAGCCATTACATCATTAAGTTTTGGAGAAATCACATATAGACTTCCATCTGAGTTTGAAAAACTATTGATGATAACTTTGCAACAGTTACTTGGTGTGATGTCTTCAGCTTTTAAGTCAACGTTTACGTATATTTGCCAGTCCTAAAGTTTGCTTCAAAACAATAGTTTTCTTTATTCTTTTACTATTCACCATCATTTAACATCATCAAATATTCTTCTGTCTCCCTCTATTAAAGCACAAGCTCTAGATGTGATGGCAGCAGATGTCTGATCAGAGATGTTGTCAAAGTTACCTATACACCCACTTGGTTTCCCTCAGATGCAATTAAATCACTTTTTTTTTTTTTTTTTTCTACCCTGGGGCATCACTTGAACCCCTGACAAACTGAACTAGTGCCTCAGCACATTGGCCTGGAGTTCTCAAACTGTGGTGCACGTACAGTCACAACATGCAAACCCCTGCAAAACTGTACATAGCCCTTGTGGCTAATGCCCATTCAGGAATGTCCAACTTCCCCTACTGTCCAAAGGCAGAAATCTGGAAAATGTTTGGAAGTCAGTTCACTAATCCATTGGAGAAATGTGAAAAAAAAATAGCCTGGATTCACTACTTCTCTACCCAGCTACTTATTTGCAAAAGCAGAGACACTTCTTTTGACAGCCAGGAAAATCAAACAACGGACCAACCAAAACACACCATAGTGTGGAACAACACAGCAGGTGTGAAATATGCCTTGGAAGTCAAACAGACTTGGCTAGAACTGTTAACTACCACTTGACTTACAGCTAAATGGAGATCTGAAATCTTAAAGACAGCTGCAAAGTTCAGAGCTGAGCATACCACATACCAGTCCGACCTCTCCAAGCTCTTCGTCTGGATTAATCGTGAGGATGTGAATCCCACAAAGAGTAAGGGCAGAGTTTATACTGTGATCAGAAAAATTACTCAAATTTCTGTAGGGACTGAGTGAAAAGTGGATGTAGATTTTTCTGTTACACTGGACAAAGAAGACCTCCACACTGTGTTTACTGCCACAGATGCAACAAAAGAGAAGTCAGTCTTACTCCCTGGGGCTAAAGTTACTACCTCGATGCAGCTGTCAGCCAACACAGAGCAGCTGCTGTTCAATATTACATAGCATATGCGCATAAGAGGTGGCTTTCAGACTCGTGTTTGCAGGAAACTCCTGCTGCTGGTGGTTTGGTGGCCCTGCCTGAACCATCCTGCCATGGTCCATAACAGCAGCATAGAAGAGAGAACTGCATTCTTCTACAAAAGGAGCTCAAACACTTCCTAAGGTGCAATGTACCTTCCACTTGCTCCTGCCAGCATTTGGAAGGGCTCCCTGCTGCCTTGGGAGCTCCATAGTATCTTGTAAAAGTGGCCATCAGGCACATTTATCACCGTGTTACACAGCTGCAGAGTGAAAACGGAGATGAGATGCAACTAGACAGTCTTGTGGACTGCTGAACTTCCCAAGGAACTCCCTCATCAACATTGCACTTCTCTGTCTTTTTTTGTAACTGGAAAACCAAAACCTAACATGGAATCCCTTTTTTTCCTCCATCCCTTCCCATTCTTTGAAGAACAGGGATAATTTATGCTTAGGCTTAGCAAAATGGAGTCCTGGCCAGGTGCAACAACACCACCAAAATATCTTAGGTCTACAGAAATGCATATGTACATAGACACAAGCATGTCATTAAGGGAAAAAACTCAACATGTCACTGGAAAACTTAAAATATTCAAAAAGTGCCCTCCTTTTGAATGCTGGGGAGAAGGCAATGATGTATCAACTTCAGTCTCATAACATGGTAGAAAATTTCGTCTTTGTTATTCATGACTGGCTTGTGACACAGCTGAGAACACCATATCCACAGTATCTTTGCAAAGCTGCATTGGTCTCTGACAGGTCACAACACATGCTGGATGCCCAACAAAAGGGATCTAAATGCCAGGAACAATTCCTTCTGCCAGACAAGGCTGTCATATTCTAGTTCATTAAAAGCATAAATGTTTCCTTGAAAGTACTGTGGATTTAAACTGTATTTTATTGGTGACATTTACCAATGCACTATGGCAATTCAGTCACTTGAATAGCTGGTATTTCTCTGCTAAACATCTTTCTCTATTCAGCGCTGAGAAACTAAGGCAGAGTAAGCCTGTTGGAGCAGATGTTATTTCCAGTGACACTTTTCTCCCCACAAAATTATGCCTAGTGCTAGCCTTTTCATAACCAGTCCAATCTGGAGTAACTTTTCTGCCCCAACACAGTTTTTAGGGCAGTCTCCTTTTCTTCTAAAGATGTAATTCCCAACAGCATTAATAAAACTACAGATGAGCAGTCCAAGGGATAAGATATAGAGGCTGCAGTGGAGGCTTACCCAATACTTCCCCCTTGTAATAACAACCTTCTGCATTGAAGCTTTCTTTTAACCTTTGCCCAGGGCTGAATATGTTGAAGACAGTCTTTAAAAGTTCCTAAATATTAAGACAAGTCATGCTCTAAAGCAAACTCCCAAAAGAAGAATGGAGACAAAAAGGACAAGCATATCTAAAACTTCATACACTGAAAGGAGTGAGGGAATGGCATGGTGCCTGTGGTAACACTGTGGAAACTCAATTTGATGATGGAGAAGGTCTCACCCATTTAAATTCTTATGATTTTAGAAGATGCTAATATAAAACTTCTAATTACTTAGAAAGTTACAATCAGATTTTCCCTCGAGAAAAAAAAAAATTATAAGAAGGTTTCTTTTTGTTTGCAACTTGCATGAACTCAGCCCTTCAGTATAGTCCTCACCCAGGGCAGTCCTTCCTGCATGTCCCTTGAGCAGCCCCCTCCACGGGCTGGCAAAAATCCTGCGGGAAAGGCAGGCAGAGCAGCAGAAATGAGGTTACCTTTTGTCGATTTACTTCCAGCTGTTTGAAGAGATGCTGTAACCTGGGCTAACAGAGGGACTTGCCTGCTCAGGCGTTGTGCCCACAGTGGGACTTCCCAGTGGCAGAAACACGTCAGTGGCACAGCATGAAACACAGACTGGGCACTACTCCCGGGAGCCATGCTGGGAGACAAATCAAGCTGAAAAAATACAGAAATCTGCCTAAAAATGCAGGTATGCTCTTATCCCAGATCCACAGAGTATCTCAGATTTAGCAGATTCCCAAATTAAGTATTTTGAGACCTGGACAGGCTGGAGAGTTGGGCAGGGAGAAACTTGATGAAATTCAACAAGGGCAAGTGTAGAGTCTTGCATCTGGGGAAGAACAACCCCATGTGCCAGTACAGGTTGGGGGCTGACCTGCTGGAGAGCAGTGTAGGTGAAAGGGACCTGGGGGTCCTGGTGAACAGGAGGATGACCATGAGCCAGCAATGTGCCCTTGTGGCCAAGAAGGCCAACGGCATCCTGGAGTGTATTAGAAAGGGTGTGGTTAGGAGGTCAAGAGGTTCTCCTCCCCCTCTATTCTGCCTTGGTGAGGCTGCATCTGGAATATCGTGTCCAGTTTTGGGCCCCACAGTTCAAGAAGGACAGGGAACTGCTTGAAAGAGTCCAGTGCAGAGCCACAAAGATGATTAAGGGAGTGGAACATCTCCCTTATGAGGAAAGGCTGAGGGAGCTGGGCCTCTTTAGCTTGGAGAAGAGGAGACTGAGGGGCGACCTCATCAAAGTTTACAAATATGTTAAGGGGCAGTGTCAGGATGATGGAGCCAGGCTTTTTTCAGTGACGTCCAGTGACAGGACAAGGGGCAATGGGTGCAAACTGGAACATCGGAGGTTCCATGTAAACATCAGAAAAAACTTACTTTACTGTGAGAGTGACAGAGCACTGGAACAGGCTGCCCAGAGAGGTTGTAGAGTCTCCTTCACTGAAGACATTCAAAACCCACCTGGACAAGTTCCTGTGTGATGTACTCTAGGGTGACTCTGCCTGGCAGGGGGGTTGGACTAGATGATCTTTTGAGGTCCCTTCCAACCCCTAGGATTCTGTGATTCTGTGATTTATAAAGCACATGAGTGAGTCCATCCTTCCCTGTCACACCTGGGTACATGAGGAACCAGAGCCCATTTCCACATGAAGTCTCATCTTGCAATATGTTCCTAAAACACCTAGGTAAAAGTACTACTAAATAATTGTAGACTTTATATGGGATAAAACATTTTCATAACGTGACCAGCTTTTAACCCCTACTATTTTACCCTCAGAAGCTTGGGTCCCTGTTTTTCCTTATGTCACATATGCCTTTCCAGCAGCAGACACTGTGCCACCAGGAAGAACCATGTCTGCTTCACATGCATCTTTTTCACATCCTATTTATTGCTCCTGTTTCACCTGCTCCACTCTTTTCTGTCTGCTCTGCAGAGCTCCCAGCAGTGCCTCAGCTCATGTTCCCCATGCCCTTTCCCTTGCTGACTGCAGCTCAGCTCTCCTTCGCTCGTCACTGGCAGCACCCACAGCCTTGGGTCCATGGGTCCCACCAACTAACTGCAAAGCAAAGTTAACTGCAGTGTACACCATCTCCTTTCTCCTCCTCCATACCACCCTTCTCCTTTACATGATTCCACTTCCATTCACGTAAATTCTGTGCATATGCTTCACTCAAAGGAACAAAAACTCCTGTGGGCACCAAATTTGCACAGGCAGAGAGCTAATTCGATTGCAAAGAAAAACCCAGCACTGTCATGAGACTGCAAGGATGGGCTTGTGGTTTTGCACACTGTCGAAACCTGCAACATCTGTCCCATCATACCCAACACGTGCTCCTGCCTGGTGCTTTGCTCTATCATGCCTCACACCTTCAGCCACTCTGGGACACTCATCCAGATTGGGTTCCTGACAGAAAAGAGAGGCTGGAGCATTTTTATGTCTCTGCCCTCTGCTGTCTGCTAGAATTATATAAAAAAGCAACGACATTGAAGATAAAGCATTTGCAATGTTCTTCTATCCTGCAGCAATGCTGACATTCAGAAACATGTTTGTGCAACATGGCATCCATGAATCAGTCTGGGGTTCCATTATTTACAGGTCAAACATCTCGCCGGCATTCATATTAAAACTGGCACCGCTTACCAATAAACTACTTTTTTGAGTCATTTCAAATCACCTTTAATATTTAGAGAGCTATGAACTGCCACATAATAACATTTTTGTTTTCATTTTCCTCAGAAGGCTTTTGAAAGGAGAGGAGTACTGCTATCCCCATCATGCAGTCAGAGACAAGGCACAAAGTCCAAGACATTTACTGAACTCCTGCAAGAGTTCAGCAAGGACTAGCCAAGAACTTGTGTAACCCACCTAGCACCCACAAATCCAAACATGCTGAGAAAAACTCTCAAATGATCTCTACATGTGCAGCAGGTATCAGAGCTGCCATGTTGGGTATCAGCTACTAATACCTAGTAGATGTCAATGGCCACTTACCGTCTCTTTATATGACTGCATGGCTTTCTTTTCACATCTTACGGGCATCTGTAAGCAATTAAATCAGCTTGTCTAAAAGAGACACAATTTCTCTACAAAACTGCCACATGCACCTTCTCAGACTGTCAGGGCTTAAGCAGAGCTCCAACATTAAGAGGTATGTGCTTGATTTGGGATTTTTATGTTGTTCTTTCCTGTCAAAGTTTCACACAGATTGGTTCATAAGCAGCTGTACTTTAGATCATCCTGAATAATTAATAATTTTTCAGTTCACGAATATGTTAGCGGTGAAGTATTGCATGAACTTGTGAACTGTGATGAGCCTGCTGTGAAGAGAAAATCTTTCCTCCCTTCATTACTTCTTGCAACAATACATTCAAAGAAATGTTTTGAACAAAAAGACAACATTGCAGACGACTAATACTCATTACATATAATAAATCTACCTCCTTTGTCTTACATGTACATGGTGCTAGAAAGCCTAAACAGCCATTACTGAAGAAACACCTTTTTAACAAAATTATCTCTCTCCATCTCCCTCTGCAACCATAATGCAAGCACTTACTATTTCAAAGCATTTTTAAAACAACATTGACTAAAGGTGCTCTTAAACACAAATAAAAAAGGATGGGTGAAGTATCTAGAAGGGAAAAAGTCATGCAGTATTCTCTGCTCTCTCATAGTCTCTACCAATTCCAGTAACTGATCCTAACTAGTGATGCAGAAACAGGAGGAAGCATGCTGAGGTTGCATCCCAGACTATCACGGATCAGTGGGGTGACATAGGGCAGGTCACAGTCACCCTCCTGGCTTAATTTTCTTATCTGACTAACAGCCTCTCAAGAAAATACAGGGATTTTTCTCAAAAGAAAAACAACAACAAAATAAATCCAAGTTCCAAGGAACCGGAATTTTTTAAAAGCCTGTTGGTTTTGTTTGTTTTGGGTTTTTTTTTTACTTTCTTGCAAACACTACGAGTTATGTCAGAAATGAAACTTCACTTGCTGACAGACTTGTCCACAGCTCTCTCCTGTGGACTCTCTCCTATCTTCTCAACAAGTCTGTGCTTATGGCCATCGTTGAGGAAGGACTTCAAGGCTGGAGCTGGCCCTCAATTTCCCACATGCTAGCACAAAATAAAGTTTCCAGATTTTGCTTCCACTCTCTATTCTTTAGCCACTGTTTGTTTACTAAGTCAGAAGTCATCCCTTTTAGAAATATAAACAGGAAAAAAAAAGAAATAGAGCTGTGGACAAACTTGGATAAATCAATGTTGAGCATGAAAACTCTTAGAGCACATTTCTAAAACCCCAACTGAATGCACAAAGCCAACAAATCCACACTGACTGCCTACTTCTAGAACTTCTCAGCACACTTTCTGAAGTTTTCTGATTATTCAGAATGAATTTTAGAAAGACAGGAAACTAACCTATGTTTAAAAGTCTTTACAGATACTCTTGCAATTTTTACTTCGTTCAAAGCAAGCTGTTGACTCAGTTCTATTACTGTAAACTTGCATTTTTATAAGCAACTTAATGACAAAAGGAGACCATGTAGTTAGAATTACTATTAAAATATTGTACAGGCTGGTAACTTGCTGACACAACCACTGAACACCGGAAAGTTTGTAGTAAGATACTATATAGCTTCGTTGTCAAGTCCTTAAGACCATTTTAATTTCATGCTTTCACAAAAAGTAAGTCAGGATTTGTTCTTGTTGTAGTTGTCTGTGCACAAAGCAAAGTGTTACCAACATCCTACTACATTCAGTATTCATCCTTTCATGCTTTAGGTCCCTAACCAATCTTTAGGTAACTGATCATCTTGTAAATTGGAGTGCACCATCCTGCCTTTTAGGCTCGCTTTATCTCACCGTATTGGAAACATACTGGGAGCATAGAAATCTATATCTGCAGGAAGGATCTGTATGCGCAGTGAGTGATAAATTATCTTGAAGATACTCTATAAAGCTTTGATGGGTGAGAGGCAGACCACTCAGCTCCTTACGCTATGTGCTGTATAACAGCAGTTGACATCTTTATCAGAGTGCTCTTACTCTGTTTCCATTATAATAATACCCAGAATAACTTCACTGATCTCGGTATATTAAAAAATGCGTTCCTGCCTCTAACAGAGAGATGCATTTCTGTAAGCAACTTTATGCAGTAGACACAGCTTCCTAAAAGACCTGTTCTTGGGGCTAATAAAGGAAAAAACCGAACATGTCCATACATAAATTAACCACAGTCAGGGCTTTGTAATGCACTGCTTGAAAGGCGATTTTTGAACTATAAAGTGGTTAACTTAGCTGTAAACCCAAACAGCTTACACATTTCAGCAACTTTTCACTATTGTACTACACTGTTACACTTAACAATTATTGTAAATCCTGCCATTTTTATTTAGCATGTATATTCAAAATAAGTGTTTAGCACAGACTCTTTTGTATGCACAGCATACAGCTCAGTGCCCAAGGTCTTACAGAAATAAATTCCAGGGGAAAAAAACCTAGCATTTCTCCACTGCACAGAAAACCATTCTACAATACAAGCAGCTACATGAAGAGCAGATTTGTGGTTGCACTTACAAATTCACATGTGATATTTCCTTATATTTAACAGGTCCGAATTTAAGTTACCATTCTCTCCAAATGTACTTCTCATAGAGAGATTTATAAAAATGGCTAATGCTTCAGATTCTTAATATAGCTTTTGGCTTACCTTGCTCTTTTGGGATAGGAAAGAGACAAAAATTAAAAGAATATATAAAAACTTAAAAAAATTGTCTCAGTGCAAATTTTGGTAGCTAATATGATAGAGAAGATAGCTTTTCTCTTTTCAGAACTGCTTAACCACTTTCAACATTGCTTAAGATAAATATACACACACACATGTATCTCCAAATACATGTAGGTAACCACAATTAAAAAGAGAGCGAGCCAGCAAATTTCAGCTCATATGTAAAAGCATGACACATTTATGCATAATAGAAATCAGGTAACTACAGCACAAACTCCCAACCACCATAAACATTTTAACCGCTATTAAAAAAACTTGTAACTGAAAAACAGTGTAGAAACAACACACTGGTGTAGAAAACAGGAATGTTTTTTTGATTCTTAATTAGATAGACTACATCTAAATTCAAATCATGTCTCAGTATGTATGAGACAACCGTCTCGCACAGCATCCTTCTTGAAAATTGCATCATCAAATAAAATAATACTTTTCTTCCATGGTTGCTTGTTAATGGACACAAATGTGGAGCTTCGCCTAAGCTCGGTAACGTGCAATTTCATTACTGAAAATGTAACGACCCCCAAAATAAAGACTCACAAAACCGAAGTGTAATACACATTAAGGGAACTAATCTCATAGTATTTTGAATTTCCCACATGAGTAATTCCCATGCACTTCTTCTTTGTCATGTATTTTGCCATAAGAAGGGGTAGTTGATTGAGTGGAAACACAGAAGAAGTCTTGATCTACAGCAGCACAGAAGAAGGGCACGGGCCACCAGGGGCAGTGGCAAAAGAGAACTGGGGAAGTTGGACTGCATGATCTTTGAAGGTCCCTCCCAACCCAAACCATGCTGTGATTCTACAGTTGTGCCTGTGTCCCACAATTGGCATAAGTCTGAGGGTAGAGAACAGAGAAGGAGTTCAATGCTCCCATCTGGAGATGACCCTAGAGGTGAGAACAAGAGAGATAGGGGTTGTCATGTTGCAGGGTCTGACTCACAGTTATAGGAAGGAAGAGAAGCAATGGGTCATTGACCAGGTTTTGGAGAGTGTGCCCAAAACTATATGGATTCTTTGCCTTAAAATTCACACTTGAAGATTCTCCTGTCAGAGATTTTTAAATGACAAATTAAGCATGGATAGAAATCCAAAGAGACAGAGCTCTGCCTTTTGCTTTGAAAGGTTAAGATGAAGCACAAGAAGAGGGGAGTGTAATTGGCGTAAAACACAGTATTGCCTGAACATCTCCCTGTTGTGAAGAATTGCTTTTGGAGAGTCTCCAGCTGCCCAGATGAGGCATTTCCATTTACATCCTTATCTGAAAGAACAAAAATGAAGTTACAAGCTTACTTTGTCAAGAGAGGCATGAAAAATGACATACACAAGGAAATTAAAGCAGAGATTTCCACTTTTTGATGTTCAATTAACTGCATATGTATCATTTATTAAAAACACAGGACACCAACCAAGTGTACAGCATACCTATTTCTTTTCATCATGGCAGGGCCTGAAAGACAGAAAGAAAGGATTTAGGTGGGCTGCACAAAGGTACAGGATTAGTGAAGAAGAAAAAGTCTCCAGCAGAGACAGGCTAGGGAAAGCACTGAGGGGAAGTACTAAAGCAAGGAAAATTGCTTTTGGAGCAAAGAATTAAATGGAAGTGCCAAACCTCAAGACTAGCAAGCCAGAAGGGATCTCCCAGCAGATGCAGCAGCAGATTGCCAGCTGGTGGCAAGACAGTCTTTTCCACACTAACAAGGTGAAGGTCTACTGCTATCCTCAGATAGACTGATTATGTTGAGCAGCCCTTAACTGGTGTCGAAGAGGCAAGAGCCAAGGCCAAGGGGCACAGAATAATTAGCTAAAATAACAAAGGTTTTACCCCAAAATGGTGCAAATTCGAGAGTTTGTCAACTAGGACAGCAACTCCAGTCTGGCATGCATAAGGCTCACAGGAGAATATTTGAACATACCCCTAAACTGCTTTTTTTTAATGGGCTGTTAATAGTAAGACAAGCATAAGGCACACTAACACAAAAAAACCCAATAGTATCATGCCAATTCCTATTGGGAGGGAGTGGGAGGAGTGAGGAGTCTCCAAGGAAGTTAAAATTATTTCAAAGGAAAAAAACCCACCAGCCTGAGTTGTGTTGAATGATGGAAGCGTGAAAGAATACAGATAGCTATGATGTATAAGAATATTGATTATTCCCAGGGAAACTGTATTTAAGTGGAGCAACAACTCTCATCAGTGAGAGACTAAATTAGTGCCCAAATCTGTCTTACAAAGGCATCAGCAGACAAAAAGGTTCCTCTACTCAGACCAGGAAAAGAGAAAACGCTGACTTCCAACCTGATAAATGTGTAATAAAGCTACCAAAATAGAAACATTTTACACACATGAGAAAAACGGCGCTACCCAGCAGAGATTTGAAAGAGAAGCAAACCCACAGAGGAAGCAATGACTAATAAATATTTGAGTTCATATGTTTTGAACAACGTGGTCCCACAGAGCAATCTAAAGCACAGGAAAATGCATTATATAAGTTTGATTGCAATATTCTTCCCTTTACCCATTACTGAACTCATTGTATTAGCATCTTACTCCTTCATGCTTCTGCAAAATAAAATACTGATTTTTAGCTATGCTGATTAATAATAGAAGATTTCTGGTTTTTCAAGCTCTGTTGATACATATAGTTTCATTTACATACGGATGTGTTTCCAGCTGCACAAAAACAGCCATTAACTGTTTCCCAGTACCAAAGCTAAAAAACAGAATTCTTGTTTGCAGACACGTAATGCTACTATAACATTGGAAGTTACCACCAAAAAACAACCCCAAATCCCCAAACTAACCTTGTTACAGTGAGAAAGAAAAAATATCAAACATAACAGATTTCTTTAAAAATTCAGTTATTGTTAAAAACTAAGGTATGTTAATTTCTGAAGAGGGAAGGTGTCTTATCCAGACAGGCTTTCACACAGCTGCTTTAATAATCACACAGGACTCAGAGTAAGATGCAAGCAGTATTTTAAAGTTCTGAGTGATAAAACTGGCTATCACAAAGATTTACAGTAACATAAAATGCACAGTGCTCTAACAGGGAAATTAACTTCACAAGTGTGACATGCCAGCAGAGCCCTGAAAAAACACATGCTGCTACCCGTACTTCATCACATACAACAGTCTTGGGCATCTAAAGCAGAGACAGAAATAGCCTATGAAAGACACTAAAAGACAGAAACTCATCCTGGGTGAAGGTCCTGAATATCACTGTCAGTTGCTCCCAGTAAGGCAGAGCATGTACTGATCCAGGAGGGTCTCCTATGAGGCTTTCACAGAAATACAAAACAATTATACCCCACAGTAACTTTAGCACTTCACTTAGGGGGGGGGGAAAAAAATCCTCATTTTAGCAATAAAAAAAAAAAGACAACATGAACCTGTCATCCTAGCAGGAGCACAGCACGGGACATGCCAGGATTTTAACTGAAAGAGCCCCTACACCTTTCTGTATTTGGAATTCTTTGTTGCCTAACAGTAAATTAGAAGGACGGTCATATTTAAAAGTAAAAACATCAGGCTGCAAGGGAGCCCCTAAATGAATCAGAAGGAAAGCACGTTACCTTTAGCAAGTCTCCTCAGGATTTGACAGCGGCATTTAAAAGAGACAGCGATCATTCTCGCTGCCTGCCTGCCCTGGCAGAGCGCGCTCAGGGCTCTGCTCGGGTGAATGCAGCAGGAGCCTGTGGATTCCTCCTCCCGCACATACCAGGCGAAAGGTAGCCCCGGCGGGGAGTGACAAAGCTTAATTCCTCTTGGCTGATGCAGAGATCAGCTCCATGTCATCCGGCAAAGCTGTGTCATTCACTACTACCACCACCACCTGCGTGGGGAGATGAAGGGCTGAAGCAGCGGTATTTCTTTAAAAGCTAGAAAGCATCCAGCTGCACACATGGACACTGATATCAGAGGGAGCCGTTCCCCAGTCCCTCGCATTCTCTGACTGTGCAAGGAGCGACAGTCGCTGTGCCAGGCAAAGGGCCCCACGTTCCAGCAGATGTGGTGATTTTTCTCCTCTCTCTTTCCTCACATCTTTCCTTTCCCTTACAGTTCCCTCCGGATATATAGGGCAAAAACATGAGGAATCCTACTTCTGGGGGAGAAGGAGCCTATTTCAAATGGAAAATATTCTAATAAAAGCATATTGAAGATTTAATCTAACAGACCTGTAGGGAAGAAGAAAGGCAAAAGCCTGATTTTACCACCCAGAAAGCTTTTTGACAATTGCAGACAAGTATATTACAGCCATTGAAGCTCAGACCACAAGGGGAGGGAGAGATTCGGAGGGAAGTGATGGATTGTTGAGCGTGGGCAGGACTGCCAAGTATTTGATCACACCTAAATAAATAAAATTAAGCTGCATACAAAACACACAGTGAATCAGGTTTTCTCCCATCACTAGAGAGGAGAGCTGCTTTTAGTGCACCTGAGAATTTATTTTACCAAACACTACATCATTTTAAAGATTTTGTAAGTTTTCTTCAGCCCACCCAGAATTTTACATTCCCTTCTGTCTATTCAGACAGCAATTTAACTTGTCCTTACAATTAATTCAGAAAATGATGAAGTGGAGCACACTGCTTAAGCAAGAGCTCCATCCCATCTTTATGAAGCCAAAAATTTATACTAAAGGCCAGAACTCCACACCCTTTCTAAAAACCAAGCAAGAGAGCAAACATTAGCCATATAAAGTTCATCAAGTTAGATTTATGCACAGAACTCAAGTGCTGCATCAGATAATCTCTTTTAAAACAACAGATAATTGTTTCTTTGTCAAGACTTCCGCTTCACTTGGATGATATATTTAAAACTATCTTCATATACACTATGTCACTTGCTTTGATTTCAAAACTGCTCAATTTATCTTCTGACATCTTTTATCCGTTGCTGTATTTGATGTTACGGTCCAGCATTAAGGTGCACATCTTTCAGTGTCAGCTACAGAAAGCCCAGAGGAGGTATGGACAGCTTTCACACTTGGGAGCTGTCTGTCTCTCCCTGCCCACCCTGTGCTGCATCAGCAGCTCCGCACTTCCCCCGTTGCAACTCACTATTAGAGTAATTGTTTTTCTTATGTTTGTTTTATTGGTTACAGCAACAGCTGTATTCTAAGGCCAAGGTGAAACATTCCATCAGCGCAATTGCAATTGCCCAGACAGTCCCAGTGAAAATTGATTTTATTCTGTTGTCATTAAAACCAGATAGGGGTAATCAAGTCACCTGTTCCCCAACCTTGTTATCGCTTCTTGTAGTGGCTGTTGTTCCAGACAGCTGTAAAATCCAACCATCGGAAAAGCAGATGCACCTGAAGCTGTGGGCTGACCATTCCAGACCCATAACTGCTGCCCTCCGGCGTGTGATGGACAGGGCGTGGAAGGAAGGGTAAAACCAGGGGAAGAACGTGGAGGTTTAAGTCAGTGTAATTCAGCAGTCCAGAAAGAAAATGGAAAATCAGAGAGGGGCAGGAGTTGTGTATACTTGTCCCCTCAAAAAGATGAAAAGAGGAAAAGCGGCTCTCTGTCTGCCAGTCCGTTTCTTGAGGGGAAAATTTGCCACCATTCTTTCTTGCCACCTCCTGCTCAGGTAACAGGGCTTGACATCAATAACACCAATCGATACCACCCTGCATCTGATTTCCTTTTTCTGTGCTGCACTGGAATAGTAGTCCCAGAGACCATCACAAGGCTTGGGTCTCAGCATGCAGCTCCTGACCATAGGTCTTCCAGGTTTGAGATGCCAAAACTGCTCTGAACTTGCTGCTTCCTTTCTGCAGACCAGAATCAATATTGCTGTCTTTTTGTCTGCCAGGTGCCTGTCCTTGATGCTGTAAATCTTTTTATGTCCAGAAAGATCCATTTAAACACCTCCCCTTATCCCAAGAGTACCCAGGAGATACTGCATTTAGCTGCACTAATATTTGTTCTTTGCTGCTTCCCAGTGGGGAAGTGTGGGGTCAGTGCTGTCTACATCAGGCAGACAGGTCTCCACTCCCACCTCTCTGGAGATGGACCTTGCCATCACCGGCCAGCATCAGAGCCAGGTGAGCCTGCAGTGCTCCTTCTGCCCTTAGAAATACGGCATTTTTGGTGAGCAGCTGTCAGCTCAAAAGCCTGCTTTTGCCTTCTCTCCTTCAGAGTGCAATTTTGACATCCTTGAGGACTTCTGCCACATGCAGAATGGCAAGAGGTTGTATCCAGACCACGAGAAAGAATTGCTCTCTACTTGTCTCTGTGATCTGACTCCACAGCTTGTCCTGGTTCACCCTCCTTGGCAGAGGAGGCAAAAGAGAGGGCACTTATGGAGTAACGAGGCCGTGAAAAACAGACTTCAGACACAGGAGAAAAATAAAGCCTTTGTGTAAGAACATACAGAGCCCCAATGTGATTATGTAAGAATGTATATAAATATATAAAACTGTCACAGCAATACAGGAACCGTGCTACATATGTGAAAACAGCTGCAGACCTGGTCAGATAAGGCTTCACTCACAGAGAAAAGATGTAGTCCTTGATCTAAAAAGCTTATTGTATTGTTTACTACTTCTAGATTACTGATGCATATGCCAAATAGCCTCTGAAGCACATCAATAGCCACTTCCAACCAAGTCAATAGGATTATTTTCTTGCTTATGTTTCTTCAGACAATTTTTCTGTCCTTGCCAAACAAGATCATATGCAAATTTGAACTCCTCAAGAAGATTTTGTAAGACAAAGATTTCATACTTCAAGTATAGCACTGAATGTAATGATATATTGTATTTACTGGTTAGGGTTTTCTTTCCTTTTTTTGGTAATTCAAGTAATACAGTTATTGGAACAGTTTCTAAAATATGCATTCATGATGCTGATGGTTTTACCACCTTCTTGCAGGACAGCGATCATGAGGATTGCCAGAATGGTTCTTGCCTGAAGTCCTGCTTCTGAAATGAATTAAAGTACACTTTGGATATTCTTAACTGTCCAGAATATAGATTTTTTTAAACTAAATTAAGGATTTTGTGATTATTAAATGTCTAGACTTTTCAAAAATCAGCCAGCATTTTCTGACATACCAGTCATTCAGCTCTGAAGATGGACTCAACCAGTAAAAAAATGAAAGGGGGGGGCTGGAGGTAAGGGTAGGTAATATTAGGATATTAGGAGATCAAAACCATTCAGACATACTGAAAATTTATTTATGCTCCTTATAACACAGGTTAAAGTCTTTATCAATTATATTTTTTCCTTATTAATTAACAGGGCTATAAATCTTACTATTTTTTTTCTCAGCTCATCCGTAAAAATCACCTTTTTAATTTTGATCTTTTTGGATAGCAGCATGAATTTGAATGACTTTTATTGCTGCACTCATTCCTTTCTTCTGGAGTCTGAAAGGTTATTTATAAACTCTAGGATATATATAACACACAAATATTGTCTCAGCTGAATGTATACTCATAAATACTCAGTAGAAGGTCACTAGATGAAAGAAGCTTTTATTTCCATATGATAAGACAGGCAGTATAATATACGTATCCTATTTAAACCCAACTCCTGGTTAATCTTATCAGATCACATTAGCTGAAATAAATGAATCAAAAGACATTAAGATCTGATACACTTCTCTGCAGGATGAAAAAAAATACGTAATGAAATTTCTCTAAATTAAATAAAAGCTTATAACCTTCATATAGTGTGAAATTTATGTGAAAATATAGTATTCAATGAAGAATATAAATTCTGCAAAATATGAAATTATGTTTGGGGAAAAAAGTTTGCCAAAAATGCATTTTTTAATCCAGCAAACGTAACTCTCACACTAATACCCTTTCACTTCATAGGAATATATACCCAGAAGATACTCACATGCTGCATCAAACATTTCCCTTTCACACACTGACTGAGCAGCATCTTAAAACCAGTTACACCCCACTCCCCTCTTTTAGTTTACAAGGGATTTGTCCCCATGAGGTGCCATAACTGTTTTGGGGTGTCACATGCTCCTGTTTTTCCTTACGGATCAAGTCTGTGTGTCACCACTATGAAGGGGACACACCACAGTCTACTCACTTGCTCAAAGCAGTGTACACCAAAGACCCAGTCCATGTAGAAAGCCAACCCGCGGGGTTCAATGAAGACAGTAATATAATTGAACTACAGCCTCAATGAAACACTAAGGCAGCCAGAAAAACAGAGTTAACAGATGTTTAATGTGTCAGGAAGATACAATGATACCTAGAGGATCCATCCAGATATGAAAACTGAAATAGTATGAACTCTGAATGTATAAAGATTTGGTACAACTGAAGATTTTGTTCCACCATTTTAAAAGATACCACTGGCACCTACCATGTTACTCAAACACAAACTCACACTTTTAAGCAAAAAGGTAATTAATTTAGCTCTGAAAATAACAAATGACCATATGAATACTTCTGTTTTGAAAAATGACACATTTCCACTCCTGTATTTGGTATGTCCTTATATCACTCAAAAACTAGCAACAAAAACAAGAATCTCAATCTTAATAAAACAAAATTTGAACATTTTTCACCCCAAAGAGATGTATTGCCATGCAGCAGCAGACTCAGGCAATTCAACAGTTTGCAATGGATACTGTTTTATTACAAAGACTCCCAATCACTACAGGGAGAGGGAATAAAAAGGAGAGCGCAATAAAACCACCCTGTTGTTCCCCAACACTTGGGTTATCAACACAGACAATTTGTCAGCTTTGCATAATTTGGAGGGTCTTGTTGATTTACATTTTTATTAAATCAACTGGAGCAGCTATTTTCTAGCTGTATTAACCACCTTTGCAACAATGTCAGACAATTTCACACAGACATTGCAGCAGAAGGCTTTACAGGTCATGAAATGCTGGTAAGAGGCGTGGTGGCTTCCACGGCCCGTTATTGGAGAACATTTCATGTAGAAGGAGCAGTATGTTGGAGAGCAAGGATACCTGTGTGCTGAAAGTGGTAATAGATGATAAATCTTCTAAAGATCGGAGTGGATGCCAAAACACCATTGCTGGGCCACCATACAAATATGGTAGGTTCACTGCCTAGCAATAAACAAGTAAAAAATAATTCAGGGGCTTTCTGGATACAAAAGAAAAAAAAAAGGGGGGGGGGGGGAAAGAAGAATCTTAATTTATTGGCTCCAAGCAAGGTTAACCTTTTTGAATCAGCAGGTATTAAACAACTGGTGGCAAAATCAGTCAATACTGCCACATCCTGGGATGGCTTTTTGCTAAAGTGTTTTATAATACAGCAACAAATCACATTTTAATTGATTTTTTTTAAGTCTGATTTAGTGATATATTTTGTAAAATTTATAATGTAGTATTAAAATAAACAGAATACATATACCTTTTCTATATGAAAATAACCCACCAGTACACACTACCCTCCAGCATCATGTGAAGAACAGGATTCCCTACATCATCCTTCACAGCAATCCCACCCTAGTGCTTCACAAAAATGCTACACGCCAGTCCATATTAATTACTATCAAAAATTAAAATGGTCCTTTCCAGCGAAAAAAAGCACTTGTATAGTCAGCAGGTCAAGGCAGGTGATCCTCCCCCTCTATTCTGCTCTTGTGAGACTCCACCTGGAGTAGTGTCCAATTCTGGAGCCCTCAACACAAGAAGGACATGGATCTGATGGAGCAAGTCCAGAGGAGGGCCACGAAGATAAGAGGGCTGGAGCACCTCTCCTATGAAGACAGGCTGAGAGAGTTGTGGTTATTCAGCCGGGAAAAGAGAAGGCTCCGGGAAGACCAGTATCTGAAGGGGCTACGGGAAAGCTGGGGAAGGACTTTTTACTAGGGTGTGTAGTGAGAGGATGAGGGGTAATGGCTTAAGCTGGAAGGGGGTCGATTTAGGTTAGACATTAGGAAGAAATTCTTCACTATGAGGGTGTTGAGCCACTGGAATAGGCTGACCAGGGAACTTGTGGATGCCCCTTCGCTGGAATTGTTCAAGGCCAGGCTGGATGGGACCTTGAGCCACCTGGTTTAAGTGGAAGGTGTCCCTGTGCATGCAGGGGGTTAGGAACTAGATGATCTTCAAGGTCCCTTCCAACCCAAACCAGTCAGTCCATGATTCTATGAAACTGTGTTGACATAGAAAGGTTGAGAGATGTTTCTTACTAGAGAAACCATCCTCCAAAGACCTTTGTGATATGTGGCACAACTCTTGACTTTTCATTTTTAATCTTGTTTCACTTGCTGGCAAAACAGGCTGTTCAGCTTTTATCAGGTTTTCCTAGCTGCAAATGGTTTGTTTAAAATTAATTAGGGACTTAAGAAGAATACAAAATACAAAAATACCACATGTACTGCAGAAATAAGGAACTTTTAGAAGCACAAGTATGTTGCTGTCTCTCAGAGGTAATTTCAAGCATAGACACAATTAGCTGAGATTTAATTCAGAAAGAAGTTTCTTCAGGAAACCAGTAGGTTGTGAACCATTTCAGGTATTGCTCCATTTCTAGGATGTTCATGTGTCTGTACCCTTTATTTGGTTTACTTTATGATGACAGAAGACAGCACTTTCTTCAGGAGCATTACTAATAATTTGTCCTTGCATCTTCTGAACCAGCAATTAGTAAAGAACCTATAATTTTTCAAAATATAATGAAGTAAACCACAACCAAGGTAGTCTGTCTGCCCTTCCAGCAGAAGCAGCAGTGAAAGGACTAGGTTCCACAAACTGCCCTGCACCTTCCAAGATGCTGGTAGAGAGAAACAGCCCTGTTCAATGAACACAATCAGCCCAGCATGGGCTCCTGCCAACAACATGCATATAATTACAGGCTCTGGGATTTAATGTAATCTCAAAACTGAAGGATGACTCTGTCTTACAAGTAGCTTCCACATGCTGCAGTACATGGTTAAAGACTCCTGTAATTACAATTTCTGTTAAGGCTTTGTACTTTATAGAGGCTTTTTCAATTAGTCAAAATGATGACCTTCCTATTGCTACATAAGTCCTTAAGAAAACACAGCTAAACATTTCCTCAAAATTACTATGCTGGAAGTGGGGACAATCTCTTACACTTAGCAGAAAATAGCTTTTTCTTTCTCTCATTTAAAAACAAAAAAAGATTATGATACCACTGAAACCACTTGAACAAAAGTGGAATAATTATACCACTCTCTAGCTATACTGCTTTGTTTCCATACTTTTATCAACCTATTTAGCAGCCATGAAATTGGAATATCACACTAGAAAATAAAATGTGTATTTGAAGGGATGAGTTGGGAATATAACATAAGGTAATTTAATCTACTTCAGGAGATTTTTAGGAATTAACTCAGTGAGGTTTTCTGTGCAAGCCTTAGTATTCAAGATAACCGTCAAAAAGGACGGCAATGAAAGATTATAGCTCTAGAGGTGCAGCAGAAAAAGGGATGGCACAAGCAGAGTTTCAACCAGCAATACCTGCAAGCCTTTGCAAGACAAAGGGAACTGCTGATTCACTGATACCTGCATTCCTACCTGCACACAAGCTGCAAGAAGACATGGCAGCAGCTGCTTTTCCAAAGCAGAGTGGGTTTCTGTACTGGAATGAGGTTGCATACTGTGTGCTTGCCTGCAGTGCGAGCAACAGCAGCCACCTGGCACCGACCACTGCACCTCCCCAAGCCACACTGGCTGTTTCACAGAATCACAGAATCATCCTGGTTGGAAAAGACCTTGAAGATCATCAAGTCCAACCATAACCTAAATCCACCCACCATAACCTTTATCTACCCGTTCAACTTCCAGGGATGATGACTCCACCACCTCCCTGGGAAGCCTGTTCCACTGTCCAACCACTCTTTCAGTAAATAAATACTTTCTAATATCTAGCCAGAAGTGGAATTCTAACATAATCCCAGAAGTGGAATTGGTGTGTCTGAAAACCAAAGATGATGGAAAATCCAGAAAAAGTGATCCCGTATACAGGGCAGGGAAAAAGAAGCAACAGGGAAAAGAAAGAAAAAAACCACCAAACTTAATGGAGTTTGAACGATGGGCGCTGACTCTCCTGATTACAATGTGTTTGCTGGGTAGAGCTGTTAACTTCCTAGCAGGTTCACATTTTACTCTAATCCCAAAACTTGCACTGCACCGTCCTGACCCTACACAAGCCCTAATACACAAAAACACCAGACATACAAGGGAGAACGACATTGGAAGCAGCCAGGTAGGAACTCAGCAAGCTTTGGATGAAGTTGACAATTCTGTAACAAGAAGGGTGTGACGAGACTCTGGTGTTGACACAGGCCTGTGGTACAAACCTTGCCGTTGCCAGTTTGCTGATCTCTGCAAGAACAAATCATCACCACCTATCATTAACTACCTGTTACTGTAGTCTGTTTTAACACATGGAGAATAAGAAAGCCATAGCAGAGTAGGGACAAGGACAGAAACCTTCCTAGCACATGAGAAAAAGGTAACTTTCCATGCCTCCCTGGATCCCTACGCAGCATGAACATGCTCTGCTCCTCTGCTGTCACCTGGGAGCACTGCTACACCTCCCCATGGCTGTGGCTGCTGGAATTTTACAAGGTTGGTGCCATATAATCTGTGGCCTCTTGAGATCAGCAATGCTGATACCCTAGAGATTGCACTGTACTTGGTTTCCATTGCATGGCAACCTGCAATTCAATGACCAAGTTATTTCCTGTGGGTTTGTGTTCTGGAATAAAATTTGTGACAAAGGCATGGCTTTAGCTGGCCTCCAGTTTGAAGCCTAGCATCCAGACCAGGCTTCTCTGGCATTTTCTGAAACTACACACCTGTTCGAGAAGGCACATCCCTCAAGTTTTAGTGCACATACATCAGTGCTCATAGTCTCAGGAAGAGTGTCCTACATCAGCATATCACTGCATATGGCCAGTAGTACTGACACTTCTGTACAGCCTTTAAATCCCAAGCCTTCGTTTTAGGTGACGATTTCTAAAATGGCATTTATGAACTAAGACTTTTTGGATAACAATTTGAACTACAACTGCTTAAATGGTATTTAAGACCTCTGAACAACATTCACAAATAAAAAATAAGAACTGAGACTTACTGAGACCTGTGTGCTCTTCCACTGCAGATATCTGCAACTCATGATTGCTGCACCACCCAATACAGTACACTTCAAATTCACTAGTCTAGCTCAAGACTTGGAAATAAAGTGAGTTCAGTCTGAATTCATTCCATGTTACTACAACCAGACTCCATCTGGCAGCTAAATGAGAGCTAGCTTGGATATATCCCAGTGTTGCACGCTGTGAAAAAGCCCGTGTGTGACTGAATACTGTTATAATCACAGTTTACTGAGAAATCATACAATTAAGTGTCCAAATACAGGATGTAAGAACAAGGAACACGGACACACCTGCAGTACCAGGGAGCGTATCCCAGACTACAATAACTCTAAAAATGACTGAGCAGATCACTTGAGGTCAGTAAATGAACAGCAACTGCGACAACAGGTTTAATGCAATCATTGCTTGTATAAATGGGGAAAGACTGAGTAAAAATACTGAAAAGCTGGCTACCTGCCTTGTGGAGGGAAACCTATACTAGAACTCAGTATTCAACTTCAGTATCTATTCTGGGCTTTGCTTGGTTTGGATTTGTTTTTAAAAGGTTGAAAAACTGGACAGGACGCAGAGAAGAGTAATAAGAGTGATTTAAGCAATAAAAATGCCTTGTGCAGCGAAAGACTCAGCATAATATCATATTGGAAGAATTTGGACTGTGACTTGATTACACAGTATGTAAAAGCTGTCATAAGACTTATTGAGTACTGAAGAGCTTCTCCATCACTTGATGGACAAGGGAGGCAAAAGAAAAGCCACACAGGAAAAACAAATGGTTGGAACTCAAAGCCAGTAAAATTCACACTAATCACCACCTTCTGATGGGAAGATTGACTGATAGATAAAACCGTCAAAATGGTTCCCTGAAGAGCCACTGCCTGCCTGCCTTTCTGGAACAAGCACTTTTGCAAAACATCAATTATTGTACTTGCTGTAACAGTAACAGGCTGGATGCCATGTCCTGCTTACAAGGGGGGGGGTAACAAAACATCCTACATGTCTTGTCTTGCCTTAGAGAGTATATGAAACTAAAGAGGAGATTGTGATGGCCTCCTGCTGTCTGTATCTACTTTGAAGTACTGCTTTGAATACAAGAAATGGACACCATCTAAAAAATGGACTGGAAGAGTCCTCATGCTATTTTAATCCTTAAAATACTAATCAGGTTTGCACAACAGTGAAATCTATACAAATAAAAATGTTATTATAATATAGGAGTAGCTACAGAACATATGTTATCAAATGCATAAAAATCTTTTTATAATCAGAATTCCTAATATGTTAGAAAAAATGTCTCATTATGAGCCAAAACTGCTCCACATTCTGAAAGTCCTAACACTTCAAAAGCAGGGAAACCCATCCTCACACCACCCCCCATCGCTTCCTTTTTGCTGTTAATGACAGGACTAGATCCACAGCAACGGGCAGCAAAAATGCACGTGCAAAATAGCATAAAGTATGCAATTTACTTCAGGAAAAGAAAACTTCTGTAACATGCATGACTCAAACGAAATTATCATCACCTTTTGCTCTCAGGAAACAGTTAAGAAAACAAAAGAAGGAAATGTTCCTAGGCAAGCAGTTGAAGTATTTGTAACGTAAGTCTCAAAAGCAAAAGTTTGATAACCTCAAGCTTGTTTTAGTGCCCTTCCTCCATGGATCATTAGTGCTTTAGTCATGTCCTTGCTGCTATCCATCACACTTCATAGCTCCTCCTAAAATACTCTTCAAAAAACTTGGAAGCTTGGCCAGATAACACTAACACTTAAAAATCTGTATACACATTTATCAGGATTTATTTTTTTTTTAATCAGAGAAAGTCTACAATCTCCTAAGGTAAACATGTCATCATATGCAATAATGATCAATAACAAACTAATAGCAGCTAAATACAGAGGCAAACCAATACCTTCAAGAACAGCCCAAAAGAAAACTAAAATATGCCAGTTAGCAAAACAAATGTAAAAATCAAAGCACCAGATAACTTCCTATAAATAACAAAATCTTCCTGTATTATTGCAAACTTATCGCTTGTAAACTATAAATTAGTAGTAACAAATCATTGTTTTAATTATTTTTCTAATATTGCAACCTTTTCATGCAAACATCCTCTCACACATTTATTTTGCATCGTGACGTATAAATTAATAGCTTATCAACACACATCAAACTTCAAGTTATCTACTAAATTTCCATTAACCAACTAGCAATTTTGCCCAGAACTTGCATATATTTCTAAAAAGTAAACCTGTTTTTAATTCCTCATGAGTTAGAAGCTCTTGGGCTGGCTTTAGGGCCCAGAGAAGAGTTACAGCCTGGGCCAGTTCGAACAGCCCCCCAGCTGTCTGGGCTCAGAGGGGAAACAGATGGGCTGCCTCCACCTCTGCCACCCCAGCACTGCTCTGAGAGCTGCCACTTTGCTTCTCCATGTCACACAGTCAAAATTCTTCATTTTCATTTCACAGCGAAATTTTCTTAATAATCCATTCTGATTTTCCTCTTATTTTTCCAGGCTTTTCTGCAACTACTGTGACCGTTCAAAATTACCCTTTAAATTTGTCTTCCCTCTCCATAGATATCTAGGCTTTTCTACTAATTCTCCACTGGATACAAATATGCTATATGCATACATTTTTCTCTTTTCTCATAATCCAGTCCTGAAATCTACCTACTGCTTTCTACTGAGCCCTTTCTGGGGTTTTTTTGTGTTTCAAGAAGGGAAGCAGCCGCAACTTCGTTTAATAGTCTTGCTGCAGTCCACCAGAGATTTAAGTAGAAGCAGTCACTTTCTTGTGCCTGTGACATGTCCTTTCTTGGTACAGCATTAGTAACTCCTTTTTGCAAGCATTACTGCTATTAGTATGTAGCAAACTTCACTGCCGTGTGTCTGCACATGCCAGTCCCTCTATGCGATACTGCTTTCCCAGCTTCCCATTCACAGTATATCACCGTATCTTGGATTATTTCCCATAGATGCATTGACTTGCCAGTACACATTTCTAATGGTTTTAAAGACTAAACACATCTCTACTCTTATTACTATGTAGGTCTCCTGATCTAATTTCATCTGCTAATTTTATCAACAGTAAATGAGGCAGTTAAGTCACTGCCGTCTTCTTTGTCCTTGACTGAACTCCTGGGGGTTTTCTCAACCAACTCATTTTGAGGTATTTTCCCTTGTTAGACCATGAGCATTTAAAATTCACCACTTAGAAAGACCCACAAATATCATGAAGTATTGCATCAAGCACTAATATTTCTTCCATTAACTTTGTATTATATTCCACACTGTGGCAGAGTTTATTATTTACAAATCTATACTGCTTATGAACTACGGCCACGATACCTTGAAAATCTGAAATCCCTCCCGCTCTTTAACGCGTCTTAAATATTTATTTCATTACTGAAATTTTATAGAAACCAGCACTAAATTAAAGAGAAGACAGTGGTCAAAGGACCAGGTCTCTCTTGTTTTTCTCCTCCCCTCTTTTTAACTGAACATATTAATGCATTCCATGGCATGTAGCTAGCTTTCCATTCAAACGTAAGTTCAAACTGTACCTGGATGACCACAAACAGGCTGCATCTAGGGATCCCAGAGATCAGCGTGTTCACAGGCAGGGACAGAAAGCTGGCAATACTGTAGGCTTATATTTCTTTTTATTTGTTCATGTGCCACAGGCTTTATGAAAACCGGCTCATACAGCAATCCCAGTAAAGTACTTACTTTTTTTTTCCCCCCCAACATGTATTTTAGGCTTCCATCACACCAGCTGCTGCACTTCAACAAGGAAAATAAACTTGGTACCACAAAGAGAAGGCTGTGTAGAGATTCTCTCTATGAACTTCCTTGGAAAGAGCTACATGAACTTAATTGATCAAAAGGGAGTCACAAAAGCATGAAATATTTTGCAGAGGCATATGCTAATGGTACTGCACCAACCTCCAAGACATGCTGCCTTACCGGAAAGGTCCATAAAACTGTTGAGGTGATGGAAATGCTCCTGAGCTGCCGCCTGGAATGCGGAAACGGGGCGGTAACTGTGCCATTTATTTATTTATTTATTTTTAAAATAAGGCAAGCAGAAAGGGGCCCAGGCATTTTAACAGGACATTAGAAAGCTAGCTGATATAAATTCACCACCTAACAAAGCTTCAACAGCCCAAGTTCCCCTCCCCCTGCTCCTCATTCCTGATCTCTCAGCTGCACCCGAACACTCGCAGTGCTGCTAATGGATAAAAATGGAAACAAATGTATGCAACAAATCACAGCAAGCTCCTGTGCCAGCTTCCCCCTCTGATTCATCAGACCAAGATCTTTACACTGCTGCTATGTATTAAAATCAATGTTCTGCCTCTTCATTATTGTCATTATTTCTCTTTCACTTCAGAAGTTTCCTTTCCTTCAGATTGCTGCCTGACCAGCTTGTCAGGACACATTTAAATCAATATTTTGTGCATACGCGTGTGTGTGCCGTGCATCTGGATGCCACCTCATTACCATCTGAATTCCTACAATTTCTGCTGGGGCACAAAAACATAGGGGTAAAAATCACGTCAAATGACAGAAGATTACAGCCACATATCACCATCATTTAAAAATCTGAAGTAACTGCAGATTTTGCCATCAGCTCGTTTCATACCTGATAAGAAAACCTAAATAAAGATTGAATGCAGCACTTTCTGTGATGCATGAAAGCGCAGTGCAGCTCAAGCAGAAAGCATTAAAGATTTATCCTCTAGTTGGCCAGAACTGGGGCTTCAAGCTGCTCATGTCAACACTGCCTACCGCACCTGAGGCTCACCTTCCAGGTCATGGAGGAAAAACCCTACTGGTGCAGGCTGTTAATAGGAAATTCAGATATTCGGAGTCGGGTGAGTGGGAAAGTTACCCTTTGGGTGGGAGAAGCTCTACCTACAGCAAATGCAACCAAGACAGCCCATGTTTACAGAGCAATTGCTATCACTGGTCGAGCTCCAGGTCAGAGATGCTCTGCTGGTACTGTAGTCCAGCAACAGGGATGCTGGCTCCTGCAGTACTGCCAAGTGTACACTGGAGGAAGCAGCTGAGGCTGCAGGAAGTTAAGATGCACAATACTAGTACAGCATGAAGAAACAGAGTGTAAAAAATTGTGTCATAAATAGCAAATCTCTGCTTGTTTTCATTTGGATATGAAAAGGAAGCATCTTCCTTAAGTTGGTCATAACACAGGTACCCACTGCACCACACTTCCGTAACAACATGCTGGTGTCTTGATTTTTTTATTTTAATTAGAAGCACACCATTCTCCTGAAAGAGGTGTTTCATTTAGGCCAATTCATGTATCACTGACATGAAAACACGTCTACAGCTACTGATGTCATTTTCACATGAGGCTTCAATAAGAATGCTAAATTTCCTCCAAAATAAGTGTAAAACCAAAAAACTAACCTAAAAAATAATAATCCCCATTTACCCACTTACCTCCACACAGAGACAGTACATTTTCCACTAACATGCTCATTTCAGGCTGTGCATTTTAAGTCTTTTAATCTATGAACAGGAGATGACTCTTCACCTGGGAGTGTCTCTGGGTGGTGCAGGTGTAACAGCCCTGTGCTGGGTTGTGGTGCTGCCCTTCCCACTGGGCTCTGCATGGGCATTTTAAACTGACAGATTTGGGATGTGACTGCACCTGAGGTGTAGACAAATATTTTCTCTGCCTTCTGCACAAAGATGGAGCAGATATTAAAAGAACTTCTTGGAATGTTGGAAATCCTTAATTTACTACTTCAAGATCCTATCATCGAAAGCAGAGAGAAAAAACAGGCAAATTTCATAAATTTTTAAGTACTTGGTTGATATTAATTTTGTCTGTTCTTTCCTACCCATTTTTTCTCTTGCTCTGACAAACAAGTATAAACCTCAACTGCAAAATACAAAACTTTGTAAAGCATCTAGGTTCCCTAAAAACAAATTTTTATTATTTTTTTTTTAAATAAAGCCTGACTGCAACCTCTATATTGACAGTATCCCTTTAAGATCTGAGCAGAGGTAAACTCAAGATCTTCTTGCCACTTGCTCTCATAAAAGCTACTGGCTCTACTCTTTGACATAACATCTGGAAGCCTGTATGAATGAACGCATTCACTAATATTTTCCCTTAAAGGGTTGAGTTTAGGAACCAAAGCTGTAATGCAACAGGCTCCAGCACTGAGATGGATCAGAACCACAACAGATGTCTCATCCAGAATTTACAGTTCTGGATCCAGTTCTTGGCAGGATCCAGAGCCCAAGAGCTCTTGTTCTTTCTTTCAGCTCTTTAAGACAAAAAGGAGCTGGAAAATGGGTAGGACCATATTGAAATGCCTGCATGAAGCCTGGAGTTAAACTCCACAGGGAACTGCAAACCAAGAGAAGACTACCCACTCACTCTGAGCAGAAACAAAGAAAGAAGAAAAAATGGCAGAGATTACTCTAAAGGTTCATTTTGTCATCAGAGTCATTAATATTTAGGTTTTTCCACATGAAACATTTGTTTCCAGGGACTGAATGGCTCAGAAGATTGACTTTGATTTTGGGAGGCTTTCATTCGTAAGCTGTCAGTTTGGATCCAACTCAGGGAGGTACTGATGGATGGTTTCTAATATCTAAGAGTTGCTTAGTGGCGTATGACAAATGACAAAGCAGTTGCAGAGTGAGTTATATAGTGAGTCAGCAGTCCTTTCCCAGAAGGTTCAATACTAATTAAGAGGCAACTTGACACCCTTTGTGTAAGGCTGGGTGGAAACTTATGCCCAGATACCAGAAACAAATCACAACTGAACTAAATACCTTAAGCTTCAGCATGGAAATAAACAACAGCCATACAGTTACATCATAGTGCATCTTTCAATACTCCCATTGTGTTTTTACTGGAAGTGTACCTTTAGTAGTTATACAACACCTGACTTAACAAAAAGCCACTTTTTTTGTTCACTTAAAAGTACTGTCAGTGTTGAAATATTCACCTGTTATTTAAAACAGCACTTTGGTGGACAGGCTCCTTCTCACATCTGTCATTCCACAGGCTAAGCAGGACTAAGGACCAGGTCCCACAGGAAGGCACTGAGCTATGGCTAGCACGTAGCTCCCTCTGCCATTAGTAATAGATTTGAAGGATGGTTCCTATCACATCCCTTCCTCTCCATTTAATGTTACGCTGAGACCAACAAGCTCATTTCAGTCACATTCAACAGACAGACAGAGACTGCCAGAAAAGAAAAGGGCTTTTTCTCCCCCTCTTCTTTCCAAGTTGCACTGATCGCATGATGAGTGATGAGTAGGAACAACAGATGCCCACAACACTCTCAGTCTCTCATGAGAATTTTGTTCTCCTTTTAATCCATGCCAGCTCTGCCCTGGCCACAGTTTACTTGCTTGGAGTGCTTCAAGTACTGCAAAACCCTGCCTTGGGGGCACCCTTCTGTCCCTTACTTTTTATCGAATGCAAAAGTCCTATGGAAGGACTCACGTAAAACTTCTGTTGTGCACTTACCAGCACAAAGAAAATTACATTTCAGGAATGGGACTTATCTAATTGCAAGGAAATGAGTTTCAGAAAAACGGCAGTAAGAACAAGTGTAATAAAAGACAGCCTCAAATAAAAGTTAAAATAAAAATGCAAGGAAAGATACAATATGATGCACGTTAATAGCCTCCTCAAAATCTCAGCACAGAGCAGTGCTAGACACAGGAACTCATCTTCCGAAAAAGCTAATAAACCATTTAGTTAACAAGGAAAGGTCATGCTTTTGATCAATAGGATCTAAGAATTACAATGAAGCAGAAGACCCACATCACATACACTTCACAAAAGGCTATCGTGTTATAGAAAATTGCTCTGTTTGTGCTTATTTTACATACTATGAAAAAGTGTTTTGTTTTTTTCATTTTTTACAATCAGTGTTCTTTTTGTTCTCTTCTTTGCATATTTAAAACATCTCCCTGGCATGAGTAACAAAATCTACAAGTCCTTTTCTCCTATCTCTCTCCAGCTGCTTGGGAACCATGTGGTGTTTCATTCATGAGTGGGGAGAACATGTGAGTTAAGTCAACAATGAGCCACCTAAAAAAACCCAACAAAACTACAAAAGGAACTCAGTAAGACCCCACTAGAAACAAACAGACAAAAAAAGCTATGCAAAAGTGACTCTTGTAAATTTTACCATACCAAAAATAAGTCTCCTGCTACTTTTTAAAACTGACCACAAAACAAGTTTTTTCTAAAACTGAAAGCATGGTTTTTTGGTTTTTGTTTTTTTTTTATCTGTGTCTCTATTGGAGAGTTTTAACAATTCACATCTCAGGAGAAAAAACGATTCAGTGGATTGTTATATTTGTCACCATATAAATCCTCTTCACAGCATTTTTTCCAAGTTGATTTTCAAGGTTAAGAGCTCTTTCCCATACTCCTCTGCTACTTTATATTATTAAACAAGTGTCATAAAAGAAGGCTTTGCTTTTATAAGAGATTAAAAAGAAGTTTCCCTTCATAACTTTAGCTCTCAATAGGCTACCGTATATATACTCAACATCAGAGCATTAGTGAGCCTGCCCTGACAAAAATCCCTGACGATGCAGAAGCTTCCTTCCTTCCTTCCACGCAGGGTGCAAGAGGCAAGCTTTCAGGGAAGGCAACTGCATTTCATTTTATGCATCACAAACAACTTTTAGCGACATCTATTAGTTTTAAGTTTAGTCAGGTTCTTAGAGTGCTCTTCTCTCAGCATCTTTTTGATGTTGCTCAAAGGCAGCTTTCCTTCTCCATAGTCAAGTCTCTCTCTCCTCACTTTCAGTTTGCTGAAGGAACACCAGAGGAAAACACAAGTGGACATTTCTGCACCGAGTGTTGGCTGGGAACACAAGACTGCAAACTCAAGACTGCTCCATGTTTGCAAAGGGAAATGGAGAATGTTGGAAATGTTACAGATCCTCTCTGAGCATGAACTGGCTTTCAAAATCACCTTGGAGGTAGGTGGCTTTGATGCTGCCAGCATATTACTTCTCTGTCCTGCCACAGACTATATTGCCCTGCCTCCGTGGGATGGATTCCTTATCCTGGCTCCAAGGCCTGTGATAAGGTCATGTTTTGCCTCCCCCAAGCCTAGGACATGGTGTGCCCTGTGACAGCACCCCTGGATTCGGAGTGACACATTCCATCAGATACCAGAGCAGTGACTAGGAAACCAAGAGTGACCAATACACAAATAAAACCTATCGGTTTGAATTACATAAATATAAACAGGAATATTTTCTGGTAAAACACAATGAAACCATTGTACAAATGCCAAAGCAGCACTTGGGTTCTTTTTGAAATGAGACAGTTCATTCCCAAATATCTCAGAAAATAAAACACACCCAAAAAAACCCCAAAACCTCAGGAGACAGTCACAAATGTGGAACAACAGCCATCTTTCAGTCCTAAGACAAGGCGGCTTCTCTCTCAATCAGAAGCTGGAGTGGGGTGAAGGCATCTGCAAGTTTAAAGCTGATCTGCCCAGCAGACTGGGAACAACAATCTCCCTCCGCTGTTCAATCTGAGAAAGACCACCTACTTCGGAGGAGTAAGAAATGCTTAGTATTGGCATTAGGAAGGAGTAACAGAAGCTCCTGTGTCCCAGGATCTAGCCTTCTGCTTTGGCCAACACACCTCCTAATGCACTGAGCAACCTCTGTCTGAACCTGCCCTTCCCTCAGGGCCAGCTCAGTCTGGGAGGCACAAAGGCTCTTCCTAAGCTGGGGGATGTGCTCGTGTAGCCAGCCTTTTGTAGCTGCTTCCAGGAACGTACCTGCTGCCACACACGTACCTGAGCTCTGTATCAAAGTCCCAAATAGCATGAAAACAACATTAGCGATCCAGCTTTCCTCCTTGCCTTTCTCTGCCAGACCTTCAGAGCCAGGGAAAAGAGCTGCCTCCAGCCCTCTGCCACCAAGGCAAGAGTGGTCACAACAAGGATCCTACCACTGGGACTGGCCACCTCATTGCCACCCTATTCATCTTCCCACCAAAGTCCCTAGGGTGGATTAGTAAGAGCGAGCCACCCCATGCCATGCCCTACCCCTGCAGCCCACTGCTGTCCTCTGCTCCCTCCACCAGAACTGTGGATCCTCCTTCTCCACTCCTCTACAGACCATCAAACTCAGGGGCAAGGACAAGCCTTTGCCCTAAATGTCATACCGTGTCGTTCCACCTTATCTATCACAGCATTGAGAGATCACTTCAAGTGGCAGAACTACAAGCATTTATGACTTGTAAAACAATAACTAATAATGGCTGCCTGGTAAGTTCACAAATACTTACTAGGAAAAAGAAAATATGTGCAAATGTTAGAAAAGGCATTACAATGACTACGAGTTTGGCATTGGAGCTCACTGTGACAATATTAGTTTAAAGACCAGGACTGGCATGATTTTTTTTTTTTTTAAATTGGAGCATTTTGCATGGTTTAAAAAAGATTTTCTGTGAACAGAATCGAATAACAAAGAAAAAAAGGTCTTATTTCCCTAAAACCTTAGATATTACTAAAACTACAGCAAAATGGTGAAAACAGTCATTTTGCCTGATGTGTCTGCAACACGGTGCTAATCACTCAAACCCTCTCCCCCTCTTATTTAAAAGTTAAATGTGATAACACTGATGCATTTATTTCCCTTTTTTTGATCCATAAGCATAAATCCCTATCAGGATTTTCTCAAAAGGAAATCTATTTCTGCAGCATATGGAAAGGATGAGTATGTACGCACACGTAGTAGAGCACCCGCATCTCTGAACCTATTCACAAGCACAAGCACTCCCCGTGCACGGATGCAGCCTCAGATCAGTGTCCATCGACTCCCTCTACTGGCAAGAACTGCCACTTTTCCCTTCCAAAAAACTGAGTTATTTTCGCTGGCTTTACCACTTTCGAGCAGCATAGAAATTGACAGTATCGTTAGGGCACTTCGAAGCGACAGGGGGGAAAGGAAGACCTAAAAGCAATAAATTACTCCAAAAGGCAATACAGAACATGAACAACGCAGCACATTGAGGCAAATCTTACCCAACACTTGTGACTGGCTGCTTTGCACTGCACATTTGCAACCAAGATAACTTAGAATCTAAGAAGCTTCCTAACAATTTTCAGGTAAGCCTACAATAAGAATCCAGCATTCACTTGAATTGTAGTTTGCACAGTAATGTACATGGAAATTAAACTGGGCTCTATTTGCTCTTCACTCCATGCAAATTTTCAGATTTTCTTACTAAAGCTGGGCTTAAAAGAAAGAATGTAAGATTCATGAAATAATGTATTACATTTAATTTAAAATATTTATGGGATTCTCTAAAAAAAACTCACTACTTGCATTTTACTCTGAAATTTGAAAGGCAAGAGCCTGGATATGCATGAGTGAGGCTGAAGGGCTGTGAAGCCACCCCTGCCCTCCCATCCACGTGCCTTTACCCTCCCTTGGATGGAAGGGCCAGCCAAAACCAGGTGCTGCATTCTTGGCTAGGTGAATTACAGAGACAGGTCCACTATTTATTCTGTCTTCATTTTTTATTAAAATTCTTGCAACCTGCCTCTCATTTTAAACCTGTGAATTGTTGATCTATAGGGTTTTTTTTGTGACTGACGAGAACATTTAATGGAAATGCTGAATTACTCTAAAATAACATGCAGAGTACTTCCATAAATGTGAGCATTCAACAAAGCCCCCTGTTACAGGTGAAGTTAGAAAAGTTTGGGGAGGGAAGCTGAATGAGCAAATAATTTCAAAGCCTCCTTTGATGTTTCCTATCACCTCTTGTACCCTGCACTAGGCCACTAGCACAGAATCACAGAAAGGCACCACGAGGCACAGCACAGGAGACAGATCTGGTTGCTAAGTGCATTGTCAGGGTTCAACCACATCCTGTTGTGACAACAGCACTAGCAGGATTTTATACACCTATAATCCCAAAAGGCTTTATATATAAAATAAAAAATGGAAGTGCTGATATGCTGATTACTTGGGCAAACATGGGACATGTTGCATGATCAGTACCAGCTTCTACAGGCACGAACCTGCTTTATTATTGAGGGAAAGGGAATATTGGTTAAAATGCCAAGGCTATTTTCAGATTAGTTTCAGAAAGTACAAAGGGCTCCTGAATTTCTACACAGATGCTACAGGTGGGTACAGGAACTCTCATTTATTGTAGCCAAAAGACAGCACTCCTTACAGAAAGCATGGCTCCAGTATTTCATTGCAGTCTTAGAAACAGGGTAACAACCCAAACTGTCTTAAAAGTCAGGATTATAAAACATATTGCAAAAAGACTTCTATAATGGGAGGGAATTCCTAAGATACAGCAAGGTAACTGCATTCAAGTTTTGCACTAATACAGGTTAAATGCTGGAGAGGAGCAGAATACACTTCTCAAATCCTGTAGGCAGAGGGCAGCACGCTCCAGCCATCAGCGCTCTCTCAGGGCTGCCTGCGGTTTTAATTAACATCTCACTCCCACGAAGAGAACATCTCTGTGTAATGGTGACTCTCTGAAGCCAGAGGATACTTAGTCATTTAAAAAGGAAGCTGACTACCTACATGTTTATGATTTCAAAAATGTTCTTTTTATTACATAAAATAATGAAAAAAAGGAGGTTGAGGTCCTAGTAAATGTTAATCTTCAAGTCACTGAAAACTCTGCACCAAAATGTCACTGCAGTGTTTTGGAAGGAACACATAGGAATGGTGAAAACCACAGTGTGGGGAAAGCAGAAAATGCATTATAAATTACCACTAGTCTCATCAAGATCAGCCATCTTTTAAAATCAAGACATCAAGTGTTAAAATAATGCATCTTTATGGAACCGGACAAATCTGAAGAATTTCCTCGTAAGTAGGTAATTTTTGTAATTGACTCTATCAGGCTGTCTGCAACAGTGTAACGTTTACATATAATGATAACGCGTATCAGGCAGTAATTACCATGGACTTTTCTTTAATTATAACTGATAACGCAAATAAATCCTATGTTCCTAATTGAAGAATGTAATGCTTTGCCCCTTTTTACTAATGATGCAAAGCGATTTCTCACACAGCTTTAACCAGAATTTGAAAAGTCCCTTTGCTCACAAAGAACAGAAACCATCTTTATTTTGACACATCAACACTGTGAAAACTTCAACGGGTTCGGTGAGCATCTCCAAGCAAAGGCAGGATTGTTAGTGAACAGAGAAAGACAATCTGGGGACCAGGAACAGAGGGGAGGGAGACTGAAGGTAGTAGAGGTGAGATCATCTGAGATCCATGAAACATCCCTAATTTAAGTTTAGTTCAAGGAGGCAATTAAGTAAAATCTATCCCACGTTATATTACTAGATGTCAATAAGTTAAAAATACACAGGGCAAAAAAACTATCACCTTTCACAGGTAGGCAAGGACTAGTCCTGAAAGCAACACCAGTAGGCTAAGACCGAGATTTAAAGTCCAAATGTGTATTTAAGAGACAAGGACATGAAATGCTGATAGACAACAAACACCTCAAGGCAATCCATGGGATGTAGCCAACTTAGCCACATAGACTTAGAATAAGTTATGTATTTTTTCAAAGAGTCAGTTATATGCAGCAAGAAACTCCAGCATTTAAAAAAAAAAAAGTGCAAGGGCAGAACAGAGTGAACTTTGAACATTTCAGGCCATGTTGTTCCCTGTGGAACTGACTAAAACTGACAGTCTTTCAGCTTGACCTTCCCTGCACAAGCACTCCCTAGGAACTGGAGTTTGAAAGTTCAAGCTTTACATTTCATATCGACAGGTACTGGAACAGCCCCAGCAGGAAAAGTTCAACGTCTCTGCTGAGACTCTGCCCAGCTGCGTTCACGGCTGTGGCTTCTCCCAGAGGATACAGAGAAAGCCAAAGGTGATCACACCAAAGTCACTCACCTTCGAAGCATACTAATCCATTCTCTAGAGAGGCAGAGAGCAGCAGACTGGCTGCCTGGTAGAAGAGAGAAGGAGACCTCTCAGGGAAGAAATTCCATGGGAAGTCTCACCTTTGAGATTAAAAGACAGCACTAAACCAGCAAGACTGTCAGCAAGGTTTTGGACTGACTTGGCTCCTTCTGCATCAAAGAATTCTGAGAAATCCCCTAACACAAAGTATTCACAGTGGACAGGTCTCAACCTACATCATCTTCGGTTCAGCTATGCCCAAAGTTGTGAAACAGATTTTTCTCAGTTAAATACTTGGGATGAAGACTTAGATTCAGGCAATTAGCTCATATGAAAATGGGACTACAGCTCTGCAGATGATAATCTGAACAAATCTAATCTATGAATGAAAAAGAAAATTCTATGCCGCTCTACATGTTTTTTTTAGAAAAACACCTGCATTACCATTAGCTATAATAAACCACATTGGTAAACAGTGAGCATCTCAAGGGCATCTCAAGCAGTAGATATATTTGTCAAGTGATATTTAATATAATCTTGTATTCTGAAATGGACAATGAATTGATACCACAGGGAATCTGTGTTTATTGTTTCTCCCTTTTTGTCTCAAAGATGATAATTTTCCTTTGTTTTCTAACTGTGGGCATCAGGCTTTCACCCTTTCCTCCTGTCCCTCCTGCAGTTTGTAGGAAGACTGCAGGGCACATCAAACAACACTCACCTCCCTGCAACTGGAGGGCTTGCACAGTGCACCCTGGCTAGGACAGAGTGAAAAACACTGTTAGCACCCTAGCACTGAAAGTACTGGTCTGTGTTATATTGGCTTATTAATGTTTGCCAAAAGTTCACTTCAAAAGAAAGCAATACCTCTGGGTGAAAACAAGGGGACCCCCACAGCCTGGCAGGCAGACCCACTGTGTAAGGAAACTCACCTGCCAACTTTCATTTTGTGCATGGCCAAATGCCACCTGCAAGAAGAAAAGAACAAGAGTCCCTGCTTGAAAACCATCTGCGGATCCCATTCCCCCTTCTCACTTCTCAGCCTAGCTCCTGAAACGAACTGCCAGCACTACCCAGAAACCAACACCAAGCAAGTTTCCCCACAGACCACAAGTGCTCCTGTGGGATCACACTCACATCATTAACCTCTGAAACAGCAAGCTGCAACTGCAGCCTGCCACAAGCCCAGAGATTAAAACAAGTTAATTAAGTGGTGTGCTGTTAAAAGGGGTGCTTAGAACAAATTTTAAGTGTCTCTGTTGTGCTTTTTCCTCCCCTCTTATGCATGTTGCACATAGTAAGGGAAAGCTCTCTACTTTTACCCCTCCCAACATCAGGAGATTTCTTACTGCTTGTGATCCCATGTGCATCAGCAACATCAAGAGGTTTTGAAACAAACAAACCCCAGTGCTCTGGCAGGTGAAAGGGATACTGTTTTTTTTTGGAAAGCACAATGGCAGTGACTTCAGTCACATCTTGTTCAGAAGCACTTAGTGAGTTCAGAAAACAGGTATTTAAAATATTCAGCCTTATGCTCTGTTATGTAACTGTATATAACTGTTACTATAGTTTGCAACTAGTTTGTAGTCATGTAGGGGGTATAAAGCATGCCACAGGTATTTAATACACAGCAAAGTGTTTGCAACAGAACTAGAAATTCTGCAAATAGAGCAGATACTAAAGTAGTAGACTTTATATGGAATACTGGGGGAAAGTCTGCTTAGATATTGTATTTTAAATCATTAGTCACTCCAGTTATTTATTGCTAGATGTATTTATAGCTTTTTCCCCTGTACATTCTTCACTTTATTAATAACTACTGCAATGTATTATAATGCCATACAGAAGTTTCGCTGTGTGATAAACTATCATTCCCGTCTCAGAAAGAAAGATCTTCTTAGACATGAGTCCCAACAGAATTGAAAACCCAAGGAAGCTGCATAACCCATATCCAATTAACATCATGAAAGGCTCAACAACTATTAGAGACATTTTTCCATGCATCTTGCAGGGGAACTGAGGTGTGCAAAGCTGCTATACTTGCCATGCTGCTCTGCAAGGCAGGGAATTGCACATGGGATTGAAAGCATGTGCCAGCTGGACATTTTCCACTAGGCACCATCAGTTCCTACAGCAACAGAGGTGATGTGGGCTGCCCAATGATAAAACTGGAAGTTTGCTGACCTTATATTCATAGCTGCAGCCCATGGCTCTGGCAGATGACCCCCAAAGTCTTCCAGAGCAAACAAGAGCTGGAAAGAAGCAGCGCTGTTGTCCACCAAAGTGTGCATCAGGGGCAACCTATGAGCATCCCTGGTGGAAAACTGCTCACTGATCAAGTTGTTCTAAAGAATATGAAAAATGTGGCAACTTTGGGAAATGTGCGTTGGAATTTTTCCTTCAAGAAGGGTGCAAAATACCAAAAGAGGAATTGGATAGCTGTCCAAAGGGAGTATAACTCACAAGGCAAAGGCTGCGACCAGCTCCTCTGTGAAAAGAGGAAAAAGCAGCACTGCCATCAACTTGTGGGAGAGCCTGGAAGGCAAACTCTTACTGACATCCTAATTAAGGGTTGTTTAAATAGTAAGGTTATGTGCAGCACTATTAATTCCAAGGGGGGAAAAGTAGTAGGAGTAGAATGGTTGAATTAAGAATTTGAACTCCCTGACTAAGAAAATAGCCAAACCCCAAAGCTCTTCAATTTTTTTTCATGAATTGTACAGCTTTTTGAAGTGCTTTTTTATTTTGCCCAGCTTCATAATCTTTAATTTCAGACGGTGGTAATTCTGCTTCTCTGTGGAACTAGTTCAGAGGATCTGGAAATGCTGTATTATTTTATTTGAGTAGTGGAATGTTTGGTGAACCGATGAGTCCAGAAAAGATAATTCCTTAATTCAAGTAAGAAAATGTAATTCCTTCAGCCTTGTCTCACATCATGTTTTCCGAAACTATCCTCCTTCCTGCTCCTGTATTCAGTTTGGCTACCTCTTTCCTAGTGGTACCCAGATACTGCAGAGAGCACCCACAACAGCTTCACCTGGGGCATAAAGGCTTTATAAAACTCAGCAAGACCTGCACTCTTTGCAATATCATCACAACCACTAAGCTGCTTAATTTGTCATCCACTAAAAATGAACACTGATTCTGCTCTGCAGCACAGCTGCTGAGCTTATTATTTCCTGTTTTACGTTTGTACATTTGATTTTTCCTTCCCAGCTGTGGCTTCCATACTTAACTGAACACTATCTTATTCATTTCAGACTCTTATCCTGATTTATCCAGAACATTTTAAAGTCTGATCCTGTCCTGCCTTCAAAATGTTCATAACCGCTTTCACAGTTGAGTGTCATCCACAATTTACAAAAGCATTTTCAAATTTATTCTGCAAATAATAAAATAAACATTGAAGAGAACAGGGCACATGACAGAGCCCTTTAGAAAACTGACTCCCACCACTTGGACTATCAAGTCATTGAAAGCCAAACATTTGCTGCAGCCTTTCAACTGCTGCAGAAGTCACTTTATAGAGACCTCATTTAGAGTACTTCCCTGGTTTACACAGTACAACGTCAAGTGAAATAGTGTCAAAAGCCTTACTGAAGTCAGAAAGGATCACATCTAATATTTCTGTCTTAGCCTTTCTGCCAGTTACTCTGTCAGCATTGGAAATCAGACTAGCTAGTAATTTGTTCTTGACAAATCCATTTGGGTATTCCCTCGCTCCTCCTAAGTACTTGCAAATTATTTAATAATTTATTCAATCTTTTATTTAACATCTGGTATATAATTATCAATAACTTCTCTGTCCCTGTTGAAGACCACATCCATCTTGCCCCTCCCCTAGTCCTCTCAGACCTTTTCTCTCTTCCTCCACGAGCTCTTAAAAAATACAGCAACAATGACTGAAAGATCACTCTAGCTAATTCCTTAAGTACACTGATGTAAATTCCAACAGATGCTCCTGATTGGAAATCACCTTACACCTTTAGCCTTCTCTTCTTCATTCTCACCCATGTTTGGTTTCCTTCCTAGAAGGCCCTGAGCATGGACCATGTAAGCTCCTCCCTTTCCCTTCTCCCCTTCCCACCTCAATATCCCCTTCCTCAGCTACAAAGCTTTCAGCAGTGGTAGATTGTGTCTTACCATAAACTTTGGTTTTGTTTTAAAAAAAACCCAACATTACAGCTGGGCACGACTGCTGATGCCCTCCCCCTTCCTAAATCATTAATACATTTGGTGGCAATGCCACAAAGACACCTCAGCAGGTAGGAAGGCTGAGACACGCTGGCTGGAGCCAGCCAGTCCAGAGCAGAAGCAATTTGTTCCTGGGGAAGGGCAGTGGTGGCAATGCTGGTGCCTTCCAGTGAGTAGCAGGGAGGGGACAAGCAACCATAAGCTTGTAATCAGCACATCATCCACTCCCCTGCCCGGGCACTTCTGCAGATGTCTGTGAGCTCCTGGGAGGACCCTGAGGGCTGTGTCCAGGCTCTGGCTGCACAGAACCAGCACTGAGACAGCAACATAAACCACACTTCCGTTTTAAAAAGTAATGTTACAGGTGGAGCACAGTGTTATCTTCACTATTAAATCAGTATCAAGATGATCTGAAAACCAACTTGCATAGCCTTTCTGTGGATGCCAGTGTGAGTCAGGACAAATGGGGTGAGTGGAGGCAGAGCTGTGTGAAATTGGTGTAAATGACTGAAGAACTGACCATGCAGCCCTGTACACAGCCCCTGTGCTGCCAGCATCACAGCACTCCAGTGAAAAAACCCTTGTCCTGCAAGTCCCTTCTAGTGGTAGGAAAGCAAATGTCAGTCTAACATTACTGGTCAATGACTTGCATAAAAGACAGTTAAAACAGTATAATTTTATATTGTTTCAGTTCATTAATTCAGGAGTATGGGAAATGTGAATGCTCAGACTGCTGAATCTGGGAGAAGAGATGCAACTTCCTCTGAAGTGAGAGATAATGTGGTTGAAATAAAAGAGAAAAAAATGTATATTCAATTATACATGCCCTGATTCAGCTGAGCTCTAGTGCCCAATATATATATACAAAGCTCTTCTTTACCTGAGCTAAGCAATGATTTTAACTCTTCAGCAGTTGCAGAAAGTTGTTTCACCAAGGTTCATTTCTGAGGACCCCTCCCAGCAGATGGGTCACAGGACCTGCTGGCCTATTGCCTGAACTTTGATTTATAAGGCAGGAGCAGAGCTAAATACAGAAAAACTTCGCTTACATAAAATATTCCTAAAAGGGGACCACCTGCTATTTATGCCTGGCAAAGAGCAAAAAGCCATGCTGCAGGTGCAGAAAGACGACACTGATTTGTGACAAACCTTCAACAGCCCCTGGAAAGCCACAGTGCAGCCATGTGCGGTTTTCAGCTCTTTGGACAGAAGACAAAGCAAATGATGAGGTGATGACCTACATGCCAGCTCAAGAGCAATTAGCCTGGGAACTGCAGCACTTTCACCATTATAGTGAAGTGCACTGAAGGATGCTCATATGAAACAGAAGCCTGCAATGCTGGTTAAGTCCTCTGAAGCTGGAAGGGCGTGGAAAAAGAGGAAGAGGAGGGAAGAACTGAACTGATATGAATGGGAAATTATTATTCAACAAGCAAGCATGACACCAAGATCCTAAGACATAGTGCAATAAAACCTCTCATTTCTTTTTGAGGCATATTCTCATTACCACACTGTAGGCTGTATCAGCATTTCCATTTGTATATATTCCCAGGAGATTATAACACGACTCTAAATATGTGTTTGTGGTGAAAACCAGCACACAAGCCTCAGCCAGAAAGAAGCTTTTCATTTCTGTCAAATAATGTATTTGTCTGAACAAAACAGTAATAATAAAAAAAACTATAGAATTTAGAACTCCTAACCTGTATTGTCTCTGTTCAAGGCCTTATATTGAAGAATAATGTGCTGCTAAACTTACCAGCAACAGATTTAATTTTTTCTTTTTGTAATGAAACATTTCTTCTGTTCTATTATTCTTCCTCTCTCTTCCCCGCACACTTCCTTTCTTTTCATGCCACATCTTTCCTGTGAGAATTCAGCAAGCATTTCTCATTTTATTTCTTTCCAGTTCTCCCCATCATGTTCACTAACCTCTGAAATACACCCTCTTTTCTCATCTCTTCTTCACCCCCAAACCATCCCATCCCACACTGCACAGACCTGTTCCTTAAATCTGTCCTATCCTCCTTCATTCATGTCCAAACTAAAACCAGCACGCAGAGGTGAAAATATCCCTTGTAGCATCAATGGAGAGAAGGAAACATATTCTACCACAGCCTCTGCAAAGGAATTACTCTCCCCTCCATCTCTCTTGGGACATGGAGATGATGGAAGACAAAAGCATTGCACAGATTGCAGTAGCCCTGCCACTGTGCCCAGCATCCCTTAGACACAAGGGCATTTATCAATTTTCTGTGAACATAAGATGGGGAAAGGGTAAATTAACAATTATATCTGATCGGAGATTTCGTGCTGGAATATATTCAGTTAGAAAAAGTCAATATAGCAAAACTGAAGCACCTCACCTTGGATGACTCCTCAAGCCAAGTAGAGAGTAGGCTTTTGGAGCCTTTAGATAACTGTGTCAAGTGTAGACAGCTATTTCTTTCCTCAGTAAAACACTGAAGTCCCAGACATCACCACTTTATGGATTTAGACACCGCTGGACTATAAAATATCAAACTATTTGAACTCATGGAACAGATCCTCTTAGAAGCTCTGAGAAGGCACACGGAGGACAGGGAGATGACTTGAGATAGCCAGCATGGCTTTACTAAGGGCAAGTCCAGCCTAACCAACCTAGTGGCTTTCTACAATGGAGTGCCTACATCAGTGGACAAGGGAAAAGCAATGGATGTCATTTATCTGGACTTCTGCAAGGCCTTTGACATGGTCCCCCACAACATCCTTGTCTCTAAATTGGAGAGATATAGGTTTGATGGGTGGACTGTTCGGTGGATAAGGAATTGGCTGGATGGTCACATCCAGAGGGTAGTGGTCAATGGCTTGATGTCCAGATGGAGAGGGGTGACAAGTGGTGTCCCTCAGGGGTCCATACTGAGACCAGTGGTGTTTAATGTCTATATCAATGATACAGACAGTGGGATCTAGGGCACCCGCAGCAAGTTTGCAGATGACACCCAGTTGAATGGTGCAGTCGACATGCCAGAGGGACGGAATGTTATCCAGAGAGACCTGGACAAGCTAGAGAAGTGGGCCTGTGTAAACCTCATGAGGTTCAACAAGGCCAAGTGCAGGGTCCTGCACCTGGGTAGGAGCAATCCTCACTATCAATACAGGCTGGGGGATGATGTGGTAGAGAGTAGCCCTGCAGAAAGATACTTACGGATACTGGTGGACAAAAAGTTGGGCATGAGCAAACAATGCGCACTCACAGCCCAGAGAGCCAATCACATCCTGGGTTGCATCAAAAGAAGTGTGGCCAGCAGGTCAAGGGAGGTGATTCTGCCCCTCTACCCACCCTCATAAGACCCCACCTGGAGTACTGTGTCCAGCCCTGGAGTCCTCAACACAAGAGGGATATGGACCTGTTGGAACAAGTCCAGAGAAGGGCCACAAAGATGATGAGAGGGCTGGAGCACCTCTCCTATGAAGACAGGCTGAGAGAGTTGGGATTGTTCAGCCTGGAGAGCAGAAGGCTCTAGGGAGACCTTACAGCAGCCTTCCAGTACATGAAGGAGGCCTACAGGAAAGCCGGGGAGGGACTGTTTACAAGGGTGTGTAGTGATAGGACGAGGGGCAATGGTCTTAAACTAGAGCAGGGTAGACTTAGATTAGACATTAGGAAGAAGTTTTTTACAATGAGGGTGGTTAAGCACTGGAACGGGTTGCCCAGAGATGTGGTGGAGGCCTCATCCCTGGAAACATTCAAGGTCAGGCTCAACCAGGCTCTGAGCAACCTGATCTAGTCAAAAAGGATCCTGTGCACTGCAGGGTAGGCTGGACTAGATGACCTTTAAAGGTCCTTTCCAACCCCATACATTCTATGATTCTATTGCTAATGAAATGCCGGACCTGCAAGCTGGCATTTCTGTTTGCTTATTTGTTTTCTTTGGATGTGTTTTAATTCTCATTTAGAAAAGTTGGCAGTGTTAGGACCTGGGACTTCTAAGAGGACATGTAACTCCTACAGCTCGCCACAAGAATGACACAAGAGGTTGGTCTCAGGTCATTTAGGGAGCCCACCCAAAAGTCTGTGCCTACCTTAAAAAAAACAAACAGTTGTGCATTTAATTTTTAAGCACTAAGTATTGATTATAGAGACCAACCTTCTAGTTAAAAAAACAAACAAACAAAATCACAAACAAGAAAACACAGTTCTTAGGAGTAATGTGCCAGAACAGCTCAGCTATTTGTCACACTGCTGACAGCCAGAGCACACAGTCTATTTACTTTCTTGCAGGCTTGGTGGATACACTGTGAGCCATCCTGGTACCACGTAGATTGAAAACTATTGCCACATATCATAAACAAAATCTTATCTTATACTGTAAGACCTTGGAAAAACAGTATTTCTCCTCCAGTCATACATTTTCTGAAATATGTAGACTGTGGATAAATTTCTGCTTCTGAGATAGCCTATATTGATTGTCATCGTTCAGCTCTGAATTTGGTAACTTTCAGACAACTCCAGAGATGGCACACCGCCACTGGAAATGAAGGTTTCCCACTCACAGCACACAAGTTGTGTGCTTATTCTTCATTTACAGTGATTTTACTAGCACACTGCCCTCCATGCAAAAGATATTGAGCTTCTGAGGTTCAATTCAAATGCCACTCCAGCCATTGTGGTCTCTAAGCTGTCACTTTGTGCCCATTCTGACTCCACGATGCTCGCCCCATCCTTGTCTCTTACCTACACATCTTTTACATCCTTTCTGCATCTCATCTCTCTCTCAAGACATACTACTGCTCCTACACCAACCAGCATGGATTTGTTTCATCCTCCTCTCTCCAATTCCTGAAGCTTGTTTTAATTTTCTCTTATTTCTGTATGTTAAAGACCAATGAGTAAGATCCTCCAGCTGATACAGAGCTGATCTCCATTCCTGCATCCTTTACAGCTGTGTCACCCTTAGCAAATCACTTAGGGGAAGCTGCAAGACATAATGATATATTATGCCTAGGAAAATCACGCTGCCCACTCCCAACAGCTGCATATCTGGTGGGCTCTTTGCCCACAATCCTGTGATATCCTCACCAACTAGCAAGTGCAGGTCCTGGTGGCAGCCAGCCAGCCTGACTCCCACAATCGAGGGTACCCCTGAACACTGCCAAATCCCTTCTCATGAAAGAGAGCTGGGATTCATATGATGCTCAGTTCTGAGAAGCCACACCTAAAAGCTAAGTACACCAGCTGAAACTATATGCCTACCACCATTTTAAATCACTGCTGACTGCAAACCATAACAGCTAAGCAGCCAAATTATGTTTTAAAAACTATTATGCTGAGAAAACAGTGAGTATAGCACTGAGTGTGTGTGCAAGGATGCGGACCTGTTGGAACAGCTCCAGAGGAGGGCCAGGAAGATGATCAGAGGGCTGGAGCACTTCTATGAAGACAGTCTGAAAGAGTCGGGGAGTGTTCAGCCTGCAGAAGAGAAGGCTCTGGGGAGACTTTATAGCAGCCCTCCAGTACCTAAAGGGGCCTACTGGAAAGGGTGGAGGGACTTTTTACAGGGGCATGTAGTGATAGGACAAGGGGGAATGACTTTAAACTGGAAGAGGGGAGATCTAGGTTAGACATTAGGAAGAAATTCTTCCATGTGGAGATAGTAAGACACTGGAACAGGTTGCCCAGGGAAGCTGTGGATGCCCCATCCCTGGAAGTGTTCAAGGCCAGGCTGGATGTGGTTCTGAGCAACCTGATCTAGCGGAAGGTGTTCCTGTCCATGGCATGGCGGGGGAACTAGATGATCTTTAAGGTCCCTTCCAACACAAACCAGTCTATGATAAGCCCCAAAGAGCCTACAGTGCTAGGCAAGAAAGGAGGCAGCAAATGGATACACAGGGAGGGGCAGAAAAGGATGGGAAAACAGACAACTCTGGCCCCAGCCCGTCCAGCTCACCAACAGCCAGTCAGTCTCATCATAGATACTCACTTACAGAACTGAAATACAATAAGGTTTTATATCACGTTTCTACTTTTTTTCCCTAACAAGACATAGCTAAATAATTTAAACATTTGATGAGTTAAATAATAAATGCCACTGCAAAACTATTCTAGAGCTCTGGATACAACACATTTCTATCTGCAAACTTTCCCAGCTTCCTACATCCCTGTAAAAAGGTACCCATTGTTGTATTCTCATATTTTCTAAATAATTTAATTGTATAATATGTATCACACAGCACATCTTTTTAAAAAGCCATTTAACTTTTTCATTCTTCTGTAATTAAGCATAACTTACTTACCAAATACCCATTTCCTTAAGAGATCTGGTTTTTATGGGGTTTTTTTCTTGCTTTGGCTTCCCAAAGTTAAGATGCAAAATCAAAAAAGTTCACTTTTCCAAAAAAAGATGATGAAAACCCAATTAAAGCTTTATTTACAAAGATTGAGCACTCTGAAAAACTGAGTAAGTTTCTAGACATTTGCAGTTCTATTGAAAAAAAACAAAATTAGATGGCTTGAAAAAGGGATTGGTTTAATTCCATGGTAAAAGAGAACACAGAGATAAAGAAGATCTCTAGCAACGCCTGCTATGAAAACCCTAATTTTTCAAGTGTTGAAAACCAGCATAATATGCCTACTTAGTTTTTCTGATCCAGTAGTGAAATAAAAGTCAGTGCAATAGTTTTCAAGTTGACTGACAGGATATTAAAAAATTCCATTTAATAATTTCATCAAGGTGACCAGGTTATCTGGAAAACAAGATGAATTTTGAATAAAGCAAGTACATTACAAGGAACTGCGAGAAGGGAAAGAACCATGTTATATGAAGAGTAAACAAGAAGAATCTTTTTTTACAAGTCTGTAAAAAAAGATAAAAAATTTAAAACTATGAATATGTATTATCATAAATCTAAGTAAAGTTGCAATGTGTAGGATTTCAGTAGGTGTAAAAGGGAACATTTTGGATGCATTCCTAAAACCAGTAATTCTCAAAACCACTGACTTGAATTAAAAAGTTTTTTAAAAATCAGATATATACATTGGAAAAAAAAAAAGGGTAAAGTGTATAAGACTACAGATGAGGGTGTGGGGGAGGAAAGGGGGGGAACCCACTACAACATAAATAAATTTTTCGCAAATTATTACACCAGATGCTGAAAACTTACAATTTTACTAATACTAATAGTCTTGCATATAGAAATTGTATACAAACACATTTATGCTATTAATACTGATGCAGTAGCTATGCAAACTAAATAAAACCTCGGAAAAGGAAGGAAAACAAAACAAGATGAAAACTTGGGTTAGCCTCCAATTTAACTTGGGTTAATCAACAAGGGGGAAGGATCCTCCAGCTACAGAAATAAAGCAGTCATCATAAAATGTTTGGCAACTTTAGCTCTGGTAATAAAGTTTACTTGCTGTGAATAAAAATAATGTAACAGAAGCTTTTAATTAGTGAACACGAGCAATGCTAGAGGAAGGATCTGGAAAAGCTTCTATTGGGACAATAGGACCAAGGAAAACCATGAATTGGAGACAAACTGTAGAAAGCACAGTGAAAACTGAAGAAACATACATGATAGAACGTGCTAGCATTTATATTTATTTTCTTAAATTATTTTCTAAAATGTGGCCATTTCCATATATTTTTGTTTGTCGAGGCAGACTCAGATACAAGCTTCTATCTAGACACAATAACGTACCATGACAGCTTTTCCAAACAGCCTCAGTTCTGAACCACAACACCTTAGCCAACGGCTGTCGGGTGACCCAAAACAAGGGAATTAATTCAAATATATATCTATGAATAGTTATTTAACACAACAGTAAAAATAATTACATATACATTTTAGTATAGTGAAATACCAAGTAGTGCAAAAAAGCAAACTGTAAGGCCAAGCACAGACCTGGTGCAGCACTTATCATTATAGAAACAAATGGATTTATTTCAAGTCTGAATTTGGTGTCTATATAACTCAGTGATTCATGTTATTTTCCTTTTTTTCCATAGGAGAAATAAATAACATGAAGACTATATTAGGAGTTATGAGACATTCAAACTTAAAATCAAATGAACTATGATATTTATAACACACTATGGAAAACAACAAAAAATAGGGCCAGTAAAATATAATTCATATTTGAAATGCCAGGCTAGAAAAGGAATAGTAACAAAACAAACCAGAAAAAAGCCTGCCAGTGTCTTCAGTATTGTCTGATCTTCATTGTATTTTTGAAGTTTCAGTGAGAACATCAGTGAAGAACTGGATAGAAGGGAAAGTCCCAACATTTTATCAATTTCGTAAGCTCAATTTCTGTTGTGTCTCTCTAAAAGCTTTTTTTAAAGTATCTTTAATTGTTATGAACAGTTGTTCTTTAGTAAAAGGAGGCTTTAAAATACTTTACCAATTGTATCAAAATGTTGCTAAGCCTAAAGTAAATTTCAGTTGCTTAGATGAAATGACCTTCTACTGTGCTGAAAAACAACAAATAAAAAATGAAATGCCTTATCACTGTGGGCTTTTTACAATTGCTTCAGGAAAATAAGCTTTGTGTTAAAGCCATGCTTAACTTTCTTTATGCACAGCAGACCCCTATGATGGTTCTTCTAAGCCAGAAGATTTGTTAGCCAAAATAGTCAGAGGTTTTCCATGCTCAGTACTTCTCTCTCCTTCAACACCAGCTTTCTACTGCTCCCCATATAATCTTTAAAAAACACCCAACCACTAGTGAATTTTGTTCTAAAAATGAATTGTGCAGGAAGATATTGGTGCATTACAAAAACCTATCAAATGTCTGAAGACAGCATTAAATGCAACATCCACACTATATCTTTGTAACTTCTATTAAAATCATAATTTTTACAGGACTGTAAGGGAAGCTGTAGGAACCGTGTCAGTTTTGGGGTTTTTTTTATCTGCAGCCAGACCAACTTACCAAGATGTCTTTTTAATTGAAAGAAACAGGAGGTTACTGTTGTTCAACTGTGTTGAACAGTTTCATATAGTATCAACCCATGGTAGGAAATACAGTGAAGATATGCTTGGCTGCAAAGAACCAGCCAACATCCACAGGAGTTTATTTATAAGGTCTGGATCAGTGATGGATCAAAGCTATCTGCTGAGAAGTGGTCAGGCTGGCCACCCTGACCTTCTAGAGAGATTTCAACACAGATTTAGATGCAGGTTCACACTGTATATAAACCCTTCCCCAAAACAGACAGCCCCCTATCCCATGTATAAAAACAGAAGGAGAATAAGTCAACAGGAGGCTCCTCTTTACACAGACAGTGAGCAGTAGACAGACCTGAGGAACTCATTGCCAAAGGATGCTGTAGTTGCTTAAAGCTTTTCAAGAGGAGAATGGATGAGACCATGAAACAAAGATGTGTTGATGGTTATTAAATACAAAGCCACTTCTTCAAAGGTCCTAAAACAGAAAAAAATAATTGAGGCTAGGAAAGCAGAGTATTGTCTACACATACACACCTGTTCTTGCTATTCCATAGACATCTGCCTACAGGTGGAGACAGGACAGTAAAATGCTACGGCTACTCTTATGGACACAACCCCCAGTCTTCCAAATATCCTCTTAATTTTTCTAGAGGTCATGGTGCTTTCTCCACCTTGCATGTTGTCTTCTTGGGCAATGATTCAGGCACACTGTAGCCATCATGCAGTGTTGATCCTCAACTCAAACAGATCCAAACCATGCCAGTCACATATCCTGAAGTTCTGATAAAACAAACAAAGTGCACTGCAAATTTCCACCAAAGTGGAACTGCTCCTCACCCTGGTCTGTATCTCCTGACTCCAGCATGGAGCCCCAGCAGGGAACTGCTGCTGCATTTGCATCTTCAAAGCTCTTCAGCCTTCTGCATGGTGCAAATTCAACCAAGGCCAGATCGAGTTTTGTGCCCAAGGCCTGGATCATCCCTCTCTCAAAGGATCTTCCCTGTCAGCCCCGGTCTTGCCCACCCCCTCATTTCCCACTCAACGTGTACCCTCAAACAACGAAACTACCCAGAAAAGTGGCAACCTTGGATATTTACATGAACCTGCTGGATCACACCGCCCATGCCACTGCTCACACTATCTGATGGCTGTGTTTGGCTTGGCCACCTTGCGTTACCATGGCTTGATCCTGCCTCATGAACCAGATTCAGTCCACAGATCAACTTTAGCCATCTCTGGGTTGCACAAATGAATGTATGTGCCTATAAAGAAATCACTGACCACATAAAGGTTTATCTTATCAACAATCACCCCTTTATTCTCTTCCGAGAAACAGCTGAGGGAAGTGTGCCCTTCAGCAGAAGTAATCCATAAGAGGTGCAGCAGATCCAAGGGCTTAGTCAGCAAGGGCAGAGAGGGAGAGGCAGCCCATTCATTTTAAACAATGGGTGAAATAGGGCACAGGGGAATTCAGTGCCAAGGAGAGGTTTTACTTTATTGTCAATTCATAATTACAATATTGTTATTATTCAAAAGTATTTATTTAAAAGACATAAAATGATGGTAGATATTTGGGTGAAGAAATATTGTCCAGGTTGTAAGCCCTAGATGACTAAAATCAGGGTGTTAAATGTAGTTGCCGAAGCCCAAGAGGCCTGAATTTCAGAGACACAAAAGATTTTCATCACATCTGGGGAAGGCTGGGGGACTGGGCACCAGATTTTACGGCAATGAGAAATACTGCTTAGAATAAACCATTTATCAAAAAAGGACAAATTTCCTATTACCATTATGAAGAGTTAATTCATAAATTGTATCAAATCTCTAAGTCGTAGAAATCTCAGGCTGCCTGAGTGGCTTTATCAGACTTTGCTCAACAGATTCCCTATAAAAATGAAGGTTTTATAAAGATTGATAGTTGGTACAGTTATAACTAATGATAGGTAAGTTCATGGGCAGCCTTCAACAGCATTTCTGTAACAAGATCTGCAATGTGTCCTCACAAAAGCATGCAGTGATGGTTGGAAATTCACCCTTCACCACAAAACCAGTCATCCATGAATCCTACCAGAAGTACAACTGAAAACTTTGGACTGTACAGCTCCACCAGAACAGTGGTTCTTTGTCCTCCACCTTTTGTTTTTTACTCATCTGCATGACAGGCTATATTAAGGGTTGCTTTAGGGCAGGAACTGCCTTTTAATGACATACCCAGGGCTTACTGCTGCAGATCCATTGCCTTCTTGCGACCTACATTCTCCTCTAAAACATACTAGAAACAGTAAAGAGGACAAGTGTCTGTGTTTCTGACCAGCTTTCTCACACACATACACGCATATCAATGTATAGGCTAAGGTGACAGGTTGAGCACATCCAGAACAACTACACTGTGCACTCACCCCACATGGGTGCACATCGACCAAGCTGTGTGGGACAGGTGCACCCAACTACTCTTCTCCAAGCAGTGAACCAGTGGCACTTCCCCTGAGGAGCTTGCATACGTTCTTCATATTGAAAATTTATCCAGCAAGGCCTCTCACCTTCTTTCTTCTTCTTAAGAGGAGACTTTTTTACTTCTGTTTTGCCTGGTTTTTATTTGCTACCCAAAATTACTGTCTTTTCTATTTCCTTCTTTACTTGTATTCACATGACAGTGTGCTGATACATTTTACTTTTCAGAAGAAAAAACCCTCAGTATAATCTTTTACTTCTGACAATTTTTGCAATACCTGAACACTTGTACATATTGAGAATGATGGCAAATAATTACGGTCTGTTGTGATCTTTGGCAACAGCAAGACCAAATAAAGAATAAGAATTCTGTTAGCTATTCAAGCTTGCTGTATGAAAAAACCATGCAGAATGATCTTTAAGGTAATTGCCTAAAATAGCTTTCTAGATATACAATACCAAAAGCCAGATTTTCATCCAAAGGACATAAAATTATTTTCTACCTTTTAGGTCATAATGCTCAATTCTCCATACAGCACAGAGCCTTACTGCTCTTGTTTGCAGCCGGTTGTCAAGAGGTTTTTGAAAGAGAGTTTTGATGGATCCATTCTTTACAATGGCAATACTCTATTCTCTCACACTACTACTGAGCTATCAAGTAAGTTTTTTAGAAACTACTGTTATTCCACTAAATATGAACTACTTATGCCTCCAAGAAATCCAATTACTGTTCCTGTAAGGCAAAACACTAATGATAAAAGGTAAGTAAAGGTAGTAATGACTGTAATAAATGTTGTCAAGCAAAGACACCGCTAATTGAGATGATGTAGTAATATAAGGAGATACCACTGCTGATGTGACAACTCTGAAGTCGACAGGGTTTTGCCATAATGGATATAGCCCAGTATCTCTACTCCTAAACAGACACAGCATAAAGAGGTGTTTATCACGATTTTAAAACAGTCATGTAAATTCAGAACTGCAGACACATTAAGGAGTGCTGCATAGTTTAATACATGGATGAACAAGTAATTACACTTCTTTGTTTGCAGATTAAATGCCTGCAAAATAAAAGGCTTTTGTTCAGTCTAAGAAAAGGAAAAAAAAAAAAAGAAACTGTCTTCTCACATTTGCACTATATGCTGCAAAAATACAGAACAATGAGATTATGTTTTAATTTTCAATACAGCCATGCTTAGAGGATTTGGGGAGCTTTATTAGAGAACAACAAAAAGCAGTGTGTGAAAACAAGAAAAAGCATACTGGATTGTGTTTTCAGGAGTCACTTAAACCCTGGGAAAACTTACACATAATTTAAATTTTCAATTTCTTCAGTGAAAAGGAGACTATATCACATTTGAAGGAGGTACATCACATTCTACTGCAACATCTTCTTCTTGCAGGTCATGTCAAAATACTAATGAGTAGACCGAGAGATATCCCATTCTGTGGTTTCCTTTCTTACACAAGAGAAAAATATGATCTGAGACCATGTATGACCTAAATCCCCCCACCCTGCTTCACCCCTACACACAGACGTCTAGTTGTTAACACAAATGGAAAACATTAAACCCTCAATGACAGTTCAGAGTCACAGCCCCTGAGCCCTCATTTTTTAAATTCCACTAAGCAATGGGTAATGTTTCCAGCACCATTCCAAAGAAAGGGAAAAATCCTTGTTTTCTCACAAAATAAGTATCCATGACTTGAACTCAGTCAGTCATAGGTAAAGATGGAGACTTTATATGGTGGGGAATAAATTCCAAGTACTACGATGGAGGCGAAAAGGAAGGATACCAAGCAGGCTAGAAATAAAAACAACAACAAAAAAATTTAATCCTTCAGCTTTTTATATTGATACAGTTATTTTATATAGCTACTGTGTACATAATGTAATATCTTCCTCAAATACAGTGTTTAATCAAAACAGGAGGAGGATAAATAACATGAGCAGAGAAGTAGAAATACTCAGGTGAAAACTCCATCCTCCATTTACATTTCACCTAGTGGGTTTCATTATATTAATACTACAGTCAGATGTGAGTTTTAATATTATTTATTCATACTAATTCCCCAAATATCTTCTGACTAGAGACAAGAGGAAGGATCTCAATACATAAAGTATACAATGTGTAGGAAAAAACAAGAAACCAAGGCAACAACAGAAGAAAACACTTTGTGTACACCACTGTGCTAGCTAGGATCTGTCACAGTGCAGCAGACCTGAAGTTTCCTCAGCAGCCTGATAAAACCAATTAGCATCTTGTAATAATGCAGAGTATCACAAGACTCCCAAAAAACACCATTTGGATGATTTCAGATGAGTGAGTCATTTTATCAGCTCATATTTTGAAAGTAACGAAGCTATTTTAGTCCAGCAAAAAGTGAATAAATCTTTAACTGCCCCCAATCTTTTGCATTTCTAGAATAAATTGCAGAAAGGATTGAAATGTTCTCATCAAGAGCATAAAGCTTCTATTGCTGCACCCTTTCTGAAGAGATTTAATAAACTATTTTTCAATTGCATGACTTGAAAAAGGAGCATTTGCCTGCCCGCCCACCAGTAAGGCAAGGACATCACAGCTTGGCAAGGAGGAAGCAGGAAAGATGAGAGGAGCTGCTTCACTCCACGCTAAATGGTACTTGGTTCCCACTGGATCCCTATGCTATACTTTTCCTTTGTGTTATGAGGACAACTTCTGAAAGCAAGACAACATAATAAAACCAGGGAAAGACAACCCCATTATTACCACTGCAGACAATAAAACACAGATTAATGTCACTATTGCACATGTCATAAGAGATAATAACGATGAGTACAAATGAATCTTCTCATCATGAGCAAGGAACATAAGCACCACCTAAAACTGAATAATAATTACACACAATAAAAACTGACATTGCCAGCTGCTAAGCACACATTATTCTCTCAGATTACTAAAGGGTTTGTTTTCCATTTTTTCCTTAGAACTTGCTAAGTCTTCCTTTTCTATTCAAGTGACATAAATTATAAAGCAGCAGAGCAGGCACTTGCTTTCCCTCGGAAGACAAATGCCGGCGCCATTGGGTAGCTTGCTACATACAGCTTTAACTACCCTTTGTGCCAAGATGAAGGTGCAGATGTGCAGTGGAGGCTGGTAACAGAAAATAGCTTTACTAAGTCAAAACACAAAAAACAGTTATAAGTTGCAACAGATGCCCAGTTTTCATTTTCTGAAGCATTTACTATCAATGTGCCACAAATTTTTCAAGTCTATCCCTTATTTCTTAAGGCTTGCATTTATGCACACCCTAACCACTGATGCTGCACTAAGATTCAAACACAGGGCAGTCACATTCAATAAATACATGAATCATACTCTCCCACCCTCAGCCAAGTACAGTTTGGCTGAGAAAGCCTTGCTTTGGTTGTATTCTTCTGATTGCACTACTTGTACAACCACCATTTAATCTCTTTCCCAAATACATAAGATCAAGTAACACAATCACACACTTTCTGAACTAATAACTTATTTTACTCTGATCCTTTTTACTCAAATTCATACCCTGAAGAGATAGCTGAAGACAAGCACCAGATAGCTTCTAAGCAAGCTATTTACCAAGGGAATATAATTTAAAATCTAGTATAATGAAAACAAGACGTAACACACGACATAAAAATAAAGTATCGAGACATGTTAACTTTTACTGACTTTATACTATATCCAGGAGTTTATCATCTGCATTCCATCCGTCACCTGGACAAGATTTTATTATCAAATGGGCACAATAACAGTTTGCATTAAGCATTCAAGACACTAGAAGAGACAGATCACTTTACAACCTGGACTAGAGAATTGCTTTCTCCTGTACATCTTTGCTTAGAAACTGCTACAATAATTTTTGTAGTCTGTAGGTATGGAGGTACATTAATCTTTCTTCTTTACATTTTATTGCACATAACCTCTGAATTACTTCCTCTGTCCCACAGAGATGACAACCTTCCTATCTATACTATGACATGATAATAATTTTTAAGTGCATATATGATATTTTATAGGAAGTGATACGATAAACAAGAATAATACTCACCACAAATAAGAAATAACTAATAATTAGGGAAGCAAGTATGTGAATTTTATTAGACAAACCTACTGAAAATAACACCTTTGGCTGTATGTCAGTGTGCCTTTTCTGCCAGCAATACACACAAGCACAAGATACTTTCATTTACTTCACTTACAAGACTGCTGAATTTTATATTCTCCCAGACAGTATTTAGGATGTAATAATTTCTTTTTTGACAAATACTGCTAAAATCATGACAGCATTCTTAGCAGAAACTGGCACAACAGCAAAATGGAAAAAAAAAATCAACTCATTTTCTGCTGAACATTTATTTTCAGTTGGTCTGTAAAACCAAGATCAATTTGCTACTTACAATGATTAATAACTTCCTTGCCCTTGACAAGGCACTCTATAAATTGTTACAGGCACAGTAGCACATAGCAATACTGTTAAAGTGTCTACTTACTGTGTATTTGTTAATATTTTATTGTGACAATGTATCATTTTATAATTGTGAAACATTTTTCTTATTTTAAAGTAGATTTTCTCATATGTGATCCCATTGTCCTTTGTCCTGTCACTGGGCACCACTAACAGGAGTCACCTTTACTCACTCTCATCAGATATTTACACACATTGACAAGATCCCCTCAAGCTTTCTCTTCTCCAGGCCAAACAGCCCCAGTTCTCTTGGCCTCCAAGCTGGTGCTCCAAGCCCATAAACCATATTTGTGGCCCTTTGATGGACCTGCTCCATTATGACCATGTGTCTCTTGAACTGGGGAGCCCAGGACTGGACCCACCACTCCAGGTGTGTCTCACCAGGGCTGAGCAGAGGGGAAGGATCACCTCCCTCCATCTACTGGCAGCTCTGCCAGGAGGCTGTTGGCCTTCATTGTCACAAGGGCACATTGCTGCCTCATGGTCAACTTGGTGTCCACCAGGACACCCAGGTACTTTTCTACCAAGCTGCTTTCCAGCTGATTAGTCTCTAGCAAACATTGGTACACAGGGTTACTCCTCCCCACCTGCATGATTTTGCATTTCCCTTTTGTGATGGTTTAACCCCATCCAGCAACTAAGCACCACCCAGCAGCTTGCTCACCGTCCCTCCAGTAGAGAACTGGAAGGGTAAAAGTGAGAAAACTTGTGGGTTCAGATAAGAACAGTTTAATAATTGAAAATAATAATGATTGATGATGAGTGATGAGTGATGACTGATGATGAGAGTATCATTATTGTAAAGAAAAGGAAAATAACAAAGAGAGATCATTAAAACCCAAGAAAGACAAGTGATGCAAATGAAAACAATTGCTCACCACCAACCAACTGATGCCCAGCCAGTCCCTGAGCAGCGGCCCCCTTGCCAACCTTCTCCCTACTTTTATCACCGAGTATGATGCCATATGCTATGGAATATCCCTTTGGTCAGTTGGGGTCAGCTGTACCAGCTATGTCTCCTCCCAATTTTTTGAGCACCCCCAGACTAGATGCTGGTATGGCAGTCTGCAAAGCAGAAGAGGCCTTCAGGCTGTGTACACACTGCTCAGCAGTAACTGAAACGTTCCTGTGCTACCAACACTCTTTCCAGAACAAATCCAAAACATAGCCCCATACAAGCTAAAATGAAGAAAATTAACTCTATCCCAGCCAAAACCAGCACACCTTTGCTGAACTTCATGTCTGCCCATTTCTCCCGCCTGCTGAGTTCCCTCTGAATGAAGCACAACCATCCAGCATATCCACCACTCCTCCCAGTTTTGTGCCAGCAGCAAACATTCCGAGTGTGAACTCCATTCCATTGTCCAGGACATTAAAGATGTTAAACAGTACTGGTCCCAGTATCAACCTCTGGGGTACATCACTAGTTGACTGGTCTCCAGCTGGACTTGGTGCTGCTGATTACAATTCTCTAAGCCTGACAGCTCAGCCAATTTTCAATCCAGCTCACAGTCCATTTATGTAGTCCACAGTTCAATAGCTTCTCTGTGGTGATCATACAGAGGACAGTGTCAAAAGTCAAGATAAGGAAACTCCACTGCTCTACTCTCATCCATTCAGCTGTTACAGCATTGCAGAAACCTATCAAGGTTGGTCAGGCATGATTTCCCCTCTAAAATCCATGCAGACTGTTTCCAATCACCTTCTTGTCCACCAGATATTTGGAAATGCTTTCCAGGATTATTTGCTCCATCATCTTTCCATTGACTGAGGCGAGGCTAACAAGCCTTTAGTTTTCTGTATTCTTCTCATGAGCTTCTTGTTCATCCATACAACCCTCCTATCACCTTTGCTCGGTTTCCTGCACATTGGAATGGACCATGCTTGAGCTTGGAGGAGGTGAGTCTTGAAAATCTACAATCCCTCTTCTCTCCAGGACCACATTTCAAGGAATTCTTCCAAGCAAGTCTCTGAACATGTTGAAGCCTGCTCTCATGAGATCCAGGGTTATGAACCTGCTATTTGCCTTGTTCCTGCCTCGCAGGATCCTGAATTCCACCATATCATGGAAGCTGTAGTCAAGACTGCCCTCACCTTCATGTCCCTGGCCAGCGCTTCCTTCTTTGTAAGATGCCCAAGAACACCCTACCTCTCAACAGCTCATCAATCACCTGTGCTACAAAGTTATAATCAGCGCACTCCAGAATCCTCCTGGATTACCTGTGCACTGCTGTGTTGCTCTTCCAGTACATACCAAAGTTGTTGAAGTCCCCCTGAGTACCAGATCCTGCAAACATGAGGCTTCTTCCAGCTGCGTGAAGAAGGCATCATGTACTGCTTCTTCCTGATGGGGCAGTCTGTAGCAGACACACATAATGACCTCACCCACATTGGTCTACACTTCACTGCTGACCCGTAAGCTTTCAGCTGACTGATCATCTCTCTGAAGACAGAGCTCTATACATGCCTGTTGCTCTCACTCATGTAAAGCCACAGCCTCTCCTCACCTTCCCAGCCTGCAGTCATTTGTAACTGCATAAGCAATTTCTCCAGTGATAAATTAATCCCAAATGTGTTTCACCTGGAGTACTTACTAAATTAGCCATTTCTTAAGTACCCTTGTGATGTTGGTAGATGCTTTAGCATTCATAATCAAATCATAGCCAGTACCTATAATGGGCTGCAATAGTGCTCCACCACCAAGTGAGAACTGGACAAGGTTACCCAAAGACAGGTGAAACTTGCCCCCCTTCTCAAGAAAAAACAAGGCAGTACGTCCTAACTGGACTTCACATTTGGGGAAACTGGCAAGTAGTTCTAGCCCCAGAGCCAACAGGTGTTCCAATTATTTCCCACTTCTCCTTCTGAGAAAGTCAGAAGAGCAGATTTTAATTTTTGTCACAAATAAGACATTCTGTATGCTAAGGCTGATGTTGATTGTTTTCACTTGTCTTTGAGCAACAACAGGTTACAAGTGACATCCTATATAAAAATCATCCTTCTATTTCTCTGTCAGCCTCAGTTTTCAATATTTAATATCCTTTTTCTTTTAAGTAACATGTTTAGATCTTAGGGGTAACACTCTACAACAAGCCATTGTCTAGGGATAACTGGTCCAGAGGGAATGAGGAAAAAAAGAAATCTGTTTTACTCTACATTTCAAACAGATAGTTTTTATTTTAGTGGGAATTTCTATTTCCAACATTGGCTTCTCCAGCTTAACTTACTTCCTGATCCATGTTCGTGGCTGTTTGTGAAAAGTTAGCGTGCAGCCACTGAGATTCCTGGCAGAGTCCTGACAAGAGCCTCTCTCCTCTTTTAGCTTTTGGCTCAAATGTCTGAAGAGAACAAGGCAGAAAATACCTGTACATGGACATATCCCTTTTCCAATTAAGGCTTTTGGACAGAGACATTTACAAACAGGTTTAAACCTTTCAAAGCACTCTGACCCTCACAACTGTTAGGGAAGACAAGAAAATAGCATAAATTGCTCATGCTGTTAGGACAGGTTCTGATACGATACTGGAAATGCTGTGGATTTCCATGTAATTTGCCACATGCCATCATCTGTCAAATGGCTGCAGACTGCATTTCTTCAGTATAACCCTCTACTGTGTCCAACAAGTAGAATAGATAGATATAGATATAGACAGATATAGACAGATATAGACAGATATAGACAGATATAGACAGATATAGACAGATATAGACAGATATAGACAGATATGCTGGACATCACCAGAGCAGAAGTCCACATGATGCGCCATCTTTGCAGGCAAGGTTCAGAACACACGAGCAAACAAATATTTTGACTAAAAAGGGTCCTGCTACAACTGGATAAAAGATTAAATGCTTTCACACTTCAGCTTTCTCAGTCACCATAATAATTTTATGGTGTCTTTGACAGACAACCTTAAGTGTCACATCACACAAACCATCTCACGAAGTTTACGTATGATCTTACTTTCTTCTAGCTGAGACAGTTCTACTGGGGATATCTTGAGGAATTTTTCTTCAGTGGATTCATTTAAAAGCTGAAATTCCACTAAGCTGCAACAGCTTTGTCTTGAAATTTAATGTGCACGGACAGCAAACCTGCAGGAGTTTCTTTTAACACTAGCAGGCTTATTATTTGCACTGCATTTTTGAGCCTCAAATGGGAAGATGATTGGGAAAGCACAGGCTCACATACTGCATCCATTAGACTGTCATTTGGGGATCATCTGTTTCAAAATTTTCTGATTTTAAGCACATACCAGTTCACCATTTGGCTTACCAAACATTTCATGGCATGAAAGCAACTTGAGTCCCACATATACCTAGAGTACAGAACCACAGAATCATTTTAGTTGGAAAAGACCTTTAAGATCATAAATTCCAACTGTTAACCCAGCACTGCCAAGTCCACCACTAAGCCATATCCCTAAGCACCACACCTACTTGACTTTTAAATACCTTCAGGGATGGTAATTTCAACAGACTAGATGAGTGGTCTGTTTAAGAAGCCTGCCTACCCTAACACACCAGGTAAACTTACACCAGTCAAAGGATCCTGCCCTGTTTCCAGGCCAACAACCACACTAGGAGATGCACACATAGTAAGTTTATTTCAAAAATACCTCTAGGAAATCCTTTGACATTTGCATTTGGTTCACAATACCATTTGTTCTGAGTGGCAGTGTCAACTCCAAATGTCAATGTTTCTTTAGCTTTGGAGTCCACAGCTATTTGAGTTTTTTCTCACATCTTGTCAAAGCACTGGCTTGCAATACTTCTCAAAAATAAAAGATTTTAGCTGATAGTTTCCTCACCTTTCCCCCTTACAAACAGCCTTACCATCTTCAGTATGAGCAGTGCTGAGTGGACAGCTTACAGACAGTTCCTCTATCTGAAGATAACCGTAGCGATCTCCATTACGGGCACTGCTGTTAAAACCGACTTCTACAGGAAGTGACCAGTACTCGTAAGGGACAGACTGACATTCGATTCAACCAGGACCACTGGGATGTACTTTCTGCGATACCCAGCTATGCACAGGTGGGGGCTTTGGCAGCTGTGGCATCTAAGACTATGCTGGGGGAGAAGCAAACAAACCCAACAAGTAATCCCCCTTGTAGCTGCATAGCTGCAGAGGAATCTATCTGTATTAGTTTCTACTGTCTGCATTTACATTTTACAAGCAACTCACAAAAGTTCCATGCTACTGTTCCTAATTTAAGTAATAAAAGCTTGTGCATTTAACAACCATTGTTTCTCCACAACAGACTGCTCTCTACAACCTATAAACTGACTCACCAATTGATAGGAGCCCAGTGCTATTCACACTGGGATACATGACTGATGTAAAATCTTGAGAGCAAAGCTAGAGTAATACAGTAAACTTTTATGAGGAGTACTTGGAGAACAATTTCAACTGTCTAGAGAACTGAAAATTAGTTTCAAATGTACCTACCTACATTGTGTGTACACACTTGTGTGTATATATCGATCTCATGCCCACACCACTTACTTGGGGGGTGAGGGGTACGGTTCCCTCCTATAAAAGCAGTTTTGGGCAGCAGCAGCTCTGTTTCTAGCAATGCACAGCACTAAGGTTTGAACACCTCTGGAAGCATCTCTCCCATTTGGACCACTTCTAAAGCTGCTATTTGACAGGACTGGAATTAAAATCAGGTAAACATTTAGGGAAGATCTATAAGGAGAATGAAGAGAAAAATGATGCTCTGACAGCTTAAACTCAGTAGAAAAGGACAGCAAGGTTGGGAATTTCCTTTGCTTTATAGTTTTACTCCGCAGTTTGACCTGGCAAATGCAAAACATCACCCCATGGAGCTGGGGCTGCTCCCACGTGCTGTGGGGAGAAAGCTCTTTCTAGTCCACTGGTTGATAGGATGCTGTCCCTGTAGCTTAAATCACCTCCCCTCTCACTTCATCTACCTGAAATTTGGGAAGCAGGGAGGAAGCTGGCAGAAAGGAAAAATGCTCTGTAGATATAAAATTAAACCCAGAGGATTTCCTGACAAGAGTGTTTCAAGGCACTCTGACATGTTCTCAGGGCAAAACCACGGTCACGCCTGGCAGTCAAGGTTCAAGCGATGCCTCGGCGCTGCTTCATGCTTCAGTGCAATGCATCGCTGTGTTTCTGGGGGCCTGGGCAGGCAACTGGCAGTGCTTCAGCTCTGCCCACTCCCTCTCCTCACAGAGAGGAAAGGGACATGCTGCCTCTTCTTTATATATTCTATATATGTATGTGTGTAGATATTATCTAGAGATACAAAATGTAAGCAGTTATATGCATAAGGAGGAAAAGAAAGGGTCAGATTTCGATGGAGACCCATGGTACAGCTGCATGAATGAAAGCAAATCTCTCTGGGTGGAGAATGGATTGAGAACAGCCCCGAGGAGAAGGAGTTGGGGGTGTTGGTTGATGAGAAGCTTGACATGAACCAGCAATGTGCACTTGCAGCCCAGAACCCCAACCGTGTCCTGGGCTGCATCAAAAGAAGCATGGCCAGCAGGTCAAGGGAGGTGAATTTTCCCCTCTACTCCACTCTCGTGAGACCCCACCTGGAGTACTGTGCCTAGCTCTGGGGCCCCCAACACAAGAAGGACATGAACCTGTTGGAGCAAGTCCAGAGGAGGGCCATAAAGATGATGAGAGGGCTGGCGCAACTCTCCTAAGAAGACAGGCTGAGAGAGCCTGGTCAGCCTGGAGAAAAGAAGGATCTGAGGAGACTGGAAGGCTATAAAGCAGCCTTCCAGTATCTGAAAGGGCCTACAGGAAAGCTGAGGAGGGACTTCTTACATGGGCATGTAGTGACAGGACTAGGGGAAATTATTTTAAACTGGAAGAGGGGAGATTTAGGTTAGACATTAGGACAAAATTCTTCACTATGAGGGTGGTGAGACACTGGCACAGGTTGCCCAGGGAAGCTGTGGATGCCCCATCATTGGAAGTGTTTAAGACCAGGTTGGATGGGGCTTAGAGCAACTTGTCCTAGTGGGAGCTGTCCCTGCCGATGGCGCAGGGAGTGGAACTAGGTGATCTTTAAGGTCCCTTCCAACCCAAACCAGTCTATGAAATATACCCAAGGTCACTCTGCTCTGCTCTTTCTGCTGTACTGGATGGAATTTGGTTTCTCCTAATTTTACAGCAAAGGTTGATAAAAACAAGGACAACTAATTAAGCAGTTATAAAAGAAAATTAGATGAAGTAAATGAAGTGAAACAGAGTAAGACAGTTATCTTCAATATTATAATCTCTGCCTTACCACCCTGAAAATTTTGTACAAACATGACACCGTGTACAAACATGGAAATTATTCCCAGATTCCAGCAGAACAAAAAGATTTTTGAGCATCATTGAATTTATGGGGAATTTCAGCAAAGTAAGGCTTAAAAAAGAAAACCCACAAAAAACACAATTTCCATTTTAGGTTTGTTAAACAGCCACACTGTAACATTTCATTGCATCTTTTTAAAATTAATTTTCTTGCTACATCCACCATTGATACATTTCTCAGTAAAAGAAAAAACATATTTTCCATAGTCACAGAACACTTCAAGTCTCAAGTGACAGCAGTTTCAATGAGAAAACAGTATTATTTTGTAGCACCCAACTGACTCTACTGCACTCTCTTAATTCTTGCCTGCTGACATTACAATCATCCTCTGCATTGTTCATATATTAATAAACCTCTCCAGAGCCTGCTTTTAATTAGAGATACGCACACACCACACTCCTGGTTCTTACTCTTCTATTGGATAATTTTATTTAAATTAGTGTTCAAGAAGCAGTGAAAATCCTCACTCCATCTAGCAAGATATCATCCTCACTCCATCTAGCAAGATTTCCTCATTACCAGCAAAAGCTTTGATTTCTGCAAACCTGCTTACAGTGTCCATCACTGTGACTCAACATACTCAAGAGCTGAACTTTAAGACCACGAAGAATACAAGGTAAGGAACTGCTACATTGTTGCAGCTGAATGCAAATCCCAGTGTTTTGCTTTGGTTTGGTTATGGAGTTCTGTAGCATTAAGAGTGTTGTTTCTTATTATTTCTTGGACCATAAAACAGTTCTTCCCAACGAGCTCACTGTTAAAGCCCAGCCATACATTCAAGTAACACAATGATGCAGCATCGACGGCTCACCAGAAGTACACATCCAACCAGGTGCTGCATCCCAGCTGCCTCCTTCTCCAAGGGACTCTTGGCCAAAGCCTGGCTGGCTTAGGAACAGCAGACCACTTGTGGTCCATGCCCACCTACCAGCAGGTGCTGAGCGCACATCAGATGGAAGACAAGCTACCAGCTCCCCCAAAAGGGGAAAAGGTGAGAGCTCAGTATTACCACCAGAACAAAAAACACCTTTGGATTTGAATTATGCCTAACGAAAATACAAAGTCATCTGTAATTTTATTAGACTTAACTAGTAACCTTGTGAAGTCCTGGAGAATCAATGTTAAGAACAAAACCCATGGGGAGACAGGGGACATGCAGCTACGCAGTAAAAGGAATTCTTTCATTACTTTAGGATATTGACTAATTTGGACTAGCCATGATCTTTGCAGAACTAAATGCAATCACTCTTACCTACTTCAAAGGCCTCTTACTCAGGCCATGTTTCCACCAAGTCACATCAATGCCTATGTTGCAAAGATTTTTGTACACTACTCATACAAGGTTATGGGCAACAACTACTCAGAGGCAGATGATGTTTCTAAAGAAGTACACAGCTTCTGGGAGATCAAGACATAGCTCAGAAAAAATCACAGCCACCACAGATCCTACTGCTTTATAATTTACCTTTTTAAGGCCATTTTCTTTTTTGATGCCAGACTTCTGATGATTTTGATCATTTAGAACTTCAGTTTTTCTTTTTTTTCCCCAGACTTTTCAAGCTGTGCAATGCAATTGCCATCTCTGACAGGAGAAGCTACGGGAAATAACAAATGAATACAACCCAGCATTTTACCTTGAGCGACTCAAGTCCTCAAGGAAATCATGCTGTCTACTGACTGAGAGCATGATAGCCCTCTTTAGTCCCATTACAACACAGATCCTCTCGACACACTATCCCCACTGCCCAGAGCATCTTCCCTCAAGCACCGGGTTGAGTCACAAGCTTGTGGGAAGCCCACTACCAAACTTTATGTATTAGAGCCTTTCTGACCTCCCTGCCCCATGATTATAAGCCACCTGCATTATGCAGATACTCACTACTAACACGTCTGCTCTATCGTAACACATTAAGTACGCGCCTCTCTCAGTGACACCATATTATGAAGAAGGTGCAGCAAATGTTCAGTGATTTAATGCTGCTTTAGGAGCGTGCTGCAAGCCCCTCTAGACAGCACACTGACCAGCATGTAAGTGGATTTTTAGGAACCGAGTGACTTCTTTTTTCCCAGAAGGCTGGAACACTTTTCTTAAAATATCTCAAGTGTGTGCATGGGTACACCCACACACGGAGCAATTCACTGCAGTACGGGACTACCACCAAGAGCACGCTACTACAGAGAGACCGCTGTGAGTGCAAACAACTTGCTTCTTTCCCATGACCACAGTCACGGAAAGACAAGCTACAAGTTAATTTCAGGTGATTTGTGTCATGTGTAGTTATCAGAAACTTCTTGCACTACAATTTAAATTCATGCACAAACAATCCACGCACACTTGCACACGTGTATAAACAAGACATTGTATAATTTTAATGCCTTTCCTCAGCACAAGCAGACCTTGAACCACTTAGTGAATAGTTAAGTATGTGACTAATAGAAAAAAAATACATAGAAACCACCAAGGCAAATTCAATCAGCCAGCCTCACTATGCTAAAGGCAGCTCTCTGCAACCCAGGCATTTTCCTTACAACATCTGCTATTCCATTAGAGCCGCACAGGGAAGCCACGGGGGCAGCGACACCAGGAGCTGAAGATCTGGCCCCCCATGTTTGGGTTCAAGTCTGAAAAGAAGCAAAGCAATCTCCAAGCAAGATGTTGGTATGGGTTAACATCTTTAAAGCACTCGTTATAAGCACTGCTTGTAACAAAGTCCAAGCTGAAGAATTTGCAGCAAGAATGTCCAAGAGGTGCCTTACCTTCCAGTGCACCAACAGTAGTATTAAATTACAGATCTCACTGTGTTAATCATTAAGAGCCTGGAAACCCATGTTGAGAGAGAGGTATGATAGCAACACACGGATATATTCATTGACATTTAATATAGTCGCTTCAATTAATTATTAAATCTCTGCAATGAACTTGGTGCTGAAAAGGCTTTTCAAAGGGTCCGGTACTCTCATTAGCAAATTAGCTTTACTCTCAACCGTTGGCATTAGTTGCTTGGAAATAATGACATTATTTAAGACATCTAAACACACTTCATTTAATCCACCAAACCTCAAACTGGTTTCCCCAAAACTGATAGTCATTTCCAATTCAACAGATTTACTTATTTCTGGAATTCCCTACATAGCTTGGCATTAAATTTTCAAAACCAGCATCTTTGCCATCACTGAACTTACACTTAATTTCATCCAGCATAACCAGTCGTTTTTAAAGTCAAAAGAAAAAAGCATGAAGACTGCTCAAAAATACAATTAAAAGTTTACATATCTTATATATCTATAACAACATAAATATCTCTCTCACAGACAAAATTTCTACTCAGACACAATACACACAGAGGTGTAACAGATTATAAATTCTTCAGGCTAGCCAATCAGTCAGTACAGGAAAAGGCAGTGAATCAAAGCACCAAATATATCTAAGGAAAAAATATAATTGCAAGGTTTTTTGTTTCCCTGAATTCAATTGGTGTTTCTTAAAAAAAACCCCAAAACCACAGCCATTTCATATGAACAGCCAATATCTAACCAGCATTAACTAGGTAAGGAAAAAACCTCCCAACTACAAGCATTTTACAACTATAAACAAACAGTAAATATATTTTGTTGACAAGAAGAATTAACTATTTTTGGTTTTGTTTCTCATAATTTAAATAAAACTTTAGTTTTCCTATAAATGTTTTAAAATGCATTCTTACCTAGTTCTTAAGAATGTACCAGGTAAGTGAGTAATAGCAGGATCTGATTTGACCCAGTCAGACTAAAAGTAGGTGCTGCTGCATTGCTGGTGCCCACCCACCTGTGGAGTTGTCAGGAAAGGAGATGAGGGTGAACCGGGGCTGGGCAGAGGCAGGGAAAGCCACCTTGGTGCCGGACAGGCCCTGCCTGCAGCCACCCTGGCAGCTGGAACCCAACTTTCAGTCTTGGCTTTGGAAGAAAAGCCAGGAAGCCCCACCTGCCCCTAGCACCACCCGAACTAGGGCAGCTCAGCATAACACCAACCCAGATGGATCTTCACCTCCAAGAAGTAAGAAAAACTAGAAAAAAAACCCAGGTCTAATTCTTGGCCAAACACAGTCCCTCAATAGACCAAGACAAGACGTGGCTGAGGTATCAGAAAAAAGTTCTGGCCTCCTGCTGGACCTTGTTCATGTCTGCTACAGCAGTGCTCCAAACCTGTTACTAATTTTATACCATTCATCAGTCTATGTTAATTTAATTTTGCAGAAACAGATTTCATTCTCTCTCATTCTTCAACATCTTAGTTTAAAATTAAATAAAGCAAGGAAGTGAAAAAAAGTCTTCTTCACTCTCTACAATAGTGGTGGTCCCACTGGTGGCTTAGTAAAAACAAGTTTTCCGACACAAAAATGCTGACGTACTATTTTTAGGCAGCTTTATGTCTTAGAATACTTCAAGACAAGTTGTAGGCAGACTGACTTTTAAAAGCAATTTCATATTTCTGCATCTTTGAATGGCCCTAGAGTTAAAGGTTATGTAAAAGTCACAGAACTTTTCCCCAGACTAGACTCACTATGACACATGCTGCTCTGTACTGAAAACAACACACAGAGGTGGCAGAAGTCCATCTATTCGCATCCATTTGCACACTTCATTAAATCCTACATAGACAAAACTTATTAGCTTTTTAATTCATCAGCATGCTAAGATAAACCAAATCACACATAAAAACCACAAAAGTTTTCATCTTCAGTAGGACCGCACCTGATGTACCCAAGGAGAAGATGGCCTGAGGACAGGCTTTTGGTGCTAAGGTACATCTAGGAAAACAATACTTATGCCTGCTAGTGAGCAGAGATGAGCACAGAATAAGCATCCTTGAAAAGCCTCCTACAAATCCCAGTGGAAACTTCCAGGCATCAGAAGATGTTTCAAGGTGCCTCCCCTTGCTTCTGTAGAAGTGCAGCCCCCACCAGAGCAAGAAAAAGCAGAATTAAGTTACAGAATTAAGTTCTGGGATCCTTCTGGCAGGGCTGAGGACAGACGTGACAGGGACCCCCCGCCCTACTCAGCATGGGCCACACTGTCCTGTCTCTGGCATCTGCTCACCCACTGCCTCTGCTCCAAATTCCCACTGTAAACAGCAAAAATACATAGACCCTCAGTAGAATTTTTAAAAGTAACATCAAAAAACGTAAAAACTCCCGATTTTCTCCTATAATCATAATTCAAGAAATAACAAGGTATTATGTGCTTTATTATTTATCTGCTATTAGTAAATACTAGTAAAAGAAATTGCTGGGTGTCCTTGCATGCCAAGTGCTGTCTATCAGATCACAAGCAGCACAGAAGTAGCTACTCAAGGGGACAGCCAGGCAGCCTGACTGTGGACAGGCCTGGCAGGGAGATGACCCCAACACAAGCAGTAAGTAAGAATGCCTTGACATGGATTAAATATTTAGTTTCTTATTCCCTATGGCAAAAATACAGAGCTGGGGAAATAATTTACAGATAGAAACCCAAAGATGTTTGAAGTGGTCATAACCCTTGAGGATACAGGAACTTTGCCTGTTATGGAGGTTGCTCTTTTTTTTTTTTCCTCTCTCTCAACAATTCAAACAGGCTCACTGTGTGGAAATGCAGCTTATCTACACTTCAGAAGCAGCATAAAGGGATTTTGTACATGCTGTTCTTGAAGTAAGTTTCTGCTCAAAAGTCATTACAGCCAAACCATATATATATACATGCACACACATTTGAGTTGAAATTTCAACACCAAGTGTTTTTTCCCCTAATCATTGCTCTCACAGGAGAAGTTTAGAGAAGGAGTGCCCATGCCCCACCACCCCCCATCACCAGGACCTTCACATAGCAAGAGTATTCACTCAATTCTTCAAATTACTTGACTGCAGACAGAGGCCAAATCTTTGTATCCTTGTTCTGTGTAGCGACCTCAGGCTCCTTACTGAAATTATTTATTTCACAGCGACTCCACCTCAGAAGTCTGCTTTGTTGCAAGTTCTTCAGGTCTTGCTTTTCACACATCTGAAGAAACAACACTGAGCTGCTCTAGCAGAGAGATCAATATAAACACACAGCTAATTTTGTGCAGCTTCAAATCTTTTACACCCTAACAAAAAACCTCAAGCTTCCAGTTGCGTTTTCTACGTACACAGACATGCTTAACTCCTGTCTAAAATGCAGTCTACAACTTCAGCATCCCCACTGGCCTCTATACCAAAGGAAGCACACATTATTTTGCTTGGATTCTGTAAGACTAATTGGATTCCAAACACTAAAGAGCAGCAGCCAGGTCTCTCTCTAAAGCTCCACCTGAAAGCATTTTCCTCCAAGTGAATAAAATAAATAATAATTAAAAATTCACTGTACTTGACAAGCAATTTAACATTTATTACAACACATCTATCTACTTCAGTATTTGCTTCAATGGAACAGCATTTTGGGGTCAGTGTTAAATAAGCCTCACTTTTTTTCTCTCCCTCCCCCCCCCCCCCCCCCCAGCAGCATTACAATTTTAAATGTTATTCTTAATACAGGTTAAAATTTAGAATTCTAAGTGAAGGCTCATGTATAAAAGATATTGTCAAGAATAATTGGCTTTTTCAAAGAAAATAAATCAGCAGTAAACTGTATTAATCAATGATTATTGAATTCTGTGCTCCAGGCTAGTGGTTCCTGTCAACAGTGGTCCTTCAAACCCAGGTTTTCCACTTCAGCTTTAATGAACAAGGTTGCAATCATGCATTGAAATGAAGTAATGCAGAACTAATCAACTGGCTTTGTTTTTGAAGTCTGAACAATTTCACTCACAAACCAAGATGCAAAAAAACTGCGCATGCTTACAAATTATCTCAGAGGAAACAATCCAGGGATGCTGATCACTCAGGCAAAATACCCTTTTATCTCCTCTAGGAAGTGGAACAGACTACAGGAACACAACACAAACAACAAACATTTGGAAGAAACTCTTAGAATTACTATTTTATTCTACCCATACACACAATTTTCTTTAGGGTTCACTGCTGCAGACCCTTATATATCTAACCTTTGCCAGTGGGACTACTCATACTAATGGGAGTTCCTCTCATGACCAGCATTTGCAGGACCAAATCTTTGGCTGGCCTACAGCAAGGCACAGTCGAGACAATATAAAACCTCACAAAACCCACTGTCAACTCTACAAATCTGCTTGATAAAATAAATACCAACCAGGAAAAGTGCAATCACTGCAGACAGATTTTTGAGAGCTCTGTTTTCTGTGCAGCAGCTATAAATAAACAAATCTTCCCATGCATTTTAAGATGCACAGAAAAATACGTTCAAGCCCAAGACCCCAATCTTTGAATAACCCCACTCAATTTGAAGACACAAAGGCTGTATGTGAACTCCACTTCCTCTGCTTTTTCCCCAGACAGCTTCCTATTCACTTTGGTTTTTTGACCTAGACTTTAGTTAAGGCACCCCCACTGGCCTCAGGTCAAGTCTCAAGACAGGCAACACATCTCAAAGCTCTAGATTATTCTGTCACATCAACAGCTGACCAGACTCCCAGTTTGCTGAGCAGCACATATAATTGTGTTTGAATAAGTAAGTAGGAAACGCAGCTGGCAGTCACAATACTAGTAACTTGTGCTTTTTAAAAGCACATACTGTAGGCCATGAGAAGGACTTTTCCACTTTGTATTAGTAAGGGACACACACAAATGTATGCATCCATTCTTTTTAATAAGGTGAAAACGTACAGCTCTTGCTTGCATGAGAGTTTAAATGACTGCAGATGGGATATCTTACCTTTCTCCCCTTTGCAATATGATTTTACAACAAGAAATGCAAGAAAAAAATCTATCTTATATTGCAAATTTATGAGGCACTGTGTACCACTACTGTACTTGTCAAGTGCTTTAAAGGACTTCAGGGTATGTGAAGAGAAAGGGGTTCCAGGCTTGTAAGACAGGAATTTAATGAAATTTCCACTTTGGGAAAACAAACAAACCAGTAAAACAGGGTCACTGAATTGCTCAAGGCCCAGCTGAAAAATTACAGAACTATATATTTTAGTAAAGGGGAGTAACAAAAAACATATTAACAAAACATGCCACAGCACACAGCAGGTTGAATACAATACCAAAATGTCAGTTCTCTCATTTAGGCATCATCACCTAACCTCTCCCTCCATCCTGTGGTTCTTGTTACTACCTTAGACTGGACTTCGAAAATGGACACATTTTCCAGATTCCAGAAGGTAAAATTGGGGGTCTAGAGACAGCTAAACCATTCAGTGATCTTCCATCGCCAATAGTTTCCAATCACCGCTAAAGCAATCAAAAGAACCATTCAGGATAATTCACATAACTATTACAAGTTTTTTAATATTGCTGGTTTCTCAGATTCTTTTTAAAGTTTAATTTAGCTGTGTGTTTAAAAAATACAAATTGCTACCAAGAAAATATGAACAGTCTTTATAGAAACAATTTTAACTGCTTAGAGAAGCAGATAAAATGAGAAGCGACCATGAGTGTTTATTAATTACCTTCTGTAGGTTACTTAGAATCAAGTTACATTTTTCTTGTTTATGTCGCCATATCAATTAATAGTAGTTTATATATATCTAAGGCCATAAAGCTGCTGCTACTTAAGATCCACCATCTAAGACATACCTTACCAAGTCATGAAGATTTAAAAGGCCTTTTATCACAATATGAGATATTCCTTACTTGCAAACCCACTGATGATTTACCAGTACATAAAATACTAATGTATTGAAACTATGTAAGAATTCCCTCCAAGCAATTGCTTTCACAGAATTTTAAGAATTGTTTTAATGAAATATTCTGAGAAAGATACAGGGTTTGAGCATTTTCCACATATTAAAGCTATTTTCATACAATGGAGCAGAATGTTACTTTGGCTACCTTCTCTACTCATACTGATGTAACCTCCTGAATAATCATGCCACCAGCACTACATTTTTGTAAGAGACTTAAACCAACAGCTAATAAACTTCTGTCATTATCTATGAGGAAGAAAACAACCTACTGTGAATGGACATGTGGCTGTAAAAAGACCAATTATCTGCACAGTACAAAGGACCACCAACTCTGGGCTGTAACGAGAATGGCATTCAACAGTTTTGCTCAGTCTCTGGAAACAATTTGCATGACACAATCCGCCCTACAAAATCCACAGCCATTTAGATTCGTTACAAGAGCCCAGGTTGAGAAGTAGTGAATAAAACAAAAGACAAGACACTAGAAAGGAGCACTGTTTTCTAGCCATCTGAGAACAAACCATAAAAAATGAACTGCAGCACACAAATCAAGTTACTGGTTACAAGATTATAATGTTCAGTGTTTTCTCCATCACTTGGGATATGCTGAGGAATGGCAGTATTTTGAAGGGATGGCTGAACTCTTTCCAATAGACAAACCTCTCCCTTCCTGCTTGTGGGGCAGAGCTGGACATTTCCTGCCTGAATGAGCCAGCAAAGATACACACAATGACTGAGAGACCAGAGGGATGTTGCCAAACCCAGTACATGTCTAAATATATTTTCATAATTACATTTAGAGAATATTAAGAAAAATGTAAGCAGACCATGAATGCCCTAAGCTTGAGAAGACTTATCTCTTTTTTCCAGGCAGGGTATGGCACAAGTGAACAGCAAAAGATTTAGAATCATAGAATCATCAAGGTTGGAAGACCTTCAAGATCATCAGGTCCAACCATCCACCCTACAACCCCTAACCACTAAACCATCTTATGAAACACCATGTCTACCCCTTTTTTTAACATCTCCAGGGATGGTGCCTCCACCACCTCCCTAGGCAGTCTGTTCCAATATCTCACCACTCTTTCTGTGAAGAAATTTTTTCTAATACCCAGCCTGAACCTCCCCTGGTACAGCTTGACCCCATTTCCTCTTTTCCTATCACTGGTCACCAGGGAGAAGAGGCCAACACCCACCTCACTACAACCTCCTTTCAGGCAGTTGTAGAGGGGACACCTGCATAACTCCTCTGGAAGTCTTCTAGGAAGCCCAAGTGAAATATGGGTCAAGTTACAGAGGGAACCTTTCGGAGACTACCAAAGTGTCACTAAATTGGTAGAGATTGCAGAGAGGCCAGTGGATCCACCATCTTGCCGCACTCCATTTTTTTTCATTATTGATGAGTAGTTACTACCACCAGCCAGAACAGCTTTGGTGTCTCAATTTTATAACTCACGCCTTTCTCCTTTTAGCAATGAAAGGAAATGTAGCATTTTAATGACAAGCCACATGAAATCCTACCACCACTCAACAGAAAATCTGTGCTCCTGCTTTCCAAATTGTAAACACCACCGGACATATTCAGATTTACTGACAACACACCTGAGCACTGCTGTTGCTGGCAGCACTCTGCCAGAGATCCAGGCTTTCTCCCAACTTTCTTTCACAGGAATCTTATCATTTCCCCTAAACTAGGCTGTCAGATGCAACATCCCTATCAACAGTGTGGAAAACATCCCTTTTGATTTCCGAGCATTCGGTGCTAATACAGCCAGCATGGCAGCCCACAGCTCCTGCCATGACTCAGTGCTTTTTCACTACACAACCTCACCTTGGATCCTACCAATGGGGCAAAGGCAGCAGGTCATCAGGGCTTTACATCATTTTCTACTCTCACCTGCAGAAAGCAAGGGCAAAAAGCTAGAATCACTTGGTATTTAGAATATGCATTTGTGTCCCATTAATTTTTACTGCATTTGTTTGCAATACATTGTGAAACCTTTTTTTTTTTTCCATTAGGGATACTCCCAGCTGAAAGCAGAGAGCAACATGGTGTACTGTTGAGGGAGTTTTGCCCTCTGGGAGACAAATACTGTTATGAAAATAATGTAGATCTGAGCAGCCAGAGCTTGTTAAACACACCCAAAGGGACCATGCGTGCACAAATTTGAACACACACCTTCGTGAGTTAAATCTTCACATGGTCTCTGTGTATGTTTCGTTTCACTTTATTTTCCTAATTTCATGCAAACAGTATCTCCCCCAGATATGTCTTGAATTGCTATTTTGTTCTCCTTTCTGCCTCACACAGTCTTTTTTTCTTCTCCAACCAAAATTCCTTTTCATAAAATCACACAATAATTGAGACTGGAAGGGCTCTCTGGAAGTCCTCTGGCCCAAGTCCCCTGCTCAGAGCACAGACACCTTTGAAGTTGGATCTAATTTAAATAGGTAGATCAGGGTGCTTTGCAGCCTTGTTCAATTAAGATTTGAGTGTCTCCAAAGAAGCTTCTCATTTTCCCATAAACATCTTCTCTTCCATCTACTTTGTCCTCCTCCACTCTACATCCAAGCATGTATACATAGGTGTTACAAGCACCAGGGCTACACCTACAAGCCTAATTTTGACACCTGGAAACCCATCTCTGATGGTCTATCTTGTGTCGGCTCTATGTAGAGGACATGGTGTCTGTGTGCCTTACCCAGGGGCTCCAGATTTTGTATAATGTTTAGCTAGTACAGAACAGGCTGGATAAATCTGAAGGGTTTGTTTCTTGCTTTTCCTCTGTGGGACTGGAGGAGCAGAGCAGCAAGGTCCTCCATACACTGCAGATTCCTGCAGAGTGGTGCCATCTCACACCTACTCTAGCACTCTGCTGCTCCTGTTCAGTTTGTTTCTTTGCTTGGCGATCTTTCCAGGGACAGTTCTCCTCAAATGCCTCTTATCACCCGTTCAACGTGCCAAAGGACAGCAGAAGAACAAACACTATTCCTCCCTCCTCGGTCCCTCAGCTGCCCGTGGTGTTCGCAGTGTCAGCACAGGGACTGAACTAGCAAATGCACTGAAGTGCTGCATGTGTGTGATCAGATCTTATGGCCGGTCACCAACATTTACTTCTGCCATCTTAAAGCCAAGGACATTTTGGTTCATTTATAAATAAGCATTATGCCCATAACTTGCTGTTACGGAATTTCCATTGTACCCTAAAACCAAATAAATTGCTGCTCCCTATCCTCTACTACATACACACACCCCCCATTAAAAATAGCAGTGCCAGTTTTAAGAATTCCTGGCAAGCCTCAATTTAGCTTCCTTTTGCATAGGCATTTAATACATCTTTAACTACCTGATCTCCTACAATTTTTGATGAAACCTTGTCTCATTTAATGCCCAAAATAAATTATTTTAAGAAAAATTATTTAAGACCTTGTTTTCCTCTCATTGCTCGAAGTTTTAATTCCATGCCTTAGCTCCCACGTGCTATTCAAGCCCTTCTCTCTGGACAGACAATTTTTTTCCTCAGCTCTTCCATGGTGCTCACCACTGCAGCATTTGAGAATGTAGCAAACACTAATTTACTCTCAGAGCATACCACTGAAGGAGAGGTACCATTAACCTCATTTCACAGGTGGAGAACCAGAGCACAGGGAGATTATCATCAAAGGTATGCAACAACTTAAAGGCTGCAGTCTGAGATGCCTTACAGCTGGATTTTCACAGTAGTTAACCTTATATAACTTTTTATATATACAAACCATACTTCCCTTGGCATGCTAAAGCAACTTCTACCAGATGTCTGCAAATTCAAGCTTTAAAGTCAGGGGAACAAGGGATAAGACCTGATGGGAAGGGTGGTGGGAAGGCCAGGCACAACACTACGCCAGGACTCTGCACAGCCTCCACCACACACTGAACCCATCATAAGTGCCACAGAAAAATGAGGTGGTAGTCCTTCATTAAGCACTCCTTAGAGGGGGGCCACATTGAAGTTGTATAGGCATCCATAGCTCTACAGCCTTTTAAATTTTAGTAGATGCCCTCTGAATTGCAATTGTCTTGCATGCCGATCCATGTATAATTTCCTGGTATTCTGAGGGAAACTAGAAAACTGAAAAAATCAGGCACATTCAAGTGCCTGGGTCATCTGCAGTCTGGTCGTCACAGTCTCCTGTGCCCAGCCATAGTGAGCACCCCTGCTATTTTCTGCTGAAAGACATTAAAGTTACCTAGTGATTTCTGCACATACAATGAGGAATACCAAATTTGCCTTATACAAGCACTATCTACAGCAAACAGGTGTTTATATTCATGTTGATGATTAATTATATCTGCTGGCATGCCCTGCTGAAAAAACACAACAATCATGCAATGAATGTTTATGATCTCATCAGCTAGGGGCTTATATTGTTGGTTCCTTCGTTGTTCCACTAATTGTTTTAAGTTTTCCATTGGAATGGAAAGCCAATATTAAAACTGACACCTCAGTAGTTGCTTTTACCTTTAATCTTAGTTAGTCTTTAATCTTAGTTCATAAAACCTGATGTTTCATTCACTTCACAGTATGCAAGGGGAAAAAATAATCACATCGCTACCTGATCACAATGTAAACTGATGAAGTAATTATTAAAACCATGAACTTACACATCATTTCAGGAAGTAGGAAGTCCAGATCTCTCTAAATTTCATTGTTTGAACTGAATATCATAGAATCTAGATATACTAAAATATAAAGGGTATCAAATTCTCCTAAGCACTGAAGGTACAACCTCATACCAACAGCTACTGTAAGAGAAGGAAGACCTGTAACAAATACATTTCTTGAGCAGGGAAAACCATGATCTTTAATAAATCAGTAAAGGATTGGACCTAAAAGTAAATGAAAGAGAAGTAACACAGAAATCGTACATGCATAATTGCTAGCAGCGAGAATTGTTTACACTTCGGGCAAAGAATTACATAACTCACGTCTCATTATTTCAGTGACTTTAAATAAATAACCTGTTTTTCCTTAAGAAACTCTAAAAAACCCTAAAGCAATGTTTTACCATCCGTGTTCTGCACTGCCCCAGGAGTCTAAGGGCCACTTGTAGAAGAGCCACAAAGGGCCATTTAAAAAAAAAATAATCCTATTGCTAACAAACTTAAACTGGCTGTTGTCCTACTGCTTTAGGGGGGGAAAAAAAAAAAAGAAAAAACAAAAGTAACATTTCTGTGGCCTGTTCCTGAAGGGAACCTCACAGGCTCAGGTGCCTCCCTGAAAGACCTAGCAACTGGCTATCAGGCTAGTGCACATGTAATAACAATAACAATAACTTAATTACCTTTGAATTTATATAAACAACATAATGTGGCTAAAGCCACTTCAAGCAGCTTAAGCATCTGCAAACATGAGCCCCATCCCAAGACTTACAGGCTTTTAACTAATATAAAACAAGACAGGAGTAAAATAAGATTTTAATACATGCATATTTCTTATGGGCTTGGAAGACCTAAATAACTTAATGGGATGGTCAAGAGCTGCTAACAGGCTCCCTTTTATAACGCATTCCTATTAGTTTGCTAGCTGTGGAATGCAAATAATATGTAATTCTTCTTCACCTCTTCAATTCTTCTAGAAAGGATATCATTCACTAATGACCATGACAAACAAGATGGGATCACCTCTAAAACACATACATAGTTCATAAGAAGTCAAGTAGGCCTTTAAAAGAGGATGGTCATCATGAAATACAAAAATGCACCTGATGCAATGATGAACTGTTTAGAAAAACCCAGAAGCTAACACACATGAAAATGAAAAAGCAACAGAAACAGCACAAGGGTACAACACCCTGATCTAATGAGTGCTTGAATTTTATCCAAAATTAAAAACACTGTCATTGGTGCCTGCACAGGGGAAGCTTTAGCCTGGAAGTGGATGCAGAGAGAACAGTCACTTGCTATCACTTTTGTTTCATTCAGAAATCTCTGAATGGGAAAGTTGACACTGTCTGTCCCAGCAGTAAAGCCCGAAGACAATACTCTGCCTGGCCTGTGAACTCACACTGGATGGTGGCCCTGTGATGACAAAGTCTCCCTGGACATGGTCAGGGCATCCCATCCCTGCTGAACTCATGGTGTTGGGAGTTATCCAGACCTCAGGAAAAAAGTGACTTATGGAAAACAGACAGAAATACTGAAGAACTATAATGGATTAATGGAAGTCTCAGGGTTCAATAATAATGAAAAAGTCATTAAGCAGAAGGAAAGAAGAAGCTTTAGAAATCTTAGCTATTTTTAAAATTATTAATTTCATTGTGTTTTAAAGGCCTGGCATATTCCCTGCTCAGGTTAAGAAGCTTTTTTTCTTGCAGCGTGCAACAAATGTACTACTACCTTTAGTTTAAATGAATGCTGAGATCCTACTGTACTGACATGACAAGATCTGAGTCAGAAGGAGAAACTCCAACCCCCTCCCCTCACACACACATCCAATTAAACTGCAGACCAGCAACAAATACACTTTGTAACATCAAAAGCGGTTGTCCTGCATTCCTCATCCTTAAATCAACTAACATCTCTGCAACCTAAGCTACAGGCATTCAATGCCCTTGTCACCACATTACTCATAAAACCATTAACTCTTTTACAACCCCACTCAACTTTTTGTACCAATTTATAAATGGAGAAAATCTTGAAAGGAGTGATGCTGCTAGACCATAGCATCGAGAAGCCATAGGCAGATCACTTCCCTCGATGTTCTGTCTTAGTGCTATTTCAGTAGCAAGTCTCTTCTATCAATATTTAATACAGCTTTAAAGCCACCCAGAGTATGAAATGCAAAGACATTTGTTAGTAAGATTTTGTCAGCTGAGGGAGTTTCTGCACCAGAACATTGAGTTGTGTGGGAGAATAATGCACAAGCAGAGTTCTTCTGCTGACATCACCCCAAGTAACACCCATCAAAGATCCAATATTCATTTTAACTAATTATTACCACATTTCAGTCAACAGAGAAGACATCTTAAGCTTACAGTTATATCAAATTTTTAGTTTTTCCTTTTTGCCTTATTTGCTAGACTAGGAGTCAAATGTCTCACCTTCACTTTGCAGTGATGACACAGCAAGAGAGGGCAATTAATGGAGAGAAGGGAAAGATCATCACAGGCGTTTTGGCAGCAAATTCAAAGAGGCTGATGTCCTAAAACTGAGGAACCAGATGATTTCCACACAAAAACTGTGGAAGAATTAACAAAGGGCATCACAGAGAAAAAAAATACATGACATTACTGCAGATACACTATGGCAGACTACTTTATCTAAAATATCAATGCTTTTGTCAAACAACATCCACTCAGTCTTGACAAAGGACAGAAGAAAACTACTCATGGGACTCTGAGCAACTAAATGGAAAGTATTATGGTCAGCGTTAAGAAAATGGGACTTTCACTGTAGTGGGAGTTTACTAGCAGAATTTTTTAAACATTGGGTTTTGGGATCAGTCTTTAATATTTTCACTGCCTCACCACAGAAAATAAAACCTTTTGTCAATGGACTATGCTGCTTACATCACGTTGGGAGGAACAACATAGGAAGAAAAAACAACGAAAACAGGGTATCTTTCAGGAAGAGATGGATGACAGACACCAGAAGTAACCTAAACAAGACAAAATTTAACAGTGAGCGTTCACAGCAGTGTGCTCTGGACCTGCATGGGCAGGTCATGACAACCACATTTCATGTGACGTGAGGTTCCAAAATCAGTTGGAACAAACCCCAACCCTTCCAAGTGTTCTACAAAATGAAAGACTTAGCACTGAAATCTGAGTGGGATAGGGGGGAAGGAGAGGTTTTGTGTTTGTTTTGGTCAGAGTTGACCAAATCAGGCAGGATTCCAAAAACACCTTTCTGCTCGAGACGAGGCTGAAACTCAAAGGTCTTGGCAAAAGACCCTGACTTCAGCCAAAGGACATATATCATTTTTGGAAGCATTCCAGGCAGCTCAGCTACACAGCCTTCCTGACATTCACTCTCAGTCTTGGTAATAATTTCTTCATGCAAAGCCTGCATGGAAGGTTCAATGGCAGTGCTGTATCGCCAAGCGAGTTAAATAGAATGCTTTTTAAAGCATTTTATGCAATAAGCACCAACTTGTCTGAGTAGGTTGGGCAGCAATTTCATAATCCATTATGTTCACACTGCAAAGTCTCACTGAAACGAATAGGATGTCTGCACTACTCACGTCAATACGTGTTTGTGTACCAAAATTATTGTTTTAGTTATTCTAGCATTATATAGCACAGAAGAGACTCTTCAGAAAGACAGGAGAGCTGATATCCATTTAACTGAAACCAAATAGAATAAATGTCCAAACAAAAAGACATCTGACTCGAAAGCTGGGTCTCTTTCTTTTCCCCAGGGAGCTTTAGGCAATACTGCACCTTCCTTTCATCCAGCTGCATCCCAATATCACAGTTAACACTGTCTTCCATGGCAAAGATTCAGGAGTAAAGATGGAATACCTAACAGCAGGAGCCACAACATTCCAATACCCAGACACAGCTGGAGTAAGGACAAACTAAAGTCACCTTTTTCCCATGATTCCCAGAGGCCTATTCTATTTTTAACTTTGTTTTATTTCTGTCTGATCCTTTGGTTGGGGTTGTAGTTTCTGCATTTTTCCATTATTTCTGCCTCCAAACAACACTCTAAGCAAAACCCCAACTGTGGGCGAAGAAGAGAGTAACAAACTCAAAGTGATTGGCTCAGACAATTTTCAAATGCACTGGCTAATTGGACATATAACTCATAAACAATGGCAGAGGAGGGATGGATAACAATGCAGGGAGAGGAAGCTAAATCTGAGAAAGCTCCAATTCTGTTCAGTTGAATGAACAACAGGTTTTTGATTTCATTAGCTCTGATATTCTGAAAATCATAACAATAAATACAATCTTATTCTCAAGCATACATTCTTGTAAGCGTACAAATGCAGAATAAATGGCTATTAAAAGCTCTGCAGTTACTCTACATTTGCACTGTAAACCGCATAATTCCGGACCATAATTAAATTAAATATAAAATATTTAATTGTCTACACTACAGGAAATTCAGTTTCAAGAGAGCATTTGTACTAGCATCAGCAGTATCTTTTCACATCTTGCACACTGCTTTAAGTAGCTACCACACCTATCTAACCAGAACAGTGACATGGAAAGACCAGACAAAAGAAGCCCTTGAGGAGCAATTGTGTTCAGTGTGGTATCTGTATAAAGTCTCCACAGCTGAAATCTCCCGTGACATGTTTGGTTTAAGTAACTGTGAGAAGTTGTGAACTCCTTGTGCATTCAACTCCACAGGACTGTGCACTGTTTTTACTATTTATCTGAGTATTACAATCACTGTTGTAAAAACCACTTCAAAATCTGACACAGATTCATTCAGTCTGAAATACTTATGACCTCCACAGGCTAAAGTGTGTACTATCCTTTCATTTTCTAAGTAGAATAAAATTTAAAACCTATTCGACATTTGGCTCAATCTTAGTGCCTTACAGTAAGAGTTATAATTTATTAATCAGCATTCAAGAAATCCTCATTACATGTGACAGTTCTTGGAGGGGTTTTGCTTTCTTACTTAAAAAACCTCCAACAACAACAATCACCCGGGGAAATATTTTGATATACAGCTTTGATACATTTCTTTGATTTATGTATTAAAGCAAGAAAAAGTTAAGTGCTCTCACTAGCATGTCTCATTTTCACATTTTTCAGTGCCAAGTAGATTTAAAATTTCTAGTCCTTACGTAGAAAATTTTACGGTAATATGTTACCTGTTACAACTGCATGGCCCCCCAAAATAGGTCTTTTCTTGTAAGAATTCAGTCTTAACAACACAGATGAATTACGAGATTATCAGCATGGTAAATTTCCTTAAAAACAGAAAGAGATCAAGGTTGTATTCAGGAGGAACCCAGTAAACGACCACTCTACATGATCTTACTTTTAGAGATAGGCAAGCAGAGAAAACCAAGAGGAAAATCTCTTGCTTCCTAATTTTCCCCAGGATAGCAGTACTCTGGTGCTGTAAGGCACAATCACATTCAGAATTTTGTCTTAAAACAAGTGCAAGGTTCTTATCGTTTGTTTCAGCACAGTGGAAATGAAGCCAAACGATATTAAAAGATCCCAGAAGCCAATGACATAGTACAGAACAACAAAAAAAGTGCATCAAACTGCTCAACGAAAGGCCCAACTTCACTGAAAAACTCCCAAACCACTGGTCAGAAACCTCTTAAAAAGGTAATTTCTGTGCACGACTGTTTCTACTGCCAACACACTGCCCTGACAGCGCTGCTTAATCCCCTGGGGAAAGAGGCTGAGCACAGTTGCCCTCTCACTGTCCCCACAGGCATGTCCCCTCCTTTGGGACAAGCCCAGGGCAGCTTCAAAACCAGACAGGTACAGGGGACAAACCCTAAGGAGCTGCAGCGAGCAGCACACAGTTTGCACAGAGACTTCTGAGCAGGCGGTTTATTTGGGTTTCAGGCGAGCTGCTTCTGTCACGTGAGTGCAAGCGAGCAAAGCCCACCACTGAATTCTTCATGAGTGGTCCTGGACCTCCAGCGAGGAAGCAGCCCACTTGAGTTACTCGCTAGTGAAAAGAGCAGGTCACAGAGGAGGCTCAGAGGACAGACTCTCCCTTGGCAACAAACATTAACCATCAACTCCAACTTACAAATAAACGATCGCTGCCTTTACAGAGCTTTAAAAAAAAAAAACAACCACTGTGATGCTTTCTGAATGCAGTCTACAAGGGCTACTGGCCACCCTAAAGCTTCTCAACACAAAGTGTCTTAACAAAAGGTTTTCAGCAGTCAGACTCAATTACCTGCACCTGAAATCTTACCCGGGCTGGCAGACAGACCCTGCTCACTTTGAGAGCAGCCGTGCCACTTCAGCTGCTTTGTATTGTTCATCAGCAGTCACAGCCAGATAAAGCCTTAACGGGAACCGATGTTTTATAATACTTGCATGAGGCTCAGATTCCAGCAAACAAGGAGTATTGTTTGCCGTTCTGGGGGTTTAGGGTTTTTTTAAAATCTTAAAAGCATAGCATTTATCACAGCCAAGCAAAATGAGGTTATGTTAATTACTTACTTCGAAAATGCTCTGAAGCATAATAGTAAACATCCTCATAGCCCTCATGGTAATCCTCTTCTGGCCGGTACTTCTTGCCTTTTCTTCTTCTCGATCTTCTTATCTGCCTGACAAAGCCCAAGAAGCGCTCCATCTCCTTCCTCAGCAGCTCCAGCCAGCCAACCCCTTCACCCTCGGCTTCACAAAGAGCTGTCCCAGCATGAACCAACCGCAAGCACCAGAGCAAAGCTGCAGCCTCCCACCAGCCGCTCTGGTACCATTAAAAAAACCCTCCCTTATCTCAGCTGTGACTAGAAAGCATATTGTTTTCCCTTCACAAACAAACAAACAAAAAAAAAGGGGGGGGGGAGGGAAGCTGTTGGACTTTATCAAATCTACTGATTGGAGTATTTCAACATTAAAATAAACAAAGAAGGGAAATACTGAAGGGAAAGTCAGGATTTCAAGCGGTTATTACACAGCAGAGGACAGAGTTGAAGAGACGTGCCTGCCAGGGAGGGGAAGCCCAGCACTGAGATCTCCCTGTCCTGTGTCTCCATCATTTGAAGAGGGGCTGGGAGGCGGGGATAGATGTTAGTCAATGGATTGAACCATATCTCAAGGCAAAACAGGTTTTCATTCGCCAGTTAAATGCTGCCCCCATATTTACCCAGGCACAGGCTCAGGAGCCCGTTTGATTTCATTTGTTGTCAGAAGAGGAAACGAGTCAATCCCTTTCTGGCATCACATATGCCAGATGAATAAATAGCAAAGTGGTTTAATCCATACACACAGCCCACTCACCGGCAAGTGTGTGCTGAATGTGTTAATTGGAGCAGCAGGGAGAAAGCTCGGCAGCTGTTAAAAAATGACACATATACCCACTGGGCATTAGTGTATTCTAATCACTGCTAGATCTAAACATTAGAAGGCACTCCACAGACAGGTCTCCCATAGAGCTGGCCAGGCGAGATGGCAATAGGCAAACAAAGGAAGCGACATCACGAGGATGCCCCAACAATACTTGTTTAAGATCCCAGCAGAGTTTTTAAAACTTCGAAATAAAGGTATGGCAGACTATTCTTTGCACAGGATGACCGGAGTAAAAAGCCTGATAAAGCACTGGCTTTCTTCCCTTGCTGCATGCCTGAATCCCACATGCATTCCCTAAGATAAGGCTGGAATTTCATCCTTACTTCTGATGAAGTTGCAAAAAGAACAAAAGCAGTGTCTGCTTCAATCCTATCACATTGACATCTGCCACGGGGATTTTTTTTGTAATTATGCTTCCACAAGCTAGGTGAGGTCTCTAGTCCAGCAGGACCTCTCCTGTCTGCTGGCACAAGTCAGGGATCCATCAGTCACCCCAGTCAAAACACATGCTGAACATGGTCACTTGCACCCATGCTCTCAGGAGACAGCATTTTGCACCTATGAGCATGAGGAAGTCAGTCAGAGAGTCTTCCTGTAAAACACATTTTACAGGATCATCATCTGGAAAATTAAGAGCAGGCAGAGGTGGGATTAATTTCTGGTGATGGAGACACTTCAGTGAGTTATTATTTTGCAAAGACCAAAGCAGAGAAATTTCTTTAAAAATCTACAAGTAAAGTACAAACAAGGACTACAATTCATCATTGTTTCAACAGAAGTACCAACATATTGAGCAGAACTGAGCTGAAGTATTTTAGTTTTGAAACACCTCGAAGTTACTAGTAGAGGTCTGCTATTCGTGCTTTCTGAGGGTCCTAAAACAAACACGCTGAAAGCAGGCACTGGAACTCTTCCAGCTTCCTAGGTATTTTAAAACACTACTGTCACAAAACCACACCCATTTTATCCATAAAAGCTCAAAAAACCCTGGACACACCAACCAAGCTCTCCACAGGAATAGAGACTCATCCTCCTTGACCTTATCAGCCCTTGCTTTTCCACTGTGAAAATGCCGCCACTGTCACGAGCTGATGAACACCCCAAGGGCACTACCTTTATTTAGTGTAACTTTTATAAGAAGGTTGTGTTTTATTACAAGTCTGTTTTTATCATACAGCATTCAGCTTCCAAAGGGTAAAGACCTTAGAGGAATATTACAGGCATAATACCAAAAATAAAAAAGCCTATAAAACTTTTTATATGGATCTTTAAGAAGTTATCACTGTATGTTATGAAGGTTTCCATTTATGTCTTTCCATGCTCTGCCACCAAGCAGCACAAACATTTTATTGGTATCATGAAACATGAAAGCCAGACAGCCTACAGCAGAGGCAGCACTCTCTCCTTTCAGAGAAGTAAATGCTGTCATCATGTTATATTTGCTCCTGTAGAGCGCTCTCCCCAACAGATGTGCAAAAAGTTATTTGTAGGTGCCAGAAACACTCACCTTGAACACAGAAGTCTTGCAGCCAGCACCATTCTGCAAAGTTAAATTATAAAGTTCAATTGAAAATGATATAGCTACTTTTCAAAACATAGAAAACCACAAAACTTTATTTTAAAGTTGGCTTCCATCACGTAAATCTGCCCTTCTCCAGTGCCGCGGTTGCTAAACGTGCTGCTGCAGCTGAAGCTTCTGCTGGAGAAGTGGCTTCCCCAGCCTCAGTGCACCCCATGGAGACTTCTGTGCTTTCTATCCCAAGACCAACACAGCAAATAAAGAGACAAGGGAGCAACCAAATGATCTCAACTAGCACCGTAAGCGCCAGATACAGTACACTAAATGTCTGACCATTTTCTACAGAGAAGTGATTTAAATTCGGGCTAATTTTGAGCTTTGGAGAGCATGTCATTACCTTGCCCAATGGACTTTCCCTTCTCTTCCCTGTGCTCATGAAGTGCACCACATCTGTATACGGCTAATTTAGTAAAGCAGAAAAAAATGCATTAAACAGTGTTATTGATTAGTGCTCAAGGTAACGACTCCCACATACCTTGTATGTAACGCATGAAGGGGCTGAGGGGAAACACTAGCACTCCTTAGGTTCAAGCTCTGCTGCTCTTTAACGTGTCCCACCAACTACTACTGTCTAGAACAGCAGGCTCCACCCCCCACACCAAAGGTGCAGAAGCAGGTGTTGCCCATAGTTTCTAACACATAAGCCAACAGTCTTGCCAGCATGTAAATTATACACCTGTTTCCTTTTGCATGGATGTAAAGAGCAGGGACAAACAATTTCAGCATTTATATATATATATTTAAACCTAGAACAAGATCAGGTTTTGAAAGGATTTTTCCTCACCCTGAAATACTTCGGTATTCGGGCCAATTTAAAGAGAAGGAAATACCTTAACTGAGGGCTATTTTGTTACGTATCAACAGGACTCAGAGCATGAAGTGTTTTACTACACTATAAAGATTTCTGAACAAAACTTGTGTTTCATATGCATTACATACTACCTCTAGTGCTTTACTGCAAAGACTGGAGACATTCATTAGCTACTCCTCATGCCATACCTGTAAATATTTTATCATAGTCCTACTTTCAAAGGTATAAACAGAGAATTCAGTTTCACAGTTTACTGTATTTTAAAAAGCCACAAATAAACAGCTAACTACTGCTTTCCCCATTGCTCAGGATTCACCTTTCTACACCTTCTTGTGGTGAACCACTCATTCCTTCATGTAAATGAATACAGCTCTTGCAACCTTCTGCTTGAAAAGGAATAAAAAAGCAGAAACCTAACAGATGCATACCACAGTTCTAGAAAGGAACATTGATTTTATGGGAGCAGCAGAGAAAAAAAAATATGGGAGGAGCAGAAACAAACATTGGCTTTCAAATGTATGAAAAACAAAACATCAGAGGTGATGACTTCCATTCCTTAATGACCAAGAGAATAGGATCATTATGCCCAGACAGCATAAAATTAGGTGTCGGTTGATATTCTGAAGCTCTCTCCGAATTAGAACTTCTGCTGTTATTGCCACAACAGAAGTTGCAATGTAAATATGTCTCAAGCTCTTTGGCTCATCCTCTCTCCATGAATGTGCCTACTCCAACTGAAGGAAGTGCTCTATTGGCATTTCCAAGGTGGCTTCCTTAGAAGAAGCAAGGACTGTCATGCTGTCTCCATCATAATTTGCATAATAAAAAATTTTGCCAAGTGACACCAATTAGGTAATACTTACACTCTCCATTCTGATAACTAATTTGTTTAAGTTAAGAAGAACCTTCATCAAACTGGATCTGTCTCAGGTCAGTGACTTACCGGAAAAGACTTCATGGCAGTAATAAAACAAATACACCATTAAGACACTGTCCTTTTCAAATAGTTAAGCTGAGGCATACATGCTTTTGCAGCCATGGATAATTTTTAGAAGACAGATGTCAGCATTTAAGCTTTAACATGCCTTTGTACTCACAGCAAAGGTTAGGTCTCCCAACATGTGAAATGCCTGCATTTAACATTTTTACTTGCACTAAATTAACTATGTAATTAACAAGCTATACTTTCATAGGTGACATACCTATTTCCTACAGTACCTTTTCTAGTATTTGGGGAAGGCAGTAGGAAAAATGTTTTGGTATCCAAGGATAAGCTGTTAAAATAGTAAATATTTAACAAGGATTTCTTTTTAAGTGGGCTTGCAAAAATGATGCTTTGAAACGAGAGCCTCTACATGAAGCACACCTCTTTATTGCTTCAGATCATAAAAACAGAATGAAACTGCCACCAAGCATTAACCACTCTAAGCAGATATTTTGCATCCTGTTCATCAGTGTGTTTGTGTTTGAAAAAAGAAAAAAAAAAAGGCATTTTAGATGGAAGAACCCTCCTGTGTCTCCCTCTGCTTCTCTGGGCAGCCCCTAAAAGCTGGGGGAAGGAACACTCACTGGGAGGCAACCATGCAAATAAGCAAACAGCAGCCACAGGGACCCACCTGCTCCAGGCTACTCTCTCAGAAAAAAACCCCACAAAATTATAAATGCACAATACAAAATTTAAGATGAATTCAAACAGTTCTCGGCAGTTGGCTCAATAGAGAAAATAGTTCTTTGCCCTTCTCCCTCACCCCCTAACCATAAAGCTACAGCAAACCTCAAAAGGGAAGAAGAGACCATTTCTTCTCTGGCTGTCTTTCAACTGAGGGATGTCTTTGATAATCTGCTGTCATTGTTTCCGGAGACCAGCAATAATAGACAAAGGAAGTATTTCCTTTCTTCATCTTACAGTATCATCTTGCCTGACCTTCCAGTTTATCAAGAGCAGATGTTTGTTTTACGTGCCATAATTGCTCATGTTAAGGCTGCAATTTTCTATTCAAAATTCACATTCAAAATCCTGGTGTAAAATCTGAACTTATCTATTTGAAAATTACCAAATGCCTGGAATTTGCAATCTCTTAAGCACTGTAAGAACATATGTTGCATACATGCAGAAGCAGGGCCATGCACAAAGTCAATATTGTGTGGGACGAGCAACTGGCAGCCCACCACCCCCCTGAGGTACCACAGTCCCACGTGAAACCCCTCTGTCTGAAGCAAGTTTCTGAACACAGGTTCTGTGCTCTTCCTAAAGAGGCCTGGAGAGACCATCAAAAGCATGGGACATACCAAATAGTACAGGGCACATCTCTCTTATTTTACAATAGGAAAAAAAAAAAAAGCAGAATAACCAGTGCACTCTCTCTGGAATATTGCTGCATGAGAACTACATGGTGATAAAAATCTGCTTATCTACTGCTGTTATTTTTAAAACCTGATACTTTTAATATATTATTACATTATTGGTTTGCTCTAATTTTAGTGATTACACCCGGTTTCACAAGTCATTCATACATCCTTCTAATTCATTGCTCATATACAATCATAGACCCCTGCTTCCTTCTGGTCTTGAATTAAAGAATGCAAGACTTAAGAACTGGAGTTCAGCTTTTCTGTCACCTAGTTGTAAATTAACTGGCAAATATTTTTTCTTTTTCCCTTTTTTTTTTTTATTGCAAGTGCACACATTTTCCAGAGAGACTTGCAGCTGCCAGCATATATTTGAAGGAGTTCTTTATTGCATTTTATCATATAGATACATTATTTTGTATTAACATTTCCAGTGGTTTTGCTTTTTGCAACATTTTCTCAAATGTAAGTGTGCACACAATCCATGAATGTCAATGCAGTGAATGAGGATAAAGTAGAACACAAAGGATACAGGAAGAGGCTACATTCATTTAGAGGGAACTGAGGGGCTGCTTGTGGCTTTAATACCAGAGCACTGTCTCTTCTCTATGGAGAGTGCTGAGAAATCTTTGTGGGACTGTTTTAAAAGGGTCACTTGTCAAGTTGAATTTAATGCAGAATGTATGCTTCAGGGAAAAGAAGCTCTTTTTTTTAGTCCCCCACTTCAATTCAGCTGAAACAGTCTGCATACATTCGGTTTCTCTTCTCCTCTTTCTAGCCTACTTGACTTTAAATAAGTGACTAATTAGAATACACGAATATGCAGAAACAGAAGTTAATTTGACCGCTACCAAGGAAATAAAGCTAAGGTAAAACTACACACAAAAAAGGTTTGAGCGTGCTCAATATTTTGTGACACCAATAATCATTCTACAAGAAAATCTAGAGTACTACTCTAACCATATTTAAAACCCCTCAAGGGCTGAAGCAGTAGACTGATATTTTTAAATACTAAAACTAGAACATAATTCTTTGAGAAGTCTGAATTAAAGGTGTTTTCATCTTTCCAAAGAAAAGCAGCAAATGGCTAGAGGGAACACTACCAAGATTTTGCATACTGTGTCTGTTTTATGCACAAAATAAAATATATCTCAAATCAACTATGAAATACATATGGAGAAGTGGTTTCAAATATGGATATGATTTTAACTCCTCACTAAGTAAAAAAAAAAAAGTATTTCCCTAATTTTCCAGTCTTCAAAAGCTGCAGATTTCAATTCTAACGAAAATAAAAACGTACATGGAGCACAAGAAAAAAAGAATAATTAGTTAAATTACACCTCACTAGAACAGAAGTACCTAGCAAATGCATTAAATGAAGCTCTTGCATAAAAAAGCATCAAAATATTTTCTTAGGTTGCACACAAGACTAAACAAGGTATAGGTTGCCATCAAACCAGGTTGAGGTAGATGGGATTTCATACTTAATGGACAGTGGAAGACTGTGATGTGAGCAGTGAGCTTTAAGCACACACATACACACACGTGTTCCCATAGATTATCCTGCCCTACACTTCCATGGGCATAGAGGGCTTTTATCTTAAAACACAAAGGACCAGCATGACACACAACACTAGAAAAAAGCAACTTCCAGGTGCCATTTCATATAAATCCTCCTCTCTGCCCATATTCTGCCTTATATCAAGTCTCTGTATCAGAGATATCACATGGAAGATTTAGATTTACAAACTCTTTGGTGCACAGGAATGTCTGTACTCCAAGCAGCACCATGACAAGTGTTCTACCTCTTCTCATACTAATACTCTATAAAGTAACCATCTGGGAGCAGGAAAAACGTTGTTATGTTTCATTATTGAACACATCCACCAGTCATGTATTGTTCATTTCTCTGATCAAGGAATTACTGCAACTAGAAACTTTTGTAATTTGTTTAATAAATTGAAGGAGTAGTTATAAGTAAAAAAGGATGGGCAACAGGAAAGAAATCTGACAGGGAAGACTGTGACTAGGAAACAGGAGTAATGAAAAAGGCCCTCTGGGAAAAACACAGGCATCCAGAAAGTGATTTGTATCCTGAGACCCGTATGTTTCATAAGGGTCAAGATAAGGTGGATAAATAGAAAGATTTTATTGCAGGTGAGCTCTGACAAGAAGAAAATTCTTCTCAACAGTCAATATAAAGCAACTAAAGACAAATTTTCCATTATGATAATGTGAATTTATGATTAAAGACTATGTGTATATATATATATGCAAATTAAACTACCCATCTGGAGTCCCCTACCCTAGAGGCACAAACCAACATGATGGTAATGAAGAACTCAGTTGCTCAGATGGATTAACCCTTCTCCCTGAATGCCCTCCACACCCAGTTGTTCTCTTTTTCTTTTTAAATCCTGAGTTTTAAGTAATGCCTGTTGTCCTCGTACAATCTGAAAACTGCAAAGCATGCCAAGTAAAAATAACATGAGACCTGAAAGGCGAAAGGATAACTTCACATGTAACCCCACATTAACGAGGCCTGAGCATTACATGTCCACTGACTGGAGGGATGGCAGCTCCCATCCACAAGCCCTCGGTACAATAGCAAGGCCCATTGAACATTACTGTGGTACTTCATCTCCCTCACGCCAACCAGTGGTTTGGGAAATGAGAGCTGCTGACATTTCTTTATGGATGAGGTTTGACTTCCCTTCTGTCCCCATCCCAAGGGCACAGAGCATGTTCTGCAGTTCAGACTGTAATTTGTTTCCTAGTGCAAGTCCACCTTCTTCCAACCAGGGAAAAAAAAGATAAAAGCTGCTTTACACTGTTGTGAAGTGGTTAACAAAGAAAGCACAGACAATGCAAATATACAGACTCAAAAATTTCTTTCTTGGTCTACAGGTTGTGTTGCAAGAAACGGCTACTCTAACTATAGGAGTTTTTGCTTCCTATGATGTATTTGGACACCCGAGTAAAAAATGTGCCTATCAACACATAGCATTCCTCTTGGTTAATTACGAAAGCCACAGAAAACAAATACACAGCTCAAAGAGCAAGTTCCATATTTCCTAATGCATACATGAAGTGGTGGAGCTCATAATAAGTCACCTCTAGATTCAAGAGAGCAAGATAGTCAAAGACTTCAGCTTTCACCAGCACTAACCAAATGATAAAAGAAAGAATTAAGGAAATTTTACCCCAGAGCAGACAAACTGTTATCAGTCAGTGTACAAAACTGACACTACTATGTGTGCAAAATTCTGATTTTTTCTTTTATCATTTTTCAACCCTCCACATAAAGTTCTATGATTCTACTAACTTCACTATCCTAAAGATTTTTGTAACTTACTGCAGATATCCCAGCTGAGAAGCATTTTCACTGTCTCAGATGCTCATTATATATATATATAGACAACAGTTCTGAAAGATGAAAATTCAGACTAGATGTGTACTTTACAAAGTGCCTTGTTAATTCCTGGTATTTTGATTACTCAACCATTAACATTTTGGTCAGAAGCACTAAAGAAACTCTGTAGACATGCCTATGCATTCTCCCGGGTTCTATACCATATTGTGCAGGAAAATCACATGGTGCTGACTGACATTTAAGATCCTTTAATGAACTATTTTGGAATTTGCAATTCTTCTTTCTCTTTAAAAAAAACTCAGGTCTGAATTTAACCCCCTAAAAAAAAAATCTTCCGGTTATTTACAATTTACCACCCTTCTCTCTACTCTTGGAATTGCCTTGCCGGTAAATTATTCCATGCACTGCCTATTCAGGTAGAGAACACAGTCTTTTTGTACTTCTATAATACAGAATATCCATCTACAAATCTTCTAACAGCTTAACCTCACACACTGTTCCACTGGGCTGAATGCAATGCCCAGTGGTAGCGAGCACTACGATCATGAGCAGTTGCTGTATCGGACGTTCACATCTGCATCGGTATTGCCACATTCTAACTTCAGGTGCAATTGTGCCACAAGTTTTGTTTTATTTACGAAAAACATAACTGAAGTTAAAATAATCTTACACTCATTTAAAGAAGAAATAAAAAAAAAAAAAAGAGGGGAACTTTTTTGTTGGATCTAAAGATCAAGTTTTGGAAGCTGAGGGTGATAGTTTGATACTTCATTTTCCAAGAACTCTAAACAACCACAATAAATGTACAAATGTAGACATGTCACACTGTTACATTTCATTTCATATTCAGTAAGCAAATGTGACCAAACTAAGTACTGTCAGACTCTGTCTTTTTAGTTAGAAATCTTGTAGCCAATAAAGGTTTGACCTTGAAATATGTCACAGATGGATGAAGTCACTTTATTTGCTAGTCGCTTTGTTACGCTTTTTGCAGAACTGCAAAGTTAGGTCACATTTACTCTAATTTCACTTTATAATAATTTCACAAACTGCATAACTAGAAGGAGTCACTAATACAAAAGCTAAAGACAATTTTCTTTTTATTTAGTACTCAAGGATTATTTTTAATACAAAAACATAAAAAGTAAACCCATACACTATTTTTGGTGGAGATTCTGTTACATTGACTCAACTACTAGAAGTTTTCCTTTTATGAAGCCAGTGGAAATATATAGTTCTGTGCGAAGGGATGACTAACTGTTACAATATACAGATGTAAAATTCTGTTCATCAGTTTTTTAACATGGGCTGAGTCTACACTGATGTGTATTTTAAGGGGAAAATTAAAGGAAAAATTCCAACTCTGTTTACTCAAGAGATAGCTATTATTTTCTGATACTCCTACTGCATTTGATATATGTCACCAGAGCTGCTATACAAAACAAATAACCAAATATATACAACTGCTAACTTATTAATGATTTAGTTAGCTAAAAAATACTGTTCCTTTACAAGACATTTTAACTCATTACCACTTCAAATCTCAGTGAATACATTAAATCACTTTTTTTTCAAAGAATAAAAATTTGTTTAGGTCTAATTGCCAAATAAGAAGACTAACTGAGTAAGAATTGCAAAATTCTGAGAAGGACTTTGGATCTCTAATGAGTTGTAAATGACTGTAAACAAGGAAGTTGAAAAGCAAGCATTTTGCATCTTCTAAGAAAACAAAAAGAAAACAAAAGTTAATTTGAAGTACTGCTTGGTTGCTTCTGAGCATCTTAGAAAAACCTCTTGCAGATCTGGCTTTAAAAAGCGATGCCTCTTTAATACCGTGTATCTGCATTACAGAACTGAGGACTGTCATGGTGCCACTGTATTGTAACAGGAATATAGGAATGGAAGAATTTCTGTCACTAAATTTGGAAACAGACTAACCATCTGGTTCAGGAAGACCAGTCTACACTCCGTAAAAGTATGTATGCTAGTTGGTCTAAAATAAAGTCCTACACTAATGCATACGCTAATGCTTTATGAGCAGTTCTGTCTTCTATTTCACCTAGTGCATAAAATAACCTCTTGGGGAAAAGATAAAAAAATATGAGTCACATTTAAGTTTATCAAATGAGGATTTAAATTAGATTTAAGAGGATGGGTCCTGTCTGCCAATGCAGCCAATTTTCCCAGAATCCCTTCTGATGCCACTTCTAAAAGGTGAAAGGGAAACAATGACACTGAATATTAACTTGGCCAAATGTTACCAACAGCTACATTTCTGAAGGCATTGTGTACCTACTAATATTTGATAAGCTGCTTTAACATCAGCTCCTGGACTACAGTAAATGAGAATTTCAACTTGTAGTTCAAGTATAAGTTTAAAGCATAAGAAATTCAGAAGAAAAGCTTGAAAATGTAACCTAAGACCTTTAAGTCCAAAATCAAAATTCAAATAAAACCAGACTCTTCCGTACTAACTCTTTGCTCTTACCTTTCATTTTTCCCACTTCTACAATATTTTAAGTCCCCCATTGGCAATATTGTGCAATTCATCAAGTAGCTGTCCTGAATTCAGAGTCCTACATCCTTTGTAGAACTCACCTACATGAGAAGCTACCAGACAGAGAGGGTTACCTTTCCAAATAATCCATATTTCTAAACAGAAGGTGGAAAAAACCCATAAGAAAACCAAAATACACACCCATTCACAAAATACAAGGTGAAAAACCATTCCATATTTCTGTGAGACATGAGCTCAGGACAGAATTCAATTTGGACTATGCTTTTCACACTGTGCAGACAGCAGCTGACTTTGAGACAAGCGTTACAGTGATTCATGGAGTCACACCAGGTAGCAGCACCTTGAAACCGTAAATTGTGCCACTGCTTAACCACATCCTACCAGCCTCTTTCTGTTTCTCACTCATCCACTCTTTTGCCCCTAGGTGGGCAGCCTGAACTCAAAGAGCCAAATATCACAGTATCACCAACATAAGGACTTATACACAGACTGACAATTATTCACCAAGGGAAAACATTGTCAAGGTTTCTTTTTATACTCTCAGTAAGTTAGTACGTAGTGAATGTTCCAGCAGATGAAGTCACCAAATTTGAAACAATATTAAACTGGCAGCTCCAGAGTTGCTGGAGGTCGTCGAGAAACAGGGTTATGCTAATGTCTCTGTGTGTTTGCTTAAAAATTTACACAGAACAATGTTTAAATTATGTTAATGGTCAGACCGCAAGTGAAGAAATGTAATATTCAAGCCACATGCAGGCCTTCTTCCAAACTCATGTATTTATTTTTAACAGGCACATCAACATCTGTTAAGCACAAAGAGAATTTATTTTGCTCAGTCACAATTATGGTTGATCTGACTCAAGACTCTTGCATTAGTTTAAAACTGCACCTAAAAATAAGGACCAGTCATTTGCAGTCATTAAAAGAGTTCATGGCACCCTCATGTAAGACAAGTGACTGCTGCTGATGTCCTGGACACAATCTCAGCAACTGCTGGTAATTCCACTACATTTGCACAAGGCAGATTTTCCTCACTATTGCAACTAGAGAAGCAATGGCTTGCGTGGGGTAATTCAACAGTCTCAAAGCCGTTAGTAGCCCTCTTTGAGAACTTACGGAGATGTGAGACGACTAGAAAAGGTCTTAAAAAAAACAAACAGGGAAGGAGGAAGATCTGTATACAGTCAGCATTAAACTTTCGTTCAAAGAAATACTGGAATTAAAAAGTGAAACAGAACAGTTTGAAGGCATCCAGGGAAAAAAAACAAACCAAACCAAACAAAAAACCAAACCAAACAAAGAACAGCCAACCTGGATTTCTCATTATTAAATCATGTCAAATTAGCAGCAAGACAGCAAACTATGTAGACAAAGAGAACACAATAGATGTCATATGTGTTAACTAATGTTCTCACAAGTACGTAATACATGCCACTCTCTTAAAGAAAGTCTGCCTATCTCAGAGGGAGTGCAAAACTGACTGGAAAGCTATACTGAGTCCGAACAGAAAACCAAATATTTTGGAATTTTTTTTATTCACTGCTATTTGATATTTTACTTTCTATATATTATACGTATTCAACCCTTTATGTGCAATTTCAACACATCTATCTAGGTCATTAATAAATCCCCACACATCACTAATCTTAGACTAACTGCAAACACTCTCAACAAGCAGATCAGAATATAAAATAAACAGATTGAAGTAAACATCTGAGAGAAACAAGATGCTTTTCAGTTGAGAGAAATACAAGGTATTTCAATAGGCAGCAATATTCAACTATAGAAACTGAGGATGAAGAGCAAGTGATTAGGTAAATACTACCCTGAAAAGCATCTGGGGACCACAGTCATTCATTAGTGGAACCCAGTTCCATAACATCCACTATTTGCAAGCTAAACAAACATACAACTTTATTTAACAGGATTATAGCAGAAACAAAGTTATTTCTCAGGTGGATGGTTCTGTCCACAGCTAAGATGATACAGTTCCAAAAAAAGTGTGGATGGATTAAAGATCTGTGAAATTTAATCTGAAAAAGGAACAAAAAAGAAAGCAGAGAAGACTGAGGTGGAACCAGAATAAACAGTACAGGAATGTCAAAGACCACAAGAAAGAAAACTTATTTTTCACTATCTACTGCCATGTCTGGAAGATTCAGGTGGATCATATGGTAAAACATTCAGCAGACAAGGGTAGCAAAGTGTGGGATGGTCTGCCAGAAACCCCAAGAAAATAAACTAAAGCAAATCCAAATCCTGCAGCTGAGATGGAGTTATTCCACTCAACAGCCCAGGCACCAACTGGTTTGGAAACAGCTCTACAGAAAAGGACTGGGGGGTACCAGTGGACATGTTGAACATCAGCCTGCAGTGCATCCTTGTAGAAATGAAGACCAACTCCACAGAGGGGAGAATCAGCAAAAGCACAGGCAGTAGATAAAGTGAAGTGATCATTCTCCACAATTCAGCACTTATACAGCAGCATCTGCAGAATTTTGTCCCATCTGGAGCTTCCCAGCAGAGAAAAAAGACAGACATATTGAAGCCATTCCAGTGGAGGGCCACTGCAATGATCAAGGGATGGAGCACTCAATGTATGGAGAGAGGTTGAGGAGCCTGAGTTTACTTAGTTTCTAATCTTTAGAAAAAACATTAAGGGAGAATCTAAGTGCTGTTTTCAAGATTATAGAGAAGAGAGTCTGGCTCTTCTCAGAGGTTCACCATGAAAGAATGAAAGAAAACAGACAAAAGTTGCAGAAACTCCAATTATTCTATTAAGATAGAAAGAGGGAAAAAACTCATAATAAGGGTGGTAAAACATTGTAACATGTTGCTCAGAGAAGACCTACCATCCTTATAGTTATTTACAATTCAGCTAAATAGGTGTCCTGAGCAACATGACCCAACTTCAAGGTGGCCCTGCCTTCAACAGCGGGCTGGACCAGATGACCTCCAGGAGTTCCTTGCTACCTAAATTATTCTATAATTCTTTGTGATACAGTGTCTGTGAGGAACAGCAAAGATAGTGCCTTGGGCTAGGAGACAGACTGTACCATCTCCAGAGGTTCATTCCAGCTTTTTTTTTCTGCAATCCTGAACACTGAAAGGCACTAATAAATCTTCAGACAGAATATGTTTTCTCCTCTTTGCATGAACAGTGCCTCATTTATTTTATCCAACAGGTTATAGCCATAAATAAATATACAGTATTACATAGTTAGAAATTTAATACCGATAAACTTGGAAATTAATTTTAGATACCAGACTGCACGAAAAACAAGGAGGAGGGGAGGAAGGGACAGTGGAGAAAGTCACCACAGTCAGCATATAAAACAACATTTTCAAATACTTCCTTATCCCCTTTGCAATTCCCAGAGAGGCTCACAACCACTTTGCTGATGGGCAAACCTGGAATACTGAGTACTGGGCTGACAGAGAGATGAGGTGGTGAGAGAGGAACACACAGTGCACAATCATTGCAGGCAATTTTTAAATCCTCTTTTTACTTTCAAGGCCTTGATAGCACAAAAGACAAAAGGGAGATTGGTTGCATCACACAGGGCATTTACCTGTGGATCTTGCAAAATTATTCAAGGAGGAACAAAAACCCTTCAGCTCATCACCTATAATATTTTTTAAGCTAATTTCCCATGTATGATCATACAGCCCTATTTTCTGTATCTCACAGAGTCTAGGGGCCACTGGTGATATATGCAGTATGGAGAACTAAACCTTAACCTGGTATTTTCTAATAAATGAACTGCAGATACTATATAAAGTGAGAAAATTCTGTAACAACCTTTCTCATGTCTGGATATTGTTTTGAATGCTTCTTTAAACTTCGGACCAACACTGATTTCCTTTAAGGTGCAGATATAATGCTTTGCCCTCACTATAAATAAGCTGTTGATAAATGTGTCATGAAAAAAAAAGTGAAAGAGCTTGGAACTGCTTACATTAATCTGTTAGTGGCAGGAGAGACCACAGTAATACCAATTACCTAATGTGACTGATTTTGTCAGCTTAAAAATTGCCTGCATGATCAAGGTCCATAGTTTTTGCCCTATTTTGTGTAAGAACAAAAACATGACTACCAGGTGAAATACTGGCCAGCAGACGAAGGTCACAACACTTTTAAAAGGCAGTATTCCCCTTCCTCCACTTAAACCTGTAAAAGCCTTTCCACATTACAGTTCAATTTATACTGAATACTTCAGCACAGTTCCCTAACTCTGTTAAGAAAGCTCCTTAGATGCATCTTACAGATAAGCAAAAATATCTTACTTTCATATATGCAGAGAACAATAGAATGCTCACTTTCTGAGAAGCCTGAAATCTCAACCTGCATATAAACATCCATTTTATATATATCCGTATCTTTTTATAGTAATTCTCATTATTTTTGGTGATTCAGCTATATAAAATATGCATATCTACATATTACCCACAGAGAATAAAGGCAGAAAATGGTATGATCATTACACTTGAAATGTGTATGTGTAACTTGAATGAAATTAACAATTCTGCTACAATTTAAAATTAAGCAAATATATATGCCTATATACTCCAGAACGTATATATGCACATCTAAAGACATGCACATAAAGACCTTTGATTGAAATATGAAATCTAGATGTTGAAAGCTTAAGATTTATTAAGATTTTGATAGTTCCATACTTATCTGAGATTAAGTTTTGTAAAACATGTTGTTACCTAGGAAACAAGAACAAATGCAAGCGCAATATGATAAAAATTCAAAAGCCATGGATGAAACTACATATACTAAAAATCAGTCATTTTTCTCTTACTTCCCTACATCTGAGTTGAGTATTTCCTCATTACTATAAACAATTTATTCATAACCTCAGTAATAATTAAAAATAAAAAATGAAGTGTTAACCCTCCTAAATAGCATGAAACAAAATGTATTTATTTTCTACTTATTACACCTTTTTCACCAATCATTACTGGAAGTTTTACTCTTCAAAACTAGTTGGCATACTGTAACAGAAATTTTAAACAAGTGGTACAGGAGAGCAACGTAACTCTCAGAAGTTCACCGAAAGCTAAATAAATTACTCCCAACATGACAAACTGAGAGAAGAGCCAAGATATCTGGCAGAGGCCCTCCGTAGTGTGAATGCCATTTTCAGAAGAGAAGCGGTATTAGCTCAATCCCTTTCTTAAATCAGTGCATCAGAATCCTCTCTTGCATGTCTCTTAAATACTGTACTTTATGGGATCAGGTTACACCAATTTTTACAGAAGCAATTATTTTCAGGTTTCTTTTTGCTAAGGAATATACTTTACAAAGTAAACAAGTCATTGGTATTACCCATTTGCCATATTCTGGACATTAGAATGAACACTAAAAAGAACGAGTTTTTCTTTTTGTCAGATGCACAATAGTTTATTAATTCATACAATCTAAAAAAACCTAAGAACAGCATTTATGTGAGAAGTATCATTATTGACAAAGATTGCTGTCTGTGTGTTGTTCTGTCAGTAACTCAATGTCATGTTCAGCTAGTGTAGAAACATGTTGTGACAATTTCTGCTTTTCACAGGAGATATCTAGTACAAAGAAAAACACCTCTGGAACTTTACACCTGCAAATAGCAGGTTTCCCTTAGAAGCTGAAGCAGAAATTCCTTTTTTCATGGGTTACTAGACCAGGAGAGGTATGAAAGCAGAAGTGGGACTAAATTAACAGCTGTAAAACTTAGGTGAATTACTTACGCCTAGAAAATATCAAGAAAATTCCTGAACTACTAACTAGATATACTAAGTGTAAAACCAGAAGCATCATCAGGCAGAGGTGCTTTGTGGCAAGCTCTGCATTGCAGAGGTAGGAAACAGATCAGAGTTTATTGTTGTTCTCATTTCTCAGACACAGGAAACTTGATGAATCCATTTTTATATTCTGCACTGCTATTCGAATGACTTCAAACACTTGCAACTTCAAAATCATTGCATAGTTGTATTTTAAACAACTTAGAAAGTATTGAATTATTTTGCATGGAAAATAATAAAAGGCTCTGGATAACATAAAAATAAATACCTGCCCATTTGGTATATTCAAAAGGCAAAAAATTTTAAAAGCTACCCAAGAGCTAGAAAAATAAAATATTAAAAGTTAACCATGCTAGTTACAAACACACTCAAATATGAACAGTAATGACATGTGTTGGAAGATGTGGTTTTGCCATGTTTAGAAACAATCATGTGAGTTATCATAGCCTCCAGTTGCCTTTCTTGACACCATTCCTATAATTTTGTTTGACATTTCATATATGAAATGTCTGTTTATGCTTCCTTGTGCAGCTTGTCCCACTTGTTTTCTATGGTTTAGCCTTTTTTCTCTCTCTTCTCCAATTTTCCAGACTTTCTCAGCTATCCTTACCTTTTCTTTACCCTCCAACAATCTTTTTCTTCCCTTCCAAACTCAGTTTTACTCTTCCAGTTGCCATAGGTGCCCATACTGTTTTCAATGACCGTATAGCCCACAACTTTTCTTTTGCACCAAGAGGATAAATGTGCTGGCAGAAAGACAGCAGGAGCCAAGAAGAGCTGCTGAACATCCTGTATTGCCTCCGTGCATGAAAGAAGCTGAAGGCTCTTCCAGACTAATGGCATTTCAACCACCTCACCTCCTTCAGTACCTGCTCTTCCTCCTCTCTCACATCTCCATCCTCAGCTCCATATTTTCTGCTGTGCCACTGTCTCCCTACACTCTCCATGGCCTCTGATTTCTGCTTTCTACCATGCCCCATATATGCATTTTCCCCTAACCCAAACACACAGGTTTTTTGCTGTATGTATATATATACACACGTGTGTGTCTGTGTATTGACAGACATCTTGATAAAAAGATAAAGCTTTCCTTATTACTTCAACTTTATTTCTGCATGTATTTTTTTTCCTCAAGAAGATTCAGGATAGATCATATTCAAAAAGCATAAACTAAGCTTCCTTTTCTTATGAGCTAGTAAAATTTACAGCCAGACTTTAATTCCTGAGTAAATACTCCAGATATTGTAACAACTGTACTAATTGGAGAGACATTGCTTCTGAAATAGTAATGACAGCTGTTTTGAGCCCAAGAAAACTGTATCTCCAGCTCAAAGTCTTCTGACTCCTTTAGTGCTGAGGCTAGCAAACTTTCAAAGCACGGTGAGAGGCAGCTGTGCTTTTGTTTTTCAAGTTAAAGGTTAAGCATGCTGATAAAAGCCCAGCAGGAACTGGGAGATTCTGCTGAGCATCCCATCTCACCTCGGCACAAGACAGCAGCTCCTGACGCCTGCTGCGCCAGGCTCCCTGACTGCAGAGATGCTTCTGTCAGTGCCAAGGTCAGGGCAAGCAGCCCCAGTTTCCCTCCCTCTCCCCACACCACCTTGGCAGCTTCTGTCCCACCACCTCCGTGCCACCCCATTTGCTGAACTGGGAGATCCGTCCAGGACAGAGCACCATGAACCAGGTCAGGGATCAGATCCAGATTAAAAAAAAAAAAAAGCTTTCCTAGGAGAGTCTAGCACCCACGCCATAGGCAGCTGTCCCTTCCTCCTATGCTTTATAGAAATTCTGAAATGGTGGCACAGCTGTAGCTTTAATGTGGCCATCTGCCACTTGAAAAGACATTCTCCATCATTAGACTGTACTTATTTTGGAAGGAACATTGAAACCTACAATATTAAATTAATTTTCTCTTATTTTTCTCTGTTGCTGCTGCAGCTGACATATATAATGCAACCTACTCTTTGCAAAAAGGGCCCAAAATTCTCCATTTCCATATCCTATTTAGTGGAATGTTTTCTTCCTAAAGCTCTATAAAGGCTGCTCAATGCAGATCTCTCAAGTTGTTTTCACTGTTGCCTTTGAAGCAGATTAATTTTCTCCTCTTCCCCAGGACTTGCTCTGTAAGAACAACTTCAGGTAAAACCAGGAGAAGAATGACGGAATCACAGAATCATCCTGGCTGGAAAAGATCTTGAAGATCATCAAGTCCAACCATAACCTAAATCCACCAACCATAAACTAATCTATTCATTCAGTGCTTAAATCATGTCCCTAAGCACCACATCTATATTTCTTTTAAATACTTCCAGGGATGGTGACTCCACCCACAAGTGAAGACAGCATCACCACGAACAATGCTCACTGCCATGTGCCAACATGGCACGTTGTTGCAACCATGCAGAGCTATGCCATGGGTGCAAGGCAGCACCTACACATGCCAAACAGAGGGCCAGGTAAGGATGGGGATCTTACCAGAAAACAAAACAAAACAAAAAAATAGCCATAGCTAAACCTGTCTGAACTTCCTCAATGAATGGTGGACTATTTAACAATAGTTTTGAGACATCTGTCACTTGTGGATACACCTCAGAAAGATACAAGAGTGCTTACCTTTCCAATTGGATGCATTGCTGAGACAGGTATTTGGAATGCTTTTAAAATATTTGGCTTTGACATGGACCTGAATGACTGACATGTAAAATGAATTTGAAAGCTGGGGTCTGTATCACTGAGCTTCTTTCTCTCTCTATCTCCTACCCGTTTACATTTTTGTCCTGCTTTTCATGCCTAACACACCCCAGGAGGACATTTCTGCCCCTGCTCTCTCAGGAAAAGGGTGTTGATGCTCTGCTGAATGGTTAATGTGCCTGTTAATTGCTAGTGGACTTTTCATAGGATGTTGGACAATGGAGACACTGGGGTGGTGGGAAGCTGGGGACTAGTGTGTTTGTGATGACTCTGTCTACAGAAAACACAGCGCTGTCATACTGGCACTGGAAAAAAAGAAAAAGATATTTTTTCTGCACTTCCATCTTGCACAAATCTTCTCCTGTGCTTTTAGCTTTGCTGCTGAACAGCCTCCCAGGCCAGAACTCTTAGATGGTTCAATGCACAAGACAGAAGTGAATATAGGCAGAGGTCAGTGAAGGACCTTGCCCCTTTCGACTTAAAACTTTCAGTCAAAAAATGTATTCTGTGAGCAAAGCTGTGTGACAAAACAGTCTAAATAAATATCAACTAAGTAAATAAATAATGAGATACAGTATTTTTATTATCAGGAATCCAAATATTTTGCACATCTCTAAGGAAGGGATTCAAATTTTTTTTTTTAAATCATGAAATCACAATGTGAGAGGTCTGAGTTTTGGAGTAAGATTCTTGGCTAAGTATTCCTGAAGACAGAGAGCTCCAGGAAGCCTAGGTCCTGCAAGCATTTCATCAAGGACAACTTGACAACAATAATGAGGAGAAACACTAGCCCACAACTTGGTTTGGACTGGATAACAAAATCATCCTCACTCACAAAAATGTTAAAGCAAGATGTGAGTAAAGCTAAAAATACCATTTTAGCAGACAACAATATGAGAAAAACTGTAACATGAATTCATGAAGCAGATTCAGTGCCTGCCTTGGAGACACTTGCTTACTTGCCAAGTCTGTCAGAAAGAATTAACTTGTCAGTGAAAAAAGGGTATAGTATAGGAAAAAATATTTGTTTGAAAGTTACACTGCTATTTTTCGTCTTTCCATAGACTATTTTAAGCTTTCAGGCATGATTTGCTGTTTTTCATCTTGTTAACTGTAATTCTATCACATGGCCACATCCACCGTGTCCTTGATGCTTATAGAACAACGCCTGCAAAAGAGAAGAGATTATAAAAAAGGAATACTTAGCAAGTTTCTGGATGGCTAAGAACAGACAAAGGATTATATTAAAAGCATCTTGATTTTTAGGACAGAAGTTTCACATTAAGAATCTATTAAGAATAAAGATGTTTGTCTGAAGCAGCTGCTGAAGATGTAATGACCTGAGCAACAGAATTACTGTCCAGGTTTCAGAGCCAGGGGTCACCATGATCACCCCTTGGCCAGCAATGCCATATGGATACAACACAAAGTATGAAATCAAAGGATTTTATTATAAGAGATTCAGGGAATAATTTAAGAAAAATAATTTACAGACGCAAAATTATGTCCTAAGTTAAGTGTCTGGAGTTGGTCTGCACTGAATGAACTGGCTGATGGAGTTATCTGGATAGCTTTTCAACCAGCACGTGAGTGGTGTCCTATGTAACAGGACTGGGTGGAAGAGAACAACAACATATAATTGTAGATTCAGGTAACCACATAAAAGAGCCAACTTTAACTCTTCTGATCTCAAAAATGGGCACTGAAAGAGAAAGAAAAGGAAAAAAAGAAGCATATGGCAGCTTACTGCAGACATGCCTTCAGCAAAACCAGCTGTTAAATGAACTCACTGGCAAAAGTACATTAAAATGTAATGCCACAGAGACAGAAGGTTCTTCCACAAAAATCAAATAGTGTCTTACCAAGAATTAAGATGTGAATCAATCAGAACCTACATGAAATAAGTTTACATGTAACTTCCAGTGGAAGGGTTCATCAAGGCTGGCCCCAGCCAAACCCCTGCTCTGTGAAGCGCAGCACGTGTACCAACAACAAGAGACTTCTGTGACAGAACGTGCAAACCCGGTGAGTTATCAACAGGTTGAAAGATTTTCTGCTGCAGTAGAAGAAATTTCTGAATAGAAATTTTACTCTTACTGGCTGACAATCCTATCATGGACTTGTCCATAAGTATTTTGGTTAATCTAACACAGAAGTAACCAGCCTCCTTTAAATACAGTGTCTGCCAGCAAGTATGAAAAACGCACAGTTCTCCACTTGTCTCCCCTGTCTGGCACAATTAATGTGCCCTGACATCCTAAGTCTCAGTATCCCCATGAACATCAACATAACTGATCAAGCAGAAATCATCAGGAAATGAAACTTCTACTTTAGCTTTTATTCTTCTCGGTATGTTAACTATGAAACCAAAGAAAGAAAACAGGGTAATAAATTTCATCAGAACTACTGAGGAAATAAAGCTGGTGCAACACAAGAACATTCACTCATGTGGGTTCATGCAGGCCTCCTGCGCACAGGGGATGCATCTTCTCATGCAAAGGTCTTGCAGCCAATAAGCCCATTGGAGGCAGTAAAGGAACCAGCACAGTCCTGCTTCAATACCACTGCCTGTCAGCTAGGAGGTGACCACATCATAGTCACTATCTGAGAGGTGTTCCACAGGCAGTCAACTTAGCAGGGTCTCAAGTTCTTTAAGGCTTGAAGGATTTTGCACTAAAATATTCAACATTAAATTTAGAAATACCAAGCCAAATTCCTTTAATGCAATCTTAAACGTAAGTATTTAATTTTACTTAATGGTGGATGAAACAACCTCCGTGTTTTCTGCCAGCCAAGAGATCTGCTCAGCCCACACATGGAATTAATCACCCTCTTGGACAGGAGCTGATGATCTCCAGTAGATCAATCTGTCCCTTCTCAACACTGAAAAAGCTGACAGCCAGGAAAAGGTGCCTTCCTAAATTACTGTCAAAATAACAATGGGTTCTAATTAAAACACCCCCCACTCCATCAGAAGTCAGGTGAAGCAGACAAAAATAAAATTGTCTCCATTTTAGACATTAATTTGATCAAGAGGTTACTGTATCAAAGAGATTCATTCCCAAAAGTAAAAAGCCTTTTGTACAAATTCTATTCACAGTTTTTCTTACAGAGATAAAGCTTCCAACCATCATTTCATTTAGGTAAAATCCATGAATGTATTAGTTAAAAAAAACACATTGGCAGTTAATTTGTAGTAAACTCATCTCTACACTTAAAAACAGAATTAACATTAAAAATAATAAGCAGTGACATCAGAACCAACCTGCATTCTGCGGAACACTGCCCAAAACACTGATACCTAGATACAGCCTTTTCTTTTTGGGAAGGAGTATAAAACAAAAATGAGAGTTGACCACAAAAAATTAGAAAGAGTATCCAATAAAAATTTAATATTAACTTTTCAAGTTAAATCAAGACTGCCCAAAAATGTTGGTTTGTTTTGTTTTGTTTTCCAAACAATACAATTTGAATGCTGTGAGATTTAGGTGATATTTACAAATAATAACTTTATGAAATGCTGTTTGTGTAGACTCATAAAAGGGAACAACTCCACCCTTGGCATTAACTTTGTCTGCTCTGAACTGAGACCACTCTGCCTTCCTCCACTGACCACACGGAGAAACTCACTGTCTTAGGTTCATCAGTCTTTACCTCCTCCAAACAAAGTGTTTTCCTTCAAGTTTACTTAAATACTGAAGAGTACCCACCGGACATGGCCACAGACTGGGGCTCATTTGGATGCTTCACATTCCATCCATCCTTGGATAATATTTTCCATTATAAGACCAGGATCATGGGACTTGCTTGAGACTACACTGAACATAAATCTGCACAATGCAAGAGAGGTATATATCTTCAAATCAAGAAATGAGTCCAGCAGAAAAGAATTAGGTCACAAAGTTTCTGAATGAGAAGTGCCACTAGACATTGCATCAGTCCAGGCAGATTCTGTTCAAATTCAGCAGGCCTCAAAATAAACATTTCAATATTGATAACTGTTTTTCAACATAAGGTGCTCCCTATATAACAAACAAAAAACTTCATCAAAAAAGAATGACAAAACCATTGAAAGTATGTGCCGTGGGAGACACTTTCAGGTTTTGCAGAGACTAACTTTTCCTGATCTGAAAATACAGAAAGACAAAATTCTGATAAATCCTTTGAGTTTAGACATGACATGAAAATCTAGGAGAACTGCTCAAGGAACAGGGAAAAAAAGAACAAGATACACCTAACAGCATGAATGAATCTCCTCTAGCAAGAAAACAGGAGCTTTGTCGCTTTAATATTATTGCCTTGAAAGACAATACCTAAACCATCTAACAATCACATAACCTCCTAACATGCTTTCAATAATGTCACCCACATTCTTTCATACATATCAAGGATACAAGTGGTGATGATGACCTTCAGAACCAAAGGGAAAAAAATGCAGCCCAAATTGATCCAAGAAACTTTCAGTTAAAAAGAAACAGCCAGAGTAAGTGGGAACATGCTATATTTTTACGGATTTACTAAAATGGAAAATTAAAGCATTACCGGTTGCATCTAACTTCCAAATGTTTAGTATAATTAACTGGAATGCCTGATATCATTCCCTTTTGGTAGAAACACAACAGCATTAAACTCCATTGGTACACATGCAAACGCGTGCTTTCCCGTAAATACGCAGGAAAAAAATCTAATTATGCATTAAAATAGCACCAACACAGTTGAAGAAAAGGCTTCTTCACTGATAGGTTAACACCTCACTTCTTTCTGTTAACTGGTCACTCGTTCCCTGAGCCTTTTCTAGTTGGCAACAGATGTCTCCTAAGTCTACTCAGCTTTGGTGGTGTTCTTACTAGGTATGCCTCAAGTCTTTCATTTGCCAGTTTGATTGGGAGACACTACTGGGGACCACGAGAATTTTCAAGGTAAAAAGACGCCAAGAGAAATGCAAAGAACAAGTCAGAGATGAAGTCAAAACCAGGGTCAGAGCCCAGCAGAGGTCTCCAGGTATGCAGAAAAGGTGGCAAACAGAGCTGAGATGGTACATGTGGATCGGTAAGCAGCACAGACTGTGATTAAAATTACATCCTCACCAGCATCACATTAATTGCATTCTGTGTCATGCTCAAATGCTGTTGTATGAAAAATATTTTCCTCCTATCTCTTTCACTCCGTTCACCCCTGAGATCTAGCTACAGAGTCTGATGTATCTCCTGAATGGTGAACTTCACTGTGGGTGACAAAACTGACACAAATATTGGTAGCCAATTGCCAAGTCCCTTTTTGTCAGGACTCAGAAACCACTCGCCCAGCAGCTCAAGGAGCTGCATGGTGCCACCACCACTCTCATGGCCCCACCAGGGTGGACAGAGGTGGCCAGGGCAGGGAGCTGTGTGAGGCATTTTGTTCATTAGCTTCTTCATTACAGGAATTCTTATGCAGAGCATTTCTGGTGGGCTGCCACTGCTTTGCATAATGGCATTCAGCAGTTTGTGCCCTTCTTGCCTCTGGTTTGCACTTGCCCAAAGCCCTTGGCCAGGACCACACAAAGGACTTAAAGCGTGGCAATCAAGGAAAACCACAGCATCTGACTCAAAATAAATAGAAGCCCTGTCGCTGCAAAAGCCCTTGGCAAGCACACAGGAGCTTGTGCCTGGCTGGTCCCCAGTGGCCTTCTGGACTCAGGCACTGTCTTCACGCATATCATCAGCAGAACAGGGAAAAAAATTAAACAGGGAAGGTAAAGAACATGTCCACTTTCATATAATTAACACTGAAAACATTATGCAGTTCTACTGGCAGGATTCTCAGCAGATCAGCAGCAGCATTTTACCAAAAGACAGGAAGACAGCTGCAGAAATGTCCTGGGACAATGCCTTCCCCTGTGCTATCCAGCTAACAGGAAGCAAAGTGTTACAGGGTATCTGTTTAACATTGGGACCTCCAGGATGGGGATCCAAGTTAAAGGACATGAAGCAGAGGCAGTGTAACGTCAGGTTATCAGTTTGTCCAAAAACTTATTTTAGGTGTATGTTCAGCCTCGACAGAATTCCTCAAACAGGGAAACCCTCAGAGATGGACCATGTGCCCCTGCTCCTTAAAGCATTGCTTTTCTTTGTTCAATGAGGGGACACAAAAACCACTTATAAGAAAAGGCATATTGGTTTGGAAGCTGACAAATTACTGCTGCAGGTGGGATGTTACGAATTTTTAAAGGAACCCAATTACATCACTTTCATTGCCCATCGCATGGCATAAAGGTCAAACACACATTTCTCTTTACAGGTTCAGCCCTGCTGTTTTTTCACTTCTCTTCCCTCACACAGAATTCAAGTAAAGAATCAAAGGGCTTTTTCTCTTTCCCTGTGGAAATAATACCACAGCTGACTTCTTGTCCATTGCCATACATAGCTAAAGGTTAGCTACAGTGATAAAACAAGTACCCAGAGCACATCAAATGACAAGATATAAGAGACTGTTTTTATGCTTTACGAGCCATTATTTGAGCAAACTGAAACTCTCCAGTACTGAGATAAGGATTAACGTAGAAGTAAGATCCCATCTTATTTACTTATGAAAGCAAACCATAAAAGAAATTTATTCTAACCAAGAAGCTCCTCCATTAACTAGGCATCACACTAACCAATAATAAAGTGTCCCTTTACAAATCTAACTCTTAGTGGCAGCATCTGTAGTCAGTTTGTTCTTTCAGCAAGCAGGAATTGATAAGCATCAGTAACAAGTGATGAAGATCTGTTATTACAATGAAAAGAAAGTAGGCTTGATTTTGTAGAGGAGATGGGTGATAAGTCACCACCTGGAAATTGGGCAGCTGTGCTGCATACTGTACATGTGGGCCTTTCAGAAGTGGTGCTCAGGCATCTCTGAGAGTAAAAACTTCATCTCACACAGCAAAAGTTAATTCAACGCACCTTGCACCTCTCCTGTGGCTGACCCATGCCAGTGGTGCTGGCATCTGTCTCTGAGATGCAAGTTCAATGGCTCCTGGAGGTGCCTCAGAAAAAAAGGAAATATTTTAACACCACTATATTCCATGAACACAAGCAAACTCAATGGTCGCAAAAAGTTTTATAAATCTGATTTGTTTTTTAATAACCTGATACCAGATAATGAACTCAAAGTCCTTAGCTTGCCCACAAAGGTACTCAAGGCCTTTAGCCTGCTGAGTCTAATATAGGCAAGTAGAGACAAGAGAGTCCCCTTGCAGATCCGATTTTGCAAATAAAGACCCCTCGTTAGCACAGCTGTGACAACAGACAGACATGCACCAAGATCCCACCTCACATTTGACCAAGCATCTGCTCTGCCCTGATTCCAAAACCTTTCCTACCCCAGCCCAGCACCTGGGACAGACAACAGTCCTGTACTTGAACTGGGCAGTGCATGTCCCTCTTACGAAGTCATGAGCACAAGAAGCAAAGGCAGCCATGGGCCCACGGATTGCAGCTCAGAGCACATGGTGGATGCATATCATTGCAGACCATTGAGTCATGTGGTCGTGATGGAATCAAATGGTGTAACTCCAAAAAAAAGCATTGTACAGAAAATCAAAGTGAACTATCTTATTAATTTTCCCTAGAGACATAAACAGCTGCTGCAAACTAGCACCAGCTGAAGCAAAATCAAGGTGGTTATTCTCAAAAGCTGCGTATTTCATAGAATCACAGAATCATAGAATGCTAGGTTGGAAGGGACCTCAAGGATCATCTGGTCCAACATTTTGAGGTACTACTATAGTTTATATGAGATGGCTCAGCACACTGTCACACTGAGACTTAAAACTGTCCAATGTGGGGGAATCTACCACTTCTCTTGGGAAACTATTCCAATGTTTGACTGTCCTCATGGTGAAAAATTTACCTCGTGTCCAATTGGAATCTCCCCAGGAGCAACTTGTGTCCATTACCCCTTGTGTTTCCACGTGACTCCTTGTAAATGGGGTGTTTCCATCTTCTTGGTAGCCACCCTTCAAGTACTGGAACATTGTCATAAGGTCTCCTTGAAGCCTTCGTTTCTCAAGGCTGAACAAACCCAGTTTTCCCAGCCTCTACTCATATGGCAGGCCGGCCAGTCCTCTGATCATCATTGTGGCCCTTCTCTGGACCCTCTCCAGCCTGTCCACATCCTTTTTGTACAGCTGGGACCAAAACTGAACACAATACTCCAGGTGTGGTCTGACAGACACCAAGTAGAGTGGGATGATGACTTCTTTATCTCTGCTGGTGATGCCCTTGTTGATGCAGCCCAGCATCCTGATGGCTTTCTTTGCCACTGCAGCCCACTGTTCACTCATGTTGGGCCTGTTATTCACCAAGACCCCCACGTCCCTTTTCACAGGGCATTCTAGCTATGAATTTCATATCTACTTACAATGAAAGAGTTATTCTTTCCATTCCAGGAAGAACTATATAATTTGAAATAATTTTTTGAAGTACACCTTTGATAAGAGCACCCACAAACCTTTATGGAAAACCTGGGTGCTCTAGGCTAAGCAAACTTTATGGTGTGGTCCTTAGGCCTATAATGCATCAAAATGAAATGCTAGACAGCATGGCTTTCAGGTTCTTAGATTTGGATCTTAGCATTCTTGCCCCAAGCTAAGAAGGGTTAGGTTCAGGCAACATTTGCTTTATATTGTATTCTCTTTTGGAAATACCTTTTCATACCCTCATTTTCCTTTGCTTTCACTACCAACTGCAGAATTGACACGAAGTCTGATTAATCAAATTATTATCTTATTGCACAATGATCTTTCAAAATAGTACTTTAATCTGTCTTGGTCTCAAGATGAAAAGCATTCAGAGTATGTGACTTATTGTTATTAATTTAACCTTTGTTCAAAAGCTAGATTTTTTTTCTTTTAATCCTAAGAAATTGTTTCTAAATTTAGAATCAATGTCTACTCCTGAAATAATGAACAAAAATTCACCTGACAGCTATAACTTACTAATAAAGCATAAAAGAACATCAAAGGCCTACTTATTAAAGACCTTGCTCTGGGGCTGGTAAGGTTTGCCCTCATTCTAAATAGTGAACAGATCAGAAAAAATATTTTTTTAAGTTCACTAAATTGTGATTTTTGTCATGTGTTGTCTCCCCTCTCCTGAAAAATTACTACTTTTTGGAATCCTGAATTATTTCACTCAAGGAGGAAAAAAAACAGAAACCTTTTTTTCCTGAAGAAATGAATCACCCAGAAGCCCTTTTGAAAGAGAATTAGATTTTGATAACCAATGTCTTTTACTGTCCCCTAGATGAACAATTTTTTTGAACTACAAGAATGCCCAAATGAAAATTCTACATTTGTAAAGCACAGATGGTTGGGACTAGGCATGGCACTTCAAAAAACATGAAAGCAATTAATTTTCTAATTACATTTCCAGAATAATCCTTTTTATAATTTCGAAGCTGATTAGAAATAAACTCTTTTCTCTCTGATTGCATTCCCCAGGAAGAGAGTTACCCAGAGTATAAAATCATCTCCCCACTTCCCACATTCACCATAGTGCAGGGATAGTAGACAGCAGAGCAAAAGGATTTCTGGCTGTTTCCAGGATCTCAGAAGATAAGTGCCTATTCCAAGAAGAGGTAATAGCAAGACCAAAGTACTAGGAGAAGTCACAGGATCCAGGAAACTTATGTCACAGAAAGGGATGCATTAGGCTTGGCCTCACAACCATGGTGATTATCTTCACTTCAGATAGAATCAGTTTAGATACAATCTTTATTTACTTCTTTTCAACCTCATAGCAAGCAGGGACAGGGAAGAAAAAAAGGATCATTCTAGCTATGAATTGTTCCAAGTCTTTGTTCTGAGAAATGTTAGTCTCCAGAGGGATTCCTTATTAATGGATTCCTGTGACTGACAATTTTTTGTTGTTGCTGTGAAAGAGAAGCAGTAAAACATGGATTATGTATTCAGATGTAGAACAATCCTGCTTTCCTAATTTAGGGTGCCTATTGCTTATCAAGTTACCATTTCATGACAAACAAATGCTTTAACGCCTTCCTATTTTTTTTATATTGTTGATTTAAGGTAAGGAGATGAGTTGTTCAATACATACTAAATCAACTCAACTAATGTAGGCCCATTGGTCCTTAGATCTAGTCTGAATACCAGGTACTCTTGGACATATTGAAACGTCTTTCGTCCTCTTTAATAAACCATGAATCATTCAGGGAGCTCCAACCACCATTGATGAGATGGCTCTACCTCAGGGGATCCCAAAACTGCAGCCCAGCAACTAGGCAAAGGCCTCAATGAAAGGATGGAAACAGAGACCCTCAGCTCAGCAAGACCCCACTTTATCCACTCTGGTTTGGAGATGCAGTCAGATGGAAGCATCTGCCCACAGCCTGGTACTCCCTGTGCACATATCTTCACTGGGATGAGCACCAAACCAGCCCAAAGAGATGATGTGAACTCACAAGGCTTAACTGGAAACTTCACCAGCTCAACTGCAGTTGAGCTTGGCCCTTGCCCCATTCAACATCCAGGGAGGGATGAGCATTTGTCAGGCAAACACACGAGTTCATATAGAATCTCTTCTACATGAAGTAAATCCTCTGCAGTCTGGTGAACAGGAAAACCAATTCTGTAAGCACCTGCCTTGGACAGAAGTTTGTGCCCTGCCTGGCAAATTTTACCACCTTAATTATTTCTTTATTAATAGATTCATTCCTTTAATTATTAACCACAACAGATGGACAGGAAGAGAGATGTTGTTTGGTTTTTTTGTTTTGCTGGGCATTTGGGACTTTTTTTTTTTTTGCTATGGGTGAGACAGTGCTACATGCACTACACACTCAGAACTGCCAGCATAGTGACCCTTTTAAGATACTTCATACATTACCTCTTGGAAAAATGGCTTACCCCAGGGACATATACAGATCTTTGAGAAGCTGTAGATTTTTGAGCATCTGCAGGGACAGCTGGCATGATAGTTACAGCAGCTGTCACACTTGAATTATGGAACTGTGCATTGCCCAAGGAAAGGATCAATGTCATGCAAATCTCACAAACCTGAATTTAAGTCACAAAGAAAATGAACGTGGGAGAGGTAACTGTTCTGATGTTGTGAGACAGACTTATTTGAATCACTCCATAATTTCAAATAATACATTACACATTATATGCTATAACACAGACTGTGTCTCTAAGGCTTCCATCTGAACACTCATTTTATATTGAAATGCCTACTAAAATTTCATTAAAATCTTTCTGGGGAAAAAAAAAACCCAACATTGGTGAAGCAGGAAGGCTATGGGAGTTTTTAAAATACAACTTCACTAAAATATTTATTTGTTATGCCTTGGTTCACAGCCGGTAAGTTATGAGAATGAACTGATTTATTATGTATCACTGCTTCTTCAGAAGAGGAACAGCCCTAAAGAAAGAAACAGAAGTTACATCAGTACAAATGCTCTGTCTCGACTAAATGGTTAACAGGAATATTCACATCTACTATTTTTTAACTTGATATTCAATATTTACTGCTTGTGTGAAAAAAAAGAACTCTACTTCTAATTAAACTCAGGTAATTGGTAACAGCTGAGATTGTCTGCTCACACACTGTACGCAGGAGCTGAGGGCTTGTAAGAAAGCCTTCTCCCCAGGACTCAACTTTGCTTTTGAGAGATTCCCACAAACCCAGGGAGCCACTGGGACCCACTAGAGGTAACAGCCAGCTGCTCAAAACCCTTCAACACCTCACAGCTGGGTCTGGTTCCCTTTACAGCACAGTTACATCAGACTTTTGAGGAATTATAAAAACCACACCATTTAGTTCCTTGGGAAAACAAGCTGGGAGGCTTAGAAGACAACAGCAAAAGAAGTGACGTTGACAGCTACTTTTCTTCTCCATTTTTATTCTCTTTTTCTTTTCCCCAAGTAATTTCCATAGACCAAGCATCTCACACAGTGCTAAGTTGTTCATGTCAGGATTTCCTTGGTTCAGGAAGTGCAGAACTTGCTGAGGGCACAGTTTCTGGATACCAATTCATCAGTGGAAATGCACATCTTTTTAAAATAATAATAATAATACTGAAAACTCTTTTGTATTATTCATTTACATAAATATGCACTAAAGATCCTCTATTTAAATAAACTAGAACATTCAAAGACAAAATCAATACTACTTCATATCCCATTAATCAATTTCAGTACTATTAGAGGATACAGACATGATTTACCCTATACAATCTGGACACTAACAATAAAGACAACATGACTAGAAACTCATCATGGGACAAAGATTTGATTTTCCTCTATCAGAATTTCCCCTGCATTTAAATGGGGGAAAAAGTCAATTAAGTATCTTGTATATGGATCATTTAATGATTTTTCCTCAAGGTTTCTTCCCTGTCCACCTCATTAAAACATGAAAAAGAATTTAAACAAATGTTTCTTCAAAATTATTTACTTATTGCACAAACTTTAGGACTACAATCAGAATACATACTACAAGCTACAAATGAATGCAAAACCCATCTGATTTCAGTTTGCTTAATCATCAATAAAATGTAAAGTTTACATTAATATATATGGGGTTTTTTTGTTTTCAAATTACTTAATTCATTATTTTAAGCCAGAAGTAATTGCAAGTGAAGATAAGTTCACTATTAAAATACTGTGGACCATCAGTGCTAGCAGTACGCTCCCGTCTCTAGAGAATTATGTCCACTTTGTAAAAGGGAATCACCTTCAGTTATTCCAACAAATCCAGGGTGGACAAGAATGCTGAGCTAGCAAAATGTCATTTAACTATTGCCATGACAAATTGGCAAGCAGCAGAAATCAGAGGTAGATATTCAGAAGAGCCCCAAATAATCAATGCGATGAACAGCAAACCAATAAAGCACTTTAGTGTCCTCTCTCAGGATCATGCAGTTGATTAATATACTATTAGGTTTACACATAAGAAGTTACCCATATTTATCACTGTCAGTTTTTAATGGAGAGTTCTCAGAAGTGCTTTGTGATTAACATCGCACACCACTTTACTTAAACAAGAAAGGCCATTAAGCTCACTGTAAATACAGCCTGATTTAATCTCTTTAGCAGCACACCAACACGCACAGAAGAAAATATTTTTGAGCAATACTTGCTTTGCTTAGAGGACCTTATCTGCACTACTCTATGATTACTGACAACAACCAGTTAATTCCTTGCATTCACCACATTCTTGGTCATATTCCCACTTCAAATTTCTGCTTCTGGTAACAATGGGGCAGCAAAGCACCTAGGTCTTTAAGTATCTTTCTTAACTCCTATATACTTAAATGTACAAGAATCAAACACCTTCCATTGACTTGCAAGTTCCACTTACAATGCGGATGCTAAGAAACATTAAAACATAAGAATTGCTACTTCTACATTAATTTAAGAACTACAGCCACCCAGGACATTATGAAGTACAACAAGGATGAGAGTCCTCCACATCAGAATATTCCTAAGTCAAAGGTACAACCATGAAGCATGTTCCTGACCAACCAAAAGGACATGAACTGGGAAATACACCGACGTTCAAACTGGCTGACTGGAAGGGCCCCATCAGTTCTGTAGAGACCAATTACTCCCTCCTCGTTTCAATTTTACTATTGTATTTGGTTTACGTGGCAAAGTTTTGGTAGCCAAGGAGTGGCTTATGTGAGAAGCTGCTGGAAGCTTCCACCATGTCCAACAGAGCCAATGTCAGTTGGCTCCAAGACGGACCCATCACTGGCCCAGGCCAAGCCCATCAATGACAGTGGTAGCACCTCTGGGAGAACATATTTAAGAAGGGGTGAAAAAACCTGTTCAACAGCAGCCAAAGACAGAAGTGAGAATATGTGAGAGAAACACCTCAGCAGACACCAAGGTCAGTGAAGAAGGAGAGGAAGGAGGTGCTCCAGGCGCTGGAGCAGAGATCCCCCTGCAGCGCATGAAGATCATGGTGAGGCAGGCTGTGCCCTGGAGCCCATGGACAAGGCTACACCTAGTTGAAGAGGCAAATTCCAAAGAGGTGGCAGAATCACAGTGACACTGAGCAATTTCTCACTACCCCCAGTGAAAAGGTGGTTTATCAAGTCTCTTTGATATGTACACATAACTGGGGAAAAAACACAAAAAGGCTGTTTGAGGGTTGCCATTCCTTAGCTGTCATCATTACATGCATCACTGCCTTCTGAATGATGCAATGAGGTCAGTTTGTGTTCTTACATGGGTTGGGGGTGTGGGAAGAGGAGGACTGAAGGGGAGATGACAGCACATTTGCCAAACACTCTTTCCCCATAGCTGAATTTGTTTGTCATTTGTTGACAAAATTCACAATTTGAGCACATTTCCTAGAGCCACAGTTGCCCCTGTATTCCCAAGTGGCCCTCTGGCAAAACTTTTTCTGGCATTCAAGTAAGCCGAAAACATTTTGTTTTTTTTTTCTTCTGGAGTGAACCCTTGACTTTCTAACTACCAGATGTTAGTACTGCAGTGCACAGCACACGTGGCCTCTGGAAACCACTGCCACGGCATGGGGGTGGCTTGTTTGCTCAACAGTGTTATCAGCAGAAATAACACTGAAGTCTTTACAGGCTTCTTACTCCTTTCTGGATGAGACTCAAGATATTAAAGATCCCACATGATTTGAGACATGTACAATGAGAAGATGTTTCTCTTTCACACTGTTATGACAGTTCTTAGACCCAAAGGAATTAGATTAGGAGTGTTATTGTCTTCCTCTTACTGGTCTGACACAGCTCATTCCATTAGCTGAAAATGCACCACACCCCAGCTTATTCCTTCCTTATTTCCTTTTTCTACTCCTATTTTGAGTAAGTCAGTCACAAACACTGCAGAAATTATGATCTAGCACTCTCAGGTCTCTTACCCCAAGTCGAGGAAATATTTTACAACCTGGTTACCTGAAGTCTGACAAATTGTTGTGGGGGGGTTTCAAACACAAATACTAATACACAGATCAATATACATTGGGTTACCTGGGGATATTACAAAGCAGTTTTTGTTTTTACTAGTTGAACAGAAAAAAAATAATTTCAAAACTAAATGTTAAAGGTAGCTCTAGAACAATTTTAAACCATTTATCATAAGCTCTCCACACTCTCTCCTAGCAACTCCTACCAGCTGAAGAATCTCCTGGGAAAATTCTCTTTATTAAAATTTCTATGTCATTTGATCTGCTGTGGTGCAGAGGAAGAAAGTTGCGTATTTCACTTGACTTTGCTTTCACTGTTTTTCCGTAACACTTCAGCTCTTATGCATTTAGCACTAGAATCTCAATGACAGCTAAAAAGATAATTGGAAACCGCACTGAACATCATTACTAAGAATCACCAAAGCTGTACTCGACACATAGGCTACACAAGTTTCCACAATTCTGTTTTAAAACACTTTGGCCTTCTAATCTTTTATTATTGTTTACAAGAAAAAATATTAATAGGTGCAAACTCTAAACGAACACACTTTTTCTACCCAAACCTCTCATTCTATGGTTACAGCATAGTGCCATCTGCTGCACATTTGTTTATGTGCAATTCTTCCGACCACTAAAACGACAAAGAAAACTGCATGGTGGTTATTTAAAAACTTTGGGCATAAGCAGTTCTACAATATGCAATTTTGTCACTAGCATTTTATACAAAAATGAGGTTGAGCTCTGCATATTCTATTCTGCAAGGCTACACAGATGTATGCTAACATATGGGTGGCTCCTGAATAAAGAAATCGAATGACACCATAGGGAACCACTGCTTTTATTTCTCTCATTAAAAAAAGCCAATTTTTAGGGTCACAGCTGGGGTTTACATTAATCTTCTTCAATTAAATATTAATACATTGTTTTATGTATTAAAAAAATAACTGCATCCCCTCATTAACAACAAATGATGCCAAAGGCTGTAAGAAAGCTGCCAATTTTCAGAGTTCACTTTGCTGCAGCTTACAATGTCTACCTACACACCTGTTTGGTTTTTTTTAAATATATTTTAGGGTAAAACAGGAAGCAAAACCAAGTGTATCCGTGGAGACAGCCAACAAAACTGTCACAATAAATCTTTGGGATAATGTATCTCAGCATAATTAATCAGAGTCTGCATTATGGATATTCCTACTCCATCCTTATCAAATGAATCAGACTCTCATGGTCTCCCCTTTTCCAATGAGAATTTTATCTTTCCTTGGAGACCCTAAACAGATCTGCCTTTCAAGTGGCTAAAAAGTTCAGTCTGCGAGAGAACAGATGTGTTAGTTTGCCACTAGAGAGACTACAGGATTGGTTAGCAAGAGCCACCAATACCGGAAAAAAACAACCTCTAGGTAGTACTTGTATAAACACACATTAAAAACATCTGAGATCTCACCATACTTTTAAACCTCTCTGCCCATGATTTGCTACTGTGTCAGAGCCAAGGAAATGCAGCCAGGTTTTTAACTCCATGTCCTGTTACTACCTCGGGGAGGGATGCACCCACAGCACCTGCAGCAAGAACAGGCACCCGCAGGCAAGCAGCAGCCTGCGGGCACAAAGCTCTGCTGCTGTGCTGCTACATCAGAGATTTTTTTTTTATTATTTTTTTTTTTTTAATACTGGTCCACACTTCTCATCCTCCAAATTGTATTTATTCATGCAACTGAGTACCACACTTGTGCTGATGCTGTTTCGTATTTTAAATTCCATGTATGAACCCCTTCTAGGGAGTATTTAGTCTCCTGAAAATTGATTCCTTAAATGATAACATCTTTCATTAAACAGAGAATTCAATCTACTGCTTGATGCATTTTCAGTTTCTTTTTTACATGAACTGAAAGGTACTGGATGTATGGACACTTCTTGGAGGTTATCCCAGGAGGCTGTGTCTCAGTATGTCAAATACTACTACTAATTTAATCCCAGGCAAACTTCTTATCAGACCAGGTGACCCTCAAGTTTACATTTTTACAGTCACAAAAATGCTGAAGAACATTATGCTCAGAAACTGGAAGGTAAGCTTCAAATAGCAAAGAAATTGATTTTACATTGTGATTTTTCAAATGCTTGGGTTTGATAACCCTGCAGATGGTCAATAACACTGCAGATGAACTCTCTTGACTACCTAAATAACAGCAAGCACATCTACTCTCAGCTTTGGAGGAAACAAGGAAGCTGGAGTTCTCCAGCCTACATGGCAGTAACAGCAAGCACAGAAAAAAAGGTTTTGAGGTGATGAAAGATGCTGCTGTTATATTTAATATATCTGATTTGCTGCTGTGATAGTTCATCGATTACAAAATGAACATGCAGAGAAATAACTCCGGATGGGTACAAATACTTCTCCAGAGTTACACTAGCTCTGCCAAGTGTGAAATGTATGCTGCTAAATTACTGATGCTGCTTGCCAATTAATATTCTCTACAGAGAGAATTTTAGAGCAGCAAAACATTTTAAGTAGCTATTTTGTGAGTTAAACAAGGAAAATAGATAAACCTACATTTTTCTGATTAAAAAATATCAGTTAAGGCTTGAAAGTCGATGTACAATGTCTAAGCAAGAAGCAAAGGTTCCATGCCTTTTTCCAGATGGTATCTGCAGAAGTTGCAGACAAATGCCAACCACAACACAAAACTCAGTCCCAGTTTTGAAGGTAGCCAGGAACCACTAACTAAAAAAAAGCAGAGCAATCCCTTTGCTATAAAAAACCCATAAATAAAAATTATAAAGAGAAAAGATATACTTACAATGTTGTACCCTGATATTTCCTTCAGGTCTCAAAAGCATAATTTGAAAATTAAACTCATTTTTGTAAAATAAACTCATAAATTGATACATTGCTGTTTATTTAAGAAGACAACTTTTTGAGTAAATCCGTAGGGAAAGTATTACTGTTTCCGTCCAGAAGACAAAGTTTATGTTAACACCCTGTTTTGATTAAAATAATAATAATAATTACATCCTATTTCTATCATTCTTATTTGTGTAACACAGCTACAGATATATAATCCACAGGTGACTCTCCAGGCTGATTTCCCTCTACCTTTCTTCAAAGCCACTGGCTGCAGCAGAGCCCAGGAGCTACCCCTACTTTCAGCCAAAGTCAGCTTATAAGAATTTCAAAGGTGAATGTAAGAAATACTGATTCCTGAACAGCACCGTTCATGTATGTTCTCTATTAGCCATTTTTTTACTACTTCTGTGTTCCCACTCATTTTTCCAGGAAAACAACTGAATGTAGTTGGTTTTGTAAGACTATTTGAACGCTAGTAGGGTTTGGGCATGAGCAAGTCATCCTGATGCCCAAGCTCTTGAAAAAAGCAGATTATTTCAATCAATAACACGCTAAAATCTCTCTACTCTAAAATTGTGAAAATCACACATATACAACATGACAGCTGCAAAATCTTTGATACAGATTCACCTAAAAGTAAAAGATTCATTTAGCAATTCAAGCTGTTGTTTTCATGGCTTGTACATAATAATTAACCATTAGTATCAAGAAATAATGTTACTTCTTGAATGCAAGCACTAGAGGAATCTGCTGATGAATGCTGTTGGCAGTATATTTAGAAAATTCATTTCTCAGATCTTTGCACAGTAGGTTAATCCCACACCATTCGTTCAGTGAACAGACTAATAATAAATGCAAAACTCTCACACAGTTTCAGATGGCACCTTATGTGATAACTGTTTTCACTCAGGCATGTCTGCAAAACATCCACTAAAACTCTTCAGCTTGCACAACATAACACCAACTGAATTATTATTTTCTGAGGTTCTTGTATGACACTTCATTGGTCCTTTTGGGGAAAAAAGGATAGTCACAGGATCTGCTTTTTATTCTGTACTTTGCAGTTCCCCTTTGTCCCCATATGATCTGTCTCTCACTGCTGAAATTAGGGGACTCAGCATGATGCACCCAACTAATTCTGTTCAGAACATCAGCAACTACAACAGTAAGCACATGTTAAAGGTTGATCTAAAGAACAGAAACTGGTGTCTCTGTATTGTGCAGAAAAAACTTTGGGGAACAACACAGCACTTTCAGATACATCCCTATGTTAGCTGAGCTGCTGCTTTGGTTCTTTATTCTTAACAACCCCTTACTTGAGGATGTTCTAAAACGGATGAAGTAGATGAGGTATGATTCTTCACTGTACAAAATATTATTCAGGACATGCTCTAGTGGCCAAGGTTGTGAGGTTTTCTTGTGTTGACAGTTGGACTTGGTGATTCTTAAGAGTTTTGATCAAACCTAAGGAAATAAAATCTCTGTTAACACACTATTTGATTTGAGAGTTTTTGTTGTGGTTTTTGTTTGGTTTTTGGGGGGGTTGGTTGATTGTTTTTTTAACAGAGAAAAATATCAACTCCCCATTACAATTTCAGTCCACCAAGTTAATTATTTCTATCACTAAAGTATCTGAATGACAACTTCTGATTAGGCAATGTTCTAGGGTCAGAATCAGTATGAGCTTTTGGGGAATTATTCATTCACATTCACAAAAAGTAATTATAAGCAGAGTCAATTTTCAGAGTAGCACAAGGAAACATAGCTGCATGAATCTGGCCATCGTGGTCTGCCTTTCAGGCTTGGCCTTCAACAACTCCTCTTAAGAAGCTGGTGCTGAGTGTCTTTGTGCCCTGGGGATCAAGGCTGCCCATGCAGTCTCTGAGCCAAGAATATAAACCCACAAGGATAGTTGTGATGAGCCCCAGGACCTGCTGGGAGGCTGGGACTGATCACAGGCCACCGCAGCTCCTTGGGGTTCCCACATAAAACTCATTCATTTAGGCTTTTATTAAGAGGGAGTAAAATTCACTCTCAACACCTATCCCCAGGAAAACCAGCTCAGGATTGGTGAAAAACATTTTGTCCCAAAAATGTAAAGCTTTTTCTCTTCCATAAAATGTACTAAACCAGGGTCTATGGGAAAATACACTTATCTAAAAAAGATCTATCAGTAATTCAGCAGCAATAACACACTGCATGCTAAGTAGTAATCTGACTTAACACGTATTTTTGTCACAGGGGTGCCCAGGTTTAAATGAGATTGATGAGTGGAAGAGAAAAGAGTCATTTGTATTCTTAAGTAAGTAAAGTGCAACTTTAACATTAGAAATGGACCCTGCAGACTGTTTTCATCTTTCATTTTGACTGAGAACTTTCACAAGTGGCATTGAAGTGCAATTTATGTACCCTAGTTCTCTTTCAAAAAGCTGTTGTTTTTAAAGTAAAGGTATGTTTTAAGACAACACATAAATCAATGAGAAGTAACATTTTATCTTTTTTCTTAAGAAAACTTCCTTTTACACTGAAATGATAGAATTTTAAGCCTAATGAGATAGCAGGTTTGTACACTAGAGAAATTACTCTGTCACTCTAAACAGAGTACCTGAGAGCAAAAGCAAAGCTGCAATTTTATGCAATAAGTACAAAAGTATTCCTGACTGATAGCTTATAGTTCTAAAAGGAGTAAGTTGTTGTCCAGATGTATATTAATACTAGATATAGCAATAACCTGTAGGCTTCAAAAGAATTTCTTTATCCTGTTAGATTGGAATCTGGAGACCCCAGCCCTCCACGGTAACAACAGTGCCATGGATTTGTACTCTTCTAATAGGATGAACTGCTTCTAATACATATTTTGTATAGATGGACCAGAGTTGATCCAAAACCAAAAATTCTTTCAGCAGAGGACACCCCAAGACATTTATTTTAGTTTTCACTTGGGCAAGAGGCTGAAAAATCTTCCTGCCTTATAAATCAAATAATTTTGCCTAAGGTGTTTTTTTTTTTTAATTAAGAAGCATTTTATTAAGTATTTTGATCAGCCTTAAAAATGACCATTGTAACCTATAACAAGTTTATGTTTTGAAGACTATTGGTATTTTTCCTGCTCATTCTCCAAAACATTAAGATCTAAAGCTGAAAGTTAATTTCCTCCTCTATAAAGCTTATAAAAATATCCCCAAGCAAAATATATGCACATACATAATCCTATCATACCTGTTTTGTTTTGGTTTTGTTGATGGTTTTACATGATCAGACAATCAGGTGGCTGACAGTTTCTATTTTCAATCCTGTCAAGACACCAGCATGAAAAAAAAAGGCATTTGAATTACTGATAATCCACTAGTGTCTTCTGACTAAGTCAAGACAAGCTAAATCCTAGTTCCCCAAAGACCCTTCTTGTTTTTCCCAGTACAGTTACTAAAACACTTAAGGGCTTTGAAATGTGATGGCAGCTTCCTCTCTGCTACTGAGTGCAAAAGAAACTGGAGTGCACAGAATAATGCAAGTTGTTCTGTAAGAGCATGTTTTCATCTTAAATGAAGCACTGTAAAAGGAAGTTGTGAAAAAAGGGGGGCAGCTTTAGAAAACAGAGGAGTGAAGCAGCAGTGCAGGACAGGGAACCCTGTGACCAGAGGATGAAGGCAGCTTTGTCCTTCACCCATCCAAGCTTGGGGAACCAAGAACAAGTTGTTCATTTAAAAAAAAAAAATGAAGATCCCCATTCCCTCAGCTTTGACCGCTGCACAGTCAGCTGTTACCTGCTGTATTTAGCAACTGGAATGTTTTTCTATGGAGTAGTAAGGCAGCACTCTCATTTTGAGCCAAAGCTGGATGGATGTTGTTGTGATACACATTAACCACACAACTGACTTAGGCGTAAGACTAAATTCCACTTTAATTACTAAAACTAGTACAATTTCACTGAAGACGTTTAAGTGTCATCACTATTGCCCAAAAACAGAGTTTAGTTTGCAATTACAGTGTACCATGCAGAACTGATTACTCTAACTCCCACCTTCTACTCTGGATTTGACAGGAGCCTCACAAATCACATAACTGGCCATGGAAGTCACTCCAGCTAAGGTGACAAGGAATCTGAAGTTCTGAGTCTAAAGGACCCAAGAGCTTATTCTATTATTTGCTTTCTTAACCTAGAAGCCCAGAGGAAAATAAAAACAAATAAATTTTAAAAAATAAAGTTCCTTCACATATAATGGGGAAAGGGTGAAGAAAAACTGTCAAACTACCAAAGTCACTCTGATTACAGACATCCATTTCACATTAATTTTCTTAGACTGAGAATCACACAAGGCCAAGCAGCCAACAGACTGAAAGTCCCGTTTAATTATACTTGACCAGTGACTGTTTCAGTTTCCCACAGGTTATGCAAAAACGGTTGGCCCATATATTTTTTTGTGTGTACAGTTCACTCTCTGATTTTCAATCAGTGCTAAAGATGATACTAGTCCCTGACTCCCATTCTGCACCAAAGCCCATCGTCCATATAGGTTCTGATTTCTTGTCCTGTTGTGGAAACATCACAATTAGATGTTCCCTAACGCTCTTCTGGGGACACTTGTCAGTAGATGCAAGTATAGCAGACGTTAAAATGGGAGAAAACCTCCAAAGGAATCAGTGTGCCAAGAGGTTTTTTTTTGGGGGTGACGGTTGTGTAAAATGAAGACAATTTGTGACAATTTTAATATAAGCATTAATATGTACACAAAACACATGGATTAGGCCATTCAGTGGTTAATTTTAATAACTGATGGGTTGGTTCTGCTACAACGTTAAAACCAACTGCCAAGCACCTTCACATCCTGATTTACCAGAATAAAGACATACCATAATTACTTCTGAAGACGATTGCTTCACTCTCCAGAGCAAGGTTTCCAGAAAGATAACGCATGCAGTGGTGCTGTGCTAAGGCTGCTTCTTCAGCAAGGAATTCATTAGACATGACCCTCTCAAGGCTGTTTAAAAACCTAATGAAAGAAATGGGACTGATCCCACTTAGTGATAGAAGAGTTTAGTAGAGGACTGGATCCAAACACTGCAGGTCTAAAACTTTTAAGCATCTTGCTCCAAGAGGAACAAATCTGCAGCCTCACTTTGTATGCAGAGGCTCCCTAAGCAGCACACGAGACCAGTTAGGAGCTCTGGCATGTAAATCACAGGATCACATAAGTGTCAGGAGAGCTGAGTACCCTGCCTGCACTCAGGAGAGCGAGGCACTGGAAACTGCTCCTATCCCTGGGCTTAGGGTCTCTCTGCAGCCTTCAGTCTGACACAAATACACACACATAGACTGGGATTCAGGACTCCACATCCTTACTGATTTAAGTGCTCAAATCTCTTTTGGGGGTTTGAGCTATTTATTTTTTTCCCTTCTGTTTTTGTTGTGTGTTTTTTTTTTTAAATAATTTCCATTTTTAAATACATTTTACTCAACACTGTAAGGGTTAGATCACTTTCTAAGGCACAGGTCAATCCCCATTCAGCAGAGCAGCATTCCAGAAGAGGGCCCTCTAAGTTGCAGAGGAAGGGCAGAAAGGCAGGCAGGAAAGAGAAAAGCCTAAGGAAGAAAACCAGGCAAGAGCCACGAAGTCACACTTTCAGATCCACTTTGAAGAACACAGGATTTCTGGAGCCACAAGAGACAATGCAAAGGGTGCAAACTGTAGCTTAGTGATATAAACACTCTATTGAAAGAGAGGATACCCCAGACAAAATTCCCTATATTCTTTATAGAATTCACCCTACTGCCACTTAAGATCAAGTAAGTTAAGTCCTGAAGACTAGAATCAGAGCATTTTCTCCTCCAGCAGAATTTTCTAAAACACTACCTTAGAGGAGCTACACTTTTCCACACTTAGGTTTTCTCTGGCTCTCTGAATCTTGAGTAAGTTCTTCTTGCACAGCTTCACTATCAGGAAATAAGAATGATCCTGCTACAGTCGATCATCTCACCTTAGGGTAAAATGTCTTTTGTGAACACCTTGCGTTGACAAAGGCATTGAATAAAAGTATAAGCTAGACACTGAAAGAGGAAGTCCACCACTTCAAGCCTCTCAAGAGGCCAGCACATGGCCAGCATGCAGGTCAGCTCAGTCACACAAATAGTGAAAGGATTTTGATTAAACCCTGTGTAATCAAAGCAGGTGACAAGTAAGATTATTTTCTGCAACATTTTCACTGAATTTCACAAGCTCTCAGACAAGGAAACAAGACAAATACCAAGCCACCCGTTGCCTCTCACATCCCTTTCCACTTCAGCATTTAACTTTCTACCTCAGAATTACCACATTTAGAAGCCTGAAATAAAATGTAAAATGTGTTAGAAATTACGATCATTAAAGACTTGGAGAAAACATCAATTATGATAAATAAGTCATCCCCTTACCATTAGAGTTTCAGAAACCTGTAATTTTTGCTGATGTTTTTAAAAGACTCTCAATCACGATCACCTATTTGCTGTCATGCATAAAATACCAACTGCAAACTAGAAGTTAAGCATGAGCCAGATGTCTAACATACATCAATTTTACAGTTTGTTTCACCAGTCATTTGACTAAATCTATGTGCTTAAGAAAAAATCCTTATGAATTTATTACAAACGCAACATCTGTGCTCCCTTTTATGCCTACACTGACATCCGAATTGTTGTCTGCATTTTTAAAGTGAGTAGGCGTCACTGCCCTTTTGCACCCAGAAAGTCACAGCTTACTTTAAAAACTCTCAGCGCTGGACTTTTTCCATTGGCTGTAGTAAAATAACCCCAAAAGGTACATACCACATCATCTCTTCCCCTTTCTCAACACTACAGGAGGGCAGGTGTCACTTACTGTATGTTTTATGATAAAAAAAGCCAACCAACAACAAAACAATATTAAAAACTATTGGGTTACCCTCACAAATCGCAAAACTGTGTCTTAGACTCTGCATAACCTCATTGCTACAGCCTTGTTATCTCCATCACTACTTCTCAACTTCGGTTAAATCATGTTTTCCACCTGAGAATAAAGAAGCTGATAAAGTTCCTAGCTAATATAAACTAACATAGCAATTTCACTCCTTTAAAAATAGTAAATAAATTTGGCTTCAGGTCTTAGTTCATGTACTCAACAGAAACCATACCCATAGTGCTCAAGAAGCCATCATAGGGTGTTTTCTTCTCCTGTAACGCTCCCTTTTGTCCTACCACGCAGCTCCCAACCATTCTGAGACCACATTCCCACAGTAAGACAGGCTGAAGGTAGGGGAGAGCTGGCCAGTGAGAGATGGGAAATGGGGAAGTAGACCAGAAGGGATCTAGGAGGTGCAAAGGATATTACACGAGTTAACTTTAAAACAAGCCTCTCTAATGCATCATGTTATCCAAGGATGACTGGTTGGCATGAAAAGAAAATAAAAATAAAGCTGTAAGGGGTTGGCCCCATCTGTCCAAGAAGATAAAATCTTGCTCCAAAAAAGTACCAACCAAAATCCTTTAGCTCTTGGTGTTTCATAGCTGTGCAGATAAGCTAATTTTAAGAAGTGCAGAGCATCTCCAAAGAACCTCAGGCTCTTGCTCTTGTCTTTGCCTTCAGACCTTTCCTTTGTCCATAGCCTTAATTGGCCAAAGCCCCACAGACTAGAGAGTCCTCTCCTGCCTGCTTTCCCACCAGCGCCCCTTGCCACCACGGAGCCAAATTTGTGAGAAATACTTTACATCAGCTCCTTGATGGCACATGACTGGAATACGTGACCAAAATGACATAACATAATATTAAAGTATCCACAATAAGAGCATATATACAGTGCCCTGTTGTCGCAAACCGAGATAGGAAAACTGCGACTCACTGCCCTACACAAAGGGAATCGAGGGCTGAGGACCACTCCCTGTCACACTCACAAACAGTGTTTAAAACACTGTTAATAACAGGTACAGAAGAAATCATATAGGGAATATATGAATACATTATATACAACCATTCCAAGTTTTTGTGCTACCAAAAACCCAGAAATACGCAGATTTATCAAGCTGAAGTGTTCTTATTGAAGATTTCATGACAGATAAATCAACAAATACTACCTCTGTCAGAAGTGATCTTCACTCTGGTTTCAGCCTTACAACCACCAACTTAGCTAATGCAACTTAATGACATCCTAGCAGACCCTTCATCAGTTGTACAAGGAGTGAACCAGCACAGATATTGTAGTCGACAACCATATGGTGGCTATCTTACAAGAAGGTGCCCAAAAACCTGCTAGGAGGCATCCCTGAACCAAGGTCTGAGGATGCAGCCTTCAAGCCGTATGGCAGACAACCCCAGGAAACTTGAACTGAAACTGAAACTCCAGTTCTCAGCATCTTTCTCCTTTTTTCTTTTAAGTCACAATTCCCTTAAAAACTCCTCCCGTGTAGAAGAGCCAAGTACCAACAACACTTGCACAGTAATTATGGGATCATGCCAAATTTACTTAGCCCGGTACAAGATTTCAGTTATTACTACTGTCATCCCCCCCACAAATAATTGGTCTTGAGTCATAATGAGATCTGAGGTTTCTTTGTCTAGTTGCTTTAGAAAATGCTTTTGGTTTCTCTTTTCAGGTGGCTCCCAGCATAAAAAAATTGGGTTAATTCATTAAAAAAACAAAACAAAACAACAACAAACAAAAACCCAGAAAATTATTTACTGGGTCCATTTATTCTTTTGATTCAACATAATCCTCCCTGAAGCCATGTAGATTGTACTGAATTTTAAGGAAGAAAGGTTCTTATGAAGCAATTTCACAATTCTACAACATTTTTTCTAACAGAAATACTTCTCTTGATCTGGTTGCTACGAAGCTGTGATATTCCCAATGTCTCTATACGTTGTCAGTCCCAAAAGCCTTTGATTCGCTATGCGTGTCATCTATGAAACAAGAATTCTGGTGCAATGTTGAAAGTCTCATTCTGCTAAAATTATGCTTTTCTGCCTTATCTATTATGAGTGTGCACTGACACTGAATTAATTTCATTAGAAATAATTTTTACAGGTGCAGAGGGAGAAGAAGAAAGGAATGGTGCTGCCGCTGAGGAGAGAGTTGACAGCAGCATGTGCAGGGAGAAAAGATCAAGGATGATTAATTAAAATCTTGGGAATTCATTTGGGCTCCCCAAACTTGTATTACAATCACTTCCTTTTAGCGAGACCACTTGAATACAAGACACAAAAATGTCACACACTGAAATGAGTGCAACAGACATTTGAGGGACAGAAACAGAATTTGGTTGTTACTTGCTTCATGCCTAAATTCTATCCTGTCATCACTGACATATGCAGCAGAATATTTCAATGAATTAATTATTAAATTAGCAGTAAAAGAACATTATTTTCAAACAAACACCAACAGCATCTTCTCATTAATCGATCAGAAATGTGCCTTGTGATAAAGACATCTCAAAATGTATACAACTTCACAGATGGGTCTGAAAGACCCATTGAGCTTTGTAGTCCTGTAAGTATGATACAGCCAGTTTCAGAGCTAGCTGCTGACACATTATTGGTTTTGACAAAGTCATGAAAGCTTAGATTAAGCTTCTATTAAAACTTACAATTTATGACAGATTTGTCAGGTTTAATTTCTTTCTGGTTCAGCTGTATCAAATTATTCCAATTTGAGATTATATTATTTCTACCAGGGGAGAACATATTATTTAGTAACAAATTATATAAACTACGCCAGTTCGGTTCAGAGAAAAAATCCATTGGAATTTACTATCAGAGGCAAATATGCATTTTTTATTCACTCAGAATGCCTTTCTCCACTTTAAAAATACACTTCCATACACTCTACATACATTTTATATATTATTACAAAGTCGAGCACATTAATTTCCTTCTGTACTTGTAAATGCACGATATAGACTTCCTTAGGTCAGAGATCTAGTTTCCCATCAATTCTTATGTTTCATTTGCACTGTCACTAATGAGAATTATGCACAAGCGAAATATAAAAGACCTTTTGTACAAAATTGCCAAGAAAATAACAATACAGCAAAACAAAAATTATGTAATCCAGGGCCGGATGAGACTCACAAGACTTTCTCATACCCTTTTTCTTCAGATGCCCATCTTGTTCTCAGCATAGATCTCCTGGTGAAACATCACACCAGACACATAAGGCAATTTCTCATTTATTTGAGGAAAACGTGGGAGGGAGAATAACATAAACAAACAAAACCCCAATATTAAAATACGTAAGGCTAAAATGATACTCTGTAGGTTAGCATCAGCTTTGAAAAATTGAAGATATAAAACTACACTGGTCAGGTCTCACTTGCTTTTTTTTCCCAGTGCTGCTAACCTGCGTCAGACAGCAAAAGCCCTTCTCCTTCCAGGAAGACTGATGCCGGTCTAACACTTTCTGTCGGCAGACCTTAGGGTCTCACAGCCCCCTACTATATTTCAGGGAGTCCCAAGAGATGCAGGGGCAGCTCCTGGGCTGAGCTCTTCAGATGTCCCCAGAGGAACTGCAGGAAAGTCCTTTCCTCCAACCAGCCCACCACCTGGGAGTCCCTTCCCTCCTCTTCAGGAAGGATGATGAAGAAGGGGTGGGAAAGCAACATGGTTCCAAAAGAAGGCCCCCAAGCTTACCCAGTAACACTGGGCATCGATTAGTGACTGAGTTCAGGATCGTGAGAAGTTAATACAGCCACAGGGCAGACCAGGAGATGCAGTTTTTGCAGGAATATTACTTCTGGTTTTCTCCATCTTTTTTATTCTTACACACCACAACACAAATAAGCCTGCCAAAGGGCTTTACTTAGGATTTTGTGCCTATGCCAGTAACTCTACATTTATCTGTGGAAGATAATTTTCAGCATCAGACAAACACGGTGTCCATTAACCTCTTTTAATCATATCACAGAATTCGTATTTATTTACATTTAAAACTATTATCTCTTCTCCTTTTTGGAGGGGGAAGGTGATGGCTTTTCATGTCTTTGATACCTCACCACTTCAAAGAGAAAGCAAGAGATATATATGCCACTTACTAGCTCTGGTGCATCACCTGAAGGCTCTCAATTGCTTTCAGATTGGTAGCTATAACTGGTAACACAGTGAACTACCAAGCCAGCCACTGAAAGGACCATCTTGGATGGCACATGAATATTTTTTGATCAAAGCATTCGGAATTTCCCTCCCTCCAAACCTCAGAGAGGCTCTCTAGTGCCTGCTTACCCAAGGCATTGAGAACTTAAATGCATATTTACCTCTTGCACCTGTGTACTGCAGTACACACATATGTGTACTATTTATATGCAAGGCTCACTACTACTGAAATTCTGATTTTCCCAAATTAATGATATGGTTTTCCACCTACTTACTATTAACTGTTTACTTAACACACTACCTCTGATCGTGGTCATGAATTCAACTTACACAAATAAAGCAAAAAAGTTAGACATGAAAAATCAAGCAATTGCACTCACATTATTACAAGTAAGAAAAAAAATCTCACTTTAAGTCAGGCTTGGCAAAATAGTATTTGAATCTTACTGATTTCAGTAGTCGCTCTCTTGGTTGACATAAGTCTTTGCTACTCTAAAGAATAACGAACAACGGTAAGGCCATCTGATGCTTTCTGACTGTTAAGACAAAAACTGAATTCAGTCTTCAGTAATGCAAGACTTAACAGGCCAGCACAGGCCTGCCTCAACAACACTGGAGCGTAAAGACTTTTCTGTAAAGTTTAGGTGGTAATTGGAACAGTGCAACTGAAAACAGTGCGCTACACTGCAAGAGAAAGAGAAGACTAATTAAGTGGGGCACAGTTACCATATGTGAAAATTTAACATGTTAAATGGCAAAAGACTGTGCCACTGAGTTTAAAAAGGATCCAAGCAGATACGAGGGGAAAAGAGGCAAGGTTTTGGGGCAAAAAGCCCCATAAAAGCAAAAAGCCATAAAACAGAGAGTCCTGGAAAACACTGACTGGGGTATAAATATTTAGCCCTTTACAACTTCCCACTCCTTATGTTTAAGTGTGCACCTGACAAGGTGACAGTTTACATAAAAAGTAAGTGCTTATGTGTTGACTACGATTTAGGAGGGGGGAAAAAAAACCAAGAAAAAGGAAAAAAAACAAAACAGAAATTGTAAGCTTAAGCAAACGCCTGGAAGATGATTTTATGTCTGTTGGTAAGAAGTCCCTCGGTATCCACCAAAGCATGGATCCTGTAAATAATAATGGCTCCCCATGCAGACTCAGAAAGTGTAGCTCCTTCTCCAATATGTCTAGTTTTCTCAAACTTTTACAGTTTCAGTTGCAAATATGAAGACTACCTTGATGGGACCAAAGTAAAACTTGCATTTTACTTATTTAAGGAAAGCTGCTGAGCTGCAGTTCTGCACTACAGCTGATAGGAGGAAGCTGGCATTGCCAAGGGCAGCTGATGTACAGCTGTAGCCATCACCATGCCCATAGAGGAGCACCAGCAACTTTGCCAGCCACCCCACAAGCAAAGCCTAATTCCACATGTGAGTCTGAACTAACAACACTAAAGCACAACAGAAAAGCAAGAAAAATGTGCTGTCCCAGGATGCCATAAAACAAGCAACGACTTTGTAAAATACATGGGATCCTGTAGTCATCCATCTGAAATTTACAGGGAAGCAGAGTTTCTCTCAATTTGAAATAATTTTTAACACACTCTGAAGTCCTGCCCAATGGAAAATGAGATTGTGTAACAGAAAATTAAGTTTTGCTTAAAATGAAACAAAAATACTGAACAAAATGGTATGTCTCTACTAAAAACACCAAATGGTGTCATTGTGTTCTCACGCTTAGCCAGACACAGCTTTAAATACCTTAATAAACTTAGACTCCACTGTGTTGCAGTAGCTAATCAAGTTTTAGCTTCCTTTTCATTTCTGTTCAGCTTATTGCATAAAGGGAACATTCAGAGGAAAGCCATCCCAAATATTTTGTTTCACTGTAGTCTACACTATTTGTTACCTTTGATTCTGCAGCAATATCCCTAACTCCTAGATCTGAAACCAAATCAGCAAAATGCTAACAATATTACCTTCTTTTTTCCAAAGAGAACATCAAACAGGATATTAAAACACATTTCATCTCCAAGTATGTAATTACCATTATATTTAATACATGACATGCAGAAAGAATACTAATAAAAAGGCATCAAAGCAAAATTGAATGATAATTTATACCATTCTGCTGTCTGCTCTCACGCTCCCCCTCCCCTCTTCTCTGGGCACACTTACCCAGTGAGAAAACAAGCACTGCTCATTACTTCCAGAATACTGCAAACCAGCATTAGCTCACCTGAATGCAATGCTAACGTCAGTTAGTAAAAACTTTTTTAAAGGTGGTACTCCTACCAGACCATCAGACCAAAGAGTGAGAGCCATGGACTGTTTCTTCAGCCCAAGTGACCTGAAAGGCTTTTGACTCATCATTAACTGTCCTTAAACTGCTTCCAATATCCCAAACCTTTAAAAGTTGCTTTATTAAATGAAATTACAGTTTTACAAAACAATCAGAATTACATTTTTGAGGTACGGAAGTTTTCAAAGAGGAGATTTTAAAGACAGTTGCTCATGCTTCTGCATATTTGAAATTCCTATGGTCAACAACTCCAAAATTACTCATGGCATAGTGTAACACTGCAGCAGAAGAAAACCAGGAAAACAGGAATTTTGCAGGTGAACTACTCAAAACACTGGGCTTAACTTTCTCATCTAGCTTTGACAATTCTGCAAGTGTTACCTCTGGGCACCAAATGCCCTCCAGGCAGGAGCCCACACACACTTTCCAGGAACCAGAGTTTGATTTATAAAAAGCCAAAGTGCATATGGCTGCAGCAAGAGGTTGGAGAATTCTACCCACGGTCAAGGGGGCAGCCAAACACACAGCTCCATGCAGTCACAAAGCTCAACCAGATGATAAACCATGGCTTTCTGCAACTCAGAGGGAAAATAAAGGTCAAAACTTTCTGACATGCCTTACCTACAAAATTGTGAATTAGATTACAATTGAGATATTGAGCACAGAAGTGTCATGCAAAGCGATTGCTAAGAAACAAACAAACAAACAAAAATTAAAAAAAAAAACCACACACAAATCCACACCACACCTCAATAATAAGATCTGATAAGATTATGAAGAAAGTTATTCCTCCATGAAGCTGTAGGACAAGAAAATAAATGCTCAAGGGGCAGATACAGACGGAAAGAAAAAGAGGTGTTGGGCAGGAGCTTTATGCTCTTCCCTTTGCTGTCTTAAACTTTTTGAATTGAAGGCTTGTCCACTCAGGCAAGTGGGCATGAGCTGCCCACATGCTGCCTGCCGGGCTCTGAGCCACCGACCCAGCCTTGGGCACAGGGAGCTGTGCATGGCAGTTCCAGAGACTGCAGCTCAGGCAGACCTGCTCAGTGGCACTGCAGCTTCCTCCCCCCTGAATCGGGGATAAGCACGTTGTTATGGCATGGACACAAGCAGCTTAGCTTGCAGAGCCAACCGCTTTAAAATGCCAGGAACAGTTCCCAAATGACATAGGACACAGTCCTTACACAAACTAGAAGCAATTTTCTCGTGTACTCTTTCAGGCTCCATCCTTTCAGTGAGCAGCCTGTTTGTTTCTGATGTTTAAAAAGTCACGGTTTAATTATCTGCCACAGCACCGACCATTCCAGCTCTGTCAAACGCTGTTGCCCTGAATAAGTATCCATAGTTTTCACTCACAATAAAATGATGCACACCCAAAAAAGCTAGTGTAGGTAGCTAAAGTAACTAGTACACCTTAAGTTACACCATACTCTACATGCACCAGCACTCTTATAGGTCAATAAATGCTAAATTTGACACCCCAATACTGCTATGGTGGCTTTATCCAACCAGAACATCAGAGCACTTTGAGCTTAAAATGTGGGGTTTTTTTTCCTTTATATTTGCTCTATGTAGTTCATGAACACGTTATTTTGTTCCACTTCAACTATAGTTTGCATTTGACTGTTAACATAAGCTTCCAGAACCCGACTTCATGTCCCAGGAGATGAAAACTGTTTTGCCCTGAAGGAAGAAAACAGGCTCACAGAAGTGAGGCTGACTTGCCCGACAGGCATACAAGGTCAATATACAGTGTCACACAGCAGCTGCAGCCTCCATCCAAAAAGCCAGGCTCCACATAGCAGCTTGCCCACACTGTCAGAGTGCCCATAGACCATAAGCATCTCATGGCCTGGACACTCCAAAATATATTGGTGCTACAGCTACAAAAAAGACCTAGTATTAATAAACTATGGCACTATTTGCAACCTATTATATGTATCACCACAACTACACCAGGAAATATGATAAAGTCATCCTGCATTTACCAGATGGGGCAAATCTATTCACACAGGCAATTACTATCAAATGGCCAACATATCATCAGTCTGTGGGCAGCATCCACCAGGGGAAGTTATTTGTGAAACCATACCTCTAACTGAACAGAGTGAAGTAGCACGAGCCTGGAAATAAAGTAATGGACTTAGAAATGAAATAATCAGCAAAAGCACTCAATGAGCCAAGTGACTGACATAGATTTGTATGCCATAAATCTTGTCTTTTATGCAGATATTTACCACAAGGGTTGGGTTTGTTGGTTGGTTTGGGGGTCTTTTTGGGAGGTGTGGGTCTGTGTCCTAGTATATAGGCAAGATGACAGCTGTATAGAATCACAGAATCAAATAGCAAATAGAAACAACACAATTTATCTTTGTAAAGTAACCTGACCCTAAGTACCAAAGTATAAAGAATAACTATTGTGATTATCAAACTGAGCAAATCAGGACGCTGAGGATACTGTAGAAGATAAATACATATGAAAGTAATTTATTTTTTTGTCAGTTTGTTTTCACAAAAACAACTTCCACTAGGGAAACATTTCATTGTGACTGACTTCTTTTAGCTGATGAAAGGAAGGTTATGTCATTTTCTATCAGACAGTACAGAAATGTTACAGGAAGACTTTCTCTCTCTGTGAAGCTTGACTTGCACAGATCTTCAAGGTTTCCACTCCAGCCTGTTTCTGAAGCTTTCCAAAGTTCCACTGATCACATCTGATGTCTGCATTCAGCATTAAGATTTCCATCTAACGAGAAAGTAGATAAAGCTCTCAAATACACACTAGCTACAGGGATATGCTACAAATCAGCAATGTCCTTTTACTGACAGGATAGGTGATGTTTGGGTGGATGCAGATTCTTTTACAATACATAATCATTTAAAGGTTACCTAATTTTCTACCCACAGAATGGTTCTGGTTAGCAAAGGCCTTTAAGATCATTTAGTCCAACCATTAACCTACTGAGTCCAGCACTAAACCACGTGCCTAAAACCCTCATATACCCCCATAGAGTGGGGCATTCCCACTGGTAGCCATGTAACTGGCCATTCTAGACCTGAAATGGAAACACTGAGGAGGATGAAATCCTACCTACTTAGGACATAAAACTTGTGTGTCAGGGACAAATTTTCACTACACCTTTGAGTTAGGATCTCCATGTACTATAACTTTTTCCTGTCACTGTGGCACAAGCTGAAGTACTTAAGAACTCCATGTACAAAACTTTTAAAATTATCCATATGGATTCCTACGGAAATTCAGCTTATTTTATGACATTATCTGCCGACTCACCTTTTAAGTCTGTTGGCTGATTCTACCCAAATTTTAAGAGGGATAAAAACACTTCAAAATAATTATGCTCGTCCAAATTTAATGAAAATCAGCTGCTGGGAAACTACTAATTAATGCCTCCACAGAGCAAAGGAGGAACTGTGGCACCACTCATTAAGCATTGCTTGGCAGCAGCAGTTATCCCCAGGTGCTGTGCCCACCACCCCTCAAGTACAAGGTACAGGTTTTAAGGATGTGGCTGGGAGAAGAGGAGGATTTTGCTCTGCTCTAGAGAGAATGTTGGCAAGGTGGAATGTAGGGGCCAGCAGACAATTAATGAAGTCAGGGTTCATTAGTTTGATGCTCAGAGACTCAACTGTTAAACATTGTAATTGCTATTTACCTCTTGTACCTTTGTTTTTTAACTAAGGAGTCCATCAGCCACAAATCGACAGCATCACTGAAAGAGGCAGTCAGTAAGTCCTGTCATATGGATTTTGACAGGCTTAAAATCTGATCCCGTGCTTGTGGTGGGTTGACCCTGGCTGGGCACCAGGTGCCCACCAAAGCCACTCTATCACTTCCCTCCTCAGGTGGATAGGGAACAGAAAATATAACAAAAGGCTCATGGGTCTAGATAAAGACAGGGAGATCACTCACCAACTACCATGAAGGGTAAAACAGACTCGACTTGGGGAAAAAGTAATTTAATTCGTTACCAACTGTCACAGTTTGACTCAGGATCAGCAATTAAACCACAGACAACAATGCTCTCGAACCCCTCCCACCCAGGAGAGAGAATTAGGAGACAGACTTTGTTGGATTGAAAACTAAATTAGACAGCTTTAATTATATGTACAATTACATACAAGTATGTTCAGGAATGTGCAAAAGCCTCTTGCCTCCCCCCACCCCCAGCAGCTCCCTGGCACTCTCCTGAGCTGTGAGCAGTCCCGAAATGTCTCAGTCCACAGGCAGGAGATAAGGCAGAGCAGACAGGGGCTGGGTTATGAGGGTTAGGAGGTCAGAGCCTGGGGGTCGATGGTGATGGATGGATGGAGTCCTCCCCAGACACCGGCCATGGACAGAAGAGAAGAAGAAGCAGGAAGGAAGTTGTCTTCTGTGATCTCTGACCTTCCTCGGAGCTTACGTAGATATATGGAATGGAATACCTTTGGTCAATTCTGCTGTCTGTCTAGTCCAGCTCCCCTACGGGGGGGTCACAGATACAATTCTCCTGCCCCAGTAGCCTCTGTAGCAGGAGAGCTAAGAAGCGACCTTGGAGTCTCAGCAGTAACACAAACATTCCAGTGTTATCAGCCCACTAGCTGGAACACTTGCTGCTAGTTAAAAGAGAGCTTACTGAAGGAAAAAAAAAAAAAATCAGTAAAAGGAAAATTAGCTTCATCCTGGCTCAAACCAGAGTAGGCTAATGACAAATAAAACGGAAACACCTTCCCTCCATCCCTCTCTTATTCCCGGGCTCAACTTCACTCCCGATTTCTCTACCTCCTCCCACCCAGTTGTGCGGGAAGATGAGTAATGGAGGCTGTGGTCAGTTTGTCACACACTGTCTCTGCAGCTCCGTTCTCCTAAAGGGCGGGACTCCTCACACTCTTCCTCTGCTCCAGCCTGGGGTTCCTCTTTTCATGGGTCCACAGGTCCTGCCAGGAGTCAGCTGCAGTGTAGGCTTTTCCATGGGTTAACAGCCTCCTTCAAGCATCCACTTGCTCCAGCGTGGGGTCCTCCATGTGTTGCAGGTGGGTATCTGCTCCACCATGGACCTCCATGGGCTGCAGGGCACAGCCTGCCTCACAATGGTCTTTTTCATGGGCTGCAGGGGAATCTCTGCTCCGGCACCTGGAGCACCTCCTTCCTCTCCTTCTTCACTGACCTCGATGTCTGCAGAGTTAATGCTCTCACATAATCTCATTCCTCTCTTTGGCTGCCATTGCTCAGTTTTTTTCACCCCTTAAATATGTTATCCCAGAGGCATTACCACCATCACTGATGGACTTAGCTTGGGCCAGTGATGGGTCCATCTTAGAGCCAGCTGGCATTGCCCCTGTCAGACATGAGGGAAGCTTCCAGCAGCTTCTCACAGAAGCCACCCCTGTAGCTCCCTGGCTACCAAAACCATGCCACACAAACCCAGTACACAGCTGAATAACAGGGGTGATGGGATTGAGACAAGGTTTTTCCACAGTGTTTCCAGCAGCTGGCAAAATAGAGCTCACTGGAAATCCCCCAGAATTAAAACCAAGATTTGTTTGATGGTGTTAAGATGTACATGTATGAAAGATGTGAAGAAGAGAGAGATGAATCTTGGGCAGTGGAGAAAAGAGAGAAGCACACTTACTACAGAAAAAACACATTAAAATTGCAAGCCAAGTTTCTGGATGCTCCCAGAAATTTGATCTAGAGCTCTAAGAAACCTGATGCATAGAAATACTGAATAAAAGCTGTAAAGACACTTAAAATAGAAACTGTGTATATTCCTTTTGCTGGAAATAGTGTATCTTCACACAAAATAAAGAATATGTACATTCAGAAACAGCTTCAGTGTATTTACCAGCTTTATCTAGAAGGTAAAACTGAAGTCCAAGGACTCACATGCTCAAAGCTTTTGAAAATGACACAAAAATGTCAAAATCCATCACTGGTCTCAGGGAGGGGTCTATGACACCTGGACTATTTGTCCTATGGCACTGAGGAGTAATAGCAAGAAGCTTTGTGCTCAGGATGGCACCAAGGAAAGAAAAAAAAATAGTTTAGTCTGAAGCAGAAGAACTCTTCCAGTCAGAGCTGCTGTACTGCAGCCTAATTCTCATCATCTTACCCAGATTTGCCAAGAACCTTTGCCATCTGTTTTGTAAGATTTTTATTAGTCTGAAATTCACAGGGTCCACTTGTAAATCACTCAGACGACAGCAGCAATGGCAGACAACACACACAGCCACCACAGCTCCACCAGTCCTGCCAAGAAGTTTCCCGAGTGCCACCTCCCATCTTTGCCAATAGCTTCAGCCAAGCATCTGGCACCTTCCACCAAGACTCTCCTTCCAATACACATCCCCTTTGAAACTCAGTTTCTGAAACCATATTTGCAATCTTAAATTGAAACAGCAATGCTGTTAGCCTTCTCTGGTGGCATCTGTTAGTAAAACACATCCCTAAACAGCACCTTACAGAAGCAAATACACATATTTGAGTAGAATATTTCAGTCATCATCTGTCTCATAGTCCACTGCAAGGCAAAGCACTACTACCTCAAAACCCAATTTCAGGAAGCCAGCCTTGACATTGTCTCCAGACAAGCTGAGAGCAAAAGAGCAACCCACAGGCTGCTTTCCACCAGTGACCTCGTGACGGCCACGAGCGGCGCACAAGAGAGGCCACCTGCTCCTCTGCCAGGGCACCACTAGCCCAGGGTGTTCAAACAACCCCACGCTGCAAGACGTTCCACAAAACAGAAGCTGTCTTGCTCTTTTGTCATTGTTGCCTGTACTTTCACTAATGAAGCATTTTAATAACAGGGTGACGATAGCTCATCATACAGTTTTTGAAAAGGTCATGGATGGAGGATGAGAAGAAAATGGATGCCTGTAACATTTAAATTTTAATGCTGAGGGATTTCTTTCTTTGGTTTAATACAATATCTAAACAGATGAAGGAAAAGTCTCATTCCTAAAGGTGTATTTTTGCCACTCTCCAAGGACTAGCTGCCTCAACACATATGCTGCACTGGGCTTCAAGACAATAAGAGAGGTCGAATGTGTTGTTTTTATAAATGCTGCCTGCACTTCAGTTTGTTTACTTTTATTCTTCTCATCTCCGAAAAGTTATGCCAAAAGGAAAACGCTGTGAAGAAGGTGATGAAGGAAGAAGATAAGGTACAGTTCAAACAGCAGAAAGGATCTGTAAGGAAACAAAGGCATCCCAGCACCTGGAGAACTGTTCCCAGCTCTGCATGGACCAGCAAAATTCACTCCTCGGAGATACAAACCAAGGATGAAAGGAATAAGATAAAAAGCTGCCAGACTTAGTTGTAGAAATAAAGCGATTTATCAGAAGCCATGAACTGGAGAAAGTAAAAATAAATTAATAAAAGTCTTAAGAAAAAAGGAGGAAGAAATGACAGAAAGTACCTTTTGAGAGCCAAAACTGGTGATACTGCTAAAGTCTGCAGAAAATTCAAAAGTTTTGAAGAAAATATGGCAGTGTAGGTTCAACTATAGGAGTCTTTTTTTCTCATCCTATTAATTCTTCACTGTACATGCTGTGAGCTCTGGATGCAGACATTTATTTCAGGGAATCAGTATAGGTTTGCCTAAATCACATGCTCCCATAGGAAACAAGAATGTAAGTACCAAGCCCTGCTGAGTCAGCCAAAATAACAGAACTAGAAAACAAACTCAAGGCTTCTGGTATCTGCTAGAGCCACAGGGATCTACCCAAAGGGTGGTGAAAGCAGGTTTGACATTAGAGAGGCTGATAGGAAAGCAGTGGAGAGGGCTGGCAGCCTTTCCTCAGAGCGCAGGCCAGAGTAGCAGGAATCGTATGTAATTCGCTTTTCCCTAGTGGTGATTTCTGAGGTTATGGTAACAGCCCCCACAAAATCACCACTTCATGTCAACCAAACTGCAAACTCAGGGCTAAAAAATTTCTTGGGCTGTTAAAACTGAACTGTATAATCATTGCTAGAAAAAACACCCCTGGAAAAACTGCTTTTCCTTCCTTTTTAGGCCAAGGCTTGTGATCAAATGCACATTAAATCAGTAGCATATTTGCAAAATAAAGAAAAAAAAATGTACACATAATAGTACTGCAACTGGGAAAATTCTGGGAGGTACTTTTATTAAATATTTTTCATTTAAAAAACAAAGGAGTGGGGATATCCAGATCAGTAAAAGGACACAAGTTCAACCAAATAGTAAACTTGCAAGATATTTACTTCATTTTCATTATTTTTCTTTACTGGAGTTTCAAATAAACAGAAGCATATATAGCCTTGTTTTCTAGAGAGGCAAATTTTACCACTGCAAACTTCAACAATATCAGTAGGTGGCACTTGAAAAAAAAAAAGTCCAACCTGAAACACTAACTTATTCACAAAATAAAATTATATGTTTATATATTTGATATATTTTTATTATATTTTATTAAATTTTTTATTCTAGTAAGACATACAAAAATAATTTGTTTTTAAAGCACACTTTTATATGAGATCATTGCCTTTTCAGAAAAATAAAGCTGCATCAATGTAAAAGACAGGGATGTAGTTATAAATTTTAATTTTAAATTATACTTGATTTAGCTGGTTTATGTAAATAGATAACCAGAAGACAAATATTCCATCATGTAAAAGACAAAAAAATTATAGCAAAAGTGAAATACATAGAGGAGATGTAACAATTATATCAATTACTTACAAAGAGAGAGGAGAGAGCACGTGTAGTGATAGTGCCACCAAGAGAAGGCTGGGATGGGTGTGAAGCAGCTACTACTGTAGGTTGCCTCTGTGAGGAATGAAAGGGAGCTTTTGGCAGGCTTTGTACACAGTGGGCTAGAGGAAACAAGGTCTTGAATTCTGCCTGCCTTTTAGCAATACACACATCACTGCAAAACTTTCAGAAATTTCCATAATGTAAATGCTAACATTTTTAAGAGATGGAGACGTTTTCCAGTCTATACATCTTTCAGCAAAAACTCCTAACTGAATCTTGGTGAGAAGTTGGCTTTAATCTGTGAAAAACTAGAGATGAAACACCTAAAAGCAAACACATTACATTTTAGCTTTCCAGTACTCAGCAAAAAGCAGAAGCCCCTTTGCGATTATATCAAATATGAAGTCAAAAGAGAGAGGGTCTATTACAAATACTGAAACATCACATTATATTCAATATAAACTGGGTTTACTATTTCTAGGTGAACTATTAAACAACAGTAACATTTAGAAAGCTGTTTTCACCAGTGCATTCAAGAGGAGCAGCAGTGCAAGTTTTCAACTAACTACCTCTCAAGGAAATCTCAGTCATTTAATCAATAATTCAGTAAAGAGCAAATAAAATCCATCAGCTACAGTTTGATGAGCCAGTATTGACTCAAGTTTTTAAGAAAGCCATTATTTCCCACATTCAATTTAAAACAGGGTCACCATATACACAGATCACATGAGAAATGTGCTGGAAAACCTAGTCCTGTAATTAAGCAGATGACTAATTATTTAGAAAAACCATTTGCTCATTTACTAGATACAATCAAAACTTCATGGTTCATGAAGCATGATAGTATTCATTTGTATATGCAGGCAATAAAATCTCAGCTCCTGCCTGAATTCCAACTGACACAGGGCCACCTTGAGATTAAAAAAAAGAGTATGTAATCAGATATTTCAAATGCATAGACAATAATGGAAGATTAGTCATCCAAAGCAAAACATAGGGGTAACAGATTGGAAGACAGTCAAAGCAACATTACTGTGTTAACTTAAAAAAACCTTCACTGTCAGCTCTTCGACCACAACTAAATTTGGAACTTGCAGGTTTGATATATTTTGTCTTGAAGTAGGTACCTCAGCCACATCCTTACACTTACATCTACCTTAAAATTGAAGTAATTTACAGGATTAGACTGTGACAAAGTAGATTTTCCATCCATTACATAAGGCAATGTCCTGGTTTGAGGAAATCACTGATAGACACGATACTCAGCAATTACACGTACTGTGCCTTCTTTGTTCCCTGTCCCTACAACAGTGGCTGGCCACAGGTGACTTGCTCCCACATACCATGCTAAAGAGCCACAGGTTTTAATTCCTGCATCCCTGCTGGAAAATCTGGCTGCCAAGACCACTGCCTCCACCCTGGGTAGGGGATTTGCAGAGCAGTGGGAGTGGGATGGAAGGCCATGGAAATGAATGGGAGGGGATGGGGATTATAAATGCCATGGGCCTGGAAGGATGCTGAGGAGTATGATCAGGTGGGAGTGACAGGAAATGGAGAGAAGGAGAAACAGTACTATTATGTGGGTTCCTGGAATGTCAGGAGCCAAAAGAGCTGGCTCTCCTCAGGAGGACCTCCTACTTCCAAAGACAGACTCCCCTCTAACTTCATAGCAGAAATGTCATTTTTCAGCCTGGAGAAGAGGAGTCTGAGGGGAGACCTCATTGCAGCTTACTGCTTCCTCACTAGGGAAGGCGGAGGAGCAGGCACTGACCTCTTCTCTCTGGTGACCAATGATAGGACCCAAGGGAATGGTAGGAAGATGTGCAGGGGGAGGTTTAGGTTGGACATTAGAAAGAGATTCTTCACCCAGAGGGTGGTGGACCACTGAAATAGGCTCCCCAGGGAAGCAGTAAAGGACAATATTCAAGAAACATTTGGACAATGCCCTCAGGGACATGGTATGAACCTTGGGGTTGTCTTGTTCTGGGGCAGGAGTTGGACTTGGGCATCCAGGCTGTCCAAGGAAGTGTTTGAGCCACAATCCCTGGATACATCTAAAAAGACAGATGTGGTGCCAGAGGACAGGGTTTGGTGGTGGACGTGGCAGAGCAAGTGGTTGGACTTGATGATCTTGAAGGTCTTTTCCAACCAAAGTGATGATACTATGATAGCACACCTCTGATCAGAGTCAAAGCTTGGGAAAAGTTGTAGGAAGCCAGAGGAAAATTGTGCCACATCCCTTGGAGGACACCCTGCACTGCAGACCATAATTCAGAGAATTAATGGCCCTTTTAGTCTTTCTACTCCAAAAAATAAGCACCAAGCTGCAAGAGATCTGTAGGGCTTATAGTGTATCCTCCCCAGCACAACCACATCAGAGTATGGCTGGGGAAAACCCAGGCCACAGCCTTTTGCTACAAAGGTACTAAAGATTGCCACTCTCAGTCCCAGGCTTTCACATTCTGAAAAACACAAATATATTTAATTCTTCAAAACTCCAAAGACTTCAGGATTCTCCTTTCCAAAATTAAGCTTATCTTTAAAACCCTGCAGCTGTACAGACAACTTTAAACCAGTAAAACTCCACCTGGTTCTCAAATTCAAGCTTTAGAATTATTAATCTCCTGTCCAGATTGTAACTTTAAACAAGAAAACTCTTTACATCACTACTTACAGAAGCTTTTACTTCAGGAAGCAGTTCTGCCAAATTCAGGTCCCTCTAACATTTTTGCACCCTATGAACTCAAGGGTGTAACATATTAGAGAACATATTAGAGTAACATTTACTGTAGGAAGTACCACCACCTGGCCACCAACTCAGAACAGTACCTCTCCTTGGCTTGGCAGCTTTCTGGCAAAGGCACCCTGTGAAACGCAGCACACCTTTGCAAACCCTGACTCTGCTGCAGCCATGCACCACAGGAAAGGGCTCTTCCTCCATGACAGCTCAGGAAAATCACAGGGGAAGGAGAAGAAGGGATTTTCCTCTTCAGGAAAAAAGATCATTGTGCCAAAACAAACTAACAAAAAAAAAAGTAAAAATATTTTTAAGGTTTTATAACTTTTTTTTCTAGAAAAGACAAATTAACACTTAAATAAAACACTGACCCACTGCATTCAGAATGCAGCAGAGTCGCCATTTAGTTTTTAACTCCCATTGACAGAGTCACTGAAGAGAGTTTTGGGCTGGAAACAAGGCTGTTTGCTGGTCCTGTGGTGTTGCCATGACTGCAAGAGGAGAAAAGCTGCAGGGGACAAGGGAGTGAATTCCCACTGTGTGTCTGAGAGCACACTGCAGGCTCAAATCCCTCCTTCTGTCCTGCACCATATCCACTTCACAGCATTACTAACCACGTAAGCAGCTTGTGAAGAGATGCAGGGATGCTGGGATGCTCCAGTAGCACCCAACTGACACATTCCCACGCTCACAAACTGGTATGCCCGGAAGGGAATTACTACAGCATAAAATTAACATCTGCCTTGGACATCCCAATGTGAAAAAATATCATACAATTGTTATAGGGCACTTTTTTTTGTAAATGGAGGATGAAGGAGTACAGAAGTTTTCAGGATCTAATGTCATATAAAAGTACCGATTTCAAATTATGAATTGTTCTGACAGCACAGTAAGTGTTATAAAGTGCAATTTAGTACTTGCAATAAAATTCAGTTTTTATATAGATATATATAAAGAAAGGAAAAATATCACAAGGGAAATCTGCACCAAATTGTAAACCACAAGAGGGACATGGAGATTAAAATTTCTGGAGGCATTGCGTATTAAACGAGCAGTATACTATTCAAAAAAATCAATTGAAGCAAATTCTTCTACTTCTACAACTATTATAGCACAATAACTGTCATTTTGATGGATGAAGGTTGGTTTTTTTAAAGGTTTCTATACAGCACTTCTCTGCCTACTTGAATTGTGGTATTTTTAAACTGCAGTATCAGCCAGCCAAATAAATGTATCAGACACCTTTGAGCAATGCACTAAAACGAGAGAATATTCATAAAGGATTTAGAAAAACATCTCAATTCACTGACCTAAATATTACAAAGCAAATCACCAGACTGCCTTCTACATGCAGTTGTGTTGGAAAATTTCAATTACTTCTTATCTTATAATTAAACTACTGGCTTAATACTTCGCATTTCTATGGTACCTTTCACCCAGGGAGCTTAACGTGCTTTACAAACATTATCAGCTCTTACAGTTAGCTGGCTTTTGTGATGAGATACTGTATTGCAGTTTGAGGTTTTATGTTAATTACATACAAGCAAAAAGGGATCTCAAGTCACATCAGGTAATGTAAAGTTCATCCAAATAAAGAGAGAGACTAAGAATTCATAAATGAGAATGCAAATGCAGAAAAGCAAGCAAAAGGAACACACCACAAAACATACCTTCTCTGGATATCTTGCTGGATCATTGCTGCCCTTTTTCAAATAATGTTTCTTAATAGTAAAAATCACAACAGGATTTTAAACCCTTTTAAAAAAATCTGTACTAAATAAAGCAGGAAAAATTGACATATATTAGTATGTTATTCCACTCCTTCACAATATAAGATATGAAGAAATGGATAGCATTTCCATGTTATACATCAATGCTGCTTTTTGGCAGGTTATGTTGACTCAGCTGTTGAAGGTTTAATTGCTCCAATACCCCTGTTAAAAAACAAGTGCCCCAAGATGTAAATCATCCTGACTTTTCCTAAAGTAGCTTAAAATATAAGAAATCTTGCCAGGTCAGGAAGAACCCAGCAATGCACAAAAGTCTGTAAAGTTCATCTAAAACAACCTGCAGTAATAAGTACCACAACTTCCACTACTAGTGCTCAGCCCATGAAGGATAGCAGATAGCCACAAAATTCAAAGTTCAGCATGTTGCACTATTAACAAAATAAAAAATTTAAACAAACACTTTAAAGTAATGAATAATATATACGTACAACTCACTGCTGCAGAATGAATCATCCTTACAGGACAAAATGGAAATACTTCATAAAGTTACAGATTCAGAAAAACAGAGAATGAATGCTGATGGGTTCAGGTACTGAGTATAGACCACGACAGTATGACTGCAATGTTCACATGAGGTATGCAGTTCATCTCACTAGAGTCCTGATTAGAGGGGGGAACATTTTTTTAAAAAAATCTTTAGGTAAGCCGCATATTTTACAGACACTTTTACTGAAAAACTACTTGAGCAATGGTTTAGAGACCTTTCAATATTTTATTGGGACCATTTATTTTATCTTTCTACCTACAAAGCACTTCACTTCATTCTACTGTATGTTCAACACTACAGGATTCAAAAGGGAAGAGAAGTTACAGCTAATATATTTTACAAACCTCTAAGAATAGCCTAAAACATCTTTTCTGAATACAGAAGTTGCAGTATTTTAAATCCAAGATTTGGACTCCTTTGAGTATATCCAAGCACTGCATCCCACTAGAAAATAAATATTACCTCCTTTTCCTAAGATATAAAAATATAAGATTTTGCCATTTCAGATCACAAAGATACTAGATCCGCAAAGAAAAACAAAAAAACAAACAAAAAACCAAAACAAAACAACAGAACAACCAAAACCCCAAAAAAGCCTATCCAGGAAAAAAAAATTTCTAGCAGAGGAATTGATTTGAGAGAAAAAAAAAATAATAAAAAAAATCACAAGCAGTGGGGGGAGAACATTTCAATTCCAGATTGATATTACAAAGATACTACAAAAGGATGAAGACACAGAGACAGAATAACAAGCAAGGCATTCAAGACATTCAAAGCTGCATGACAAATAAGTATAAAACTCCACCGCTCATCATGTGATTCTTCAAGTCAAATACACAGATCTCTCTCTGCCTCTCTTCCTTCCCTTCCCATTTCCTTTTCACTGCCATTAAATTACAACATGGCACTCCCACTATGCCCTATACAGCATGTATACAATGATATTCAAGGGACAGTAGTGATTGTTTTTTGGACACATCCACAATGCTGAAGCTACTGCTCACCAAAGGTAATCAATACCTCTGCATCATCTACTCCCTCCATTTACAAGACCTTAACAAGACTTCTGACATTCTCGTATCAACAAAACATTTCATTTTTCATAATCCATTTATATGGAAAATTAGTCTGTGTTAATAACGCTGAGGTCTCTGCTATGGTTTTGAATGAAAGCAGGTAACAACATTTAGGTATTTGAGGTCTGCTGGAAACCTTGTGTGCTCAAAATTCCAAAGCCTCTTCTAGTTATCTACAAATCTGTTAGATGACCCAATTATCATGTGTGCATGGTGAGTTAAATCGGGAGGAACTATGTTGGCAAACACAGGGATCAGGGCAGGTAAGAGCAGTGCTGGATTCCACCAGCTCCCACAAAGCTGGCATAAGGAAACGGGAAAAGGACAGCAGATTTGAGACTGTTAGGGGAAAAAAGAAGGACAAGAATAACAGCAAACCCCAGTCTTCTCGCTTCAACATTCTTTGTCCCTATAGCTAAAGATTACACACTGCTTTAAAAAATGAAAGTAAATCAAAGAAAGCTGTTCTCCATCACCACACTTGCTCCTGGTGAGGATGGCGTGGAGGTGCTGAGCCCTGCAGGGCTACCGGGTAGGCAGAGCCTGGGCATGGGACACAACACTTGGAGGCTGTCCCACATCTCCTCCAGCTCTGCTTTAGGAAAGATGTCATCAGGCCAGAGGGTTGGCAAGGATGTGCTCAAAGCAAGCAAAGCGGGCAGCTGCGTAGCTTGCTCCCCGGTGCATAGCAGGCATACTTTGCCATTTAAAACTATTTATTCTTTACTGACTTGTATTTCATATTTTACTTCAATTGAAGGCTAGGCAATTTTTTTTTTTCCTGTGATTAGGTCAAACATATCATCAAACAGCTTCAAATAGTTCATATTAAATCCATTAAATTGCACTGCTGCAAATGATGAGGTTATATGTGACCTGAAGCAATAATTTAAAAAAAAAAAAAATAAATCACTTTCAGGTCGAGTGGAAATATATGACTTGTTAAGCCAGGGTAAAATCAGTTATGGCCTGGAGATGAATCTTCCCTTCTGTCTGAATAAAACTGACATTTGTGTTCCACACTACAGATTCCAGAAACAAAAGTCAATTAATTTAGGACAGCAATTCTTTTAATGCTTTTGGCAACATCCTAAACCAGTGAATTCATATTTAAGTGTTTAAGATGTCCCAAAATCTCAGGAGAGTGGCAGCTGCACAATTCAGGACACTTAAAAAAAAATAAAAAAAATGCAAAGAGCTCAGTTTTGCACTCAAATTGCTAACATTCCACTAATTTGCCAAATGCCATTTGCATCTAGGTACTTCTTCTCCAGCTAAGTGATTCATATTATTGCTTGCTTCTTTAAATTCTTACTGCTGCAAGGATCAGTTCAATTTTATAACTGATGCTCATTTGTTATTTGTGAATTGTACCAATAGCTTTCAGTATGCTTAGAAACACAAATCACCATACGCATTTTATATGCACACATATAAAGAGACAGAAGGAGAAAGAATATATTACGAAGACAATAATGTGTCGTAACATTTGCCAGTCACTTGCCAGAATCAATTCCTGATGAGATGAGTAGACTGATTTCCCCAGAGACAGATCATACTGTATCCTGTGTGGCTGCAGTTTTACTGCCCTGAGAATAAAGCGCAGCGCCTCCACTGAGCCTGGAAATGTGAAACAACAGCTCATGCTCTAAGCTGGCCTGTCACAAGTGTTTGTGTTTGGTAAACGTTTAGTATTGCTGCAGCTAATTCTATGCAAAATATTTCTTAAATGACATGCATGAAATTTAGTACTTTGTTGCCTTTTACATTCCAATAACATCTTCAAGGCCACTGTTATTTTTTTTTCAATAATGGAGTCATATGAAAGTCTAGTCTTAGAATTAAGTCATGTTCTACCACACCGAATACTTGGGCTTAATCCTCTCACCTCCTGCTGGCTCCCCGGCTGAATTACACAGTGTTAAGTCACCCTTAGCTTCATCTATCTTTAAAAAAGGGAGAAGCAGAGCTGCTTCTTGCCTACTCTTGACCTGTTTTGTATAACCAATTGGTAAGCACAGGCTTGTGTGTGTGGCACACTGCTTAGCACAGAGAGAGCTCGGTCTAGCTCAAAGCTTGCAAGCAGTAACTGCCACCCTGGCACATGGTTTTCACTAAATACACAAGGAGACAGCCAATCAGCACCCTTCACCCCTGCATTCAAAGGCTCCACACTACCTACAACAACAGCTGCAAGGTGACAAAAGCTGCCCAGGCCCACGAAGTCACTTCATAGGAGAGCCTTTACGAAATCTACTTCTGGTTCTGCAAAACATTTTAACTTACAAAACCCCATTTAATTCAAAAAACCTCCTTTATCTCTATTCAAAACAAGAAACTTCCAAGCTTCCATGTTTTAGTACAGAGCTCCAAAGGAACTGCAGACCAGAACTTGATTTTTGAAAAACGTAAAGCTGAGGCAGACAAATTTAATTCAGAAGAAAATACAGTAGTTCCATAATGGGAGAAGGAAATGGGAACTATTACAGGAACTTGGAAATAAAAAAATAGTGTATCAACTCTGGAAAAAGGGGCAGGTGAATCAGGAAGCATTTAAGGATATTGTAAGGGCATGTAGAAAGAGAATTAGAGATGCAAAAGCTCAACTAGAACTTAATCTGGCCATCTCTGTAAAGGATAATAAAAAATGCTTTTATAAATACATTAATAACAAAAGGAGGGTCAGGGAAAATCTTCATTCCTTATTGGATGAGGGGGGGAACTTAGTAACTGAGGAAAAGGCTGAGGTGCTTAACACCTTCTTTGCCTCAGTCGTTAACAAAAAGACTAGCTACCCTCAGGACAACTGGGCTCCTGAGTTGGTAGACAGGGATGGGGAGCAGAATACCCCTCCTGTAATCCGGGAGGAAGTAGTTAGGGACCTGCTGTGCCACTTACATCCCAACAAGTCCATGGGTCCAGATGGGATTCATCCTAGGGTGCTGAAGGAGCTGGCGGAAGAACTGGCTAAGCCACTCTCAATCATTTATCACCAGTCCTGGCTCACTGGGGAGGTCCCAGATGACTGGAGGTTGGCCAATGTGACGCCCATCCACAAGAAGGGCTGGAAGGAGAATCTGGGGAACTATAGGCCTGTCAACCTGACCTCGGTGCCTGGAAAGGTTATGGAACAGATCATCCTGAGTGCCATCAAGCAGCATGTGGAAGACAACGACAGGATCAAGTCCAGCCAACATGGGTTTAGGAAAGGAAGGTCCTGCCTAACTAATCTCATCTCCTTCTATGACTGGGTGACCCGCCTAGTGGATGAGGGGAAGGCTGTGGATGTGGTCTACCTCGACTTCAGCAAAGCCTTTGACACAGTCTCCCACAGCATCCTCCTGGAAAAGCTAACAATCCATGGCTTCGACAGGTGCACCCTTCGCTGGGTCAAAAACTGGTTGGATGACAGGGCCCAGAGAGTGATGATGAATGAAGCTGCATCCAGCTGGCATTCAGTGACCAGCAGTGTCCCCCAGGTATCAGTACTGGGACCAGCCCTATTCAACAGCTTTATTGATGACCTGGATGTGGGGACTGAGTCCACCCTTAGGAAGTTCACAGATGACACCAAGCTGGGGCGAAGTGTTGATCTGCCAGAGGGTAGGAAGAAGCTGCAGGGGGACCTGGACAGGCTGGATCGATGGGCCGAGGCCAATGGCATGAAATTCAACAAGACCAAGTGCAGGGTCCTGCACTTTGGCCACAATAACCCCAGGCAGCGCTACAGGCTGGGGGAAGAGTGGCTGGAGAGCGGCCCGGCAGAGAGGGACCTGGGAGTGCTGGTGGACAGGCGGCTGAACATGAGCCAGCAGTGTGCCCAGGTGGCCCAGAAGGCCAATGGCATCCTGGCTTGTATCAGGAATAGTGTGGCCAGCAGGAGTAGGGATGTAATTCTCCCCCTGTACTCAGCACTGGTGAGGCCTCACCTTGAGTACTGTGTGCACTTCAAGAAGGATATTGAGGTGCTGGAGCGGGTCCAGAGGAGACCAACAAGGCTGATGAAGGGACTAGAGGGAAAGTCTTATAGGGAGAGGCTGAGGGAGCTGGGGTTATTTAGCCTGGAGGAGACTCAGGGGGGACCTTATCACTCTGAAGGGAGGTTGTAGTCAGGTGGGGGCTGGGCTCTTCTCCCAGGCAACTAGTGACAGGACAAGAGGGCACAGCCTGAAGCTGTGCCAGGGGAGGTTTAGGTTGGATATTAGGAAGCACTTCCTCATGGAGAGGGTGATCAAACATTAGAATAGACTTCCCAGGGAAGTGGTGGAGGCACCATCCCTGGATGTGTTCAAGGAAAGGCTGGATGTGGCACTTAGTGCCATGGTCTAACTGATGTGGTGGTGTTAGGTATAGGCTGGACTTGATGATCTTAAAGGTCTTTTCCAGCCTTGGTGGTTCTGTGATTCTTGCTTGCGAAACAAAAAAAATAGTAATTCTGAAGGACTGGGCACAGGCGTGAAGACTGGTGACCAGAGATGCAGATGTCTTTGTGTCTGAAGGCTTTCACTTGCCATTCATAGCACAGCACATACAGCATCAGGGCATACTGCTCCTTTTCAGCTTGACGCTCACTCCAACTTCAATAATGGAACTAGGAGGACTATAAACTTTGTGTTGGTAAAACAAAATGACAGATACTCAGCCACCTTCACAAAACCTCTATACTAAGTTTAATCAGCAATTATTTCCAGAGCTCCAGGCAGGGTTTTATAGGATCCCTATACCAGAACATGTTAATTCCCCAGCTTGATTCTCGCAAAGAGCAAGCATTTCCCACCAATCTCCAATGACAGGAACTCCAGACAGAAACTGATCACTAGTAGCCTGGGGTTAGGAAAAATCTCCCATAGGAATGCTTATTTGTCCAGTGATGCCTTTGGTGCCAGCCACTGCAGCAGGGCATCAGCCCATGAGGTGATTTATGCTGCAACTCCCACAGCAGAGTCTGAAGGACTTCAGAAAGGACTGGCCAGAAGCTGCAGATACACTACGCAACTATAAAAATCTTGACAAAGAAAATTCCAGTGGAATGACTGGAGATACCAATCTGATAGGGGACTATCAAGAGAGGCATATTTTATTATACTACAGTTGAAAAAAACAGCCCTGCAAAAAATAATTCAGGAAAGAGATCAGAACCTCGGCATGCTCATAAAGGAGAAAATAGTGACGCAAAACAATCATAAAATAATGTTGTATTTGTTTTTCTCAAGTTAGGCACTTGTAGAAACTGTCAGGAAGATAAAAACCTTGTAAAAATTACTACGGTTGAGGTAAATAAGGCAGAACACATGAATTACTTGTTTATATGTCTATGAAGCTTACTATAACAATTTTCTAGAAAAAAAAAGCAATGCCTTTTCACAGTTAGCATCCTATGTCTGTAGGTTTTGTCCCCAAGTAAAACAAGGGCAAATATACACAAAAATAGAAGTTAAAAAATCATAATTTTTATATAGATATATAGATATTTAGAGATCTGTGTGTGTATATATATATATATAAACACAACACTTAAAGCAAAGTTTACCAAACGGGGAGCCTCAGACTTGTCCAAAAAATAAATTGGGCCTTTGTGTAATACTGACCTGAGATGCACTTCTTGTAAATGGAAAAGAACACAAACCAAACAAGATACTCACATCTGCTGGAATCTGGAAGGAAGTCTTTAAGACAGGAAAAGTGAGTGAAGTACGGAATTTATAAGGAAAAGTCAGGAAAGGTGAAGATATTTAAATCTGCTTAACAGAGGTGCATAAGAACCTCTTTACATTGAAGGATGACAGGACTACTTCAGAAAATTATGAGAGCTGGGGAAATTACTATGAATGATAGCATAAATTTGTTGAGTACATAAATTCTGACAAAAAAGGTATTAAGAGTATGAAAGTATTTCCAAAAGAAAATGACAGAATCGTCATTGCCAATGACAAGCCTAAAACTGCACCAGACAAAAATCCTGAAAACAGGGAACTTCTGTTTTTGCTAAATCAAAACAGCACCTAATTTACCTTACATAGATAACTTTTTAAAAAGTAAGAGAAGATGGGTTGGTGACCAGCTCTCCAAGGGATGTAATCAGTAGTTTTGCAGATCTGTGTTAAGATCTATGCTACTCAACATATTCTTAATAAAACTAAGAGAAAAGGTGAAAAGTGAGCTGCATATTTTGTTGGCAATATTTCAATTAGCCAGGAAAGTAAAAAATATGGACGGATTGCCAAAAAAAGTTTAAAAGTTACATTTATGAAAGGCCATGCACATGGAAAACAATAAACCTTGGTGTTACAGATGAAATTAAAGGTTTGACCTGATCTGACCACTACCACTTGTGAGTATAATTTTGGGATTATAATCATGCTTCATCTACACAAATAATACCCTGCCAGGCTACTTCCAAGCCTACCTCAGGGCCCATCATCCCATTAAAAGCCCAACTCCACAAACCCAGAGAGGCATAATGGAAGGCAGTACCCCAAACCAAGGATTCCTGCTGAAAACACCCAGTCTGTCCCAGCAGAGCCTCAGTATCCAGGCATGGAGTCTGGCAAGATTAGTCCCAGGGAGCAGCTCTCCTTGTCACCTTATGGACTAAGGGGAGTTGCTGTCTTGAGAGTGCTGAACACATGATGGGAGGCAGGGGAAGGGCATTTTGGATTGTGTTTTGGATTTGAGTGCATGAATGCTAGTGAAGACCAAGCTGGAGAGCAGGTGAAGTGGCCTGGGAGTGAAGGGGTGAGCAGGTCTCCAAGTGCCAGCTCTGGCCCTGAGAGCACCTGCGTATCTCCACAGTGAGAGCACAGTGGCGTGTCCACTGTGAGACCAGGGGGCTCGTATGTCCAGGTGCCACCAGCTGGGAAGACTGGGATCCAGGGCAGCTACTGGGCAGACTGAATGCCCAAGCCCAGCAGCTGGAAGGATTCTCCCTGTACACGTGGAGCACACTCATGCCTGCTCCAGACACATTCCAGCCTTACTACCAGCTAGACTGGGGACATGGAATGGCAGCCACCGGACTGTTGGACCCAGCATAACACACTTTCATCCAACATAAAATACATGTTTTCAGGCAGCCATCAGCTAGCTAAATGCTCAGTCAAAGCCAACCAGCAGGCTTATTAGTAGTTATTCAGAAAAGAGAACAAAATAAAGACTTAACACTGCTGATAAACCCCCTGTGGGCCTGCACCTTGAATGCTGCTGACAGTTCTACTCCTCTCCCCACATAATCAGTTAAATTATTCGAACCCCACTGCCTGCAAAGGGAATGAAGGATCCAGGATATAACAGAGGCTGACTAAATTCACAGACAGCACCCTCAGGATGGAGAGGGATCAGTTGTATCTTTTGTAGCCCAAGAGGTAGGGAGCAAACTTAGTAGCGTGTTCACAATGAACAAATGGAAGTCACCTTCACACAACTTGGATCCAAGTTGTGAGATTCTGCCACAAGATACTATGGACACTAAAACCCTACAGCCTTAAGGAGAGGCCCAGATTCATGGAAGAAAAACACAGTAAGAGTTAATAACCACACAGAGATCACCCCTATCTGAGGAAAGTATCCGGAGCCACACACCTTTGAAGGACGGGAGAGGAGGGATGGGGGGAGGGGTCATTAAATTATTGCTGTAATCTTCTCCAGCCTGCCAATTTTGACCATTGTCAAGGGGTTAGACAGACCTCAGATATGATGCAATATGAGTAATTCCTACATTCTGTTTTGTTTTTTTTTATTTTTAAATGAATTAATAATACTAGAGGATAACTCTACACAATGCTGATAGTTTTCTTATTCTGTAGGCAGATCTGTTTGAAGCTTCTTCCCTTTTTTCAGTCTGCAGCAGTTCCTTTTTTTACCTGGATCATTTGTCGCAGACCAAGGTTAGAGAAAGGACCAACGCGAGAACTGCCACATCAAGAAGAACCAACATCCTTCTCTGGAGAAATTGAAAGAGGCAGCTAGAGAAATGAGAAATGGGAAAACTATGCCAGTTTAGATAGAGCTGCTGTTGACAAAACTGCAGCATGGAACCAAAGTGCCTCTTTGCCTTGCTATACATATTTAGGTGATAAGACTAAAGAAAGGATAAGGCACAGATGCACGGGAATCCTCCTGGTCCCCCATTTACATAGCAGAAGGTCCAGCTTCTATAGCTCTTTAATAGCAATCACATATACAATAGCTTAGAGTTTGCAGAGAGGGATTTGCAACCACAGTGTTGCCTACAGTCCTTGCAGTACAGCTCCTACTGGACAAGATAAAAGTTAACTCTATAAACATCTGAATAAATACCAGCTGACTATTAACAGTGAAACACACTGATTAATTAATTCCAGCAAAACATTGGCATCATCTGAGGTCCATCTCCTGTATGAGAAGGGAAGTCTAGCCTGTACCTCCTCACACTCAACTCCTGAGACAGACCTTTTTCCCACACAAACATGCTTGCCTCCATCAAGCACAATGGCATAGACTGTATCTGTCCCAACACACACTCAAAACCCCAATCACACACCACAGTGTCAGAGAAGGGATAGATGGAATGCCATTCAGATAATTTTTAAACAGTTCTTGGTTTAGGGAAAAACAGTACAAACTTCAAACAATTAATCCTGCTGCTAGAAAGGCTGGGGTCATTTTATATATATATATTTAGAGAGAGAGAAAGAGAGAGAGGAGTCCAATATAACAGTAGCAGTGGTAAATGGTATCCCTTTAGTAATAGGAAAAGTAGCTCAAGAAGAAAAAAGCCTTTTAAAAATTCTGCACAGATTTGTGAAGAATTCTCATGTCTTTAAATATATAAATATATTTGACAAGGGGAAATGGATCAAAACTGGAATAGGGAGGTTTAGGTTAGACATTAGGAGGGAATTCTTTGCTGTGAGGGTGGTGAGACACTGGAACAGGTTGCCCAGGGAAGTTGTGGAAGCCCCATCCCTGGAAGTGTTCAAGGCCAGGTTGGATGGGGCTTGGAGCAACCTGGTCTAGTGGGAGGTGTCCCTGCCCATGCAAGCGGTTGGCACTAGACGATCTCTAAAGTGCCTTGCAACCCAAACCATTCTATTATTCTATGAATATAAAAGGTTACAATTATACTGACCCAGACAAAGCTTTCAGAAGCCACAGAGACTATTTGCCCATAGTGGAAACAGCAACCTAGTCATCACGACAGCACTTCTTTACTGTTATTTAAAAGGACAGTCTAGACCAAAGACACAGAATCAGCAACTCGAAACTCAAGTTCAATGAAGCCAGACATTTCAAATGCCTGCAAGTAAGTAAGCAATAAAGAAAAAGGGGAAAAAAGGATTTGAAACAGTAAAATGCACTCACAAAACTCGCTGCCAATAATGACAGAATTTCAAAGAACAAGTCTACAAAATAATGGCTACTGATTGACAACAGCTTTACGCAAACAGACATTGAGTCTGGTCAAGTAAGAGCTCCAATGCATGAGTAGGCCATAAACATACATAAGAGATCTCAATCCCACTTCCAAAAATTAAAGGCAAAACAGTATTAATATGCATTTAAAATACAAAAGATAAACAAGGATACTCTTCATAAAACTTTGACTGGTTCTGATTTATTTATTTTTAAAGAAAAGCAGAACAAAATGCTTTGTCTAAATCCTGACTGGAGAAAAGCCATCTGATACAAACCGAAGCTCAACATGCTTAAAATCTGATGGGCAACTGGGAGAAATTAACTTCCAGGACAGGCTCAGATCTTCCAGAGCCCCACAGAAGTGTGATTCTTGATGTGTACAAGCCTTGAGTCTACCCCTGGCACAAGCCACCTTCCAAAGTTCTCCAATGCAAACACAGATAACAGGAAAACAGAATTACCATGCAGTATTGCAGACACACAGAAACACAAGATGGGGTAGTTTTTAACCCTCCTGCAATTACAGGTAGACTTTTAGCACAATAAAGGTGAACACTGTTTGGGCACTCTTTGCACTATCCTTGTCAAGATTTCCACTTTCTTCTCAGATGGTTAAAGATAGTAGGGTCATCTATAATTACTTTACAACGTACACAGCAGCTAAGGAAGCGGGAACCATAAGACCATGTAACACCTTAAAGCCGAGCACAGGAAGCCCCAGAAATAGTTAGTTAGTTCTGAAGACTCAGCTAGCAAACCTCCCTGAAAGCCTTGGCACAGCATCATTCCTTTAAGACAGAGCATGTTCGCATCATCCTAAAACGCTGATAGAGCTTGCTGACACTGAATTTCCAATCGAATTTTGTTTCCAGCTGAACTCCCAAAAAATGAAACTGGAAAGCAGCTTTTTTTAAATCAATTTTTATATGCACATATTTGTGAGTGTGTGTGCATGTGTCTGCATAGTCAAAATCTCATTTCATTCTGCAGTTCTTGCATAAAAACATCAGCCAGTTGTATTCTTGACAATTTACTAACAGAATAGTGAGTTTAATAAAAACAAATAAACAAACTAAAAACCATACACACACAAAACCACCAAGTATTGTCTAGAAGTGGGAAAACTTCCCATAGTGTTAAAACTTCAACATTTCATTTACAGTCTCTAGCATTAAGTTTGATGATAGGAATAACTAGGAATTAACGAACCATTCTGTCCTTGAGATTAGGTTAGCCTCCATAAATAGTAAGCAGTTGATTTCAGAGTATGTAAGAGTAAATCTTTATAAGGTGCAGCAGTAACTAATGTTTTAATAACATCTTGCTCTCAGATGGGGCTCCTGATGAATCTTATGTGTGAAGCAGAACAGCATCTCTTCTTGCAAATACCACTCAAACCTCTTATTTTCAAGTCACCTGAAGATAGATGCTGCTCTCTCACTTGGAGAATGCAAGGGCAACACTGTGATTTACATGGCCACAACTAAAACCAGTTCAGCATACTCAACCAGTACATAGATTAAACTATAAAGATACCTGTCCTGGTTTGAGGCAGGATGAACCTAATTTTCCTTTTACTGATTTTTTTTTTTTTTTTTCCCTTCAGTAAGCTCACTTTTAACTAGCAAAAAGTGTTCCAGCTAGTGGACTGATAACACTGGAATGTTTATGTTTCTGCTGAGACTCCAAGGTCACTTCTTAGCTCTGCTGCTACAGAGGCTACTGGGGCAGGAGAATTGTATCTGTGACCTCCCCGAAGGGGAGCTGGACTAGACAGACAGCAGAACTGACCAAAGGTATTCCAGTCCATGTATCTACGTAAGCTCCAAGGAAGGTCAGAGATCACAGAAGACAACTTCCTTCCTGCTTCTCTTCTTTTCCATCTATGGCCAGCGTCTGGGGAGGACTCCATCCATCCATCCATCCATCCATCCATCCCCGTCAACCCCAGGCTCAGCCCTGACCCTCATAACTCTTCCCACTCTTCCTCTGTCTGCTCTGCTGTTATCTCAGACAGTGGTCCAAGAGTTTTTGGGACTGCTCACAGCTAAGGAGAGTGCCAGGGAGCTGCTGGGGGTGGGGGGAGGCAAGAGGCTTTTGCACATTCCTGAGTATACTTGTATATAATTATATATATGATTAAAGCTGTCTAATTTAGTTTTCAAACCCAGTCAAAAACAAGCATGACTGGAGATAAACCCACCCTAGCACAACTGTGTTTAAAAGCTTGAGATCTGTGTCTTTCTTTTTAAGTGACATACAGATTCTCTTTAATTGCTTAAAATGAAAGCCACCAGAAGAGCAACTTTATTAGTCTCTCTCTTACTGCAAGGGAAAAACTACAAAAGAAAGGGAAGAATTAGTAAGATACTGTTGTAGTGTTGTCTTCAATAATATGATGGAAATTACAAAAAATTTAAGCTGGTTAAAAACACAAATTTCATTACAGCTATTTTTCCTGGAAGAGAAGAATCAAAATTTGAATTTCTGAAGCAGACCCTAGCAGAAGCAGATACTGACAGGTGAAAGCAAGCCCAGCAAAAGTATGGATAGGAGGATTTGGAAGAGAATTATAGAAAAAAATCCTGTCCAAATGAGAGATCTAAATGCTAGAAACAGGATCTGTCATTCAGCCACTAAAAAAAAAAACCTAATACAGCCAAGTAACTTGCTCTATAAACTCTGCACAAGCTAAACAGTTGGCTGCCAGTTCAAGAAGATGGCAATCCAGCTGTAGTCTATAAATGCAAACCCAATTCCAGCTGAGTCTGCAGCTTGTCTAGTCTCCAACTACCAGCAGTAAGCAAAGATGACAGCCACAGCTAAGGCCAGCAGCCAGCCCTCATATAAAAATACCCTTTGTGTGGTCTGAATTAGCTGTATTCCAGAGCTGAGCCCTCCTCCAGGACTGTAACAATGCTCAATATCAACAGGTGGAAGAAAGCATTTAAAATACTGGAAGATAGACAAGGCTTAGGATGGTTGTTATTTAAGGAAATATTACATGCTAAAACTGCTTAAAAATCACTTGGAAATTAAGACAATCTGTGTGGAGCCCTTAACCCACTATACCTGTTAATTTGTTATTAAACACAGTGCACTCCTGACGTCAGAGACAGCTCAGGTATTTCAAAATGCTTGATTTCCTAAATATTTGTAACTATGCTTTTCAGAAATGCTTAACCAGATTTTTATAGCAGCATGGTCTTTTTATGTTTTTATTATCATTCACCTAATTCTTTGGTAAAATTACAGTTTTTCAAAACCCGGGTAGGAGATGTACACCCTATCACACCCCACACCCCTTTTAACCTCCCCGTGGGGCTAAGGGGTACGTGCTGTGGCTGGTTAAGAGGTATGTACATGCCAACTGCTAGCCCACACATGCCGGGTGTCAGCCTGTCAAATAAAACATGTTTTTTTAATGACTACCTTAAAGATGCATTAAACTGTACCTCTCTGCTCTACTCAGGCTCCAATACATACAAAATTTGCTGGAATTTCTCAGTGAGACTTCCACCTCTCTCCCAAAGTATGGTTGAATATTACGCTGAAGGTTTTCAGAAGTTTTACTCCCAGTTAAGCCAAGATCAAGATTCAACCCACCGTGGTGATACGAGTTCACTGCCAGTAGACACTGCTACTTTTTGGGACTGAGTCATAAAATCCTGTCCTGTGGCACTCTTGAAAACACACCTCCAAGAGCACATACATTTACAAAGCACAGATTTGTGAAACCCCTTTCAACAATACCAGCACTGCCAAGACACCTTCATTTTGGTACGTTCTGGCTGTGGTTTTCAGGCTCGGAGACCTGAAACACCATGAAGCATCTGATGATGCCTGAAGCCCAACAGGTATCACATGATTTCTCCTATAAGAACTTCTATGTATTTATCTATTTATTTCCTATAACAAATTTCCCCATTCATGCAGACAGTATAAGAGTTTCTTTTGTGAACAAAGCCTTTGCTCCATATACTCTAGGGAAATTAATATGAAATTGATTTTTCTTCCCCAAACCTGTAAGGTTTCATGCACTGCCTCTTTTATTCAGAAGCTCCCGTCCTACTTTAATTACATTCTCCCAAAGCAGAATGGAGAGTAATGCCAGGTTCTTTTGTGGATGTTAAGGGGAAATATTTACTAAAAAGGCTCTTTATCAGCTCCTGCTCTTTTGGATGTCAAGAATTTTAATTACATTTTTAGCCTTTATCAGGAAGGGGTTTTTTGCATTAGATAACTCTTTCTCCTTGAAAGGATAAAGGCAAGAATACCTGGATTTACTAATGGCAGTTTTCTTTCTTAATATTGTTGAATCCCTCCTCTTCTTGTAGGAGTGGGGTTGACTTGTATTCCTTACCACACAGGGGGGAAAAAAACCAAAAGCTATAGAAAGAAGAATTTGTACCAGTTGACTTCATTCTCTATGATATCAATAGAGTGAAAAATCAGCTTCTAGCCACTCTGCAGGAAATACTTTCTCCTGCAACTCTTTCATTATTAGTACTACCTATTACTAAAGTTGATAGTTCTAACACAGGACTCCTGTAGGTATCTGTTTCTTTGCCAGATCTTAACTGGCCTGAAATCTGTGCTAATTATTTGTCTCTGGGTGAGCACTGCTCCTACTGTTCTTGTTTCAACCAAATGGGTCAGATAGTTGGAGGATTTTATCCCACTTGAACGAAGTCAATATACCTGAAGTCATATTTTCCAAAATTGCCTTTCCTTTAGAATGTGCTCCCATTTACATGCCGTAAGGTAAAGACTTCAAATTTGCATCACAAATGTGTCAGAAAATTACGCAAATTTAGATACAGTATGAAACTAAACATAAATCAAGTTATCTAGATGTATTCATTAGAAAGAATTGAACATGTTAATTTCTCAGATTTCTAATGCACTCCCCTAAGAAAGTATTAGTCCTGATCTCATTAACCATGCAGTATTCCAAGGCTACAAGGACAAAACTGGACTTTTCCTGTAAGGATTACTGCCAAAAGCTTTAGACTCAGATACAGAAGGCAGGTGTTAGAGCACACGCAATACTGACCACCTGCAGCAGCTTGGCAGCAAACATGAAGAATACGGGAGAACAACTGTCAGAAGTGGGTAAGGGAAAATTTACTGGCCAAGCATGGATGGAATAAAGCATAAGGCTAAAAATAAAACTTGTAAGACTTGGGATTATGGGACTAGGGAGTCTAAAACTATTCTACGAGCAGACTGGGTGTTAGGCATGGAAAGCATTCTTGTAACTTGCTTCAGAAGGAGATCTGGATCAAACTATTGTGTTGACATCAGGGGAAATTGATAACAAGGATACCTAATATTTGGGTGAAACTACAGAACTCTGATAGATTCAGAACTGGACAGCAATTAACATTTTAATGCAGCTCTGACAGTGGCTAGGAGCAAACTGCTGACCTCGCCTGCCCACCCACTTGGACACAATCCTGCTGAGCATGTGGGGGCATGTGCATGCCTGTGGCATTTTATAGTTTTTCCAAGGACCATTTCAGAGCGATTTATGAACCAGCAGTAATATATGAACCACAGGCTGAATAACACTAGACAAAATGACCTTTTCAGTCCCTTTTTGGCATTTTTTTCTTCATAATTCTATGTAGATACAGCAGTTTGCCCATATATTCAGTTACTGTTGTACTGGTGGGGGGAAAAAAGTTGTAAGTGCTGCCCAGGTAACAACAACCATGTATATTATCTAGCTTGTCTTCACCATCATTACAGTGCAATTTATTTATAATTCATGTCTAAGGAGGTAACTCAATAACAAGAAAAACCTGAAGAAACAAGGATAAAGGAAGGCAAAATATGTAAAAAAGAAAGAGTGACAGAGGAAGAAAAAAAGGAGAATAGGTGAGATGGAAGACAGGGAGTGGTTCAGAGACCCTTTGCTATTAGGTAGCAGGAATGAGAAAGCAGGGGAAAAGTGCCAGGATGAGAAATCACATGCACAGAATCTCAAGTGGAAGAAGCTTTCCAACACCTCAAGTAAGTCAAAAGTTGAAATTGTTCAGGAAGCTTTGTAGCTATTGCTGGAAATTCCTCCTGTTGCTGGGTGCAAACCACCACTGAGCTCACTCTGCCCAAGACTGCCGGGCATGTTCCTTCCCGCTACAAACCAGGCCAGAGTACAAGCCAGCTGTGGAGTAAAATAAAAATATATACAAGGTACCATATTGATTATTTATTCCCATACATAATTACTCACCAAAAAAATACGAACTTTTAACACCATGGCTCCCACACTACTTGCACCCTGCTGCTCCAAAGCAATATACGAAGCAGGAGCGCTGGAAGAGCAGCGCAGTTCTGTCCACTTCCGAACACATGTTCTTCGTAGCTGTTAACCTCCAATAAATTCAGGATAAAAATAGGCTTTGCAAAAGCTGTGCACGTTTGCTGCCATCACTCACAACACATGCAGATTGGCTCCCAGCGAGACAACCACATCAGTTTACACTCCTCCTCTAGAAGTCACTTCAAGGCACATCAAATCATCTATCCCACTTCCAGCAAGATGTCCACAGACGATACCAAACAGACAATTCCAACTATTCCAACTTCTAGAGTAGTAATGGTCTTTTATATTGGTCTTCTTCCTAGAAATTACCTCTCTCATCACTAAGGATGTATGCTGTTCTGATACAATCAGATCGTATTCTTCTTCATTACATTCTCTCTACAGTGCCTCCAAACTTACACCGCTGGGTTCAAACAGTAAGTCCACATCTTACCACTGATATTCATTTATTTATTATTGATTTTACAATTAGTAATTTTTTTCCAGTAAATTACTGATTTGTCAACAGTGAAATGTTTAAAAAAAAATATACAGAAAGTATTATTAAAAAAATACCTATATATGGATTGTGGCCATTCCCATGTTGAGCTACTGGATCCATGGCTTCAGGATATTTCACCAGGGACAGGGGGCTGCAGAGCTCCTGCTTTAGATTTTGAAAATATTTGGGATTTCAAGGCTTCTCTATTCCCAGCCACAGAGCTTAGAAACCCATAGCCACATAGCTACATAGTTGTAGCTGTAGCTGGAACAACTTCCAACTCCATGCAAGGAATCTGGAAGCAGAGAGCCCTTGGTCTCAGAGGTCCCCCACTTTTCCAAGCTCTACAATACATCAGCAAAAATACTTCCCTCTTCTCCTAACTCCTTATCTTACCTATCTTCTCAACAGTCAAGTTAACCGACAGTGATAAATACATTTGAACATGTATATATGTTCATCCCACAGAAAGCAAAATCAAATATTTAGCGCAAACAGTAAGAAAAATCTTAAGTGAACAAAATAGTCTTCATCTTGAAGATATGAAGTTACAAGGTTCAAATGCATGCAACTCAGTAAGGCAAAGAAAGAGAGAGGTGATCAGCCTTATCAGTGGTTTAATTGAATTAAATGTTCATGGACAAGATGTGACTTCTCTTCACAGTTTTCATCAGTTCTGCTTAAACTAAGAAAAAGTGATCTTCTAAAAAAAGAAAAATGCAGAAAAACATTGAAGACTAACATGAAAGAGGGATGCTTAATGAGATTAAAATATTTACTGCTCAAGCAAGAACTATTAAAGCCTAACAAAGAATGAGGAAGCTCTCCTCAAAGAACAATAGTGGCTCCAAAAGCAGGCAGGAGTATGGATTTGTGAACAGTAGGAGGGAGAACTTCAAGTTTACAGTAAAGGTACATCTGGATCTGGACCTCAGTCTTGGGCTCCAGACTTCCAACTTCAGAAAAGACACTGACCAAATGCACAAGTGTGAGGAAGAGATAAGCAACATGCAGCTTAAGTATAGCAGGCCCCTAGAACAAAGAACATGGACAGCAGTGACAAGGACAGCTACAGGCAAGGCCATACCCCAGTGGGTAACTTCTATTTACCCATTCTCAGCAAAATGAGAACACTCAGAAGAATAATCAAGCAAAACCAAAAACTTTCTTCGCACAATTAGACTGTGGATTTCATTTCCATACAATACTACTTTGACAACAGATTACAAGTTTAAATCAGGCATTTGTAGAGATGACATGCATAAGCAAAAAAAACTATAACCAGAAGCTTCAAATGTAATACAAAATCTTGAACTTCAGGACAATAATAAATTTCTAACCAATATTCCCAAGAGGAAGGTTACCCTGCATTTCACTGCTACAGCATTTATTGCCTTGAAGCAGGAAATATCAGACATGGTCACAGACAGTAGATGATAAGGACTTCTGCCTTAATCAACATTGAAAAAGGAGTGTTCCTGTGTTCCTATTGGAACATAATTTTCTCACTCCTTTTCTTTCTGTTAAGACAAAAAATTAAACATTAAAAAAAAAGATGCATTGCAATACCTAAAGATTGTTAAAGGAAACAAACAATGAAATGTTACGAAGCCATTAAAAAAAGACTAATAATGTGAAGACAAAGTTAATATAAAAAATGGAAAACCAAAATATTAGATAAACCAGGGACTTAGTGTTACTTACCTCACTGGAAAAACAGTTTTTTTGGTTGTTGTTTTTCTTTTTAAGAAATAGTCATTTTAATATAACTAGAAAGAATAAAATGTGAAAAACACAATTTGATTATTAAACGCTTCACCACAAAAGAAATTAAGACCTTTGCAGAATGACAAGACATAATTAAAGCAGTTTCAATTTCACCCCATGAACTTTTGCTTATTCCTGAGTTTAACTATGCTAATTTGATTTTTAATTAATAAAAATTAGAAATGCTTTTTCAAAACAAATCATGTTCTGAATCTCAAATTATGCCTAGACAGTCTATACTGTATGTAAAGAAGCAGATGAAGGAACCGTGAGACCTTTCAGTGGTTCTTTTCTCTAATCAAAGTGACATTTTCTTAGTATTTTCTTGAATGGGCAAGTATTAGCTCACATCTCTGAACATTAATCAATACAGAGTTCTCACCAGTGCCAATTTAATAAGGCTTCCATGGCAATACATTCTACCTGTTTGCCTGTGTTTTTTTCACTGAGCCTGTACTTTGCCTTAAAGATCCAAATTCCTCCCATAACTTCCCTAATTCATTGCAACCTTGAAATATGGCAAAAAGGATAAATTATGTAAAACTGCATTCCAAACTCAGTTTTAGAAATAAGCAGAGGACGATGCTGATAGCTGAATGCAGAACATAATGTAAAAGCTATTTACTTATTTTCACTATGCCAGATGATGCCCACAGCTTGAGGAAAGCTGAAGGGTGGTCATGTGGAAAGTGAGTGGTACCTGCTCAGGTCAAAGAGACAATGAATGGCAAATGCCCAGTATTGGGGAAACAGATTAAGTATTTAAATACATCACCATCAGAAAGACAAACCTTAAAGCTCAGTAAAGCATGAGTCTTAGGAAAAATTCAGCATTAAAACTTAAAGATGTCCAAGACCAATCTCAGAAATTATATCCAGTGTAGTCCAAACCACTGGGACATCAGGAGGAAGGGTGAAGATCACCAGCTAAACTGCTGTCTAACAGATACCCTTAGAATGAATTATCAAATCATTTAGGTTGGAAAAGACCCTTAAGATAATAAAATCCAACCATAAACATAACACTGCCAGGCCAACTTGGTACTATTCTTCTGAACACACTTATGTACCTTGGCATTCACATCTTAGCACTGCCTGAGTAGATTTTTTACAAGATCAAACGTAAATACTGGGGTTTACATGCAAGGAAAAAAATTGTGTGCAATTGGGTTCATAGATAATCAGCCCGCAAAATCCGCAATGGCAGATCATAAACCTGCTCCTGTAAGATCAAATAAGCAGAATTGCTTTTATTCCTGTCTACCTTTTTCTGCAGCACCTCAGTTCAAGGAGAAAGATGACATTTTTCATTATGAAAATATTGCCTCTCTTCCCTGATTGGACATTTATGTTCAAAAGACATTCCTTGAGGAATTTTTTCAGGGAAACCTTCAATAAACAGTGATATGCACCAGTAAAGCAGGGAAGTAGCACAGACAAATAAATATTCATATGGTTTAAAGACTTATATACCAATGTTCCTCATCATTGCAATAGTGAAGTCTGTTTAGAGACAAATGCATGAGTATTTTATGCTAACAGAATTTATTTCTTTTTTTTTACTGACTAGAAAGCTATACAGCACTAGAAGAGATTTATAGCAGTGTCGTATTGAGGAATAATACTGGGTTTATTCACCTTTTTTTTTACTATTCAGCTTACTTGATGTATGGCGACAGAAATGGAGTTTCCATTTGACACTGGCTTCCTGCTCCTAAGCATGAGCAAGTGACTTGCAATCCTAAATTCACTAAAATGTAGCTTTTTCAGCAAGAAGAAAGTGCCTCTTTTTCTGCTAGTCATATTTTTAACAAACTATTGAAGAGAAATCTGATACAATTCCTCTACACAGGAAAGACTATAGACCACAGTGTTCCACTGACTGAAGAACAAGACATGAGAGAGTTCAAACTGCAAAGCAGATGTCTACTGTGATCTTGCACTAACCACACCTCTGTCCCAAATTTTTCACAAAATAATACCTACCTCACTTTAAAGAAGGAAGTTTATAAACTGCTGCTGAAGATGAAACACACTAATGAACTCAAAGTTCTCTCTTCTGCTGAAGAAAGCAGAAAACATTCAGATTTGTCTGGGAGCGTTTTATGACTTTCTTTGGAAATTTTAATATTTCTATTACTACTGTGATTTCAGTAACACCTCCTAGGTGGCAAAGCATTTTCAAAGCACAGACAATACATCAGAAGGTCACAAAAATAGAGACTGGAATACAAAATCAAAGGGGTAAGGATTATTCAGAAGTATATGTATATTGAACTGGCTGGGATTGAGATACGAAGCAGAAAAACAGCATTGCTGCTATTGTTCCTTCAAACACCTTTCAATGCCAATTCACAGCCACAGCCTCACAGAGTTTAAACCCCTCTTTTTCAACAGGTGATTCTCTCATTGCATCTAGTACAGCACTCCAGCTTCCAAAAAAACAAAGCCAAAACTGTAGCTGTCCCAAATGCCAATAGCACAGGCAAGAGACTGAAATCCTACTTTCAACAAACTCAAAAAAAAGATTATTATTTATTTCAACCAAGATGCTATCCTATTTTGTACAGTGATAACTTCTGCTTCCAGGGCTATTATATTCAAATATGCAGTGGGAAAGAGCTTGTGTTTTTTAGCATCCACATGAAAGAGAGCTTTGGAAAAAAACAACTCCCAATGTCTTTACTCTGACAAATATTTTTCCTCCTGATATGATACGTAACAACCTTTTCATGATAATGAATCAGGTGACTGAAAACATAACTGAATCCTAACCTATCTGGGTAAATTGTATCACTTTGGTGATAAAAACCTCAGCTCCAAAGATACATTTTTTAGCAAGTTACTTTCGTTCCCACTGCAACACTTTTTTAATTAATGGAAATGAAAAGATGGGTTTCTGCCAGAAAAAAAACACACAATAATATAAAGTATCTTGCAGTTAAACACATTAAAGCTCTCTTCCAACAAAGAATATGAGGAATAAGCAAAGGAACACCACAAAAAAAGTATTTTACATGTTCTCTGTGAAAAAAAAGGCTTTTAATAGAAAGAGGGGGAGAAATCTTGTATTTTAAAACCCTTTTACTGGCTCTTTCCCCACAAAATAGATATTAGAACATATCACAAGAATGATCTTTGATTAAAGAAAAACAGTTTCCTTTTAGACTTATCCTTTGATACTCTTAAGCATATAAGTTATAAGCCAAAATTCAAGCCCACTGACTTCAGGACGATTATTCATTTTCAAATATCTGTACATAAAAGCAGCAAAGGTTTCAGTGGCCTTGACTTAAAGATCTTCTAAGATTAGAATCTAATGAATTTGCACCATGTGCATTATCCATTCTTACAGCCTGAGCCTAATAGTTTACCAAGTGTCATGATCTGATCCAGATATAATTTTAAATACTTAACTGGAATAGGGACTCCATGCAGGACAATTTGCTGGTTCAAGCTTTTCATATGCACAGTCTGCTGATAAACAGATGTCTGACATTTTATCAATTCATAACAAGTTTTTGTATTTCTTTTAATCCTTAGTGTGCTATCGATTGAGGCAAAATGCTAAATATTTGATTATCAACTGGAATCTGCTTGTCACTAAGATAATGTATGTGTTTGAACTCAAATACCCTGACTCATTAAAACAGGCAAAAAAACCATTCTCTTTAAAGAATACTATCACAAACCACGACTTGAGGAGTTTCAGGAACAGACCTTCATTTGTGCTCCCTGCATATTTCACTTTACTACTACAGTATGCCACAAAAGGTACATTTTTATGTTTACCATGAAAACGCTTACCTTTGACCTTGCAAACCCTTAAATGTGTGTAACTACAACTCTGAGTATGCTAAATGCATAGGAATAATCTACAATTCCGTATAAACTCCCCAGAAAATTACAATGTCTTGACATAACTGCATAAACTGCAGAATTTGCCAATTAGGATATTTAGAAGCTTCACATAAACATACTGAATTTTCATTTTACTAATTGAACGCAAAACCATACAAATTACAAAAAGACACTGTAATTACTACAGGCAGTCAGCACTAAGGAAATAATAAGCAAAACTTGAAACAAGTCAATTAAAGGCTACTTCTCAGTACATTTTTCAGAGTATCAGCCTAAAACACCAAAGAATTGTTCAGTCTCAATGAACAGGCTCATCATGCTATTTTTTGTTTTTTATGGTAACTTCTTTGATTGCAGTTAAAGAAATACATTAAATATGCCTAGTTAAAAAAAGTCAGAAAAAAATACTGCCAACCCTGTTAAGATCAAAAAGCAAGGAGTGATGGAAGAGCAAAGAAATATAAGCTGCGAAAGCAAAGTATTAAGGCAAGTTTTTCCGATGACCTGGAAATCCGTAACTAAACTACAAGGATGTTTCCTGTACTTAAGCCACCTACCCAAGGAGGTCATAATAAAACTTTCAGAGGTTGTGTGTTTTTTAAATTACTTCAATTACTTTACAAAAAAGAAACATCTGTATAGGAATATAGCTTCAGGCACTACTTACCTACTACCCTGATCTTTGACAAAAGCAGAAAATAGAATATAGAGCCAGCAGCTGAACTTTCTTCTTTTTCTTTGGTTTGAAATAAGTTATATTTAATGATAAAGGGCAAGTCATCTGAAAATTAAGTCTCTTTTCATCTTAAAGCAAGAATGAGTTCATACAACATTCAAATAGCAGCGAACACATCTAAAATGTGTTAAAGCAGAATTATGAAGTAAATACATAATATTAATGATGTTTTTTGTTTGTTTTTTAAACAAACATGTAAACATAGGTACCAGTGCATGCCTGAATCTGTGGACATGTGAAAGCAACACCCTACACAGGAAATTTCAAAAACTTCAGGATTAGTACACTCCAGACAAACACAGTAAATGAGAGACCATAAGAAAAGCCTGAGTTGGAGCATGATTTTTGTCAGGAGTAGTAATGATGGGAACGCCTCAGAATACTAAAGCTGTACAATATTCAAATCAAGGCAACATGAAACTCAAGTTACAAGATGTATGTGTGTGTTCAGTAAGCAAATGTGAATACAAAAAAAACACCAGCCATGTTTTAACACTTTGTTCATGAGGTGTGAGGGGGTGCTTGGGGTTTTTTTTGCCACTTGTAATGTTCCTGAACTAAGTCATTGACTCATAAGAGCCACAAGTACAAAGCTAATGAACTACCCTTACATGTTATCCATTTCATTCCTTCCCTCCTCTCTCCGTACAGACATCCACACCCCAGCTGAAAGCATTTAATCAACTGCTTCACTTTTGACGTGCAAATCCTGCAAGTTTATCTGGCTCCTGCACATTTTGCAAACAGCTCTAGTAAGAGGTGAAGTTAAAAGCAGCACAAATTATTATTTAAAAACACATTTCTGAAAGAGAGGAGATGTATTTATTTGGTCCTGCCAAATCATGATCTATGTACAACCTTTTACAACACAGTTTACTTAAAGCCTACATCTTATATACTGCTTGTTTGGTTTGGGAAAGGTTAGTATTTAAAAAAAAAAAAGGTCAAGTAATTTACAGGTATATTCCTCACAAAATTGGAAGTTTTATTAAATATATCAGGTATTTTGAAAAGGCTCAGGCTCCAATTTTCTCACCACATTTAAAAACATTATGATACTAAAAAAATAAACTTAAAAATCAGAAAGAATAAACCCTGCAGATATATGAGATGGAGGCAGCATATTTTGAGGCACCAGTTTTCTCAGACTTTTCAGAAGAGACCTTGGACTAAGAAACAGCCTCCACTAACAGCTACAAGGGCTGAGTAAATTTGCTGGCACAAGTAAATTAACCTCCAGAACCCAGCAGAGTTGCATCCATTTGCTGGGCAGTGAATTTCACTCCCCAGAGTATTTTCTGTGTGACTACCACTCTACTTTCTGCCCAGCTGTTGTGTAAATAATCCATTCCTAACACAAAACCAACCCAAATACTTCCCTGAAAATGCCACTGAAATTACATTTTTGTCAAAGTACTAAAATGGTGTGTTTACTCCACAACAGCTTCATCTCAGACTCAGGTCCCAACCCTGTCATGAGGAGCATGAGCACAAGTGAGGACAAAAGCCTGCCATTTAGCAATGCTTTAAAGAGATTTTGAGACTGCAGAGTATAGCAGGTGCCAAAAAGACTTCAGGTGAGAGGTGGAGCCTGTGAGCACTAGCTCGTTGCTGATCTTCAGTGAGCAAGAGCTGACAACAATGGTGAAAGTCAGAAGCAGCAGGGGAAGTTTCTCTTTGCAATCACAGTACAAAGGACACAGTATCTGGTCCACAGAGATGTGATAATCCAAATAGAAAAGAGCAACAGAATCCAAATAGTTCACAGGTGTGTTACTCCTATTTTAATAACAACTTTCAATAAGGCCTCCCATCAGCAAACACTGTTGCTCTGAACCACAGGCAGTCAATGTGCCTTCTTCCTGCCTATGCAGAACACATCCCACAGACCTTTTAGACCACTATTAGAGGATTTGGCCCAATGTTAGCCATCATTATAACCCCCCAAAAAGTACCAGCTATTGTTCTTCGTTTGATTGCCTGAAAAAAAGGGTCTCACTAATACTGTCCTGCCGTAGAAGAAGCCAAACTGACAAACAAGCGTTGGACTGTGGAACACCTGGTCTCCATTGCAGGCAACTGTAGAAAAGCTGGCATCACTTCTCTATCTTGCTAATTGATACCCATAGAAACAGAAAGCTTGGAACATGAGGAATCATCTCAGATCTGGCTCAGTTAAACACATGCTCCAGTCACCGATATGGTCTTGTTAGTTTTGTTTGTTAAATGTAAGTGTTGGTTTTAACTCACTTCCCATTGTGGGACAGAGGGATCACATCTCACTGCATTCATCTGATGAAACTGCTTCAGGAAGAAAGTGCTGCACTACACAGTGTGGCTCTCAAAAAAACAGAAAAGCATTTTATGTAGTGCCTGCCTTGTCAGGAAAAATAGTTAGTGGAAGGACATGTTCTGGCAATACTTTATAATGTTAAAAACACTGTCTGCTAATAAGGAAACATTTGTATTTAGTTACACAATATTCAATTAGCACCCCACAAAATGGTGGCATTAAAAACTCAGTCTCATCCCACTGGTTAAAAAATAAAAGTAAGTTTTGTTGACAGTTATTTTTAAACTGCCGTAATTATATTTCTATCTTTAACTATATTTCTGGGAATAAAAATCATGTCAGTTTGAGAAAAAAGTTAAACGTCAGTGAGTCAACCATGAAACTCCCTAAATGTGTGGAATCCCAGTATGTAAAGAGGATGGTAAAGCCATTAAAATATTCTCTGCAGCTTTCCCTGCACAGTGGCAGAATTTTCTCAGTGATTTTCACTGATAACATGAAATTCAATAAGGCACAAAAAAGATTGAGATTGTGTAAATCTCAATTCCTGTGCTAATTTCCAAAAAGACAACAAAATTCCATGTGAAATACGTATCAGTATCAAAGTTGTCAGCTCCTGCTTGTTTATTCTTTTGCATTCTCTTTAAAATACTTCAACGGTAAGCAAAGACCACTGTGATGCAGAATCAGTGAAAAGCAGAATTAGCACCACTAACAACTTTTTTTAAAAACATTAGATCAGAAGCTGCATTCAGAACCATAAAGCCTGGCCAGCCAGTACCACAGGACACGCTAGAAGGGTAAGTGTTGCCCAGCCACCCAGCACAGCCTGTGCCAGCAGGAAGAAGGAAAGAGTCAGTAGAGTAATACAGTAATCAAGACTACTTGTATCCAACATAGATGTTACTATTTTAGTCTGAATTTTACAGGGTGTCACACTCATCTTGCCAGACTGAAACACTGAGCAGGTGATTGCCCTGTCCTCACCCACAGAGGATGCTGACACATCTCATTTGCCTGTTTTTGCACAAGTCAGGGTGCACTCTGACAGCACTCTGACATTTCAATGTGCTTAAATTCAAATGGCTTAGGAAAAACCTGCAAGCAACACAGGATTTATCAGCCACAATCATCGTAAGACACTTACAGACAACTGCTGACTCAGTGGACCCTTTTTCATAAGCACTGGAATGACTGACCAGGGTTCAGATATGAGCAATGTGGAGATGTAGCATCAAGCCCTGGCAGCTGCAAGCCACTTCAGCACACCATGCTCTTGACAGCCCATCATGGAAAGCCTTGAGCAGTGGCAGCTCATGTAATTTTGAATCATACAAAAAGCAAGCCATAGTAGGGATATAGTTATATCTTGAGATTCAAGAGAAGTTGTCTATATCTAAATTACTGAAGGATCCAGCATTGAAGCTTCTGTGTTTCAAGTTATGTCCATCTATAATGTGCCAGTGCACAGGAAACTCTGATCAAATACTTGTTTAGAACTTACACCCTTCATGGCTCCCAGATACCCACAAAAGCAACTGTGCCTGTCAGCAGAAAATGTTGTTAGTGCTTCAAATTCTACACGTGGCTGTTCCTTTAGGGAAGCTAGAGTGTTTGCTGCCATATCACTAAGTCATCACTCATTTCTGGCAAATTTAACTCCTTTTTTGATGAACATTAGCAAAAATAGTTTTGCCTCTGCAAAAAAACATAAATTGTTTATTTGCACTCAGTATCTCACATTTTCTTTCTATATGAGAAACAAACAGCAGTTATGACCTGGACACAGTAGACAATCATCTCCCAGCACTCAGTAAAGGCTGTATATTCATGAATATCATCTCCCAGCACTAAGTAAAAGCTGTATTTTCATGAAGATTCTGCAACATTTATCAAATTCTTTTAATACTGTAGGTCATAAAATACTGTTAACTTGGCTGTGCAGATCACAGGAGATGTAGATGCTTTTGGCTTATTCTCAGTTCCTTTCATGCTAAAAGGGCACTAGGGAACAATTGTTGTCCCCTTTCCATCCCTGTGTTAGGGTCCTCCTGGTCCCAGCTGGTTTTAAGAGAAAGGACGAAAAGCCTGACACAGCATCTGTGTCCTTTGCGTGCTGATGAAAACCAGCTCTCCAGTGTCATCTTATCCTACCTAGTAAGTTGTCTTCATCAGCATCCAGTTTAGCAAATGGAGAAAGACCAACCGTCCCAGATGCAGTTCAGTTAGATTGAGCTGTAATGAGGCAGAAGCCCTGACAAGGACAAAATACATACTGTTTGTAATTAGTATTTTGTTATTAATGTATCTTCTCTTATTGGTGTTTTCAAATTTGAGATTTATTTATAGTTTCAGATGCTACTGGCAGACCAGAAGGCAGCTTCTTCTGTTATGTCAGCAGCGAAGATACGACGTTTCCTTTCATTCTTACACCTACCTCTGTTAAAGTGGCCTCATTTGATCAGATGTAAATTGCTAACCCACAATAACATGATTAAGTTCAGTAAAAAACCCGTAACTCTCTCTTATCTGAGAAACTAATTCTTTTCCAGCATAAGATGCACAGACAAGCTCAGGCAGCAGTAACCTCAGGGACAGATGCTTGTTGTCAGAACATCTTCCATAAGAACATGCTAATTTTGCATTTGAGGCAGGTTTCACAAGATGCTTGCATTTTTTTTATCCTTCAGTCCTGGGTTTTAAAACATTTCGTAATACTTCCTTTAAAATGTTTCCTCAAGTTCACCTAATTTCCCTGACTATCAAGAACTGTGGAGATGGACTGAAGAGCAGAAAGTAAAAATACAGTCCTTCCTTCTTCCTCAATATAACTGGGCTACCAAGCTAAGCACAGAGGCAGAACAACTGTCTAAAGCATAATACTTTTTTTTTTTCAAATCAAGACCAAAGTATACTTAGATGCATTCTTAAAATTAATAAACATGTACATTAAGGGATCTCAAGCAGTTCCATAGTGAACATCCAAGATATACAAATACTATTTTCTGTACTCCTGTCAAACTTGATCAGCTATAAAGTTCAAACAGGAGTTCCATAAAACACCTTAATTTAACTTGATTGGTAGGAATATTGAACAAAATTAATTTCAGGAATATTTTTCTTCTCAAAGTATTTGCTCAGACGTCACCTCATAATGTGTTTTAGGTGGTTTATAATTAGATTTTATTTAGCATCTTAGGCAGAAAACTGGGGAGAGGGTAGTGTGTCCTGAGTTTTAATGATGCTGTCTTGACACTGGTAAGTCTTCCTATGTCATTTTTTACATGACAGGGTTCACTGCATCAGGTATATGTTGCAGTTCCTTTACTCCACACAGGGCACAACTCCTGTCTTTTAAAGGAGAGGACTCCTTGTGATAATCATGGCAGTGGAAGCCAGAAGTGGCACAGCCACTGCAGAGTACTGCTCAATTACAGACCAGGCACTAAAAACCCAGTAACTGTGCTGCAATATACACTAAAAAGCAGCTATCCTCTTCATATTTTAAACACAGTTTTAGCCTCTAAAAAACAACATGATATGACTTTTTTGCTGACATAAGTATTCCATATAATTTCTGCAGTGAAGCCATCTAAAAATACTTTTGAAATACCACTGATTGCCACCCCTTGGAAGAGAATCTTCTCCACAGCAAAGCACTCTCACGAAAACAAAACCCTGCCTGCACACTCGGGCTCTGCTGCTTGAAGCACTGACCCAAGTTGTTCTCCTTCACTAGGGGTATCAGTTATTGCCAAGGTGAGCCAATAGTGATGACCACATCTCTGCTACTTCATTTTTATAAGACCAGCCAATTTCCATTAGCAAAATGCTAGTTTTGTCAACTTTTTGGATAACCTCCATTTCAGCACATGACTTGCAGGAAAAACAAAGACAGGCTGAGATAAGGACTTTTTTGAGGTAGGTATTCAACATGGAAGAGGGTCTCTGAAGCAAGAAAGGGGCAAACAAGGATACTTATATACTAAAATAACCCTGTTTGGAGCAAACCCAGCATGGAAAGGACGGAAATGCACAAAAAAATGACTGCAGGATCCCAACAGCTCTTCACATCAAAACAACAAAGCTCCACAGATAGTTTTTTGAGGTGAGGCCTCACACCAGAAACATGCTGCTGCAGCAGCACCACCACTCAGTAATAAATAGAGCACCAGGGGAGATACAACCACATTTAAGTGCTCCTCAAGTCAATGCTGCACTGGTTTGGATGCAGACAGAGTACCACTACCCAGTAATCCTTCCACGCTGCCTCAAGGATACAGCGAGGTCTCCAGGCAGTCCCCATGTCCTCTCTAACAAATTCACCCACCTCTCAAGCCTCACATCTCAGTGCCCACAACCTCTCTCCCTCTGAGTACAGAGGGGCCTGATTAGGTCTACAAAGGTGCACATGTAGGATGCAGAGCTCCTGAGGAGAGGCTGAAAGGAAGCCTGTGAGGTTGAGGGGAAAACGTCTAGGGAAAGATGTTCTGTACAAACCACTTCTGGCCACTGCAGGGAAATCTCTGCCTTCCCGGTTTTCTCAGCACCTCCAGCAACCTCTTCTTTCCCAGTTCAAGCCTGCTACTACAACTAGACCTGAAATTAAAGCTGCACAGTAACTGCTCATTAGGAAAGAGAAGGGGTGTACAGACAGTGATACAATAAACTGAGACTGAAGGAGAAAGCCAGCAGAAAGACACAGATGAACAGGGATTATTTAGCTACTCACTTTTTTTCTGAGGTTTTGTTTGTTTTGTGGTTGGGTTGGGTTTTACTTGGGTTTTTTTTTCATTTGTATAGTTGACTTTAGGAGTATTTACCACCATGAAACTTCAGCACCAAAGTAACTGAGCTGTTATACAGCAAAATCACTACTTGTTGGTCCTGCTGGCTTTCATGGAATGGAATAAAGACTAGCTCCTCTCACTAGAGGAAAACACCGATTTAAGCAATCAGATTACAGGTACATAAAATCCAAGAAAATACACATGCGTTAAATGCTTCTTATTCTTATATGCTATAGAAGTGTTATTATCCAGTATGCACATGCATTTTGAATGGACGCATAAATAGGTATCTTATATCCTATATATGACTGTCCTTGTATATGTAACATAAATACAATTTATATTACTAAACATTTCACATCCAATATTACTGCATATCTAACTCAGAGAAAATTACCAGCTACAGTGTTAGTTTAAAATAACAGCATTTACATTCACCAAAGTCTTCTGATAGAACAATGTATATAAAATGTTCTGCAGAGTAACTGAATGGAAATATTTTCTAGAAACAGCAGAGGGGGATGTTTGCACAACTGGCTTTGAACCAGAATTTAACCGTATCTGTAATTGCCTTTTAACTCAATGCCATACTAAACTCCTGCATTAGCTAAAGATGCAACCTTCATTTCATTACTGCACTGGCCATTCTTCTGGCTAGTTTAAAAGCTTTATTTCATCTATTCTTCATACTCCAGGATTATTGTATTTAACACTTATTAACTATTTGACTATTTAATATTTTTCTGAGTCTAAAGCAGAAAAGTTCCAGTAACTGAAATCCTGCTAAATTACTAGCTAAACTTAAGGAATGTACAATGCAACATACTTCAGAAGATAACAATTTACTTTAGGCACAGAAGAGCTTTTTTATTTACGCAGTGATAATACAATAAAGAAAAGCATTAGTGATAAGACCATTGACATATAAATCTATCCAGCTTCATAATGAAGATGAAAGAGATTAAATAGAAAATAGGAATAAACAAGAACCGTTAACAAATCAGTATTCTAACTGCCATTAAACCCATCAGAGCAAAACCATTACTTTCTTCAAATAAAGACAAGCCTGCACGCTACAGCTCATGACAGAACCTTTATATAGAATAAAATGAGAAAATCTTTCCAGTTTCTGATTTAGCCAGATTAGACCCTTTCTGAAGTTTCCTCATCTGCAAAAGCATCTGATATATTTTGACAACTGTGGTCCATCCTATTTCTGTAATTCCTAAGCTACACAGAGTCCTGACATAAAGAAATATGACCACGTATTTTAGTAATTATGGTATTTCCTAAGAGGAAAGACTAAAAATCTAGCTTTTCATAGCTGAAATACCTGCTCCCATTTCAGCCACTATTTCTATGATGTCATGTTTGCAATGAACTTCGCACCACAGACAGGATTTACTAGTCAGAAGAAGGGCAGCAGCTCTGCAACAGACCTTCAGCTCCAACGCAAAGGGTACAATACTTCTCCACAGAGTAAACAAAAGCTCCTCTCTTTTAACGCTGTGTGAATTTTTGCCCCTAGCAGTACAGCTATATATCCAATACAGAAGCAACCAAAACCAAATGTCCTACTTCAGGACTTCACACGCTACCACGGAATTAACGACGTGTAAATCAAAGATAGAAGACGACTGGCACACCTGAAAGTCCCCAAGTGCAAATGGTGTCCTAGCCTTATCCCCTTTGACTCGCAGGCTGAAGACAGAGCAGTGACATGCCAGCCTCCCATGACGGAAGCCCTCTTTGAGGAAATAGCCAAGTTACCTTTTTATTAGAATAAACAGACTTTTATTTTAAAATAAGTGACCGGAAACTATCCGCCTTCCTCCGGTACCAACCCCCACGCCGGGGTTTAGGAACCCGAGGCCACTCCGAGGCCGATGGCGGGGCAGCCCCTCCGGGCACCGCTCGGCGCCAAGGCGCGATCACTGCCGGGTCGCAGCGGGCGTTCGCGGCCCCACCGTGCCGGCCCCCCACGGGGCAGGACGGGACAGCTCCAGCCGCGTCCCCTGCCGCCACGAGTAGCGGCTCGGGGACACAGTTTCGCGAAGTGAGTTCGGAGATCCCCGCTCCCCGTCTCACGCCCCACTGGCCTTACAAGCCCGACCCGGGGGAGCTGGCGTGGCGGCACCGCGGAGAAAAGTTAGTTGCCGGTAGCGCGGCCCGGTGTGTTCCCTAGCCCGGTGTCCCCCTCCCGCCGCCGTCCGGCGCTCCCCCCACTCCTGTGGCGGAGCAAGATGGAAGGCGCGGGGTCAGCCGCCCGCCCGTCCCCCCGCGGGGCGCCTGCCGCCGTGCCCCCGGGTTGGTTGCGGGGAGAGAGGTGTGGAACCTGCGGCCCGGCAGCCCCTCGCCCTCCCTCACGGTGGCTGATCTCCCGGTGCTCGGCGCTCACCTCGCTCCGGTTCGGCTTGCAGGCAGATAGGGATGTTCTTCTTCCAGCCCGGCATGGCTCCGCGCTCCCCGCTCAGCGCTGCTGCTGCTGCTGCTGCGGCTGCTGAGGGGGTCGGCTCATGGCAGGGCGAGGCGCCGGCGGCAACCCGCGCTCGGGGGGGAAGTCGGCGGCTCCGGCGGGCAGCGGCGGAGGGGCGGCGGCCCGCGCAGTGGGAGGGAAGGAGGACGGGGGAGGGGAGGTGGCAGAGCCTGGGGGACGGGAGGGTGGGAGGGCGCGGGGCGGGCTCGCCCCGGTTCAGCCGGGGACAGGAGGGGAGTGGGCGGGGGGATGGCGGAGGGGGAGGTGCGGAGGGGCGCCCGGCCCTCCCCGCCGCCGGCAGGTGGGACCGCCCGGGCCGCCGGCCGCACAATGGAGGGCCAGGGGACGGCCCCCGCCCGGCCCCGCGCAGGTGGGGCGGGACGGGGCGGGGCAGGGGCTGCCGCCAGCGCCGTTCGGCAGCCAGGTGTTGGCCGGGGCACGGGCGCCGTGCCGGCGCAGCGGGCGCAGGCCGCGGGGAGCCCCGCCGTGCCCACGCCGCGGGAGGAGAGGGGCGGGGCGGGGGAGGCTGCGGGTGCGGCCGGGACACGCGTGGTAACGGCTGCGGGGATTCCCCGGTGCGCCGTCGCCTCACTTGTGGAAAGGTCCGAGTTTTGGCCCCTCCGGGCCCCCGAAAGGCGGGGAACGGCGCGTGCTGCCCTGTGCCACTCTCCCGCCCCGCCTTCGCCTCGGCCAGCGGCTCCGGCTTCATGGATGCAACATTAAAATGGGCTCGTCCCCTTCCCTTTACTCGTGCAGATGGGCAAGTTTGCCTGCGCCCGCATGGGCAAAAGCTGGGAAATGAAGAGTTAAAACACAAGCAAGCTCCCAAGGAGCGGCACTGACAGCCCCTTGATCAAATAAACCAGAATTTGCACCATAAAGAGTCCCGGAGCCGGTTGTGACAGGTCGGGTTTCTGTCAGTATTACAGCCAATTCCTTAAGACCTTTTGAGCAAAGGACGTCGAATCTCACCACTAAAATTGTTTCTGACACAGCCATGTCCTAACAGGAGACTACTGCTGCAGTGATTAAATATTCCTTTTATTTAAAAAAAAACACAAACCACTATCCAAATTCAAAGTGGCAGGTTTGAATGTTATTTTAAAATAATGATAGTAATATTAGTGAAACTTTTTTTTTTTCCAAGCCACTTCTGGGGGTGGACTGCCATATGAGCTTCATTCTGTCTAACAGTTATGTTGTGACTGTTTTTGTATTGCCTCTCGTTTCCTCATATTTATAGAAATTATGAAACTTCACAGAGTTAAACAACTACATGTGAACCCTTCATTCAGATGAAGATTTGAAGGGTTTCCTGGATTTAGTTTCTGCTGTAAACATAATGACAGTTTCCTGACACAGCGTTTTTCTGCATTGACTTTGTGCCAGTGTGTAACGCAGACTGTGTGTCTTGATGCTCATGAAACCCCCTTGATTCAAATCCCGTTGATGAGAGCTGCAGCTACTGGCTTTTCCTTAATTGCACTTGGGCCGTGGTCCCATCATTGGTAATGCTGCAGTCAGTCACATGTGGCACAATCACTCAGCAGCACCAGTGGGATCCAAACAAGGAGTAGGCATATCCTGGGCTTCTGCTGAATTAAGATTATACAAAAAGTAGTTGCTTTTCCTGAAAACTCTTGCTGCCTGCAAGAGGACAGGTGATACCTGGATCTAGAGCAAAATCCAATGGCATGATGATAGGAAACTTATAACTTGATAAAAGGTTTTTGGGTTTTTATCACAAACTGGGTTTATGTCAGGTTTGAATCATGTTACCACTGATATTTTTGTTTCATTATTGGGGGCACTAAGTTGGGGGGGCACTGCATCTTTGAGCCACAGTCTTGTGTCCTTTCTTCTAGAAGAGATGCTTATGCTAATATTTTCCTTCTTTTTACAGTCCTTTTATTTAAATAATGTTGGGGGTTTAATTGGTATTTCTGAAGAAAAATGTGAGTGTGCAGGAGAATTTCTAAGCATTCTAAAGTAGAGATCTCTAGGCAGATACTCTGCTTGAAGGGCAAAGCTTCCAAAGATGTCTTTGGGGCATGCAGGCAGAGCAACTGCACTGCCCGAGGCAGGTTTAGAGGAAACCGAGTGGGACAAGACTGCGGCTGCTCAGCCCAGCAGGCACCCACACAAGGAGCAGGTACTGAAAACAGTCCTAAGAGTTATTGGAGAATACATAGCCAGGAAACAGGTTTCAAGGCAATGAAGTGGTTTAGAAGCCATATAGATACTTTTAAAAAATTACTTTGGCACTTACTTTCCTAACCTCTGCCATTTCTTGAAAGAAACTTGGGCTTTAAAGTGTTACGGAATGAAATAAAACGTCAGATGATTGTGTGTCATCCATGTTCTAAATCTTACCTACTACCTTGATGTCCAGCTTTTACTCCTAGCCTTTCCATTATCAACGAAAAAATACAGACATTGAGCCTCAACATTGTAGTTGTGATCCTTCAACAGATTTTTTTGCCAGCATTGGATTTCTGCAAAATTGCAGGTCAGAGGAATAAAGTAGTAAGTTGCCCTACTCTGCATCCACAATAAGCAATTTTCTAGCTTTTTGGTTTTTTTAAATAGTGCCATCACTCTGAATGTGAGTAAAAACTCCTTACACGGGATTTTTCAGGGTCTTGCAGGAGTAATCCCCACTGCTGGTCTGGATTTGCTCCAGAAATCTATTTCAAAACGAGAGACAAGTCCTATTTATTCTCAATATCACTGGCTTCTCAGGAATAAGTATGTCGTATACTAAAAAGCTGGCAATATTTGCATCATTGAGTGGAATACTTATGCTTCTCTTTGTCTTACGCACGACTTTACACATCAATCGTTTTGAGCAATGCCACTCTGTAATTCCCCATTTCTGTGCTACCGGAAAAGCTTGCATGAGTGCCTGGCTCAAGTTACTTTAATTGCATTCCCTTACTCACATGAGCTCTTGTACACTGAACTGCTGCTTCTGTGTATCCCAATGCAAGTAATGGAAGAAAGCGGTCACCTGATTTAGATATGCGTTTTATACTGAATATATCACACCGACAGCATATAAACTTCCTGCCAGTCCTTTTCTGTCTACAGCCTTTTCCTCCAGAGAATTTTAAATTAATTGAATCTTGGTTTTCAAGGAGGCACACTTTCTTCTTACAGCATGGAGGTCATCTGAAGCATGTATAATAACACCCTAGAATTAATTGAAAGCAAAAGAAGTGTAATATTCCCAAGGAAAGCTTTTATTCTGAGAATGTTCTAAAGAATAGATTTTTTTTAATTTATTTGGTTTTTTATTTCCTCATCTTACGTATTCCCTAAAGCTAGATAGGAGAAATATGCAGATGGTGGAGCTTGAGGGTTCAGTTCTGGAGGACTGGGCTGTTTCTCAGTAACTGCAGATTTCTGCCAGCAATTGCAACTCTAAATTGCAAGAGATGCCTCAGCTTTAAGATCTTTAAATTCTGTGTTTTTTCTCCGTGACTGACACTATTCATGCTCACATACATGTTTGTGTGCTGGTTTGGTTCTGGCATGGTTTCGGTAGCAGGGGAGGGGCCACAGGGGTGGCTGCTGTAAGAAGCTACTAAAAGCTCCGCCAGCTCAGGTGGCCGAGTCCGGATCGTTAGACAATAGATGCGCATTCGCGATTAACATGAAAGAACTGATAGAAGACCTGAGCAGAGAGCAGGGAGGGGAAGACAGAGCTGTGCTGGAGAGGTGAAAGGCAGTGCCAGGGTGAAGGCCCCGAGGTTGGTGAGGAAGAAGGGGGAAGAAGATGCCCAAGCAAAATTTTCCCTGCAGCCCATGGAGAGATGACAGGTTGTCCCCCTGCATTCATGGAGGAACGTGATGGAGCATTCCCTGAAGGTGCCAGGAGGGGCAAATGTGGACTTGCAGCCTTTGTGCTTGGATCTGCAGCCGTGGAGGAGCTCGCGCCAGGGCAGGTGACTGTTCCCGAAGCAGCCCGTGACTATGGGAAGCCTGCACTGGAGCAGCTTGCTCCTGACCTCGTGGGAAGGACTGTAAGGAATCCTTCTCGCTGGAGGAAGGAGCGGCAGGTAACAACACTGTGAACTAACACTAAACCCCATCCCCTGTCCCCCTGTGCCGCTGAGGGGAAGGAGGTAGAGAAATCGGGAACAAAGTAATTTGGGCCCAGGAAGAAGGGAGGGGTAGGGGTAACGTATGTAAGCCCTGCTCTTCGTGTTGTCTGTGTCCTGTGTGTATTTGATTAAATTAAATTACCATTTTTCCCCAAGTTGAGTCTGTTTTGCCCGTGACCATAAACAGTGAGTGAAGCCTCATCCTTGTCTAGAACCACAAGCTTCTTCTAGTTGGCCTTTGCCCTCCCCATCTCAGTGCGGGATGGGGGGTTGGGTGGGGGGGAGCAGCTGAATGAGTGGCCACGAGGCTGGTTCTTTGTTGTCGTGTTAGGCCCAAACCACGACAGTTTGTTATCAAAAAGATCTTTAGAAAGCAGCAAATACGAATAAAAAATTACCTATTAAAAGACCTTTGATAATAGTAAGATACTACAACTTCTACAGGTTTCTGAGCATTCGGCGTCTGGAAACTTCCGTATCATTCTGAATAGATGGGAAACGCTTCAGCCTACCACATTGTTCTTGGTGACTCTGCAGTATTTGCCTGCACTGTCTGGGAGGAAGGAAGGGTAAGTTCTGATCCTAATGGACCAGTCACCAATGCGTGTCTCAGATTGACATATTCCCACTGAGGGTTACATAAATGTGTACAAGTCACTTTAAAATGTGATTTCATTAAAAAAAGTTACACCAATCTTGCCAAAACTGAGCTCTTGGCAGACAGGAGGTGCACTCTATGCAGCATTATCTTACCTGCACACTGCTCTTCTATTTTCCATTTTCTTTGTTTTCTTTTTATTAAAAAAGTGCCATAACTTGAAAGCCATTTTTCACATTGCTAAACATCAGATCAAAAAGTTAATAGGTGAGACATAAAGAATATACCAACAATTGATTTTTTTAGCTGCATTTTAGCACTTCTATTAACAAATAAAAAATAGTAGGAAATCCTGTCGCAGAGCGTTAGCCATTTCTTGTCAACCTCGCTGGGGAGTGTCCTCCCTAGGGCAGTGTAGGAGACAGGCTCGCAGTTGCCTGTCCCATTTATGACCCCATGAATCTCACATTGGCACAGTGGTGGACTTAGCAAGACAGGAGGATGTTTGAGTCTGCCTGTGCAAATGGTCCCTGCAGGAAGTTAAGACTGTTACCTAGCCTGCCAGTTCCAAACAGGTTTAGGAATCACTAAAACACAAACACAATTAGTTTAGGCAAGTTTAGCAATTCTATGTATGCTCAGTATCAGAAATGTAGATAGTTAAGGGACTATAGAGAAGCACTTTGGTAGATGCAGCCTTCCAAATAAGCAAAAGGGAAGGTAGGAGTTTTATGGATTGTGTTTGTGGGCTTAGGAATCTCCATTCAACCTGCCGCCCATGTTATGTGTCTGCGTGCCTTTGGATTTAGCCTTCTATTGTTTTGAGGAGGCAGGAAGATTTGCTCCATTTCTATAAGAAGACAGTTTTTTAAGGTTCTATCTCAGATGCCTTGAACTACAGCAAATAAGCTTACGCTTAGGAGATAATCTGGAGAGTCTTGGTCATAGAATCATAGAACCATATAACTGGGTTGGAAGGGGTCTTTAAAGGTCATGCCAACATCCTTGTGCCAAACAGACATGCAAACCCCACTGGACAGCAGCCTTCCTGGGGGTACCCGCTTGTTTTTTCCTGTGTCTGTAATCTACCCCCAAAACGAAGAGACACCATTTCCCAGTACGCTGAGGCTTTAAGCTCTGGACTGATATAGGTACCCAAGTTCAAAATTTTGTTCTTTGTGTGCTGCTGAAATAAAATACTCTAATTAGTGCTTGTAACTGTTTTATCTGCACAAAAATTAGTTTTGTAAATCAGTTGCAAAGGGCTACAAAATTACCAATGTAATGAAAAAAGCAAATTACGCTATTATTAAACAGCCTGACTTATTGCTGCCTTTTTGTACTGAAATTAAAGGATAAATAAAATTAGAGCATTAACTGAAAAAATACTTTTAAAACTGGAATTACTTCAAACTTTTAACTTTGCAAAAGATGTTTTGATAAATAAGCAGCTAAAACAGATGTAAGGGAAAACATTAAAAAGTATCTTCAAGTACCTAATGATTTTTAATGTAACTTAAGCCCTTAACCAATATATCTACATTGCCAATGCACCCAAATTACTGACAATATTAAACTCCATGAAAGATGTCACATGCTGACATCTGCAGGTATTTCCATCCACCACCCTCACTGTAAAAAGATTATTCTTATGATTAAACTGAATTTGCTGAATTGCAATTTGTGCCCATTGCCTCTTGTCCTTTGACTGGGTGCCACCGAGAGGAGTTTGGCTCTGTCCTCTTTACTCCTCTGTATCAGGTATTCCTATACACGGATACGATCACTGCTCTGAGCCTTGTCTTCAAGCTGAACAGCCCCAGCTCTCCCACCATCACCGTCCACGTGTCAAGCACTCCAAGCCCATAATCACATTTCTGGTCCTTTGATGGACCTGCTCCAGTATGTCCATGTGTCTCTTACACTGGGGGAGCCCAGGACTGGACGCATCACTCCAGGTGTGTCTCACCAGGGCTGACCAGAGGGGAAGGATCACTTCCCTCTACCTGCTGGGAACACCCTGCCTGATGCAGCCCAGGAGACTGTTGGCTTTCATTGCCACAAAGGCACATTGCTGCCTCACGGTCAACTCGGTGTCCACCAGGACCCCCAGGGCCTTCTCTGCAAAGCTGCTCTCCAGCTGGTCAGCCCCCAGCACATACTGCTACATGGGGTAACTCCTCCCAGTTTATTTTAAGGCATTGTTCTTATCATTTTAAGGCATGGTTCTCAACACAAGCTGAGTTCTACAGGGAGGAGACAAACCCTGCAGCAGAAAAGGAATACAGTTTTGAGAACAACCCAGGGAGTTAAAAGCTCAGGATGAGCTTGCCAGAAAGAATGGGCTGTTAGGCATCCTGGGATGAGGATGACTAGGGAAAAGACTGAAGAAGACCTGGACCTGGAGGAATCAAATCCAGACTCTAGTAACTGCCATTCATTATGTTTATTGATGCAGGCATTACAGGGAATGATTTCTGGTTTCATTGTGACCAATGAGATTGCCATTCTCAAGATTGCTGCATGTAATGAAATGGGATATTGCTTCTCTTTTGGGGACAAGTTATGTATTTCCTCTCTCTCCCTTGGTCTTCTGTAATTCAAGGCACATTCCACGGAGGGACACGGATAATGAGAGACCAGACATTAAGTGACAATCTTTCCTCAAAAAGACAAGGATTACACGTAACCCAAAGGGTAAACTTTCCTGGGGTGCTGGTTCTGCCCATTCTTGTGATGTTGCCTGGGTGGAGGCACAAGGGTTCACAAAGTGCCAGTTGTGCTTTCAGCTCTCGTGCTCCTTGCTCAGCAGTCTGTCAGAGTTTGCTGTGGTGTCTCCAGAAGACTTGGTACTAGAGAACAGGCCATGCAAAACAAGCTCAATTTGGCCCCTGAAATTCCCTAGGTGGATACACTTTCTTCATATGCCTTTCCTGCGTAAATTTTGACGCTTCTCTGCACTGAATTCTGATAAATGTATTTACTTACACTCAGCACACTTTGGGAAGCCCATTATCAGAAAGCCAGCTGCTCTTTCAGGCACATTAGTTATACCCACTATCCACACACAAGCCACATGAGTGATTGTCTCACACATCCTCACTAGCCCAGAAATAAATCAGTTGCCAGTACTGAACCAGTGATTTGGGGTAACCACCTCTACAGGGCAACTGCAGGGCATAAGTGTCCCAATCCTGGAGGCTTAGGACAAGCTCATGAAAAGTATCTGCTTCCTGGGTGGAAGATCTGAAGCCACTGCTTGTCACCTCAGATATCCATGCTGATATGATCCTACTCCTAAATACACCTTACACCTGAAGAGCTAATCAAGAGCCAGTGTCTCCCAGAACATCTGCCTGTTGTATGAGCTTCTTGGCCAGCACAGAGGGGGGCTGGAATGAACACAGATGGAGGGAAGAACCAGTGTGCAGTTCCAGGAGAGCCTCAAGTAAAGCTAGAGCTGAGTTAAAGCCATTGATACTTAACAAGGACAGGAAAGATGGACTCAGCTTTACACAATAATCTAAGAAATATTTCCTAAAATGGGTGCAAATTTTGAGACACTTCACGCCCCAGCATCCCTAACACCAAATCTTTGTAACTGTAGTGTGAGGGAGGAGTAGCCCTCAAAAGCTGTGAGCAGGCTCTGCACTAGAGGTGTGAAAGACTTGGTGTTGTGCCAGCAGAAGCAGGTGAGTTGGGACATGAAAGCACACAGCAATGTAGATGTGCTCCAAGCACCTTTCAAGAATGGGACCTCAGCTGCCTAAATGTGTTTACAGTTTTCAAGTTTTATCCCAAATCTTAAATGAAAGGTTTTCATTTTCTACCTACTTCAACAAACAGCCATAACACTGATGCTCAGCTAGAGTGCCTATCAGAAAAATGTTGGTCACAGTTTTTAATTTTTTGAAATGTAGATTCAGTATTTTAAGGAAATTTAGAATCATTAATGCAAATTTATGTGAATTATACAATTCTCTATATCTCCTACAACATACAGAACGGTTTGCTGATCTGAGAGAAGCTTTTCTTAAAGGTATTTGTGATAATGTAATGATCTTATGGACTGTGTTTGTAAATCCTCCACCAGACAAGGCAGAAAACCTGCAATTATACTTTACAGCAGTAAAAACTTAAATAAATTGTCTAAAACATTCAAAGATCATTAAGATTAGAGAGGTTTAACAAGTATTTCATAATGAGTTTTCTACAAAGAAGACATACAATTTAGTATCAATTACTATTATCCAATGTTAACAACCCCAATCCAGAAGAGGGTGTACAACAAATTATAACTTTAATGATATGGTGTCCTCTCCTGGATCAGGCAATGCAGCAGGTTCTATGTAAAGCTATAGAACAACATTTAGAGAGTCATACTCTTACTTTAAAAAAAAAAAAAAAAGGAGTAGTATAGAATAAACTGACAAGAAGTATCTGTCTTCTGTGTTTATTATGTATGTTTCTCCTTTGGACCATGGTAAGGTGTATTTTCTTGACAGTAAACACAATCAATTTATAAAACCTTTTGTTCTCAAATTATATACTAGTACATATTTTGCCTTAACCAACCTGCTTAAAGCAGTACCACTTCAGAGCTAAAACTAGCAGCATGTTTCAACTTTATTGTAAAGTCTCCATGTTACTAGGTAGTACTGCTAGTGTTTTTTCAAACTTAGTGCAAAAAATCACAAAAATATTTATTTCCATTATAAAATAAATTAATAGCACATTTTTATATCTGTACATTGTCCCTTTTGTTTATAAATACATGCAAGTTGAACTAAGATTTATAAGAATCAGTTACTAGTCAGAACTTGAGTAGATTATTTTTTAACAAAACCCTTGAAGATCCTGTTTTTGCTTGTATAGGCAAAAGACTTGCATGCATTGTTTTCCTTAAATTTTGTTGACTGTAATTTACTTGTTGATTAGACCACTCTGAAAAGGATGTTGGCATAATTAAGTCTTTGAAGTAATCTTAATATTTATAATTAAGTCTTAATTCTGTCTACGGCAGAATTAATTCTTTTCTTATTTTGACCAAAGTCAGTAATCATCCAGTTGCATGTGGGAAGTATCTGGTTTTGAATCCACTTCATTTTACTTTCAGCACTATTCAAATATTGTAGTAATTCCCATAACAGTGAAAATTAATTGCAGTACATTTGTTAAGGATTACATTTAAGGGTCTCAAATGTCCTTTTCTTTAGCCCTGCCTTGGACAACAAAATGTTCAACTGTTAATATCAAGGATTTGTACATTCGGTTATTCAATCAGATTTGCACCCATGCAAACCTATTAAAGTTAACTGAACAGAAAAATTTGACCATTGATTTCCCATTATCCATTTATGGTATGATTATTTTTTAGCTTACCTCTTGATTTTAAAATATGTACTGGGAATGCTAATTTTGCTGATTTCCCTCTTGTTCTAATTCCCCTGCTAAAAAACTTATAACACATGTTGTACTTACTGTACATTTGCTTTTGTCTTGAACATTTAGGTGCCTCTTCACAATTAATGTTATTTGTTATCACAATTTTTTAGCAATCAATATAGTAATTGACATTTGTGTAGGAAATCCAAAGCAGTTAAAAAACTACTGGTATAACTGTTTATAGTTACTGAAAGTTAAAACCAGTGAATTTTACATTTAAAGGGAATAAACTGAAATGCTGTCATTTTTTTTGAATGAAGGATGGGAAAACAAATTTAGAACTAAAAGTAGTGGTTACCATGACACAGTCCAAATGTTTAGGGGACAAAATAGCACCAACATTAAAATAGCAGTGCATTTCTGAGAAACTTGAATTGCTGGGGGACTACTTGATCATTTCCCAATGGAGACCAAGTACTGCAAGAAGCCAGGTGGTCCCAGTTCCCTTGGAGAAAGAGCAGAAGTGGGCTGCCCAGCCTGCTGCTGAATAGAGCCTTTGTGCTGGAAACCTTATCAAGGGTTGGTCTAGAAGAGTAAGAATTGCAAGATAATGATAATCAAGCAACATATGCCTGTCCAAGAAAATGGCACTGCTATGGCAGCCAACACAAACCTGTCACTTTGAACCTTCTCTCATATAATATAATAAGCAGACTGATATCAAATAATATTTTAATAAAACTCGCTAGCTAGTAATTTTCACTGTGATACAACTTGAGGGTAGCACCGTATTATGCTGCTTGAGAGAGTTTTTTATTTTCCAGCCTATTCATTGCTAACACTCCTACAAAGCTGCTGTACTAAAATAGCATAAACACTCTCAAAGCTTTTGTAACAACAAAGACAGACTCAAAAGAAAATTAAAAAAAAATAAAATAATAAAAAAATTGTGATCCATAGAACAGATTACAGACACCCAAATGGTGTGATTGTTACGTCTCAACCACAAAATAAAGAAATTGAAGCTGCAGAAACAAGGGGGTCTAATTGAATCAGCTCAGAAATTGCAGGTAACCCTTTGTGTATATGAACAAATTATCTATTATAAGCAATTCAAATGCAGTATTTCAATCTACTCCAATGGCTTGTAATGGATCTTTACACTGGATGTTTTCTGGGGGAAAATACCCCAGTTCAGATTTACTAAAACAATAGCTTCTGAGGCCTCTGAAAGAAATCCAGTGTTACACTTCACCATACTTCCGAGGGAGGGAGTCTTCTAGGGGAGCATTTCTGCCAGCCCTTCACCCACTGCTGGCTTCTTACCCTCTGTCCAATGATCTCAAGCAGGCAGGTCCATCTAGGCAGATCCCAGCAACCAAATCCCAGCAGGCAGGTCCACAAGGCAGGTCCAGCGGGCAGGGGTCCAGGCTGGGGTATGGTGCTGCCATTCCTGACCCATCTCATGGACTTGCTGCAGCCCGTAGCTGGTAGGGTCATTCCTTTCAAACTGAATTATCCATTAAAACTGGCCTGGGAAGGTCTGTAACATCTTCCAAGACACCTTCCAAAGCACATAGGTAGTGCATGCTGTTTACTTGCACAGCAGGCTTTTAACTCAAATTACTTTTAGTATTGCAGATTATACTATCAGGGTGCTTGCTAATACACAAATAAAGGTAACTCAGACCTGTGCTTGTGCTCATGTAAGTGCTACCTGCCATGGCCATGCTCTTAGCTTCAAAAAAGGAAATTCACAGGGGCAACAAGATGCAGCCACCAAGCAGAGGATCCTGCTCTGCTTACGTGTCACCTTCTTGTTCCTTCCAGCCCAGTGAGACTCTGAGATGCTTCTTCAGGGTCTGAAAATAGAACATATAGAGCTTCCTCTCACTCCTGAAGAAAAAAGAGGGAATCAGTGAAAGTTATTGTTAACAGAGTGAGGTAACAGTAATGCTGCTACTGTAGGAGGTTGAGCACTTCCCTGCCATTGCTGGCTGCGTCTAGCTCCTGCTGAATTAGGCAACTGAAGATACAGAACCTAGCCCAGGTCTGCGAGGAAGGTGACCACTCCTTGCAGTAGCAACAACTGCCAGGACAATATGACAGTGATTTATAACACAGATTTTTTTCACACAGGATCAAAATCTACAGAACAGCATGCCCTGCGCATAAGGGAATTACTCTGTTTCAACTGCCTCTCCCCAGCAGACCACTGCCAATGGTATTTGGACATCAATTTTCAAATACGAGCATCTCAGTCCAACTCCTGCACACCAGCTACTGTACCTAGACATTTATGGAGCATTTGTGGTCAGTGAGTAAATAATGACTGTCTGCATTTAAATATAGAAGGTTTCCAAAGGATATTGCTGCCCATGTTTAATACAGAGCACACAAGCTCACTATAAATTTTCAGAGACTTTGCCAAGCTGAAGTTCTTGGATTTGCTTTACCCTGACTGAAACAATAAATCTTTTAGGTGCTGCTGTGAAAGCACTGGTTGCAATTGCTAATTCACGCAGGAACTGTAACAGCATGAAAGGAAAAAAGTAAACAGTCTACCATGATAAAACACATTCAGTATGGTAAAGGTTCAGGGTACATCTTACTCCATCTTTTTCTTTGCTACGTGCATCACACTTTGTTTGTGTTAGCTTATACCAGTTGTGAATTCTGGTTTTGGATAAAAAGCAGCTGGCAAAAAGTAATGGCTAATTAGTACATGTGTAATTCTGATTGCTCTCATGCCATGAATGTACTATTGTGCTTGTTTAAGGCGTGATGGATGTGACTTGATTTACTTTGCTCACCGTGATGGCATCTCCCTTTAACATGGTGCGGTTCATTAGCAAGGAGGGCTTCTGCTCATGATGCCCTGCCACCAGGGCACTGGTTTCAGTGTGTGCTGATCTTTTACAAGAAGAAGAGGTTCCCCTTTCCTAGGGGCAATGAAGTCTTTGCAGGAGTGGAGGCTTCAGGGGTGTATAGGTATGGGGAACGTGGGGGAGCCAGCAAGGACTGAGCTTGCAGTCCTGCCAAAACTTCATCAGCTCAGGAATCAGGTCCCTGGGGGCTCCAGGCCCTAGAGGTTAATAAGAGAAAGAATTCTTCTTGGGTCTAGAGGAGGTTTTGTGGGATTTCTTACAGCACAGGATGTCTCTGCTGAACTGAGAGCAGGCCTGAAGGAAAAAACTCACATTACAAAAATGCACTTGGCAGGCAAAACAAGGAACCTGTTTACAAACCCCTGCACCAACATTTTGTCTTAGCCAACAGCTTGCTATTTGAAGAAAAAAAAAAAATTACAGCTGCAATTTCTGTTCAAACAATATGATGCATTTAAAAGCTGAAAGTAATTTTGGTGCATTTGGATATTCTCTTTCAAGAGGAGATGAAGATGGATTCACCTTGGACTTCTGACCACTTTGAGTCCTATTACAAATAGCAAAGGAAACACAGATGACCAGAAATTCTGTAAAAAGTGGTCTAACTATTGAAATACATGACAAAATTAAATAAAATAGAAAATCAAATCTGTATGTAAAACATCTTGGAAAAGCAGTGTTGCTGGAATTTTAGTTCTGGAGGTTTGATTTCCATCCTGTAGTACAGTTTATTCCAGGCAATTTCATTCCTATTTGCCAAACACGCACATCTTGTCTGGCCTCTGAGAAAAGAAAACAAGAAGGCTTATTAAAGTTCTAATGAATGATGAACTATAAGCCCAAAGTGGTTACAGTTTGCTTGTGGATAGGTATATAATGTCATTGAGCAGCTGGAAGCCAAGAATAAGGATAATTTTGCTAAGTCAGTGCATCAATATACAGGATGTTTCTCCATAGATTGCTGAAATACCAAGAACACATAATCACACTGGGGAAAATAAATTTTACTCACATACTCTACATGAGCTGTTGACATGCTTTTCTTCATGCCAGAAAATTTAAGGAAAACTGCAAATAAAGAACATTCATTGGATTTTTTTTTTTTTTTTTTGTAAAATGGCAACAAACGTGTTCCTCCTGCACTGCTTGAACAATAGGAAACATCCACTAGAAAATCTTGAAGAAAAATACTCATCAAAACAAGCACATCCTACATATTAAGCCTATTCTATAAATGTATCTTAAATATATGAAAGGTATAGAAGTGAATACTTCCCCCCAAAATGGTATACACACATGAATTTTCCATGTTCTTTAAAATATACTGAGCTTTTCCATAATGAACAATAGCCTGCATTTCAGGAATGCAGAGTTTAGATGTTTCAGAGCTATGTTCATGTGTGAGCTTGTCCTGCAATACTTGAATATATAAATTACTTTTATAGAGAAAATAGAAGCAAATCCACATGCAAAGTCAATGTATTTTCTCAGGAAATCAGCATGTGGTTAAATAAGAATTGCCTTTCAATAATAACTTTGAAAATTAAGTAAAAAGGTGTCACTGTAGGGTGCTAAAGAGTTATATAATTTTCAGGAGTATAATGTTCTACATCTGCCCTTCCCCTTCTTCTCCTCCACCCTTTTGACATCCTTCTCCCCAAGGATGCACTTCCCCACCTCTGTCCACCTCTGTTTGCTTCAGCCTCGCCTGCCCCAGGGACTGGAGTCCTTCTCACTATCAGCCCTTGGCTGCTTGTGTGCTGGCAAAAGGTACCTCATGAGCTCAGAAGGGAGGCAAAGAAAATGGGGAAGGCTGCTGTCCTTTTCCCAATCCTACTGCACAAACCCCTCCCTGCTCCATGTGCCTGGCTCTGATGCTAAGACCAACCCTGGTGGACTGAAGTTGCTGGTGTTGGGTCACCACATAGTGCAGGACTCGGTGAGGGTTTTCTTCAACATGACTGGGTGAAGCAGGCAGCAAGTTCACAGGTGTTCACCATACCCAAGAGGTGTGTTTTGCTTTCTGTATAATTCACCAGAAGAACATGAAGGCCCCCCAATGATGTGAGCTGTAACAAATTCCTGTACCTCAAAGCAGTATTAGCACTGAGGCTCTGCATATTCTTTCTTTGGAAAGAATTTGACCATAGGCTCAGTATAACCTAGATTTGTCAAAGCCCAACTCTCTTGTTTCTTACTCTTGTGCATGTGTTTACACTGATGTAAATCAAACACAATGTAAATTAAAAACAATGTTGCTGAAAAAGATTAAAGTTTGTAGGTAGAGAATTATGTATAAGAGATGATAAAGAAATATGAGTTAGTAAAAAAAAGTGTGGAATCTTTGTTTTCTTTTAAAACAGGAGATTAACTGCTGTTTAACTATTCTTAAAACGTATCTTGTTCTATGACAGATTCACTTCCAGACATCTTGATTGGCAGTCCTTTTCTTCATACTGAGGCTATAGGAATGCTTTTGGATTAGCAGCTCCATCAAGGCATCTGACTGCTGTCCATTACTGATTTGAGTACTAGGAACAGAAGAAAACATGACTGAAAATGTTTAAAATATGATGAAGAGTACTTAATACATCAGTTGAATAACTACCTCCTAAAATTTTACATTAATATGCATACCACAATCTTCTGAAAATGGAATCTGACTTGTTTAAAAGTTGTTTATGGTTTCTTTTCTTCCCAGTTATAATTTGTGATTTCAGATACAATGATAACTTTGTAAGTAAGACATGCCCTTAATTCACATACACAGTCACTGCATAGTTCTCTGAATAGCAAAGCATGAATTTGCCTCTGAGGTTGCTTCTTCTGGGAGCTGTATCACATGTGATACAGGCAACATGATTTGCCACTCCTAAGGCAGAAGATGAATGCTCAGAATATACTGATCTCTCTTGGCTAAGAGCCACACTTTCAATTTATCAGGCATCCTTTTCACTAATGGGTTAACCCTTATAGACAGTTAACGTTCACTCTGTTTCTGCTGGAATACATTTAAGATAAAATATTTATACCACTCCCTTGGAATAAGCATTAAAAAGGCAAGATTGTTCAAAATAATGGTCTAAAAGAGAAGTAAAAATGGTGACCCAAATATGCTAATAAAATCTTTCTCAAGAGTGCAGATATCCAAGGGAAAAAATCCCGAGGATTTTTTAATATATAACATTGATACGGAGGAAGACTTGGTGTCACTGGTCAGCAACAAGCTAGAATGTGTTGACAAGTACAAAGTGTCTCATGAGAGTCTGCATGGATTTAAAAGGGTAGATCATGGTTAGCGAAATGGAATTCATAAGAAGGAGACACAGCAGAAATTAATGACTTTATGCAGACAGTTTGGCTCTCACTGTCTTCTTCCTGATCTCATAAATATATATCTATAAATGCATACAGTTTAAAAGATGAAGTGACTTTCAGCCTGAGCAATTTTCCTTGACATTTTCATATGTATTCACCAAGAGGAACAGGGCAGACACCCAGGGTACAGGGCTACACTCCCCTGCAAACAGGAAACACTCAATGGCAAAAGATGTAAAAGTCTGAAGACAGATCACAAATACTCAGAATGGCCATCTCACCATGATCCTCCACCTCTGAAACATAATCAGATGGAAATGTCTGTATAGTCCCCATTACCCACCCAGGTGGGGAATCAGCTGTTAGGGATCACGCACATGCCCAGAGCTGTTTCTTCACAGAATAGTCATGGTTGGAAAGGACCTCTGAGATCACTGAGTCCAACAAAAAAACAATCAACAAACCAAACCAAAAAAAACCCCACAAAACACACCACAAAAACCCCCACAAACACACAACCTACAATCTCGGCCACTAGAGCATGCCCTGAAGTTCCTCATCTACACATTTCTTGAATACATCCAAGGATGGTGACTCAACCACCTCCCTGGGCAAGCTGTTCCAGTGCCTGATGACTCTTTCAGTAAAGAAATTCTTCCAAATGTCCAATCTAAACCTCCCCTGCTGCAACTTCAGACCATTTCCTCTGGTCCTGTCATTATTCACTTGGGAAAAGAGGCCAAAACCCACCTCCCCACAACCTCCTTTCAGGTAGTTGTAGAGGGCAATGAGGTCTCCCTCAGCCTCCTCTTCTCCAAACCAAACATCCCTAGTTCCCTCAGCTGCTCCTCATATGACTTGATCTGTGGACCCTTCACCACCGTGGTGGCTCTTCTCTGGACATGCTCCAGCATCTCAATGTCCTTCCTGCAGTGAGGGGCCCAGAACTGCACACAGTACACGACGTGCGGCCTCACTAATGCCCAGTATAGGGGCAGGATCACCTCCCTACCCCTGCTGGCCACACTATTCCTGATGCAGGCCAGGATGTCATTGGCCTTCTTGGCCACCTGGGCACACTGCTGGCTCATGTTAAGCCAGCTGTCAACCAGCATCCCCAGGTCCTTTTCTGCTGGGCAGCTCTCCAGCCACTCTTCCCCAAGCCTGTAGCATTGCATGGGGTTGTTTTGACTGAAATGCAGCACCCAGCACTTGCCCTTATTGAACCTCATACAAATGGCCTTGGCCCATCGATCCAGCCTGTCCAGGTCCCTCTGCAGAGCCTTCCTAGTGCCTTCGATTAACTTTGAGTAAGAACAGTAGTTTCTATTCTAATGTAAACTTGGCAAAGTTTTCAATGGGAGTAAAATGATTCTCCACTGTCTACTCATACTTCTACTCTGGCCATTATCTGCCTTCACTTTCCAGTCAGCCCCAAGCCTGTAAGATAAATGCAACTGGAAAAGGGGATGGTCTTACCCTGGGTGAAGCTGGGCCCTTTTTCACAGCTTTGTATCTGTAGAAAAGAGAAAGCTTGCTCCCACCCAATGGCTCATCATTGCCCCTCACTGCTCCTGCAGCTTAGGGACACATACCAGCCCCCAGGTTTTGCCAGCGGCTCCTCAGGAAGAGAAGTCCAAGTCCCATAATCAGGATATCCCAGTGCTACACTATGGTGCAAGTAAATAGCAGGGCCAATTGATTGCTATCAGTTTCTAATATTTTCAGTTTCTGCTATGGATATACAACTGTGCATATGAAGCTGAAGGAAATAAAGTGTTTTTTTCAGTAAGTACTGTTGGTCTAAAACTCAATGCTCTGCTGCTGCACAAAGCACAGAATCACAGAATGGTTTGGGTTGGAAGAGACATTCAAAGGTCATCTAGTCCAACCCCCCTGCCGCAGGCAGGGACATCTTCAACTAGATCAGGTTGCTCAAAGCTCCATCTAACCTGACCTTGAACAGTTCCAATGATGGGGTATCCACAACTTCTCTGAGTAACCTGTTCCAAGATCTCAACATATAGTTTTAGGCATAATGTGCTTCACATTGCTAATGGTTTCTGATTTACCACTTCTGCAAAATGAGAATGCTTTTCTGACTTTTTCTCCCTTGAGTTTTTGTTAGTTCAAAAGAGGGAAGTCAGTAAAAGACCTCCCATTTGGGACAACATTACAGGGGAAGAAAGGAAAAAGGAGCATAGGAGAAAAGACAAACAAGGACTACCTAGCACATGGGTAGGCAAACAAAACAGAGAGATGGACAGCCATGTGGCTCAGGCAAGGTCCACTCTTTCCAAATTCTTAGTGACTTCTGCCAAACACAGGTATCGATCTTCTAAGCATGTGCAATAATATGATTAATATAAAATCTGTACACTTACTTAAAACTAAACCTATGCAATAGCTAGGGCAATAGCTAGGGCAATAGCTGCACTAACTGGAAGCACTGGAAAAAGTTCTAAGCCACTTCAGTGACATAATCAAAACAAAAGCATTAACCTAAACAGTAGGCATATGTTAACCAACACTACTCTGTCTCCTTCAAAAACAGAAAGCTGAAAGAAGCAGCAAGAGGGGGGGTTTCATGGCATTCTTTTCAATGGTGGAAACCTTTTGGATGATTTTGTCATCTAACTGGAAATAGTGGGAACTGAATACTGGGAGTGAGAACAGTGAAAAAGCAATAGTGCTATTAATATAAAGTAACATAATTAAGTTGATAGCAATTATTGTGTAAGCCTCAAGCTGTGATCTAATCAGCTATCACGACCTAAGCAGGATTAGGCTGCACTGGTACTTAAGGGGGAAATCCCATATGCTATTGGAAACACAGCTGATGATTCAATAGAGGTAAGTCTCTCTTCTGACTCACTTAGGGAAACAAATCGCAGCAAGGGTTTAGAAGAGACTTGTATATGTTTACTACCAATTAGCATAATAGAGTCTTAGTTTCAGAAAGGATACTTATATGCTTCTTGTCTTCTGCACCACTGCAGTTTCATAGGAATATGGTATTCTTCACACCTCATCTTAAACTTCTATAGCATTTTTGAGATATTAAATATCACCTGTATTTTATGTCAGAAGTGGCTCCAGCTTTAGGGTTGGGCAAAGTGATTATCACATAAATGCCCTGAGCTTTACACACTCAAATAGTACTTTTTAAAATTTATGGGACTCCTGAGAGACAGCAGCAAGGTTCTACCCAAAGTTTATGCAATCAAGATGGAAATCTCCTAAGCAGACACTGAACAGCTGGGCCATGCATCAATAAATCACACGTAAAATCTTTATTCTCTTGGCTGGCAAATGAGCTGCATGGGAGTGAATTTCACCCTTAGATTGTAACATCCTTTGGGAACCAGTTCAATAAAATTTTTATGTTACTATAGAATTCTAATACTATTAGAAAAATATGAATGACTGGTTAGTGAAGTAATTATAATTAGAGACATTCAGACATCATGGAAGAACATTTTGTGGGAATGTAGACTAAAAGTCTTTGGTCTTCTGTTGAGCATAATGCATTGTTACACTGGAGGAGAGGTAATAACTAATTTTACATACTGGAAATAATGTTCTGGAGGGGGAATAAATGGACCACGTCAGTTAAGTCTGCTACACAATGTAAGGAATTTCAAAAACCACGTCTTTGCAGAGAGATAAAGCTCTCCTGGAAACAGCGCTACCTAAGTTTGATAATGGAAGAAATGTGGATGTAGCAAAGAAGTTTTATTTAAAACACTAATGAAATGTATTGTGTAGTTAAGAGTGAATGTGATTTCACCAGTCTTTAGTACATCCAGACATTCGAGTGGCAGCAAATATCTGTGTCTAAAAACTACTTTAACAACCAGAGAGTATGTTAAAGTTTGTACAGTTTGGCACTAGAGCAATGAAGTCTGTCTTGAATATATGTATTATTAAATAGACTCTGACTCAGATGAGCTGAAGAAAAGAGGGATGGCTCACATTTGAAGTTCCTCTCTCTGTTTATGCTTAGACATGAAGGCCAAATTTCTGCCATGTAATGGAGCACCTGAGTTACAGCCACCCTGAGCCATCAGGTCACCACGCTGTAGCCCAGCACAACACAGAGGCAGCAGCTGAAGGCTCAGGGAAGCTCAGATGTGTTTGCAGAGCATATTAGCTCAGGGCAGTGCTATGCCAACACAGCTACACATTTCCACATCTGAACAGCTACTGTGTGCTTCTGCACAACAGACTCTTGTATTTCCTCATCAGGCTAACTCCAGCAAATCCAGTCTGGCTATCTAGGAGTGATGGTGTCAATACAGCCAGAAATCTTAGTCTTGTCACAAGATGATCATTGCTGCCATTTCTTACCTACTTCTCTGACAGCAAGTTGCATGAAAGGGAATTATAATTATTGTCACACATTATTTAAGGTATTCAACACATACTTTCCAATGCTTTTCAATTTAAGATACCCACTTGTAAACATATTGGGTGACGGAGTGTATTTTTATATTTATGGTTTTCTTAACCATCAGACAAGTTAGGTAGTGGCATGCCTGCTATCTAGATAATATTAACTGGAGAACAACTCCCTCCTGTTTTCTTTGCATCCTGCAATCTGTACTTGGTGCAGGGTCTGAGGAGTGTTGTGGAAAAAACCACCACAAACCAACAGTCAAAGGTGGCTAATCAGTCCCACCAAATATTTAGCACCAACTTGCCTTAGGGATGGCTTTAACTTGCATTAGCCAGTGCTTTGTCTATAAAGATTTGCCCATGCCCAACATATATTCAGCTGCCTTAAGGCTTAATTGTATTCCAATATAATGGCTCTGTGCCCAGGGTGCTCTAAATCTGCACGTTTTATGACCAAACTCCTTGTCTGCATAGTTCTAAGCTTTTTATTGAATGCAGTGTCCTATTATGACAGCTATTCTGGAAGTTCCCCAGAACCTGGTGGTGCAATCCTGATATGATGCAAAGTGGTAGAAGTGGGGGCCCAATGATGAGTCTTGTGGAGACATTCAGCTCCAGATTATGAAACCTAAAGGTAGATGCCTACATATAAGTGTCCACAGGTGAGCCATGTGTCTAAGCTCACACAATAGTCTTGTAGTCAGGGACTTGCAAAAAGGAAATCCAGCTCCTTTCAGAGCAGAGGGCTAAGAAGCTGCTACATACAGGTGGCTGGTTTTACCTGAGGTGCACTAGCACATCCCTCCTGGCCTTCCACTGCTGCTCTGGAAGGACATCGGTCTCCTGTAGGTCCTGCCTCATATCTACCATCATGGCGTGGATGCCTCAATTACATCTCCAATAGCACAAGGTACTTCTGTGTGGGTGACTCTCTTGAGCCTCCCTGTGCAGTCCAGCTGAAATCCTCTCCATGCTGCTGCACTGACTGGATCTCTGCTGCCTATAGCAAACCCTTCAAACCCACATGCTGACATCCATGTATAGACATGTACATTTAGGTATCTTAATTCTGAAGTGAGTAATAGCCTCAGTGGTTTCCACGCAGAAAAGGATTAAGTGTGTAAATTCTAAGTTACTTATTTATGAAACAAAGGCCCCAGTACAGGAAAGGTGCTTGGTGTTTCTGAACTAAGTGAATGTGGCAACTATTTCCCCAACAGATAACTGCAGAGTTTAGCTGCTAAGTTGGTTTAAATTCAGATGACACTGGCAAATAAATACTTATTTTTATTTCTCTCTCTTCACCCAGAAGATGTGGTGCAACCAGGATACTAAAATAGAGTTGGAGCTGGAAAGGATCTGAGGCAGTTGGAGAAACTGTTGGTGATGTGATGGCTGTGCAAGCAAATGCCTCAGAGCTGAAATTCATATGAACTAAAGGCTACAATAAGTGAAAGAGATTCACAGAAAGTCCAGGCATTGTCAGCATGCTTCTTTCTCTTCCCCATCCTTTGAAGCCAGCCAATATTGTGGAAAGCAGCCAGAGCAGAAAAGGAAGCAGTCTTTATTTATAAGCCTAACAAGAAAGCATAAGACTTTGGGATTAATTTAAGAGAGTGATGGGAAAAAATGTGCCAAAGCCAATTCTCAACCACTTCAGAGCATCATTTTTTTTTAGAATCTGGAAGATTCATCTTCCTGCCTGGTCTGTAAATAAAGATATCAGCAAAATGCAGAGTTTTACAGGCATATGGATATCATAGCCACTATCAACCTTTTCTCCCATTACTGGAAAGCAGGTATTTTATCCAAATAATATATTCACAGGCAATATTGCTTTTTCTCACATCAGTCTCTGACCAAATAAGAGATTTCCTTTCCAATTGGTACAGAGAATTCCACAAAGGTCTGAAAATTATAAGAGTGGATTTTTACTTTCCTTTACTACTTTACAGTAGTAAAGTTCACAATATAAAATACCAGTCTTGTGTAGATTTAGGTGAGGTTTTGCCGGAACGTAGTCACTCCAGAAAACAGGCTGTAAGAAAGGGAATTTTTTTATTAATTCTAAAGGCAGAATAATGATTTTTGCATTCAGGCAGTACTACATCTCCTTTAACTAAATGCTGCCATTTCATGGCTTCCTTTAAATTAATAGGAATTTCTTAATAAAGACGCAAATAAGAAAAGTGACCAGCTAGGTAAACAAAAATAAATATGCATGAGATCGGCAGGAATATTGGTTATGGTAACTTAGAGATGCAATGTAGAAAAGCTATGGGCAACAATTCCAACTTTGATAATTAGTAGCACATAACAGTTATTTAAAGTAGAAGTCACAGAGAATGAGGATGCAATATCTACTAAGGAAGAAGCTCAGAGGATTTTAGAATGGTCAGTAGTTCAAGCACCTTTATTTATCCAGAAATTCAGGCTACATAAACACTTCTTTGATTTCCTGAATTTGATACCTGTATGAAAAGGCAAGCTGATTTTTTATGATGCTACACTTTTAGAAGGCAGGAGAAGTGGAAATGGCAGAAGGTGATTACATCTAATTAGACTCTATTAGGATGCACATAGCCAATGGATTGAATACTATATTTGTTTAGGTTCTTTCATTTCCAGTGAGAACATTTAAAATTAATTATTAATTATTTTACCATTAATCAGTTCTCTTTATCTTTACAACAATAAAAGAACTAGCTCATTTTCAATTATTACTATTAATTAAAATGCTCCAGAAATTTGTATTTTTATTTTTTCATAAAAGGACAATATTTTTGTTTTTAAAAGGGACTTGGATCCACAATATTCTATATGATTCCTGATATTTTGTATTAAAATGTGAATAATTAAGCAAACAATGGGTGTTCTCTGGAGTTCTTGGTCATTTGTAAACTTTTTGAAGAAAGGAAAGAATAATGTGTAAACTAGGCAAATGTGACAAAAATATTCTCCAAAAGTCAAGTAATATAGTATATTTAACTTGATGTACAGTTTCAGTACAGTAATTGGTGATACATTCTATATTAATGGACAATAATGGCATATTAAGATGGAATCCATTTTTCTTTTGATTACCATTCAGTTCTGATGAGTCAAAGGGAACTTTAAAATTTTCTCATGTCCTTACTATTAAGAGACCAGCTATAACCTTATCCAAGGATATATTTTATATTTAGCTCTCTTTTGCTTTTTTTTTAATTTGCCTTCATCTTCCTCCAAACATAATTTTCCTCTTGTGTTGTTATTAATGAGGAATGAATTGCTCCAGATGAAATCAAATTCATTTTAAAAGGAAAAAGTCAAAATGTGATTCTCAGGGTAGATCAGTTCTACTGCATATTTCTATTATTAGTTCAGTGTTTCACTTGTTAGTAATTTGTAGGCACTCTAATGTAAAATCACTTACCAGTAAAACACACTGACTTAGCAGGTATGAAACACACTGGGGCCAACTCAAAGCTCCTGTGCACTTCACATAGCTATTTACACAAGGGCAGAGTGAGTATAAACACTGTCATTCTGATATGCAGGTTTTTTTCATGGCTATTAATAGCTGATAAAAACCAAGCTTCAGAGCTTACCTACCAAAATAGATGCCTAGTGATGCTGATCCTTTCCCTGGTTATCTTAGGATAAAAAAAAATACAGTATTCAGCATCCATCACGATTGATCTGCCATGGAAAATCTGACTGAGTCAAGATTCACCTTATCAACTAAATGATCAGATAGCAAATTGAGCCAACAGCTTGATCAGTCTGTCTGCAAGCTTAAGAGACTGCATTTGAGAATAGGCTTTGTGTATTGCATCTGTAAGTAATGTACAAACTAAGACTCTAGAGGAAAAGAGTTCTTCAGGAGCTACCTTCAAAGATAAACACATTCAGATATCAAACAACCAAAAGGAACAGAGGGAAAAAAAAGCATGAAACCTGTTCAAGGAGAAACTATTAAAATGCAGTACTCCTGTAATCACCTCTTTTTCATAAAAGGTGACAGGAACCCTTTTTTATTTCACTAAGATTATAATCTCCCAGAGAAAATAAAGAAGGAAACTCCTGCAAACAAATCATAACTTCACTGGGAAAAAAATATGACACTGTTAACAGGAATTAATGAAACTTCCATTGTCAATTTGTTGCCTTTATTTTTCTGTACCTTTGTGTTCTGACAAAAAAATGGATAGCCTAGAGCACAGGTAGTGGCATATGGAGATCCCTCACCTTGAACTCTCCTTGCTTCCAATGCCAGCCACTAGTCACTAATGATCAAGGTCTGCTAGCCCCTAAAGACCACCCCATGACCTGTATGGTATGACTTGGGTGGTCTCAGCCCAGCATCCATGCAAATAAAGGCTAGTACTGTGTGTTTCACGCTAGCCACAAACACCAGCAGCATTTTTAGCTATGAAGCCAAGAATTTGCCATGGTTTGACAAAGTACTTTCTGCCCACTTCTAGATTAGTTTCGAAACAAGGCAGCATACGGAAGCTTACTTGGTTGCAGCAGCCTCTGCCTACTCTGTGAATCCTGCCAACTGACTGGGATTGCATGTCTATCACTAGCTCTTAAAATACACATAACACCACATGCATATCATGCATTTCGCCTACTCCAGAGCTGAAACTTCCAGCTTTCAGAAGAACAAATACCAGTCTTCATTTTCCATGTAAACAGCCCTTCTTTTCTTATGTAGCCTTCAAATGCCATGACTCTATCTCGCTGCTGCATTTCATTAAGACATCGTCTTTGATGCATCAATAATGCACCAATGCAATGAAATACCAAGAGGAAATGACCTCACGTTGGCTAACAGAAGCCAGGCACAGAGCATAAGTAGGAATTTAAAGTGTTCAGACTATTTGCAGCATCTGCCTTCTTCCACTAGTTACGTATCTCAAAATATGACTCTGTTCAACCTCAGTTATCATGATACAACTCCTGACAATACTGTTTAAAACAAGGACAAGTGACAATAAATGAGCATCTCTGAAAAGAAAGATGTAGTCTCAGTCTTTTCAATCATTTGAGCTTTCTAGCCTTTATGCTTTTTGTTCTTAATTCACCTAGTAACTCTGAATTTCCCCTCATTGCTTTTCAGAAACACCTTAATGATGAACAACAGTAGTCCTCCATACTTGTTACCAGTTAGTATTACCTGTCCTATAGGACTGCCTAGAGATCCTGCATGAGATCAAGAGCTACTGTGGCAAAAGGTGCTGTATACAAAAGGTGCTGTATACTGTGGCAAATATCTGCAATCAGGGATAGACAGGTATGGCACAAAAGAAAAAACCTCTTTAGCTTCATTCATTAGTACTAGTCATTTCAACTGAAATATATGAAATATATTTCCTTATGAGGAAAGGCTGAGGGAGCTGGGTCTCTTTAGCTTGGAAAAAAGGAGGCTGAGGGGTGACCTCATCAATGTTTACAAATATGTAAGGGGTGAGTGTCAGGGAGATGGAGTTAGGCTCTTCTCAGTGATGACCAGTGATAGGACAAGGGGTAATGGGTGCAAATTGGAGCATAGGAGGTTCAAGGTAAATATCAGAAAAAACTTTTTTACTGTGAGAGTGACAGAGCATTGGAACAGGCTGCCCAGGGAGGTTGTGGAGTCTCCTTCACTGGAGACATTCAAAACCCGCCTGGATGCGTTCCTATGTGATGTGCTCTAGGTGACCCTGCTCTGGCAGGGGGGGTTGGACTAGATGATCTTTCGAGGTCCCTTCCAACCCCTAGGATTCTATGATTCTATGATTCTATGATTCTATGATATACATACTGTTTTTCTCTTTTTCTGTATTAATTTGTGTGTAACAAAGAAAAAGAAAACACAGTATTGCATTCCTTCACTGTTCCTTGTGTATTGCCTTTTCACTCCAGGAATTCACTTATCTCTGACTCAGGAAGAAATACTTCTTCAGGTGAAGTTTAGGGATAACGATTGCATGCTAAGTGCAATCATTAGGAAAAGAGATACGTTATTATGTGCATAAAGGCCTTCTTGAACTGGGGCCTTATGAGTTAATAGTCTGACTAGCAGGAGTGCTGAATACAGGAATACTGCTGAAGGTCTGTTGTGTAAGGGAAAGATTTACAGACAGCGAGGACTTGCCAGACACTGCGATTCCTGATAGCACACTGCAGAGGGATGAGTGCCCTCGTACATAAAGACTTCTGACAGCGTGGACATTTTTCTGGCTTTAGAGAGAGGAAAGGCCATGTAATTAATAGAGAAAAATATAGCAATGCCTGATCAGCCAGCACTACCGCAATGCTTCAGGTTTCGTGGCTGACACGGCAAGTTCCCTCCCCCACATCCTCAGGCCGGAGTGCCCTCTGGTAGCACACTGACCTGGCAGGAGCTGCTCTTCAGATGTGTTGCTAAACTACCGCTGTCCTCATTTCCTATAAAAATCGAAGAAAAAAGGAAAATACACTATAATAATATATGTAAAGCAATCATCTTTCAGGGGAAGGGAGGGGAGGCAGAGCTGCAGCAGTTGGCAGGCACACTCCAGTGCTCCACTGCTCCCCTCATCCCACCCCATCTGCACCAGACTCTGCCACGATCTGAGCTTGAGAGGATAAATAAGCACTGGTCTCTGCCTTCTCTGAACACGACAGAAAATTTCTGTACAGCTAAAACTGTGTGCTTAGGAATATATTTAGTGTAGGGACTGAGCTTTAAAGCAGTTGGAAAATCTATGTAAAATCTCAGCACAGGATTCTTTTCCTTTTTGGCCTGCAGGCATTTCTAATAGTGGAACATCATTTTCCTGCCAACACAAATTCTACCTCTTGCTTTTATTTTCCCATGCCACTTCCTGTGCCAATCAGCCTTTCAATTCTCCTGCGAATCCGGCTAGAAATGCACTTCTTCAGCTTCTCTTTTCATCACTGATTTCTTCTCTGGCACCGTATCCTACTGTTCGTAGATCGTAACCTTCAACTTAAATGCTAACTTTGGTTCTTCTGTTGATGAAGTCAGTACACACTGATAAATAATGGGCGCTGCTAAATAACAAGAGAGGAATGTTTCCCCAAAGTATTTCTGTTTCTGTGTGCTGATCTCATGTGGCTCATCGTGCAGATGAGCAAACAGATTATTTCTTTGCACAGTACACTATATTATATCCTACTTTCCCTTTTCTCCTTATTTTATAAAGAATGAGTGCAGTGGACGTTCAAATGCATGTTTGAACAGGGTAATTCACTAAAGGAGAGAGGCAACTGTATCCATAAAGGATCTGGTTGTGGCCCCTTTAATTCTGTGACCGTAAATGCTTCTTGCAATCAGTTAGGAGGCTTCAGTGAAGAGCAGCTCACAGATATTTTTCCACCAGGACTGAGTGCACCACCAGTATCATGTTTCAATAGAACAGCTGGTGCTTAAAAGGCTGGTAATTACAATTTTATTCAAAAAATCAGAACTCGTGGAGCTAAGAAGATCATTGATTCAGATGGATGACCTTGAAAGGCAGATTGCAATGAACTTGTTGAACTTTTGAAAAAGTAAAAAAATTAAATAAAAATAGATCTCTTTACAACATTTCTGGTACTTCCTGGAAACAAGCTACAATCTTCAATTTCCCCCCAAATACTGTCATTATGAAAATTGACTGGAAAAAAATTCTGAAAAGTGTCATTATTTTACTATTCCTTCCAAGGGTATGGATAACATTCTAACAACTGTGCTACCCTGTAATTAAAAGCTCTGCAAAATTTTAGGTTTGAAACAGTAGCTCAAGCTGATGGCGTATTTTATAGAAATAAGAACACAAACAGAGCTGTAATGGTTAGGGAGATGGACAGCCAGCCCATCTAGCCCAGGAACCCATCTCTGACAGTGGCCATAAACTGCTGCCCAAGGAAGAATATGAGATTATAGCAAACCTAGAATAATATTTCTTAACATTTCCCAGCCTCCAAATGTTGGGTTTCAGACCCAAAACTGTGCCTTTCCCTTTGGTAATGCTGTCCAGCTTCTGAAACCTACATTGACATACAGTGTCTGCAGAATCCTGCAGTGGAGTTGTAGAGCTTAGCTATGTGCTGTGTGAAACACAGGACAACGGGATAATTAAAATAGGAAGGGACATCAGGAGGTCTGTAGTCCAACCTACTGCTCACAGCAGGGTCAGCTATGAGGTCAGACCAGGTTGCTTAAGGCTTTATCCAATGGGGTCTTGAAAACCTCCATGCACAGAGACTGCACAAACTCCTGGTTCTAGCATTTTATTAGTCTTAACAGGAAAATATTTTCCTTTATACCCAGTCAGATCTGTATCACTTCATGGCCGTTGTCCTTAGTTCTCCTGCTATGCACTGCTAGTAAGAGCCTGGCTCCAGCTTCTCAGTAACCTAACCAGTAGGCACTGGTACCAGTTGGTAGGTACAAGTTAGTACCAGTTAGTAGGTACTGCTGTTATGTAGGTTCCCAAAGAGCCATGCCTTTTCCAGGCTGAAGAAGCCCTGGTCCCTAAAGTCTCTCCAGGTGCCCCAGTCTTGACCACCATGCTGGGCCTCCACCAAACTCACTCCAGTTCATCAATGTCTTTCTTGTACTCTAGGGCCCAAAACTGGATGCAATTTTCCAGCTGTGGTCTAATGAGTGCTGCACATTGGAGGAGTGAAGGGGGATCATCTCTTGGCCACGGTGTTTCTACTGACATAGCTGAGCATGCTCTTGGCCTTCCCCACCAGCATGCCATGTAGCTGATGCATGTTTTAGCCTGCTGCCAGCCAGGAACCCCAGCCCTTTCCCGCAGAGCTGCTCCTCAGCTGCTCAGCCCTCCTGTACCCATCCAGCTGTTAACCCAGGGCCCTCCACATCCATAATTTACACAGCAGCATTAGGCTACTCTCTGTTTCCTTCTCTATTCCAAATAACTCCTTGTGTTCTGTTGGCTTGAATATTTAGCTAATAGTTGCCTAAACCCACATATAATATAGCTGCTAGACCTAACTCCTGAGTTAGAAACTCCCACTGTCTCATTTGTGAAATTCAGACTGTTTTTTCTCTGCGTACATGGACTTACATACAGAATTGTATCTGCTATTTTAATGCCTGGTTACTAAATTTTGAAAAAAAAGTCACACATGAAATAAATAAAAAAACATTTGCAAACCGTGTATTGGATTTGTGCTGTTTATATTTCTAGAGATAAACCTTTTTCTAAGGTTTTTTGATATTCTGTAGTAAGCATAGCCCTCAGTTCTGACTACATTTACAGAGATGACATGCTGCTTTTTATCACAGTGATCAGCTTATGATGCTGCTGAATTCATCTGGTGTTGCCTCTGTAATGCACCTACTCACCTCTTACTTTCTGCTTGGATTGGACACATGTACGCTGCTAAAAAAATGGCATGAAGCTTCTCCATGTTCTGGCATTTAAGTATTTGCAGATTACCAAGATGTCACTTGTCATATGTTTGCTTAACATGCAGCATCCTAAAGGGCTGCCAAAATATGTACAAACATTATAAAAAAGAAACCCAAAGGAAACATTTTTTTTCAATTAAGGCAGTTTTTCATTATCATACTCCAAATAATTTAACAGGGGACAATGACAGTTGAAACTAAAAAAGAATCTAAAGCAGAGGAGCCAGTCATGTATCATAAAGTCTAACTACTCTGAAATAGCCAATGGGCTACTGCTCATTCCATCACATTGTGTAGTTATAGCCCCTTAAAACCATAACCCATCAGATAACAACAGCCCAGAAATAAACTTTTGGGATAAAGGGGCATGCTCTCAGCATAAACTCAGGCATCTTTGTTGATTTTGATGAAGATGCAACTCTGCTACGGCTGAAGGTCTCACCCCAAATGATCTGGTTTGGAACACTCTATTAATGGTGCCATGGCATTTTAATTTCACCTCTTGGTGCACGTGCTGACACTGTTACATGGGTCTTGAGACACTGGGTTTTCCACAGTCTTCTTGCGGCATACCAGTTGCAGATGTCCCATCCCAAGCGATACCCAGTGGCTTGACTAGCAGCATGTGATGATGTTTTACATGATGAGTAATTACTAATCTCTTTTACATCCTACCTCCTGTCCCCTATTTAAATGCATATGCATTAGCCAAGCAAATTGTGGCAAATTGGTGCAATTAGCCTTTGCATGAAGAAAACAATGTTCTGACAGGGAATATCAATGAATGGACCTTGTCAGGTTTTATTGATACCTGGGTTATACCTGTATGTATTATGTGAATGCAAACACATACGTATGTGTATGTGTATACACACACATACATGCATTTTAACAGGTTGTATAACTTTTCTTCGAAGCTGTTGGTGCTGGAAGGCTAGATAAGCATTCCATGCTGGCCATCAAGCCACTACACGGTTATCATGCTAATCAAAGCCCGCTTTGAGATGCTGTTTAGTTTCATTACCATCACAAAGGAACAGCTAAAGGACATCTAAGGCAGGCTGGGGAGGGGGAAGTGAATGCTCTGAGACACTATAATCTATTTGAACAGCCATGTTTATTGGAAACAGGAGGGGAAATTGTTTAAGCATAAGCTGGCATCAATCACTGAACGGTTTCTGTTCCTTGTTCTTGATGCGCAGGCAGCCGGGAAGGGAAGAATGAGCTCTATGGAAAGACAGACATCTCCCCACTAAAGGGGGAAAGGATTGGTAGCCCCACCTCCCCCACCAGATGGACTCCTGCAATCTATCATAAAGACTAATTTTGTCAGACACTAGAACAAAGAAGTCATAACATCACAATGCCCGAATGATCCTTTGTTATTTTGAGAAGTTCTGTGCCTTTTTTGTACATGCAGATTGAATTGTCTTCTGAGGATAGGGATCTCCTCCAGAAAGGATCCTCCAACCAGTAGAACTCAAGGCTCTGTTATAATATAAATAAGTCATATTATTACCTAACTATGCTTTCTAGCCTCTGTGTAGGTGTGAATGTTTTCAACTGTCTTATTGCATGGCTATTATTTTTTATTAAAGAAACACACTCTTTCTCTTTAAAACAAACTCATCTGGTTTGATGAAATTATCTGTTTTGACAGGGTTAACAAATTAAAAGTGAACCTTGATTTCAGAGGAATTAAATCAAGTGTCTGCATTTATCATTCTGCAATAGATCATAGGTATGGAGGCTACAACTTCTTCTGGTGCTGTAAAACTGCTGGTAAGAACAATTTAGGTGGTGATCCATAGTTGGTGCCACAAGTATAGCCATACAAAAGCCTTCCTTCCCAGGCTCCCTGATTCTGGCTTGAAAGCTCATTATAGAACCACGGTTGTGTATATTCATTATAGATGCTGGAGGATATTTTTCATTACACTTAAACTGTAAAGCAAACAAGAGTTTCCTGTTATGTCAGTTAGATCGAAAAAGTACTCACACATGCAAATAAACCTGAAAAATACCACAGCCTCAAAACTGATCCTCTCTGCTTTCCTATTGAAAACATCAGTGTCCTTGTTTATAATGAATCAAAATGCATGCTCAGGGTTGGATGTTTAAAATAAAAAAGTGGACATGTTTTCTTCTGCTGAGCTCTGAAATATCCCAAACTATTCTTGCCAGGCTGTAGTCACATCAGATCTTACCATCTCATTAAGCTTTGATTAGATCAATACTTGGTTGGAAAGATGTAACCGGTGCATCAGAAAGGAAACATTCAACAGTGGATAGCAGACTCCCTTTTGTATGAGCCTGAAACCAGTATTTGAAGGGCACTGTGCCACTGCAAGTCTTCAGGTTGACATAGACAGCAAAGATCTATGTGGCTTTATAGAGAAGCAAGGGCATTAAATCTGTCATGACTATATTCTGCTACCTGCCTGTCTTAAAGAGATCTATGAACTTGGGTTGGTATCTCAGTCTCTTCTTTCCTAGAATTACTATAGAAACTGCTACTAATTTTACTTGAGATTACTAGATTTCTATCATAAATGTACTGAGTTTCCTATGCAGCTTTTGGTGAGATGGCTGATTGTAAAAAGTGACAATTGATAGCAACGTTTACCCAGAAGAAGTGATCTTGCATAACTGCAATGTAAACAAGGCAAAAAAGTAACAGACTGTAGTATCCAAATACTAGATAGAAATCAAGCCTCAAAGCCTGGGGGGTGACTTCTCTTTTCCAGGCATTCTCCTTCGTTTTGGTTATCCAGCACTGTTTTCAAATATTTTATTTGATGCATATCAGAAGAGGCAAAGGAAGTTGGTAATTATTCTTATAAAACTGGCATTGCCTGTGTGTATTCTTGTCCATGCATAAATGGACTGACACATTTCAAGCCCAAAGGGCTGTCAAAAAAGTGATACGTTCTGGTTCCTGCTGAGTCCATGATCAGAGAGATGTTCAAATAATTGCCCTGAATTTCTCATTCAGGTTGATCTCTTTGTATTAATCATCAATTTTTTTTCCATCTTTCAGATATGAACTGATTGATTAGGGTTCTGCATTTGCTGGCCTACTGAATGTGCTTCAAATGACAATATTATTTTTGGAACACAGAAACTATGTTCCTGCAGACAAATAATTAAAGTTTCTACTAAAACAAGCATAGGAAACAAGTAGAGAAAACCTCCATAGATCTCAGTCACCACTGGGTTTCTCTGAGTAAGAAATATAATTTTTGCTAATTCATGACACTTGGGCTATTTTCTAGTAAGAACAGGAGGCAGCACGTGGACAGGTCACTCAATACACAGTGAGTGGTGAGCAGTGAAGACAGGATGAGGGAGTTGGGGTTGTTCAGCCTGGAGAAGAGAAGGGTCTGGGGAGACTTTATTGCAGCCTTGCAGTACCCGAAGGGGCCTGCAGGAAAGCTAGGGAGGGACTTTTTACGAGGGCTTGTAGTGAGAGGACAAGGGGGAGTGGTTTTAAGCTGAAAGCGGGTAGATTTAGATTGGACATTAGCAAGACATTCTTCACTGTGGGGGTGGTGAGACACTGGAACAGGTTGCCCAGGGAAGTTGTGAATGCCCCCTCCCTGGAAGTGTTGAAGGCCAGGTTGGATGGGGCTTTGAGCAACCTGGTCTAGTGGGAGGTGCCCCTACCCATAAAGCGGGGTTGGAACTAGATGATCTATCTTCAAGGTCTCTTCCAACCCAAACCATCCAATTATTCTATGATTCTATGAAGTTAGGTTTTGATATTAGGAAACACCTGATACATGCCATTTAGGTGTCTACTGTTCAGACATGATTTTATGTTTAATGCAAAGATAGGCTGGAGAAACAGAGACCACCGCAGCTGGTAGCTCCACTGAACAGTATCACTGACAAGAAGTTTCATTTGGTGCCATTCTGCATCAATTTATAGGGCCCCATCACTCTCACAACTAAGAAGTCCAGTTGGCTGGAAATGAGTTTCCATCACTTTGAGTCATCTCTGAATGGTAAACAGTTCAAATTATAAATTCTTTACCACTAAATTGTCTGCTGCTAACTGCTCTTTTGCATGTAATTATCAGTGAGGATTTAATAAGTATGGAAATACTATTACATGCCAAAAAGTAAAAATAAAATGAGAAAAAGCAGACTTAAAGAATGTCTGGCAGACAAACTCTTTAATTAATCCTGGAACACCATATTGGCTGACATCTCTGTCAGTGAACATCTCTGGCAGAGAGATGGGTTTGAGAAAAACAGAACTTCAAGCAAAACAAGTACTACATTTGCTTCTACAGCTAGAAAGGTTTTGGTCTTTGTCTCCAGGTTATGAATTTGAAAAGAATATCGGTATCGGTGAGCACAACACTGAACAGGTCAGGAGAAAGATAGAGAATCTTAACATGTCTTAAGACCAGTAACTTCTAATAGAGCACCAATTCAAGTGAGAGACAGGTGAAACCCAGGAAGAGTTTTTAGGAGTAGCTCTAGCTTTCACTTGCTTTACATGATCTGTCAAACAACCACATGGTTTATGCTGCAGGTAAAACATGGGAGATGTTTTGGGGATGAAGAAACTGAATTATCCTCTCAAGGATTTTCCTCTTCTTTCTGATTAGGAAAAAAGATCAAGATGGACAAGTAACTGGCAGTGACACGTTCTGCCTACTGTCAAATGGCAATGGAAGTTGAAATATCCTTGAAATGTCCCACCTGTGGTCACAGTCATTAGATAATATTGATCAGAATATAATCAGATGCACCAGATAATAAGACTGTACACAGACATAGGAAGGGTCCCAAATCTAGAACCCATGTACTTAATAGCTAATTTACTGTTTGCCACTGTGAGAAAAAAAATCACACTTCATGTATTCCACATAGCTATCAAAAAAATGAACTGGAAGGAAGATTTGGTATTTTCATTACATTTCTCTAAAGGGAAAACATCTAGATTTAGGGTTGTTAAGCAGGTTAATGACCTGTTGCACAAGACTAAATAATAAATTATTACTGAGAGAGAATGAGTAGAATGCAAATCTGAAATGTATTTTCTTGAGTGGAAAAATCTAGATTTCTTGCTTTACTTTCCCTAGTTGCTGTTTTTTTAGCTGTCATTTAGTGGTTCTATGTAGACCTGAAAATGCCTTTCTAATGTTCCTGAAGAATACTGAAACAAAAATTGACCAAGTTTGGCTAAGCATAGGGCTGTACTAAAAGCTGTAGGTGGGGAGTGTTACAAGCTTTCTTCTGCTATTCCTGGCCCAATTTCTCAATGGAAATCTGTTGCCCAAAGGGAACTAGTGAGAATTTTGTTCCTCCTGCCTGCTCCAGTCTAGATGATTTCTTTCTCTGAGGATTATGAGGGTGTAAGTAATGGTGAGACATTTTGTATGTGATATAATGCCTGTTTACCAGGAACTCTGAGACGGATCCACCGGGGGCAGATGTAGCAGCAGAATTCAGTCACTGTTGCATTCATTTATTTTAGATTTGAATTGCTAGCCTAGATGTAAAAGAGTTCATGCCCAATTGTGAGCACACTGAGCCTTCTAGATCTTCATACTTGTTTGTATTATCAGTAGTAGAAAGAGACATCACACTTCAGTACCTTTGCACTTGGCCAAATTAAGTCTGAAGACATTCTGGTACACTCTACTTACGTTAGCAAGATTTTTTTAATATAGTTCTTCTATAGGTTTTCTTATTACCATTAGAGAGGATGGTCTCAGTCTGGGAGCTGCTGTTGTAACTCATGTATGAAATTAAAGTGAAACTTCCACACTTCTCCTTTTTTGCATGTTCATTATGAATTCTTTTGAAACATCATTACTGAAGCACTAAAATGAAGATACCACCACCAGGATGGATTTGGTGTCTGTTTTCCCTGAAAGATTTCTGCATTCCATTTGTGACTGATTTTGTCATAAGGTAACTCTCTGGAGGGCATAGCGTTAGTTCTAAAATACTTTTTTTGCTTTGTAAACTAGAACAGAAAAAGAATTAACCCTGTCTGATTGGATCGCTTTAGCAGCGTATTTCTTCAGGACTTCTGCGTCAGAGCAAGTTAGATCATTCTGCACTGATGTGATATATAATTCCCGTTACCTTCTATGTCATCAGCTCCTTGGGTTTGGTTTGAAGGGATAAGAATTAAGCTGCATCATTTGAGTAAAATTATTTTTATTATTGGAATCACAAGATTTTTTTATAGGCAAGAGCAAAACTACCACACGGTGTTTTACTTAATCTTCCATACTGGAAACCTTAAATTCTTTCAGCATCAATAGGACACAAAGTACATCCATTGCTTTGAGTTTTTATTTTTCCATAGCCCTACTAGCAAAAAGAAACTATTTCCTGTTTGCAATTCAGTGCACACTGCTTTTCTTATTCCCTTTAACTTTTGCCCATGTTTAAATAACTGCTTATTAAATAATCTTCCAGTGTTTCCTTTATAAATGTATCTTGGTGTGTTCGTTGAGCACAGATCAGTTAAAGACTGGATCTGTTGCTTGAAAATATTCATTGATGGCAAGTAATGAAAAAGCAATGATAGCTGAAACAATAACTATTTATAAAAATCTGATTTCAGCTGTTGCTGAACTTGTTGATTTCTAGTGAAAAATGAAATATTAACTTTGACGGAATATCACTCTCTCTGCATCTTCCATGGTCATGCTATGTATTATGATTGCTATATTTTTCTCCTCCTACTGTAACATATGACTCTTTGGAACAAGAAGAGCTGGTTGCTCCATTAGTTCTTGATACCATTCAACACTCCTGGCAATATTCATTTATTTTACTCTTTGCTTGTATTCCCTCATCAATGGAAATACCCAGGAAAATATGAAACCATCTGATGACCCAACCAGAAAATATTTTTTTACTGAAGCCATATTTTGCTCCCATTCCTAGAAGTGCAGTTTTTTATTCTTTAGGCATTTAGCCATCTTATAATGCCTCTTGAGATGAGATGTGAATTGTAGTAAACACATTTTAAACCTCCTGCATTGGATTTTCATGAGAATACTGTTAACAAAACACATAGGCATGAGGTAGATAGCAAGTTTGGTGGATTTCAGTTGGACGTAACTCTGAATGTATACCCAGACTGCGAGGTCTAACAACTTAGAAAATCCAATTACTAGCTTCCATTTTGAATCACCACCTGATTCTGTTTACAAAGAAATTCTACTCCTTGACAGGAAAAAGGATGGAAAGCTGGGGCTTACTTGACTCTATCTGCCACCAACTGTATGTGCCAAAAGAGAAACAGCTTGAGTAAATGATCTTGTCAAAACAGAAATTATCACTAAGGAGGCAACACTGAGAGACTGAGCAATTCATACCAGTGTGTAAAAAGCAGAGGTGTATATTCAACCATTACTCATTTGCCTTTTCATCAAAGGCTCTGATTAGTCTGCTTTTTCATATTAAAACACTGTGAATGTAGATAATTCTGTAGTTTACTAATGTAGAATGTTACTGACCTTATGTCCATAAAGAGATAATTCTAGAACAAGACTTACATAAAGTTAAAGAATTACAGCTGTCATCATGTAACCTTTTTTTCAGGAATATTATTTTACATGAAGAGTACCCACATTATCAGCTTCCTGCTTATATTCTTAAAGATGTATGTTGGGGAACACCTCCATGTATAAACTATTTTTCAGAAGTGGCTGCTGTTCTTACTTTCTTACTGCTCTTACACTATATTCTACACACACCAAGAAGGATGTCAAACTGGTGCTTGACACAAAGATTACTTTAACAGCAATGCCATTAAAAGGGGTGAGAGTGGCAGGGAGTAAAGTATTTAACAGAGATGACAGTGAAAGAATAAAGTATTTAACAATGAGAATCTACATCTTCTTGGAGTATGGAGAGGTTTTTGGATGAATATAGAACTATTTATGATACTGAAGTATTAATAGTACAGATATATTACTATAGAGAAATCTAGGAAAAATTATGCCCTTTTTTTTCCTGCTATCAAAATTAAAGCCTCAGCATTTTCACTGGCTCAAAAAAATTTTATTATGAAGATCCACAGTAAAGCCCAAAACGAAGAAAAAGAATTCCTAATTCTGTAGCCTTAGCTGCACAAAGAAACAAAAAATGTCATTTGATAACTCATGTGACCCCAAGTGGCAGTTTCTTTTCAACAGATGTAGTTTAATCTTTGAGCAGCAGGTGCAAAAGTTATCTCAAGGCAGAAGCTACAAACAGAGCAACTTTACAGGAAACGTTTTACTTGGTGGGAAATGTAGGAATAATTGTGACATGCAGCTCTTCTTCCTTCTGACTTCATACATGACCCAATGCTTTATTTTGAAAAAAAAATATTTTTTTTTTCTGTCCCTCTCCCCTAGATTAGAACACAGTTCAGCATACTAGTTGTTCCTTTGGTCAATGCTTAGCAATTGAGGTGAAAATGGATTTTAATTCCATTCAGTTTCTAATCACTCAAAGAAACGTATTTGTTCTGAATTACCTATCTGGACATCCAGGTGGTTGGTAATGAAAGAGAATCAAATGGATTTAATGCTGCATTCAATCAGCTCCCGTGGTTCTGGAACTGTATTCACCATCCCAGTTTTGCAAATGTGTCAGGTTTTATCCTACTGGATGCTAAAAAATGACACTGAAGTTGTACAGTGCTAACTTCAGCTAACGACTTGGACGAATGGGGCTCTCATTGAGGAAGCTTAAAAATTCTTTTTCTTTCTTGTCCTCTGAAGCATTTAAAATAAATACATTATTTAAAGATCTTATATAGTGAACAGTGATGCAGATTTTCTTCCTGCTTGATACACCTGCAATATACAATAACATCTTTCTCCAGCAAAGTACCTAAGCTCATGCTTAACATGAAGCCGTAAGAATACTCTGATTGGTTTAAAATTAAGCAATGTGCATAAGTACTTTGTTGTAGTTAAGCCACACTTGGATCAACCAAGATGGCTCACATAACCTAACCATGTTCCACAATTCATTGTTCTCCCAGAAGTCTGAAATACCATGGACCACTGCCAACCTCCTTTCCCTGCCCTGCAGGTACTGCACTACTAGATGAGTCACTTCCAGGGAATGTAGTTTTGGAGTTGGCTTCTTGAAACAACAACTCCTTGCATCAGTTTGTGGTCAAATAAGTTTTGAAGAGAAAAAAATTACCTTCATAGATATTTCTGTCCTTCTAGTAATGTCCTGGTCCTGAACATTGACTAAAATGGGATCTTTCCATTGCAATAAAATAGCTATATTTACACACTGACCTTGAAGCATGTACAAACTATTCTTCCAAGATGGTATCACTGCTTCTCAGCTAGATACCACTGCTAAGGGATAATGAAAATTCTCTTTCAGCCTCAGCTGCTGATGCTGTGTAAATTTAACATAATTCGTATCTCACACTGTTCTTGGCCTTTGCTGCATTCCCAGAATGACCCTTTTAACACCATGCAGAAAAGCAGAGTGGTCAAGAGAGCAATGAATGAAAGCAACACAAGAAAACAACCTGAAAAGAGTAAGCCTCTGTGATTTATTCACATCAGCGAATGTGGCAGGGGAAACATCCTGTATCCCAAAAGGACAAAAAACTTGGCCACAAGCAAGGCTGGCAGATTACAGTAGGTGCTTCTCCATCTGTTCCTCTGCTCCTTGGAAGCACGGGTTTTAGGGCAGAGTGGAGGGACACTAGTTCCTGTTCTCCCAGTGGTTCTGTCTGGGCAACACACTTTGATGACCTCCTGACCGAGGATAAGGCTGTAGACCTGCATCTTCCTTCCGTCCATGTCCATCACAGCTACAGACAGTGCCATTACTCACAGTAGGACAAAGTGACTGCAAAATGCCACCAGATCAACTTCCTCACACTGAGTATGTGCTGGCATAAATGACCAAGTCAGGCACATGGAAACAAAGAAACAAGGTTATTTCTTTCTATTGCTAGAGAAAGCCCTGCTCCCAGAAACACTGTAGGAATGGACATTAAGGATATTCTTACAATCCGTTGAGAGACAAAATCATCTTCATCTTGTCATGTGTGAGCAGACAATTGTCTTTCTGTATCTCATCCTTTCAAATGACATTGCTTTTACAACATATTTACTCCAGGCTCTCTAAAGCACCGGCTAGAAGTGCAAAAATCTTACCATCTGCCCTGATCTGGTACCATTATAGCTGCATACAGAGATAAAATTATGCCCTTAAACTGGCAGCACCAAGAAAGTGGTAAAAATATTAAAAATTACATAAGTCACCTTAACTGTGACAGGCAGGAGATGTTGTTTCTAACAACACCTAAAAAGTAATAGGGCTCAACATTGCAATGCATGAAAAGACTAAGAAGTTTTGGGTAACTGTTTTTGTTTTGGGAATGACATTCCTCTCTATCAGACTGTAGCAGCGTGGCTTGACTTTTGTGATAGAAGTTATTACAAAATACCAGTTCTCTCAGTGAGAAATACTCGGCATCATTAAACCCTGAGATATAATGAAACAACAGGAGGCATTTCTTAAGATTGTTTTGAAATTTAAACATACTATTTTTTATATCTGTTTTTCTTCCTGGCATGTCATGATTTGAAAAGTATTATAACTAATTGCAGATGTTTTCTTTTAAGAGCATCTTCCTGCTTGAATAATGCGCATGGACTACATGAGATTCTTGGCTGGTATTCTTGCTTCTTTTGATACTTTGATTTGTACTTGCCATTCATATACATAAATTCACAACTGAGCCACCAACACTTGGCAGTCCTACTCAATTTTTTACATATTCATTAGGAGGAGAAGAGAAATAATACATACCTGAAGGGTTTAATAAATCTAATAGCTGCTCTGACAAGTTCAAACATATGCTGCCTTGTGTATCCCCTAAACTTCCACTATACCCTGCTAGTATAATACGTGTCCTAATCCTAGAATGATATGAATAGCCTAATAATAGGTATTTTAAAAGCTTTCACACCTATGAATCTGTATTCATTTATTTTAGCACACAAATCTAGTCAATGAATTATATCAAAGATCAAAATAATGTTGAAAGACTAGAGACGAAGTTTCCATAGGTTATGGTCAGAATAACTGCAACTAAATACATTCTCGTTTCTGTTCTAGTGCTTGTTGAAACCCACAAAGCCCTTCAGTACAGAGTTGAAGAGACCAGTCATTATCTCTTATTGGTACCACCACCTGTGTACAGGATGGCCAGAAAATAGAAAGACCCCAGAGACGCCCACCCCCTTCAGCAGCCCCTTCTCCAGGGTAAATTGGAAACGGTTGTGGCACAAATGAGCTAGTTTCAGTTAACTAAGTTTGGGTAAAACCCTAATGAAGACAAGGAGGTATGTATCTTTCTCACATTTTGGCAGATTCATACGTTCTGGAGGTTAGATCTTGACTTCTGTCCTTTTAAAGGTTTCAATTCAAAGCACTCAAAGATTTTGAAGGGAGAAGTGGTGGATCTGTTGGTGCAAACAGCAAAAGCAATCTTATGGCAATTTTTCAGTCTGTTACTGTGCTGTGTCCTTGTTCTCTTTGCAAAAACAAAAAACTTGAGAAAACTGCACAGACAGGCTATAATCAGTACCTGAACCTACTCCTCTAACAAGATTTTGTGGATAGTAACAATTTACGATGTGCCAAACATACTTCAGTTCACTAAATCAAAGAACTGTTGAGTTGATCAAACATAGAGCTTCTCAGTTTCAGAAGATCCTCTAATAAAGACTAGCAAGTGTGTGTTCCTGCCCAGGAGAACCCAAACAGTACAGGTATTACATGTCAGGTCTAAGAACTGCAGACAACTGTGTAAGGATGCCTGGAGAAGTCTCTCCTGCAGACTGTATGGAAATCGGGGGATGTTTTTAGATTCTTCTGCTGTGAGAATGTGGATGACAGTGCATACTGAGTCACTACCATTAATTTATTTTTCAAATACCAAATTTAACAGAAAATGATATATCATATATTAAGAGCTGGTCTGCTCAAGCATGTCAGTTAAAGACTAATACAGCCGTTTAGTAAACATTCAGAGTATGAAAAAGGTCAAAATATGAGTCAGTTTGTGGCAGCCAACAGAGATACATCTTGACAGGCAGTGGACTGTGCTCATTGTTCAAGTGATGTAGGCTGGCAATGGGCATCATCTGCTCCAAGAGGCGAGTCACTAAGTCACTTTACCTTGGATGATCCAGTGGATGAGTCAGTTTTGCTCCAAGAAGTCAGACTCTGCAAAGTTACACTATTCCATAGATTAATTCATTCCAATTTAGTTTTAGCCCTCTGTTCACCTTGGCTTGTGGAAGAAGAATTGTATTAATGTAAATAGGTCAAGAGAGGTGATTCTCTCCCTCTGCTCTGGTCTTGTGAGACCCCAGCTGGCTTACTGTGTTCAGTTCTGAGTCCCCAACACAAGAAGGACATGGAACTGTCAGAGCACATCCATAGGAGGGCCACAAAGATGATTAGAGGCCTGGAGCACCTCTCCTATGAAGATCTGCCATGAGATTTGGGGTTATTCATCCTGGAGAAGGCTCCAGGGAGACCTTATTGTGGCCTTCCAGTACCTGAAGGGCCTATAGGAAAGCTGGGGAGGGACTTTTTACAAGACCATGTAGTGATAGGACAAGGGGGTATTAGCTTTAAACTGGAAGACGGTAGATTTAGGTTAGACATTAGGAAGAAATTCTTTAGTGTGAGGGTGGTGAGACACTGGAACAGGCTGCCCAGGGAAGCTGTGGATGCCTCCTCACTGGTGGGGGATCCTGGTGTTCAAGGCTAGGTTGGACAGGACTTGGAGCAACCTGGTCTAGTGGGAGGTGTCACTGCCCATGCAAGGGGGTTGGAGCTAGATGATCTTTAAGGTCCCTTCCAACCTAAACCATTCTATGATTCTATGATTTTTTTGTCTTTGCTGTTACTGAAAGCCTCATAAGGGAGGGAGGGAGACAGCATATTCCGTTGGCCTGAAACGAAGCACTTTAAAGAAAGAATCAACAAAACAGCAGCACTGCTTTAAAGTGCTATGAAATGAAACAGATTAGCCCTCATGTCCGCTTTGACAAACAGTGACTCATGCTGTAATTAGCCAAGGTACTAACATCAAAATTTCTAAACTATTTATGTGGTCAAAGCTTTTCTGAAATGTGGGATCCAGAATAACCGAAATCCATAGCACAGCTACCTAGTAAGCTTGAATAGTCCAAACACTTCAAGTAATTTGCATTTTTATGACTTCTGAAACACAAAAAGTATTGTTCAGTATCAGAAGTTCCAATTAAACAAGTGCTTGCAAGTTTACTGGAGACAAGCATCTGTAGCACAAGCATTGCTGAGATCGCAGTAAGAAGAAAGCTGGGTGTGCTGACATAAAGGGAAATATAATTGGCTCTGAAGGAATTACAAGTTTAGAGTTGTGATAAGGAATTGAAATGCAAATGGTCAAGCAAAAAGAAGAACAACCTGGACTGATTTTCAAAAGAGGTAGTAAGGAAGAAAAAAAATCTTTTGTCGGGTAAGCTGAGTTCCTTTGGCAGGAAAAGAATACAGTGATAAAAATCTTTGAATCTAAGTTTCTGGCTCATATTTCAAATCAGATTTTATTTGAAAGGTTAATTTTATTTTTTATTTTTGGGTTGTTATGGCATGTATTTGAAAAGTTTTGACCACAGACACTGCAAAAAGCTGTGCAGTGCTTAGCAACCAGAAGGGAGATTTCTTTTAGCATTTCTGTATTTTCGGGTTACTTCTTTTTGGCTTATAATCAAAAGACTGTTAAGTTTTTTCTTAAAGATATTATGTTTCCTGAAACTTAATCTTATGATGAGAGTGCTATTGAAGCTCTATTGCTTTAGAGAGGGAATTTCAGCCTATTTAACAGTTGCTTCGGTCCATTACTTAACCACATGCATAGATTATTTTCAGCACTGTTTTCCTGATTGTCCTGGTTTGAGATCTTTCTCTTTTTAAAGCTGATGGAATCAGATACCCAAACAGTTTGCTCTCCTTTACTTTGCTTTACAGAAGCAGATTATCTGTGTTGGGAAAAAAAGCCCAGGTAGTTCACAGCTGTAAATATTATTTATGCTTCTTGGTAAGTGTGTAGAAATCTCTCCTAAAAGAGATCAATAGCATCTTCTATTGTCCAGAAATGAGAGTCTTAAATGAGAATCAGCACAGTAGCACCAACTCCTTTTGGAAAGATGCTTTGGGATTCTTATTTGTGTGTGAATAATTTTTCAGCTTTTTTCCTAAAGGAAAACTTCACTAAAACTTTGGCTTATGAGGTGAAAGGCAGCTGATGATTTGTTTAGTTCCAAATGTGCCCTACTTTGGAAATTGCTATCATTTGCTATGGAATGTCATCTAAGTTTAAAAATAAGGAAAACAGAAAATAAGGGGAACGCCCCCCCCCCCCCCCCTTAAGAGCATTGCTATGATTAAGATTAAGCGATGTTTTTATTCTACAGCTAACTCATCTTAATCTCCTGGAACTTACTATTTTATACAATGCAATACAGTGTTAACCTTAATGCCTTGAAACACACGTTTACCTGTATGATGGTCCTAGTGTAGGTTTATACCTGTTTTTCAATTTGTTTTGTTTAATTTAGATTGCCATACCATTTCTTTTTGTTTCTTTCATATTTGAATCTACATCACTTCTTTCACCACCACCATTTGTGATTTTTTTATATAATCTCCAGATAAATTTGTAAAGCCTTCCTTTCCAGGCATCTTTTAAAACAATCAAAGTTCAGATGTACAAGGTCAGCCATATATTTAAGAGATAAACCAAGACTGTAATGTCCTCTGGTTCAAATATCTGCTTGCAGTTGTGAGCAGCTTTTGACTTAAAACAGCAATTTTCCTTTTATTTTCTCAAAACCAGCTGTAAAAAATGATAACCAGCTTTAAATTTGTCATCCTAAAGGATTCCCTTTAAGCAGAGTAAAGCTGTGTGGTATAGCTCTTTCCACACTGATAGATGAAGATGCAGCACATTCTCGATCTCCTCTGCCCATCAGTGGGCTCACGACTCCCTTGTGAAGTGAAAGGGCAAATTGGTGAAGGTTCAAATTCTAGCACTGTGAATGCATCTCTAAATTAACTCTGCTCTTCCCTCATATTCAGCATTTGCTGAATATATTGGCAAGTGTAAAGCAAGATAAATCCTTTCAGGTTCCAGCATTTAATTAAGCTTTCAGCTATCTTTGTGAATGAACCAAGAACATCTAATATGTGTGTCTACAGGGAACAGATCAGGAGTACCACTCCATCTGTGAAGTTGTTTGCTATCAGCTGGAAAAAATGTTTTCTCAATTAGCCTCTCTCTGTGTCCAACTTCCTCTGGAACACTGCATCTACTGTAGCTGAATCCCAATTGTAATAAGTGTACTTGAACAAAAATTACTTTGACTTCCATCATGATGGCCTGTGTTTCTGATAGTAATAGGAAATGAGGTTTAAGCCAGGCTAAGCTGGCTGAGGTACAGAAATCAGCATGGGAAGGATGATGTTAAATGATTTTAAAATAATTCAAAAAGCATTCAAGGTTCTACAGCAGAACAGAGTAGAATTGTTCCGTAATAGTTATGATTATTTTTTTCCTCTCATACACTCTGTTATGATAAATGAATGTATGTAGGATTCCTGAAGTGGGAAATAGCTTGGTTTAGTGTCTGATTGGAAATGGTAAAAATTACAAAATAATTGATTCCCTCTTTGAGCAGATCTGCTTACAGGGATCACTAGCAATGCCTGACTTCACAACATCCATCAATGTAAAGATCTTACCTACCATAGAGAATTTTCTATCATCTGGTTGGGCCAACATGCTTACCCAGTAGCACGCTTCATGGTAGACATGTGGACAGAACATTTTTGGAACAGATGGTCTTTCCCCATCTCATGACCACCTGACCCCCATTTAGTACCAAAGTCATGAATGTAAATAAAGACCAGGTTACAATGCTCTTTTCCCGCAGTATGTGATAACTGATGATGTGACACTGACATCTCAGGAACAAATTGTACCTGGGAACTGAAAGATGCTCAGAAGTCACGGTCACCAAAATCATTTAGAATAGTGCTAACATTCACATGGCAAAATATGACTCAATGTGCCAAATGTCAAACATTTGTACTTCAACTTGTCATGTGTCAGTACTTCAAAAGGAAGCTACAGAGTTTTTTCTGTATGTGGTGTAAATTCATCACAAGTCAGACATCATAAACCATTTTCAGCTGTCACAACTAAGTCAAGACTGAGCCTATCTTCATCTGGATTGTTCCAGCTGGCTTCCTTGAACATCCAACACAAGTGTTCAAGCAAAATGAAGTAAAGAATTTACTTCTTTAAAGGCAATCTCTAAAACAAATATTCCCAAATCAAAGCCGTGAACAACCTGTTTGAAAATCAGTCAGCACTAGGCCAGCTCTCCTGGGTGCTTCCCCTCACTGAAGTGCATCTAACCCTATTGACATTCCCCCATTTCTCCTTGGCCTACCCACCTCCCTCCTGACTACTCCCATCTTCCTTACTGCATAACACCCCACTGGACTTCCAGTAATCCAACACCACTCTGGCCACCTCCTTCTTACCCCATCAATTTTGCTGCATGGTGCTAACTCACCACCAAGTTGCTCTGCAGAACGAGACCAGTACATATTAAGCTCTTTCCAACACAGCAGACAAGAACATTAAGACCACGAGTTATCTTCTAAAATAGCCGTACACTGTGGCTGGGTGACAGGCCATGGTGGTGTCACACAGTTTCTCTCCATCAACTGACTGAAGACTGTGTGCTTTCCATCAGCCGCTGCACAAGGCTGCCTGCAAGCTGCAAACAATAAATGCCTATTTTAAAAAAATTTTTTCAAGTATTTTTTTTTTTAAATATACATAAAAGGATCAAAAAAGCATTTATTTAGGAGTCCTGCTGTACACACATGTAACTGAGGAGGATTAAAGCTATTTAACATTCTTGTATTTTAATATGAACTTTAAGGAAGATGTAACATGCAGAAATATTTCCTCAGTTCTCCTACTGCTCTGGATCACCTACGCAGATGTAGACAGACCACAGGTTATACTCAGCAAAGTAATGAGATTTGACATGAAAAGAGATGAGGTTTCAAAAAAATTTTAAAAAAAGGTTCTCTAAAAGGTGCCCTTTGGGTTCCAAGACCTCTGAAAGAACCCCCATCACATTTTCAAGCTGCTGTTTGTAAATCATGATGGATGGAAGTGTGGTTTTATTTACCAAGAAAATTAATTTTCACATCACTTTTGGCTTCCATCAAACATTTTCCAGAGCGTGCTCAGCTACGACGGGAGCCACTGCACATTCACGAGAGGGCCTGGAACACCAGCTGGTCTCCTTAACACGAGGGGAGACCACCGGTTGGTAATGGCCACAGTACAAACAGCACCGCATCTGGTGCCCCACGCAGAGCGCTGACAGGCCCTCAGAGCATCGGTGAACCCTTTTGATGTGGACAGCATCTAGGTTGGAGAAGTTTATTTACAGCCGCGCTTCAGGCTGCCCCTCAAGGTGCGTCGCGCCCCCCCGGCCGGGCCCTCAGGGCGGCCAACCGCCACTACCCTCTCCCGCGCAGCGGTCCGGCCCGCCGCCAGAGCTATGCTCCACATCCCAGCGAGCACCGCGCTGCGGAGGCCCTGCGGGCACTCCAAAATACACGTCCCGACGTGCACCACCAATACTCCCGGACGCCACGCGGGCGCAATGCACGCTGGGAAGCGTAGTCCCTGCCAGCCTCACTGCCGTCGCCACCCCCGCCTCCCCCCACTCTCCAGCGGCGGCCTAAACTTCCCGCGCACGCTCTGCGCCACGTACGCTCTGGCGTCACACGGCGGCGGACACCGCCCGCCCGCCAGCACAGCCAATCAGGGGCGCCGGCAGCACCAGGGGGGGGCCCTGTCGACCTTTGACCCGGCGCCGAGCGCAAGCTGCTGCCCGCCCGCCCCGCCCCTCCCGCCGTGTCAGCCGCAGCGGCAGGAGGTGGTGGAGCGTCCGTCCCGCCCCCCGCGCCGCCCTCGCCCCCGCCGCCGGCCCGGGTTCCGGCTCTCCCCACCGAGCACCGTCCCCAGCAACGGGCGAAGTGGAGCCGGCGAGGTCGGGAAGACGCCGCCTCCTCCTCTACTCCTCCTGTCCCTCCCCCCCCCGACCGGGTCCGTCAACATGGCGAGCGCCTCGTACCACATCTCCAACCTGCTGGAGAAAATGACATCCAGCGACAAGGACTTCAGGTGGGAGCCACCACCGCCGCACCACCCCCATGCCCCCCTCCCCCGCCGCGCAGCTCCGCGCCCGCAGGCCCCGCGCCGCCCTGCCCCCACCACCGCCTCCGCGCCGGCCCGGGCCTGGCGCCGCCGCTCTGAGGGCGGCGGCAGGTGCCGGGCGGCGGGGAGGCCTGCGGGGCCAAACAGGGCCAGCGAGACTGGACTGTGCCCGCCGCGGTGCCTCGCGGGGTGGGAGAGGGCCGCCCCTTTCCCAGGGGGCAACCCCGTGGAGTGAAGTTCGCGGGAGGGCAGCGCCTCCTCTCGCTGCCCGTGAAGGACAGGACACGGCAGTGCCCGAAAAGCCTCGGCCTCCCCGCGTTATGGGCAGAGATCCCGGGTAGCCGGGAGAAGCGAGGCGATGGGCAGCTTTGCTCAGCTGCCTGGGCTGGGCGAGGGTCGGCGATGCAGTCACTTGCATCAGCGCAGATGCTTAAAAGCCGAATGGAAGAAGCCCTGAGCGACTTGCTGGCCTTATTTGGGCGGGGGCGTGGGCGAGTTGATCTCCCCGGGTCCCTTCCCAACCTCAAAATTTAACACGGATCCTGTGATGTTGTGAATAGGAGCAGGGAGGGCCACCCAGCACGGCGGGCACATGGAAAGCTCACGTGCTTCCTGGATGCTGCATCTAGTAGACAGGGGGGTTTTGTGCTTCTCGCATAATTTGGTACTGCTTCTGAAAGTCTATGTATACAGAGAGAGAAGTCCCGTTAAGTTTTGCGGGGACAGGACTGGTATATGTAATTTTGAGCTTAGGCCCTGGCACAACAGCACTGTTTTTTATTGGACTATTTGATTGCTTTGTAAAAATATTAAAAAATGCAAACATTTGAGTATCAGAAAATGAAATAGTATAACTCAGCTATAAAAAAACAGCAGAGATGATTACATGTACACAGTTCTAGCAAAGCGCTGGTTAAGAATCGTTACATTATTTTGTATTGTGTGCAATCAGAAATTCACATTTGAAGCCTTCATTTGTCGAAGAGAGTACATTAATACAGACAGGGAAAAGGCATTAAATCCACTTGGATTTTGTTGCCTTGCTGCAGCATTACAGTGCTTAGTTTATAGTTAAAGAACACATTGACATCCAAACAAGTCTTTTATCAGAATATTAAGGTTTAAAGAAAAACAGAGGTGATGATTAAGTAACTGAAAAGTTGGATTATAAATAGTCTTGTTTGCTTTTGACAAACTGTTGTAGCACTGGACACAGATACGATAAATTCATGGGGTTTTGCTGTTGATTTCTTTCAGATTTTAGTAGCAAGATTTACATGGAGAATTTAGGCTAGAAATTTTGGAAGCAGAAAAAAATACTGTTTAGTCTAAAAAGAGACAGTCCAGAATTGCCTGATTTATTTAAATTGTACCAAAAATAGATTCAGACATTTTTTCCTCTAAATGTTACTGAAGATTTTTTTTTTTCATTTTTATTATGGTAAGGGGTTTCTGCGATTCAGTGAGCCTTGTATTTTGTACTTATAAGGAGGATGACTTACAAAAAATTCTAATAGATTTGTGACTGAATATTGATTTGGATGAATTTAAAATTTTCTGCATAGAAGATGTAGGTCTTACTTGTCAAATGCAGTTGTACCAAGTACTTTTTTTTCGTCAGCTACATGTAGTTAAAATTTTTTTTAGTTGCTGTAGGACAGCACAATTAAAATTACCTGTTCTAGGAGCTTTGAACAATGTTGGAGTTCTTTAATATTAAAATTATTTTTCTTAGCATAGATTAAAATCTGATTTTACAAGCCATGAAAATGAGTGATGAAAGCCCTTTTCAGACTGTTATGCAGTAACACATTTTATGAAACTTTGTGTCCTGTATTTGCATAATGCATAAAATAATATTTATTACTAGTAATTGTTAGTGCATTTATTTTTAGATCGTCTGTTTGAAAAGGGACAGTGTCCTTAAGTTGTTGATATTGGGGAGATTAGTATAAATCACAGTTCAAGTAACAACTTTACTGCAAAATTTAATCTTCTGTTTTTTGGATAAACTGGCTTGTCTGGTGCAAATGTTTGTGCCATTTATTGTCCGGAAACTCAGACTTAAATTCTAAAATGGGCAGTTTACTGTGTGGCTATGGGAGAAGCAGAGTCTGTTCCTCCTTACTGGAGGAGGATAATGACTGCTCTGAGTGCAAGGTATGAGGAGCTGCTGACTGTGCTGCTGCTTTGCACCAGGTGAAGTTCAATACGCCTGAGGAGGAAGCAGTTTTGATGAAAGGCCACATCTGAACTGCTCAGAGTCATGTTTCTAAATACCGGCTACTTTAAACTAAAGTTGCCAGGCCTCCTTGCACCATTGTGGGATTTGGGAGTTGGTTTTTGGTTGTTTTTTTGATTTTTTTATGGAGGAGTCTGCCAGGACAACTTCTCAGTTGTAGTTGAGTGCAGAAGCTACTGATGAACTGAGAATGCAGAAACTCTGCTTAATTTGTGAAGTTGTCACAAGCAGGCAAAGAATGCATGTGAACTCATGAGGCTAGGAAATGGGAGCTACTGATGAAGGAGGTGAGGGGAGGCTATTAAGGGTTTTGTAAGAAAAGGAGGTAAATATAGCAGTAACACGGAGACAGGTTTTAAATGTTCTAGTACTGCGTGACTTCATCTAAATCCTTACTCTCATGCTATCTGTCCATTACCTTTACTTACCAAGTAGTTTTGTTCTTTTTTGCTCTGCTTAAAAGCTGATGCCATTCACATTCATCATCTGTTTGCGCACACATCTGGTTCATGTTGGATTAAAGGCTTGCTTCACTGGGACTGTTGGAGTGAATGAAAAATGAGTGAGGTCTTATCTTAGAAACACCTTGAGACTATTAGACTGGAATTATGGTATTGAAAGACAGGACAAGTTGGGGTCCATTATGTGAGGGCAAGCATCTGGTGTTTGTAATTCATACTAAGATTATGCAGAGTCTTGGCTTTCATTTTCAATAAGAAAAGTATCTAGCATGTCAGGCTGAAAAGATAACCTTCCGAGTATGACCTGAGTTTAAGTGGTGTCTGCTTGAGGCTGATGTGCCTGAAGTCCAAATGTCAACCTTAACTGTTCAATTAGACACCGTTTTTGTCTGGGGCTTTGAATGGGAGTTGGAATTGTAACTGAAGCCTGTGGGATTCCTAGTTGAGTAATCCATTTGTATTACTTCTCCCTAGAATAGAGAACACTTACAAAAGAAAAACAGTTTGGAAAACGGACATCAGAAGGAAAAGAAACAAAAGGCACAAAAGCAATATTTTTGGAAAGTAATTTCTCAGTATGTTCTTGTATTGGTGGATGTGACAGGGTTACTGAATAGTAAATTAATTGATATGAAAGATGGTTTAATTACTTGATCTCTCAAGAATTAATCTGTGTCTTTAATGTGACACCCTGGATTGAGGGCTGGATAAATGTCATCAGCTTTTTTCTGGGCTATAAAAAAACTAGTCTGCAGGGAAAGCAAATGAAAAACACATAAAATGTAGCTTCACTTTTATTTCTTCCTTCATTAATGTTTGGTGTGGGAGAACTTTTAAAAAGCTCTTTATTTATCTTCTTGCTTAAAAGTTGTTTTTAAATTAATTCAGAGCACAGATGACTCTATTACAAACTTTAAAAAAAAGCCTGTTTATGTTTTTTGGTGTGTTTTTTTTTTTTTTCAAAGTCAGCATAGCTAGTGAAAGGACTCCTTAAAATCTGGGAATATCCATTTGTCTTAGTGGAGATCGTTTGGAACATAATGTAATCAGTGGAAACAAAATATGTAACTGTCCTCATCAAGGAAGGATGATGACCTAACTAGAAGTTACTGTCATTTTCAAATACAGTTTTTCTCCTTTTAATTCTTAAATAAATGCTCCTTGCATCACAAACCAGGTAACAGTAATCCAATGTTAAATGTGATTTATTTGATAACAAACAGTGGAAACTGAGAATCTTGAATGCTGTGAATAACCCTGTTTCCTTTTAGTAATAATTCTCTGACTATCTTTTGCCAGGTTTATGGCTACTAATGACTTGATGACAGAACTACAAAAAGATTCTATCAAGCTGGATGATGACAGTGAAAGAAAAGTAGTGAAGATGATTTTGAAGTTACTGGAAGATAAAAATGGTGAGGTGCAAAACCTAGCTGTGAAATGGTAGGTATTTTTTTTATGCTGTGTAAAGAGTTGTCTAGTGACTGAACAATATAAAGCACTTTCGAAAATCTTGCATGGACTGCTGCTATGCAAAGTAATTGTGAAATTGATGTCCACAAAGGAAGCCTTGTACTTACTGACTACTTGCCTTAATTGTAGTTTTTTACAGAACTGTCTTTAGTTGACATTGCAGTTTAATATTGGGGGTTCCAGGTGGCAAATACTGCATGCAGTCCTTGCTGAAGGTATATGAATGACATGCTTGTTCTCTGGTGATAATTCTTGAATGCTAAATAGATTTTAAAAGATTAAAATTAATTGGTAGTTACCACATTGATATTTGATTGTGAGAAGGTAGATGGTGTGTAGGGAAAGAACTGAAGTGTTGGAGTAGTTTTCAAGAAGACATAAGCATAAAAAGGTAAATATATAGTCTTGGTTATCAAATATGGAACTTAAATCTTCACTAGCATTCAAAGTACCCTGTTAATTGTATTTACGTGCTTTACAGGAACTGTAAATGTTTTATGGGAGTCAGGGTGCCATTCCTTGCCTTTCAGACACTTCTGTTGCTTCAATACCCTCTCTTCTTCACTTCATTTAACTTAACATGTGGTGTGGCTTTTGCAGATCACCCTTTGAATAGGTGCTATGTTTATTATGACTTACTTTTTGTTCTTGGCCCTTCTGACTCTTTTTGTGCCCTTCAAGGAGGGCCTCTCGGTTAAGAAGCTTCTCATGTTCCTGGGGATGTTTCTTGTTCATGAGCTCAGGTTTTTTAATATTCCTTTCTTCAAACAATACAAAATGCTGTATTTATTTTTAATTACAATTTCTGAAATGTTGAAGTTCCTTGTGGTACAGTTTAGGATCTATGGCTTTGAAACAGATTGCTTGTACTCAATCACAGGAGTAGATTATTATGAAACTTCGCTCCGGATTAGAATTGTTTTTGTGTGAAATAGAATTTTGTGGAAAAGTTTTGTAATGTACATGCAGCGCTCTCCTGCAGCCAGATGAGCATTGGTAGAAACAGTAGTGGGGGTGAAGGATGTGAGAGGTTGAGAAAGTTAAACTGTAGTTTTTCTAAGACAGTTCAAGCTGATCCAAAGTCTTCCGTCTGATACAACACTGAGTATAAGCCAAATTTGTTGGGAAATTAAATTCAGCCAGCATGTTTTTTTTTTTTTACTTTTTTTTTTAATATCTTGTGTTGTTGTTTGTTACTTGTGTATTTCTGTTAAGGATTTGCTGGCATTTTCAGCTGAGGAAAGCATAAACTGTGTTTAGGTCTCTCTTAATTTAAATGCTCTGGTAAGCTTTATACACCATCGGCAAGAACTTTCATCAGACTGTTACCCGAGGTGGGGGTGTGGGTCGCGGCTTTACCTATCTCGGTCCGCGACAATGACCCATTTAAGTATAGTTTCCTTCTCATAGAAAAAGGATTTAAGACAATCCTATGTACCTTTGAATCTGTATTTGAAGCAAAGTTTTCCTTGAGAAAGGGAGGCAAGATTTGCAGTTTGTTAGGGCAGCTTCCTATACAGGGAGGTCAATGGAAACACTACGAATGGTAAAGGTATTGATCACTGTTGGAGCAGGTAAGAATCTGTTGCAGGAGGATCCACTCTGAAGGTTTGATTCCTGAGATCACTGAACAGAGCAGATTTAAAACAACTCAAAGCAGCATTTATTTTTAGGCAAGTGTAGCAACCAGTAAGCAGCGTTCCTGGTTTTCCCTTATCCACTGGTTGCTTTCACATTTGGCTCTATAGGTTAAAATGCTGATGAACTTGTTTCTTGTTATCTCTTCAAAGCACACTAGTGATTTTGTTCTTAATCCTTACAGTTATATTACACTGGTTTTGGTCAGCATAAAACATTTAATCTTTGGTTAGCAGAAGTCAGGTTGAGAGTTCATGGATATTTGGTTGCCTGCCTTGCAAAGATGATTGTGCAGTTCATTTCTGAATAAAAATGAACATTAATGAACTGTCTTACTACTCTTGGAATAAACGTCAACTTGCTCTAAGCTGTGACTGTACAGAAGGGGAACGAGTGTATTTGGCAATCTTCTGTTACTGCAGGCAGTAGATGCAAACTGGGTCAGTAACTGCAGGTTGTTCACCTTGTTTTACTTAAGAGCATGTAAAATTTTAAATGTATTCTTGTCTGCATTTTTTCTGGAGGAGTTGTTTTTTGCTCTGATAGTCGTAAGCTGTTTTACAGTCAGCCAATGTAGAAAGTGCTGTTGATTGTTCTTACAGCATATTTGTATTTTAAGGCTGTTCGTCTAGTCCAGCGTGGCATTCTGTGCACCTTATGGTGGTAGTAGTTATACTGCCTGTAGCTCTATCCAATATTAAGTGCATCTGGATTAGACAAGCAGTATGGTTTGTGTTGGGTGGACTGTTCTTCATTGCTGGAAATGTTGGTTATGTTCTGCTGGCCCAAATTTCACATTAATCATTTCATGTGTTCAGCGTTGCTGTTTAAGGATGAACTGTTTATTATTTTGAGCACTTATTTGTGGTTTGATACTCTGCCATTTAAACCTATACTTAAGGAACTTTTGTTTCACACTGTGAAAGGTTTCCTTCAACCTATAAAAAGCCAAACAAATGCATATGCACTTACATATATGTGAAAAAAATGGCATTAACGTAAATACTTTCAGTGATTCCTCTCTTGTGATCCTGCAGTTTGTCTGTGTTTATCAGTGTGACTTCTCTGGGCAGTAGTTCAATAGAGGGAACCCTGCTTAATGCTGTGAGTGTGAGTCATTAGTGTGAACAGGATGATGCACATGTTGGCTGTTGTGTGGCTGATCCGGTTCAGCAGCTTTAAAGTGTTTTGGATGCTGTGCTAATACACTGCTGCACATCATGCTATACAGTGATTTGATTAATTTTTTTTTCCATTTGTGAATTTTAACTCTTCCCTATAAGTAAATGCACTTGTTTAATAGCTGTTAGAACATGTCAGTTTGAGATGAGGTTTGATTACAAGTTGGTGTTGCTCTTCCTAATAAGGAGCTACACTGTGAGCACCTTTATTCTCAAATGTATGTAACTTAAAGGAGACAGTGTCTAATAGTCACTGTTTATTTCCATAGGCAGCTGAATGAGCTTTTGACTTTAGGAGAAAGGGAAAAGATCAAAGAGCACTTACAAAAATACTTGAAACTGCCTTCAAATGTGTAAAATACTTAATTACAAAAAGCTTTGTATTCAGAACTCATTTTATTAAAGAAGGTTATAGGTTCTTTTCTACTTCTGATAAGCTCAGGTTGTAATCTGGGACTAATAATAAGGTCTGTAAGAGTTACCTACTGATTTTAAAGGCCAAGACAGCTTGAGGCAGTCTTTTTAAAAATTTGCTTCACAATTGGTATGTCAACTTTATTGTAACTAATAGGCTGAATAAATAGGACTGAAGATGCTAACTCAGGTAAAATCTGGTTTAACACTTTCTAGAAACTGTCATTTCAAGTGTTTGCGTGACTGACTTAATCGTTTCAGTGACGGTCATATTTAAAACATCAGCAAAAGTATTTCCTATACTTAATGGAGATGAATCTAATTGACCAGTCTTTGCTGTTATTATTTTAGCTACTCATAGGTTACACTTGAAAAATAAACATATTTAAATTAGAATAATTTAATGGTTGTTCAATAGCTCAGGTAATAAAATCCTTACCAACTTTTCAGGTGTTTTTCACTTATGGAGCAACACGGCTTTTTTAGTGGAGATCTGCTAGAAGTTGTAGTCTGTCAAAGTCAGTGTGTAAAAGCATGGTGTCAGCTGCAGATCTCTAGTACGTAGAAGATGTATTTTTTTATAGAGCTGCACAAGTCATTGCAAACTGCAAAAGCAGAAGACACAAGCTTTAGCAGTGAAAGCGGGAGTGACGTTGCCACCAGGAATCTCGCCAACCAGGAAGCAAACTCACTTGCTATTGATCAAAAGCAAACTTTCAGGAATGCTACTCTGAAGGCTTGCCATATTTTTGAAAGGATACAATACTCAGTTTTATATGAATACACTTCCATAATTATATATGTGCTTGTTTCTGCTTCCCAGTGCTTCTCTGTACAGTACTTCTGTTGGAGCATGCACCATTACAGATATGAAATGGTGTCTACAGATTCTGTGCTTGCACCTTTGTATACCATAGTCTGTTGACTGAAATGCACATGGAGTTTGTACAACTGTGAACAGTCATCATGTCTTGGCATCCCGATTGCTTCTGTTCTGGGTGATTTGTGCTAGTTTTGCTTGCAAAACAGTTTACTATACGTCAAGGGTAGAAGAATATAACAGTGCTGTGAGTAGCCGCTGACTGACAGTGGTGTGTATTTGCAGAGAAACTAGTGATGTGTCAGTAAGACACAGCAAATGGAAAGCGTGATTGAAGAGGGAAATCAAGTTGTGGAGAAACCTGTGATCTTTTTTTTGAGCAACTGGGGAAAAATATTTCAACTTCTAGGGATGCAGAGGTGGCTTGATGTATTTTGAGTCTGGGAGTTATTCTTGGTAATAATCTGACTCTTGTCAAATGCTTATGTACAAATTTATCAGGAATTTATCCAGTGGAGAAAAAGGTCTTTACCAGTATCAATATCCAAAAAGTATTTTAATAAGATTGCAGTTATCATTTAATCATTCAATCATTCATGGTTGAAGCAGTAATGATGATTACATGAGATTGTTGATATGGTCCTCTAAACTCCTGCTTTCTGGAGTTTAGTAGTTGTGGAGACAGTTAAATTTGAAGATTTCATTACAGTGCCATTTTCCTAAATTACAGGGCAGTGCCAGGTTAGGGCCGAGAAATGGCTGCTTTTAACAAAGGGTCAGAGCTACTCATTTCTGCAGGAGTAGGTGAACCTGCTGAAGCGAGTGATAAATCATTCCATTACACCTTTGTTTCTGTGCACTTAAAGGACTTTTTTCGTCTTCCATGAGATACCAGCCAGTATCTCCATTAACAGTTCTCTTGAGATTATCTGTATGCAGTATCTTCTAGAAGTGTTGTACCAAAGTTGGTGTGGTTATTTTTAAGATACTTGCATATCTGTAAAATACTCTGCAAAATGAGTAAACTGCAGTCTTCCTGACTGGCATTGGGGTGATCATAATGCATCAATTACAGATGTTTGTTGTGTAATCTGGGGACTTGGCCTCAGTGTCAAGTTAGCTTTTGTGCATTAACAAATCTGAGTTAATTGTATGTGGTATTTCAGTGCATGTTTTCAGTAAGTGTTTTGCATTTGCTGTTGGTTTTTTTTTTGTTTTTCTTTTTTGCTTTTAATTCCAAAATTGCCTATATTTTCAGCAGGTTTTATCACATGAGTAGGGTGATGGTGGGTAAGGAGCAAAGGAAGCTATGCAGGTTACAGCTTGTTAAGGAAGGCATGGAAAAGTGGTAGGTGAGATTGTTTTGGGAATTGCATGTTCCTTAGTGTTTATCTAGGTGCTGTGCCTCAAGCACAACTACTGTTTTGAGTTCATGTGGATAAGGCATTATAAGCATCCATCGAAAGAGAAGCTCCTGAGTCGGCCTAACGTGTGGACATACCTTTAAAGCCAAAACTTTGAATCCTACTCTGGTTACTACGATATTTTAAGTAACACTTGGTGCTTGAATGCAAAGTCTTTCTTTAACTAGTAGGTAGATACATCTCCTTTGTCCATGTCTTCCTACTGTCCACACTTCTTGCCTGCTGCCTTTTGCTTCTGTTGAACATTTTAATGATAATTAGCTATTGCCGCTGTGAATTCTTGGACCTGGGAAAGAAGAGTAGCAGCAGTGAGACACATACAACAGCTTTTGGGATGGAAAATGCATTTTGCTTTTTTCTTACTGTATAGAGCCATGTCTGCTAGCTGTCCAAGAGCGAAGGCCATTGATCTCAGCCATTTGAGTCCAGCTGGAATTACTGGCTTGGGGTCTTCTGAGACTAGTTGTCCAGTCTAGCTCCCTTCAACAGCTGTGTCTAACAGTTCAGTTTGAGCTGTTCAGAACACTGTTGACTTTTTTTTCAGGATTGAAGATAATGGGTGAGTAGATTACGTGGAACACTGATCTTTTTTTAAGGTCTGCAGTTGTCCTGTGGTGTAAGCTGTATGGTGGAGAGGGATGGCTTTGGAAAGAATGAGAGAACCTCTAAGACAGAAAGTGTGAAAGGTGTGGGGAACTCCCAAGTGTGTTTGTGAGCCTTTGTGGCAGGAGGAATTGAAAGCTTGATGGTCTGAGACAGAAGGAAAGGCTGAGTTTCAGAGAAACATGGAACATGTCGGTTTGGATTTACCCTGGAGGTGCCTCTAAGCAGTGTTTGACCAGTTAGTTCCACTTTTTCTTCCCTGTGCACACCTGAAAGGACAGTTGCTCTGACCAGAAGAGGGGATTGATAAAATAACTTGTCGAACAAATTCATTGCCCAGTTTGACTATACATTCAGAAGTTAATTCAGTCTCATCCAAGATGCCAAGTTGGATTAAAAAATGATGAGATAATATGAAGTGCGTATTGTCAAGATGTAAAATGACTACAAGAGAACATTTCCTTGTTAACAGCACTTTGGAATTGAGCAACACATCCTCAGATCTCCACTGCTAAAGCAATGCAGAAATTTCTCTTTTCCCCAGCAGTACCAGCCATGGTATTAACATGTGGGGCTGTCTTGCTGACAGTCTTGGACAATACCGTACAAAGCTCCTCAACTAGCTTCAGTGCTTTTCTGCTGAATGCCATGGCCTCAGGTCTTTCATTCTGAATAGTGATCTGTGACCTGTGTGTTCCCTGGCTGACATTTTTATTAGCTAGTAGAGAACCCAGGATTCAGCTGTGTTCTTGGAGGGTTTAGACTTCAGCTCCAGAGCCATTTCCAGTAACACAAGAAAAAACGTTTTGTTTGTCATCCTGGACATTGTGTGTTTGTCTCTCAATACATAGAAATAAAGAAAGGAACTCTTCTTTAGACTGTAAAAACTGAAGAGTGATTTTTCTGTCTTAAAACACTTGGGGGTTTCTCTAATCTAACAATGTGGGCCTGAGTATCGTAACTTAATTTGGATTTTAAACCATGTACTTTTAGAATAATAGTCTTAATTGAGAACCTAGTATCTTGCTAGCTTGGATGAAATTTCTACTTGCCTGTAGATGATTCAACTGCACAAAACTAGAGGGGGGACTTAATGCCTGTGATAGTTTCAAAATAATTTTCAAAATGCTATGAAATTAAACCAAAACATTTCTTTTTCACCATTGTAATCACTAAGGTCTGAAAGGAAGTACTTTGTATCCAGATAATTTCTGGTACAATAAGAATATGATGTATTGAATTTATTACTGTTACTAGAACTGCATCCTGATATTTGTTAATCAGGGTTTAGTTCTGTACCATGATCTGGCAACTCCATTATTAAACTGTACAATCAAATGCATGAAGTTGGAAGTTCCTAATCTCTTAAGCTTGTTTTGTTTTTATAAAGTGCTTTAAAAGGCTAGTTTTGAGGAGAGGGAAAAATATTTACCCTTGTGTATCAAACTAACTTATGGCTGGGCTGTTTCAAAAATTTGCTATTTGTTTCAAATAAATAAAAATTTAAGTGCAAATTAATATATTACAACTTTCCAAATATTAGCTTTTTTTTTTCTAAGCATGGGGAACCAGCCCATCTTTGGACAACATGCTCCCTTTGCACTTGACAAGGAGTTAAACTTGGCAAATACTTGTAGTTGAAAGTTGTTTTACAAACAATTTCATCATCTGCTTGCAAAAATTCTTCATACTTCTGATATTTCAACAAGGTTGTGACCATATGGTCCTAAATCATTGCAGTCTCGAATGTTTGACAAAATTGTGAATAGTGGCATGTATTTGAAAATTTAAAGTTTGCGTTCTTGATCTTAGTCTAGTTTTGATAGTAAGTCAGTTCGTTCATTTTTCTTGTAGGGTTTTCAGTTTTACTTCCATCTTCCAAAATACTAACCCTATAGACATAATTTTAGTCTTAGTTAGCTTTGCTAGAGTCAACTGTAATGAAAAGCAGATGTGGAAAATACTAAAGTTTATATAGAGGCATTATATTCTAATATAACCCTAATATATTCAGGTTGTGGTTGGCTTTAAGGTGTTCCTTGTCTTGCATTTGCTCATACATTGATTTCCACATATTGCAGTTTTGTATTTCTGATTTATAGAGGTTCTCTGTGTACATTGTATACAAAGTTGAAGGGCATACATAAAATTTAGACCCTCTCCTTGTAAGCCACAGAAACGTCCATTACTTCTGATCCATAATACTTGGCTCTGACAGTTGCAGTAGGAGACGTGGCCTCTTAGCTCAGCACTTAAAACCACTTTATTGCTCTCTGTCCTTATGGCAGAAATCTGATGGAACCATTTCACAGGCTTGCTTTGACTTTCTGTAAGTTGGCCCCTGACTTTCACAAAAATAACAACAAAATTTAAGATTTTGAAAAATGCCTACTGAAAAATAACCTCTTAGCACTCCTCAAAATCTAAACCAGATTGTTTTGATAAAAAAGGATAACTTTAAAACCTCAACTTCACTGCTCATCAGCATTCACACTGAGAACACACATGTAAAATCTCTTTAAAATCTGTGATTTCTCATCATGACTGAAATTGATTTTGATAATGATGTGTATTATAACTTGAAGTGTGTTTCATAGGAGGAGAAACATTGGGGTGCTGTTGAGAATCAAGCTGTAGGATTTCCAGGGTGGGGCACGTGGAGCAGCTGCAAAACAACTAGGATGGTCTGTGCACAGGACTAAGCCAGAATGCTATTCATTATCCCTTTGCTTTAGATGGAAGAGAAAATAAATAGTATGTTACTGGAGATAAACCCGTGTTTCTGTTAACTTTGCTGGTGGGCTACACTTCCAGTTCATGATTCCCACATTTTCTGTAGATGGTCCTCACTACAGCTGTCTCCATTCTTTCCTCAAGCCATTGCTTTTTCTCCTATTGTTGCACACTGCTCCTCGTCCTCTAGCCCTTGCTTCTGTCAGGGTCAGTGCAGAACCTAAGCTTGGTAGAACCTTAGCTGCATGTCATAACTCATCTCTAGTGTTGATGTCTCATTAGTAAGCATGCTTTCTTGATTGGATAGTCATACTGTGGATATCACCACAGAGAGTTAAAAAGAGAGTAGCTGGAAAGATGAACATACACAGAACAGAAGCTTACAAACAATGGAGCTATGTCTTTCAGAGTGGTTACTGTATGTGTAGGTTAACTGTACTGGTAGCCTATAGCACAGCTTTGGAAACACTTTTTTTCAGAATTTGGTGTGTTTGTTGTTAATGTAATGTGTTTGAGGCAGTTGAATTAGATGAAAAGATTTGGTAATTTAAAGCCTTTCAAAATTAATTTCCCATTTCTGAGATGGTTTGTCTGAAGCCAGGTGTTTTAAAAATAGGGAAATGCTAGATAAGAAAATGTGAAGTGAAAAGTGGGAAAGGTAATAGGAGAGAGAGTAAGTTCTTGGAGTTCTTATGGAGGTTTTTCACAGGTGAATGTAAGAAATAGAGATAAGGCTCTATTTTTGCATAACTTCAATTTTGGAACGGAATATTAATAGTGCAAAGGTGCTGAATGTTGGTGATAGGGCTAGGGAGATGGTGAAGGATACTGTATTTCTTAGAAATTAACTAGGCTTTACTGGGACATCTGTGGTTTTACTATTTTGAACAAATGTGAGCATTTGAGAAGTGAATACAAGATTGTTAGGATCCTCAAAACAGTTGCAATGGCTAAAGATAAGTCGGAGCAAAGAGAGGAAATGTTACTTTGTGCTTGCATGTATGATGATGCTAGAAGTTTGTGTGGAGGAGGGCATGCCATGTCACTGTTTTTTTATTTTACAGTTGGCATTCTATTAAGGAAGGCATGATAAGGTATAGAATGAGTGGATATCAGATTGAATCCAAGTGTTGTGTAGAATAAAAATGCAGCAATTAAAAATGTTGCTTGCTTGTCTGTAAATTAAGCAGGCACTGATGGTCAAGCACATAAACTGATGGCTCTGGCTGGGTAATGTTTGTTATAAACCTTGGCATTAAATGAGAAGTAGGAGGAACTCTGGCTTAGAGACTGAAGCAGAATGGTCATACAAAAAACATTTCCACCACTAGATAAAAAACGTGTACTAAATCAGTATTTTTTTTTTACTAGATTTACGGAGACAGGTTATCAACCCACCCAATTGGAGGTGTTCAGATTTAAAAAATTCTGCTTTATATTGCTACCAAAACCAACTTTAAGTTTGTGACTTGAATGCAAAATACTAAAATAAAATGAGGGGGTTTATTTAGGGTTGCAGATTTAATACTTTTCTTCTCTTTATACAGCCTTGGCCCTTTGGTGAGTAAAGTGAAGGAGTATCAAGTGGAGACCATTGTAGATACCCTCTGTACAAACATGCTTTCAGATAAAGAGCAGTTACGTGATATTTCAAGCATTGGCCTTAAAACTGTGATTGGAGAACTCCCCCCAGCTTCCAGTGGTAAGGGATTTTGCACTCAAGACTATCTAGTTTTATCGTTTCAGTACAAATTTAAAAAATGCAAAAGCTGGGTCCTTTAGTGGAGAGGATTCAGTTCATTTAGCATTGGAACTCATTTCTGTCAGAGGAAAAATGTATGGCTCAAATATCCTTTTAGTTTATTCTTTGACTGTATTTCCAGATTTTACTAGTTTAAAAACTTTTTTATGAAGGCTTACATTAATGTGAAAAACAAGCTTACATTATAATAACTTTGGTATAACGAATAGAATGTAAAAGCTCCTATTTTAATAATTATCTGGTGGAACATTTCTAGTCTGTATAACAGCTAAATCTCATCTTGTTTTTTGATTGATAGTATACTTTAACATTTATTATAACTTGGGTATTTTTCTTTCGTGATCTGATTTCTTGTCTCAGTTTCCGGTAGATGTTTTCAAAGTACCTTGTGTTTCTAACAATGGTCTGTTAAATTATTTAAATGCTTACCTGCAGCTTTAAATGAGGGCAGCCTTTCTCCCAGAAGAGATAGTAATAATGAACAGCTCATCAGCTAATGGCATTACTTTTGTATTCAAGTGATTTTCAGATACCTTGTGGAGAATATGAATGAGAATAGAGAAGTGATTTAAAAGGTTCGGAAATGTAGTTTTTAGAGATTAATGTTTCTTAAAGAAAAAAGTTCTGATTTTGACATCCTTTGTTTAAAGTCCAAATGTAAGTCTTGCTTTTATCAAGCAATAGTGAGATGCAAAAACTTCAAATAACTAAGTAAATCAGTTTAAGCTTTTATTCTGAGGTTTATTCTAAGGTTTTAAATGGAAGGAGAGGAGATTTAGGTTAGACATCAGGAAGAAGTTCCTCACCATGAGGGTAGTAAGGCACTGGAATAGGTTGCCTGCAGAGGTTGTTGATGCCCCCTCCCTGAAGGTGTTTAAGGCCAGGTTGGATGAGGTTTTGTGCAGCCTGGTCTAGTGTGAGTTGTCCCTGCTCATAGTAGGGGGGTTGGAACCTCATGATCTTTAAGGTCCCTTCCAACCTTAACCATTCTATGATTCTATGATTTTTTTGTTTGCCTACACGGAAAGGAAGGAGATTTTGGGGTGAAGGTAAAGCTCAAACAAAACCATAGCAAAATATTTCAATATAATTAGTATTCCTAATACAAAAGGAGCCTAGATGTTCTCACTTGCTCTCTTCCGAAACACAGATTGTCTTTTTTCTTAGTCTTAATGGTAATACATGTAACTGTCCAATTGTTATGTTTAGTTTTAGTCAGGAAATTGGTTTAAGTCATACAGTTAAGATTAGGCCATAAATACTTGTAAAAGTATATTTGATATAGGTTGAAATTATATTAATTTCACATCTAAATGCACAAAACATAAAAAAACCCCTTCATGCAACTGAAGGTGAGTTCTAGCTGTTGGGTTACCATGACATCAGCTTCTTCTTTTCTCATAATTATTCAGAACAGTCTTAGACAGTTGAGGGAAAGGGGGAACCATGGAGTTGTAGTAAAGACATTTTTACTTTAAAATACTTTGGGTATAAATTTTTTGCCCTGTATCAAATGTTGCAGCAGTGTTTCAAGCACCTATTATTTAAGTAGCTTCTTGTGCAAAATAATTTTATTTTGTTACACAGCAGTTCTTTAGAGGTGGTTTCAACTACTTCTCCACTTCCCCATGCCCTTTAGTTATTCCTTTATTTTTACTTACAGTCCTTTCATTTATTGCTCTAGACTTGTCTTGGCCTTCACTTTCCACAGCTTGCCCTGCCAAAAGCAGTTTCCTTTCTGTCGCATGTACCTTATGGAACAATTAAGAAGCCCTCCCGAGTATGTTTCTACATAGATAGTCTTTGAGCATACTTTACATGAGCAAACAAACTGGCTGTTCAAGCTTGTTTTGTTGGGTGGGAAACGCTGCTTTATGTTGAGATCAGGTTGCTTTCCATAGTCACAGACATGATCTCTGGTGTTAAAAACTGTATTTCTTTCATTATGAAAATGCTGAGGTTTTGTTGTACTTTCAGGTTCTGCATTAGCAGCTAATGTTTGCAAAAAGATCACAGGGCGTCTCACTAGTGCTATAGCCAAGCAGGAAGATGTGTCTGTTCAACTGGAGGCTCTGGATATCATGGCTGATATGCTGAGCAGGTAAACATCCCTCTTCCAGCATGCTGGTGAATCATGTTAAATACTTCTTAAAGCTTGAACTTTAATTTTCCAAATGTTAAATTTAAATTTTTAAGTTATGTGAAATAGTATGGTAAAGTATTAAGTACATGTGAAACTTCATTCAGGAAAAAAAAATGCATTGAAGATAAGTTGATTTGATAGATCAATTACTTTATTATTTAATCTTCCAATAACTGTAGTTTTAAGCTTTGTTAATGCTTATTGCTTTGAGGGTATATTTTAAACTGTTTTTAAAAGTTGCAAAAGCTTAAATTTAAAGCCTTAATTGGAATATTTGTGATGTTTTGGGAATATTTAAAATAATTATTGTACAGTGTATGAACAAAGTTATCTAGATTCAATTGGTTTGAGTTTGTGTTTTGTCTGTTTTAAGGCAAGGAGGACTGCTTGTTAACTTCCATCCTTCAATTCTGACCTGTCTGCTCCCCCAGCTGACTAGCCCCAGACTTGCTGTAAGGAAAAGAACCATCATTGCTCTTGGTCACCTGGTTATGAGTTGTGGCAATATGGTTTTTGTTGACCTCATTGAACATCTGTTGACAGAGCTGTCTAAAAACGATTCCATGTCAACAACTAGGACCTATATACAGTGTATTGCTGCTATCAGTAGGCAAGCAGGTCATAGAATAGGTAAGAAAAATACATAAATTATCTGTAACTTTAAAACTGTTTAGATTAGAGTAATTACTTTGCCATTTTTTTTCTCTTACCAGGAGAATATCTTGAGAAAATAATTCCTTTGGTTGTAAAGTTTTGTAATGTAGATGATGATGAACTACGAGAGTATTGCATTCAAGCCTTTGAATCCTTTGTTAGGAGGTAAGTTATTCTCAGGAACCTGTTTCAGGCTTTCTTAAGGTCTCATAATGTGCCATTTGGTGGCCAGCTGTCAAGAGATGGTCTCCTTCATTAAAAATATTTTCACAAGATTTGCGCTGGAACTGTTCCTATTACTCTGTCTTGTAACTTCAATGTTAAGCCATGTGTTGTGTTTGTACTTCAGAAACTTTCTACTGTGCCGTTATTACTTATGCAAACAGGAAGGGGGAAGGGGAAGTATTCTATTAATATTTGTTGTCCAATAGTGATGACAAAAAAATTCATATCCAAAGCCAATCTTGGTCCTCCACAACCTTCCAATCCAGCAGATGCAGTTACATGGTAGCATTGCCTTTTCTTACCTTCCTTTCTGAACTTCTGTAATTTAGGTGGGTGCATTGATGGTACTTGGTTTGGCTAATGTGTCCAGAGTACAGTATGTGGCATGAAGTCTTTTCAAAGTATTTTAATTCTTCAAAGTAATTTGCCATTGATTGTATTTTTGTATTCTGCAGATGTCCTAAAGAAGTTTATCCTCATGTATCTACTATTATAAACATTTGTCTTAAATATCTTACCTATGATCCTAATTACAATTACGATGATGAAGATGAAGATGAAAATGCTATGGATGCTGATGGTGGTGATGATGATGATCAAGGTATATTCCCTTTTTGGTTTAGGGCAGAGGAAGAGCTTGTGAACTTGGACTCATCTAAAATTGATATGGGTGGTATTGCTACTAGCATTTGAATCACTTGTATACTGCTTTTTACTGTTTTTAAACGTATCTTATGAACGCACTTCTTGGAATAGAAGTATAGGATGTTGTTGCTGGAGATAAATCATTCCAAGGGTGTACATAAAGTACAGGACAAATATTGTAAAATACTTGAAAGGTGGCAAAGGCAGAAGCATGTAGGGTGTTAAGACTAAAGCGAGAAGAACATCAGTTCATTATTTGAAGATGCATATTCAGCATGGGAAGGGCTTCTCACTAATTTCCACTGTAATATATTGTTACCTAATGCATAAAATCAGAGTAAATTGACGTTTGCAAATTACTCATGATTTTTCTGTAGGATAATAAATGTTTTAGACTGAAAGGCATAACATATAGTTTATATGGTGGCAGTACCTGCCATATGTAAGCTTTATGAAAACTTGGACACACAAGTAATTCAAACCCAGCATATAACATTCTGGATACTATAGGAATGAATGAGCTGTATAGCTGTTGCTTTAGCACTTAAAAAGTCGATTAGTGTTGCTTATTGTATATATTTTTATTGTGATTTTGGGGTGCAGAGTGCAGTTTGATTTGTCCTAGAAAGAAATTGAGTAATTTGTTGAACTTGATCAGCTAGTCATTTTTGTTGCATTGTTGATTATGTAATGAATAAAGAGCAGTATGCTTTAAATCAGCGGTCAGGCTGCAAATGTGATGGGAGCTGCCTTGTCCTGTTTGCAGTTTAAAATAAAACATGTGTATGACTAGTGCAAAAAAATTGCCAGAGAAGGTTAATAACCTTAGAATTTAGGCTGTCTAGAGGACTTTTTATCTGTTTTTTAACATGCTTCTGAGCATGTTTCTTTGGTGTGCCTTACACAGAGAACTCAAGTATATTCTTATTAATTGTTTAAAATAAAACTTGACGCTTTGATTGTCTAGACTTGAACTTATACATAATTTATTTTTTCAAGGGAGCGATGATGAATATAGTGATGATGATGACATGAGCTGGAAAGTGAGGCGTGCAGCTGCTAAATGTCTGGATGCTGTGGTTAGCACACGACATGAAATGCTTCCAGAATTCTACAAAACTGTATCTCCTGCTTTAATAGCCAGATTCAAAGAACGTGAAGAGAATGTTAAAGCAGATGTTTTTCATGCATATCTTTCTCTTTTAAAACAAACTCGACCTGTGCAAAGTTGGCTTTGTGATCCTGATGCAATGGAACAAGGAGAGACACCTTTGACAATGCTTCAGAGTCAGGTTATTTGTCAAGATTTTTGTTATCTTTGAGAAGACACACTGATGTTGTGTGTTTCATGTGTGTGCGTGAGTTGGTAATTTCAGACACACTGAAATTACCAACTCATGCAAATGTGCTTATCTGACTTCAGTTGTTTACAGTCACTCGTAAAAGTTGCATGTCCTTTGAGTTTAGCCAAATTACCAAAGCAAAATATATATTTTGTGCATTCTGAACTGCAGATTTAAGGTCTAATGATGAAGATAAAACTCAATTTGCTACAACGTATTTGTTTGCAGGATAAATAGAACAGTGCTGAAAAAGTTTTTCTAAGTGAATTATTTGGGTGACTTTTCCATTGTTGTTCTCTGCAGTTTTATTAATGCAAATCTAGTTTTGCTTTGTTTAATCTCACCTTTTAAAGTTAAATTACAACTGTTTTTTTGGGATAGCAATTCTTTTGAATCATCATTTTCCAGTGTTTATAACTTTTGTAGTTCTGTAGACAAATCAGAAATAGAGGGGTAGGACACACATCGTTATATCCCCCCAGTGATCAAAGGTGAGAGAAATGTCAGCTATTGAATCAATTAACAGATGTGTGATGATTACAGGTCCCCAACATAGTTAAAGCCTTGCACAAACAGATGAAGGAGAAAAGTGTGAAGACTCGTCAGTGTTGCTTTAACATGCTGACTGAGCTAGTAAATGTATTACCTGGAGCCCTAACACAACATGTTCCTGTACTTGTACCAGGTATGAAAAGCGTATTATTTACTTAAAGATTTATTAGTATATTGAATGCGAAGTTTCAAAATCTAAGTTTTGGCTCTACTTTTTACAAAAGCTTTGAAGTGTTGCTTCTGTTTAAAGAAACTGGCAAAATAATCACCTACTGTGTGGATCCATATAAATATTTTAGTGACATATTTCCATTAATCTTGAAAACAAGGGTTGGCTCTAAGATTGAGATTTTTTTCTTGCGTATCTTAAAGTTAATTTTCTCCTTAATTGCAAGATCGAATTGCCTTCTTTCTCATCTCAACAGAGCAAAGTATTTTCCATATTTTAGCTTTTGGGACCTAAAATGTTGAAGAAATAAGGGAAAGTAAGTTTGGAAAAGTTAAAAGTTCAGAATCCCATATAATTAAGAAAATACATCACAAACCATCAGATGGTCCATGATCTCTGTGTAGAGGACACTTTAAAACTAATTGATTGGATAAAATGGTGGAAGGTTATTGGAAGCGTTTGAGAAAGGCTGGGAGCAGGAAAGCATAAATTGAGTGTAGCTGCCTTCAGAAATTTTGAAATGTTCTAATGGAATATAAATACCTAACCTAAAAATACATTTTTCTTTTTTCTTCCAGGAATAATTTTTTCACTGAATGACAAATCAAGTTCTTCTAATCTGAAGATAGATGCTTTGTCCTGTTTGTATGTGATCCTCTGCAATCATTCTCCCCAGGTCTTTCATCCTCATGTTCAAGCATTGGTACCTCCAGTTGTAGCTTGTGTTGGAGACCCATTTTACAAGATAACATCAGAAGCGCTTTTGGTTACCCAACAACTTGTGAAAGTCATTCGTCCTTTAGACCAGCCTTCTTCCTTTGATGCTACTCCTTACATCAAAGATTTGTTTACTTGTACAATCAAGAGATTAAAGGCTGCTGACATTGATCAGGAGGTGAAAGAAAGGGCAATATCTTGCATGGGTCAAATAATTTGTAGTCTTGGTGACAGCCTAGGCACAGACCTGCCCAGTACACTTCAGATCTTCCTAGAGAGACTGAAGAATGAGATAACTCGGTTAACTACAGTGAAGGCCATGACATTGATTGCTGGTTCTCCTTTAAAGATAGATTTGAGACCAATCCTTGGGGAAGGACTTCCTATTCTTGCTTCTTTTTTGAGAAAGAACCAGCGAGCTTTGAAACTGGGCACTCTTTCTGCTCTAGATATTTTAATTAAGAATTACAGTGATAGCTTGACAGCCGCCATGATCGATGCTGTCCTGGATGAGCTTCCACCGCTGATTAGTGAAAGTGATATGCATGTATCTCAGATGGCCATCAGCTTTCTGACAACGCTGGCTAAAGTATATCCTTCCTCCCTGTCAAAGATTAGTGGGTCCATTCTTAATGAACTTATTGGGCTGGTGAGGTCGCCTCTACTTCAGGGTGGAGCGCTTAGTGCCATGCTAGAATTTTTCCAAGCTTTGGTTGTGACTGGTACAAATAATTTAGGCTATATGGATTTACTGCGCATGTTAACGGGTCCAGTGTACTCTCAGAGCACAGCACTTACTCACAAGCAGTCTTACTATTCCATTGCCAAATGTGTTGCTGCCCTTACTCGGGCCTGCCCTAAGGAAGGACCAGCTGTTGTAGGTCAGTTCATTCAAGATGTCAAGAACTCTAGGTCCACGGATTCCATTCGGCTTTTGGCTTTGCTTTCTCTTGGGGAAGTTGGGCATCACATTGACCTGAGTGGACAAATTGAGCTGAAGTCAGTAATCCTAGAAGCGTTCTCTTCTCCTAGTGAAGAAGTCAAATCGGCAGCATCTTACGCTTTGGGCAGTATTAGTGTGGGCAATCTTCCCGAGTATCTGCCATTTGTCTTACAAGAAATAACCAGTCAGCCTAAGAGGCAATACCTTCTTCTTCATTCCTTGAAAGAAATAATTAGCTCTGCATCAGTGATTGGTCTGAAACCGTATGTTGAGAACATCTGGGCCTTACTCCTGAAACACTGCGAGTGTGCAGAAGAGGGTACAAGGAATGTTGTTGCTGAATGCTTGGGCAAGCTTACCTTAATAGACCCAGAGACGCTGCTTCCACGCCTCAAGGGATACTTGGCATCAGGTGAGTAGTAGTAACTCGTGTGTACTGTAGCAAGCTGCCATAATAAATGGATCCAGTTTTGCAAATTATTTCCTTAAGTTTCGTGTTACTCTCGAAGTTTTCTGTCCTCCTACCCCAACAATGTGATGCTTAGATGGTTCTATATTTACTAGAAGAAGTTAGTCATACATAACATGAATTAATTTAATGTTCTGCTTTCAGACTGTGGTATTTCAAGTAATGATGTTACGTTTAACTAGGAGTTGTAATCTTAAAGGGGAGGAGGGAGCATGGGTGACAAAGAGACAGCACTAGTTGACAAAACAGTTGCAACATGTTGATGTTTTGGTGAAAGTTACAGCATTCCTAGTTTTCAGATAAGAATTCTGAAATTTTTAAGAATTAGGAAGGATCATTGTGCATAATTTATTAATCAGTTTCATATCAAGAATATTGACATGTTTTCTTAATGTGCTTCTGCTTTAAAGAGGAGAGTGGTTTGTAGGCCTATGTAGTGAATGTAAAAAAAAAAATCTGTCATAACTAGGCTCATTACTTGAATTTTCTGTAGTAGATAATGTTAAATCTTTATTACAGATGTTGTGGTCTCTTTTACGGTGTTTAAAACGTAACACAAGTGCATCTGTGGAGAAAACATGTTGCATTGCTGGTATTAAGTAACATTTCTTCTTTAGTGTTCTTGAGAGTATTGGAAGCTTAAAAGGAACGGAATTGAACATAATGTAAATTCTGTAGTTGTACTGTTCTAACATTACATATTTTCACTTTTGTTTCATTTTAGGGTCCTCATACGCTCGAAGTTCGGTGGTTACCGCTGTCAAGTTCACTATTTCTGATCATCCACAACCCATAGACCCATTGTTGAAGAACTGCATAGGTAAGATCTCTACTTCAGTGACAGCTTCTACATTTTCAAGCGATAGAATTGCACTTAAAAACTGCTGGGTTTTCAGAAAAAAAAAAAATGTAGGTACCAGAGTTAGCTGCTAATGGTAACTGTTGGAACAGTTATAAAGTGTTTCAATACTAGTCAACTCTTTCTATTAATTCTAGCTTGTTTGTATTCTGAGCTGTACAGGTATGAGAAAAATGGTATGTATTGAATTTGTGATGGATGTAGAATACAAGGAGCTAGGCCTTTTAGGAAGACAGTACCCGAAAGCTGGTTTCCTTTTCCATGCTCTTGCCAAATTTTTATCAGTTTGCTGCAGTAAGGTACTGTCTTTAACCAGAAGGCTGGTCTTGGAAGTATTTGACATTCAGTCATTAAAAATGTGTATGCACATGTGAATTCTGAGCGTTACCAGCTGGCAAATTGTAATTTTATGTCTTTAGGATTCTGTAATGCTTTGTGATCTGAGTTACTGGAAGCGTGTATATTTTTATAGGGATAAGGTAATCAGAGCTTTCGGCACAGCATCCTTGTGATTAAAAGCTTTGCAATGCTGTGTTTTTTTGTTCTTTTGTCATTTGTATGACAAAGTGCTGTAGACTTGTTTAATATGCTATGGTGAATGTTTTATAGTGGCTTGATTACAGATTGGAAGACCTGTAAGCATTGTGTATACTGCTAAAACTAATGGGATAAAAAAATTAATCTTTGAAAACATTGTTTTGTAGAGAGCAAGGTTTTTATTCATGGGCAAGTGGTGTCAGTTCCCATGTGTTATTTTCATCACTAAGCATAACACTTTTTAATAACACGTTAAATAGTTGAATGTGCTTGTGGGTTTTTCCCCCACTTGTCCCTCTTTGCTGCCTTGCCTCTTTGTTTTCTGGAAATACTTACTGATTATCCAGTGAAAAAATAGTGGTATCTAATACTTCAAAAATTTCAGTCATCTTTAGTTTTTTTACCCAGGGTTGTGTGTTTTTTTTCCTGTGTAGAAGTCACTTTGATGTGTACATCTTTTTGTATTTCTTGTTTTAAAAATTCCACTCCTCTTGGAAGTTTCTAGTAAAACTTCAGAAACCTTGGGGAAAAATATTATCTCTTCCTTCAGGCATTTATTTTAACAAGACTGTTTTATAGAACTATAGATATTCTAAATTAAAAGTGCCTGGAGAGTGGAGTGGGGTGGGATGGGATGAGAGAAATGTTGCTACATTAATATATACTGGGTGGGCTTATCTTCTGGTAGTTTAAGAATTCTCAATATATGCCACTTCAAGGGTTAAAAATCAATATATTGATAATTTCCATAGGAGGTTTTCTCTAACTCTTTAACTTCAGATTCTAAATTTGGTTTCTAATGTGTATTCTGAGAGACTTTAATGGAGAAAAGGAAAGATTGTTTTAAAGACAGTTTTCATTAATTTACCCACTATAGCTCTTTTAAAAAATGTTGAAGTATTGCTTAGTGATAGCCACGTGTTTTGGTGGTGATTTTTCTACCTCTGTTTAATTATCTGAAATGCTATATACCTCAGTTATATAATAGTTTTGATACGATTATGATTGAATTTGTGTAATCATGCTGAAATAGCAGGTATTGACCTGTGTTACATCAAAATAAGTCCTGCAGTAAAGATGTCCTCTTGAAAGGTAAAACTAAGCAAAGATATTTTTAAAGTAACAAATAAAAAAGATCTTCATAGGTTGACTTATTTCTGTACATGATTGCAGGTGATTTTCTGAAAACATTGGAGGACCCAGATCTGAACGTCAGGAGAGTAGCCCTAGTGACATTTAACTCAGCTGCACACAATAAACCATCATTAATAAGGGACCTCTTAGATACTGTGCTTCCTCATCTTTACAATGAAACAAAAGTCAGGAAGGAATTAATCAGAGAGGTATGTTAATAAGAAAACCAGTGCTAGATATACATAAGTAGTTTCTTTGTTTTTCTAAATATATAACTACTTAACTTTGTTCTTTATTTGCTGACAGGTGGAAATGGGACCATTTAAGCATACAGTTGATGATGGGTTGGACATAAGGAAAGCAGCTTTTGAGTGCATGTATACTCTTTTGGATAGCTGTTTGGATAGACTAGATATCTTTGAATTCTTAAATCATGTTGAAGATGGCCTGAAGGATCACTATGATATTAAGGTTAGCTATCATTTTCCTCCATGTAAGCAGTGATACAGTAAAAATATTTTAAATAGTGCAAAGCCTGAAATGGTAAAAATATTACTTCCTGTGCTTAAGTACTTCACTGTATTTGCCATTTTCATTGAAGCGTTGCTGTTAAAAAAATCTCTCCGTGTACGTGCTGAGCGTAACTGATTGTTGAATTGGTTTTCTCTCAACCTAGATGCTAACCTTTTTAATGTTGGTGAGATTGTCTACCCTTTGTCCAAGCGCAGTGCTGCAGAGGCTGGATAGGCTTGTTGAACCCTTGCGTGCCACATGTACAACTAAGGTATTGTTTTACATTTAAAAATTAAGTTAATTATTGTACGTTGTCTGCGAAAAGTATAAATGAACTCAAGTATGAAGAATACTTCTGAGAAGCTCAGTGTATTGCTGCAGCATTTCCTGAGTTACAGTTCATGGGCTGCAGTAGGGCAATATAAATATGTGGGCCCCTATATATGTCTTAAATGTCTTTAAATTACAAATGGAAGAGTAGACTTGTTAGCTCCTTTTCAAAAATCCTTTGTTTCTTTGATGCCATTTCTTTTGTTCCTCAAAAATCTATCTGCTACTTGGGCAACTTGAAAGTCTCATTTCATTATAAATAGTGAAACTGCAATACTGAGAGTTTTTCTGACTTCTAATGATTAAGTTGTTGCAGGCAAGTATTTGGGTGAGGAAAGATGGAGGCAGCATAAAGCTATTCTGTTTTTATTGGGATTTTTTGTTTTGCTTTCCCCTTCTTCATTTGTGTTTCAAGATTCTTAGGTCTTATCGTGGTCTCCTTCTGTTCCTGCTCTTGTGTCGATCCACCTCCATATTCTGGCAGTCATTTAATATCCAATTTACTTTGCCTTTCCATTACTATAATCTTTTATATTTCACATCACTAAATTTGACTGCTTTTGATAATAATGTATTATTATATCACTGAAGGATCTTTGAGAATTTGAGGATCTTTGAGAATAACAAAGTTAAGCAGTTATTCTAATAAAGGCCAACTTTTGTAAAATTTCTGTTGTCTGGAAACTGAAGTTAGTGTAATATAATTTTAATGTTGTTTGGTGACCTTACTAGCTAGAGATTGACTGCTGTAATTGTTTTGATTTGGTAATCGACTTGGTATTTTACAAACTTTTTCTGTTTACCTTGCAATATTCAATTTCAGTCTTGTTTGTAAAATTAGATGTTTGGAGGGGTTGCTTTGTTTTTTTGTTGTGGTTTGTTTTTTTTTTTTAGGAGCTTAGGCTGTTTTAAAAGCCATGCAAAGTGGTAATAGGGAAGAAGTAGGTCTTTGTAAGATAATTTTTTGGTTTTAAGGTGGGTGTAGAGGGAGGGTTAAGCAAAAGTTTCAAACATACTTCTATTTTTTTCCCTAGGTAAAGGCAAACTCAGTAAAACAGGAGTTTGAAAAGCAAGATGAACTGAAACGATCTGCTATGAGGGCAGTAGCAGCGCTTCTAACCATTCCAGAAGCAGAGAAGAGTCCATTAATGAGTGAATTTCAGTCACAGATAAGCTCTAACCCTGAGCTGGCAGCCATCTTTGAAAGTATCCAAAAAGATTCATCATCCACTAACTTGGAATCAATGGACACTAGTTAGATGTTTGTCTGAAATGGGGACCATTATGTTGAACGATACGATGCACTGAATTGACAGGTTATAAGTAAGAAACAGAAAAAGTATCTAATCTACACATTGTTCCATTTTATTTACCTTTATGGAGACAGTTGGCTTTTCCCATTGTTGCTTTTTTAGCCATTTATTCCAGAAATGTATTTCCATAATACAGAATTGGTTAACCACTTTTGTTTTAGTGGGTTTGGCTACCTTTGGGAATTAAAAAGTTGATGCATGGTGTATGGAAATAGGTTCCAACATCCATTTGCCCTGTAATGTTTAGGATTAAAATGTCAAAATTTTGTGACCACGATTTTTTTTCCCCCCTTTTGTTCATTCTTTCTACTTGTAAACAGAAAAGGGTGGGAGGTGGGAATCAAGCATCAAGGTGCAGCACGTTTTTGTATAACTTTTTATTCTTTTTGGTTTCAGCTTCATAAATTGGTTTGGCTGGCAGATTAGTTCTGTGTAAGATTTATTATTACATTAAAAAGAGGGTTTGGGCACAGTTCATAAAAACCAGACATAAATGTCATTTTTAAAGGTGTGGGGATTAGAAAACAAATATCCCTGTTGTGCACACTAAGTTTTGCATGAGCAAGTTTTCAAATATATATTGTCTGTAAAACAGCATGTGCAGTTTATTGTAATGCAAGTTAAATAAGTTCTACTGTATCAGTGCAGTTTTCAGGTATTTTGTCATACAGAACATTCATACAGGAAGGGACAAATGAAGGTTGGTTGTCTTAATCTGGCTTTTTTTAAGTGCCAGTAGTATGACCCTGCAGATGTTCCTACAGCACATATGACAACTCCTGCGGTTTTCAGTTTTTCATACTCAAAGGCTGGATCCCCTGGAATTGAGATGGACAGACCAGAAGATTTGAGGGAAATAGGATGAGATGGAGGTCAAGTAAGGAGAGAACAATAGCTGCTCATTGTGTGCTGAACTCTGGATTCAACTTTGCTTTTGCTATAAAAGTATGAAAGGAGGTTTATTCAGTGGCTTGTACCTCCTGTTCTTCATCCAACAGCTTTTCTTAAGGCACTACACAGTGTTACCCAGACAGGTATTGCCAAGCCATCATTTTGTGCCTGTCAAAATCCTTTCTGGCACATGGAACCACCAGTAGATCATAATGCTGCAAGTGTCATACGGTATTCTGGTGAGATAGGAAGCAGGGAATGGTTCTAAGACTGGAGAGAGAAAGCAAACGGATACAAGAAAAAAAAACCTGCCACGAATATGCTGGGGTGATGAGAAAGTGGATCAGAAAGTGATAGCTGGCAGTCCCACAGTGAACTGGATTTGGGAATGTAATAGCAGAAGATGGGAAACCACTGCCTCAAATTGAGACTTGTCATTACTTGGTTAATTCAATTCCTTAGTTGTTTGGGTTTTTTTTAGTCATATCTGAGTTATATTTTTCTCTAGTTACCTGGTATTTTTTAGCTCGTTTGATATTTTGGGAGCCTGTTACATGGATACGTGGCATAAGCTGCTACGTGACTAAACAAACGTATGTTTTTATGACCTCAAAGACAGTTTCCTGTGAGCACTGGGATTCGGGGCAAATTCTTCACCTTACACACTTGCAGCTTGGGAAAAGTGGAGGAGATCTTGGTGCATTTTACTTCAATAAAAGGACCTGAACAAAGAGATCTCTGAGTTCATTCAGTAGTAACAATTTTAACACTGTAGAAATTTTTGAAATTGTAGTTTTATCTGTCTCCAAAGTCTTCATACTAATGTAACAATTGTCTTCTAGAAGTAGAAATAAATGAGATTAAATGTACCAACATATCTAAATGTCATGAAGAAGAATGAGGTGGCTCTAGGGAGAAACCATATGGTAGAAAAAACGCTGGGAATTAAGTGCATTTTATCTTGCTGTATAACTCATCTACTTCAATTACAGCAATATACAGGCCTCCTAATTAAGAATCTGTTGTGCTAATTAGTTGTCAAACTAATCTTAGAACTTTTGTATGAAGTTTTCAGAAGCCATTAAAATGTTTTATAGACCTAAAGCTAGGTGTGAGAATGGTATGATAAACATGAAATGTCAGGCTAAAATACATAAACGGAGTAGATGACAACGGTAAGTAAACAGAATAGTTGCAGTGGAGAGATTTGTGTGTGTTTGTGCTACCATAAAGCCTAATGTGGTGGAAAATAATCTTCACTTTGTTTTATAATACATGGCAGTGGAGCAAGCTTAAGGACAGAAGGTTGAGCTATATTACATAGCAGTGCTTTCTTGCAAGAGAGTAATTTTCACTTTGACCACTGATAAAGCAGGAGGGAATATAAGAATTTAGTCTTCCCTGTAAATTACAGAAATTCTAAGAGTATGGTTCTCTCTGAGTAGGAGTTGGTTTATTTTGGCAGGAAGATCAGGCTCACAAAGGTTGTAGCAGCATCATAATTACCAAAAGTATTTATTAGTTTTACAAAATCTGACCAGGTTAGGTTTTCAAATTCCACTGACTTTCACTGGATCTCTTTGATTGAAAGGTAATTTTTTTGTTTTTTCCCCACTGCATATCCAAGTAGAACTTTCTTTAGTGTTTTTCATCATTTGTACACAGAAAATTTAGACCAATTAGTAAGCTTGAATGTAATATAGAAATGGTTGCCTCGTCCTCACATTGTAAATTTTTGCCTTTAAATATTTTTGTATCTCAAAAGTACTTAGTGCTCTGATTTTCCATGAAAAATTTTGCCATCCTTGCAAGGGAGGTATTTTATAAAATTATAAATTGAAAGCTACAAGTACCTTAAGAATGCTGCACTTCAGTCATGTAAATTGATTTTTAAAATAATAATTTTCCTTCAGAATGTTACATCTAATATAGCAGTTGGCAAAATAAAAAGAGCTGAACTACCTCCAGATTGTATTCTTATGAGGTGAACAAAGCAATATATACACATATGAGCAGCATTGCTTCTCTCAAATTAAGGATTATATTAACATTTCATCAACTCAAATTAGAAATATTAGTTAAAAATTCAAATCTGCTACTATTGTATTTGACTTAACAGATACACTCAGTAATGATGCTAGGGACAAGTTCACTGTGCTCTGGTGAACTGGTTAGTCATGGTGATTCAGCAAGTGCTCTCATATTTGCTGGTACTTGCCATTTCTTGCCTCCCCTTGAAATGACTTTAAAAACAAAATAACGTGGCCTTGGAAGTGTTGGGTTTTTTTTTCTGTTTGTTTTTATTTTGTTAATCTTGTTCATTCTGGTTGAAATGACACCTGTGTCTACCACATACCAAACAGTTAAGCCTGCAGCATTGGAGTTTAATTTCCCTGTTTCTCTAAACTTCAGATTTTCGTTGTTGTTACTGTTCTTACAATTAATTGTAGATAAATGCAAAATACTAGTTGGCTAATTATTTTCTTTTTGTCCTTGTTTCCTCCTTGCTGTGGATGGAAAGCTTTGCTTGCTGCACTGTTGAACACAAACAGGCAGGCATTGTGACGGTGAGCAGAGCCCCCTGCTCCAGAAGAGCTCTTCAATGTAGGGTTCTAGCTCTGACAGTAAAACTAACCTTTTTTATCAGTATCCATGTATAATTTTTCATTGTGTCTTGAGTTTGGGGGAGGAGAAGGAAATCGGAGTTCTTGAGAATAATGAAGTAAATTAATCTTCGATGACCAGTGTTGGTGAAGCAGGGAAATTTTCTGCAAGAGGTACTTTTCTGAGGATCAGGCAATTTTGTCTTGATAAGGGAGTTAGACTTATTTGGATTTGTTTCCACCCCATGAGGCTTTAATGTTTTCATGTAATGGTTGATGAGGAGAAAACTGCCTTCAGAAAGGTCATCCATTCCCCAAACAAACAAAAGGATTTCTGTTGATTTTAGTCAGTATATTGTGGTTTAAAACATAACCCTGAACCAGAGAAGGAGTAAGAGTGTGTTTCTGAGAACCATGCTGACACTGGCTGGAAGATAGATGTTACCTGAAATATAGTGCTGAGAAAGAGAAAATGAAATCTTAAAGTGGGAATATTTTAATATAAAATTATTCCCCTTTCTGTTGTGTTCTGCTTTGGATCAAATACTTGAAGAATGGGAAATACAGAAGGAAAAAAAAAAGTAATTAGCAAGCTGTGAAATTTGGTGATCTCAGAACTGAAGGGTTTAATTTCTGTTCCCTTCTGCTTCCTTTAATAAAAACTAAACAAACCCCAAACATCCAACCAGAGGTATTTTGACAAAAGTACACAGTAATTCTGAAAAGACTTCTATTTGAAGGAGTAAAAAGTTTTAAAATTATTTAGTAATTATTTTTCTTTTATTCTGAAGAAATTTTTTCCCTTCATGTGGAGATTTCTCCCACCTGACAGTTTGGAGGCAGGTCAATATGGCTGCTGCAGACTTCAGGAAATGAGCTGTGTCACTTGGTTTAGTGCAGTAAAGATACTGCTGTAGTGGAAAAAGTTTGTAATTCAGTCCTGTCCAATGTTCTAGTAATAAGATTTTTTTAAAAAATCATTCACATATGACTGTAGTTTCCATTCAACTTCCAGCCTTTCTTCAACTGAAGAAGTATTGGGCTCTTAAATTGCTGTTACTTTGGGTGCCAAGCTTCCTGAGGATTCTTGATGTTGTAATCTGAAGTCCTCTAGAAGACTTTTTTTCTTTCTCCAGCCCTTAGTAAGGTTATTTGCTAGAAGGCTGAGGTTTATCTCCTGTAGCTATGAGATTTCCGTTGTGCATGAAGACAACATATAGTACCCATTACATGGAGGGTTTTTTCAGAGATCCAGTGCTTAAATGCAACTGAAATGCCATTTGTGAGGAAGTTCATAGTTTAACCACTCCCCTCTGCAGTGAAGATCCTATATACCTAAAATTCACTGGAATGTAAAGTATTAAAAAAACCCACAGTACACATTTCCTTATTTAAAAACACACCTGAGGACCAATTAAAACAATTTGTTCCATGTGCAGCACAACTAATGGAATATGGCTTCATGTCAGTTTTTCTCTTGCACCTCAATTTCTTAATGCTTGCACTGTATCAAGTGATCTGCAGTTCTAGAGTAGCTTGCTGGTAAAAATGGACCAGTGTTTTAAAAAAAATTAAACTTCCCATGGTCCTGATTACTTTTCAAAGTCAAACAACTTTACCATATTTTTTTTCCAAATTGAAAGATGATAAAATGAGTCTTTATTAAGAGTGAGATACTAAGTTAAACTGGGTTATACTGAGTTCTTGTTTTTCTCAATGCTGTAGTTTGCACTGGTTTGAATTGTGACTTGTTTACAAAAAACCATCTCATCATGAAAATCAGAGGTGTGAAACAAGCTGCACATGGACAAGAGAGTTGATTTTAGTACCTTGGCAGGGGACAGCCTAAACAAAACACTAAACTGCTGCTTTCTCACATGGTGCTGATTTTGGCATATAAAGTGGGTTGAATTGAGCTCTAATAAAATAGTAGAATATTTGTGTCTTCACGTAGCTGATGTCAATGATCAAGAAGTTGTTGGGCATGGAAGATTATACACTTTTCTGTTCTATTTCCAACAAAAGAAACTTTAAAATGCTGCGTTCAACTGACAAAATAAAGCTAGCAACCCCAAGTCACAACATCAGTTAAAACATGATGCAGGAATTGAGTCAGATGTTCCTCCTACCTCCTGCCTTCAGAAGTGGTAAAGAGCAGGTGGGAGAACATTTACTCCATGTTCATCTCCTTTATTTGAGTTTTAACATGGTCTAGTTGATAAAAGTGCTTTGAAATCAAGAATGCTTATGCTTTAAAAAAAAATAAAAAATTTGCAGGCTTATTTAGCAACCTTTTTCAATCAGCTTTGAAGGAGAACACTTCTCTCTTCTCAGCAAGTGACCTGCCACTGTTGTAGATTACAGCTAGAACTTGAACAGATCAAGGAACAATCTTTCTAGGTAGTGCTTTGGAAGGGCAAAAAGTACAAGATTTAAGTATTTATTTTCAAAGTTAGCCTTAAATGTCACCATGCTGTTTCTGTGCGGCCATACTGTTGGTTTGCAAGAGAAATGTTCCAACACGTGCATTTAAGGGTTGTGAACAGATGACATCTTTTATTGTGAATGTTTGTTTGCTTTATGTCACTATAAAACCTGGTCTTGCTTGCCTTGATTAAATCTTGCATACTTTTCTCTGGTTTTATCCAGAGTTCAGCCCATAGCAATGAAAACAGAATTTGTTTCTGACAAAGCTAATACTACAGAAGCATAGAAGCCCTAGGAAACGTCTGAGGACTGCATACAGAATAGTGTGTTTGACTACAAAGATGTCAGAGTTAATGCACTCTGTTTCTCAGACTGGATATTTCTTTGACAAAGTAGTGGAAATGGGTTTATTAAAAGTACAGTATCTGAAAACAGCATCAGAAGCATTTTTGATAAATCTCTTCTTACAGCTGGTTGATGGTGTAGGTGAAGAAGAGCCGATTCACTGTGAAGTCTGTCTTCATTGCTCATCAATGGCTTTTGCTAAAGAAAAACCCCCAATGTTCCTGCCTGGCTGTGTCAGTAAATACCCTTTCATATGTTGGTAAATACAGCACAGTGCTGAAGGTTATTTTTGTGCTCAAAAGCAAGGTAGCTGCATTGTGTACAAAGTACTCCTGTAGCCCCCAACTCTACCTGTTAGACAGGTGTTTCTGAATAAAATGTTAGTGATTGGAGACACTACTGATTTTTCCAGGGGAAGACATCATGCCCCAAGACTATTCTATTACATCGATTACATAATAAAAATAGCAATAACTCCCCCCCCGCCCCCCCATTTTTTAGAAAGAGCCTTAAATCAAGCCCTGAAACCTTTTAATGAAAGAAAAGTTGTTTTATGTAACTGAACTAATTGTTTAACTGTATTTTTTGTTTTCCTCTGACAACTGTACGGTTGGATGTGGTAACAAGCACATTGGGTACAATGCCACTCAATGGGATAAGACACAAGGAATGTTAATTCTTTGAAACAACTATTATTTCTTCATGGTAACTTAAGTACTAGCCACAATAAAGGTACATTCTTTATGGCACATAATGAAGTTTTCAGAATGCACCATGAATAAAACAAACGACCTAAGAGTATCTATATATAGTTGCAAGATTAAGAATATTAACATTCTATTGTAGCTGCAGCTATGTTTACTGTTCTTTCAAGTGGCTTTCTTAATTTAACAGACTAAAATCTCCACTACATACATGTGTCTGAGAATGGGTGAGTTTTTCAGTTTTTCCAGTCTTTTGGTGTTTTAATTTTTGAAGCTAGAGTTCTTTCCAGATGCAGATGAGCAGTATCATATTTGTGGAAGTTGTTTCTCTTGTCTGAAAAAATGTCAATTCATTGATATTTTTCCAATTCTAAGTGTTACATAAACCAGTGTATTAATATTTTATTTTAAAAAGTTAAAATTAATTCTAATAAGAGCATTTTTTGGTGACTGATTTTATTACTGTGAATTTCCTGTTCTTTTTGTAAAGAAATCAAATTCAAATCTAAAGTACAATTATTTGGTAGTATTTTAATTTCACGCTTTTTGGACCCTCTGTTTTATACCCTCTGACTTGAACCAGAAACCCCTTCATTTCTATTTGGCTCAACGAATGGCCAGATCTGTTTGAGCAGGTCTGTGCCCTCCCAGTGCTGATGCTATAATTGTGAATCTGCTGTTGCCTCTTAAAAATGGTGCATAAATTATTCCTCTCAAACAGCTGAATAGCTTAAATCAACATATCCATGCCCTACCTGTGTTCATTATAACTATTTACAGTATGTCTACTAAGGAAGAAAAGGCTAATACTGTTTTTTTGTCCATCCAGTTACTTCACCTCCTTGCACTGTCATGGCAGAATTTTGCATTAGCTGGCTATTTGAGCACAGTTACATGAAAATTAAATTTCAGGAGCAATACCAGCAACTTCTTGTCTTCCAGGAGATGGCGCTGTGACCTCATTCACAAATGCCAGAGGCCTTGGGGGAAAGGGAAGCCCACAAGATTTCTACGTCAATTAAAAATCGCGTGCATTTGACGAACGGATTAGAAATAGATCTTGTAACTTTATTTTTCTTGATACGATACTGAAACTTTCTGTTGTAACTGGTGCGCTTCAAAGTTCCTTTCAATCTTTTTCCAATTTCTAAATGTCACTTTTGCGCCATGAAGTTTGGCAAAGTTTGTGCAGGTAGGTGATCACCACAACAGTGCTCCTTCTACAGCCAGGTTTTGGTGGTGGCATGGTTTGGATAGCTTGGCATTGCTGCGAGGAGTGGAATAAACCAATGGGTCCCACTGGCTGAATTACGTGGCTGAAAAGGCAGATTTCACAACATAATTCCGTATTTTCCTTCTACCTTGCTAATGATTTGCCTTCTCCCAGGCTTTCAGCAGGCAGCTATAAAGGGAATGGTGGCCCTTAGCACAAGAGGCCTAACAAAACTAAGAGTCAGGTTCTGGTGAGCAGATTGATGTGTCAGCAGTGTTTCCCTTCCTCTGAATGAGTGAATTAATTTTTTATCTGAAAGTGCTAAAATTGAGGTGTTTGGGTAACAAGGTACTGGTTTGCTTCTCAGGCCTGGGGTTTAAAAAAACAAAACTAAAGGCTGAAGGAGCTGGGTCTCATTAGCTTGGAGAAGAGGAGACTGAGGGGTGACCTCATCAATGTTTACAAATATGTAAGGGGTGAGTGTCAGGAAGATGGAGTTAAGCTTTTCTCAGTGGTGACCAGTGATAGGACAAGGGGTAATGGGTGCAAATTGGAGCATAGGAGGTTCAAGGTGAATATCAGAAAAAACTTTTTTACTGTGAGAGTGAAAGAACACTGGAAAAGGCTGCCCAGAGAGGTTGTGGAGTCTCCTTTGCTGTAGACGTTCAAAACGGGCCTGGACAAGTTCCTGTGTGATGTGCTCTAGGTGACCCTGCTCTGGCAGGGGGGTTGGACTAGATGATCTTTCAAGGTCCCTTTCAACCCCTAGGATTCTATGATTCTGTGATTCTGTGAAAACCAGGGTGCCTTTAAAATGTATATTTCTATTCTTAGTTTCCATGGCTACTGAGAGCTTTTTTTAAATTGGCTAACCAACACAATCCTGCCAAGTATTGTTTTAGAATATGGCCATAAAACAAACAAAATACCCCCCAAACCAAACCCCCAACTCCAACTATAATATTCTGTTATGCTGTAGAACTGGGGTTTCCATTCTGGAAAAACATGGGCAGAGAGGAGGAAAACTGTAGTGATTCAGAACAAACTCTGTGCAATTCTAATGAACCAGAATCTCCACCATAATTAGAATAATAACTGGAGAAGGTAATTGCCCAGCAGTTGTTACTGGACGTGTGTATTTTGAAGCCAACAGTAGGTTTGGGAGCTCACAAGCTTGTTGAGGTTGTTTTGGCAGGCCTGGGCACTGCATGCTGCAAGTATCAAAAGAAACACTGCTGCTCTATCAGATCTTGTTTGGGATAGCATTCAACAAAAGCAAAGCAAAGAATAATTTTATTTTAAATAAATTGTGTTGTACAGATGTGTGGATCAAAACAAACAAAACAGTCCCCAGAACCTAAAAAACTGACCACTCCAGTAATTGGTAGTGAGCGTATAAAATCAACTGATTAGTGCATAATGGTCTGTCAAACATACTGCAGTGACTGAGCTGCAATGGCAGGGGCTGGAGGCTTTCTCTACATTGCAGGCAGCAAGAGAGATGGACAGAAAACCTCTGAGTCCAGCATGGGCACGAACACAGACCAAAACGCATCCTTGGAGAGAGCAGTTCTTTTCAGCCACTGCTGCATGAGATGACATCATGTGGATATTTCTGAAGCTTGTTTTATCTCATTTTTAACAAGTTTTGCAGGAATTTGATTTGTTCACTTGTTTTTAATTTCAACCTTTTTCCTGGCCCTTAGGTGCCCTCATAACGGCACTTTTCTCTAGCTCCCAAATCTTCTCACCACTGGCTGTTGCACGATACTTGCCTAGAGACCAAAAGTTGCCATTTCATTTGGGAGACTGAGCTTTTTTTGGTCTGGTACCAGGACAAGCCACTGGCACTTGGCTTGTGCTGGCACCAGACAAAAAAAAAAAAGCTCTGTCTCCTAAATGCATTTATTGTCTCCGTCAGGAGCATGTTCTGACCTGGAATTAGTACAATGTATATCCCATTGCGATGGAGTTGTAAAGGAATGTTGTCATAGTGTCTTGTTAATTTAAAAAAGCGAAGTGGCAAGACTTGGACCCATGTGTCAGGGAAACAAGTGATGACACACAGCTGTGGACTGGATCATACTGCACCACCTGCTCCCAGCCATGGTCCTGAGCAAGCTTTGCCATTTCTTGCACAGTTTGATTATTAGCTCCCCCATGGCATGAAGGAGTTTATTCCTTATCAGTCAAGGAGATCTTGAAAGAGAAGGACTCATCCCAGAGGGATTTGCTTGGTGAGTTATGAGTGGGTAATTTTAGATGCACAAGCAGGAGCTTTTTTCAGCCTTTAAATGTGTTCTCTTCTTGTAGAGAATATGCCATATCCAATATGATATGGCAAATATTAGAATAAGCACAAATTGTTCATTTAAAAAAACCTGTGTCTAGCTGGTAGCACAAAGCCCTCTCACTAAGTTAATGTAATCTTAAAAGTCAATGGGAAGAAAATCTATTTGAAGTTTGAATTCTTCTCTAGTAACTGAAATTCTTTTTGAAGCAGTTTGTACTGGTGTAACCAGTGCCAACATTTAAATACAATTCAGCTAGGAGCTGAACGGAACAAACATAAAGGCTGGTTTGATCACATGTTTACAGGCTCACTGGTCCTTTCACATAGGAACATCACCATTGCTATAACGGATGGGAAAAGTGGGCTGTTTGGTGGTTGTCCTTGCTGGCAGAGCCTGCTTTGCAAGCTTCAGAAAAAAAGCTTGCTTCCATAATGGCAAAGAGGTTATGTTGCATCATTGTGGCCAAAACAGGCCTTTATTTGCAGTTTTTACAGCTCTGCTGCCTGGATTGTGGTTTCCCTGGTGTGAGGGCTCAGCTTTAAGATCCAGTTTCTCGCTGATATTTATTCTAGTGAACAAGCGAGAACCTAAGTCTGCTACCTTGTGCATAATCCCCTGAATTTCTATAGGTAGGAAAAAATACAGGTTTTTAATAATTTTTAAAGTTTTGGTTTATATTGACAAGTATTAATACATCTATTTTTGTTTAACTTTGATGGGTCTTTAAAGAATTTACATCTCAGTGTGGCCCCAAAGGCCATGAATATGCAAGATATGTATTAATGAGTAACAAAAAGACCTAGCATCCTCTGTGACTGTCGTGTCAGTTACTTCTGAGAATCATATTTTCATATAATCTCACACTTTATAAATCATTTGCTTTCGCCTCAGAATAGTTATAGGAACTGCACAAGCTAGAAAGAAAAATATTTTTCCCCTTTCTGTCCCTGCAGAGGTTATCTGGCTCAGCTTTTATGATCTGGGCTGCTTTATCAACCGTGCAGCACCGACTTGACTATAAAGATTATCTTTTCAAAGGGAGGAAGCATCCTGAATTTGCGAGTGAGTTACTGTCAGAAGAGAGGCAGCTAGAGGAGAAACAATGAGATTGTGTGAGACTGCTATGGAGCCACAGATAACTGCTTTTGGGGCTTTAATAAATATAGGTATACGGCTGTGGTTAATAACTTCATGTACACGGCTGTGGGGAGCTGTGAGATGGGGCATGCCCTGATCCATCCAGATTACAAATTAGCCAGGAATCAGCAGCAAAGGAGCTACCCCATACCAGTGATATAAAATCCTCTGGGAATAAGATGTCTAGAATAACTCTTTGTGGAGCCCCCAAAAAGGGCCGTATAAGCTGAGCTTGGGCACAGTGCAATATCAGCCTTTGGAGTGTTTCCTAACAAGTCCCTGAATCTGTGAGGTGGCCTGGCCCCATCGTGGGTGTACAGCTTTGGAGGTCTTTGTAATCGGTGGTGTCAATAAAGACTGCATTCATGTAAGCTGTTACAGAAATGCTGATTGCTAATAATGAAAGCTCTCTTTGGTTTTGGTTGGGTTTTGTTTGTTTTTCTTGTTTTGCCCTTTTCTTTGTGTGTTGTTGCTAGCTTTTCTGATGGAAAGAGCCCCCCTTGCCTAAAGCAGGGTCAGCTAACTAAGGCTATGTCCAGCTGAGTTTTGAGAATCTCCAAAGGTGGCACCCTACAACCTCTCTGGCCAACCTGTTCCAGTGCTTGAACACCCTTACTGGAAAAAAAAATTAAAAAAATTGTTTCAGCTATGCTTGAATTCATACTGATTGCCCCTTGACTTCTCACTGGGCATCACTGAGAAGAGCTTGGCCCTGTCTTCTTTACTCACTCTCCCATCAGGTATTTATACACATGGATGACATCCCTCCTCTGAGCCTTCTCTTCCCTAGGCTGGACAGCCCCAGCTCTCTCACCCTACAAGCTGGTGCTCCAAGCCCATAATCATCTTTGTGGCCCTTTGATGGACCTGCTCCACTATGTCCATGTGTCTCTTGCACTGGGGAGCCCAGGACTGGACCCATCACTTCTGGTGTGTCTCACCAGGCTGAGCAGAGGAGAAGGATCACCTCCCTCCACCTGCTGGCAAAACTCTGCCTGATGCAGCCTAGGAGACTGTTGGCTTTCATTGCCACAAAAGCACATCATTGCCTCATGGTCAATTTGATGTCTATCAGGACTTCCAGGGCCTTTTCTGACCATGTTTCCCTTTATGTGGCTAGGAATGAAAATGGGCTGCCCTGTCTAGAATTAAATTCAGGTGCAATAATGGCAATACTGAAAGAATAATTTTCTACACAAAAATCAAATACGACTATTTTTTCTTTAGTATAATGGAAATATTGATTAGTAGTGCTTCCTTGTTAGATTTTTCTGTGCTATTGCAAAATCACTTCAGAGTACTATTGTTTTAAAATAAAAATAAAAATAAAAATGAAGTAGTTAACTAATGTTGACAGCTACAAGAGAAATTTTGAGAATGAAATTTAGCCCTTTCCTGCCCTTTCCCACATGAGCCAAGAGAGTGGGTACCAGCCAGGTTGTAGGTGCTAGTGGAAGAAAGGCCAGTTATTTCACAGTATTGCCAAAGGCAATATTTTTGTGGCATCATTTACCACATTTAATGACATTATTTTAATTTTTTCTTCAAATAGCATATTTTCTGTTTCCTCTTATGTGGAAAATGATTAATTGTAGACATTAAATGAAAATATATCCCATGTTTAATCGCACAAAGACTCTTTGAATATTAGTTAGAAAATATGTGGTATTTTTTCTGTCTTAGTGCCTCTGCTGAAAAATGCTAAAAATCCAGAGTAACCATTGAAAGTTCTGAACAGTGAGCACGAGTGAATAAAACTCTTAACTATTTTTTGTGGGCTCATATATTATTACAGTAATACTTAATGTCTCCACAGCATTTCATGTTTCTATTAATTCCAACAAAAGAGATTGCAGCCAGTAGTGAGAGCATCACCTTTATCTTGCAGAGCTCAAGTCTGCTTTTGGTCTTTGCTTGACCCAGACCAGGAAATTGAGTTTCAGTGGCCTAAGCATCAGGGTGAAGGTTAGTCTGAGGTGGGTTTCCTTCAAAGTGCCTTATTAGAGCTGTTCTGCTTTGCTTAAATGTTTTTATTTGGATACTAAATACTGGATATATAGTGAAGCTGGGACTTAAAATTTAGTCTCTAAATGCCCCAACATAAGAGGTGATCTTTCTCCTGTCCTGTGAGAATTTCTTACTCTGGAAAGCAGGATGGTTGAAAATAGAGATAGTTAAGAGTAAGAGATACATAACAGAGTAAGATACAGGCTCATATCTACAGCAGATCATCTCTGGGATGGAATGTACCATTAGCAGCCCTTCAGCTGCTGCCTGTGAGCTGGCAGAGAACACAGACCCTGCTCTCGAGAGCTCTGCAATGTGTTTTCAACATACCCCCCAGAAGCCTGGCAGACCAGCTAACAGCAAACCCAGTGCCTACCTATGTGCATGCACACAATGCTTGCAACCAGAAAGTTTTAGTATTAGGGGTAAATGTCATAAAGGATTAAGTATTTGATCATGAAATTTAAAACAGTTATGAAAAGGTAGGACATAAGAAAACCACTACTGTTATTTACCTTTTGCTGTAGCCATCACTAAAAACCTCTCAACTCTTACTTTTGGGGATAGTTCATCATTCTCCACCAGGACTTTTTTTTTTTTATACCAAGTGCAAATAAATCTTCATTGTGTAGACTCTGTCACCTTGAGTGTTTCCTGTTAAATGTGAATGTAGTGCTGTGCTGCACTTCCCTTTCATTTTGTCTTTCCGGCTGTTGTGCTCAGAGCTGTTGTTGTGTGATGCCAGTGTGTCCATACCAATGAAGCAGTACCAAGTGTGCATCCTTGAGGATGCTAGCTGAGACATGCCTGACTCCTGAAACAGAATGTTTGGAGGGCTTTCTGCACTTTGGCAGTGTCCCTTACAGCCACCAGCTTCTTTACTACACACCAAAACTTCATTAGTTGTATTTTAAGTAATAGCTAGGGTACAGGCTAATGTGAATACACTGTGGATATTGCAGTAGTCGCTGGCTCTTTGCAGAAACAAGCTGTTGCATGTTTTCCAGCCCTGTTGTTTGTGTCTCTGTTTGGCTAGAAGACATTCCTTCTGCACTGGATTAGCTTTGGGAACTCCATCACGTTTTATTCAAAATAATGTCCCTAATTTTCTCCTTAGCAGCCAAGCCCAAAGGCCACATTGGCATTGCACTTGTGTTGCTTCTAGGTGGGGCCGACAACAGCCAGATAAAGAAAAATGTAGACTGGTCCAAATCTGTATCAGTTTCCACCATAAAATAGGACAAGTTCTTACAACAGTTACTCTTCTAAACATCTTACCTCTAAATTTTCAGTTACACAGAAGTTAGTCATGTTCCTCAAGCTGAGTTTAAGCCTGTTACAATTATTTCTATGCTGTGAATGGGATAAGTGATTTATTACAGTGCATTACTTCTCCAGTCCTTCATAATGGAGCAATCAATTTTTAGATGTGTATTTTGCAGAAAGAATGAAGCGCTGATACTATGAAAAATATCACCAGAGAATACAGCTTTTATCTATGCTGAAAAATGGTGACAAAAATGCTTTCAGAGGGACCTGGACCAAACTGCTGGATCTGAACAGATGCTGAGCATGGCCTGCAATTAACAGCTTTTTGAGCTGTTGCATCAAGTCAACAGCTATTGGTAATGTTTATTCAAGTGTAGACAAAGCCAGAGCAATTATCCACTGCAGCAGGCATAACAGGATGGCTGAATATAATTGAAGTTTTCTATTGTGGTATAAATAACACTAGTAGTGCACTATTGTCCATGCTGGAATCCAGACCTTCAGAGTAGCTGTTGGTTTCTCCTGGATGTTTTATTGGGAGATTTTGACAAATAGCTTTGGTGCATTAGGAATAGAAAGAATAGATCTGATTCTACTGTGAATGAAGAAAAACTCAATTGTGTATGTTCCTGTGTGTAGTAGTGACAGTTGTGGTGTGCTTCATATATGCTTCATAGGTGTTTTTTTCAAAAGTGCAAATTCCATCTTTTATGAAAAGTAGTTGAATGATTTCCATTGACCTTTCTTTAATGCAATATTGCAGTGTATATCAACCCAGCTAGAGGTTTGTTGGTTTGTAGAATAAAACCAGCATTTGAGACAGAAAATCTGAGCAGGCAAGACCTGAAGTTGCCAAACTAACATCTCCTTTTTTGCTCAGGGCAGAAATGAGATGACAAATTCCTCTGTCACTTTTAAAATAGTACTTGGAATGTTTTGGCTGAAATGATAATACAGAAGGAGTTAAAAAAAAAAGGAGAAAAAAAAAAAGAGAGACAATTGAATCAGTCATTTTAGCTTTGCTGCTCAAATGAAATATGGTGGAAGTTTAAAACGTGTTTGCATGTCACCGTCTCAAGAGGGAAGAGTGGCTATAACTTCCCTCTACCTGCTCAAGGATTCAAGGATTGGCTGATGAAAGATTACCAATACAGGATAAAGGCCAGTAAAGGTGAGACACCTCTGAGTCCTTCACCACTGGGGTAGGGCTCAAACTCTGCAAAGAACACTCACCCTTAGCCCCCCCCCTAACTCCCTGTCGAACAGAATGAGCCTTGGGACACTGTGTTTCAGAATTGCCCCCTCAAACATCAGCAGGTCAAAATATGCTACTGAGTGACATCTTTGTGCCTAATTGACCAGTACAATTTCTGTTGATTTTTGTACTCATCCAAGTGCAAGTGTTCCCCATTCAGTTAATGAGAGTGCAGTGTATAGATGAGTGAAGAAAAAAATTGCCTGTGCATTCTTGTCATTAAGAAAAAAGCAGCAATTTTGTGGTGAGCAGTGCAGAACAAATGGACCTGGTGAACTGACAATGTGCTTGACTGTGAAGCTGGAATTTCAGCTCTGCCTGTTGACAACTTCTTGGTGCCTCTGTGTACATACTGCATTTAGCTTAATACTTTTTTTGCTTAAAAACTGGTAAGAGCTACACTGAATTAGTTTGAGTCCTGTGAGTTTTGTTTTTTTTTTCCTGGTTCTTTGAGTAACTGTTCTTTTCTCCCTGTGCCCAGGATCATCAGGAAGCACTGTTAGCCCTGTCTGGCACAAGCAGCATCAGGTTAGTGGCAAGGCAATAAGTAGAACTGCCCTGTGATGTTTTTCTTCTGCGAGAGAGGGATGAGGGAGCAGCAAATGTTTATTCTTCATTCTTTTGGGAGGGTTTCAAATGAAAGGAAAGGCAACCTCTGTCACCTTCTCCGAAACACTTTCCTTTCTGCCAGGCTGTTGGCTGTTTGCTGTGGGAGCAAGCTGCCTCTGATCCTTCTGCAAGTCTTCCTGTCACCCTCCCAGTTAAGGGAAAGCTGGGCTTTGGCAGCAATAGAGTTATTTGACAGTCATCAATCTGGGCTACAGGCTACATGATTCTTGCATCAGGAAGGAAGAGCAGGACTGAGACTTATAAGGGATACAAGAAGGCACCAGTGGAGGCTTTCTGTCTAACCCTCTGTCCCTGGGCATGTTTTGGTGCTGTGTAGTGTGTGGATTTCTCTGATGTTTCCTCTTTAAAACACAGAGTTTTAAGCCAGTTCTTTGACTTGGGGCTTTACAGAACACATCACAAAAATATCTTTAATTACTTTATTTTATGACAATTTTAAATGACTGTGAAGAGATTGTGTGCCTAAACCAGCAGGTGTCCCACAGCTGGTCTGGAAAATGTGGGACTTATCACCTGGACCTGTGAAAGTTTCTGTGCATTCATTTTGTGCACTCTTACAGTACATAATTGCTAATAATCACCTCCTTTGGGCCTTTTTGAAGAAAAAGCTGGCCAGGAAAATCTCTTCGAATTGACTTAAAATTTAGTACTGCAGCATTTGTTCTTCCACCCTCTCTGTGTGGCTGGGCATGAGTCCTCTATGCACCCGTGCTGCCTGCTAAACTGCTGTTATTCTAATGCCTTCTCATTTATGGGCATTTCCAAACAGTTCACTGGCTCATTAGGGATATTCATCAGAGAGAATAAGCCAATACAGCAGTCTGTGCTCCTTCAGATACTCAGGCATTGAGCATAAGCAACAAAAGTGCTTCCTGAGCAGTTGGTACCTGTCTCTAACGCAGAAGTCAGCAGAGAGGAGCCACGATGCTGTCACCAACTTTTCTTGGCCTGTAGTAGGTAAATCCATTGCAGGCAGCCTCAGACCTTACTCTTTCATTGGCCTCTATTTAATTTCCCATGTTTACCTATGGAGCTGGAGAACCTGAGTCTGTCTCCTACAGCCTGGTCATCACTGTGATGCTCTTAACATGTAACCTAACAGTGGGAGGGATGTTTTCAAAAGCAGCAACACAGTATCATACTTGTTGATCAGAAACTCTAAATTGTTCTCATGTTTTGAGAATTACCAAATGGACAGAAGTCTGCTTGCCCACAGACACTTGTGTTTGAATCTGCCCCTGGCATTAAAAGGTAAAATCTTTTTTTCTATTTTCCCTGAAAAAGGGAGCACACTTTCTGTTTTGACACAGGCTTTTTTCTTGAATGATTACCCAAAATGCTTCTCCCTTCTAAACATTTAGTCATTAGCAGTTCATATTTTAAAATGCTATTTATTTTGAGTGGAAATATGCAAAATTTCCTTAAAAGCTGACTTGCAAATGTTAATACAGGGATAAATGAACAGTTGATGAATAAGTCCTTCAGAAGCAAGTGGCTTTGGAAACACTCCATAAATTTTCCCCATTACCACATTTAAAAAACATTTAAAATAATTGTTGGAAGTCACCGAGTGCTGATAACTCTGCTTTATGAATGCAGACTAATGGAGTAAAGTGATAATTATTTAGCTGCTGTTGCATTTTAATTCAATCAGGCCATGGCTGTTGCAGTACAGTGCAGCCTTTGCCTCTTTATTTTCTATAGGCAAATAAAACCTGCTCGGTGGTCTCAGGTAATAGCCCTTGCAAGTACCTCACTAATGATTTACCTGTCCTTTACCTAGGGAAGGTAAAAACAATGCTAGAGACTGTAGATGTTTCTGTGATATGGAAACATCCCTGCAGTGCACTTTGGCAGAGTCTGATTTTCAGGTCCTGTCACAATCAAGAGGGACCAGAGTGTGAGTGTTACCAGAGCTACCCACGCAGGGCTGGTGAATGTGATGCTGGACCTGTGGCAGCAGGAAAGGATGGGTTGCCTTAGGCCGTCTCGCAGCCTCTTGAGCCTCCTGCTGACCCTGTGACACGTCTGCCAGCCCACTGGTGCCTCACAGCACCCCAGCACCCCTTCCTGGTCCTACGTGGGAAACTGCTTTGAGCCATCGACTGCAAACTGGGGTTGTGGTTGCTTCCACCTCACAGCCTTTGCCAGGGAGATTTCTGTTGCAGTGTTTACATGCTCTTAAGGGCAATTTAAATGAATTTAAATTTTCTTTTGTACTCAGTATTTCTTTTATTTGGAAAAGTTGAGCTAGCATGAGGCAGCAGCATATTCCACTTAAAAGTTGGATACAAGTGACTGTGCCTGTCTCAGAGTTGACAGAGAGCAAAGGTACAACTGGTGCAGCCAAAACCATCTTCCCAAACCTGTCTTCTGCAAAGCATCTCTCCAGTAACTGGCAACAGGGTCCCAAAAAAAAAGAAAACACACATGAAGAAATGGAATGTGCTGGTTGACTGCAGCCACATTAAACTATACATTTAATTTCAGCCATACAGTGACAACTCAGTCTTTGGGTTATTTAGTACATATTGAACCTAAGAAGTGGCTCTTTGACATATTCTTGGTTGCTTGTTGAAGTGCTGGGATGCCACCAAGCAGAGTCACACTGATGTGCCAGCTGTCTTCTCCACTCAGGGAGAGCAGAAATGTCCATGGCAATTCCACTACCTGTGTTCTCAGAGGTGTCTTAACATCTAACCCCCCCACCACTCAAGCAATTTTCTCATTTCCAGTAGCTGGACTCAGACCTGGACTCAGCACAGAATCAACTGAGACTCTACACTCATTTTACCAGAGGTATATTGTAAAGAGGTTCTCATATGCTCTATCTGCACAGTCCTTGACTATCAATGCTTATCTGTTTAAAATGCTGAAATAATTCTATTAATCCATATGAGCTCTGGAGTGATAATGAGAGGTATTAAAATGTCAGAATGACAGCAGTCAAATGCAGCTTTCTCTGGAAGGAGACTTATAGTGTGTTATCCCAAGTAGCAATGTCAAATTAGAAGTAACTAACTGAAGAGTCATTCACAGTTCCTCAAAACCTGAAGAATGAAAGCTGCAATGTAGAGCACAGCAGCTTGTAAAAGGGCTGGATGCACAACTGAGTTGAGGACTTTGGGCCTCCAATTACTTGATACACTTTATAAAATCGTTCTGTTAGATCAGTCACTGTGTTTAGAAGAATGGTTGTAAAAACCATTATACTTCAATTCAATCACTGCAGTGCTTGGCTAGCTCTAAAGAGTGGTGTTTAAGAACTGTCATACCAATGTAAAGCATAATTTTCAGCATTTCCACTTGTAGAGTCTTAAATATTTCATGTCACATACTGCCATGACCTCTGCTGTACCCTGTGGTTCTGTTTGCAACTGCGATTGCAAACTGGGTCTGAAAATGGGATTTTTGAAAGGCTGTAAATCTTTTTATGTCTTTATTCTCTTTGTAGCTGCAATTCTGAAAGAATTTTTCGTTTCAATCTTGTTTCATTTTATAGCAAGCTAAGTGGAAAACCCATGTCCTCCAGTGTTACACAGGTTAGCTAACTCTGCATTTGCCCATGACAGCTGCAAGCCTTAGTAGCTAATTCCTTCTTCAGAAATGCTGATGCATCACCAACACGTGCATTTCAAGAGCTGAGGTCTCCTGCCTCATCTCATCAATGAAAAGGGTTTTATGGGTTTTAATTATCCATGAGCCAGCAATGTGCCCTTGTTGCCAAGAAGGCCAATGGAATCCCGGGGTGCATAACGAAGCATGTGGCCATTAGGTCGAGAGAGGTCATTCTCCCCTCTACTCTGCCCTGGTGAGGCCACCTCTGGAATCCAGTTCTGGGATCCCCAGTTCAAGAGAGATGCGGAACCACTAGAGAGAGTCCAGTGCAGGGCAACAAAGACTGGACTGGAGCATCTCCTTTATGAGGAAAGGCTGAGAGAGCTGGGACTCTAGCCTGGAGAAGAGAAGGCTGAGGGGAGACCTTATTAATGCCTAGACTTATCTAAAGGGTGGGTGCAGGAAGGATGGAGCCAGACTGTTTTCAGTAGTTCCCAGTGACTGGATGAGGGGCAATGGGCACAAGCTGGAACAGAGGAAGTTCCATTTAAATATGAAGAGAAACTTCTTTACAGTGAGGTTGATAAAGCACTGGAAAAGGCTGCCCAGGGAGGTTGTGGGGTCCCCTTCTCTGGAGATACTCAAAACCCACCTGGATGCAGTCCTGTGTAATGTGCTCTAGGCAATCCTGCTTTAGCAGGGGAGTTGGACTGGATAATCTCTGGAGGACCCTTCCAACTCTAACGATTCTGTGACTCAGTATCACTCAGAATTTTGAAAGCCTTTTAACAGAGGAGTTAGTTTTTTACTGGTGAACAAGAAATTATTGGTTTCTCCAAATATAATGCTACTTTTTTGTAGCATTAGGTGGAAAAAATTTCGGGGGGAAAGGAAAATTTTGTGAAGGAAAGTTGGTAATGTTTGAAAAATATAGGTCAGAACTGAGAAATGAGAGGTTATGGAAAAAATGACACCATTTAAGGATGACTGCAAGTGGTCATTCTGCAGCAATGTTTTGCTGCTGTACATGAACACAACTGAAGTATCTTGGCAAAGGTTTTCTCAATGCCATCCTGAGCACCATGGCGAGCCACTACCTACTGACAATTTTGTGGGGGTTTTACCCACGCAGTGGTGCAACCTCATAATGCTGTGTGCTAGATGCCTGCTGAGGAGCACCTCCTTGGGCCATGTACAGAAAGCATAATTTGCCATTGGCAATGTAAAGAGCCCCATGGGACCATCCTCACCCCTTGATGTGCATGTGTGGGCCTCTTGTGTGATGCAAGCACTTGGAAAGTTTCAAAAGCACTAGCTGCTGAGGCTCCTTGCCTGCAGCCCCCTAACCAGCTTGGGGCTCCCACGTGGCTGCTCTGCTGCCATCTGGATTGCTCTATTTTCCACCTGCTGCCAGCCCCAAATGGCTCAGAATTGGCCTCAGAGTGTCCCTGGACCTGATCATCCTTGCTTTGAAGTAATGATGTTTTTTACCACTGACTTCAGCCAGCTGGGAGTGAAGCCCTGTTCTGATTTGCATTTAATCAAGAGTATTTTTCTCCTTTCCTTTTTCAGCTTTGCTTTGCAGCTTGTTTTTCTTTATTGTAGATATTAAAAATATGCAATAAAAAGGATCTGTTAGTGTTCAGCACTCTAAAAATCAGGGGTTTGTTGTTCCCTGGATGCAATTTCCGAACTTTTTTTGCCTGACAGTGCCAGTAGATTCTCCAGAGCCAATAATCACAAAATGTCAGCCTTGCTAAATAGGGACAATAAATTTTCAAACAGTTCCATAACATGATTTTACCAGACATTAAAAAGGTCAGGCATGAACTGTAAATAAGTTCCTATCTCGAAGCTATTTGCCTCTTTAGTTAAAAAGTAAATAATCATTGAGATAAGGAGTGAAGCAGTTATTCTCCTCTTTTGTAATGGCCCTATATTTTGCTAGTTACATAGTTGGGCTCTCCTGCAAAGATAAGAAGGCCCTGTTAAGGTATGAATATTCCTCTGCTGTAGAAAAAAGTGTGAAGAAAATAAAATTTAGAAAGAATCTTGGATCAAGTGTAGGTTATGTAATTAGAAATCCACTTTCTGTAACTTTCTGGAGCTCTCTAGGACCATGTCAGCAGACATCAAAAGACAGGGCTAAGTAAAGGGATGAAGAGCAAACCCTTCCTCCCCTTTCTCATTGGTGCAGTGGTGAACATGCACTCTGTTTTTATCTGGGAGCCTTCTGGACTTGAATCTGTGCCCCTTCCAGAAGGAGGATGCACAGTACCAGTGCTGGAAGTGAAGGTGCATAACCTGCCTTTCATGTCCAGGGAGAGGCATGGTAGGGGATGACCACATCCCACCTTCTGACTGAGACCAAAAGGCAATTCAAGTGCAGAATCTACTTTTGAATACAGTCATGATTTGATTTTCGATTGAACACTCTGTGCCCTCTCACTACTTGCAGGAATAAATCACTTAGAAGATCCAAGAGATGTCTAGACCATCAAATATGCAATATCTGTTTTGCAAACTGAGCAGGATTTCCCCCATGTAGAAGTGATTTACTATCTCCGCACTTTGTCCTCTCAGAGCAGGGCTGGTGAGAGCAGAATTTGAACATGGCCTGCGGATTGTTGGGGCTGGCTGGAAAGCTGGGCTGGTATGGGAACCTTCCCTGCACGCTGCGGAGAGCTGAGTCTTCACTTGCCTGTTGTTAAGGTCTCCTGTGTCCCAGGGCAGCTGCTGGCCACATTCTCTTAGTGGGAAACTGGCTGCAGTTCTTTTTCTTGCACATCGAGAGGATTCAGCTGGTGGATTTCCTTGGTCTCCACCATTGCTGCATGAGCCTTAACTTTGACTTCAAGAGCGAGTGAAAATACCAACTGAATCAATGATCTGCCATTAGGATTCAGACTGGAATCTGTTCCTTTTTGTGAGAAATATGAGCCACTAGCTGTGTATATTTAGTCTCTGTTTTTAAGTATCACCAGAAGATTTGGCAAACAGTTTGCATTCGAGATGGCAAGAAGAGGGGAAGTGAATTAACTCCAGAGTATTGCCTGCCACCAGGGTGAGCTCCATGCATGGTAAATATGCATAGAAATCTGAGCAGTTAATCTCATGCCAACGGGGAGAGGGAGCTCAAGTATTATGACAAGTCTGTGTAGACAGGTCTGAGCTCATGTTCACTGCAGACGTCTTCAGAATCTGGTACTGGTTTGAGCAGCACTTCTTACTAACACTTGTATTCAAACTTTCATGTACTGGAGCTGTGGGACAGTAATTTTGTGCCTTTTCTGCTTGGGAAGTCCAAAGAAGCTGGAGGTCTTCCTGCACTTTAGCAAAACCCCTGCTAAGTTGAAGCCTCTGTCTAAGTTAAGGTGCTGGGAAAAGGAATACTGTCAGATTTTACCCATAATCTCCACAATCATAATTTCCTGTAGGATTTAAATGACCTTTATGGCAAAAAATGATCCATGGAGAGGTTACAGAGGAGCAAGATGGTCTTGCCACCAACAGCACCTCTCCTGGCGATCAGTAGTGCATGTTGGGGAGTGTTTTTTAGGAGAAAGAAGGGCAATCATTTTTCATGTATTACAGAGTTTCCTTGTGCCCCACAAGCACTCCTGCTGAGGCCACCAGAAGATTTACACTGCAGTTGTAACAAATTAGATTTTTCTGCATTCTTCCATGTGCAGTAGGACTAATATTAGGTGTAATATCCTAGCAGACAAAACAGAAATTTTTGTGGATGGGCTGTAAGTGTTCATTAAAACATACAATGTTGATCTCTTGCCCCAGTTTGCATTGTGCAGAGCATTTCAGCACCTTGTATCTTGAAGAATGCTCCAAGGCTGACTTTTCCAAAGGAAGAGTATTTGTGAGATGAAAAAAAAAAAAGAGATGAAGGCTGCAAACTTAAGAGGCAGCTTGTCTTTGATGTAAATATATTTGCTTTGGTGGAATAGAAAGTTGCAATGTAGGAATGAAAGCTTTCCCAAACGTTCATGTGGGGCATGTAGTTAAGGGAAAATAAGAAACCTGGTAGAGTAGAAAGTTTCTTGGAACTAGTGGCCTAATCAGAGGAAGAAAAATAGTTTTTCAACATTTTCAGTGGCCAAAATAACTTGTTATTTGATTAATAGATTAATCACCATTTTTGCACAGGATGAAATAGTCTGCACTGTCACAAGATGGAAAGGTGATGCTTTGAGACTGCTGGAGCTGATTTTGCCCAGAAGCCCTGGCTGACATTCACACGTGCTGGGGCCTGGCTGCCCAGGTGCATAGGGATGCATGGCCCTTGCTATTTTGTTTGAGCCAGGCTTTGTGACAAGTTAAAATGGGGCGGTCATGAGGGCAGCACATATATTGTTGGGTGCAGCAGGGCCCCAGGAGGGAGATCAGCAGGGATGGTGCCAGCCAGCTCTGCCCCACAGCTGGAGTTGTTCCTCTCCTGGGGTGTCTGGTTCAGCTGCACAAGCTCGTGCTCTGCTGGTGACCACCAGGTCTGGGGAGCAGACCAGCAAACCAACCCACCTGCTGAGCCCTGCTGAGCCAGGAGCTGCAGCAGCAGTGGGGAAGCCCATTGAAGGTGGTTTTCAAACCTCTGGTTTGGAAACTAGCTGTAATTTTAATCACTGATTGCTCTGAGCCAGGCCAAACCACCTCTGACACCTCCCAGAAACCTGTCTTAGAAAAATGACGCACTGCCCTATTAGCTCAGCCCATCCTTAAGGTGTGTTTGTACATGGACACCAGCCCTGCTGTTTGGTGGGGCCGAGAGCTTGGCTTACATCCTACTCAAGTGCTGTAGCTGGCAAATCACTGCACATAAACAGTTTTTCGAAAGACAACTGCCTCCCTCTATAGGGAAGATTTACTTCTGGAAAATGTTTCAAAGTGTGATTATATAGCATCTGACATAAATTGCCCACACAGAGTAACTGGACAGTTGGATGATGAATTAATGCTGGCTGCTTTCCACCCTATTGTTTCAGAGGTATCAGGTAATGGATGGTTCATGTGCTCTACGCATTATATAAATAATTTAGTTTATGTCTAGGAAAATATGTCTTGTCCGTGAAGCAGAGAATTACTGGCTGTGTGGCTCAGAGATGGCCCTAAACCATTCCAGTCAAGCGTAATAAATTAGGATACAGTGAAAGAGTTTATTTTCTTCACCATTGCAGTTATTTGATTCAGCTACTGCAAAGCTCTGTGTGAAATTCTATTGCCTGTACAAATATTACAACATAAATTTCAGAGTAAGACACAAAGAAATTATGTAAGATCTGAAACAATAGATGTATTGTTGTAGGAAGGCTTCTTGGGATATTTGCTTGCATCGTTTCAAAGAAACAGAACCTTCATATTGTTGTTGCTCAGATAGACAAAATGTTATGTTTTTTAAGCAATTACTATCAACCAAATGCTCTAAAGAGGGACTTCTCCCAAAAAGAGAGGACTGGAAACACCACCCAAAGCCTGACCACATTTGAAGTCAATGTTGAAATTCTGATGAGTTACAGAACAGCAAGATTTTTCCCCAGATGTTTCTGTTCTTTACTGAAGCATATGGCTACACTTCTAAAGCAGTTGAAATGCTATTGCCTAAGAAGTTGCCACCCATTGGGATGCTTAGTTTCCCTTAACTGTGATTTTTTTTTGATGTATTTGATTATGTGACTGTAACAGGAGAGTCTTTAGATTAACAGCTTGTCAAAAAAAGTTGACTTCCCTCAGAGTTTTCTACTGTTCGGTTTTCCTTTGAATAATAACCTTTTCTGTATGGAGGTAGCAATTAAGAAACCTCTTCTTTCTAATTAATGGATCAAATGATCCATCTTTCCATCCTAGACTTCTTTCTTACGATGTATAACCTTTATTTTTACAAGCAGTGCATCAACAAGTCATAGACATTTCTTATTCTAAAACACCTTAAGCACTCCCAAAGCTACACTATTTCATCCCTCTGTGTACCTACAGCATATAGTAGAGGGGGTTGTTATAGCCCTAAAGGAATTGGATTATCCATGGGAGATGTTAAAAAGGTAATGAAAAGTTAATGTGGTATTTGCTTCTTTTTTATATACTCATTAAAATGATTTATAACTGTGATGTTTATCTAAAAACACAATTAGAATATTAGATTAAATGTTTACTTTTGATGTGGTACATGTAATATAGTAGGAAGCCAGAATAAAATTTCAGCCCGGTGCATAGGGAATTGAGAGAACAACTCAAGTTTTTCCTCAGTTAATTACTGTTCTTTTCACTCCCTCTCTGAAAATGTCTCTTAATTAGAAAGGGTATGTACAGTACTGCACTGACGTGTACCATCTAGCAAAGTCAAATTGTGTTGTTTCCACAGGAAATAAAATCTACCGAGTGTTTCAAATGAAGACCAGTGGTTAGAAACCAGGTCAAGCGACAGCAAATCTGTGCTTCTGGGGAGGTTATTTGTGGCTGATGTGAAATCAGCTGATGGACATAGCTCAGGCTCTCAACAGGGAGGTGTCTGGCCTGCAGATGGGAAGCTAATACAGGCTGGGAACCTACCAACACCCCACAGACCTCCCCGGTCACAGGACAGCTGGCCCTATGGGCACCACTGAGCAGTAGTATTTTCAGTGGTAGAAAATCATCTGCTTTCCAAGTCTGACAGCTGCTTTCCAATTTTAGGACCCCACATGCCTGGTTCAGCAAGTTGGTGAATCACGGGTGGGTCTGGGCAGTGGTGCATGAGATATTGGGTGGTGGATCTAAAGAGAGAACGTGGCACTAACCTACAAATGTCTAAGACAAGCAGATGTGCAGTGAGAAAGATGCCTCATGTGATACTTGAAGGGTCTAAAGGGCAGCAAGAAGACAGTGTGGAGTCATGGCATCAGCACTGGATCTGGGGGACAGTGAACATCCCAGTCCTCTTCCATGCCATCCTTGATGTGGTGGAGGCAGGTGCTTACCCTCTTGCTGGGCACAAGCTGAGAGCTAGGGGCACATGGGAGCCCTAGGGGAACCAACAGCATGAACATAACCTAGTTTTGGGATCTGGCCCAAGTTGCCTCCCTGGCTTTCCAGTAGAGCTTGGTGTAGGTAAAGGATCACCCTTTCTGCAGGGGTGTGTCGCCACCTCCTTGAGAATGGTGGGAAGTGGAGGTGTGTCCTAACTGAGGGGAGGGGATCTTGCCAGGTTCTTCCCCCGATGTGGGAGATTAACATTGTCCTACCTCAGATGTCCTGTAGGGGTGCTCCTGGGTCACTTTGGGAGTGGCTTGAACATGGCCAAGGTACATGAACCTCAGTGGGTCTGTCCTTTGGAGTGACCTGCTGAACCGGTATTTCTGTCAGCCTTATGAGATAGGACATGTTCCTCTCAAATGTCATCATAGCTCCAACATGGGAGTCCCGAGGAACAAGCAAAGTCTCCATCGCACCTGGGAGTCCAGGGTCACCTGTCTGCAGCACCGGGGGCATGGAGGAGCCTGGCTCTGCCACCAGCCCAGCAGTGAGCAAAGCGTCTGGGCCACACCTCTGGTCTCTGCTGTGCCAGGCAACTCCCAGTGCTCACCCAGCCACCACTGCCAGCACTGGAGTGTTGCCAAGGTGGGGGTGACAGGGCTCCAGGCCCTGTAAGGGAGAAAGAAGCAAAACCAACCCAAAGAGTGGGAGAATTTTACTTGTAACAGTCCCCGAGAAGCAGGCTTTCATCTCTTCTTCACACACCCCTCTGCTCTTTAAAACCAAAGGTGACACCAGCAGACTGGGAGGATGCCATCCTTGTCCCCTGCAGGAACCTTGCCCCCCTCCCTGCTGTCTCTATGCCTGCAGAACCTGGGGGTCGTGGTAGGGTCCTTCCCTGTGCCATCCCCCAGGCTTGAGTTCACAGCCCTGTGGCATGGAGCACAGAGGAGAACCCAACCCTTTCCCTGGGTTGTTTTAGGGAAGGCTGGAGATGTGTTATGGAGCAGGAAGCTCACTCTATCAGGCTAACCAAAGGTGTATTTCACGTGTGCCGAAGACTGAAAGATCCAGAGCAGGTTAGGAGGTGCTGAGGCAGCAGCATACAAAAAATGAGACATCTCTCTGTCCTCCCTGTCAGCTCAGCTCTCTGACAGAGGACAAGCCAGGGTTCTTCTTTCCAGCAGCTTTCAGAAAGTATCACACAGGGTAGTGTTTTACACAAATGCTAGATAATTTGGTGTTACCTTATCCCAGAAGTGGAAAGGAAGAGAAATTATCATGCAGTTCTTTCGGAAAACAAAAACTGAATTCACAGAGAAAGAAACTAACAAATAATAGACTAATACATGGAGGTCATAAGGATTTCTGTAGTCAGCCTGATCTGCCTTCAGCTGCTTCTGAAACAGGCATCTTGGCCTGTGTGAGAGGTGGGCAGGATCTGCTAGGCAGCCCTGGCAGCAGCTGGCCCCAGGGAGCCCCTAATTCCCAGACCCTCATCTGCTCACCTGGCATCTGCTCAGCCCTTGAGAAGTGATGGCACATGGGACAAAACCACTTCAAAAGGTTTGTAGATAGAAGCAGAAATAGCTCCTAAGCAAGTAAGCAAGCAGGAGCTGTGCCCTATTTCTGGGTGCTTTTGAAGCCCTTCATTGAATTGTCCTGCCCTCTCTGCATGTGTACAGAAATGACCAAAATCTGTGGTGTATTCCTCGGGAAAAATAAAATCAGATGACAAAAGAGTGTGCAATTTCCAGCACATCCTTCCACCCACATAGCCCAGGAATCGGTGACCACCTTTGGTTGGTGTGGGAAGCTGTGCAACAAACTGGATCTTTGGTGGGTGGGCCAGAATTCCTGTGGACTGCAAGAAAAAAAAAATAATGGAAATAGCTGACTGTCCCAACTGACATTTCCAAAGCCATTAATCCAGCCCCAATACTGGTAAAAAGCCTATTCTGTGTACGACAATAGGAGCAGCTGGGCATGCACCCCGTTGTAAAAGCAGAGCGGAGCAGACAGTTCCTGTCCTGTAGCCCCTGTAATAACAAGCCACACACAGGACTGGGGAGGCACAGCCAAGTCAAGTGGATCATAGGACAGGAGCAAAGGCTAGGTTATTTCCCCAGCTTTTTCTGGGAAGGTGGAAGTAGACAAAGAGATGTGCAATATGGAAAGAAAACTGAGGGAGACAAAGAGGAGCAAGTTGAAGGGCTGGGAACAGAGTGGAGCTGGGATGAAGGATGCTGAGGGAAGGATAGAGCAAATTCTGGATAGAAAAACAGATGAAAATTCTCTGTGTGTGCCTGCTTTGGCTGTTGCTTCTTCCAGCAGCCCTCCTCTATGCTGTGGTGGGGCAGAGCCCAGAGTGACCTCTTCCCTGTGTATAGAGGTTTGCTTCTCCTATAGCAAACATGGTGCTACCTTGGGTGCACTGATGCAGGGAGAGACAAAAAGCAGCATGGTACCCAACTGAATAGAACAGCAGCTACATCTCGACCTGACTACTATTTATTGCCTTCAAAACTTATGCATTGTAATGGTAGCTGCTCTTTTGCAGCAGGCAGATGGGGAAAATCAGAACATCTCCCAGGAGCAGAGCACTCCAGTGCTAGTGCCAGGATTGCACTTTAGCTCAGTCTTGATAGAGGGCAGGGGGATTTATTTCTTCATCAGCTAGGAGAATGCTACTTGACTTTCACCTGCTGGTTTCTAAATGTTTGTCTGAGGACCATGAGTGGCACCAGCGATGTTTAGAAACATCACAAAAGTATAAAACCATGCCTGACTTAATGTTAGGAGTTTTGCCTTGGCAGCAACAAGGTATAATTAAGCCTCCATTCGCACAAGCCTTTAGCTACCGGCTTCCATTTAGCGTCCAACTTAGGATTCTAACTTTGTGTGACAAACGTGCTGTCAGCAGCCTTTCCAAAGCTGATAGGAGCACCAAGATAGCACTAACATGCCTCACATGTGGGCATAAGCAGCATGCCTTCACCAGGGTAGGTTCAATAGCAGTAACAGCTCATGATCTTCACCCATATCATTGGGATGCCCAGTAACTCTGCCAGCATTTGTGTCAGCATTTTCTTTATAAACTTCATATTTTTATCACTTGACTGACAAAGTGCCAAATGTATGTGCTCTTGCCTCTCAGCTGAACACAAATATGTGAGGAACAGTGTTTTTCTGCTCCTATTAACTGAAGAGAAGTGTTGGTTTGGCTTAAAATAAGTAGGTCAGAAGCTGAAGGTCATGTCACTGGAGGCATTTTTGACTGTTTGATCTCTGAGTTAACCCCTTTTTCATACAGGAAAAATCAAGTTTAAAAGTTTGGAGGTGACCAGACTGGGGGGCATGAGCTGGGCGACACTGAAAACACAGGAATCAGGGCTGGTTATAGACGTGTTATTTCCAAGGGTTTGATGCTTCTGTGTCTGGAGACTGGTTCTTCATTGCATGAATGCAATTTCATGCTGCTTCAGTTGCATGAAGATGCACTTAGGTAGCCAGAACCTGCTTTTCTTCTTCTGCTCTTCATTAATGTCCTTCTCCCAAATATCCCAGGCACATATTAGCCTGAAACAAGGGTTTTTCCTCTGGTTCCCAGCTCCCAGCAAGATTGACCAGAGCACAGCCAGGTCGGAGAGCACTTGCTGTGTTTGTCTTTACCTCACTTCATCAGCTGAATGGAGTAGACTGCGCCACTGTGCAGCCTTGTGATGTCTTTCCTTTGCAGCAGGGACCAAAAGAATGCTCATCCTCAGGACAAGGTGTTCCCACCCCATTCCCTGACTGGGTATCAGGGTGCTGGGCTTGGTCTCTAGTTTACATCTGCCTCTTTCCTGTGTCTTCCTCAGCAGTGTAAATTCCACAGCATCAACTGCATATCCTTGTTCAAGGACTTCATGGAGCTTTTGGAATTACTATCAAATCTTCATTACCCATCTCACTTGATGAAAAAGTGGGTTGTGTTTTTGCTGAATATTGTTACTATGCAACATAACAGCAAGCAGCTGGGTATGATGTTGGATGGAAAGGAGTTTGTTGCGATAGCTTTAATGGTGATAAAAACCATGTGGTTCATGTTATTTTTAGACTAGTGCATGTTAAAAGGTCATAAAATTTTAATCTAAATACATCTTTGTATAAACACACAGCTCTGAGGCACCTTAATACTGAGACCAGTACGTCTCTCCAGGTTCAAGCTTGCTTACACAATGGAAAAACCACAGTTAAATGCAGAAATGAAGAAGTGCTTTCAGATTCCTGTGCTGATGTTGTTTTTCTTCATGTAACACCTTTTTGGAAAGAAAATAATTGTCGTAACTGAAGGGTCTCACAGGCCAGGGAGCTGAGCTGCTGGGGGGTAGGGATGGCTGCAGTTCAGGCTGAGGCTCGCAGCTGGCCTCATCCATCCAGGGGCCACTCTGTACTGGTGCTCATATTCCACTTCTGAGAAATCCACTTTCATTTTATCTCTTTACCTTGTCTCTCGCAAGGGAAATTATGGGTATCCCGTGTCCCTGCCCAGAGTCTTTCCCTCTATCCCCCCCCTTTCGTGTGTGTGTGCATATGTGTGCATGTGTGCCAGCACACACCTTTGTTAACCCATCCATCCTTGAGCTTGTGTTTGGCAGTTGGACTCCTTCAAGTCAAAAAACACTCATATTTTTCTAACACCCAGAAATCTGGTTGACCTTTCTTGGAACTTTGGACTTAAGCTAAGGTTTCATTAGTCCTAGTGAACCTTATGACCAGGACTTAGCATTTGGGATTCAAAGATCCTGTGCTAGCAGGTGTGTAAGAATATGGAGACAGATTAGATAGTGCCTGAAGTTTGAGAGGTGGCCCACAGAAATCTCCTATTTCCTCTGCCCTTTCACAGAGATAAAACCTCCAAGAATGACCTTGGATGAATGAAAAGATCTCCTTGTTTTATTTTCAAAAAAGCGATTGATTTTTTTTTTTTTAATGGGACTGTTGTTTTTCATTAACCTTTAAACCATGGTTTCATTAATTAAACAACCACGAAGAGAGATAGTTTTCAATCTGGAGTTGTGATAATTTGTAGCTGACTTCTCTTGACTTCTTTGCAAATCTCTTGCTTGTTTCTCAGGACCATTCTGCCCTCCTCTGTGAGTATCAAAGGCAGCTGGCTGCCTTTGTTGCTGCAGGCCTTTTGTCACAGAAGGAGGAAAATTTCCCAGTAATCCTGTTGGAGGCAGCAAACAACAAAAAAATGGCTAAAATACAGTGATGCTTTTTATCCAGAAGGAAAGCCCGAGCGCATCAGTCACTGCAAAGCTATTTGTAAAATGCATGTTGAGGCTGAAGGACATTCCTCAAGGTCTGTGGCAGCAGGAAGGTGACCAGGCACAGGAGAGCACAAAGGCTTTAACCCATGCTGGATTCACTGTCTGTCCAGCTCTGGCTGTATCTACTGTCTGCAGCACGTCTCCTGCGGGGTGGCTTTTGTCATTCTCACTACTGTGTCTGCTTAAATGAGTCCTCAGAGATTTTAACTTAATGAAATCACTCTCCTTGATTCAGAAGGAGCTTGGCTTTTCGTAGTATCCCATGCTGTTTTCACATGCCTGAGGGAAGGTATTTCAACTTGTCACCCACTGTGAATGCAAAAAGAGCACATGGATGGCACTAAGGGGACACTGCTTGAACTTAAAATCTTAGCTGCTTCCCTAGCAAAGCTCAATTCCCTAGGCTACTGGCATCCATGAAGTCCTACTGGCAGAGACGTCAGCCCTCTTCATTTCACACTTGTTTCTTTGGCATTTTAGTGGCCTCTCAGGATCACACAGGGGTGGCAGTGGAGAAGTAAGGTTGCCAGGCAAGTATAGTAGTCTGAACTGCAGAGAAGAATGAATTAAGACATGTCAGACAGACGATTGTAATGAAATTTTATGTACTTTTGGGTGAAATTAATGGAAGTCAATGGTTTTTACTCGCCATTTAATTCCAGTAAGAGGCAGTGAGGTACACAACACTCAACAGAGCTGGAGTTGACTTCTGCCAATGGATTAAATTATTTTCTCCTCTAAGGTCTGGATGGAGGCTCCATCACCAGGAAGGCCCTGGGAGGGGAAATCCCAACATTGCTGGTGATGATGCAGCATCTACAAGCATTGTGACAATGTTTCAGGTGATGCACAGCAATACTTTTCACTGCAGACAACAAGAACAAATTTAACCCTACTTATAACACTTCATCCTGGAGGTGGTCCACTGGGTTTAAATGAAAAGGAGAAGCCATACTCTCTAATCCTGATGAAGCATGTCTTTTTGACAACAGCCACAGAATAAGAGGTAAATGAAGTCAGGATGTGAACGATTGCTGGTCTCTTTTCTTTTCCTGGCTGCTAGGAGGGAAATCTGTCCTTATTTCCTTATCTTCCTTTGATCTTGGCTGCTCCCTGGGGACAGGTTTTGACCACTGTCTGTTTGCCACCAGCTCCTCTCCTCCCTGACAGCTGAGTGCCTGGTGCTGCTGGTCAGATTTCTGGTCTCCATTATAGTCCTGTACATTTAATGGTTTCTTTCAAATCTGTCTTTAGGTATACTAATCCAAACTGAGTTAATCCCAGAAAAACAGATCCTGAATGTGGTATACTTAATTCTGAGTCACCAAAATGCAGCTGAAAGGTGCCTGAACAACCCAATCTCAGCTGTCCCTGCTCTGAGCAGAGTTTGACCTCATAACCTCTGCAGGGTCCCTTCCAGCCCAATTTTCCTATGAGGCTTTGAACAGCTCCATAGGGCTCAGTTCAAATGGAACCAGCAAACTTGCACAGACAGTGCACTGGGCTTTGGTGGCAAACAGCAGCAGAAGACTTGGGAGCTGACCTCAAAATTGCATTAGGAAATGATAATTAATGCAGTACTGTCACACTGGCATATATGATGCATATTTTCCAAATAAAAGAGTCTGCCACAGATGTTTGTGCCCAGAACAGCTCCAGGCCTATATCTAAAGCCTCAGGATCCTTCTCTGACTGCTGCTTCTGCCTCATCTGTTTTTTTTCTAACATCATTATCAAGGAAGGTTTATAATTACCACAATAGTACAGGTTTCTTCTATTCTTAGGCCCTTTTAATTAGACAAAGAAAATTTCAAGTTCAGTAGCATCAGCAGCCTGTACATCATGGATTCTGACAGTCCAGACGTGGCAGGTACCAGCACAGTTTCTTTATGACCAAGTGCTGTTACCTACAGATCTATATGGAGGCAGTGGGGCAGCGTGCTCAGAGAACCAGCCTGGCTCAGTGGTCTGGCAGGCAGAGCCAGGAATAAGGACAAATCTGCTGATTCAGGGTCCTGCAAACATAGCTGATCTCATTGCAGTGAAAATAGGTCACTAATCACACATGGCAAGCATCCAAAAACTAGCCAGGAAAATGGAATATATGCTGGCTGAAAACTCTGTTTTACTCGAATGCACAAAAAGAAAGCAGTCTGCTTTAATTTGTTTAAAACAACCACCAGATTACGTGACCAGATGAAGACAGTGATCTCCCTCCCCCGTTATTTTTTTAAGCAAGCAACTCATTTATTGTTCCAGCCCATCCTTGCTTCCGTTCTCACACATTAAAATAAAGTGTAGTTCACACTTCTGTTTTTAACCTCAGTTACAGCAACTGGAACTGATTTCTAAAGCAAAAAAAAAAAGCATTAACCTATATGGTGATGACCCCAATCTCTTTTATGGGCTTCTGTCTAGTGAAATGATTGAGCTAGTATTGCCAGAAGTAGGTCCTTCTAAATAAAAAGAACATCAAGGTTGCTGGGGGTTTTTTTTGTTTTGGTTTGGTTTTTTTGCTTGTTGGTTTTTTTTTGTGTGTGTTTTTTTGGTTTTGTTTTTATAAAACAAAAACATTAATTTCCTTTTAGATTATTCTGAGTTTTCTTTTAAAGCTGGTTGCCCATCCTGACATCCTGAATAATTAAATGGGAGAGCACTTAAATTGCAGCAGGGCTGAGAGTTACTGATGTGGAATAAGTGTACCCTGACGTTACACAACGTGGATGGTGGGAGGGAAAGGCCAATCAATATAAATGAATCTTTTTTCCATTGGATAAATGCTCTCTCCCTTAGTCAGTAACTGGGGAGAAACTGGAAGCTTTAAAAGTATAAGATCTGCTCAGATTTTATGTTTGTCTTTGTCTAACTGAGGTCAGCTCAGTCGTATTTCTTCTGCTGAGCATCATGACTTGGTAAACAGGGGTGGTCTTCACCTTCACTTGAGGACTGAGTAGTGGCATATCCAAGTGAAAAAAGTTATCAAAAAGTGGATAATTGTTGTTAGAATGGTCATGGGAGTTGGTCAGAAATGATTACTTGTGCACTTGAATGAAAGACCAAAAAAAGAGGCTGGTTAAAAAAATTGCATATGCAAGTTTGTAGAAAATTATTTAATATATGTCTTCTTGCATATTCTTAAACTAGGTTGAAAGAAGGATGATACTTGAGAGCAGGGAATGCAAGAACTGAGACTAGCTCACAAGAGCACTTGAATTGCCTGTGCATTATGCTACTGGCATTAGCTGTAAGGTCATGTTTTGTTCTCCTGCCACTCAAGCTGGTCCTTGCCATGTGCTCTGGAGGCGAATTGCTCCTCCCTCCTCCCCCATCACCATCATTCCTGCTACCTGTCCCATCTCGTGTGCTGTGAGGGGTCCAGGGGCTTACCCAGGAGACAGCCACAAGGTGCTAGCCTCCCAAGGAGGTGGCTCCCAATTGGGCAGGCCCCATGACCAGCCACACTGCCTGACAAAATGATTCAGAGCAGCCCACAGCAGGGGAAAAGAGAGCAGAGGAAAATGGCTTGTCTGTCCAGAAAGTCAGGGTTCAGTAGTTCCAGTTTTGCCTTTGTTTCTCTCTCACCCCATGGCCAGTGAGCTCTTCTTCCAAGTAACAGGAAAGGCTTTGTGTAGCAGACGTGGCCACATAAGATGAAGAGAGGTGGTCCTTCTAACCTGAAGGAATTTGGAGTGACTGATGTGGTAAGGTTAGCCCTGGCCATGATGTCTCCAGCAGGAAAGCCACAGAATGACTGTCACGCATCAATGGCATTTCTGTGCAGTGCTTAACGCTGGGGCTGAAGCATGAACAGACCATGTCATCACCAGACCGTGCTTAGCTTTTATTTACAAAGGTTTTGTGACTCTTAGAGTCTCTCTGTTGGTAGAGGATCCTTCTAGTCCCTTAAGGCTGGTATCACTGATTCAGCCAACAGAGATCAAAGGCATTTTTGACAGATGTTGTGTGCCCAACTGGCTCTTACTGGAATCTCATGCTAAGTGAGAACAATTGATTTCTTACACGCTACACAACAGCAAATGTAACTTTATGAGAAATATTAATCAAGCCTGTAATACAAGCAGATTTTAAACTCACTGATTTGATAACAAGCTGTAGATGGAAATAAAATAATTCACAGCGAGACAAAAGATTAAACAATTCAGATGAAGAACTGAAATCAGATCTGACATTTGTTTCCTATGTCCAGTCCATCAGGTTGTATTCTGGAGTTAGATTCTTACCTGACAAAAATTAAACCTTTCTGCCTTGCATCATCCAAAGCATATCTAGAGTAACACGTAATACCTGTAACCTCTCCTCAAGGGTGAACATGCTGCAGCAATCAAGGGATCTTTGGCAAAGGAAAGCTCACAGTCCCTCAGGAGGGTCTGCAAGCCCTCCAGGAGCAGGGTGGTGTGGCCTTACGTGAATTAATGTGTATTTTCTTTGGCATGTGCATACATAAGGACATATTTAAGCCTCCTGTTTATTCTCTTAATCAGGCAAGGTTGAAGAGGGAGCAGTGCAGGGATGAACATCAGAAATGTTCATGCCTGGTGTAATGTGGCAATAAGTTGCCTTTAGGAAATCTGTCCTGAGCAGTTGAAGAAAGTTAAAGAAGGCAGCTGGAAAGAGCAAGCCTCAAGCAAAATAACCCTAGCAGGTATCCTGGGGATATATCAGAGCAAAACTCAAATGGCACTCTGTAAACAAATCTCCAGCACTGACTGCCAAATATACACACATCAGAAGTCGAGCCCTTGTCCATGAACTCACATAACACAGTCTCAGTGGAGTTTATCTTTTCTGCCCTCTTTCAACTCAAAACAAACTTATCGCACAGGACTGTGAATCAGTTCCAACATACCCCATGTGCTGGATTGTCAGCCAGATACTGGCAGATCCCACTAAATTTTCTTTTTCCCTCCAGCATGCATATTTCTGCACAAACACATCCAAAAGCATTCCCAATTCCAACTTAAACCCACAAATCCGAGAAAATTTTAAGTTAACGTCTTAGTCCGTAACAGTGCTCTTATCGCATAGACTGGTTAAAGTGATTCATCCTTTTACAATCCTTTGATGAATGGAATTCTATTAGGAGAGAAATGTGCTGGATTTCATGCTTTGAGCTCCTCAGCTGAGCTCTTAATGTTACCATAAGACCGAGCAACTCGTTTTTGTAATCCTAAAAAAATAAAAATGTTCTGCCTGATATCGTATCAGCATGCAGTTCTGTAATTCCTGTTCTCCAGGGACCTTGAAATGCTTAATAAATCCTGTCTTGACTCTGTCATCATGCTTGTGGGGTAGGTAAAGGTATTATTCACAGGTTAGCATGGGGAAAGGCCATTCCAGAGAGTACCGTGTCCAAACCCCTTAATGGTTAGTAACCATGCGGGGAAGGGGGCTGGACTCCTCTGTTTGCAGAATGAGACCTTGTACCTGGGAGTTCAAAATATGTTATTTATAAATTGGCAGTGGAAACATTACTGTTTATCTTGTGACAGATATCTGGGGGACTTCAAAAAGCATTAGAAGATGGAGACTGGTACCAGACTGCACCTGAGAGAATTTTCTAGTACAGTTTCCTCTGTAGCCTTGAATAAGGTAGTTTGCTGCCTAATAAAAAGTAAACACAAGTGTGTCTTAAAACATAATTAATGTCTCCCAGTTGCATGGGCCTAAATCCTACAGATCCTGAAATTGTTTCCTGTGATGTAACGGGATGTCACCTTGCCTGGCACGGGTAAATTCACCAGCAGTTCCCAGGTGCTGGGACCAGTGATACTGTGATACATATTTAAGCACAGAGAGGAAAACATCTAGCTATTTTTTTTCTTGTTACTTCCTCAGTCTTCAAACAGACAGTGGTTTCTTTGTGGCACAGCTTTCTGCTTTAGACTGCCCTTCATTGTGAGCCTGCAGTTTTGCATAGGTCATCCCTGTTTCATAAAGGACAAAGGACTTGATCAAACTTATTGACCCGCTTTGTTTACATACATACTGCTTTCCATTGCAGGAGAATGACCAAAGATATGGGCTGGAAAATTTATCTTACAAATAATTAGATCATGTTTGAATAGTTTTGGGGTTTTTTTGTTGGGTTTTTTTTTTTTTTTTTTTGGATGGTAAAAATATTAGGTCTTATTAAAACAAACAACTTTTTCATTGAGATGTTAGAAATATGATTAAATGAAAACATTTACTGTGTTGTCTTTTCACATTTCTAGCTGGGTTTCAACATCTTCTATCCTTATCACTGGGGACATGGGCAACTGAAATAATTGCAAGGGCTCCTACTGCTGCTGGCTTACAGATGGGGATTTCAGCTTGCAGCCAGCAGCTGTACCAGCTGCATTGTGCCATGTTCTTCACTGCTCTACGTCACTTGTTGTCAGCAGCAAGGACTGCAGTCTGAGCAGGAACAGCAAATACAGGAAAGTTTTCCTGAAAAGTTGGCCCTTAGACTCATCCTGGTACTGTCATCTCTGTTTAGTGCCTTCAATGAAAACCGCTTTTAAAGGTATAGAGTTTTTTGGTGGTTGGGTTGTGGTGTATTTTTTTAAAAAAAAAGAAAAAGAAGCAAACCCATGATACAGGCTCTTTGGACATTTCTCAAAAGCTCTGATTTTGAGCTGGGTTTTTGCATTAGTATTGCCAAGAATACAGGAACATGATTGGCGCTGCTGAACTCCAGCTAGCTTGTGTGCAATGACTGGCATGTTTGACTGTAGACAAGTGGGTTTCTCCCCCATCCTTCCCCCCAAAAAACTGATGTTGCTAGAAAGAGATGCTGAAGTGTCTGACCAAAATAACAAGTGGATATGTAACATTGCACTGCTCAGGAGTGAAGGGGTAGAGGTTGACCTGCTGGGAAGACAAGCTGAGTTGTGTGAGCCAAGCTCTGCCTTGCTGTCTGCAGGACAATTATCCACCTGGCCAAGAATTGCAATGCTCAAACTGATTCTCTTTTAACTGGGGCTGCCATGCTTTTATAACCACTCAGTAAAGTTTTTTTGTTGCTGTTTTGTTTTGTTTTTTTTTTCAAAGTGAATTATGATTATAGTTGGTCTAGGAGCAGGACGGATGATGTTGGGGAACTTGAAATTACACTTGCATTGATAGCACTGACAGTCATTAAAAGAAATATCAGCCAGTGAGCACCAAGCAATTTCTGCTTCTACATGTTTTACCACTCTACTGCTGCCCCCTCCCTTGCCTTTGCTGAGCAGGTGAGTTGGGGTCTCCAATGTGTCAGTCTTCACTGGCCAACCAGTCTGGCTAAAAGGGCTGTAGCGTGGTTTTGCACATTCCTGAAGGCACTATGCAGCAGCTCTTCAGACTGTGTTGCTGAAGCCACAGCCCGAACCTAACCTGGGACAGGCAGGGATCTCCTGTGGGCAGCAGGAACAAAGTACAGCAGTTTTGCCCTAAGCCTAAGGAGAGGCTGTTCTGAGAAGGAAATCACAGTGATGTCCCTGGCCACCCCTGACAGAGAGCTGGGACCAGAAAAGGACCAGTCCTATGAGCTCAAACATAACCCCTGGGAATAATTCAAAGAAGCCAAAGAGCTCAGTTTTTCTAAACTTTCCAAGCTTCACTCTTCACCATATATACTAAATCATACTGTAGTAATGAAATACCACTAAACAACATTAGCATCTTCATAATGGTCCTTCATGGCTTCCACAGAGCTGCTGGCTATTTCATCAGTGTCTGCTGAAATGATGCTCAGATGTGTTACTCTAGCTGTCCATTGGCAACAGCAGAGCATTTTCATGTTGAATTCACAGGGGAAAACTTATTACATTTATTTATTTGTTTGTTTGCTATGGAATGATGTGTTTTTATATCTCAGCTTTGTGCTGTGTCAGGGTGAAAAGCTGATTATGACAGTGGAACTGAGAAGTTGCCTTAAAAGTTAATGTCTGTTTGGGGAAGGGTGGTGGAGATCACACACATCCCAAAATATGCAGACAATTTAGTGGTGCACACTTCTAGCTAGGATGACAAAGACTCACTGTACTATCCTAGCTGAGGGGATTAAATGTCTAGCTGTAAAGCCTTTTAACTTTGCTTACAGCTTAATATGTAATTATTTCTTTTATGTGCAGTGAAACAACTACCATGGATATTGTATCTGTCATAAAAAGCTATCCAACAGCCTAGTGATTGGAGTACTTCCCAGAGAAACTGGGGTTTGGATCCTGCTTCAGATCAGGAAGAGTGTGGGACTTGAAACTAGGCCACTCATTACTTCTGTCCTCATTGCCATCACCTACTACTGGATGTGAAGTCCATTGCTGTCTCCTTTTGTCTAGCTTTGGCACCGCAGTCCAAGAGAGGGCTCATAATTTAAGATCCTGAACTATATTAAGTATCTGCCTGCTCAGAAGGAACGTGGCATTTCATGCTGTTTGGTTTTAGGTGGCCAGCTTTCCAAGTCTCCCCAGGTGCTGCAAGAAGTGAGGACCTTATGGAATGTGCCAGCAGTGAGGGTGGAAATGGGAGTTTCCATCTTCCTCTTCGGAGCCTAACTGCGAAAGTCATCTTTGAACCCTTTGCCTAGGCACTATCTAAAATGAATGCTAGGATGTGTCTTCACTTCAGCAGGAGTCATGGCCTATATGTATTTATTCAGCCTTCACAGAAGCTTTGCTAGCAGGGCCTTGAAGGTTAAAATCAGTTGCTAATGCTTGATAAAGAAGGAAAGCAGAGGCTGCTGGAGGGATGTAACAAGGAGAGCTTTGCTAGCAAAACTAGCAAATAGATCAATACAAACACGCTGATTAACATGTTTGCCAAGTGCAGAGGAAGCAGCTGCAGGGGTTATGGAGATAAGCACTTCTACAGAAGAAGATGAGAAGCTTTTAGCTGAATGGATGGACAGGGAGTGCCACCTCTTGGCTTTGCCATTGCTTTGACCAATGCCTGTCACCATAGTTCACCCCAAAGAGAAGCCCAGATGCCCAGGCCAGCAGGACAGAAGCATGTATGCAGATGTTATGGGGATTGGAGAGGAGGGGGCCCCACAGAAGGTCCTGTGAGAAGTCAGCATGGGTAACCACAGCCTCATGAGATAAAACTTCAAGAGGACCAAAGCAGGATTCTGTGACAGACTTTGCCTCTACAAACCCTTATTCAGTTCTATGCTTAAACATCCACCCCTCTAAGACCTCTGCATGGCCATAAATGCTATTTGTGCTCCAGGATGGCAGTAAATGTCTGGTTTTGGCTGGGTTTAGCATGACTGAAGCACAGAGAGGAAATTACTGAGAAAATAACAGGTTCGCGCACAACAAGAAAGCTGTGCTTAAGCAATAGGGCAAAACTGATCAATAGGGGACCAAAATGTCATGGTAAATGTGCAGCATGGGCAGAGGGATCAGATCAATACTACTGATTTCATAAATCCCTCATTTATTTGGTAATTGTCCTCCTAACTGTATGGAGAGGCAGATTTAAATACCACCACTGTTTTTCTTATTTTTCTAATGCTTTTTTACTGTGTATGATCTAGAAATAGATACGACAGCAGGTTTTTCAAAGGATCATTTCACAGTAAAAACTTGCACTTACCTACTTGCCGAAACACCCGCAAGCAGCTAATTTTTTCTGTCTGCAGCCACTTGAGTACAGGCTGATAAACTTGAGAGCCTGTATTTTGTCACTGTTTCCATGGGTTGTTTGGTCTGTCACCTGAATTTTCCCAGGCTTGCTCTGTGCCTAAAAGTAAGCACTTTAATTCCCTTTAAAGCTTGAATAAAATATCTTTGAGTAGGCTTTCATTGTGGAGGTGGGTTCTTGGACAGAAACACTCGGGATATTTGTAAATGTACCATTTTAATGTCTGGGAGTTCCCAACATTAGAAGGACATGGAGCTGTTGGAGCGAGTCCAGAGGAGGGCCACAAAGATGATGAGAGAGCTAGAGCATCTCTCCTTTGAAGACAGGCTGAGACAGTTCAGGTTGTTCAGCCTGGAGAAGAGAAAACTCCAGGGAGACCTTATAGCAGCCTTTCAGTACCTGAAGCGGCTACAGGAAAGCTGGGGAGGGACTTTTTACTGGGGGCCTGTAGTGACAGGATGAGGAAGAATGGCTTTAAACTGGAAGAGGGTAGATTCAGGTTAGATATTAGGAAGAAATTCTTTAGTGTGAGAGTGGTGAGACACTGTAACAGGTTGCCCAGGGAAGCTGTGGGTGTTCCCTCCCTGGAAGTGTTGAAGGCCAGGTTGGATGGGGCTTTGAGCAGCCTGATCTAGTGAGAGATGTCCCTGCCCATGGCAGGGAGAGTGGAACTAGATGATCTTTAAGGTCCTTTCCAACCCAAACCAGTCTATGATTCTAAGTGATGAATGAGATTTTTAACTTACCAGGGAAATGCCGAGGGACTAAGTTGCCATCACCATTGCAGATGCCAGAAGCAGCAGCCCTTGGAGGTCACCTGGACTGCCGGGGTTTCTCATAACCCAACAAACTGCTGTTGGGCAGGTATGATTCTCCCTCCCCACTGATGTAAATCAGAGACAATGTGGGGGATATAATTCAAATAGCGGTGACCTGAGAGGATGAGAAAAGCTGAGAACCAGCACCTGGTGTGCAGGGGAGATGACACAATTTTAAGGCATTGAAAAATAACCCCTGACTCACTGCCTTGGGGTCCAATTGCCTGGTGTGCTTTCCCTGCCCATGAGCACTAGTGAGGCAGGGATGGGCGGCAGCCGTCACTGCTGTGGTGCAAGGAAAATGTCAGTGTAGCACTGGGAAGGCTAAGTTGGAGGCTTCAAATCAGGTAATTTCTAAAAGAGGTGCCCAGCCTGACTGTGAAGCCCTTGGCCTCAGATGTTGTCAGTAATTTGTGGTTTTCATTGAGGCCTTCCTTCTGCCCAGAGAGGCTGAGTTCCCTCCTCACCTGCTTCCCATGAGTGAAAAAGCACCGAACGAAGGTCTTGGAGAGAAGAGCTATGAGCACCCTGGAACCAGAGGGGGCTTGTTTTGCTGATTTATGCTGTGCTAGGATCATAAAAAGGGGAAAGAGCTGGGTTGGGACACCCCTGGGTGCACAGATCCTCAGACAGCCAGATGTGCTGTGCATCTGGAGGTGCAATGTTTTGTCCTGCCTTTCTTTCTTACCGAGTGGTAACTCACACAGGTGGCAACTCAGAATAGAGATGGGGTGGAGGTGGGATGGAAAATTACAGAGAAATGGCAGAATTTTAAAATTCTCTTCTGTACCAGGAGTTGCAGGCATTATGGTTCCCTCCCTGTGTAACAGCACCCCCCCCAGTGATCTGGTCACATGCAGATTCATTCATGAAATTCCAGCACTCATTACATGATTATGTGCCAGTTTTGCCTTTGCCTACTGATTTCACTCCCAGGCTGTACCACTGCAGCTGGGATTGATGCAGGCACCTGCACTGACATCCTCAGGGTAAAGGCAGATATGACCCTCCCTGGCTAAGGCAGTTTATGCAGAGAGTGCTTTGCTATGAAGCCCTTGCTCTGACAGGACACACATTTATTAATATACAAGTTACATTATCGAAGTTCATTTCTTCAGAGTTCATTTCATCACATTGTACCACTTCTTCGTGTTACTTGATTTCATTTTTTCTCCAGGCACTGGAAAAAAAAGGCAAATTCCATGAGGAGGAGGTAATTTATAGATGGTTTCAAATTGCTGTACCGCAAATGTGTTGTCATGCTGTACCTTTACCTCAGGTGAACCTTTTTACTAGCTCAGTAATCTAAATAAATACAAGAACCTGGTTCTTACATTTTGTCTCCATCTAAAATTACCTTTAAGGTTTTGTTTGTAAAAACCTACAATTTAAATGCACTGTCCAAGCATGGAAAATAAGAACCCTCTGCATGCAAGAGGAAAGCAGAGTAATCAAAAGCAATAAAAGAGAAATATATTCCTATTTTTTTTTTTTCTAAGAGGTTACTGCTACCAGCTCCAGAGCTGTTCCCCAATATTTTCAAATTAAAAAAAAATTTCAAAACCGTAACAAAAAAGTAATTTTTTAGTTTCTGCTAACATTAAACTTGGGAGAATTTGTTGTTAGGGATTAGGCAAAATAATCCGAAATGCAGCTTTTTCAGTTATAGCTTTGATTTCCTTATGTTGCTTACATAATTTCAAAATATTTGAAAACGTCAGATTGAAATGTTTCAGCCTGTGTTTCCGCAGTGATCTTAACTCAATGTTTTATTTTAATAGCTTTTCAGAAGAAATTTATTCAGAATCGGCATCCTCAGACATTGTGGTCAGGAGCAAGGGATATTTCTAGACTCAAACCCATTGTCAGAGAGTTTTTGCCTAGTGTTTTCCTACTTGGAGCAATATAGCTATGACTGCAAGAGCTGACACCATTGAAACTTGCAGGCAGGTGCTGTGTTTGTACTGGCCTCTTATCACTCATGGCTTTCCAGGCTCCCAGCTGGTTTATGGCCTGGTGAGGAGAGCACAGAAAGTCGAGGCTGTCAGTGTCATTAAAACCAGCATGAAAGTCATGGTATCAGCGAGCCATCTATCTTAACTTCTACCTGTTGGCCCCTCAGTTCAAGAAGGGCAGGGAACTGCTTGAAAGAGTCCAGCGCAGAGCTACAAAGATGATTAAGGGAGTGGAACATCTCCCTTATGAGGAAAGGCTGAAGGAGCTGGGTCTCTTTAGCTTGGAGAAGAGGAGACTGAGGGGTGACCTCATCAATGTTTACAAATATGTAAGGGGTGAGTGTCAGGAAGATGGAGTTAAGCTTTTTTCAGTGGTGACCAGTGATAGGACAAGGGGTAGTGGGTGCAAATTGGAGCATAGGAGGTTCAAGGTAAATATCAGAAAAAAACTTTTTTACTGTGAGAGTGACAGAGCACTGGAACAGGCTGCCCAGGGAGGTTGTGGAGTCTCCTTCACTGGAGACATTCAAAACCCGCCTGGACAAGTTCCTGTGTGATGTGCTCTAGGTGACCCTGCTCTGGCAGGGGGGGTTGGACTAGATGATCTTTCGAGGTCCCTTTCAACCCCTAGGATTCTATGATTCTATGATTCTATGATTCTATGATACCTGTTGATTTAGAGCTTGCTTTCCTATTAGGAGTCAGGAGACACCTGGGTTACTCTCCAGTAAGGAAAAAGCCAGGTTTGGGGAGAATAAAGAAATTCAGTGCAGCTCATCTATTGCAGTAACAGCAGGTAATTTGGTCCTTTGGATTTGGGAGGTAAATGTACCTTTAAAAGAAAAAAAGATCTTCATACTCAAACAAAAAATGAAAAGAAAAAAAAAAAGAAAAAGAAGCTGCTCTTGTGGTTTTTTTTTTATTGTTGTTTTTTTGTGGGGTTGGTTTGTTTAGGGTTTTTTGTGGAGTTTGTTTTTTGTTTTGGTTTTTTTTTACTGCCTGCATTGGCCAAAAAAGCAAACAGATGGATTAAGGTTCCAGGCTGTGTTAAAGAACTGTTTGTGAGGCAATAGGTGAAATTCTGCCAAAATCACTTCCCAGGAAAAAAAGAAAAAAAAATCCTGTCAGGTTTTTTTCAGTGGTCAGTCACTCCAGCACAGACAGTACAAAGCCTAAGAAGTGAGCACAGCAGGCAAAGCTTAGCTTGAATACCTGAGGCAGCTCTCAGCAGCAAGTGGAGCGAAACAGGAGAGCTGCCAAGGCAGTGTGGTGCCTGGCAGCTTCCCAGAGGGAAGAGAAGGCTGGCACCCACAGCCCTGCTGCCAGGGCAGAGGTATTGCTAATATGTTACTGTGTGATGACAATAAATGATGCTGCTGTAAACAGATTTCTGGAAAGTGTTCTGGGAAAGGAGCCTCTGATTGCAAAAACTACCTTGAAATTGGAGTCCTTTCACCGAAACCAACTAAATTGACATTTCATGTGAGCTGCAGATATGACGAAGCCAGAGCCCAGTGGCCTGATCTCCCAGAGCCGATGGGAACCAGGGCTGCTCCCATGTTCCTGGGACAAAACCAGAGAGGCTGCAATGGTGTGAACTGCCAGTGCTCTGCTAGTGGGAGAAAAAGGAAAAACTACATGACCTTGGACCTGCTCGTGCTCTCCTGCGCATAGGTGAATGGAGCTGGGCAAAGCCTACTGCTGAGCTGACTGCTGATGCCCTTGTTCCCTGAGCTCCCTGGGTCTGCATGCCCCAGCCAGGTGGGAAATGCTGACTGCCTCTTGCAGCCTGGATTCCAAGTCAGGAGCACCCAGCATGGGCAGTTTTAGAAAGGCAGCTTGTTCCTGAGAGAAATGGTCATGGCACCTCTAGCTGAACCTGCCACGCTCCCTGCTCTGTGCAGGAGCACATAGACAGCAGCTCATGTGGACTCAGATGTGCAGCACTTACCTGCACACTGTGACCTATTTTAACTTCTGGTGGACAGCGGTTTCTCATTGAAACATTCAGAGGCATATTTTTTTCTCTTATTTTGCCTTTCATGAGTATGTGTCAAATAGTGAACCCCATGCCCGCTGTTAGTGACTGCACAAGGCATGCAGAGCATAGACAGTGTTTAGCATCCCTTTCAGGAGCCTGTGAGCCTGCTAGAGGTATGCACCATGGTCTGTGGCTTCCTACGAGTCAAAAAGCAGTCAATGCTTGTAGATAGGTGTACTGAGGCAGTATGTGATTAGTTAGCATTTGAACTTACTTTATTTGTCACTTATTTCAAATCCAGCAGTGCTACTGCCATACGATTTTTTGTTGAGCAAAGAAGAGAAGACACTACAAATGCTCTGCATTATGTCAATTTGCTTCACATTCTGGGAGATCAGGACAGCTGACTTCGCAATAAGTTTGTTAATTTCTATTAATGCTCACAGTCAAATAAATGAAAAATATTTAGATATTGGATTTTTTTTTTTTGCTTGTTTACTAATTCAACCTGAACCACAGGAATTGTCACGTATAAGCCTATATTCTTATTTCATGTTGAAGCAGTGTAGCTCCATCACCCTGAAGGGAGCAGAGCTGATCCACACCACACAGAATCTGGCGCACCATGAGGAGGCCCACAGCACAGAGTGGGGATGGTAACATCCCCACACAGTGTGTGGTGCTGGAAACCCAGATTTTCAAACCCAGCCCCCTCTCAGGTTGAGGCCAAAGTGGTGCAGAGCACTCTGGCCCTGATCTGATGGATTAGCATTTCCTGGATTAAGTCTGTGCCATACAGCTTCTGATATCCTCTGCTGAGCAAACAAAATTACTAGATGAAGAGTATAAAGGCACTGTTCTTGGGCAATGCATGTATCCTAAAATTACACCATGGAGGCTATCTAGCTACTGCTACTAGGTGATTTTGTTTATGAAATAACTCCAGGAAAAATACAAAGGAAGAGATAAATGCAATTCCAGAACTGGTGACTAATACACACACATAATTCTGTGGTCTCATAGGAAAGCTGCCCTTAGTTAGTCTAAGATTTGGCAGTAGGTAAAAAGAAAAATATTGAACCAGTAGAAAACACCCAGACTGTGAGGAAAATCTGTCTTCTGATTACTAGCAGGTCTGTACAGGATAACAGACTCTTTGCTCATATATTATATCACTGGTGAGGCACATCTGATGTTAGCAACAGGGTCACCTTTTATCCTTCAGGCCAGGTCACCAAGTTTCATGTTTCCTGTTCATCTTGCAGAAGCACTTAGCTGAAGGTTTTGGAAATTTTCACATAGCATTTTAAAATCCTTCTTTTATTCTTTTAGATACTCTTGCTGTGCATTATGACCTCACTCCAAGAATCCTTGTTTTATAGCAGTATTTCACCATCAGCTGAGGCACTTAAGCAATAAGTAAATTAATACTTCATCCATCCTGCCTTCTAGACTTGGCAGCTTGTGCTTTCAACATCATCATCCAAGTCTGCTGCTATTAAAAGACCCCACACTGCACCCTCTGGTGCTTTACTAATGCTTTCCTTCTAATCTGGAAAGGCTAATCTTGTTTCTCGTGCTGGGTCTACGACAGCTTCTGTTCTCAAATGTCAAGAAGTCAGCTTAGCACACCTTCGGCTTTGAGCTGCTGGACTGGAAATGAATCACTGTGCTTCTGAATTCATGGGTATAGGAAACCTGACAAATCCTTGTCTCCTTTTTGATCAGAAATATCCTCATGATTTTAAAGTAGTTCACCCTATGCATAACTTATCCTCTTACCCTGTTTACTAAATTTTCATTAAATGCTTTCTCCACTCTGAGCTTCTTTAATTCAGCATCAATTTTTTACTCTTTCTGAGTAGGATGCTGCACAGATACTGGCATCTTGAATCACTCTTCTGTATCAGTGTTATGGATACAAGAAGGTGGTTTGTAGTGTGTGGTCTCCCAGGCAAAAAAACCTGTGTGTTTTTTAACACAACGGTGCTCAACATTTAGAGAAGAAATTTGTGATTCTCCTGGACAACAAAAGCACAGTCTAACTGTAACAGGGCAATACATTATTATTCTTCTATATATGATTATGCTTTTTGTACAGGGAAGGACTCCTTGAGCAAGGTGGGCTTCATACTACACTAGACACAAACACCTTCCTGTGACTCTTGGTCGTTAGGAATTAATGTTACAGACTAGTGACCTCAAAATTGCCACTGGATTTGGGCACTGGGTGCTTGAAGGCTTTTTCAAAATCCTAGCCGAATTATGGTCCATATAGTCCTTATACTCCAGCAATATCCCAGATCTTCTGTCAAAGGACTGGGCCCTATTGTGCTCAGCACCACGTGAAAGGGGAGAACAAAAAGTAGGTGTCTGCCTACAGTTAATTCCAGGATAAATCTGGTTCCAGATATTGTGAAACACCTCTGACTGGTTCAGTGAAAAACTGTTTCTTTTTCATTCAGACTAGCACTACAAATATGTGCATTTCTTCCCATTTCTCATGGGGAAGATTGCATAGATCTATATTATAGATTGCATTTGATAAGTAATATGCATTAGCGATGCAGTGGAAATAGCATGCTGCTTTAGTTACCTTAGAAATGGCATGACCAGCATCTACTAATCCTTCCTTGTCCAGATATTCCAGTTACTCCAAAATAACTTTATTTCATTTCTTCCAAAATAACTTGATTCATTTCACAGCTCTCCTGTGCATTATTCTCTTTCATCAAAATGGCATTTTGCCCTTATGCTGGTGTATATTTTGGAAACTGTGACAGTTGGATATGGACAAATGACAGAGGTGCTTTTGCAAGGGCATGTGGAGGGATTTCTCCAGTGTAAAAAGACCAACCCATCCCATTGATTGTGGGAAGAGAGCAAAGCTGAGGCAAACTGGAGAAATGTGAATATGGGTTTTTAATGGGAAGCACCTCCTCCCCAGACCTCTTCTGGCTGACACCTGAGGTCAGCTGGAGTCCAGGGCAGGAGCCTTCTGCTGCCACAGCTGGCCCATGTCCAGCCAGCCCTGGCCCCACACCCTTGCCAGTGCTGTGTTGCTTTTCAGCTGTGTAGATTAAGGAGGAGCAAGGAGAGTAGCACAGGATCTGGGTGGGTATCTCCTATTGTATTTTGACTTTTCATACAGTTCCTTACTGATGGCTCTTCCTTTCATCCCAAAGATTTTTTTCTGGGTGTCAGCTTCAGGAGATCTATTAGTCTCTGTTGGTTGAGTTTGCAGGTCATCTCCTGCCTTAGAAATACTGCCAGGGCTGCATCCAAGGCTGAACCTCCTCAGACAGTCCCTACATGCCTCTGCGGTGAGACTGGCATGGCCAGGAAGGGCAACTGCTATTTCTGGTGTTTGCAAGTTCTCCAGCACTTGTTCTATTATTTTCCTTCCATACTGCTGTGTGTTCCACAGGACACAGACCCACATTCTTGGACTGCGATGCTGTCTTTTCTTTGGTTTCCATGATGAGGACCTAACTCAATGGCAACTCTCGTAAGTGAGGTCCCCACCTGGAGACCACAAAGGGTTTCCAAAGGAGGGGAAGAACATGGGGCATGTCCTAAGCAGATCTATTGCAAATTACTGTTCCCTCTGCTGGCTTTCAAAAGAGCAGATCTGTAACCTTGATATCCACACCTTAAATGCATAGTGGGAGAAGAGAGCACTTATGGACATTAATGGATATCAGTAAGGAGAACTCTGCGATTGCCCTTCTAAACCTGAGGAAAAATATATGGCTTTGCAGTCCATGTCTACAGTTTCACTTCTGCCTTCACTGCAGTTGGAGGGAATTTGATTGCTGCCTCCCTCACAGTTGCCTGCCAGGTAGCCCATACAATCAGCTCAGCTCTATATCCAAGTCATTACATTGCACAGGCCCACCCAGAGCACTTTACAGGCCGTGGCCACACATGAAATTCCATCTTCTCCGGACCGAGAGTAGAAACCAAAATCAGCAAATAGCACACTGACAAAAGCAGCAATTCTGGCTTATTTTTAGGGCAAAGATGTCAGAGTTTGCGTATCCAAGCAGGACACACAGAAATCTGGTATCCTAAGCCACAGTCAAAATAAACTCCCACACTATGATGGAAGGCACCAATTCAACCATGCCAGAGAGATACCTACGTATGGGTTTGATGTAGGAAGTAGGGTGGACAAGTTTCTGCTAGACTTCTCCTTTTCCTGAGAAGAAGGAGATTATTTCAGGCTTGCCAGTGCCCATGTGGCACCTCTCATACAGTCATCCCAAACAATAATCCTAATAGTTAAACATCACCTGATACTTGTGTAGTCTTGGGTTTCAATGACGTTGCTTGAAGTTTAGTTCATCATCAAGTGCTTCAGAGGGGGCTAGTCCTGCCCTTCTGATGAGCACTACAAGGGTTTCCTCCACCACACTGGCTGGTTATCACTAGCAGGAGCCAGCAGATGTTTCAGGTGGATCACCTGGCAGCTCCAATGTTGTGTGTCTGGGCTCATCTTGCTGAAGTGGCACTAATTATCCTGCTGGCATTACGCAAGGAGGTATTACGCACTAAGTAGAGGGCAGAGCACTGATTACATTGCAGGGGTGATTACAGGAACCTTCTCAGATACCCACCTACCCACAGATATATTCACCTGCTGCTGCTTTACATACCTGTGGTGCATTCATTAGCAATGCCACGGTGAGCTATTTAGGGTGAGTGGGAACCTCCCAGGCTGCTGTCAGCAAGCAAAAAGGCCAAGCAGCACCCTGCCTTCTCCCGTGGGGATGCCTCCTTGGCTGTATTCATCTAGGTACAGTGTCCTCACTGAAATGCTCTGGAAGGTTTCCAGCCCTTTGTCAGGAGCTGGTATTGCAATGAGTTAGGTCACACACTAAAGGGACAGATGCTTCATACAGGCACACAGGATTGCATCACACCATGGGGCTTCCCCACTCCCTTTGCCACTCTCAGGGAAGGTAAAAAGCTGCCAGGCTGCCTGAGAAAGGTCTTGCTTTCCTCACTTGTTTCTTTTGGACCAGAGCTTCTTTCCCTCCCTGCCCAGCCATAGCCGGGAAGGCCATAAATGCAAACAGGTTTATTTTGCAAATATTTCTCATTCTGAAGCATTTGACTGAAGCAACATTAAAAATGTATCCCCAGTGCTAAGATTTCTTTGCTCTCTGTTGTCAACAACGTATTTTTAAAAGAAACATTCCAGGGTTGGTTTTGTTGGGTTTGTTTGGGTTTTTTTTTGGTGGTGTGATTGCCTTGTTTCAGAGTTACTTAAGTAGGAAAATATTTCCCTTGGAAGGGATCCAAGCCAACAGAAGTCAGGCAGAACCTCTCTGTTGACTTTAAGTGCACTATGGACTAGGCTGCTGTAAACCCCTAGAGCAAATACATCCGTAAAGAACAAGGCACTGTTGGGTTTAATGAGACAAGTATGGCAGGACCTGTGCTGGTGAGCAACGCCAATGTTAGTTACCTTAGTGACACAGAAGGAGAGCTCTCTAGACTGTGGGTATTTCTGCAGTTAATTGATGGCTGGATATTTACAGCCTGGCAATGATCTTTTTAAGGCTACAGGCACCAGGCAGAGGTTTTCCCATGGGGAAGAGAGAGGCGGATGGAGCGGAAGCAGTGCTTGTAGTGGGGTTGGAGGTTTGAGACTACTTTTCCCCTTGCTGCTGTCCCACTCCCCAGCTTCACTCCCCCAAATATTTGGTGTTTCAGCACAAAGCCACTGCAAGGCACTGCTGTGATTGGGTGTCTGTCAATGCCGTGCATCTCAGCCCCTTCAGCGTTCCTCTGTGTGACCTCACAGGTGGGAGCACCCTATGGCTGGGGATGGGATTTGGCCCTGGACATGTGCCCTGGGCTGTGCTGGGACAAGGGCAGGACTCTTCAGGGGTTACTGCCCCATGGGTCACTTGGCTGAACTGCTCCTGCAGCTGCTGCTTCTCCTGTCCCAGGCAAAATGAGGATTTCCGCTGTGGGAGCAAATTTTGCCGGGTGCTAGGAGGCAGGGCTGGGAGGCAGGCCTGGAAGGCAGTATTTGGGCAGAGCTGGGCTGGCAGTGGTGATCAGGGGGATGCCACCAGCACCCACCACTGCTGCTGTGGCTACCCAGCCTGTGGGCTTCCCTTGCCCAGCTGTGGAGAGTACTGGGAGCTCAGCATCCCTACAGCTGCTGATGTAGGTACTGACACCTGGACTAAAGAATGCAACATTACGGCTCCTGTTTTTGGAAAGGTTTGCCCCTGGTGTACCAAGTGCCAAGACTCTTACGGACACAATTTTGAGACTCATATCCTCCATTTTCTGATGCTAATTAGAAAAGCAGCTCTGGCTCTGCACACCCTATAAATGCAAAGGAAAACTGAAGGCTTGTAAGACACTGCCAATGTGTCACATTCAATGAACATTTTGGTGGTTGCGTTTTTCCTAACATTCTGTCTCACTGGAGAGAATAGAAAAGCCAGAGAGTTATTCTGAAGGAGGAGCTGTTGTTAGCTCTGAGGAATACTGGTGATTAGGACCGGATGTGAGAGACGGACTCTATAATGGCCTTTAATCCAATGGCTTTGACCCGATGATGGAAACCAATCATGGTTAAGATCTCTCCTTTAAAAAAAACTTATTTAATGTTTACATTAAAATGGCACATAAAAATAAATTTAATCTAGCCTCTGGAATAATACTCAGCATATCTGCCTTGGAGTATACGTTTACCTCCTGAGAATTCATACAGTAATTAGATGAATGCGCTTAATTAATCACATTTCCTTTGCTGAAGAGGTTTGATGGAAAACATTTGCTTCCATCACTTTATTAAAGCATTATTGAGTGTTGTGCTTGTCATCTGTTCATCACCAGTCTTCTCGCCAATTAATCCTGACAAAATGAAGTTTACCAACAGCAAAGTAAGCCAGTGCTCACACAGTCGCTTTGCTGTAGCTTTGTGTACATGCCTTCATGCCTCTAGGTAATTACTGGATAATTGAGAGCAGAGTCTGCTTAATCTAAAATGAGATGTGCTAAATATAAACCATTTGCAGTGCCTGATTGATACTGTTTTAATAGGCTCAGTATCATCTACTGCCATGGACATGTAATGGATGATTGCCTTTATTTATTGCATGAGTTTATTATCAATTTTAAAGTCAAAATATGATTTGCCAGCATGTTTATTTTACCTATGAAGAATTTATTGCTTATTTAATATTTTTCCCACACATCATGCCTGAATTAAAGCATAAGTATTCAAAATCAGAGGCCTGAAGGTAGTATCTTAAACCTTTTCAGAGACACTTATTATCTGACCTCAACCATGATATTACTGAGACTCCATCTCCTGGGATCCAGCATATGATGTGGGGGCAGGGATATCTGCTGGAAGACTGCCAGCAGTTTCTGAGGCTCAGGAAGGAACACAGGAGAGACCTGCTCACTGCAAAGCAGGGACAGGAGTGGAGGACTTGTATGGGGCAGCAGAGCTGGGGGAGGGACCCATGATCAAGCCCTAGTGATGGATCCTACCTGCTGGGCTTGGGCAGGGACAGCCAGCCCTGCTCCATCCCATCCCATTTAGTCCCATCCCATTGCATTTCATTCCATCCCATCACATTCCATGCCAGAAGCAAGCACAGACCTTGCTGAAAGAGTGAGTAGTTGGCGGGAAGGGTGGGAAGGGGGGAGAGAGGTGTCCCTTGAAATGCCATCACCACTGCTGGTGACTTGAGTCTCCTCCAAGTATGGGAGACTCAATTCATGCCTGCTCCTTTCTTTTCTCTCAGGCCACCAAAAATGGCTGGGATGCTCCGTCTCCTGCAAAACAGTGGCCAAGTGGGATGGAGGCTGCCCTCTGCCAATGCTGGGAGCTAAATGGCTCTCCAGGACTATACACCAACTCATTGGTAGAGATAAGACCACTTAGGAGCTGCTAACACTAAGCTACAGAGAGAGTAAATTAGGTCCCATTGACTGCCTCGTAACCAGGTTTTCACTGCTGTGATATTGATGCCATCTTTCTAAGGACTCTTCCCTTCCGACCATCTAAAATATTAGGCATGCAGATAAATAGTAATGAATGTAAAGCAGTTACCCTATTCTACCAACTGGCCAGTCCCAAGTAGCCTCAGAAAGCTAGCTGTCATAAGCACTTCAGCTTCCATAGTCATTAGGAATGGGAATGCTCATTTCCATAAAATATTAAAATGCTTACTTGGTGGGCAATCAGATTTTGCTCTTCTGTCTCTGCTTACTGCAAGAATTTTGAGTTACAACCCAGATATTTTTTTTTATTGCTGACACATTCACAAAGTTACCTACAGAATTGTGCATAGCAAGATATCCTTTATATAAGAGTCTCCATTTACAGCAATTACACCCAGCTACTGCAAATATAATTTTTAGCCATGGGAACATTTCTTTCTTTTTGCTTGTAAAAAACTAAACCTAGATTTGGCTGGAAAATATCTGGAAACATTCTGACATTTCTGATAGAGTGCTTCTGTGTGCATAATACTGTTTCTTCTAAAAAGCCTGGGTTGCTGTTGGGAAGCAACCTGGACTGAAAGTTTGCAGTCAACTTCAGCAATGACTCCTTTATACATGCCTTACTTTGTTACCTTACTTTGTCACTCACAGGCTTATTCCTCAGATTTAAAAACCTTTTCATAAAGGGGAGATATAGTCCAAAGGGGGGCTGAGTCTGCAAAAACAGAGAAAGAGCTGAAAGAGGGAATACTGCACAGCTTTGCCATTATCCATCCCCATCCCTTCTGCTGCACTGCTGATGGGCTGAAATCCTGCCCAGTCTGTTTGGTTAATCATATAGCTGGGCATTTTCTAAAGCCTGCAGAAGTCAAAAGAAACCTTCGTTTAACCCTTGGTGACTTTCAGTTAAGCCTCCTTTAAGCTTTGGGTTTAGAGGGCTGTTTATTGCAGTACTCATAGCTACTGCTAAACCAAATGAAAACACATCTAGTCTACTCTCAGTATCTAGTGAACTCCTGGAGGCATCTTAAAACACCCTGGAAGTATCTTGGATAGACAAATTACCCAAGATACAGTAATCACTTGTTACTGAAGGGAATGGGACCATCTAAATGTCTGAGGTACAAACTCAACCCATAGTCTTGCACCCAGAGAGCTATATGGCTGAAACCCACGCTTCTGTGTAATGCAAGTACCAGGGGAACCCTGTGTAAGCTGTTATCCGCCCCTTCAGGTCAGCTAACTGTTGTTTGAAAAATAAGAAAAATTAAAAAAAAAAATATGAAATCTCCTATGTTTATTCTTTTTTCCTAAAATTTCCTGGCTGCTTCATTAAGCACCCATGCTAGGCATCACCCTGGGACAGGCTGCCATTTGGTATTGAAATGGTACAGAGAAGGGGCTGACTTTGCCTCCGGTGAAACGAAGAACCTGGGTGACCCTAGTTGAAGATTCACTTGAGAGTCAGTAATAAACTTTACCTCCCCATGGAAAACTCTAGATTCTGTAAGGGGCAAGAGCAGTGAATGCAGTGGCAAATAGCAAGGGAGAAGGGGAGGTTCACAGGAAGTAAGAAACATGGAAAATCCCACAACAAAAGTTAGGATGGGAAAAGCCTGTGATCATCTTGGATGCTATTAGTAAATAAGATATAGGAGGAACTCACACGCTCCTTAAGGCTGCTGTGGAAGAAAGCACTGAAGCATATGCTATGAGCTATACAGGTATCTACATGCTTGCTATACCCAAGGAGTAGGTGTCCCTGCACAGTACACAGTTGGTAACCACACTCAAATTCCTGGCGCAAGCCCCCATCTGATATCAGCATGCCTGTGCACACACTTGCCTTCTTCATATCTGAGGAGATTCTTTTGCAGAAGTTCTGAAAGGTGTCAGGGGCTGAGGCTGCTGTTTGCCATCGAGCATGGGGCACAAGTGGCTGCCTGCATCTTGCCTGCCTGCATCTTGCCTGCTTGCATGTTGCCTGCCTGTGCAGAGGCAGAGCAGTGGGTCTGCCCCTGCAAGCCATTCAGACCTCATTGCCTTGGTGCAGGCCAGCCAGCAAGGGTGCCAATTAGTGTCAACAGGAGCTTATTGAGCGCTGAGGTAGGCTTGCTGTTGTGCAATTGCTGGGAAATAAAAACAGCCTGTTCCTGCAGGGTTTGGATTTTTTTTTCCCTTTTTTTATTTTTTTATTTTTTATTTTTTATTGTACACTAACCACAATTAAATCTTTCTTGGCACAGTATTTCATTTGAGAGCTCTTTCCCTATACGACTGCTCTGCATCCCTGTGTGCACTACTTGATGTTTCATTACACAAATAGGCTTCATTTGCAGAAATGATGTCCTGCTGGGAAAAATCAAATGCTTGAATTACAGGTATTCTGCAGGGGGGAATCTGTCCTCAGACAGAGAGACTGGGGGTTGAGACCTGCCCACAGCTGCCAGGCTGGAGCAGTTATGCCGAGAGAAGGACTTATTTTTAAAAGCCTATTTTAAGAAATAGGCTAAAGGGGAAAATAATCATTGCTCAGGACATGCCTGAGCCATAGAAAGTCAAGGATGCTGGTTGTGCTGGAGCCAGCTGTAGGAAGACCTTGAACGGCAGCTGCTGAAGTAATGCGCAAGTTCATCTGCAAACACCTCCCCAAGTTCATGACCCAACTTTCCTGCCTGCATTTAAAATCTCACGAGAACTACCTGGGCTGAGTGGATTGACAAAAAAACAGGGCAGGGACCTTATGGCACATCCTGTTCTTTCACCCTCCCATCGGAAAACATCTCCTTTCTAGGCCACTGCAGGGTTTTTGTGCCTGATCCAAGCTCAGCAAGACAAACTAGCAGCAGGAGAGCTTGGAGGAGTGTTGACAACTCTCACCCCACTTCCTGCTTTCCATTCCTCTCCTGGTTTGGTGCTATAAGAACAAGAATTATTTTTTTTGCCTGGTACGGGATTCACCTAACCAAAGTCAGGCATTTACAGTGGGCTCTGTAACTGGACTACTTATCCAATAGGCCTCGATGGTCAGAGCAGACACACAGACACTTCTGGGACCCATGTTATCCTAAAGCAGGTCTAATACAGGTCAGATGAATTATGCCCTAAAAGTGCCCACTTCTCTCTATTGATAGTTCAGCTACTGGCTAAGATACTGTCATGTCTAAACTCCAGTCAGAGGAATCCACATTACAGCCCTTAGCCTGTAAGTCTTATCAAAATGTCTGCACTTGCTGCTGATGCAATATACATATTTATGCCTGCACTGCGACTGTCCTTGGGATTTTGTGATTCTCAGGTAGCAGTGACATTATGTATCAAGGTCATAGCTTGCTTTCCTGCATAAAATATTAGTCAAGGAAGCAAAACAAAATTAAACCTTAGCCTTCTGATATCAAGCCCCAGCAAGTCCACAATCCTTCTTTTCCAATAGTAATGCAACATATTTTCATTAATGCTTAATACAAAGAGACCTAGCCCATCAGCCCAAAAAGGCTAGTCCTGCTCACATGCAATGGGGTCACGGAGCATAAATATTCGGGCTGCCTGCCTGAGCTCTTCTCTGCTCACCGGCCCTTTGACAAGCAAAACAATAATCAGTTCAGTCCCAACCCAGTCTGCTGAGACGAATGGTTTCCATGGGTTGGGTGCTTGGGTTTCCATGGGTTAGAAGCCTGCTCACAGCTCCCTGCCCTGCAGCCAGCACTGGCCAGGCCTTGCTGAGGCACCCTCAGGTTCATGGGGAGGCTTGGAGAAGACCCTGGGCAGGAAGCTGTAAAAAAGATAATAAAAAAGTCTGTAGAGAAGGACAATTGGCCAGTGGGTTGGATTTTGACAACCCTGAAGTGGCTTAGCCCTGGGGTAGGCCCGAGGCTGGTGTTATTTATACCTGCATCTCATTTGCACCAGGGAGATGCCAGTGCAGAGATGGGAGCCTTTCCCCAACAACATAGCTGCTCCAAAAACCAAAGCACTTTAAATCAAGGGAAAGGAGAGGAGAGGAGAGGAGAGGAGAGGAGAGGGAGAGGAGAGGAGAGGAGAGGAGAGGAGAGGAGAGGAGAGGAGAGGAGAGGAGAGGAGAGGAGAGGAGAGGAGAGGAGAGGAGAGGAGAGGAGAGGAGAGGAGAGGAGAGGAGAGGAGAGGAGAGGAGAGGAGAGGAGAGGAGAGGAGAGGAGAGGAGAGGAGAGGAGAGGAGAAGAGAAACAGCTTGTGGTTTTGCAGTGCAGCGCCCATTTGTTGTTCTACAAAGTCACACAAAACACAGCAACAAACTGGTGAAGTTTCCTGGGGGTTTTACCAGACTGATGCAGGCAGTAGATGAGCTCATGCTTTCCCTGGGCTGGAGCCCTGTGTGCATCTCACCTGGAGGGAAGCCCCACCCAGGGCAGCACTGCCAGGTCCAACACTGCCTGCAGCCTTGTCCTGCTGCCCTGGGGCAGAGGCAGAATAGCCACAATGGAAGGATGTCACGGTTTGGCTAAGTGAAATGCATTTGTTCCACCACGAGAACAACTCCAAAGAAAACTGCAACGCCTTTTTTTTTTTGCACTCAACTTGAGATGAAAATATAATTGCCTTTTTCCTTTGTTCCTTCCACTCATCAAAAGGTTGCACACCATTTGTGAAGTCTGCAACTTCTCCAGTCCCAAGCCTGCCTGTGCACCATGGCAGCTGGTGGCCGCTGCAGGTCTCATCCCACACTAGACCTTGTGCTGTGTGTGTGCTGCGGGTATGTGTAGGGGGGTCAGCTCTCTGATAACATCCCTGGGGGTGTTCAAGTTTGGATTGGATGGGGCTCTAAGCAACCTAGTCTAGTGGGAGGTGTCCCTGCTCATGCAGGGGAGTTGGAACTCGATGATCTTTAAGGTCCCTTCTAACTCTAACCATTCTATGATTCTGTGATTCTATGATTCTATGATTCTATGATAACAAAGCCTCAAGGCTTTCAGCCAGCATCCAGCCTGGCCAGGCCCCAGAGGCACAGCCTCTCTTGGCAGCATCATCTGGTTAATTATGATTTTAGGTCTGGTTCCCTAAAGAAACCAGGCTTCTGCTGGCAGTGTGGGTTTTCACTAATGTGCTTCAGTCCCACCCCACAATAACCTTTCCACCAGTTTAAATCGAATTTGAGGGTGGGAAGAGCTCTCAGAGCTGTTAGCTTTGTCTGAGTTTTAGGAAGGGTGAAAGGATAGGAAAGATGACGCTTTTATGCCCCCAGGGTGAGCGAGGCCATGGCATGGGATGCAGCACTGCACAGCCACCCAGACCACAGCCCCAAGCTGCCAGTCCCTGGGAAATGGTGTTCCTGTGGCTTCCACCCCTCATGTGACCACTTGTCTAGTAATACCAGCCAGCATCCAAAGGGGATGGCAGCAAGGAAACAGCTGAGAAACTCTTTCAAAAGCTGTGGAGAATATTAAGGAGGCAAGCTGGGTACTTGCCATCCTTGCTTGTCAGTCCGTTTCAGTCCTTCCCAGCAGCAGAGGGAGATGCCACCCACCCTGGATCACAACCTGTTGCTATTTCTGTTTTCCTGGCACACATTCGTCAGCTCCTGTGTTTCAATATAGGCAGGCACAAACATCTCCAGGACTGAATTTTCCAACCATTCATTACCTTCAGAAACCAAAGCTTCTGGATGTTGCAGTTGCTCCAGGGAAGTCCAGGAGCAGGGGGAGCAGTCTCACTGGGGCCTTGCAGCCATGCCAAAAAGCTATTGAGCCCAGCAGCTGGATGGGAGGGAGCAAGCAGTGAGCCTGTGGTCCTGCACAGGTAGCAGCCAGGGCCCTGGGTGCTGGCAGAAGAACGAGGTGGCACTAAATGCCTTGCTAAACTGCATCTTACTCCTTCCTTGGAGAGCCACGTGTAAGGGAAAAGTTTCATTGCAACTCAAGAGGAGGAGAGCAAAGAAATCTCTCAAAAGAAATGCTGCTAAATTAGATGGCAGTTACATCTCACTGCAAATATGTGATTTTCTGTGCAACATTTGCGCATCAACATTTTACTTACTCAAGGATGAAAAGTTAAGATATTCACTAGGCCTTATTACCATATTACATGTATAATTTATAAGTTTTTAAGATTAGGCTGATTTCTGGTGTGTGTTTTTTTTTTCAACTACCATCACTTTGTGATTTAATTTAATTTGACTGTCCTTTGCATAAAATAATAAAACCTCTTAGAGTAATTTCAATCTTTCCTAAACTCCCTTGTCATGAGCTGAATAAGATGATATGGAATACTTTTATATATTTTTAAATCCTTGAAGTCCAGAAATAAGTCAAGCTTGAAAATACACCTCTCATATCAAGTGGTTCCCTTTTAACAAGGCCACAACAGGCTCCTCACAGATTATATGCAGAAATCAGGTGTCTTTCAAACTGCTCTTGCAAATTAAGGTGCGAGACCCAGCAGACAGCTCTGCGCAGGGGCAAACTGGTGATAAAGGAATGGGAATTAAGGATAAAAACTTGCAAATTCACCTCGTTTATTATTCTTGTTAACCTGTCAAACGTAACTTTCTGTGTGTAGGTATTCACACCTTTAAACAGTCAGCATCATGTTAAATGGAATATTTTAAGGACAGATCTACTTCAGTGTACAGAGATGCATGCGATATTCCCCTGAAAAACAATCATGAGCCTTGCTTAAAAAGCATGAAATCTTAAAAGAAACACATCTTTGTATTTTTTTCCCTTGCCTTGGGTGATCTGGAGGATTTTTATTGCCACAGATTTGCCCAGTTTCAGCTGGGATTCTGTCCTAACTCACTCTTCTGCAGCTGGGACAATGAGAAAAGCACCAAGCAATGGATGAAGCTTTCTAATGAAAGGAGAGAGGGACTCCTTTGGGAATCTTTGGGTCTCCATGGCCGGGTTAGAGATTTGGACCCCCCAGACTAAGTAGTAGAGGGTGCTCGGCTTCCCCATCCCACACATCCAGCGAGGCTGCCTTAGGAAATCCCCGAGGCTCTGTGAGACGCACTAAGCCATCCACTAGAAAGCTGCACTTGGCAGCTGCGCTTCAGCCCTGCGGCTGCTTCGCTGCGTGGCTGCAGCCGGCGCCGGGCGCCTGCGTGCCCAGGCGGGCAGCAGCCGGGCAGGCAGCAGCTGTGCAGGCAGCAGGGAGGGCAGCAGCGGTGCGGGCAGCAGGGAGGACAGCAGCCGTGCTGTCAACATTGCTCTGTATGGTGCGGTTGCTCACAAGGGCTTCACCCATGCCCTTAGGAAGCAAATTGCTGCTCACGCCAGGACAGGGACTCAGCAATTGAGAAGTTCTTTCCCACATAGTTCATCCTGTGACTTAACAGCTTTGCTGCCAGGGAGTCATGTTGGCTGAATCCAGTCAGCAGGGAACATAATAAAGCAGCAATTTACCTCCTGTGCTTGTCGTTGCATCCCTGGGAACCTGCACAGAGCTCCCCCATACCCAGGGCATCAGCCCCAGCAATGACAGGTCTTCCTTCATGTGTTGAAGGTCCTTGCTGGCCAACTGTCCTGGGCATTTGCCCTCAATATTCTCCACTGCAGATGAGAATTGTTGTTATTACTATTATGGTTATTGTTATTATTGTAACTGTTGGTGTTCCTGCTATGATCCTTAGTCTCTATGACATGTCTGCATTTGAATTTGAGAATATAGCACACAGCTAGTTGGAAGATAAAATGTCTTCTGGAGAGAGACAATGAAAAAGACATGGTAGGGAAAAAGAGGGAATCTCAGCAGACAGAAAGACCAGGTGAAGATGAAGCTAGGGAAGGAAAGGGGAGGAAGAAGCATATACAGGGATGGAACCGCTGGACTGGGAGCCCTCTCATGCTGATTTCCATGGTAAAGCAGAAAGATGTTGTGAAATCCCAAAGTACAGAGAACAAGAAATCTTCTGATCAGCTCAAATAATTTCTTATTAATTTGTATAGACTGGCAAACAGCTGTTGCTTGCCATCCCAATTAACTAATTATATGTGGCTTTTTTTGGAACAGTGGTTTCATTAATTAATTACTTTTGATTCTAGCATTTTTTGCATCCTTGTTTATTATGGTGATGGCTGTTTTAGGGAAAGACGTGTGGTGCACAGACAGCAGACCTCTGAGCTGGGCATAGGACCTGCCAGGCAGGGCAGAAAGCTGGTCACAGGACCACTTGGTGAGGCGATTGAAAGTGTCCTGACCTTGGAAGAGAGACAGTGAGTCCAACCAGACAACAGAAGGAAAAAACATCCTTGAAACAACAAAGATAAAGGAAAAATTCCAGCATTTAAACGGCTGCCTGGGCATGTGATGCAGATGGCAGAGGACAAAATGATTTAATTGGATGATGTGTAAATGAACCAATACTTTGTATGCCCTTGTGCCTTGCCTGTGTTTGTTTAATAACTGTGTTCTCACTCTTTCTCACTGCATCTATAAGCCAGGCACCTTATTTTTAGGATGGGCCTTTACAAGGGGTTCAGAGAAGGAACTGGGAGCTAAATGGCTCTGTGGATAATGTGACATGGAGCCTGGAGGGGGTCACTGGTGGGGTCTGGCCCTGGGCAAAGCAGCAAGGATGCTGCCAACCTGGGTACAGCAACAGCCTACAGCACAAGGTAGCACAGGCTCTGCAAGGGGCACAGGTGCCACCGATCCCACAGCCCAGCCACTGACCCCTCTGCCCAAACCACCCCCTGGCACCATTCCCAGCCTCATGCACTCACTTCCCTGCTTGCCCACGGTGTGATGCTGTGGATTGTCCTGGCTGCGGTGGAAAGCAATAGTGAAAGGCAAAGAAGGGTTTTTGCAAAGTGCAGCCAACTGCAGACAAACAGCCCTGCAGAGGCAGAAGTATTTTGGCAGGTGCAGCAGATGGTTTGGATAACCCTTTTGGGCAGTATCGTGGTTTGGGCCTAACATGAAAACAAAGAACCAGCCACATGGCCCCTCACTCAACTTCCCACCCCCCACAGACACACACACTGTGGGATGGGGGAGGACAAAGGCCAACTAGAAGCTCATGGGTCGAGACAAAGGACAAGGAGGGTTCTTCACTGATTAAGGTCACAGGCAAAACAGACTCAACTTGGGGAAAAAAAAAAAATTCATTTCACACTAATCAGATTCACACAGGACACAGACAACACAAAGAGCAGGGCTTACATACGTTACCCCACCCCTCCCTTCTTCCCAGGCCCAAATTACTTTGTTCCTGATTCTCAATCTCCTTCACCCCAGCAGCACAGGGGGACAGGGGATGAGGTTTAGAGTTAGTCCAGTCTGTTGTTTCCTGCCACTTCTTCCTCCTCAGGAAGCAGGATTCCTTGCAGTCCTCCCCGGCTTCCCCATGGGGTCCCTCCCATGGGAGAGAGTCCTCCACGAACCTGTTCTTCATGAGTCCTTCCCACGAGGTACAGTCCTTCAGGAGCAAGCTGCTCCAGCTTGGGCTTCCCACAGAGTCACGGGCTGCTTTGGGAACAGTCACATCCCCTGATGTGGGGTCTTCTGTGGCTGCACGATGCAAGTCCACTGGGAGGAAATCCGCATTCACCCCCCCTGGTGCCTTCAGGGAATGTTCGACCACGTTCCTTCATGAAGGCAGAGGGACAGCCTGCCATCTTCCCATAGGTTGCAGGGAAACTTCTGCTTGGGCACCTTCTTCCCCTTTCTTCCTCACCAACCACCGGATCTTCACCTCGGCACTGCTTTCACCTCTCCAGCTCAGCTCTCTCCTACTGCTTGCTCTGTTCAGGTTTTATATCAGTTCTTTCGTATGTTAATCACAGAGGTGCATTCATTGTCTCTCTCTAATGGCTCCTTGCTGGTTTTGGAGCTGGGGGAGCTTCTCAGCTTCTTTCCGGAGCCACCCATGGGGCCCTTCCCCCATTACTAAAATCCCCCCCAAACCAAACCAGCACAGTCTTTGCCATCCCAGAGTCCTGCAAGAGTGTGGAGCGGTTAGTGCCAGCAGACCAGGAAATGCCTTTGAACATAAGTGAGGTCTGTTGGGAGGCACAGCTTCCACCATGGAGAGTTTAAATTACTTAGATATCAAACTGGGTAAATATTTTTTCACAATCCAAGCAGAAAAAGCCACTTCTGTCTCTGAGGGTGGGTTGCTTTGGTGCATAGTTTGTTAAACAGCCAATCGCTGTTCTAAATCTAATCCTAGGAAATAAGCCACGTATTAGAAATAAAGCTGGAATTAGCAGAGCATATGGGACCTAATAAATACAATATTCATAGGATTAGATGTGAAATATTAAGGTCTGATCCTGCTGGCCTTTCCCAAATCAGCACTCTTGCTGATATTTCTTATACTCATGTGCAAAGGCCTATTTTTTAGACAGATCATAGCTGTGAGGATAAATCACAGTTAAAGCAGTATGGAAACAAATACGGAAAGTCTTTAAAAGATGACTGGTGACTTTAAATGTCTGGTTTCAGGGCTCTTTCCTAACTTCCCATAAAGAGTAAAAATTTAAAACATCCCCAATTATGACTCAAACAATTATCTCTTGATCTTTGGGTAATGGACCTTAAAGTCTCCAAGGGAAAATACAGACTATAGTTCGCTACCACATTACCTTCAGAAAGGTGGCAGAGCTGAAAAAGAAAAAAAACCCATAGATCCCAGTTAAATGATATTTCAATTAACACTTAACATTAAAGAACACAAAACCCAGAGCAGCAGAGCACCAAGCTCTGGCATTACTGCTATTGAGGTATCTGGGATAACATTAAAACCTTTGACATATTTGGAGGCAAGACTAAAGCTGGAACATCCCTATAATTAAAATGTAAGTAACTTGATGAGGAAATGGGTACATTTAAGTCAATAATGTTATCAGTGGGGTGTGGGGGAAGATACAAACATTAGTCGCTTAATGCTGAACTTCTACTGGAAATATAGGCTAAGTTGTTTATTCCAGCACCAGCCCACTCATATGTACAGGTCTTTAAGAAATTAAAAGCATGTTTGCACTTTGCCTGTCTCTGTGCTTTTCCATGTGTGCTTCATTCTGCATGTCAGTGTAGAAATACCAGGATTAGACCCTTGTCACTGAACGGATGATAAAGACCATTAACTCGATCTGTCATCACTGGATGCCCATTCCCAGCTGATCTGATTGATTTCCAGTGGATTAGCCTCGATATGTCAGATGTGAGAATAACCCAGTAACCTATGACCAAGAATGGTACAGGAAGAGGAAAGACATTATGTGCAACCCTCCGTGCCTCCATCTTGTCCCTCTTAAAATACTGAGCCGTGGCAGGTGCATATTGATCCCATTTGGGATAACAGCTGTTAGCCAGGCACACAGATCTATTGTCTGCATCGGTGATGGTCATCTAAGAACAATGATCACACTTGCTACACTGGGAAAAGAACAGCCATCAAGGTAGACCTTTGCTCTGAGCATCCTGTGTTGCTTTAGATGTCATTAAGGGGCCATAATTCTGGCTTAATGCTGGAAGATGCCAGGATCTCTGAGCAGTGTGAAATCCTTAGAGCTGCCTTCAGAGCACCTGCTATAGGTTATTAGCATAAGGATTTTACCTAATATAGCTGGGCATCCCCAGAGTGATGAGGAAGCTGAGCATTGGCTAACACCGCTGTACTTTGCCTCCTGATGAGTCCCAGATAGCTTGACCTGACAGCATGCTTGCATGTCCTAAAAGATGAGGCCTTTTTATTTATATATCAACAGCCCTTTAAGTTGCAGCAGAGGGCTTGTGTCTGCATCAGCCACCTCTCAGTGCAGGCTGCTGGCACTAGACAACTCCCACTGTTGCTGCACTCCTCCCTGCTGCTCTGGAAAGCACTTTTCCAGGCTCACATGCAAACACATGGCCTGCTATAATAGTGACTAATTGCTTCCAAGTACGAAACAACACTGCATGGGATTGCTAGGTTTGCTCTTCCTGCTCATGTACCTTCCCCCAGCACCAGCTCTGCCCACATCCCCCACAGCGCCCTGTGCCATATGGGAGGTAACAGGAGGACTTGTGGTGGCTCTGGGGTCCCCACTGCCCCCTCACACGGAGAGAGCAGCCTGGGCAAGGAGAATGGGTTTGAGGGGCAGCTGGCGTGTGCCAGGTGCTTGGGCTGTGCTGGGGGTTGCCAGGGTGTATTGACTTTCCCAGGAGTCCTAAATACAGGAGCCATCCACAGGGCCTTGGCCAGCCACAGTCTCCAGCTGCATGTATTTTACTTGAACAGTTGTAAGCTAGAAAATGCATGGGCAAACAGAAAGCCCCTGTAACACCCCTACACCAGCCCCAAGAGGAGACTAACCTGGATATAAAAACACAGAGAGACAGCTCCATGAGAACGTGCAAGTTCAGTCCCATAAATGTCTTCCTAGTGCAGCAGCTGTAGAGGAAGCACCTTCTTGAACCTGTCAGGATCCTAACAATGCCAACAGGGGCCAGACCATCTGGGATGTGTGGGCCAGACCAACATCTGCCCTCAAGAACACCTTACTGTAAGCTTCAGCAGCCATTTGGTTCACAGTGGGAGCTGTTGTTCAGGTACCCTATGTCACTTTGCTCACCCAGCATGGCTAGGAGAAGTTGTCTGGTTCCTTGCCACCCTGCAAGATGCTTCCTATTACAGTGTGTTGCCATAAGGAGATGCGACCTGCTCCACAGTTCTGGACCCCATGGAAAGACTTCTGTTAACTTCCATGGACTTGGATCAGCTTAATCCAACTCCCACTTGTTTTCAAACATAATGCTTAGCACATAGCCCTCCCCGTCACTAAGATTTATCATGCCATTTCTCCCTGTGGCCTTTGTGATCTAAAATCCTCGTGTTTGGCCAAGGATCTATTGGACACTGAAGGGACATATCTTCTTGTTATTAGCTCTGTACACAGGCTTACTGTGCAACTGATGGTGCAGGTCTGGGCAGTGCTCAGCTAGCCACGGGCCTGCCTGGGAACTGCCTTAGCACCAGCACTGCTGCAGTTCAGTATCTCAGCGTGATTCAGTTAGAAGAACCAGCTATTCATCCTTCACAGACCATGCATAAAGCCAAAGGTATAGGAAGAGGAAATGCTAATAAGCCCACAAAGTTCTGTTCCTGCAGAGACACCCACTTCCTAAGTGCAGCGGGATATTGATTGATGGTTTGGGTTCATTTCCAGAGAGAAAGAGAACGTGGATCTCCATGGCCTTCCATAAGAAATCCAGTACAGCAGGGCCAATTTTCCTGTAAAGGTACCTGAGAGTGCCAGGATTGCAGCACATGCAGGATAGCGGGAAAGCTTCTGCAGGCTCCATTGACCATAAAATAAAACAGTTACACTGTCTCTTAGGAAGAAAGGGAAAATATTTTGCCATGTATTTTTAATGCAATTCATCATTGGAAAGAGATACACTGAAAGATTAAAATATTATTCATAGTACTTTCATTTGCCATACAGAAAGTTAGACTCATTACCAAAAGAATCTGCCTATCAGACTGTCTTCCTAGGTGAGAAGGTTATTGGGATACATTTTTCATGGTTATGTTCCCTTCATAAATCTGATCAATGAAATATTACTGGCTGGGAAGGGTATTTAAATACAGCTTTGCCCACAGATGTAGCAGCAGATCTTTGGCAGGAGAACCACCAACAGATTTAATCAGCATTCCAATTCAAGGAAATAAATGGAATTATGTATCACAAAATGGTGTTTGTATCAAGAGGCTTTGCTGCAATATTTGTCCTCAAGACTGAACGACTTAGAGTTGCTGAAAAGTGACAGTGGCAGCTTATTCTCTTCCATTCTTTTATATTATCTTGCAGGTAAGTTAAGCAAATTAGTGATGTTGGAACATGCTCCTAGGACACATTTATTTAGTTTATATGTACAGCTGCAAGTCTCCCCTCATCTGTGCAATCAATCCTGTGTCCCCTGCTGTGACTAATATTGGTTCTTCTCAAGCACATACTGAAGTAAAAAAAAAAAAAAAAGTAAAATGATTTCTCCTTCCCAGAGTGATTTGAACCAGAAAATGAATACTTCCCTCAGAGCTACTGCTTAGGCATATACAAGAAGGAAGGTGCGGCCTACCTCCTGCCAAGAACCCTCTTATCTTCTGCAATAAATGTACCAGCAAGGTTAGTTCAGAGGTGGTACCATTTTTAGTACTTTTAAAAAAAAATATCTTTTTTCTTTTGGATGGCTGCAATGTAGCATGTGGCTAACAGCATCCATCAGGCAGACCCAGTGGCATCGGTGGGTTATTAATTTTGCATATTGTGGGTCTCAGTATCAAGTGACCCACATGTAGATTCAAATGTAGATTCAAATTTCCAGACATCCTTTTGGTCAGCTGGGGCAAAAAACTGGGGACAGCCTGGATTCTCACACTGACAAGGACATCCTTGCTGCCAAAAGCTTAAGTGGGAGTTGTGTCCAGGTAAGGAATTGTGTCATGGTGGGTGCTACAAGTACTTAGTTGGTCCAGTTCCAGTTCCAGTCGCCTTCCCCAGCAAGCTGCTGTGTAGCCCTGGTAAGACCTAAAGAAATATCCCAACCCAGCCTCCCCGATGTGGGACTCTGACTTTATGGCTGGAGCTGGAATGACACTGTCAGAAACATGAAGAATCACCAAGGATGAGGGCTGAGCAAATCTATATCCCGTGCAGCCTACTTTGATATAAATACTGGTTTGAATGGTTTGAAAGTGGAGTTCTCATCTAAGAAACTGTAAGAAAAAATGTTGCCATGATAACTACAGCTGTTCGATTAGCTTCCTAGTAATACAAGAATGCACAGACTTGCATAAAAATACAGAACATACATAACATATAACATTCTAAAAATGCTAGGAATAACCCACTTACTCAGAGTTAGCAGTGTGCACAATGGTGTACAAAAGGTATCTCAGAGCACTTAGGTTTGGTTGTGATTGATACTGCAGGCATGTGGCATGACTACCAAGACTTTCTTTACAGTCAGTGAAGAGAAATGGGCATTTCTGGGGTCCCTTTCATCTTGCCCTAACTTGACCCCAAAAGTAGGCCAAGCAAACTGCACCCCAGAAGTGCCTCTCTCTTTGACTGCAAAGGGAACCTAGGGTGACTGCAGTAAAGAGGTCAATGCCTGAGTTAAAGGTCTAAAAATAGAGGAGCTAAATTCCATCCATGTGGTTCAGATAAGGGAGACAAAGGGAAACAGGTCAGAAAATGTTCGATGTGTTCAGTCTGGTCGGTTATTTTTTAATATCACTGAGCCCGATTTCCAGTCACTGTGATTTAACAGTAAAATTTGTAATTTTCCAGTGAAAGGATGACTAAATATGGGAGAAACTTTAATTAGCTATTGATACAGCAGGGCTTAGATCTGGGGAGATCAGAGTCCCTTTGTACCAGACTCTATGCTAAGAAATGACAGGAGACAGCACCAGTCCCAGCCAGTTTGTAGGCTTAGCAGTCAGGAGCTGGGAAGGGCAGAAACACAGCGAGAAGATGTTAACTCATTAAATTTTTGTGGGGACTCACTGCAACTTTGCACTGATGAATGCAGTAAGACAGGGTACAAGTCTGAAAGAAATACATATTGAACATTTTCTGCCAGCTCTTCTGTGCATCTGGCAAGTCCCAGGAAGGTTCTGGCCTCTGGGAAGTTAATTTGTTAAGGCTTCCTGGGGCAAGAGTGGTGGAAGAATCCTCTTTAACTATGCCAAGAGACTGCACAGGAGGAAAAGTGGCCTCGTACTGCAGAAGGGAAGGAGACTGATGTGAGCAGGAGCTATGGTGTGAGCAGGGCCTGGCAAGCAGCGCGAAAGAAAACCCAAAGGGCAGAGTGAGGAAGGGTTTCTGGGGTTGAACTAAAGTGTGAGGACCAGGTTTAACAGTGGGGTGTAAACCTCAGTGAGGCTTAGAGAAAACAAGGGGATTTGATGAACGTCAACCAAGGCCAGATTGCATGGGGCTGGGTCTAGTGGGAGGTGTCCCTGCCCATGGCAGCAGGGTTGGAACTAGATGATCTTTAAGGTCCCTTCCAACCCAAACCATTCTATAATTCTATGAACCTGATGCAGATACCTCTGGGAGTCTGAAGGAATTAACAGGTACGATGTGGCTGGAGCAATTTGAAACAGAAGCAATTTTGGTAGCAGCACATTGGGCTGGGTTGGAGAAGGGCAAAGGGAGGATGTTATAGGGGAACAAAACAGTGGTCCTTGGGGGAGTGAGAGGCTACATTTTCAGGCAGGTACCAGCCATGATAATATTGGCTCCAAAAGCCAGAAGAAAAGCCAAGCCACACACTGAAGGAGAAGCCTCTGCACTTCTGACAGCATTTCCTTACGTCCTAGGAAGGCTTCAGTTCAAAGCTCAAGCAGAGCTAGAAGGTGCTGGGCTGCTGTGCCACATGGCTGCAGTCTCCTTCCTGCTCTCCAAGCTGTGTCACTGACCCTGGTGTCCCTGACTTAGCCACTGCCAGCAGGAGGGACCAGTGCCCATCCTCACCACCTCAGGGCAGCCTTCCTGGCGAGGCTGCTGGTACAGTCTAGGATCCAGCATCTACTTAAATATACAAATAAAGAGACTAACATGAGCAGAGCAGGCTCCAGGACACCTGCACAGTGAGAACAATGATCAGAGAAAGTGCAGCAGAAGAAAGACTCTACCATAGAGTAGGGAAGTCAATGTTGGTGTTCCACATGCTGAGCCAACACTGTGATCACTAACGTTGCAATAAGAGGGGTGTTGACAGTGTTTTCTTAATGGCACCGTGTGTTGGTGTGGATTTTCAAATGGCTGAAAGTGAAATGAAATACATTGGATCTGCTGTGAATATGGGGTGTTTTTTTTGTTAGTTTTGCTTCCATGAGTCAAAAAAAAGGGTGAAAACCTAGAATTCAATCCAAATGATAATTTCTTATTTTTGATTTTGCTATTCAGTTGCAGAACCAAAAAGAAACAAACAAAAAAATCTGTTATTTGCACAGCTCTAAATTCTACCTTCCATATGTTGTAGAAAAAGTATAGCTTAGAACCAGATTGTTTGATCACTCTCAAATCCCCATCAAACACTTGCTGTCTGGATTAGGGTCTCCTGATATGCAGGAGGTGAGTAATGGTATTTCATTTATTTTGCAAGCATGTTTTTTATTGTTTCATGGAGTTGCCATTTGTCCATCTTGGAGGCGAGAATTCCAGAAGATTTTAATCCTCAATGATACAGCTTCAGGTGCCTCCCTAAAGGATAAAGATTGGCCTACTTTCATCCCTGTGGTATGGAGAGACTTCTCCATCAGGCAGGTTTTGAATGAAAGACTCCTTCTGAATGGCTAGATCACACTTCACCTCCTCTGAGAAGGGGCTGTATGAAGATGGATTTATTCAGTCAGATGGCCATATTGAGAATATCTGACAAATGTAGTTTTAGGGCAGCTGCTTCCTTTTTTCTTTAGTTTCTTATTACTCCCCTTTAAGTTTTTGTGGTTTTGTTTTGTTTTGGTTTTTTAAAGGATTGATAATCATGCAAATTTTGTCTTTTAAAATGAGAATATTAAATGCTTCATGTTGAAGATGTCTGAGTAAGGTATTTAGACTTATTGGAAATTTCTCTTGTTTTTTTGAAGTCAAGCAATTAGCTGAACTGGAACCATATCAACGAATAATATCCATTCCAACAGAGAGCTTTTTTCACCAAATGTTACATATACATATGCATACACAAAGTTAAGTGAATCCCCAAAGCTGCTGCTTTATATAAGACATATTTCCCTCCTTCACTTCTGCATGGATGACTGCACATGTAGGATTTTTTTTTTGTTGTAACTGGGATAATAATTAGTAGTCTTCATCTGCATGCTTTGTGACCTTTGCAGTCAGGACTACAATAAGCAGGGATGTGGTTTAGACAACTACTGAACACGCCCTCCTGTTTGTATTTTACAGGCATGGGCACAAACCCTGGACTCCCAGATCAAAACCTGTAGGGCTGGTTTGCTCAGCCTCCTGGAGTGCCTGGTTCAGAAGACCTCACCGTAGCCAGCACCAGCACCACCCACCCAGCAGAATAAACTACAGTCTAAAAAGCAAAGGGAAAGTCACTCGCAGGAGTGATTATGAGATCCAAAGCTGTCCACAGGACACCAGTTTAAATCTGGCCTGGGCTGGCAGTGACCAAAAAGCCGGCACTGACAGCTGTCCCTGGCAGCAAGGGGGATTAACTGTGTGGGGCTGGCTGGCTGATGGGCCAGCCAGATGGGCCTGGGGGGCAGCCCTGTGGCACCACCCACCCAGCTGGATCCTGACATCTTGCCCAGGCTGGTGCCCTCCAAAGCATCCTGGCAGGCCTGGGAGGAGAGGACTCTGCCCCACTGGCCCCTGTGCCCCCATTGTGCATCTCAGCTCAGCCAAAGTCAGATGCTGAATGGTAGGTATTGTGTGAAACGGTGGGGAAAAAAACAGAATAAAGCAACAGCAGAAGTACTATCCATGAGAAAGATGATGCAGATGCAGGATCATAAGTAAGCTTTAATATTGCCTAATGGACAAATTATTACTGCCCAACCATTAGTGCTGAAAAGTACATTGCTACCCTGTCACCTTGAGAAAGCAGCACATGCTCTAATTTATGAAGGCACAATCACTACATACCAGTACAGGATTGAAAAGATAAAAAACATAAAAATGTTTACTGAATTTGCTGATAAATCTTAACTGGAGCAAACTGGCCAGAAATGAGACCATTAGCCAAATTCTGGCTGACTTAAATTAGCCAGTTCAACTACAGCCTTTAAAATGGGCTTCGCTGAAATTGTCTGTCTTATAAATCAGCATCCAGCTCACCCATATGGTTCTGCTGCAGAAGAACGAAAGGTCTAGAAGCAGAAAGCAGCACCTTCTGTGCTGTTATAATGCTGAACTGGAGCAGCAAAGCTTGGCTCTCACAGCCATGCAATGCCATCCCATTGCCACAGACCCTGGGCACCAGCACTGCCTGTCCATGGCAGTAGGAAGCTCCTGCTGCAAGGAGGAACAGCAACAGAGCTGCTTTAAGCTGTACCTTGGGACCATCCCGAAGACCAGGTGATCCAGCTGCTCCAAGTCCCATATGGTGCTCACATAACAGAGGCCTCAGGGGTAGACCACGTACATGGGTGCTCAGAGCAGGTAGCTGGAAGAAGGCTGCTGAGCCCTCCTCCAGTATTTCCCCCCTCCAGAGATCTCACTCCTCTGTGCCTCAATTTACTCACCTGGGTGTAAGAATATTTAGCTCCCTCTAAGGGTTACTGGCAGAAGGATTTCATATTTATACAGTGCTGAGGAAAGTGTTATGGAATGCTTTTCAATGAGCAGCTGGAATGGCATCCGTTTCAGAGCTGCTTATTTTCTCTCCTGGCCTTCTGGAGAGTTATATGACAATTTAATATCACCCGTGACACCTGGCAGTGTTAAGCCAATTCTCATTTTATTCAGGGTTGATCACAGAGTTTGCAGGGGCCTAAAGTAGAGCAGAGCTTTGGACTGCCAGCAGTGACAGAGTTCAGCCAGGTTCTGAGTCACAGCCAGAGAGAAAGATCAAGTTTCAGCTCACAAAATGCCAAAAGAGTGCAGGGCTTTGAGCTCCTTCCAGAGCCTGAGCACTAACGCAATTGCTTATGTTGCCTCTACTTCTAACCTGTCCTGCCCACTGTTGTACAGATCATTTGGAGGAACAACATCTGAGATGTGGCAACCTAAATAAACTCAATAGCACGGCTTCAACCTTGACAGCGTTGAGGGTAGTGTACTATTCCTCATGTTTTAGCCATCCTCTTATTATAAAGACATTTACTTGCTTCCCTGGAGAGAACATTATCAAGTTTTACTCAAGATACTCAGTAAATGTGACAGTTCTAAATGGAGGGTTTTCAGCCAAGAATAAGACTGGATTTAAGCATGGCAGGGGGAGAGAGAGAATGAAGGGGAGAGAGAGAGGAAATTTATTACTACAGCTGATCACATATGCTGTCTCAGAGGAGATGCTATGAAAGACATGGAACATCATTTGCACTAATTAGAAGAACAGTTTCACCCCAATGTATAAATATTTTAGATTTCAACACGTGTACTGTAGAGGTCATCAGCAGAAGGCCTAAGGAGAGGAGTGTTACCACGAGTGGAAGCAGCTGTTCGCACTCCCGTTTTCCCTGTAGATAATATAAATGACACTAATAGATTGAGTACCCTTCAGGGAAACCTTTTGAAAATAATTTACAAGACAGAAGGAGAAAAGAAGAGGAGGATGATCTCTAAGACAGCGGACAGTTCAGAGGGGAAAGTTTACTGTTACCTGGGAACGTGTAGGGGCCAGAAGGGGTTACTGAGGCTGTCCTTTAGAAGGTATACTTCAAGTAATGAAAAATTAATCTGCCTCTGGACATCTCCCACCTCTCTGCAAGTCATTATTTCTGCCTGCTGCTGATCAGAACTGCCTGCTTCAGGTTTTCCCCTTGGCACAGCTTGTTCCGTATTTTCAATTTCCCTTCTGTAAAGCACTTCTATCCAGCTTCCTTAGCACTGCTTCTCACCTAAATGCCAGTTACTAACCCCTCTTTTTGAATGATCTGTTTAGTAATTGATAGGGTTGTACTGGTAAGATGAGCTTCTCTCTGTCAAAGACAACAACTGTTAATTTGGGACAGTTGTCATCTCTTTAATGGAAATTCCAGTGGGCTCCACAGGAATTTTTGCTAGTCTCTGTGGATTACTCTTGCTTCTATTATTTTCTGCTGGAAGACCAATCTGCAAATACTAATTTTAAAAGGATTACTTGTTTTACAACCTGATTTCCAGTTAAAATTAGTAGGAAAGAAGTTGCATGGCTCTCAGCTGGAGTTTCCTGTGGGATACTCAAGCACTCCAGCTCTAGAGACTATTTCTAGCTAATTCTGTAGGGTGGATTTGATTTTACAAAGATCTGCCCAGCAAAACAGAGGTTAGATTCAAAAGGTTAAGTTTTTGCCACACACATTTCTCAGTTACATTTGTTCCCCAGAGGACTGTATCATCCCCTGTCTGAGTTCCTGCCTCCAGCTGTTGCTCCATAAAAAACAATACACTAACCTTCGGGCGGAAGTAGTTTGTAACTGGGGAGGAAAACGGGTATCAGACTAAACAAATTGCTGACTCAGTCTCTGTCTTGGCTATATTCTTTACAAGAGCTATTGTTCATTAGCTGTCTTGGCCCAATAAAACACCTAAACAAGCTGATGCTGAAGGCACACGGTGAGAACACAGAGCTTCCACCCAGGGCTTGGTGCCTGACAGAAACTGCCCTGTCCTGCCAGCAGCACTTGTACAGCAGGCAGAGAGAGCTTTATAAAGCAACCTTTGCTGAATGTGCATGGAGGATACTGGTGCATCCGGATAGGTTGGTGCTTATCTGAGAGTGTGCTGTGTCTCCCAGGGGTTACAGTACACTGAATCTTCCTTCATTGTAGGATGAACATCAGAGAGTGGCCCTAAACACAGTGTTCTGCATGGCATGGGGCTGCCAGCTACCCCAGATTTAGACATTGCAGAAGTAAAAGCAAAGAAGCCTGAGAAGTTGAATTGGATTTTATTGGAACTGAATCTAGGAAAGAGGGCTGGGAAACATTGCCTGGAGTACCTGTTTTGGTAGTTAAGAGTTCCCCCAAACTGCAGGGCACCTTACTCCTTGGAGGGAGGAAGCTTAGTTTGCTTCGCCAGTGCTAGAAGTGGCCATAAGTCTTTCTAAATCACATAAAACCACAGAAAATAAAACTGGAAGGTTAAGGAATAACCAAATGATTCCTAGCAGGCGTTTGTCTCATCAGTTCTTAATGAGTTCAGATGATGGCAATTTCACAATCTAGTCCAACACTAAATTACTCTTAAGATCTGACAGTTTTGTTCTGCATAATGTAGGTTTTTTTCTGTGTGTATATTGCAGATTATGAGCATTTCCTTCTCTAATCTTCCTTCTCTAATCTTCTCATTTAATAGTGCATGTGGAGATCAGGTTATTCCTTTTTGCTGCAACTGATGGAAAATCTTCCCTTCTCTTAGTAAAAATTAAAAAAAATTCTGAACAGATGTTCTCTGCGTGCCTTTTTACCTCCCACAAATGGTGAAGAAAAACATATCAATTAATACATTTATTTGTAGACATTGGCTTGCTTTGCAAATGGGGTGGGTCAAGCATATGTCACCTGCCTCAGCTGACAGCAGCTTGAGAAGTGGCAGTAATCTGACCACTTTTCATCATGTGAAATTAGGTTGTTTGGACTAGATTAGATCAGATTTGCTCTGATTCATCTCACCAATTACTCACCACTTTGTGTTCTTTGAGATGGTCACAAAGAGTCTGATTGTTCATTTTTGCCAGCTTGAAAATTCAGTGGCTTGCTTGCCCCTTTTGAGTAGGTGTTAGCCTTGCCTCCTTGCAGTCTTGTGGATGCTCACTGTTCCACCACAATTCTTGTGGAACAATTGAAAGCAGCTTTAAGGCTGCCTCAGCCAACTCCTTCACTATTCTGGGGCGGATTTCACCAGTCACGGGAAATCTGAACACATCTAGTTTATCCAATTACTTTCTAACCTGTCATTTTCCTGTTCCAATGTGAGTTGCTGGTTTATTTTCTTTCCCTACTTTAAATAGTTTTATCAGTCAGTTGAACAAACAATCTCTTTTAATTTCACTTATATTTTGCCTTCTTCAGCCTACTGCCAAAACATCAGCAGTATCATCCAACAGTCTAACATCCAGGCCTCTAATCTGAACAATAACCAAGTTTCTGGTTGTTTGTTTGTTGCTGAGACCTGAAATAGAGCCATGCATCAATCGTTTGAACAGCAGATAGCTGTTCTGAAGCTAAACTTAACACCTGAGGTTCCTTGATTTAGTGCACACCTATGAAACACTCCAAGATATCATGGAGTGCAATATGGCTAGATAGCGAGTTCAGAGGAGGTCATACTGGCAACTTCTATCTGAAGCACTCTGTCAGGGTCCAACAATTAAGCCCATCTAAAGTTTTTCATATTTAAGCCCTGAAAAAATCCACATGTACAGCTATCATAACTAATCCTTCTTCTTGTTCACTGACAATCTGTGTGCATTGTCTCTGCTGACCTTCCCCATGGCAAGGGCTTCCTGCAGACGAAACAGAGTGTTTTCCTGTCCACATTACAAGGCATGTCTGTGTCTCCTGTGTCTTCTGGCTGTGGGTTGTCTTTGGCCCTTCAGTTCTCCCTGCCATAAAGATCCTTGAAAAGATCATTTTATTAGAGTTCCCATCACAATTTCCCTTCATGACCTTATGTTATTACCTTGTAATTGTTTGGCACCTTCAGATTGCTGCTACCTGAAAGCAGAAGCATCCAAAATCACACCCAGATATCACCACTGTCTCTCTCTGATACAGTGTTCTTTATTATCACCAGTATTGCTATATCTGGCTTACTTGCATTATAAAAGCACAAGCCTTGTTTGTAACTGGCATCCCCTCCTCCTGACTGGGTACTAAAAACACCTGTGAGAAGCTCTCATTTTCTCCCTCCCTCAGGGCTTTTAACTAACCTTGAAGAAGGGGAGCATGTGGCAAAGGTGGAGCGGGTAGAGAAATGAAAAAGGAGAGTTGATAGTACAAATTTACTATAGGCAAAAAGTATGGTTCCTAATTGTTTGAAAACCTTAAAAGCATTGGTGGAACGGTCACCTGAGCTACCCTTTGATTCTCATTAGCAGATTCCTTTAATTATTTACAGCAGTGGACTGGATATAAAAAATAGAAGCTAGCAGCCATCTGGTTTGGGCTCTTGGTGTGATAAAAAAGTCACAGGGACCTTTGCAGGGTAAGTCAGACAAAAGAGCACTCACTCATGGCTGGCAGCCCATTTAAAATAGAGATGGCAGATGCAAAAGGAAAAACATGCTGATGAGCACAAGTGGGTAAGGAGAGAGGAACAGAACTGTGCAGCATCTCAATGGTGTTGTCAAAGTGCACTACTTGGTATTAGCCTGAACTGCAAGTGTTCAAACACGCAACTTTCTGCCCCCTGCAGAAACTACTTTGGAAGTCAAATGTACAGTCACCTGTTACCCAGGGCCCCCCTGCTTGTTCTGTGTCCCAGTTACTAAACTGCAACCATACAGACTCTCATTGCCAAAAGGGAGTGTCTCTTCTGATGACAGGGCTGCTTTGGACGTAACAGGAATGAGTCATTTTGTTCGTTGGGGCTTTTTTGAAGAAGTATGAAATCATCAGTTATGATGGGGTTATACCTGCAAACTCTAGGTTATACCCAGGAAAAGATGAAATAGTCTTCTTAAAATAGATGTTACTTCTTTTGGCTTTGGTAGCTAAAGGGCTTTGGTATGGACATCTAATAAGTTGTCTTGGGCAAGTCCTAGTCTGTCTTGGGATTTTGGCCAATGAAAAGAGATACTGATCATGATATCAATTTTTGCTACACACAAGGGATTTTATACAGAAACCTTGACGCAGGTAGATTAAGATTCAGTGGAGACAACACTCAAGATTGTGCAGCCAAGGGAAAAACACAAGCAGTTTCCCTGGTGTAGTCATCTCTTTAGAGATTAGGCTTCTAACATTACGTAATTTCTTGTTTCTGAAACAGTAGATGCTTTTTGGGCAGCATTCCTGCAATCCAAGGAAAGGAAAAGGTTGTTGCCACTATTCTGGCTGAATGCAAATGGGATTGGCACAAAAGTTAGGTTGAAATTACCTACGCAGATAACTTGATTTGGCATAGAATAAGGTGCTGTTTATAGTCACATTAAGAAGCGTGAGAATGCAGGGGTGGAGCTCCTCAGTGGATTTGTAGAGATGTGGGAGAACGAAAGCAAGAAACACAGGAGAAAGAGACTTGCCTCTTGCTGGCCTCAGGCAAGAAGTCAAGCTTGTGAGCAAGCAGCCTAGAGGACAGAGCTGCTGAGAAACACCCAGCCTCCTGCACAAAGAAATGCTCATCTGTATTCTTCCTTCTTTCCCACAGCACAGCAACGCCTGTGAAAAATTACAGTGTGTTGGCCACAGCACAACAATTTTAAAGCTGTATTACGCTTGTAATATATTCAGCTGGGCTTTTTTTCCATGTAGTAGTGAGTGTTCTGAAAAGTCTGGAACCCAAGAAGCCATCTGCATTAGTTCTTCTTGAAGGTTATATTTTTTGGAATATTTTATTTTTAAAACATATTTTGCCAACACCAGTAGGATTTGGAGCCTCTCAGGGCTGCCCACAGGCGTGAAAAGCCAAGCCCTACCTCAAAGAGCGTAAGGACTGAGGGAGATCCATGACACGGAAAGGGTATGGAAAAATCAGCTACAGCCAAGTCTGTATGATGCAAATATTCACATGCAAAAGTGTAATTTTCATCCAATAAAGATTTGAAACATGCAGATAAAACTGGTGTGCCACACCTGCACTTCAAACAAGCACGCTAACATGCCCCATGGAGAAAAAAGAGTGAATCAGGACATCAGTCGTTGCTGTTTGAGAGTTTATAAGTACACATATATATATGTACAACAACACATGGAAATATATATATACACACACACACACGTTTATATATGTGAGCATGTGTCTATGTACATATTTATATGTAAGCAGACATTTTCAGTCCCCTGAGCCATGAGTGAACGGCTGGTTGCGATGCCCGAGGGCAGTAGGGAGTTTCGGAGGCAGGAGGAGCCGTCCTGCGTGGCAAAGCCGGCTGCTGGAGGAGGAGCTGGCAAAGGGCTGAGCACAGCTCAGCAGCTGCTGGGCACAGGAGTAAAAGGCTGCAGCAAGAGCTGTGCAAATTCCTCACTCGGCTTTCCTGGCTGGACATGGAGAAGTGGAAAAGCACTTTGGTTTTTTTTGCACAAAGTAGAAGCTGGTGGACTTCATTTCCTCTCAACTACGCCACGATGGGGGAGCAACAAGAGAAGGGGCAAATTGAAACACAGGCAAGAGCGAGATGAACTTTTCTGTAGTGGAATGAAAGGACAGGGAAACTCACAGCAGGGATCATACTGAGGGGATGATTGTGTTGGCAAGATGTGGAAGAAAGATGATATTACCAGTCATGGTTTATATGAGTCAGATTAAAATAATAGAAGTATTACAGTGCAGAAAAGATGAGGTCGATGAAATCATGCTACTGGAGATTACAGTTCAGCTGCCCACCTTTCCATCCTCCTTGACTTCTTTTAATTAGAAGAATCAAGATAATCCTGTGGGAAGAAGCAAGTGTTACAGTTCCTTTCCAGAGCCATACTGCAGCAGTGACGTGGATGGATGGATGGATGGATGGATGGATGGATGGATGGATGGATGGATAGGTGGATGGGTGGGTGGATGGATGGATGGATGGATGGATGGATGGATGGATGGATGGATGGATGTGTAAAAACGGAGGAGGGGAAAAAATGCAGAGGAACAGACCTGATGAAAGAAAAAGAGTGAAGAAGGTCTGAGAAGAGCAGATGGAATTTGAAAACTCAACATAGGAGAGAGGAGGACACTTGCAAGCAGTGAAATCATAGATTACTGTGATTGGCAAACACAATGTCTGAAAGAGGGAAGACAGAAACCCTGAAGGCTGGAGTGGGGATGATATTGAAGGCAATTAATTGGGTACCATCAGTCTGTCTGGGATCAGCTGAGGAGTAAATGACTGGTGGTTTTCAGGTAGTGGGGATGGCTTGATGGGTGCTGAAGCTAAAGATTGTGACATCAGTGACACCAGAGATACAGAGGAATCTATATTTTCGCTGCTTATTTCTTGATGCACCTCACTCATATGATAGTACTTTAAAAACAAAACAGATTTTAAACACTGGGAAAAAAAAATCAATTTCTTTTAACTTTCAATCTAAAAATATGTGACATAAAATAAATTACATCTCAGGGATTTAAAACTGAAATTACTAGCCCATATTTGAATGCCAGACCAAATTGCTAGCCGTAAACACTCAGAGATGAAAAAAAAATGGTTCAATGAATATCAAGCTTATGTTTTATTATGCTTTAATATTTTTTATCACTTACATATTTAAACAGTTTTTTATGTTTTGTTTTTTAATTTAAAACTACACTATTATGCACAAAGACATTCAAACCTTTCTGCAAGTCTGAGATCTTAAACTAACATTCAATTCCAGAATGAACAGAACTGGCAAGTTCCAAAGCTGATTCTCTTCTCAGATGGCTATCAAGAAACAGTACCTGTAAACCTGGTGGAATTGCACCAATGTAAAATAGATGTGAGTGAAAGGACAGTCAGTACTTGACGTCCACAGAGGATGGTTGTAAACGAGGTGTCAACACATTTCCTCCTGATTCTGATATGAAGGCCTTGTTAACACAGTGCAATGACACTTGAATTGTCATGAAGCCGTGTTACTCATTTTCAGCAGAGGACAGATACATCAAGATTGTAGACAAGATGAAAGTAGAGCTATATCTGCTTATAATCATGCATGACCAGCTGCTCTGAAGCAGTAACAACTCTACACAGAAGCAGTGCATAGAAGTGGTGAATGCGTATATCAGTCTGCAATTGGAGCACATTAAATACTGAGCACAGGCTAAACAGCCTGGAGAACTGTGTCTTTTACAAAATTGATATTGTAACAGGGAAATGGCTGATGGTGTTTTGCTTATGCATATAGAACAGTTATTAAGTATTTACATGGTATTGTACAAAGACCATAATAAGACTGGAAGAGTAGGTTCAAATGAGATGAAATGTCCCAGATAACTTGTCCCAGAAAAACCTACCTCCAACTTCAGATGCAATATGCCTAGTCTGAAAAACACAGATGAGAGAGAAAACATTCTTCAAAAATGTTGGCAGAAACTTCATGCACAAAAATAGAAAGTTAAAGTTTTAACAAATGACTGCTGGTTTGTGAACGCAGGGCTAATGAATAAACTGGCAGCTTTACTGAAGAAAATACATCCAGCTAAATATATGCTGTGATATCAAACTCCCAGGTTAGCCTACTGAAAACCTCTCATTAGTTTAAAAAAAATGTACAATTGCATCAAGGCTGTATGCTAAGAACTGCTTTAAAAAGGGTTGGTAACTTTGTTCTAAACTTGGAGATTTAATTCTGGGAGGAACTGCTACCTTTTCAGAAGGAAGACATTTTATTATGTCATCCATATTGCCGTGGAAGCCATTTTCTAGTGTCACAAACAACTTCCAAGCCAACAGCAGAGCTATATTTGGAGATGTTTTTGATTTGCAGACTCCATTTTATGTCACCCATGAAACACAAGAAGGAAGATACCCCTGTCCTAAACAAGAACAAACCAACCTTTTCCTTTAAACTGCTGTTTGAAATTTCCGCATGTATTATACTTGCAGAGCCAGACTGGACATAGCATGGTCTGTGCACTACGAGGGAAGGTACCTGTTTTTTAGCCTCCTAAGCTGCACACCTCAAGACTGAAATTCCCAGCTATATTTTGGTCTTTATCCCAGAGACTTTCTGTGCACATCTGTCAGACCATCAAAAGAGAGCCTTGAGTGCCCTTCTTCCCTGTCAAGCCTGGTTAGACTTGGCCAGGCTCAATCAGAAACACTCAGACCTTCTAGGAACAAGCATGAGACTCCTTCAGGAAACCTCTGGATCTTTTTCTGATGTGACAAGTACCCTATTAGTGTGCCTTGTGCTCCGTTCCTGCTCTCAGCCTTGCCCCAAGGTGTGACAAGCTCTGTTGGGGAGCCAAACAAATGCTGGTGCCTTTCTGGATCTGGGGCTCTGCTGATACCTGGTCCATTGACAGGAAGAGAAAAGGCCTGAGCTATCAGGACGCTGTTGTTTTTATTTCCCAGTAAAGGCCTGTGGAGCCAATACCACGTTATGAACTTGTAACTCCCTGCTCTGAAATGCATTTGTCGTTTTTGTAATAAGCACATTTGTTTCTCTTCTTCACATATCTTATTTCAATTCATGTTTTCCCATGTACACCTGTGGATACTTGCAATCCATGACACAATCCTAACTCCCATTGATATTAGCCTCTCTGCTGACTGTGAAGAGAGGTCTCAGTAATGTAATAAATAATGCTTATAACCTCTGTGAGGTTCTTTCTCACTGCCACAGTTGTGTGAAGTCACTTGGCCTCAGTGTACCCTGTCTGGTCTCATTCACGTCCACAAACACTGGTAAGAAATGTTGTTGTGTTAAGTGATTTTTCACCTGTGAAGCATTTGGTTTTGAATTTCACCCTTCTTTTGTTCTGCATTAAAAAAGGTTTCTGGAAGTATGGAGGATAAATATTCACTATTTTTGCTGCTGTCCCTTTTGATTGTTCTTAGTTTGCATAAACCTACAGAAAGTATTTTTCATGTATCCTGGTACTTCTATTTACCTACAAATACCTCAAAGTTATATATTTTTCAAAAAACAATGGGAAAAAAACCCACCAAAGCTACAGTATCTACTTACATGCATTCTAATTTATATTCTGGTGCACCCTGTGCTGTTGGGAAAGATTTGCTTTCCTCTCATTGGCTGTAGTTTTTTGAATGTACATCATCCAGTCACATAGTTAGATCATTTATATAAATAAAATATACATATTAAACCTTTACTCTCAACACCTTCATAATGACTGTGATATATTAAATATCCCACAGAATAGATATTAAACAGATCTTTAATTTTGTACAAACAAAAATTTTATTTCACCTTTGAAGTTAACTGATTTAAAGACAAATAGATCTAAAGTCTTAACTTAAGCAATATAGAATTTATGTATTTTTCACTGTTCAGCCATGAGCATCAAAAAAGTGAATTTACTCACTTTTTAATTTACCTTTGCACTGTCAAAAGTATTTTGGAATCATCTAGAAAAATTTTAAAAAAAGTTTCAAAATCCCTACTAGTCACTTATGTTGACCTGAGCATAACTCACTGCATCCAAAAGAATCCAAAGGTATTTCAGAAGATTCAATTCTATTAACACAATTACACGAATAATCCTACTGGGCTTGGTTTGGCTCTGCCTTGTATTTTTTGTAGCTGTTTTGGTCTCTGACAGAGGCTGCAAAGTGCTTTTCCCCTTACTTGAGCGTATTTTAAGGTAGTGCCTAAAACCTCCAATGCTGCTGTCATTAGGAAGAGTGGCATAGCACCCCTGACAGAGTAAAAAGGAATAGGATCAGACCTAAAAAATGTGAAGCACAGAATGGAATCAGTTGGTTTTAAGGTGCAGAGAAAACACCTTGTACACATGCAGGACATTATGAGCACTTTTGCCATAGCTCTATCCAAATCAAATAGTCTTTTCCAGCTATCTGATGCTACATGTAAAGGCAAGATAAATTAACTTTGATATCAGGATGAAATTAGCTACAATATCACACGTGTCTGTTGAAATTGAGGTAAGGGTTACAAAAATAAATGAGGTTATGCTCAGAGAGAAATGGCTAATAGCTCTGGGAGGCAAGATTGGTGTCTCTATTGCTACTTTCCAAGTTACATATTTATTTTCTGCTATGGCTGCTGAAATATAAACTAGTAGTCAGGGAAATTTAACAAGGGTTTTGGGCTGGTGTTTTCTGCAATTTTTTTTTTTCATGTATCATTTTTATCAAGATTTTTTTACCCGATTTTTGCAATCAATGTCAGGTTGCTCTACACAGTAGCAATTACAATACAAATTGCAGGCAGCATGCAAAATCTGACCTGTGCAGTCCAGGAGTGAGGACTGTTAATGTTAATTGTGAAAAAAAAAAAAGCATATATTCTGCAATATTTTATTAATTGATCTTGAAATATTTATTTTTTTATTGAAGGTATACATCATGAATCTTACTTTCTACTGACCACACACAAATGATACGCAACATGAGTGTGGGGGGAGCCTGAGCTTTTTATAGTCTAGGTAGGGAGTTGAAATTTGATAATAGAGGGCACTCAAATCAGACACAAAATGCTTCAGACTAGAACTGTTTGGTGGAAGTTGAAGCTACACAAATTCAGACCAGAAATAAAATCAAAATGCTGTAACAGTGGGGATAGTCACTGAAGTTCAATGCACAGGGCTTATGATAAATTCTCCACCACTGGAAATACAATTGATTTTTTTTTTCCTAATATATGCTTTATTTCAAGTACTGATGTGGGATCTAAAGAAGGATTTTTCTTTAGTGAGCCCTAAGTCTTGTATTACACAGGACTTCAGGCCAGGTGATCACTGTAGAGCTGTCTGAACTTAAAATCTATGAATCTGCATGTTGAAACAGCTTTGAAATCAGTGTGCAGATGGACACTTGTCCCCGCTAGATGCTGAGAGTTCTGGGATAATTTACATTTTGACCCATTTCCTAGATTTAGAGCTTCTGTTGTAAAATACTCTCATGACCCACTTTTGTAGCTGTCTCAGTTTCTGACAATAGCTGCTTTTTCTTGTATCCTTTTCTCTCACTTGCAGTTGAGATGCTGTTGTGCAAGGTGAACTTTGAAGAGGCAGTCTAGGTTCAGAAGCTCCTCTTCAGCTGTCTAACGAGAAAAATGTCTGAGGGCTGAAAATAGAACAGTTAATCTAGATCCAGCTGATAGATTGGTTACACTAAGGATATCTCAGCTGATCTTCAAATACAGAACAAGGACAAAACTCTGATAAAAGGGCATTGATTAGGAAAGCTTGCAAGGTGAAAGAAATGGTAACAGAGAGGAGATCAGAGTCATCAGGTTGCAGTCTTGACTAATTCTTGTCTACAGCTATAACTGCTCACACCATCTTGTTAGATGTGTGGGGTTTCTATCGTTTTAACAGATGGTCTAGAAAGAAAAACCTAGAGGAAGATCTGAATTACCAAGTAGAGTTGTCAACTTTTTGTCACTTGTGTGTGACTGGAGATTCCTGGAGATCCAAATAGTTAATTTCCTTCACATCAAGAGTGAGAATGAGTCTCACCAGCCCGTTCTCACAGCTTGTAGTGTTTAGGATCTCAATCCATTCTTCTACAGTCAAGGTCATAACTTCTTTTTGAAGAAGTTGTTTGTGCCTGCCAGATTCTTTCATATTCATATGAAAAGGGTACTCTATATGTTGTGAAAAAATATGCAGTAACCTACAAAAATTCCTTGGTATTACTAAATTGAATAAGAAACCTTAACTGGAGTATAGAGTCTACCTACCCACAAAGAGCCCCCTCTTCCAAAAGGTCTGCTTCACAAGCATGTCCATCTATCACTTCAGTCCACATCTCCCCTTTCACACTGCGCACTCAGTACTGCCGGGCCTTGGCAGACACTGAATTCCCTAGTTTCCCTCTCAATCTCATCACATCCTTCTCCTTACCACATCCTTCTCCTTACCACATCCTTCCTCTGCTCCTGGCTTCCAGCACTGTCTATAATAGCATCAGAGTCTGAAAAGCCTCAAAAATGAAAATATGGAGCAATCACAGCCCAAGGGGGCAAAGTCACAGACAGCTGAGGGTGGGAGAAAAGGTTAGGGCTTGTCAGGGATGTGCAAAGATCCTCTCTCCACAGCAATGCCGAGGAGGAGGAGCTCTATGGATGCTTGCAAGACTCCTGTTACTCTTGCCCAGGGCCTGCTGAAATCAGTGTCAGTCTCAAAGGAAATATGCAACCCTTAAAGATACAAAGCTACATTTTTTACAAGCACTGAATATATGGGCTATGAACCAATGATTAAAAAGTGGACATCACATCACTGATTTGAAACAGGTTTTAAATACACAGATTTTAGAAAGGTAATTTTGTTTATCTTGTGCAGTATCACTGGGAACTGCACAGCAAAGTTGTGTTTCCTTATTAGAGCTGGATAAAGAGCACACTTGTTTAAAGATCTACCAGGACTGTGCTGGTGCTGAGCATTCCCATTCACAGCACAGAGACTTCCATGTTTGCCATAATGTCTGGTGCTTATAAGTCAGTCTCATATCAGGTCCTTCTTCTGCTATGAAAAAAACAATGTCAGGATGTTCCGTCTACTTCCCTGGGATCTGTATCAAAATGGAAATTATCCTCAAAATCACTTCAGGAGAAGAAAATGGCAGTCTTGACATTTTATGAGCCATATGTGAGAGAAGGGTTTAAGCACAGTGCTTCTGTTTCTTTCTATCAACTGAAGATGACAGTAGTCTGGTTGTTTTTCAAGTTTCTACATTAAGGTTTGCTTATCTCTAGGTGAAAAAAAACCCAACAAAAATCAACCAACCCTTGTATGACATGTCTGGCCTAAGCTGACAAGCATACTGCATGGGTGATTTATATTTAGAACAAGGCCCAGAGGTGTCTAAAGCAATCTACTTTCAAAAGTAGAAGTTGTCATATTCTGAATCTGCTCTTAAGAAAACTGGACCTCAGTGTCATTTTCTGGTTAAAATATACAACACTCAGAAGAAAGGGCAATGTTTGAGAACAAACATGTGATGGCCAGAGTTTAGTGAGGCACCCGCTTCCAGGATGCTTTATGCTTATAGATGAATAGCCAAAGCAATTTTATTTTCGTCTGCGGGTTGTATGAACGACATTTATGCAACTGATAGATACTCTCACACAAGTTACTGCCAAGTGCATTCATTGTGGATGGCTGGCTTTTTGGGAATGATCTTTGCCTTCTGCCATGTGATGGTTACAGCAGAGGTGCAGAGTTGGGTGCTGTTTTGCAAGCCAATGTCTTCCTCACAGCTGCCGGAACCACAGCATGTCTCTAGGGCATGTTCTCTGCCCAAGTTCTTGTATTTTGCAGCTACTGTCATTTCACAGACTTCACATCACAGTGCTTGGGGAAAGATAGGAAATAAAAAGGCCTCGTTGTGGGAGATTGCTCAAGGTTACTTTTTGGGTTTGTTTCCCAAGCAAATGTTTCTTCTCAACTGGAGGTGTGTTCAAAGATTGTCATGTTTCATATCTGAGATATTCTGTTGATCCTCCAATTACTCTCTCATGTAGATTTCTGGAGATTTTGCTCTGCAGTAGAAAACAAAGTGTTCAAATTTTAATGAGGATACATCAAAATAAACTGAGGAAGTTCATTTATCTCTCCATGCTTGTCCACATAGCAAACTTTTAAACATTTATGGCTTTCTCTCTAAAGAGTACAAAGCAGTCGGGTGTCATGCCTGATGTTGATGGCCACTACAAATAGCCTTGTTGTCAAACAAGTTCCTCTCCACTATTAGCTCTCTAGAAGTGTGTGTGTGGGATCTGTTATATTACACTGATGTTGTTACAGCAAACCTAATGCTATGATAGTTGAATTTTTACTCAGAAGCCTTATCTTCTCAAGGGATCAACATGTTTTGGTCATTTACCTTTCCTTTAAAAAAAAAGTTTATCTATGAAGCAATGATTTTCCTCTATGCATACTTGTTTGCACTCCAACTTTCAGGCTGAAAAGAGAAAGCTCTTTTGAACTGAATGCCATGAGAAAACTCTAGGAAATGGATGAAAAGGTTGTGTATTCTTACAGGATTTGGGAAAAGCTGTGGAGCAGTGTGGAATTTCTACTTTAAGTCTTGGAAACAGCAATTACAACTGTGCCCAAAAGCCAAAAGAGGAACATTATTTTTAAAAAATATAAAAACCCCAAAACAGCTGTCCTTGGAAGAAGTGTACTCTGTTCTTACCAGTTCTTGTGTCTCTGATCCTCTGGTTTGCTTCCTGTGATTCTGGCCTTTTACCAATGGAGACTTTCATCTCTAAATTTTTTTTTTAAAAAGTTAGTGGCACATACTTATACTGAATTACTTCATTAAAAGCTATAGATAAGCATTTGCTTTGAAAAGAATATTTTAACTTTCTGTTTGGCAATATAGGTATTACCTCTCTGTTCAGTGGCACTCCCCAGATACTGAAGATGTCTTAGATCTGTGCTGTAACCTCACATCACACACAACCTTTGTTACCTCTCAGAAACTGACCATTTAGGACATATTCTTGATAATGAAATTTAGATATAGTCACCAGCCTGGCACCGCATTAAAACTTCCAGAAGCAGAAGACATAAATTTCTTTTCAGAACATCTTTTTGCTGCCTGAGGTAAACTTTATGTATCCAGTGATTAAGGAATTAATCCCTTTGACTGTACCCTTTTGAGGTGCCATTAGGTTCAGAAGCTCTGGATTTTTGTCAACTTGCAAGAAAGCATTTCTCAGGAATGTGGAGACCATCATGCTGTACAGGTTATTGCACAGTGACAAGAAGCTTGGTCTGCCTTATTGAGCAATTACTGATAAGATGAGAATCTTATCCAGAAAACTAATTGTGAAGATTCTATTGCAACCACAAACACCTGGTTTCATAGTCTTCCACAACAATAAAAACAGCAGTGGCAGAGAAGGACCTCAGCATATGGGAAGAACTCGCCCCTGCAATTGCAGACTGGATAAATCTATGAAGTTAGGGAGGAGGGAAGGATAGACCTAAAACAAATGGAAAATTGGATAAAATAAAATATGGATTTAGCAAAAATTGATTGACCTGAAATTAATAAACTTCCAAGAAATCAGTTCCTTAGAAAATGTAATTTTTAAACTTTTACCTACCAGGGCCCCAATTCGCTTGCCAAAAGGTTGCCACTAGCTGGGTGCCCATTCCCCTGTGTTACCTTGTGCTGCAGCTTCTCTCATGGGTGCGTGCCCCAGACACAAATTCTGCAGCTGTAGGGGTAGGAGTAGCACAGAGCCCTCAGGGAAAAAAAAAAAACAACGGAGGAAAGAGTGAGCTATTTCCATTTAGGGAAGTCCCTGAAACTTTGCTCAGACTTATTCCGCGCACTGATGCTGCCCAGTCATCCTCTCACTTCAATCTCTCTTTTCTCCTAGCTGATGCCCTGCAGATAGCAGGACTCTGGTCTTCACCCACTCTGATTCTTGGAATGGAGCAGCCCTGTGACTGCACAATTTGTTGGGAGATGGACAGTGCAGCAGTGGTCCTTCTGCAGCCTGTGGTCCTTCTGCAGCCTCCCTGTTGACTGAAAGACAATGCTAGGAGAGCAAAGACAAAATGAATTAGGAGAAAAAAAGTTGACTTAAAATAGGACAGCACAAGTGGAAGCAGCACTGAATGGAGAGACAGAAAAAGACAAAGGTCGCACTACCAGGAAGCTGATGTCAGAAAATAAAATATTATTGTGTTTTGCTTCTTAGCTTCATCCTCTTCAGTCTTTCTACATGGCTTTCCATAATATTTTCCATGTTATCTTTCCTAACCTATAATGTCTTCCTCTCCTGCCTCTTAGGCATTTACTGCCTGTTTTTCAGTGTGTTTTCTGTTTATAGAAATAGATCACTAACCTTTACATACTGAAGTTAAACTCTATTTGAAAATACTCATTCTGATTCCATATAATGACAAAAACTTTGCACATTGCATGACTGTGCTGTGGCCAACATTCAAGCACCACTTTTTAAAGTCTAACCTCACAGCAATAGGCTTTTTCTCCTTTAATTTCTCTTCTGTAACTTATTGTCTCTCTGGCACAGTGAATAATTAATTCCTGTTTCCATAAGCTTGTAGTTTGCTGCACACCTTCAGAAGCTGAAGGTGGAAGGTACTGAACTTTACCAAATGAGTGCTTTTGCCATTAGTTTACTGTACAGAAGGGGATTCTGTGATGACAGTAACTCTTTTTCTTGAAAGAATATGCAGATGACATCTCCAGACACTGTTCTTGAGCTGGCCATCTCATCAATGGTTTCATCTCCAGAGTATACCCATCACCTGTGTTTTCTGTCTGTCTATTTTCACACCACTTTGCAGCACACTTTTCCAAGCACGGGAATGAGCATTGGCACCTACCTTTTCTGCCACATGTGACTTCCTTTTATGAGCTAGGCACTTATTAGATTGAGCCCAGAATGTTTAACGCTACTCACTTTTCACACAACTAAATGTTTGGGGGGTTTTTGGGAGTTACCTGAAGTTAGCAGCTAAGCAAATAATTTGTTCTATAATTCAAAGCCCGGATTCTAATCACAGGTGAAACTGTGTGCGAGTGGTCCCTTTGAAATCACTGGGATTAATTTTACTAATAAAGTAGCACACATACAAAAGTGTTCCCTTGGGCCTCCTTTTTCTTTTTCTCTATTTGTAGAACATCTGCGGGAATTCTCCTTTGTTTACTTAATTTTCCAAATTATACAGTGATTTTATGGTGCAATTTTCTGAATTGATTGTGAACTGTTCGTGTGTAAAGTGCACATTTATTCCTTTGGAAGGAGATTACAAATGATGATAGGGAATTAAAGCCTCTGTTTCATTTTCACATCAGGTATTTGCTATTTTTCTTCTCCTCCTCCTCACATCTGCATACATACATCCACCAAGCATTCACACAGCAATCTGAATAGAGGCTGGACAGCTTAGCATACTTATACACCAAAGGACCAGTAGTAAGGTACTGAAGGAGGCACTAGGGAGATCACTGTTACCTTTCCCTCCCCAATATATGCCTGCACATCCCGTCTTGTTACTCAAGTATCAGTCTGACCATGCCCACTTAAAATACTTTTTACACTCCTGAGATAAATGAGAAGGGTAAGGAGGCTCATTACTGAAGAAAACGTGCTGCGTATGTTTCACTTACTGTCCTTATAAGACATGGCCAGGGGCTCCTCTTATCATGTGCATTCAACAGATGCACTCTGTGTTTCCCAAGGTAAGTCCATGTAGGCCTTACGCCCTGTGAAACGGGGAGCTAAAGAACTCTCCACAGCTGTCTGATACCATCAGTTCCCACTTCGAGCAGAGCTCAGTTTAATTCAGCACATCAGGTTGGTTCTCTTCTTGCCCTAACAAACCCTGATTATGTTTTAATGAGAAAAGTTCTTTCCCAGCATGTAGCCTTGGATTTGCTTTTAGCAGGTGGTCTCATGGTTTAACTCAAAAGTCACCAAGTAAATCCTGATGGTAGATTACACTAGTTAATAATATAACACTCAAGCCCTGGGACTTAATGAATCAGTTGCCTTTTATTATTAATAAATTCTGCCCAGAGAAAGCCTGGGTGAGGAAAATAACTTGGTCAGAGTTCTTTCTGGATTCTGAGTTCCTCTGACCCATTATATTTTAATTATGTCTCACTTTTGTAGTTTTGCAGAGCTGCGATGTTAATGATTTTAATGAGCTTTACCACAAGTGAGTGAGATATGTAATTTCTCAATTTCAGTGCACCCTGTGAGATACTGGGCTTCCTGACACAGGGGAGCTGAAATGACTTGTCACCTGACAGAATCAAATCCCAGCTTCTATGAAATGCTGCTGTGGAGAGTAACTGACTCCCATAAAGCCTTTAAAGTTAAGATTCTCTCGTTTCACATGTGGAATTGGATGAGCAAAGATTACCAGGGTTTCAACAGCTGGGACTAACTCTGTGTGTGAACAGCTGGTTTTGAAATTGAGTAGCCCACACAACAAGAGCAAGAAAGATTACACCAAGTTTCTATATTGACTTTTGAGGTGGTTAGAAAAGGAAACTGACTTCAGAGAATGACGCAAGGTTTAGCAAATTTGTGATTTCTCTCTGAAACACTTTGGTAGAAATCCTAACTATCATCTGCATACTAAATTTGCAGTAACTGTTATCTTTTAGGGAAGACTAACATTCAAGTGGCATGAGAGCGAGTAGTTTTAAATTATGTCTTTGTGACTATCACATCTTTTTTGTTTGCATGGCTGGGGGAATGCAGGGGCTTCACAGATGAGGTAGGAGGGAAGGGTCCACAGAAGACGGGCCAATGACATACATAATTTCCTTATTTTCTCATTCCAGACATTCACTTTTTTCTGACTACATAAAGAAGGGTGTGCCAGCAGCTGAAAAGAATCAGCCACAATTAGGCTTTATCCTTGAGATTAGTTTTACATTAATGCTACTCCATTGACTCCATCAGGACTGCTTCTGCTGTATGAGACAGGAAAACAGGAACCCTTCTCCTCCCACTACACATGCTAGGAGTTTATAAAGCAATAAGTCTGATGTTCTAAGGAATATTAAGGCCCTTAGAATCCAGAAATTATATAGAAAATATATAATACAGAGACTTAAAAACATTGGCATGGTCTGGTGAATAGGAAAATATTTTCCTTAATATACAATTTGCTAGCACTAAAATACCAGTATATTGTTAAATAATCTCCTGCAAAATAGATGTAAAAGTGTGAAAATAAAAAAATTAATTGCATGCTTGCAGACTCATAGGATTTCAGAGTAACTCTTCAAGGTGTACCCCCTGACCACTAAAACGTCCTTTGTTGTGTGTTAGTACTGTAATAGAAGTGGTAACCTAAGTGTTCTTAAACAGCAGGAAAAGCAAACCCCTGAACACATAATGAAGTCTAGCCTAAACAGGAGGACCCGCAGTAGAATAAAGGCCAAGAAACATCTGAAACTGGCAAGGCAGTCTAGCTTCATATACCCTCATGTCAGTATGAATATCCACTAGCAAACTGAGCTGTGGCAGTGATTCTCTGCACTCTTGCTCTGAATATGTTACTTCATTTTTTATAATTGTATTGAAAAACGATTGTATCCTAAGTTACAGATGATGCTTTGATGGGAGTTTTTTTTTTTCTGGGGAGGGTAGAGAGAGGGTGGAGTTGCAAATCTTACATGCGTACCACAGAGTGAAGCGCATGTTTGCGAGCTAGTCAAGCCCTGACCTGTGGGCTTTCCACCTGCAATGCTAGCATTTGTAGGTTGCTAAAGTTTGAAGTGCCTACACTGTGCTCAGCATGATCTGCTGAAAGACTACATTGTAGTGTACACAGTCCTGCTCCTGCTTAAATTATCCACAACACATTAATGAGAACCTGGTGCTGACTGTGTTCAAGCCTTCCTGGGGCAACCACTTACTGGGCTTAAGGGTTTGCTTTTCAAATATGGATTACTACCTCAGACAACAGGCTTGGACCTATGTTTAATTGATGGTGAGACATATCCTAAGTGCTTTAATGTCTCCAGGTCAGCATCTAAGGTCTGCTTCACAAAAACAATGGGAAAAATAATATATTTTTAGATGGCTTAGGTCCTAGGACATTTTAAAAGATGTTGAGAGTGAGTACAGATTCTCCTTCTTATGCAAATTCTTCTTAGTGTTACAGGGTGATTAAAAGGTGGCAGAAAACCCCATTTTTACTTTCTTTGTTCTAGGCTTCTCTTACTTCTCCATTTCATAAAATCATACAATCATTTAGGTTGGAAAAGACCCTTAAGATCATAAAATCCAACCATTACGAAGTCCACCACTAAACCATGTCCCTAAGTGCCTAATCCTCCATCCCCATCATTTGTTTGAGAAGCCTTGTATTTGCTCAACCCAGTGATCATTTATCTACAGCCCAAACAGTTTGCTGTGCCCGGGGAGGACAGTCAGAGCATAGTAAGCTGCTGAGCACCCGCTGCACCTGTCATTGTGGGAGCCCCCGAAGTCATCACCGCAGCTTCGGACACGCATGGCTTCTCAGGAATTCCCTGTTGTCTGACCAGATAAGCATTTGCTAGTACCACAACAGCAGAGATGCTGTGTGACTGACCAGCCAGCCTCTCCTGCCCTAAGACTACATACCAAAGCCCCATATAATTAAACCCTAACCAGCATCAGCTTTGGAGAGGTAAGAGGACTGGCATGGGAGATTTCACAGCTAAGGAGATCCAGTGCTCTAAGTAGATATGAACCGGGTCCCAAGGCAGCCTAGCAAAACAGACCTCAGCAGCCCCTCACAGTTTGATCAGAAATGATGTGTCTTGGTCACAAGGCAGGGCCCAGACCAAACAGCTCAGGAAACACAGCATGCTGTGTATCTCTCTTCACCGTACTAGCATATTATCCCCAAGAATGCATGTTAATGTACTATGTGGGCAGGAATACTTTTAGACAAAGTTTTACAGATAACATATTTTATTGTAGACTACTCTTCGTTTTTTTTTTCTTTTTACATGAATTACAATTTTCTCATTCAATCATTGTAATGTAACAATTTTATTTTACCAAGTAGTTGCTAATTTTTGTTCTAGAACACTTTGTACAGTTTATCACAGGAGAATGATACCTGTGACAGCCCAACCTAAGCTTCTTCAACACCGCTGCAGCAAGCAGCCTTCTGATCCCACCTGCATCTCCAACTGGTGACCTCTTCAGCTCCTTCCTTGGGTAGCCCACTGTGGTGCAGAACCAGTACTGCCAGTGTCCCACTGAGCTGGCATTTACCAGTCTGCAGGGTACCCATCTGGAAAGAAAATTTCCAGGTATTTCTCTTAGAAACAAGCACTTTGATGACAATACTTTACAAGCCCCTTGCAAGTAGTCTGTCACTCAGGAACACTCAGTAGGTTTGTCTGCAAGAAAGGAAAGAAAGACTAATCTTCTGTCATTTAGTTAGGTTAGTTTGTGCTTGTGGGTAATAAAAGCTGAAGGAGCAGGGAAAAGGATCAAGAAAACACTGATTCATTTTGCTCTCTAATTTATTAGGACTGTGCACTTTCTCCTGTCAGGTGCCTAATAATTCTGTCCTGGGAACTGAAGTCTGTTGATCTCACGTAGTATAATACTGGTCTGGAAAGTGTTGATATGTTCAGTTGGCCAGTATCAGAAAGAAGGTTTTGTGGCCACTCAATGGGACATAGTTCAGATTCCCTAGCACTTGGTGTGAAAGAATAAATCTTTGCTTTGTCTTTGACTATGTAGGTGTTGCTTTCTTCTCTTCTTTGGAGATCTGCGACTGTGATTTTGAGGAAGGCTGTTAAAGGCATTGCTATTTGCAGCCAAGGTATTTTACAACTATATTAGCATGTTCCTCCTCTTTGTCAACCTAAACGCTGCATGAAAGAGGCTTTTAAACTGGAGTTTCTTGTACTGCATTCAGAAGGAATCAAGATGGGCTTGCTGTCATACTGAGTTCCACTTCAGGCTCCATCAGGTACTATCCTTGACAGCAGTTACCAGGATGGATTGCAGATGGAGAAAAAGAGAGGCATCTAGGCAGGCTCAATCCCACTCTGAGGCTTTTTCTTATCTAGCTCAAATGTGAACAAGCTTCTTTCCCATTCCCCTCCTTAGACTAACTAGAAAAGTATAATCTTCTTGCCATTCCTGAGACATTTAAGTATATCACAAAGAACACTAGTATTATCACAGCATTTGATATGCAAATACTTTAGATGTGCATGTGCTGCTTGTGAAAATGATGGGGAAATACTGAGAGTAATCAGAAAACAGCGTTTATACACCTGGCAGCCAAGGGGAAGCAAGACTGGGAGTGCCTGCGGACATCTGGGGGGATACTAAGGAAGACAAAGCCTTCTCTCTGCTACGGTGAAGGGAAAAGATTAGGTGGGCGTGGGCAGGAGAAAGTACGATTGTTTTATCTGTGACAGGAGGGGTTAGGGAAGTTGTTTATTTCTTTGTACAAGTACAGGAAATGTCTTTATTTATGCATGCATCTGTGGCCAGTGGAAGAGGTGAAGTCTTTCTCTCTGGCAGCAGGGACTGATTTTTTTTATTTTTTTTTTTTTAGGCAAAGGATTTATTTATTTTTCTGTGGAAAAGGATGAAGGGCAATCTGTCTACATATCTACCAGCCGTTTCGAAAAGGAAAATACATGTGGTCTGTACAGACTTCAAAAAGGGTTGAGCGTAGGTAGGGGAGTTCGTTTCAACGCTGTCCCAAGCTGAGCAAATGTTCAGATATCTATTTGTGGCTCTAATGACGTTCAAACAGACAAACCAGGAATTCAAAGCATGGTACTCCACAAAGCACATTGCAGTTTGGAAAACAACTCAAAGAACGACACCCCCCGTCCCGCACTATCCCTTCCCTCATTCTAGCTTGGGGTACTTAGGACTCCAGGGCAACCCCAGAAGCTCTTTTCCCGCACTGCCATTTTTAAATTTTTTATCCCACTACACGTTTCAAGTTATTTATCTTTCCTCCCACGGTGCCATCTTTGTCCTTTCAGTGTGACACTAGTGACCAACACTGCCTGAGCCCCAGCTTCTCTCCCAAAAGACACTCCCCCACCTTCCCGCCGGCATCGCACTGCCTGAGCCCCAGCTTCTCTCCCAAAAGACACTCCCCCACCTTCCCGCCGGCATCGCCCCCCTTTCCCACCGCTATCGGGGCGGGGGGGTCCGGTCGGGCGGCCTGCCTCTGCCCCGCACAGGCCGAGGGATGGGATGGCAGGGAGAGGCGCTGCCCGCCCGCCGGCGGACAAGATGGCTGTGACCCCGGGGGGTGACCAACGGCCGGGGAGGGCGCGCACGCCCCCGCGCCCAGGGCCCGGCACTAGGCGGCCGTTGGGCGGGCGGGGGAAGCCGGGAGGCGCTCCCCTTCCAGCAGCGAGGGGACCTGCGGGACTCGGGGGGAGCAGCAAAGCGCACCGCCGCCGTACAGCGGTAGCAGTCGGGAAGGGGAGAGGAGCGATCGGCGGGGAGGGACGGAGGGAGGGGAGGCGGCCGACGGGGCGGGGACTGCCCGGCCAGTGCGCTGTTTGTCCCTGCTCCGCCGCGCAAGGAGGAGGGCCCTGTCCGGCTGCCTTCTGCTGCCCCCTCCTCCGTGTGAGGGGACCGGGGCGACCGGGGCGGGGGCGGGGGTGGTGATGAGCTTGGGCCGGGGGCTGCGGCGGCGGCGCGGCTGCTGCTGCTGCTGCGGCTGCTGCGGCGGGTGGCGACGGCGGGCCGTTGGAGGGTCTGTCCGGCCAGCCCGGGGCCAGGGTGATGCAGCGGAGGACGTGTCTGGGTCTGGGTGTAGCTGATCGGAGAAGAGAAGCAGCCGCCGACGGAAGAGGCCGAGGAGCAGCGGAGGAGAGCCACCCTGACATGCCTTTTCCTCTCCCTCCTCTCCAGCGGCCATGTTAACCAGAAAACCCTCAGCTAGCGCCGCCGCTGGTGCTGCCTACCCAGCCGGTAAGGAGAGGGCCGCCGCGGTCGCCGCTGCGCTGGGCTGCGGCTCCCCGCTCTGCCCGTACTGCGCTGGGCCGTGCCGTGCCGTGCCGTGCGGGGTGGGGGTGGAGGGTTGGGGGGAGGGAGGAGGCTCAGCCGCCCCGCGGCTGTCTCCGCAACTGCCGCCGCATCAGGACCGTGCGTGTCGGAACAATGATCCACCCTCCCCTCAGCAACCGAGCCCGAGGGGCCGGCGGGGGCTGCGTGTTTGGCCCCGGCATGCTGTTGTTGTGCGGGGTGGCGAGTTCGCCTCGGGAAAGGGCGGGGGAAGATAAATCTCTTGGAAAAATGATCCAGGAAAAATCGGGAATCTCTACGTTTGACAGGGGGCAGCGGCACTCGCCGCCTTTCTCCGCTGCAGACTTCTGAACTCCTGGCGGGTCCCCGGCGGCGCCGGGATTTCGCCAGGCCAGACGGCTCGGGGGTGTAGAGGGGTGGTGTCGGGCTGCCGTCCGGCCCCCAGGCGTGTGCGGGGCAGAGCCGGCTTGTTCTCCCGGTTAGCCGCCTGCCGGTGGCGGGTTAATCTCGGATGAAGGGTTGAGCCGGGCGAGCATGGCCCGCCCGCACTATTAGCCGGATCGGTGCGTGTGTGCGCCGCGGCGGTGATTAGCTTTTAATGGCTTCTGCCTGAAGCAAGACAGGCGGCGGTGCCGGCGAAGCGCCGGGGCCGCCGCCGCCGCCCCGACGGCCGCGGTGTCTCAGGGGCTGCTGCCGCTGCCCTCCGCGTTCACCCCTCTGCTCTTCGCAGGCAGGGCAGGGGACAGCGGTCGCCCGCTGCAGTCTTCCCCGGGTACCGGAGCCGGGGTCTCCCGGGCAGGAGCTGGGACCGGCCCATCGTCACCCCTCGCATTGCCGCCGCTCAGGGCCAGCAACGCCTCCCACACGGTGAGCCCGGGCACGGGGAGGGGGGCTGGGGCAGCGGGCGGGGGAGGGAGAGGGAGAGGCGTCTGGGCCCGGGGACTTGCCGCACCGCCGCCGCTCTCCTTTCGTCGGGTGACCGCCGCGGCGGGAGCGAGCCCCCGCTGGCACCCGACGGCGGGATTGGGCGGGGACCCCACCACGGCTGCCCCGTCCAGCCTACCGAGGCGCTTGGTGCTTCAGCAAAGTGCATTTTAATATATGCCGACTCCGATCAAATGTGCGTGTTTGTTGTGAGGCGGGGAGCCTGTGACTGCACTGAGAAGCAGCTTTCTCCCTCCCCGGCTCCCCTTCAGTCTGGTTTTGTGTCTCATTTTCAGTGACAAATTCGATCTTCCACACTTGCACACAGGAGCTGTTCTGGTAAATGCATTTTTTGCGATGACATTATTTGGCAATGAGGTTAGTCACTGTGATTAAAGGGTCGCATGAACTGTGGTGAAAAATGAAGGCTGCTCTCTCCTTATATGTCTGATTAGCTGAGGCCGATAGCTGTCTTCCCTAGAAATAGCTATCAGTGTACTCGGGGACAAGGATCGGTTGAATCTGACTTTATTGCTGCAGTAGTTTACCTAAAGAAATAAGCACTGATGGCATGAAAAGGATGTTATTTTCCGGTTCTGTGATATCTCACATTATCTCCCACTTCTAGTTAATCTACTAGGAATGAAACTTCCCAAGTATGCCACTATATATGGATGAGAGAAGTGTATGTCTGTCCTGAAGGCATGACTGGGTAGAGAGAGGGGTCTATATGCTCTCATGTTAACACCAAATATCTGAAATTTTTATTGCATACATTTCCTTTTAAATAGTCAAAGATTTCATACTGACCCTGAAAGGCATTGGTGGCATACTTTTCTTAGAATTAATGAGTTCTTCATGGATGCTCACATACTATCTTTGTAAACATATGGCAGAGCTTTAAATGGTAATGTGATTATGGGCTAGTGGAAGGTGAAACCGTGCATTTAGATATTAGTGTTTCAGTGACTTTCTATGTAGCTTCAGGGTCAAAATCATCTTATTCAAATCCATTTATAGAAAGAATGGGCTTACATTTAAAAAAATCAGTATATGTAGGATATTCTCCAAAGGAATGATGAATATCCTGCATATTCAAGGTGGAGCTGCATACTTGAGATCAACATCATTGTATATTTATGTAGCTAGGCTACATAAATGAATTGTTTATTAGTATCAAAGGCCATTTTTTTCACATTTGTATACCAGTTAAGTGCTGATTGATTGATAGAGTTGGAGCAGAAGCTTAATTTTGTTATAAAAACAGGAAAGAAGGAGAGTGGTACAAACAGCCTAGATGCCTATCATGAACATACAGATGGAGCCAAAAAAAAACAGGGGCCCATATGTAACAGAGCCCAGGCTTAATTTAGGATTTGTGAAAGCGTGGTGGTCGTGCTATATATTTGGGACTACTTACTAATTTTGGAAGCACAGAACTTTGGTATTTTTACACATAGATTTATGTGTGTGTGTTATATATAGTGTCTGTGCATATATACATGCATATATAAAGATTAAGTCTTTATGAAAGTATGCAAGGGGTGTTCTAGGTACATTTCTGTGTTTGAAGTATTTTTATACATATATTCTTGTGTATGTGTGCGTTTGTTTATACATAGCATATATGCGTGTGTGTGTATATATATATATATATATACACACAGAGATGAAATACGGGAACACATAAGGATGATCAAGCACTACATTGCTGTGTTTCATGTCCCTCTAGATTCTGACTGTTGCAAGCTCTGCCTTTCCTTTGTGATACAGAGCCTACTCTACAGTATTTATTTAGCCTTGGGTACTATTGTAAAAGTACTTCAGACCGCCTTTCAGAATTTTGTAGGTGGTTATTTTGTGGTTGGAACATAATTTTTTTGTCGTAAGGATCAGATGTGAGATCAGAATGCTGAATTTTAACCCAAAAACAAAGGAAGGGCTATATCTGTTATGTGATCTTTCTATAAACTTCAGGCCTACTGACCTCAGCTGACACTGACTGGTTGAAACCATTGGTTTTGCATCTCAATACTTTCTCCAGTCAGACAACATTTCAGTTTTCTTAAACCATTTTCCTTCATGTTCACTTGCTTATTCTGTTTTTATCCCTCTTATATCTGTGTGACTTCTGTAATAGCTAAAAATTGAGTGTGTTTCTGTTTGTGGTTCAGACTTTCAGAAGGTTAAGGTTATAGTTTGCTTAAGTGGTTGAAATTGCTGGTGGCTGGATGTAAGTGCATGCGTACTATATAGTTGTGAAGAGAGACTCAGATTAAAGTTCATTTTATTTGGTTAAGCTAAAAAGTTTTTCTTTTTAATTCAAACAGAGAAGACATCCACTGTAGAATCATAGAATGGCTAGGGTTGGAAGGGACCTTAAACATCATCTAGTTCCAACTGCCCTGTATGCGCAGGGACACCTCCCACTAGACCAGGTTGCTTAAGGTCACATCCAATCTGGCCTTGAAGAGCTCCAGGTAGAGGGCATCCACAGCTTCCCCGGGCAACCTGTTCCAGCATTTCACCACCCTCACAGGAAAGAACTTCTTCCTAATGTCTAGCCTGAATTTCCCCTCTTTGAGTTTCAAACCATTGCCCCTTGTCCTCTCACTACACATCCGTGTAAAAAGTCCTACCCCAGCTTTCTTGTAGGCCAGATACTGGAAAGCTGCAGTAAGGTCACCCCGGAGCCTCCTCTTCTCTAGGCTAAACAACCCCAACTTCCTCAGCCTATCTTCATAGGGGAGGTGCTCCAGTCCCCTGATCATCCTTGCGGCACTCCTCTGGACACACTCGAGGAGTTCTATGTCCTTCTTATGCTGGGGACTCCAGAATTGAACACAGTACTCCAAGTGGGGTCTCACCAGGGCAGAGTAGAGGGGGAGAAACACCTCTCTTGACTGGCTGGCTATGCTTCTTTTGATGCACTATGTGTCATAGTACTTTCATCAAAGAGTTGTGTGATCTAGATTCAAATGAAAATGTCGTTTCCTACTTTCATGTTAAGTTTCATTGTTTGGTAGAATATAGTAGCATGGGTAGTAGGGGGGAAGATGCTGTTTTACACAGGCTGGTGTAACAGGGCAGAGGTTTTGGCTGCAGTCTGCAATCACAGCAACCTTTGTTGCTAAGAAGGTCTTGGGTATTGTACCAAGGAAAGGCTTTGTTTATTTTTTTTTTTAAATGTGGCTTCATCCTGGTCTTACTCGTGCTTCATCTTAGGTTTATTCATGTCTGCTTCCATCCCTGACCATCTTTTTGGCTCATGATGGAAAAGGTGATCTCATTTCCAACCCCTTGTCCTCTTCATTTTCCTCTCCAAAGTAATTGCTTCCTCTTTTGAAGCCTTAAGTTCTTGCCTTGATGATTAGAACCTTTTTCTATGTACTCTCTCCTGTTTCATTATGGTGTTCTTACATCCACTTGACATGCTGCAGTAGAGATTACAGTCTACAAAAGTAGAGATTGCAGTCTACAAAAAGGGCAAGAAGGAGGACCCGGGTAACTATAGACCGGTCAGCCTCACCTCCATCCCTGGAAAGGTGATGGAACAACTTACTCTTGGCACTATCTCTAGGCATATCAAGGTTGAGGGGGTCATTAAGGGAAAGTCATGTTTGACCAACCTTATAGCCTTCTCTGAGGAAGTAACTAAGTGGATAGATGATGGTAGGGCAGTAGATGTGGTTTATCTCGATTTTAGTAAAGCACTTGACACTGTCTCCCACAGCATCCTCGTAGATAAACTGAGGAAGTGTGTTCTTGATGATCGGGTAGTGAGGTGGATCATGAACTGGTTGAAAGGAAAAAGTCAGTTGTGGTCAATGGGACAGAATCTAGTTGGAGGTCTGTGACTAGTGGAGTCCCTCAGGGGTTGGTACTGGGACTGGTACTATTCAATATTTTCATCAACGACCTGGATGAGGGAACAGAGTATGCCCTCAGCAAGTTTGCTGATGACACTAAACTGGGAGGAGTGGCTGACGCACCAGGAGGCTGTGCTGCCATTCAGCAAGACCTAGACAGGCTGGAGAGTTGGGCGGGGAGAAACTTGATGAAATTCAACAAGGGCAAGTGTAGACTCTTGCATCTGGGGAAGAACAACCCCATGTACCAGTACAGGTTGGGGGCTGACCTGCTGGAGAGCAGTGTAGGAGAAAGGGACCTGGGGGTCCTGGTGGACAGGGGGATGACCATGAGCCAGCAATGTGCCCTTGTAGCCAAGAAGGCCAATGGCATCCTGGGGTGTATTAGAAAGGGTGTGGTTAGTAGGTCAAGAGAGGTTCTCCTCCCCCTCTATTCTGCATTGATGGGGCCACATCTGGAGTATTGTGTCCAGTTCTGGGCCCCTCAATTCAAGAAGGACAGAGAACTACTGGAAGGAGTCCAGTGCAGAGCCACAAAGATGATTAAGGGAGTGGAACACCTCCCTTATGAGGAAAGGCTGAGGGAGCTGGGTCTCTTTAGCTTGGAGAAGAGGAGACTGAGGGGTGACTTCATCAATGTTTATAAATACGTTAAGGGGGAGTGTCAGGATGATGGAGCCAGGCTTTTTTCAGTGATGTCCAGTGATAGGACAAGGGGCAATGGGTGCAAACTGGAACATAGGAGGTTCCATGTAAACATCAGAGAAAACTTCTTTACTGTGAGAGTGACAGAGCACTGGAACAGGCTGCCCAGAGAGGTTGTGGAGTCTCCTTTGCTGGAGACATTCAAAACCTGCCTGGATGCGTTCCTGTGTGATGTACTCTAGGTGATCCTGCTCTGGCAGGGGGGTTGGACTAGATGATCCTTTGGGATCCCTTCCAACCCCTAAGATGATGTGATTCTGTGATTCTGTGATTAACTTGCTTGCCTGCTGCTTTGCTTGTGTAAATCCCCACACGTCTGCGAGTCCCTCTCCCAGACTCTTGTCTCTGTCTTCTGCCTACCTTCATCTCTGTTCTTTCTTACTTGGCACATGTCCGTGCATTCTGCAGTCTTGCAGTGAAGCAGTCTTAATCTTGTTCTCCTCCTGTCTAGAACTGTAACAGCAGCCTGTTTACAGTGCCCTCCCTCTTCAAGCCCTGTCTAAGATTTCCCTACATCAAGCCTGTTGTCGTTGGCCACCAGGGATGAATGTCTATCCATATATTTTTGCATCAGTCAGTCTCAATCTTAAATTTTTTAGATGTAAAATACATTTTAAAAAGAATCTACATTATCATAGAACAGAGATTCCTGGACTCTGTTAACATGAAGATCTGATGGGTCACATGCTGCAAATCTTTATTGTGAGCAGTTGCTTTAAAACAGGTACAAACAAAGAAAACGCGTTCCTATTGTGGTGTTTTCATGTAATACATTGGCACTGTAATGCTGGCACGATTGAAAGGAAGTAACTATACAGTCATGACCTAGACTTCACTATATCTATATTTCTTTGGCTGATGCTTCTTCTTCTACAGAAAACTTGTGTCTAGGGGGAATATGAAGCTGTCTTAACTTTTAATGGAAGGGCTCTCAAATTTGGGCTCCAATAGTTGGTGACAGTGCTAAGGGAACTGCAGTAACTCTGGGCACATCTCTCATATGTGTACACTTCAGCATACCTGAAGGGTTCAGTTTGTGTCCATTGGATATTCTTTTTGGTTTCAACATGTGTAATATATGTAGGGTGTTCAAGAAGTATTCAGACTCATTCCACCTGCATAGTCCTGACAAAAGGAAAAAATTATTAATGGAGGCATAGTTCTGTTTGTGAAAATATTTGCTATATAAAGTCAAAGTTAACTTTCAGAAAATAAGCTTATAACGATCAGATATGACAGCAAAACCAAATCCAAATGGTGGTTTTTTTTCTATAACCTCTGTTAAGCCGCAAGCTCTTTAGGGCATGGGCTTACTTAGACTTTTTTGGTGTATAAAACCCAATCTCATAATAAAACCATTATGATAATCTGACATTATTGTTATTTTACTAATTAGCAGCCATTTTAAATTCTGAACAGAGGAATGCTGATTAATTAATTTAAGGAAGGCTTTTTGTACATTTACTCAGGCTGGAGTAAAAAAATCATGCAGTGAAGCATGCTACACCTGATACCATATGCCTCTAGGATATTAGACACAGTAGGGCTGAGACTGGCACGTTCAGAAATGCTGTAAAGAAAGGGGTGTATAGCGTAACATTTATTCTTTAATTAATCACTGCTTTGGAGCACTATTTATCCTTTGTCCTCATCTATGCAAAGTAACAGCAGATAAAGACGTCTTGCTCCTGTGCAGTATTTCAGTAGCCCATCATGATTGCTTTATTATTAAGATTAATTTTATAAACCTTTTTAGACTCTGATTGACATAAAATCTTTCTCAGGTTTCACTCAAAATAAAATGATAATATGTAGCTGAAGCGTGTGTTTGTCTTGGATAGTTTTTTAGGGTGCTAATATCACACCAAGTGACTTTTACAAAGATGGAATATGGTAAAACTACGTAATGTCTTGATGCTTTTGGAAAATAGAGTTGAGAAGAGGTATATGCACCTGTGGTGTTATAGTCTCTAGTCCTATAGTTACAGTCTTGTAGGTGGTCTTGCAACAGACCATTGCACTGGCTGACAGTTACCTCAAAGAAGTGATGGTTTCCCTTCCTGTTAGCAGGGTGGAGTCAGTTTTATGCTGTTCTATGTTGTTACAGATCTGTAGTATTAGCAAGTTACTGTTCTGTCCGTATCCCCATTTCTGAAAACAAACAAAAAAAACCCCAAACATTCCCACCTTCCCCAAAAAAGTGGGGTGGTTTTTTTTGTTGTTTTTTTTTTGTTTGTTTTACCTGGTTTGTCTAGCTCAAAGGTTAGTTTTTTGGTGTAGGCATCAACTTCTGTAAACTGAGCAAACCCAAGTTAAAGCAAAATCATAGCAGCAATTCTGAAGTTAAGAAAAACTACTGAGAGAGGGGGAAAAAACATTGTAACATTTGCTGTTTTGTAATTCCTGTTGCTGGAAGATAGAGGAAGATTTCTTTTGAGTTTAAGCTTACCTGTCATTTCAATATGTTTTATGGAGAAATGTGTACATCAGTATGTGTTTGAAGATGTGCACTGTCAAAATACGTAAATATTTGAAAGTGCAGATGGATCTGGGCACAGGCAGTAAAATACACAATAAGCTGCGGAAGTGCATGCAGGTTGTCAGCTGTCCAGGTTGTTGGTTCTGGAATTTACAGGCTCATCTGCAGAAGCAAAAGTGAGATGCGTCATAAACCTTTCAGGCTTACAGTTTCAGATCGAACTTCAGTGTACCATGAACAGTTCAGTACTGGACTAAGAAAGCTGAAGCTCTTTTTATCTTCTCAAGCCCATTAATTGTGGTTCAGGGAATTTAACAGCGTCCCCAGTGAAGTCTGTGGAGCTTCTAAGCAGTGCGAGCCTGAACTTGACAGCAGTCTCAGACACGAGGTACCCAGAAGTAGATAGGCAGAGCAAAGGCCTGGTGAGAATCCAACCCTAATCCAGGCTGGAAATATAATATGAGGTGGTGAATCTTGTGCAGGCAGTACCCTGAGGTGGGGTAAGTCCAATTTTTGTATTGACTTTGAGATTGTGATGTGTCTGATTGCTCTGAAACTCTTGTTGAGGTTTTTGAAAGAAGAGTGAGCTCTCTGCCACAGCTTTTGGAATAGAGCCTGTGCTAATTTGATGTCTTTTCTTCCACAAAGAAAACTAGTGCTACTGTCTGCATCTGCATTTGCATTCCCGAGCAGCAGCTGACTGAAACTGGCAAAACCGGTCACTTTGGATTTGGGGTGAAGCTGGGATAATGCTGGTGATTTCATTCTGCTGCTTGGAAAAAAAATAAAACCTGTGAGCAGCAAGAGAAACCATGAGGCTGCCTGAAGGTGCAGGAAGCAGAGCTACCTGGTTTTACACTTCATAATGTGTTTGCAAACATGCTTTTAGGAAAAAGAACTCTTTAATCCCTGTTGACAGTGGATATGTATTTGTTTTTTTTCTGAGCCCTGATACAAAACAAATAACTGAAGTTTGAAGAATCCTCTAGTACATGTGTTGAAACAAGCAGTGGTCAGGAAGCACAGAAAATAATTAACTCTAAAAACAGGTCATTCAAGTGAAAAAAAAAATTCAATCTGTGAACTGTGACAATGAGTACTTGGGTTAAGAAATTTTTAAAGGTGTTTTTTTTCCCCTATGCTTTTTGTTCCTCATCGTCTCTACATTAGTATTGTCTACTCTCAGATTGTCTAGATATGTTCTGCTTTGTTCAACCAGTGCCACAGAAGAAATGTTTGTACCTAGAATTTCCTAGCTTGAGTACTTGTAGTCTGTTTAGTTACTCTGCTGCTTCATTGTACATTTCTCACTTAGACAGTTTTGCAATACTGTATGTGGTGAACCTCCAACGCATCTTGCTAGCTAGATCTGGTTCTTCTGAGGTGTGTCATGTAGCAGCTCTTGGGGTGGGATTTTCTTCTGCTGTTTAAACTGCTGTTTATATAGAGGATCAGGGCAACCTTCAGGAAACTGCTACTGCAGTGCACTTCAAACTTGACCTGAAGGAATTCCCTGTAGGCATGACAGGCTCATTAAATCTCCTTCATGATTTAATTCCTTGTGCTTTTGAGACATCAAACTAGGAAGGGAATTAATGTTGATATCCTGTATATTCTCGGTGTGCTTAAATGTTACAGCTTCTTTGCTCTGAATTGCAATTGTGTGATGACGTTTTCTATGAGATTGATCAAATTTGATAGTCTGAGCCCAGATTGCTCTGCAAATAAACATACACAGTCAAAGTGTAATGATGAAATAAAATGGACCAGTTATTATTCAACATGAGTAAAAATGGAATCAGAAGAGCAGTGAACTCAGCAGGAGCAATCCTTGAGAGCTCTTGTTCTTATGTCGTGGGAATTTCAGAGCTGCAAATCTCATAATATTACCCAAAGGTGAAGCTGGTGTCCAGCTGGCTACTCGTTGGGAGCAAGTTACTGAATTCACAAACACATGCTTCTGCCATAGCAGACTGATGCCTTAATAGAAGCACAAAGTATGCTAGAGTCTGTGTTCCATGTCCTGGTTTTCTCATTAGGAAGCACTTCTGTGGTTGCAGAACAGATTTCGTTGCCTCATATCACAGCACACAACTGTCATTTTCTGATTTTGTTTCAGCAACCTTAAGTGAACAGGGAACGTGTTTTCCTTAGCTGCCTAGAAAAAATAACGTTCAGATTAAAAGTGCTCTCAACTCTGGCTTGATCATCTGTCTGACAGTATCGGTGAACTTTTGGTTAGTAATTTAGCATAAATATTAAGACTGATGAATCAGCTGGAGAGACAGCAGGGGAATTCTTCCCACGTTTGTGTAAGACCAGGCAGAAGACAACTAATTATCCTCTAGTTCAGAGCAAATGAGGAATTCTAAGGACAGATATTTTAGTGGCAAGCATGTGCTTGTAAATTTCTTGGTTTTCCTTAAAAATAACAGGTTTTGAGCAGTAGTTGTTTTCACACCCCAGTACTTCCAGTGTTTCTTTGCTTGAAAATGCTGAATGCTGCTGTTTATTCCCTTGTGAAAACTGTCAAGAACAAATGTAATTTCTAAAATAAACTAATAGAGTTTTCCATTCCTTTAAAATAAATTTATGTGTATGTTCCTCAAGGCAAAGATTTTCTTTCGGCTCAACTGTATCAGTCCTCAAATCTCATCTTGGTTAAAAGTTAATATAAGACTGGTTTGGGAAAGTGCTAAAAGATATGTTTATGCTTCATTGATCTGAGTGCTGTGCTGAATAGTGAGTGACTGCCTCAATTGCAAGCAGTGACTGGCATCTCTTGAACTTTAGAAATGTGCAGGTTCTTTTCCTCTTTGTGCACGTCAAAGCACATTGCTTATTGCTTAAAATTGTATCTGGAGCTTTTGACACACATCAAATTTAGGAGCAAGTTAAAATCTTGATTCCTGAGAATGGGTGACTAGGAGAGCCTTAGCCATGTAAGTTCTAGCAGGCATTATATATTGATCTCCAGCATCATTAAAACTGCTACTATATTCTGTAAAGTCTAATTTCATGTCCCTCAGGCATACTTCTTGATGTTACAGGGCTGTTGCCTTGAACATTCCTTGGATGAATGGTTAGCTTATAATGCTAGCACATCTGTGATTGCCTCGTTGCAGACATTTTAGACAGTCATGAAAGTGGCTTTTGAGAAACAAGGATCCAGAAAACGTAATGGCATCTAGCAGTATTATAGTGTATGTGCTGTATTTTTTAGATTATCTGTAGGCAACTGACTTATAAGAAAATACTTAGTTTTGAGGTGATTTAGGCAGGATAGCAGGTTGCAGGATGAATGGTGAAACAGTTCATGCCTTTCTCATTAACTGGGTATGTATTTATTTTCGATTTTAGGTTGGAGGCAGTAAGCACACAATGAATGAGCACCTCCATGTTGGTAGCCATGGACAAATCCAGGTTCAGCAGCTATTTGAAGATAATAGTAACAAGAGGACAGTTCTGACGACACAGCCAAATGGACTTACGACGCTAGGCAAATCTGGATTGCCAGTGGTTCAGGACAGACAGACAGAGAGTGCTCACAGAAGACAAGGGAGCTCCAGCTCTTTAAAATCTACAGATGGAACAGGGAAAGTGAAAGCCTCTGTGTTGACACCAGAGCAGGCAATGAAGCAATACATGCAAAAATTAACAGCTTTTGAGCATCATGAGATTTTTAGCTACCCTGAAATATACTTTTTGGGTCCAAATGCAAAGAAGAGGCAAGGTGTGATTGGTGGTTCGAACAATTGTGGGTATGATGATGACCAAGGGTCTTATATACAAGTACCCCATGATCATATTGCATACAGGTATGAAGTCCTGAAAGTCATAGGGAAAGGAAGCTTTGGGCAGGTGGTGAAGGCCTACGATCACAAGATGCATCAGCACGTGGCACTAAAAATGGTGAGAAATGAAAAACGTTTCCACCGTCAAGCTGCGGAAGAAATTAAGATCCTGGAGCATCTCCAGAAACAAGATAAGGATAACAACATGAATGTTATTCACATGTTGGAAAACTTCACATTCCGCAGCCATATCTGCATGACGTTTGAATTGCTGAGCATGAACCTGTATGAATTAATAAAGAAAAACAAGTTTCAGGGCTTTAGCCTGCCTTTGGTCCGCAAGTTTGCTCACTCAATTTTACAGTGCTTGGATGCTTTGCACAAGAACAGAATCATTCACTGTGACCTTAAACCGGAGAACATTCTGTTGAAGCAACAGGGTAGAAGTGGTATTAAAGTGATTGATTTTGGCTCAAGTTGTTACGAGCATCAGCGCGTCTACACTTACATTCAGTCACGTTTTTACCGTGCACCTGAAGTCATCCTTGGTGCTCGTTATGGGATGCCCATAGATATGTGGAGCTTGGGCTGTATTCTAGCAGAGCTTCTCACGGGTTATCCACTTTTACCTGGAGAAGATGAAGGAGACCAGCTGGCTTGTATGATTGAGCTATTGGGCATGCCTTCTCCGAAACTCTTAGATGCATCCAAGCGAGCCAAAAACTTCGTGAGCTCTAAGGGTTATCCCCGCTATTGCAGCATCACAACCTTGTCTGATGGCTCTGTAATACTTAATGGTGGACGCTCTCGGAGGGGAAAACTACGTGGCCCACCAGAGAGCAGAGAATGGGGTAATGCATTAAAGGGATGTGATGATCCCCTGTTCCTTGACTTCTTAAAACAATGTTTAGAATGGGATCCTGCTATCCGTATGACACCCAGCCAGGCCTTGCGGCATCCCTGGCTAAGGAGACGATTGCCAAAGCCTCCAACTGGGGAAAAGGCCTCAGCAAAGAAAATTGCAGAGAGCACTGGTGCTATAACATCGATTTCCAAGTTACCTCCGACTTCAAGCTCAGCATCAAAACTGAGGACTAATTTGGCGCAGATGACAGATGCCAATGGGAATATCCAGCAGAGAACAGTGTTGCCAAAACTCGTTAGCTGAGTTTGTAAAACCCAATGCTGTTAAAATGAGAGATACAATGTGGCTGAGCCTTATTTGTATTAAAGAGTAGCTCAGATATACATTTTTATTTGCTCAATGACTATTCATTTGTATCTTTCCACACTCATTTTAAATGTAAGAAATGTTGATTTTGTTTTTATAAAAACACGGGGACAATGCTTTAAGTTTTTATACTTATTTTTTAAAATGTTTGTCTTCTACAGTACAATTAGCCTTACTGTAACTAGTGTGACACAGTAATAAACATCAGTGGCAGGCCACTGGTTGCAACATGACTGTCATACATTGCAGCATAGTGTCCAAGGTATTAACCTTTATCTTCCATGGTTCCTGTTAGGTTTACCTGGGGTAAATTTGTAAGACTCTACCTTTGGGATTTTATGGGTGTGCGTCTTGATTCTACAAACATACCTACGCCTGACTGGACTCGAGGGAGAATACTCAAAGAATAACAGTTAAGCAGCTGTAAACTTGTCTTTTGAAGTGGATGGAGCCATAGCACGTTCATGATAGCACGGTCATTTTCTGTTGTGTAGCCCAGAGAAAGTAGTGGTATCACCAATGATAGTCACCTCGTATGGAACGCTTTCTCTATCCAAAAGTTTTGGTTTTTTTTTTTAAATGAGCATTTAAATGTAATGCAAAAAAAGAAGAAATTCCAGGGCTAAAATTACTGTCTTACCTTGCATGCTGTCTGGTAGAGTGAGAGGAACAGGCAGTCTCAGAAGAGAGAAGATGGAAGTATATCTGTTCCTTTAAATTTGAAAGTGACTGATGAGTTGGTAAAGCAAAATATTCTGAACTTCATTTCAGATGTATGACATTGAGTATTCACACTTGGCTTCTCCCTTTTTCTTCCTCCCCTGTTTTCTTATTCTCTCCTAATGTGCAGCCTGGTCTCCCTAAATCACATAGCCAGAAGTGCTCATTCTGTCAGTTTTATACTCAACTTCCAGACTGTTATGCTATGTGGATTTCATGGGTTGCTTTTATTTCTTTTGACAAATTTTGTCTGAGCAACTGTGACCTTTCTGGTACATTTACACTTCAGATCAAATCTGCATGTAGGTCAAACACTATGTTACTACATTGCTTTCTGTAGAAAAGTACTTTACCTTAGACAGCTTAACTGCAGATGGAAAGTTCCTCAGTGGAAAGCTTTTCAGTTGGCAGACACCATCCTAGATATTTTCTAATATGGGAGAATTATCAAAGGAAAGTTAAATGGTTGGAATTTGATTTTTAGTCTTTGGCATTTGCAACTGAAAATTACTTTGAAGGAACAGGTAGAGGTATATGTAGATTTGTTCGTGTGTGTGTGTGTGTTAATGTTTTTTCTTTTCTGCTTTGAGCTGCATTCATGGAAGAAAAATGGTCTTTACTGAGGAATAGTATCTAGACCTACGAGAGAGATTCACACATTGTGTAGCATGTTTTCAAGAGGAACAATTTGAGACCTAAGATCAGTATTTCATCACGTACAGTGGCTGTGGTCTACATTGGATGTATAAAACATATGAAAAGGGAATTCTAAACAAAGTAGAACAGAATCTAGAAGGCTTATGGAAGTTAGAATAAGACATAATGGAATGGATTGCATTAAACCTCAATAACTTTACTGTAAGAAACATTTGTATGCACAGGTTTTACTGAGTTACTTGTACAAATTATGAAAAATACTTAAAGCATGGTCCCCTGAAAGGCCAAGAAAGTTTCCGGCTAAGTTCTCCTTCATATTCTTTAATTTACCACTTAAGGCTTCATTTTTTTTCTTTTTGTTTGTTTGGTTTATTTTTAATTTAATGTAAGACTGGGGGAGGGATATAAATACAAAATGACAGAATTCTCAGGAAACATATCACTTAACTTTTTGCCAAAAAAGTCAACACCTAAAGAAGCTCCAAAAATAATTTCTGAGTGAGAATGGTATTTTTTGATTGATAAGTGTAAAAATTAGAGCATCGATCAACCGTTTTTTTTTTAAAAAGATAGTTCCTGCCTCTAGTCAAGTTAAATTATTTAGTGTTAAATGTTCATAACTTTATACAATGTGTGTAAGTGCAATATGTAAACATGTATGAAATCATGTTAAAAATGAAATATAGTAATACAGCTAAGAAAAGTAGCTTTTGGAATATGAATATCCAGTAAGTTATGGTCAGTAAATTCTATGTCGGGAAAAGAGTTATATTAATTTTCATATAAAATTAACTTGACTCTCATGACTGTGGGAATACAATACTGTCTGGTTTTCTACAGTAACTGGGAATCTTTTACTTCCTCCACCACGTACTTGACTTTGCCACTCCTTTCTGTCTTAACTCTTCCTGCAGAAGTTAAGAAATAGGGATGCTTATATTAGGGGTGGAAGAAGAATCACCTCCCTTACTCTGTTTTAAAGGAAGCATTGATACATATTCCACCTTTCATGACAATTTAAGGTGAAAACATTCATAATGTTCATGGGTCATGAATGGGCTAAACCCACTAAATTTTCTTTTTCATGTAACCAGTTCTTAATGCCAATACTGCATTTATGATCCTCCTTCTTCATAAATGCTACCGGAAACTTTAAGGCCAGAATATAGTGTGCAGAGCTATTTTTTTAACCCAGATTCAGTGGAACTTCTTCTATGCTAAAGGAGCAGCTGCATCAAGGTTTCAAAGTGATGTAGCTGCTTTTTATTGTAGCTTATTTATACCTGTAAAAAAGGAGGGAGGGGAAGGACGTTGCCTCTTGCTTTGATGTGATTTTATTCTAAGGGCTCTGATAATTAGGCTGATAGAAGTTGGCTTGGAAACAGTGCTTAGTCTCACATGTTACCATTGTCTGGGGATGTCTGAGCTATTTTCAGATTTAGTAATAGCACAGTGTTGTCTTGTCTTTGGTTGCAGTCTCACTTGGCTCAGTTTCTTGCACCACTGGAGTGTTCATTACCACTGAAGTGTATTGGAACAAGGGAGTGATGCAAGATGTGTAGATTAACAATAGAGGATGGATTGTGCCCTTGGTGTTAACGATGTGCCTTTTGTTACAAATGCCGTGTTGTAGTATGCATCTTGGCCTCTTTAACCCTTTGAATACTGGATAGTAGGGATGAAATCTATTTTTAAATGCTATAACTGTCTTAAAACATCCTGTAGATGATCGAGGCCTTAATAGAGACAATAAGGCAATCACACTGCTGGGGTGGAGAGGACACTGTTCTTGTAGTATGTCTCATTAAAGGGTTAAAGATGGCCCTTCCTCGTTGGTTGTACTTTAACATCAAATTGATTTTTTTTAAATAAATTTTTGTTATGGTGACACTAGACAGAAATCAACTGTATTTGTAAAAATTTACCTCAGACTCTTTAGTTTTTATAGTGTGATTTAATCCCAGGGCATTTGGTATGAACCAAAGTGCATTCCTTTTATACGTGCCTGGCTCTTAGAAAGGTGGCCAGGGATTTTTACAATTTGGGTGCAAGGCACTTACGCCACTTTTAACTTGGTGGGTGGTTTGGAGTTATAAATGACTTCATGGGAATGTTGAAAACACTTTAGACATAAGTAGCATCGGGCAATATTAGAATCTTTAGGAAAGGGTATGCATTGTTAATGCTCTCCATTTTTTAGTATTTTCTTTTTCATCAATAATATTTGTGATAAGTACAAAAAGAACTTTTTCCATTCAGTAAAGATTAGAATATTGCCCAGTTTAATGCTATGGTAGCATTTAAATAAAATAACATTTGTGATTTATTGTTTCCAGGGGCTTGTACATCTCTGCTACAAATTGTAATTACTCAGTTCAACTGCTACAATTACGTCTAAGCAGTAGCTTGGGTTTTTATTGGGCAACGACTTAGACACGTGACTGTAATATGCTGCAACTGTGTGTACTGATAACATGTGAAAAACGATTGAATGTGGACTGTGTATATATGTATGTATAATTTTCTGTGAGATGCTGCTGTTGCCACTTAACATTGAAGATGTTGTAGTGGGTTTTAATCCTAGTGGCCAGTTCTATGATACTGTATGTATTGTACAGCTGATGACAGGAGTTAAGACTGTTCTAGTGAATATTTGTTACATTTTATTGTTGTGGCCAGAGATCATTTCAGAATAAAATTTTATGTCCTACTTTACTTCTCTCCACTGGAGTTTGGGCTTTTTTTCGGATTGTAAGGAGAGTGCTGGCATGACTTAAACATGGAGAGGCCTTTTCCTGGCCTGCAGAAGTCATTGCCAGCAGTGCCTTTGTCCCCCAGCACGATTACTGGTATCTGTATATAGTAGTTACCCATTGCTGGAGGATGACTTTGCTGCTGCTTTATGTGTCTTGACAGCCATGAATATTGCCCAAAGGCTGGTTTTGCCCAGAGGCTTCTAAAGTTCTTCTCAGGACTTAGAAAGTATTTTTTAATTACTATTTTGCCCCATACTTTAGAGAAAACCTTATTTGGCGGGAATTTTGCTGGCATAGGTGGTTTAATTTTTTTCTTAGCTGCTTTTTATGATTTTTTAAAATAATAATAGATCTGATTTTATAAGAAATATTTGATTGGGAAAGATGCAGTGTATATTCTCTTTTCTCAAAACTGCTTAAAAAAAGCCCAGAATTCTGCAGGGATTTTTGAGTCAGGCTGACTTTTCAGAACTTGTCAGACTTTATAAAGTCCCAGAATAATGAGAACACACTACACAAAGCTGGTAGGCTACACTGAGCTACATTCTGTGCACATAAAAATGCAGAGTAATTTCACTGTATAGCATGAAACTATCGAGGGAGTAATTGGTCATATTCTTGGTCATATCAAGGTACACTCAGACCAGTTTCACTAAAAAACTCCGTGATTCAGGTGAGCACAGGCTGCAATCAAGGGGTTTTAACAGGACGTTAGTGTCTCCTTTTCAGCATAATTGGGAAAGCACAAAAAATACCAAGATTAAATATATATAAAAATTTACAGCCCCAAAGAGCAGGAAGCCAGAAACTACATCTTTGAGGATTAAAACCTATTTGTTAACTGTTGTGTTCTTCTGAGGACAATGGCTTTTTTTTTCCTTTTTTTTTTTTTTTTTTTTGTTGTTGTTGTGTTTTGTTGTTATTTTAGCTTTTTTATGGATTTCTTTTCCTTCTAATTTGTCTCTCACCCTCTCCTCCAGCCACCTGATCCTCTTACCAACTCTTGTACACTCTGTCGCATCTGTTTTCTAATTTGAAGAAGGGTAGGGGCTGTCTCACCTGCTGACAGTTGTCTGGAAGGTGGGTTTGGCCTGTGCCATTTGCTGAAGCTCTCAGTAGCTGGTGGGAAACCTGCATTGCCCTCTGCCAGTGCTGCTCCCTGACTGGTCTCTTAACAGAGAGCTCAGATCCCTGTCTGAAATGGGGCCCTTGAAATCCCACCCTGAATGATGGTCTGTAGTTGCAGTTATCTCCACAGTACTTCATTCTGAGAAGAAATTGGGTCTTCTGTTCAATGTCAGCTGTGCTTCTCTTGTTTTTTTCACAGCAAGCCAAGGAAAGAGTGTAAGAAGGGTAACTATAATTGGGTACCATGTTCGTCACTTCTAGGTGCTGTTGCTTTTCTTAAAAGTCCCATTTTGTCCCATTTTTTAAGATCTTCTTAACTAAAGGATCCAGCATAAATTTAATCTTCCTCAGAACTTAAGAAATTAAAAAAGAGGTAATTATTAAGGGAAGTAATTGTGTAGGGCTGTCTGTGGTCATGAGCTGGTTTAAAAAAAAAAATACACCTGAAAGATGAATAGGGACAAGTTTGAGGTAAGCATGATCTTTTTTTCTGTGTTGACTGAAAGTTCAAGACTTACAGGAAGATCAGGTTGAGATTGGGATGGTTTTAAATGCATCTCAGTATCTGAAAACCACTAATAACCTATTATTTCAGTGAAAAAATACCTTTCTGTGAGAGCCTGCCATTTTAAACTCTAGGCTAATAATTAAGGATAACACTAAAGGGTCTCTAGGTAGAACTTTAAAAACATTATTAGACCTTTCTTTCAAATACGTGATTTACAATGTTATTATACTGATAGCATAGGCTCGTGTTTTATATTTTAAAGTTCTGGTAAGGAAGAACATTTCTTGTCTATGTCTTCAGTCCATGATAGTAGAAGTCTCCCAGTCATCAGATATGCTATAGGAGAGTAAAAGTAACATGGATGAAACTGGTTTCTGTTCCTTCACAGAAATCCCCTGCAGCTGTTGGAACCAGGGTTTCTCTGTGTCATTTTCCCTATTTGGTTTTGTCTGATGTTTGTTTGCTTGTTCATTTAGTTGTTTTTAAGAAATACTTTCCAGCCTCTGGCTGTGGTGAGTCTTGGATGTCTGCTGACTATCAAGCACTTTGGGATAGGGAGTACTGCAAAAATGTTTCTTTAGCTTTTTCCCAACAATAAACAGAAAGTCTAGCTTATTACCAAACTCCAAATACAGAGAATACACATTTAATTCCAGCTGTTGGGTTCCAGTCTCCATGCCAGCTGTTAACCTTGCTCTTTAACTTCTGCATGAAGTTCAGCAGAGATGCCAAATGCTGCAGAATGAAATGGCTTGTGTCCATCACTTCGAGGGGGAAAAGAGACTGTAAAAGCAAATAATGATGTCTTTTTGGAGAAAGTCTAGGATATGGCTGGTGTTAGGAAGAGGTTCTGCTGAGAAGTTGTTGGACTGGGAGCTCTACATGCCACCCTCAGAAGTGGCAAACAGTGTTCCTACTAACAGAATGGGAACTATTTTCCCTTTTTTGTAGACTCTGTTTTCATTGCTTTGCTTTGGTTATCTGCGAGCTGGAAGTGACTATGCATACCTTACGTACCTAAAGATACTGTCTGGAGTAGCTGCAAACAGTGAAGTATTACTTTATAACTAACATTGGCTCTGGGAAAACCAGAGGTTCTCATACAGAGACTGTCTGACCTGACAGTCACTTTGCATAGCACCCACAGGGTCCATCTAAGAATGTCTAAATGCAAAGCTTTGCAAAATAGAGGTGCAGTGAAGTATTAAACTGTGATTAACCATAATGTGTGAGACATGTATCATCTAAGCAGAAAAGCAAAGCAATGGAGAATTGCAAAGCTTTCAGCCAAACTCTGTTTTCAAGTATAGTATCGATTAATTTAATAAAATCACTTTAATTTAGCAAAGATTATCTGAATTAAGAGATAATGTAAGATTTTTACTTCAGCTTCAGTGTGACAGTAAAAGTTCCACACTGAATTTTTTTCCCCCAGGTGTGTGGGGTGCTTGCAGACACTACAAATATACTTTGCTGAAGCCATCTAGGTACAGACATCTACTCTAATACCATCTTCAGACAGATGAGCAAGACATACACTTAAAGAACGTGTGTGTGTGTGCATACAGCATATAGATATGTATGTGTGTGTGTATACATGTGTAGGACTCTTTGAAATACAATACCAAAACCTCTGCAGGCGTTCTTTGTAGTGCTTTACAGAGAAATGAGGTGTTCCTTCATTTTCCCTTTGCCTCTTTGGAGGTTCTCTGTAAGCTCAACATGGTTGTGTTATGCACACGTCAAAGCCAACTCACTGCTGGAGTCCCTGTTCCACCTGCAGGGTGCACAGAACGAACCTCAGCTTTCCTGCTGGAGGCAGAAGGTGCTTGGTGAGCACAAGGCAGGTGTCACCCCAAGAACAGGTGATGCTTGTCACTTTTTCTGAAATGGACATTCACCAGCAAGAGAGCTGTTTTTGTAGCTTACCCTGCTTGGCAACTGAAATTTCTTCCTTAGGGTTAAAGCCTGAGTTCACGCACTTAGACTGGCTTGATAAACTTCAGCAGAGAAAGAAATCCCCAAGGCAAGGCAGAGCTTGTAAAGCCCAGAGCTAAAATAAAAATGTGTTCCTAAAGATCCCAGTACTTGTCATGTCCAACTGTGACACTTCCAAAATGGCCTCTAAGATATGAAAGACCTTTCCAAAGGTCTGTGCAGATACAGCTTTGCCCAGAACATCCCTGGGCTGGTGGCCCTGCCTATTTGGCTCACAGATGCCCTGCCAATGCCTCTGGCTCCCCTGGTGCTCCGCATGAGCTTCCAGCACTTCTGGCTTCCTCAGGGTACAAAGAACACTTCATGGACCAAACAAAAAATACCTTTGCTAAGGAGAAACTAAACAACATGCTGGTCTGTCCTGTGAGCTGTTTTGTCCCACTTGACCTGCTCCTCCATGGACACATCCCCAGGCCTGCTGGCACCCATCTGTCCACCATGCTGGGGTGGACCAGCAGGCCTCATTCCTCCCAAGCCAGCCTGTCACTGTTCATGGCTCTGCTGGCAAATCTCTTGCCAAAGGCAGCAAACCGCTAGTTTGGTGCTTCAAAGATGAAGTTGCTGCAATAGAGTTCCCAGCAAGGTGCCCCAGCCCACCAGTGGGAGCTGGCCTGAGCAAGGGTGCCACAGGGTTCTCCTGTCCCTGATGGTGCACATGTGGCAGGGACGCTTCCCCTGTCCTTTCACTCATGGCAGAACGGAGGGGTGATGCTCAGGAACATGCTCTCATGCTGCAGGAAGAGGAGGGTGCTCCCCACCCCAGAACTGATGGCATCAGGCAAAGCAGCTTAGCACTTGTCAGGCTGGGATGTGAGGAAGCTGTAACACACTGTTCTGCTGGCACAGAGGGGAATGTTTCCAATCATAAATGTTTGCAGATGGCCTGTCTTAATTAGCTTTGACAAGTACCTAAGTTGCTGTAAGTTACACCACAAATGGGATCCTGAAGCTTTCATTTTTTGCCACTTTTAAATAAAGCTTTTCCCCTCCTTCTGCTACAGCATTTCCATTTTTCTTTCCCTGGAAGACTCTTGAGAAGAAATAAGATCTTTACGTAGCTGAGGAGCTATATTTTGATTGACTAAATGATTTATAATTGGGTGGCAGCTCCTGCAGCACTCTTCATATGTTGATTGAGAATAGCCTCCAGCAAATCAATGCAGGCAGAGCTGCCAGAAAGCATGCTTATGTTTTCTTGCAGCAGATACCTTTCAACCCCAAATTTCCTTCTTCCTCTGGTACTGATTCAAACAAATTATCTTTATGGCCAGAGACTCTACAGGAATTACTGGGTTGCACTCCAAGGACCTTCAGTGAAATACTTACCTGTGCAGTTATTTATGATCTATTATGTGGGAGTAGCGGCACTGGTAGCCTCTGCAGAGCCTGTGAATGAAGTGTGTGTGAAATGAAGCTGAAGGCAAGTGTGCCTCTGCCTTTGAAGGATGTGAAGCAGAAACCTTTTCCCTACCTAGTAGAAGCCACTTGGCCTGCTTGCCAAAAAGGTGGCTCTGGAGTGGACTCACTTGGGCAAAATTAGAAACAGCAGAGAGATGGCTGCTATGGGCCTTTGAGGAGATACAAATGGGGTTTTCCTGTCTGATGAAAGTGTGGCATAACGGGCACCTGGGATGTTCTGACAAGGTAAGAGCTGGGGACATAATCCATCCTTGGCTATAGCAGAAGATCAAGCTTTGTTCCCACTTTCTTGGTTTTCCCTTGGCTGTGGTGGGTCTGACAATGCTGGGCAAATAAACTTCCCTTCAGGCCACAGCTAAAGAAATCTTTGTGAGCTATCCTCACTGTAGATGGGCAGGTCAGAGAGAAAGGGACCATAGTGGTTGCAAAGGAACAGCCATAAGCAAGCGATCACTTTTTTTCTCTCACTGGTTTCATCCAACTCTCTATTGTGTTGGGCTTGGGTATCAGTAAACAACTATCAGTCTTCATGGAGCTCAGCTTTCAGAGTTTATATTTAGCTATTTTTTTTCTACCTTCCAACCATGACAGCCAGAACCTTTCTAGATGCATAGAACCCACTATTACACCAGATACCGTGTCATAAAATCCCTTGCATAAAATTATGATTTTTCTGCTCTAAAAGTAGTTAGCCTAGTAGCACCTAGTGCTGCTGTTGGAAGACTGTTATAAACCACTCTCTCTCTGATGGTTAGAAATAAGCTTTTGGCTTAGAATAGTTGATGACTTCTTTCATGCTATTTGTTCTTGTGCCAGCATTGTCCTATAGCTTGAGTGATTTTTCAACCCTGCTGGTATTCGGGCATGTATTTATAAAGTGTAATTGTATCAGCCTTTTTTTTTGCCAGGCTAACCCTATTAAGCTGTATTTGTCTCATCAGTAAAATTGTCTTCCCATTCCCAAACTACTAGGTCTGTGCACCTGTTCTAGCTTGAGTTCAGCTTTGTTAGGGCTGTGGATGGCATTCTGGTTGTGGTCCCGCTGGGGATATGTTCAATAAGAAAAGTACCTGTCCCACTCACCGTGGAACTTCACCCAGTGCATCCCAGGATTTTTCTCCTCTGTGTCACACTGGCAGCTCAGGGCTATTCCTCAGCCATTTTGGCTGCTCCCCTGACTCTCCTCCCTTCTGCCCTGTACAGTTGATGAGATGCAAGTTACAGCAAAATTTCTCTTGGCTGGTATCTAACTGCTTGACTTTGTTCTGTCAGATTTCCATCTTCTTATTGTGAGAAATGAAACCCTGTGATTCTCATGAGTCTATGTAATTTGAGAATCTGGGGCTATTAGGAAAACACTAGAAATGGTGTGACTGTAAGAAAAAATAATCATATTCAGCATTCATTTTTCATATATATGTTTCAGGATGTGATGCAGTTGGCTCTAATCAACATTGATGGATCAAGGTGTTGCTGTTACACCAAAAAAAATAGCAAAGATATTTTGACTATTATCCTGCCAGCTCTCATGATTTCAACTGGCATTTTTCCTCAAATCCTTTCTCCCAGACTTGTTGTTATGCAGTTACATTTTTTGACCTTTTACTGAAATAAAAGTTTCATGCCTCAGAGCTATCTGGAAAGAAGTATGCTGTAAACTCCAAATCTAGAGAACAATTCCTATGAACTTAAAAGGGAGAGATTAGAAAAAGAAATTAGATTCAAATCCTAGACTAACAAATTTGCAGGGCATGTATCAATATTGCTAAGGTTTTTTGAGTGTTCAGAGTCCTCAGTGCTATGACAAGCATGTGAAATATTATGATTTGGAGCAAAAATCCTGTTTTTTTGCAAACATAATTGAGAGTTGCTTCATGGAGAGACTTCAAGCCAGATACGGTGATACTGTTGTGCCATACCTGGCCATCTCACATTGAAATGTCTTACACTGAATGCTCAGGTACACTGTTCTTACACTCTTAAAAAGTCACAAAGAAGGAAGATGATAATAGTAAAGCAGCAGTGGAAAGTGAAGATTATTTAAAATTGCTGGGGTGAATTTGGTCCCTATGAAGAACTGAGTCTGAACTTCACAAGGTTCTTATCATGGCTCATGAGATAGCAAGACATGGGCTGGTCCCTGCCTCTGCCAAGTCACACTTCTATGTCTGTCATAAAAGGGTTGCAGCTGGTGAGAGGGGTTGGATGTGACAACTTGTGGGCTTCTGTAGGATTCACTAATAAGTCTGAGTCAAGGTTTGAAGGCATGCCTTCAAATGTGGTATCTCTAGACTGTATTGACCCCTAGTGCTAGCTGTTCTGTATGATGTGCCCTCCAAATGTAGGGATTTCTCTAAAAAAATCAAAACCCACATTGAGGACCAGGGAGGAAGCCCTAGTGTAAGTCTTCACTGCTCATCCTTTCAGTTCTGTTTAACAGTGAACTCCCTCCTGTACAGAAGAACAGAGTTTTATTACAAAAAATAAAGGCTTCTGCTTGGGTTTGTTTCTATGCTTTGCTTACAAAACAAAGTTTACAGGACAAGAGAATGCAGTGAATGGAAGGGCAAGAAAGTATTATGGATGGCTGCTTCAAAGCTGGAAAAAAACATTTTTCAAGCACATTTACAATATTTATTTTGAAATATTGTCAAAGTGTGAATTTTTAAGTGTGAGGTTTTGCTTTTGTTTTTCTCCCTGTGCTTCACAATTTTTTTCTCTCTTTCCTTTTTGGCACTCTAATTTTGCCACAGGAACCTGGAGTGAGGGAGAAAACAGATTAAAAATGAAAGAAGCTGGAGGAAGTTAGTTTAAATGTGAAACTAAAACTGCAGAATTTTTACATAGAACTTTTATTTTCAGACACACAGAAAATTCATGGGAAAAAACCTCCGTGGAACTAAGGAAACAGGTCTACATTTGGATTTTCTGTACACAGAGGTTTTATTTAGCTAAAACTCACATCCTACAAAGATTTTATTGCCTGTTTAGCTTAAGACACAAAAACATTTATTATTGCCAGGGTGGATTAGAAGTCATGTTCAAAGGGCATTTGTGAAGCTTTTAATTGCTCTAAGATCTAACAATAATGACCTTAAGCCCAGAAGAACCCACTTCTTGTGGTGACTGGAAAATACGACCATGTTATGGTCTGGCTTTGGATGAATGACAGAGGAGATGACAACTGAGGCCCATTGCTGGATAAGTAAATATTCATACCCAAGGGTTTGCTTTGTTCTTCAAGGGCTTAGGGAGCTTGTGGTAGCTTGCTTCCTGAAGAAGATGTTTGTATTAAGTCAGTTTAGGAAAATGAAATAGTTTCTACTGGACAACAAGCATAGCCAAATACAACTATATTCTGGTCTGAGGCTGGGATAGATTTTGGTTTTGGCATAATTTGCCCAACCTAAATGCAGAGAAGTAGCAGCATTTTTTTTTTTTTTTTCCCCTTTAAAAAGAACCTTTCCTACCAAGGTTATTAGGAAATAAAATAAACCCAACTTTAACCTCCAAAACAGGCAAGGGAACAGGCTTGTAAAATAACCTGCTCTAGGAGTTAGTTGATTTGTGTCCGTTGGGTGAAGCAAAAAGCCAGGGCAGACGAGGAACCTGGTTTAACTACTGGCAGCTGGTGTCCAGCTGATGTAATTTGGTAATAGCTGGTGACAGGCAGAAACTATAGAAGATACAAATGATAATTCCTTGGAGAGCTCCAGACATAAATTATTCATCAAAATGAATTTTATAGCAGGGGTCAAAAGAAATTGAAGAAAGCCTGAGTGTTAACTCTCTGAGGGAGGAATTGACAGACTGTTTTTGTACAAACTACGTGGGGGAGAAATACGGGCAAATTAAATGTAAATGAAGAATATTACATTGTACCTATTACCTGGAACCGAAGCAAGAGAGACATGATAAATAAAAAAATAAAAAATCATAAAAGCTTATTAAGGAAATGTGAGTAACTGAAACTGCTGCTGGTTAACAGTGTCAGTCTGAGCTGAGGTGCACCATCAAGCCCTGCCCAAGATGATGCTGGGAAATGATGGTAAGAGCAGAGTGAGTTGTCACAGGTCCATACTGTCGCACAATTTATATATCATATAGTCATACAGAAGAGTGTCTTCTTAGTAATCAGCTCGGTAACGTATCCATAGTTAGGAGCTAGTTAATCTCCCTCAAATATTTCAATTGTCTGAGTAAGGAAATGTTGCATGTCTTTGTGGGAAGGACAGAAGTGCTGGTGTGGGACATCACTGTGGCTCCTGCAGGTGACATCTGCAAGGGGCTAACCTGCAGGGTGGCCGAAGCCATTCACCGCTGACTGCGCCATAGGCTAAGTCCCCCCACATTGCCTCATGCTGTTTGGGGTCTGCATCCCAATGTGAGGGGCTTTGGGTTTCCCACATTGTGGCCTCTTCCTCCAAAGCTGCTCTCAGAGGCTGGTTTTCCAGGAGTAGGAAAGCCATCGTGCCCCATGCAGCTCAGAGTTCCCTGAGGAAAAACAACAGTGCTTCAACTGAGCAAATGTTAAGTCTGTTTCTCTGGGACTGCTTTTAAATACATTTCTTGGCGAAGTTCTTTTTGAGCTCTCCTAACACAAGGTGGCTATTTTTCCACGTACCAGGCTATAATTCTACCACTCTTTGTGCTTGGGTTTTATGCTTGCCTTAGTTTGTGAACTCTTATTTGTCAAATAACTTCATCCTGATTGAAGAGGAGTTTTTTGGTCATATTTGAAGAAATGCTGGTTTAGGAATAAGTGGTTATAAGCCTGTGAAAATGGCACCTTACTTATGTGCAGCACAAAATTTTCCACCCAGGCTCATATTTTAAAAAACGGCCTCTAATTTTGGGCATCCAAATTTGGTCTCCTGAAGACTGACTTACAGAGATGTTGCCTGCCCCTCAGTCTGAGCATTTATACTTTATGGTTCCCAGAATAGCTGCTCCAGTCTTCTCTGCTTCATTGCCCAGAGCAGCCCTTGTTTTGTGCTATTCTGGAGTCGCGTTTTGTCTTTGTCTGAGAACTGCTGATTCTTCCATAGGAAACCTTTTCCACAGCTGTAAGTTTTGTGCTCCCTATGTCTAGGAATTTTTCTTTTCCAGGGACTTTGGTATTGCCTTAGATGCAAAGGTGTCCTTCCTACCCAGACTCAGAGAAAAACTAAAAGGCTTTATTTTCCTGTATAATCACTTGCAGACTGCAACTATGAGAATAAAAGGAGAGGCACTTTAACTACCTCAATTATTCTAAAGCAGAGAGCTGTGGGAGAAGGGTCATCCCTTGTTGCAAAAATCCATGAGGCTGGCTGATACTTCACTGTATCTGATAACATCTGAAAAAAAAGTTCAGTTTGGTGCATCTTACTCCTATTTAGCTGAGTAACCTGGAGAAAATATCCTTAGAACATAATGGGGGGAGGGTAATAAGAAAAAAAAAAAAAAAAGTTAATTTTTTTCTTGTGCTACCTTGTAAAAGGCAGGGAATTTGCTGCTTTTTCACAGCATTTTCAATTTGCCTGCTTGCACCTTTTCACAGGGAAGCATTTATCCTTTTCTGATCTTATAACAAGTTAAAACAGTATGTTCTCTCTTATGTGCAGGGGTTTTCCTCTGATTTAGGGAAAAAGGATGTGTATGTGGTAATGTGCCAGTTTCCAAAAATAAACGGAAGGATACCCTGGTGAATTGTGCTGATTGCAGTATTAATGCTCTCTCTTATTCCGGAATTCATGTTGGGTGCAGGTAGCATTAAAGGAGGCTGAAAAACCACAAGGGACACTGTAGGTGGTTTTGTTTTGTTTGTTTGTTTTTTCTATAAGGAAAAAGCCTGCCTCAGTCAGTTATACTGCAATTGCCAGAGCCAGATGAGAGGAAATGAGATGATAAATAAATGCCCTGCAGCACATGATAGGACTGGCTGGATGCTGGTGTCCGTCCAGGCTGTTTCTGCAGTGGGAACATCCAAGCAACCCCTTTTACTCTGGATGCTTCAAAGTCTCTCCTTTTAGTCCTCTAGGCAAAGCACATGCTTGCAATAGTGGGCACCACTTTCATGGTGGTATAGCCTAGAAAACTAGGAGGCAGGCAAAGCTGCTGTGCTGCTTTTGAGAGAGCAGGAGGAGGCTGAGCCCCATGCAAGGGGTCTTGGCTGTTGCCAAAGAGGAGCATGTTTCCTTGACTGAGCAAACAGCAGAGTGTGAGAAGCAAAGCATTTACGCAAGGCCGCTTGCCAGGAATGTACCAGCACGTTTTCTTGTGTAACAAACCCAGCATTAATTGACAATACTGCAGATGTACATGAGGGTCAAGAATGGAAACCTTCAGCTCTTATACCACGAGGCAGGGCTGTGCCAGCTTTTGCCCACATCCTGCGATGCCCAGTGGGGGCTGTTGCTGTCTGCCCCTGTTATTTCACTCTCCCTTTGAAGAACAAGGGATGAGTTTGGAAATCACGGTGAAGCCTTGACGGGGTGTGGGGTGGTGGCAGGACCTTGCAGTGTATGGGGCAGGGGGCAAGGGCCAAGGTCTCCCCCAGCTGCTCCCACTGCCATCAGACTGAGCACAGTCTACACTGCCTGCTCCTTGGCTTGGCCAGTGAGCCCTCAGGCTAGTGGGCACCAAACCTCTGCTTGTAGATGACCCAAAACAAGCAGAAATAAGCCAGGAGTGTGGGTCAGAGGAGGAAAAGGGGTTTCCTCTACACAATATCTTGGGTGAGCAACAGCAGGCAGAGAGATGTTCCCATGGTTGGTGTGAGGTAGGTGTCCTCCAACCAGGACCTCCCCACCACAAGTGCAGGGGATCCTGGAGGACATGGGCTGTGTGCAGTCTACAGTAAAAAACCCCAACTGCTTATAACCCAGGCACAGGATTTCCAGCAGAGACAACAGCAGATCCCACTGTCCCCACTGGAGCTGTGGCATTACCCATGCAAAATGGCTTTGGAGTGAAGCACTTCAGGCCAGAGTCCCAGTAGGAGAGTGCCTGTAGAAACCTGGCACTCCAGCCAAATAATTCCCTCAGAGCTTTCTGCTCTTTCTGCCAGGGTAGTTGAACAAAGGGATGCCACAAACCCTTCCTCTGTGTGGGTTTTAAACAAGTTGTCTGCTTGCTGAGGATATCTGGACATTACTGGAGGGCAATTTTGCATGTCTAATTCTCCAGAGAGAGATATTTGTGCAGTAAGTTGGTGCTGAAAAGGAGTGTTCGTTTTGATTTTTGTGCACTGAGACCACGACAGTCACTCTATTTAGTGTTAAGTGCTTCAATCATTTTTATGGGTGTTGCTTTTCCCTATGCATTTGTCAAGTTTGGTTAACATTAGTCTCCATTATTTCCTCTGAAACAGAGGATTAACCGGTAGCAAATTTTTATATCTAGACTTCACTCCAAGAGAGGGCTGTCTGATCATTTAGATACAAATGTATTTCCAATGTGACATGCTGAAACATAGTATAATGATGCAGTCACATGAATTGCTCTCCATAAAGCTCATCTAACCCTGTACTCTCCATATCGATCCTGGGAGTGACAAATTCCATCTGAGGAACGCAGCACTTTGAGATATTAAAGTGTAATTTATGGATTCATTTACTGGGGTTCCAGAATTGATTTCCTTAAATGTTATGGAGCATATCTGATGCAAATCCACTGGGATTTGGAACAATGTTGTAAAATACCATCAATTCCTAGTCCCTTTGTAATCATTTAATGAAGGCAAAATGTCCTTTGTTAAATGGGCCCTTTCATCCTCTGGGTAAATTAGGTGCAATTATAATTAAACTTTCGTTTAGATTTGGAACTAAATTAAAATCATATAAATAACTGAATCTTCAGGATTGCTATTCCTAATTAATAAGGTAACCGCTCTTGCTGAAATGGACTTTTTATGATGCATTAATAACTCCCAATTCCTATTATATATTTATCTAAGGCAAGACATTATATTTCAAATATTTAACAGAAGACTTCCATAAGGAAGGAACTAATAAAGTACTCTATTAGATATCAGTAGTTTTAACTGTACTACGGGTTCCCTCAGGTGCCTCTTACTGCTTCTGAAAGATGAGACAGTAAAATCCGCATTGCAATGTGGTGCAACATTTTATCTGACACTGGCTGAGGTTCTTGGAATGCCATGCAGAGTGCTAGCACGCTGGTTTGGGTGACCTGAATACACACACAAACACATTCACCAATCAAACAGCATAATTTCATTGACCCCAGGCTAGTTTGATATATACTTCAGAGGCTTTGTGAGCTATTCTGCAAAGTAGTCAATGCCTATGGTTTAGGATTCTGATTACGTTTCAGAGCAGTGCAGTCATTACTCTGTCTTATACTGAACCTTTTGTAAGTATTTACCTGGTAAATCAGTCCTCCACAGATACGACGCTCATCCTGTGTTTATTTTCAGTGTGGAAAGAAAGTACTCATGTGAAGTATGCAGCATCCAACTACTCTTAACCTCCTTCTTCATCTCCGTAGTACTGCCGCCAGCTCTGGAGTCCATGGAGTCCACTGCCCCAGGATGACAGACAGCACAAAAGCTTGGATAAGCTCCATGTGCTCCACTTGCAACCCTCCAAGCCCAAGCATTTACCTTCAGCTTCCCTGAGTCCTGCCAAACCCAACTGGGTGACCTGATTGCAGGTCACCCCAAGTGACTTTGGCTTCTCTTACGAAAGTATGTACTAGCCTATGGCAAAAAGAGAGGATGATGTAAAACAACAGCAGAAGTCATGAAAATAATCATCATTAGGCCATAACAGTAGAAAGTGAATATAATCCTCTCTTAGCAGAGGATGAGAAAAGGGAAAGCAAAACCATGGAGGGTGTTAACCACTTCTTAAAGATGTTTTGATGATAAGGCTGGTACAAAAAAACTTCATATGGAATATAATTCTCTGTTGACAAGCAGTAATTTTGGACACTTTTCAATCATTCTGATATCTAGCTGTTCATTAGTATCATATGTAAAATACAGCACAATTATTCCACTGAATGTTGTACAGTTTATGTAACTACTCTTTTGCAATCTGCCTTGACATTTTCACATCAAAAGTGGTTTAAAATATTAAACAATCAACAACAGTAAAACAATAGCCCTCTCCAAATTACTGAAATGTACAGAACTAAGGCTTTTCATGCCAGAATATATCTGACAACTTTTCGTTTCACCAAGCTCAGGACTTCTTATTGGGAGATATACTGTTGACCAGTCCAACATGAATCCAATGTCAATAACAACAAACCAAATAAAACCAAAATGTGATGACCTTTTGTTGCTGTGAATTCCTACTTTTGCTCCGGATATCTTGCTTTCAGGAAATATTCAATCGAAACAAACTTTTAGGAATGACACAAAATGAAGTTAATTTTGTTAATTGTTCTCACTTATCAAAACAATTTTGAATAAGTGAACTTCAAATCTGCTTCATGGGTAGATATAGATAAAGGTTGATATAGTTTAACAAATATAGTGAATAATGAGTGGAATTGGAGAAGTATATGAGACAGTGGCACAGAGCAATTTTTGTTTTTAGGACTCCTTAACTGCAGAAGAAAAAAATTTCTCTCACCCTTGGAGCACTGCAATCATTTTAGCAACTGAGCTGAATCTTTTGAGGGTGGTGAGTGTAGTAAAACAATGTTGTGGTTCACTTTAACTGCTCAGATCAAGGTCCCAGTTAGCTTTCTGACATGGATCTGCTGGAATAGATTTCATCATCTAGGGACTGTGTTTTGTAATTGAGGCATTTAGTAACTGTAACTCTGCGAGTCCTGTATATAATTCCACGTGTGTTGTTAAAACATTTGCAATGCTCATCTTTAATGTTGGAGTTGGGAGGTTTTGGCTGCAAGGAGAGGGCCAGTGGGCATAAAAATACCCCTTCGGTCAAAACCACGTAGCATTTGGCAGTGCTTTCTTTCTGCATGGATGTTCCTTCATGACTGTAAGTTGTCATATAAATGTGCAGAGGTTTAAGCCAATTATACATTTTTTTAAAATAAAATAGCACCTTTGAAAAGAAATCCTAACCCTCTTCTTAATCTCACTAACTGTATACAACACAAGCTTTGTACTGAAGGTGCAGGATGTCTCTCTGCTGCTCATCCTTTGTAAACAACAAGAGAAGTCATGTCAAGATGTACATGGGCTTTTAAAAATCTTGCTATTTTTCCCTCACATTTAGAGCATTCCCACCCCTGCACCCCCCAGCCACCTTTATTTTGGAAAATGGCCAAAAAAAATATCAGTGCCTGTTTCATGTTCCATTAGCTCTTCTCCGAGCTAAATAGTTCATGATGCTGACTTTCCAGTGGTGCTGGGTAACCAACCACATTTTGGCAGAATTGTGCTTGGTGAAATTTCATGACAAGCAGAGACCTCAGGATGGGAGTGGGAGGTGTACCCCCTAGTTTAGTGTATTTCTCTCATGAGAGGCTCATCTCAGCAATTGAAACATGATAGCTGAAATAATTTCCTCCTATTTTGACCTTCTACTTCCTATCCCCTTTTTAATGAGAGGCAGTGACTTATATGATGAATACAGCAGTGAAGGCACCATCCCATCAGCATCCACACCCTGTCATATCATATTTTTAAAAATGGCAATTTATGATTCTCCCACCTGATGTAATTTTTATTTGTTTTACTGCAGTTGCATGGAGCTGTACTCAGATCCTGTCTCAGATATTAAAAGGAACACAAAACTGAACTCAATTTGGAAAGAACAATTCAAAAGCTTTAGTGCAGCTGTGAACTCCACATTTCTGCTGCTCTTATGGTGCCTTGCATCTACTTATTCGTGGCATAGTACCTTCCCCTGTCCCTACAAAAATGTGGTGTGCTCCATCTGCTCTGGCTTCTGATGGGAAGATGGGGAGGAGCCTTTCACTCTACTGTGGGCAATCAGCTATGGGCTGCAGGCAGCCTTAATCTCGACAAACTACAGCTGTGCCCTTGATGGTTAGAGATAAACAAGTCTGTTGGAAAAGAAGGTATGAGAGATACAGATATGTGTTGACATTCTTGTAAGAAAATGTAAGAAACTTGTAGCCTATCATAAAATAAGATAGAACGCGTGAACAGAAGCTGTTAACCAATGGGAAGGAAGCATAAGGCACGTGGACAGGAGAGAAAAGTATAAGAATGCTGTGTAACCCTGAATAAAGGGCTGATACTGATGCTTGTGACCATCATGGTGTGTCAGCCGTATCTCCACTGCACTCTACTGCCTGCCCCCCTCAATCCTCTGCCTCATCCCCACACTCAGTGGCTCTACAGCCCATCTTCCCTGGGGTGCTGGTTGAGCTCCTCCACCACCACCCTGATTTGGCATCATTTGTGGTGCATCTCCCAGGCTCTGATTTGCCCTTCTGGTTCTTCAGAAGATGCCAGGGCTGTACAGTCAAGCAAGAGGGAAACCTGCCTAGATGGATTCTGATAGCAGCCACATCTGTTTAAGAGGTCTTTATAAAAATGCCAAAATTCACTCTGACATTGTCTTTCAACCTTCTGGGAGAAAAGAGCTTTCTAGGACCTTCTCCTCACACAATTGTCTTTGGGCTGGATAAGTGTTCTCTAATGCTGAGCCTATCAAAAGGAGCACAGAAAGGCCCCAATATCCCCAAGCTGTCTACTTTAAGCCTGGATAATTTTATCATAAGTCTTTGAGAAATTATAGAATAATTACAGAATCACAGAATAATTTAGGTTGAATAGGAGCTCAGGAGATCATCTCAGTCAGTCCCCTGCTCCGAGCTGGGCTAACAGACCACATTGCTCAGGGCTGTGTTTGCTTGAGTTTTGAGTATTTCCAGTGATGGAGACTCTACAGCCACTCTGGACAACTGGTCCTCTGTCTGTTCACCCTTCTGGTGATTTTTTTTCCTAATGTCTAATTGGAATTTCTTTTGTTACAACTCCTGTCCACTGTCTGGATAAACTTTCTGGATTAAAGATCTTCATGCAGTGTGACATCAGGCTCCATTTGCTGTGTCTGTACCAGTGAAATTAGAAGTTCCTTAACTGTTCTTTAACTTTGAACAGCTTGTCAACCTTTCTAGCAGACTGAATGAAGAAGATAAGGGCTGAAATGACAGGCAGAACCATCTTCTTCATGCCCAATAGAGCTCTTTCCAGACAGACTTAAAGGATACTGGCCAGCAGCCACCAGTGCTTTGATGCTGTCTGCCCTGAGTTTCATCTCTTGCTAAGGAGAGGGGTGCCTTTTGCCAGTGCAGTCAGCTCAGCACCTTCTGTGAACACCAGAGGCTGGCTCTCTGCACTCACCGAGCTCCAGACTCTACTGCCAAACTGGTGCTCCACGACATGGCCTGTTCTCCCAGCCCATCTGTCTCCTCCATCAGGCCCAACGCTGGCCCTGAGCTAGCATGACATTGGCAATGTGCTTTCCATCCCATCACACACACCTCTGTGCTGTGAAGGGAACAGAACAGTTGCAATCCCAGTGTGAAACCTGTCTACCCACCAGCCCACCTTCTGCAAAGCATGGGTATTCTCATTTGCTCTTTGGAGAAGTGCCAGGAATAACACACTATTGGATTCTGGCCCATTTAAACTATTGCACACATCTCATCCTGCAGATTGTTGTAGGGTGGACCTGCCTTCTTCACCCCAAATGTATCCCAGTATTTCCTCCTTAACCACCTGGACATGTGGGGTCCTTACAGACTCCCCCATGACAGCTATTAGTGCAGAGTCTGCACTCCAGCTGTGGTCAGCTCTAGCCATGCTTTATTTTGCCAAGAAAGAGTTCATTCTCATTCCTTTGGCTTTTAACTTGCTTGTTCTTTATGACAACAAGAGATCCTGCAGTGACACAAAACGGGAAACGCAAGGGATGGGACACCCTGATCATGGTAGCATAGCATTATAAAATTAAAAAATCTGTAGGAAATAATCAAGGGATGAGAAGGTAGTGTGCCAACAGCCACTGCAATATACTAGGCATACGAGGACATCGTTGCTGAGTGAAAGTTTGATGCCCATATAGAAAAAAGTTAATCTAGCAGAGATATCTCCAGAAAAAATTGAGACTGACCAGAGAGATTTTAGTGTATTCATCTGTAAAGCTCTCACCCATAAGGCCCTGATCCTGGACAGTTGCTTAGGGCAAGTTCTGACAGCACAGGCTTTCTACTGAAGGCGCAGGATGTCTGCTGCTTGTCCTTTCAGAAACGTGTCCAATATTACCAAAACCTGCTGATTCCAGGATGAAAAATGGTATTTTTATGTTGCCTGGAGACCCTTTCCTACCTCTTGATCTTATCAAAAGCCTTTATGGGTAGACATCCTTGGGGTCTAATGCCATTTAGTTTGTATTCATTGCTGAGGACCAAGACAGAGACAGAAATTGTCCTTGATTTCAGGCATTCCCATTGTTATAGACGTGTCTTTTAATGCCAACTGTTGCTGCCTTGTCAACCTTCAGTCCACGAAAACAGTCAGAGCAAATTATTTCTCAGTAAGGAATACCTTGTTCTTGGGGATGGGGGAATTTTCTCCCCTTACTCAGCGTAATGTTTTCTGACAGCAGGGAGAACATAAAATTGGAGGTAGGCTTTCTCAAGTCTGGTTTTAGGCTGTTAGGTTTTTTTTAAAAAAACAACCTTCTCTGACAGATAAATATGTGGTTAATCTTTCTTAGTAGCTGCCAGAGTTGTCTTTTAGTTCCTTACTTTAGCTAGTACTTTTCCGTCCTTTCCCTTTCCCACCCTCTGTACTTGAAGTCTCAGGGTCAAGTCTAAAACTTAACCAAGTCTTAAATGGAGACCAAATCCTACATGCTAATCAGCAACAGAGATGGATAACCCTCAGGGCAACAAAGGCCCGTGAAAATCTGAGCACTGTTTTCACTTAAATTCTGCTTGTACTGGGGAAGGGAAGAAAAACATGATGGTTGCCCATGTCTTGGCTGGGGTTTTTAGCTAAGGCCTCTTGCATGCCTCTGAAACACTGAAGAGCATTCTGGTCATCTTGGCTATGGTGCCAAGACCTTGGCTCCTACATAACTGGTCTGACTTCCAGCATACTTGGAACATGCGCTGAGTTCAAGGGTGTTGGTGGGTTGAAAAATCCAGCTGCACTTCTGAAGCTTAAACACAGGCTCGGGAATCCAGCTTAAGCTTTGATTTTTTTGGAAAAGTATGCCTTCAGTCAACAAAGTGATATAGGGCTTGGCCTGGCTTTCCTTCAAAAGCCAGGAGTGCATTATACAACTCAGGCTGTCTCTGCTCTGCTGCAAGCTTGCCTTCAGAAGACTGTGGCTTTCTCAGATAAATAGAGCCTTATCTAATTAGTTATTTATATATCAACAGTACCCATAGAGTGCTGAACACTGCAAAATTCTATCATAGGTGTAAGGAGGAAATTAAACTTCAAGCTTTGAAATGGAAGAAGGTATTAACAGTTCTGGCAGTGACTTGTTTATTGCTACGTCCCTTCACACAGGCTCTCTGTGTGATCTTGTTTGACCCGTAGGCTGAGCTCTGGAAAATAAGCGCAAAAGCCCCAACTCTGTATTTTTGCAGAGACTGATACCTTCCAGCTACTCTCTGGACCCCCTCAATCACCTCGCAGTAGAGGTGCAGCCCTGTTAAGCCCATCAGCTCAGCTTGGAGCAGTTCCTGCCCAGGACGGAGCCAGTGAGAGATGAATTACAGCCTTTTCATAGCTGCTGCAGTCTGCCTGATGCAGCCCAGACAACCGTCTGCTGCAAATTTGATTGAGCTCAACAAAGACCTCCACAAGCTACTCATTTTAGATGGTGGTGCAAAGGGCAAAGGCTGTCTGTTCTGTTTGCAATCCAGGCTGCCACTTAAGCATTTCCCCCCTTTCTCTAAAGGTCAGAATTAAATGGATACCTCTTGACCACTTTACAGACAAATGCTTCGATAAGTGAGTGCTCAGCAGCCATGGGGATGAATACAGAGTGGGGTAAATATCCTGATAGACAGATGAGATTTTTGAAATATGGGATTGTGCTTGTAATACAGAAGAGGAGGTGAATTTCTGACTGTTAGCTTTGGCAGAGGTGGCTCTCTTCAAATTATTATCTTCTGTGCTGAACGAGTACTGACATTAGATAGTCAAGCTGCAGACCACATGGACATTATTAGTATTCAGTAAACAGATATGCTTGCAGCTCTCCAGCACTGGAGAACTGCAGTGAAACTCTTCCCTCTGCCCAAAGGAAGCTCCAGCTGCTGCACTGATGACAGGAGCCAGAGGTGAGGTCAAGGTATTGCTTAGGGCCAACCTGCTCCCAGCAATGACCAAGACTTCTCCAGGGACATATGTAGCCAGAAAGAATCTTGGTCCCTGCTCTCAAATGAATATATGTTCCATCTGTACTTCCACAGGGGTCTGGATATCCATGTAGTGAGAGGAAAGCAAGAAGTCTGTCTGTTAGAGCCACCCAGCAATACTGCAGGAAAAATAGAAGGTTTTGCAGAAATACGTCAGCTAAACTCTGCCAAAACACAGCCAGAAACCCGGCTGCCTTTTTACCAGGCTGCCTCAGATCTCCTAGGATCCTGTGTTTTGAAAGAAAGAGGAAATAAAATTGAATTAAAAAAAATAATAACTGACAAACCATTTTTGTAAATCCAGTGAAACACATTAATTGGCTAACACCCACACAAACACACCTGGGGCATGCTGATACCAGGCTGTCCATAAAGCTTGCTGGAGCTGGTGTCACATGCATCTACTGCTTCCAGGGAAAACCCTGAGGTGAAAGCCTTTGCCCTTCCTCTCCCTTATCAGCTTTCTGGAGGACGATAAAGAGGGAAGTTCAGCACACAGAGCACACCTTTCCTGGTTCTTTCACTTACTGGAAGACTTCTGCAAGTTGTTATTCTTTCTATTTGAATCTGCTGGCTCTCATGCAGTGATGTATATCAGCGGATCACTGCAGCCAGCCTCTGCACTAAACCATATTTATTGCATTCTGCCTTTTTACAATTGACTGTACGCTGCCATTCCTCATCTTTATAACAACAATAAACCCTTAAAATTAAAGCAATTTCATTTTGGATAGAAAAATGTGATAAGCCCTTGAGTAAGCCTCTAAAAGGTCAGAGTTGCTTTAAGTAAATAATAAAATCAATGCATGGTCTTGGTAAATTCTGATGAGAAATCTTTATTAAAAACTGGTCTTATTTTTTAATGAGAGAATCTGTGAGACTGCACATTGAGGATATGCCATAGACACGTGGCAACATTGGTTGTGAATCCAAATTCTGAAGTCTTTCACAACCACTAGTTAATGAAAATGTAAAGTCTTAATATGAATTAGATTAAGGTAGCAAGATGATGTAAAAGATGAGAGGATTGCCCAGGTGGCCAAGAAGGCAAACAGCATCCTGGCCTGCATCAGAAATAATGTGGCCAGCCAGAGTAGAGAAGTGATTGTGCCCCTGTACTTGGCATTGATGAGGCCACACCTCGAGTGCTGTGTTCAGTTCTGGGCCCCTGACAACAAGAAAGATGTCGAGTTGCTGAAGCATGTCCAGAGAAGAGCTACCAAGCTGGTGAAAGGTCTGGAGAATAAGTCCTATGAGGAGAGGCTGAGGGAACTGGATTGTTTAGTTTGAAGAAGAGGAGACTGAGGAGATACCTTATTGCTCTCTACAGCTACCTGAAAAGAGCTTGTAGGGAGGTGGGAGCTGGCCTCTTCTCTCAAGTGAATAATAAGAGGATGAGAGGAAATGGCCTGAAGTTGTGCCAGGGGAGGTTTAGACTAGATATTAGAAAGAATTTATTTACTGAAAGAGTGGTTGGATGCTGGAACAGGCTGCTGAGGGAGGTGGTGGAGTCACCATCCCTGGAAGTATTTAAAAGAAATATAGATGTGGTGCTTAGGGACATGATTTAAGCACTGAACGGGTAGATTAGGTTATGGTTGGTGGATTTAGGTTATGGTTGGACTTGATGATCTTCAAGATCTTTTCTGACCAGGATGATTCTGTGATACTGTGTTTCTGTGATTCAGTGAATTTTTTTTCTCAATCTCATTACTGGACATGTACTATTAGTAATATTTTCACTTAAGGGTACTTAACCTGAATCCAGCCATGGCAGAACTCTCATGTGGAGTGTTAGTCTCAGTCTTCAAGTATGTGCGACGTGCAAAATGAAAGGAGGCATGAAGAGGGGCAGTGTGAACCCTCTTTTTCTCTTGTGGGAGTGGAAGTGCCAGCTTGCTGCATGACCATGCTTCCTCAGGTTGTTTCTTCTGCACAGGTTGTTCGGAAAGTTGTCTTTGAGGTGGGTGCATGACAGTTGCTTCTGTGAGTGCTGAAAGGGATTTTGCTGACAGTATGAGGAGAAGCGGGAGAAGGCAAGCATTGGCTTGTGGGACAAATGGAGATTCAGGTGACTGAGAATGCTCCTGGTGATGGAGTGACAGCAGTGATCCTTCTCTAAATGAGATGATGTGACAGCAATTGTATCCCCAGGGGTTTTGGGAGGTAGGACAGAAAGCTGGTGTTCGATGTGGTGGAAGGTGAAATCATTGGGGAGAGCTGAAGGGGTCAGGAGGGAAGTATAGTAAAAATGGTCTTAACAGAAATATTTCTTATATTTAATAATTTTTATGCTTGAGCTGGTCATGATGTCAGAGGAAAGGATGGTGATATTCCCAGAACGTTTGCCAAAGTTTTTCTTTCTGAGTAGCATTTATTTATCTTTGCATACGTCTCAGCTTGCACAGTGAGATTACCACCAGTCAACCTCTCTGCCTGGTTGCAAGCAGTGCATTACTGCTTCTTAAGCAGCTCCTGTGCATTTCATGCAGGTCCCTCTGTCAGGTTGCACCAGGCAAGCTGGTGGCCCTCCAGGAATGAGCTGGCTGTTTAGTGTGGCTTGACAGCCTTCAAAAATGTTGTGCTTCATTGCCTGTGCTTGATTTATAGTGCCAGAGCTGTGTTATGCTCAGGTTGTATTTTGTTTTTTATTTCATTTTCTATTTCTATTCAGCTATCTCAGATATTTCCCACTGAAACTGCTCATTGTCTTTTGCGTTTCTTTGCTCAAAATGGTGTTTAAAGTACGGCTTTTGTTATCTTGCTTTTTTGATACCCTTTCTGTTCCTGCCATAGTGTAACTTGTGGCACAGTTTACACAGTATAATGAGGGTTATCATTTGAGTGATTAAATAGCTATGTTTAAACACCCTGTTTAAGCTTATTACCATTGGAACAAACTGTGCAGTTGCTGACATTTTCACAATGGATCCTGCAAAATTGCCTAGTCCTCCTGGGTTTCTGATCTTCTCAGCCTGTGGACTCTGGATTACGTGTTCAGAACACGCATTTCGTTGCAGGTGGAGCAAGGACATTATTCTGTCTCTCACAAGCTTTAAGAGAACTTGCCCAGAAATGAGAAATACTATTGAAAAAGCCTTGCCTTGCAGGAGCTGAGGTTATGGCATGGAATGATCAGCATGCAAGCTATGGCACATGGTGTGCAGTACACGCCATTACCTGCTCCACATCTTAAATTACAGAGTGGAAATCATCCTCGTAATCAGCCCCTGATTATGTTATTTGCTGTCATTATGTGCTGAAGGAGGAGAGCATCTGGTTCTTCTTTTTAAACACTTGTTTATGAGGCAAGTCTTCCTGCCAAGAACAAGTGAAGAACTGCTTGTATCCTGGCAAAAGAAAACTGAACTGGGAGCTATATCTACGGTTTGGGTGAGGTGTGGGACCCTGTGGAGATAGGGTGGGTAATACAGCTCTTGGAAAGGGGCTGTCCTCCATCCTCCCACAAGTTCAGAGAAGCCTTCCTCTGCTTTGCAGCCCTTCCCCTGCAGGGAGTTATTGTTGTGGAGCAGTGAATGCTGGAGCCATCGGCAGCAGTCTTCTGCAGCCTTTGGCTACCTTGCTGTTTGCTCTTACTAAGGAATCTTTTCACTGTCTTTTTCTTGCTCTACTTCTGTCCCCGCAGAAGCCCTTTGACTTGTAGTAGTGATTTGCTGGGTGTCTGGAGCCTTTGAGTTGAAATAGCCAAGCTGATGCTTTTTTCTTTTTACTTTCCACATTGCCCCAGTGGTAGCAGAGATCCCAGGGACCTGGCAAGGAGGAATGAACCATCCACCTCAACAGCTTCAATCTGCACTTTCTTTCTGGGAAAACAAGCCTGGGCAAGAGTATTGTGAGCTCTTCAGAGTGCAACAGTCTTACTGTTTTTGCATTATTCTGTTGGATTTTTAAAGCACTTGAGCCTCTCCTTGAAGCATTAATAATTGTTTGGGATTTCACTTTAAAAAAAATAATGGAATAATGGCAAGTTAGAACATCCAAATAACTTCTAAATGAGTGTGATTGGTGCCAGCCATATCAGTGCTAAGCCAAAAATCTGGAGCCTTGGACAACAGATCATTCAGCTAGTTGATGTATATTCATTAATTGGTTTGAGAGTAGGGAGGGAACAATGCACAAATGGAAGAGAATTCTTGTTTTCAGTTTATGTATACAGATACTAAAATGGGGCTGGTTTTGTTGCATTGTTAAATTTCAGAATTTTTTTTCAAAAACACATTCTTAGTCTCAGCAAACAGAAAAACAATAGCTAATTTAATTTGTCATCTTTTGCATTCACGATTGAGCTTTGCTCACTCTAAGCCATTTCAAGAAGAATGCTTGGTTACTAATCTTTGAGGAAATTCAGAGCTCCTCGAAAGCTGGAAAGGTTGAGTTCACAGCTCGAAGTCTGTTCCAACCTGGGGGCTGGCTCCCTGCATGTTGTCCTCTCCGTTGCTTAGCACTGCCTGTCTTTCACAACATTTAATCGCAGGCTTGCAAGACCACGTGGAGAGCAGGCTACAAATAGCAACTTGCAGGGGAAGAGTCAGCCTCAAGGGGGTTTCCCGTTCTTTCTGAAAGCCATCACTGAACAGTCACACAAATTTCTTACTTAGCGGTTGTCCATCTCTTGTGATCTGTAAGATAAAGCCACCTAATTAAATGCCTTTCTGAATGCCATTTTCCTACTAAACGTGGGTTAAGGGGTAAGGGGGTAAAAAAGGAACAGTGTGTGATTTGGTAGTCGTTAAAGGGTGACAGGTGGCTCATCTTGTGTTTATGCTTTTAACTTGAAGTTCACCATAAATCAGCGAATCCACATGAACTCAGCAAAGTGCGGGTACAGGCCTGCAAGCCAGCTGCCAGCTGATGCCAGGGCATGCATAGAAGGGCTGGTGGCTTGTTCTCTACTTTTTAATGTTTTGGGTTTTTTTATTCAGGAAAGTGTAAGAGAAGGAAATGAGCATGATTCCTACTTCCACTGGCCTTCTTTTGGTGGCACTGCAGGAGGAAAGTCCCTATGCCTTCCTTGTCCTAATGATTTGAATGAGCGCTCCAAAGGCAAGAGGCAGAAGGTGCATGTGGCACTTGGGTGTGGGGGTGGTAAATCCTGTTTCCAGCCCTCTTCCAGTCCTGTCAGCTGGGAGTACAATGCTCTTCAAAGAGGCATCAGAGAGCACAAAGGGGAGGGGCAAAATTGGTCGCGAAAAGGGTATCACCACTTAGGGTATGGAGCACTGGGATGCTTGGTGCACAGCAGAGACAGAAGGAGAGGAGGGTATAAGGGGAAAGGTGACATGCTTTGGTGTGATAACGCAGCTAGTCTGCAATCCTGATACATATGTTCTGTTTTCTGGCAGGCTGTCATGCGTTATATATTTACAACAGCCTCTTCAGAGGAAGGGGCCTTAAATGTCCACCCATCACATTTGCTCAATGTGTGGCTATAGGGGTAGGTGATTATTTCCACAGCAGAGCAGCTCAGGGCACAGTGATGGCACCCACCCCTCAGGACCTATCTGGGGAGACCTGGGCAGCACACATCCCCCATGGGAATACTGAGCACCAGCCTCTGCCCTGCTGGAAGCCAGGGCTGTGGATAGGTAATGCAATTTGCTGGCTGGGGGAGGTAGTTTCTGCAAGTGTGATAACAGTGCTTTGGTAGGGCATGTGGTACTGCCATTTGAACTGCTCATTGATCTGAGCATGTGGGCTTCCACCCACACCCTCGTGGCCTGGCCCTGGCCAAGCACCATGGGGATGCCATCAGTGGGAATGCCATCCGCAGGGATACTGCTCGCAGCAGTGCCTTGGCCAGCATCCTGGAAGACCTGGAAAACCTCTGACAGTTGCTGCAAGAGGGACACACTGCAGCTCAACAAGGAGGGATATGGGACATGATGGGATGTCCTCAAATGTCCAAAACAGAATAAAACCAGTGGTACAAAAAATGAGCAGGGACAGGTTTGGATGCGGAGGGATGGTGATGAGAGAAACACAAGCATGAGTTTCCTGCTGATTTTTTGCTGCTTTGAATATTACTGAAGTGTCTTGCATGCTGCCACAAAAGGAGATGTTTGGTTTCCAGGGAGCACAAGCTACCAGCTCAACCATGCTCAGGCTTTTACAACTGCATGCTTTGGAAAGTAAGCACTGCACCTAGCTCAAAACTGCATCTCACTAAAGGGTGAGGGAAATAAATGCTGAACTGACTATTTAAGCCTGAAAATCCATGTCAGGGCCTGAGATCACTGCAGATGTGATTGTGCTGTCTGCAGGTAACTTCATCTGAGCTGGCTTCACTTTTGGCTAATATCTGTTAGCCAAAATTACTGTGGTGTGAACAGCATGAAATAATTGCATTGTATTGGACAAAGCTGGCTAGAATTGGAAAGCTGAGTGAGGCAGTTGCAGATTTTCTTTCAAAGTGTTTTCATCATAAGTGGAGCCATTTGGAAAAAAAAAAACCACAACAAACCAAACAACACCAAACACTTGGCATTTTGGGCTATTCTTTTTAAACATTCTAGAGAGTATTTCTGCTAAAAAGATCCCCAGAGCTGTGTCCAGATCTCCTTACAGTTACATTAGCTCAGGCTTTAAAAAACAATAGTTATTTCTTAATTGTTTTGTTTTGTGTTTGGTTTTTGTTTGTTTGTTTGTTAAATTGTGATCTGATTTTAAATTGTTTTAAAAGCTGCTTCATTTGTGGTAAACAGGACCACCCCTGTTCCCACCCAGGGAATATTCCAGTGTGACGTATCCATTAGCGGGGGATGGAAGTCACTAGTTTTCCCTTGAGATTTATAAGAAAAGAAACGTGAAGGAGAAATCAGGCCCTGGGCACTGTGGGTGCCCCAGCATTTGTGGCACAGGCTCTGGGCAGTGTGGGCTGTGCCACAGGCACATGTGGTAGCACTATGGCCGGGAGCATCCCTCTGCCTCCCTCACTCCGTGCACTGAATTTGTCTACCCCTTTGTGGCAGGGAGTTTTGGGAGGCACTGGGAGAGACTGCCGTGGGCACAACCACTCTGCACAGCAAGCAGGTTTCCAGCCCATGTAAAAGAAGAGCTCATTTTAATTGCCTTATACAGACATGCAGGTTAAATAGGTCACCTGTGCTGGTAATGCTTAGTGCATGGAGGGAACCAGGTAGGAGGAACGTGTCTTCAAGTCCTTTAGCTCTCTGCAGGTGTTCAGAAACTTTTTTGCAAGGTTTTCCCTTTACCCCAATGCAAATGAATCCAGAGAGCCAAAGAATTTTGAGGACTCTCTGCACAAGACTCTGCATGTTAGAGTTCATTCACACAAAGGGAAAAATCCCACTCCAAAATTGCTGGGAGTTAAAATTGTCCTATCACAGTATTTAAAAACTGGATTGCTTTCCCTCTCTGGCCCCCCCCTTCCCCAGAGCTTTCTACCCTTGTGCTACTTTTTGCTACTTACCAAACAAAGAGTTATTTTCTTCTAGGCTGTTACTATCAAAAGGTAACCCAAACCTGTGATTCAGGTGCTGCGAGGTGTGTGTGTCTTCACTGCATGCTACTGTACCTGAAATGTTGTGCCCCAAAAACTCTTCATTGAAAAGACAACCCTGCAAACTGGGAGAGGAAGGGAAGATGCATTATTTCAGGGAAGCCAAGTTTCCAAGAACTTAAGGACTGGTCCAATACAACACTCAATTACATGTATAATAGAAGTGGTGATTTCAAAGCACAGTGTTCATTGCTTACTTTAGTGGGTCAACTTCTATCAGCAGCTGAAATACTATCTAGGAAATTTGGAAGATTATTTTACTCACAGAGGAATCTCCTCTGTACATGCGAGCCTGCATCCTCCTGGCACTAGGGCCTGTGTTACTCAGTGTCTTGGGAGCCTCAGCTACACAAGGTCTGCAACTGAGTGATTGGCGGGGACTCATTAGAGGTCCTGCATCAAGGGCTGACATGTAGGTCGCAGTTGGACTGTGTGACACTCTCTAAAGGATATTTGAGTATTGCTATTCTTCTTTGTCTATATCTGGTTTTGTACTGATCTCATATTCACAGTTATCCATGTCCTCAATCACCTTCAGAGCATCTTGGCCTGACTAAAATATAATATGGACCTGCTGGACCAATACTTTTCTTTTTCTGCTCCTGTTTGATCCTGAGCTCCAGCTTATGCTTAGCTAGTTTTTAGTTTAAGTTTTATCCTGCTGCCATCTAGAAAACGCCTCATTGTCTGCAATACAGTTTTTCTAATCCACCTGTCACTTCCTGAGCCAATCTTCAACAAATTACTCAATTTTTTTGTTCTTGTAGCTAATGGATATAGTGCCAATTTAAGTTGCTTTTGCCCATTTTTTACGTGCAATGGACAGCTTGCATAGTCTGTGGAAAACCATTTTAATAGTTTTGTGCAACACTTTGGAAACAAATAAAGCCAAAACTTCTGGTTACAGTAATAATTTACTTTCCCTGCCATGCAGTTACACTGATTCATCTACTTAAACACAGATTAAAAATAGTGTTCTGGTCCTTAGAGCCTCAGTTGTGTTGGGTTTTTTGCATATGCTAAGGGGAAACGATTATTACATCTGACAAATGTCATATCTGTAGCTTGGTATAGAAAAGCTCTGTATTCATGCTAGTTCTCTTCAGGGAGAAGAATAAAATAAGCAAAAATCCCGTATTGCTTTATTTTTAATTCAATTGCATCATTGGTATTTCTATCAATGCCTTAAGCTTAGCCAAAAGGCACTTTTATTAAAACCACTTTTGAGATCACCCTAATAAATGTCAGCTGTTTTCTTTACTCTCCTTCTGAAGCAAAAGTTAGTTGTGATGGACATGAAAGTTGTGTGTGTGAACATAAGCAGAAGGTGGGTTGGTGGTTTGTTGTTTTTTTTTTAATAAACAGTCATAAAAAAGGTTTACTTTTGAATGAGATTTAAAAAAAAAAATCTGAAAACTAAATTTCACACAAAAATGTTCACAATGAGTAGAAAATAAACATTTGCCCTTGGGAGTTTCTTTGTTGAAAATATTCATCCAGCCAGCCCTAGCTCTTTTTTCTCTGTTTCACTATTGCCAATGCAATACAGCGATACTGCACAGATGAAAACGGGTTTTTTTTAAAAGCAGGGTTGCTGTTTGGTATAAGTTCCCAAGGTCCCCATTTCTAGGTTTCCCCAGCTCTCCCAAGGACGGTGGTTTCCCTGCTTTTTGAACAGCTCCAGCAGCAGCATGGCAGCTTCCCGGGGTGTTCACCTGTGCCAAGAAGGGAGTGGAGTCACCCTGATTTACAGCCCCAGGTGGCTGCTGAGACCAGGCCAGCCTGTCTTCACACTCTCTCAGAGCCCTTAGTTATGCATGCAACTTCCTTTGAGTGCTGTTTGCATAAGGCTTTGCATATGTTTGATATTGGCTTTGAGGAACAGCACTCAGTTTTCCAGATGAAACTGGAGAGCCATTTGCACAGCTCTGCTGAGGGCTCAGGCTCTGCCCCGCTGCCCAGCGCCTCAGGCAGGGTGAGCATCCCTGCTCCTGTGGCAGGGCCATCTGGGGTAGGCTCATCAGACAACTTTGAGCTCTGCTGGAGGACTGTCCTTTGATATCTCGGTTACAAAGGGCATATTAAGCTTGCTGAGAGGGAGACATTGTTTGCTTATGGGGCTGAGGTAAGCTTGTTAAGGCTTTAAGTTCTCCTATAAGGCAGCAAGACCATAGCTTTTCATGGGGGGTTAGATTTAAGTCATGTATGTATGCAGATCCAGACCTTTGCAGCAAGCTCTTGTTATTTTTGATGTCAAAGGTGATTGGCCCAATTCCAATAGAGGAGCAATTTTAAATAATCTTTCCTATCTACAGGCAAAAACTAAGTATAATTCCCTGAGCTCCAGGTCCTTATTCAAATAATAATACACCATATCAACCATACATCCAACTGCTACTTTTTCCCTCCGAACACAACAATGCAAAATGAGTTCTTATAGCAAAAAACATATAGTTCTGCACTCCTCTTAATAAAAAGCAGAGTCCATGTGTGGACACTGTGGTTCAAAGTCCATAAGAGAGACAAACCTCATCTGCTGCTTTTTGTCCCAAAACAGCAATATAGAGTCACTCCAGTGGGATGGGTAGTCTTTGAGCTGATGATACTGTGGGTGTGGGGGAAGGGGACCTGCCACTGCTGCATAATTCGTATCTTACAGTAAGGCCTGGAGCACGGAGGGTGAAAGTCCAAGCAAGTCAGGTTATTGCTTCCTGGTCTCCACAGCTGTTTTTTTCCATGACAAAAATGAAACCTGTTGGCAGGCATGGGAAAGAAAATGCACGTGCTTGGTGCTGTGCTTTCCCTACCCTGTGTCAAGATGTAAGCATCCTTGAGTTGTCCCTGATGCTTCTCCGACAAACATCATGCAGTTGTAAAATGAGCACAAACAGAAAGAAAACAGCCTGATGACTGTAGGTTTTCACTAGTGATGGGATACAAAAGAGAGAACAGCTTCAGCAGACCAGAATGGACCTGCTTAGGTGGCCATTTCTGTTGAGCTAACTCTAGATTGGCAGAATTCAACTTCTGAAAGATTTTTAAGTGGTTGTAACAGAGCAGTGATACAGCACTGAACACACGCACCTGCTCACATATCAGTTCCCTGTACCATGTACTTTAAACACAACTCCCTGAGCTACTCCGTTCATGGCCCTGAAGCCTGAACTTGGAGTGATTGGATGTAAGTTTTTGTGCCTGTCAGCCCAGCCTCCCCCAGCTGAGCTTTGTCAGTAAATACATTGGATTTCTCTACATCTGTGATCTCCAGAAGCGAGACTGTTGGCCACCAGCTGTAAATGTAGGAAACTACTTATCCCTAAGATGGTAACAAGTCAAACTGGCACCTTTCTTTTTTTTTTTTCCTAGCAGGATTGTCTATCCTCATCAATCACATCTCATACTTGTGAACTAAATTAACAGTTTTCCATGTCAACTGAGTTTTTGTTGCCCAAGCTCAGCTGCAATCACAGAGAAACAATGGAAATGTTTGCACACATAAACATCAGGCACCTAGGCAACAAAATAGAGGAACCTGACCTGTTTGTGCAGGATGTGAAACCAGCTACTACAAGGAGGACAGAGACATGGTGGAGCATATGAAGTCACTATAACACATATATATAAGGGTAGGAATTGCTCAGGAATGGAGGTGTAAAGGTAGGAGAAATGGCTGTCATGAATGACAGGGATGAGAGTGGAAGGAGCAAGGGATGCTGCAGCTAATAGAAAGTTTATTTCAATCCAAATCATTTGGAGGAAGGAAATAAAACCTCTGTTGGGATAGTACTGAGAACTTGCTAAAGCACTTCCTTTCCTGGGTCAGCCATCATGTAACTAAACCTGTAGCCTTAAAGCTTCCCTCTCCCTTTTCCTCTCCCTTGCTGCCTCAGGAATCTCCATCTGAACTCATCTGTCATAGCCTTTTATTGGATTTCTCCATGTCTTTCACTCCCCAGACTGGGCAACCTCTCATTACAGCCTGCAGGTTATAAATAATGTATTGGGAAGCTTCAGTCTTTGTTTGCAAAGTGTTTGAGCTGACTGGCAGCCTCTGCATCTCCTGCAGTCAGTGTAATTGCCCAGTTTGTTAAAAAATATGCCCAACCCTGATATTTCAGGAAGGCAAATCTTGGGAGGCAACTCTAGGGAGAATGGGTCATCATCTCTGATGAATCAAAATGACATTTTCCTTGTGAGAGCAGCAAAGCCTGGATCTTACTGAAGGTCCTCAGTGCTGGCAGCCTTGTTGCCCTTCATCCTCCTTCATGGCATTGCCAGCACTGGTGTGGGGTCTCATCATGCCAGGCTAGATGTGCCTTATGCCATGAGAGGAAGCATCCTGCAAGAGCTGCCACAGAAGGAGTTTCCTACTACCTTGGGCAAGTTCCATGGTCTTCCTTGTGCTCCTTGGTAATCCATGCAGGACAGACCTGAGTTGATTTGGATCACAGTATCCAGCCTCCTAGATGGGCTGAGGATTTTTATCCCAGTATTTATAGGCTTTTCCATGGTTCTAAGAAGTTTCAGCCCATATGAAGGGGTAGAAAGAACATTTGGCAATTTGGAAATCTTGCAGACTCAGAATAACTGAAGGACTAAGACCTCCTGAACACGTATCCCTGAGAGATTACACAGATTGGTAATGGTTAAATCCTTCCTGTCTGGAACCAGATAGATGGCACTATATGTAATGTGGCTCATCTGCCCTAACACCCTCTGGAAGTCCCTAATGCATGAAAGTTATCAGCCAGGCTCCACATCCATCTGGCAGGACCATTTCTTACATCCAAGGCTGGCCAAGGAGTGCTTTCTGTGTCAGTGTAAGAAAGTCCATACAAATCCCTTTGTTGATTTAGATTATATTGCTGTAATTCAAGGTTCAGGATTTAAAAGAAAAATTGACCAAACACATTATTCATCTAATATTAGAGAACATTAGAACTTCTCAGAGTTAAACTAGGAGGCCAGTAAGAACCAAGGAGCACTGTATGTTACGAAGAATAATAATGTGCCTGTGTTAAGTGTCTGTATGATGCAGGGTAAATGAGTGGTTTTAAAATGTCTTAGTATAGATTGAATTGAGATGAATCACCTCAGTTTTCTAGGACACCTTGTCTCTGGCATGGAAAAAGCCAGCCAGCACATCCAAATGCACGAATGTGGGAGTTTGTGTATTCAAGTCTTCACTCCAGCAGGGATTGCTCTGCACAGGATGCCTTTTATGCCTCAGCAGTAGGGACGAAATGGAATTAAAAGGTCAAAATATTCAGCCGTTTTGTAAACAGTGGACTGGTGCTTGTCTTTCTTGCAGTAGCCCTGTGGACAGCTGCCCAAATCAGCCCTCATCTAGTCGGCTCAAGTGCTTGGGAAGGGGCGTTAAGTATCAGATATTTAGTTTGTGCCAAGCTGTGTGTTTCCCTGGCCATGCTGGTAACAGGATTTGCTGTATGTTGGAGATAGAGATGTGAGGAGAACTGGAGCCTGCAAGGTGAGTGCATTAAGAGGAAAGAGAATACTGCTAACACCTTGGCCTGCTGTGGGTGAGAACTGTAAATGGCTACAGAAGTATGGTTGAGCGATCTCCATCTCAGCCACTGCTTAATATGTCTTGATCAGCCTCTAATTACTGCTTCAGTGCAAGGCTTCCTGTTTGAGCGAGGCTGTGGAGCCCCAGCAGCACTGCTTAGGGCTCAGCTGCTGCTTCTGCGCTCCTGCAATCATGTTTAGGACTTTAGAGGTGTTACTGCTCTCTGAGCAGGACTTCATGCTACAAACTGTGGATTACATCAAAATGTCATTGCTAACTCTGCATCCTCTGCCAACAAATATGAATGAAGGAGATTCCCAGTGCCTCCACTGACAGAATCTGGCAAGATTTGATCATTAGCTCAGTTTTTCCCTTGTCAGTAAACTCAGAGGTGTGTCCCATCAGACCCACTCTGTCACAGCTCCTGCTGAGCGTTCTCATAGCAGCTGCGGTTTGGCTGCTGTGCCATCAGTATGGAGTTGACATTCTGCTCCATGACTTTTTTTTTCAGCAGATCCAGATGGTGTAATTTCCCTTTTTTTTCCCTGAACCTAGCCAATACAGAGGGCTGGATGAGAATCATCTGGCAGACAATCTGGCAAGAGGGAGTGCAAGGTGCAAGGTGTGAGGAGATGGACAAGAGGAGCAACCCGAGATGTGGTTGCAAGTTGTGACTGCACTGTTACAGCCTGACCGTACAGCCCACCTTTGCCAAGGAGTTTGGTAATTTTTGCGTATTTCCAGAATCTGCTGGCTCTCAGTTTCCCATCTAATGAACTTTTCAGACAGTGTCTTCCAACACAACACCTCACACAACCGGATGGACCTTGGTTTTTTTGTATCTCACCTTCAGTTTATGGTGTTGCAGCGTGGTGGCGGATGCCAGTGAGAAGCCTAGTGAGGCTTCCTCTAGGAGAGAATCTAGGGGCTGCTTGGCCTTGCCAAGAGCATCAGCAATATCTCACCTACTTTTATCTGCTTCTGGGATCCGTTCATCTAATCTACCTCATCAGCTCCATTTTGGGATTTGGGCAGTTCCAGGGAATAATTTTAAGTACTCACCAGCCTAAGCCTGGGATATAGAAACAAACATAGCAGGCTGATATTTAAATCAGACTTTTCTGTAGAAAGCCCAGATTTGGCAACACCACCTTGTTTTACCTTCTATTTATTTGTTTGGGCTTTAGGGGGTTTTTAGTATTTTTTTTTCTTTTTCTTTTTTCTTTTAAAGTTTTGTTTTGGGGGAGCAAAAATGAAAAAACTGATTTTCATATTTGTGGAGATCTTATCTAAAGAAGAGAAACTTTCAAAACCCAACTAAATGCTGCCTTTAATATGAAATTTTATATCTATATATGCTGTTTATATAGATATAAAAAACTAGGCTTTTCTGACCTGCTAACAATCTGGAGTAGACAAGCATTTGAATGAAAAGGAGATGAATGATGGACAGTGCAATGAATGAAGTCTGCTGAGATGATAATCAACAAAAATCTCCCATGTGTCCATACTGTCTAGCTTAGATGGTCTGAATTGCCTAAATGCTCACCTAAACTTTACTGAAACAAATGAGGTGATTATCTTCCCTCAGAGAGCATTTCCAAGAGCCATTGGTAGAACATTTTGTTTCGGAGCAATACCTCCAATCTGTACCTTTTTCCTGGTGGCCCACTTCAGTTTACCTTCTGAAGATTTTAGATCACACTTTTGATATATTGTTTATGAACAGTAGCTGGTAGGTTGGATCGATGTATAAAGCAGAGTTTGCTGCAGTGGGGCTTAACAAAGTGGTTGTAGGGCAATCTATTTATTCAATTTATAGTGGCAGAAACACACACCGTAGCTACGGGCTTGTTCTGCCTGTAAATAATGTGTATTTGTCACGTTCAGGACTGAGGGAACCTGAGCAACAGGAACTGCTATTTATTTGCAGTTTTAGTTTCCTTCATGCATCACTGATAGTGGAAATGAAACACAGGGAAAAAAAAAAAAAAGGATAAAAAAGATTAAAACTCTGACATAAGCTTCAGTGGAGCTTTAACATACTGCAAGGTGCTCCTGCAGGGACTTCCCATCTGCCTTTACCTACCAGAGTTACAAGAGCCCACAGTAGCCACAGAGATAGAAATGTTTTCAAGATGTAAATGCTCCCCTGAGCAATAGACCCTGCTGGAGATGTCCTTTATCCAAAGTGTTTAGAATTTGGGATGTTTGGTCTCCTAACTTGCAAGCTGGATAAATTATTTCCATTTTCTGTGCGTTGTTTCCTCTCCCTCCCCAGAAATAAGAAGAAATGAGAGGAATTCATGACTGTTTAAGAATGCCTGCAGTGTGCTATAAATTACACATTTCTAAACAGTAAATTTTGTGCCAAAGAAGTTCTTCATTCTTCTCCTCTCCACTTATGTACTGGTAACTGGTTACATTTTGCTGCTGCTTTAAAGTTTCCTTCTCCATGCCTTTTTCATCGTGAGCTTTGTTTCAGCTGGCCTTTGTGCAGTACAGTCTTCTAAAGCATATTTCCATATAAACCTCCAAAGAACCGGGGGTGTGTAAATGAGTGCTTCCTGTTGCATGCCTGAAGGGTGCTTTTTTGGTTTAGGAAACCACCACCTGGGGCTGAAAGTCCCAAACTGTGTGTTGTCAAAGCTCTCTGGTGTCTGCAGATTGATGGCAAAGGGAGCAGAACTGGCTAATGAACAGCTTGGCAGTTTGGAGAATAGGCTTTGGAGCAAAGATGCACACTGTGAGGATGAGGGGCAGCAAAAGGCCTGTGCCACATTTGTAGCTTTTTTTCAAGCAAACTTGCTGACCCTCTGCAAACAGGCAAATTTCTTCCTTGTAGCTCGTTGATTGAGTTCCAGGATCTGTGGCTTGAGGGACTCCTGCTAAACTCATACAGTCATGCAGGAAAGATTTTAAAATTAGGAATAAAAACATTGGCAAATAGTTGTAGATGAAATCAACTATTGCTTTCTGAAATAATCTCTCTGGCTCTATCTCCATTGCCTCCACAGCTCGATGCCCTGCAGAGATGTGCAAGCCAGCACTGCATACGAGCTTTATCTTGCTCATAAAAACTAGAATAGGGAGGGTGATTAAATGACCCCCGTGTTGCTTTACATGCCCATTTATGAGCCTAAAACACATTCACAACAAGCATAGTCAGCATTTTGTCCCTTCTTGCCCTAACCAGATGTTTCTGTATCCTGGATTGCTGCTGTGAGAGATAGGGGGACACACGGGAACACTGGGTGCTGGTGTCCACTGGAGGTTGGCGTCATTCAGCATTGCACAGTCGTGCACTCCCATGAGGCGCCAGTCGGCTTCGTTGACAGCTCATCTGGAGCCAAGACAACAAAAGGTTAAGGCATGGCTTCTCCGTGGCTGCTGCTGCTCAGTTTCCCATGGTGTGGGGAGGGACAATCCTTCGGACACAGTTTACCCCCTCGAGTCCTCCCTAAGCGCTCACTTGTCTGCAGTGTTCTACCATATTAGGAGCGTATGGAGCAAAGCCCAGGAGCCAGGATCAGGAACTCTCCCGTCAATCTGAAGAGCTGCTGCTATATTTAGTAACAGGCACATGGGAATAGCAGCTTAAATGTGGGAGGGGGTTGCTGGAATGCTGAAATGTGTTTGAATCTACTTGACTCTTTTCCTTGATGGAAACTCTCAGAGTGCGCTATCTTTAGAGAGTCTTGTACAGTAATAAACTACATTTTCCTATTTTTGCAATAAGGAAAAGCAATTCAGCTGACATATACTTCCACCACAATACCTGTGATGAACAGCAACTATTGCACAGCAAAATAAAACCCTCATTAAGTGTTTATTTACTCTCTTGTTTTGGTTGTATGCAAACTAATCAGTAAAAGTGTATTGCATTTAAATACAATTATGGCAGCCATTATAATGTGAACAACAACTTAGCTGTGTTTTTTTCTCTTTTTTCTTATTTTCAGGAACTGTTACTTGAAGATGAGAGAAAGAGGCACCTTGTGTTTTAAATGTCTAAATAGGAAAATGAGAAAGTACTGTTAGGAGCCAGAGGACTTTCATTTGCAGTTACCACATTAACATACCTCTCAATAAACAAACATGCCCCCTTGCATCCAGTGACTGTAAAGCAAGAGGGAGCCTTCTAAATTATTAAATTAATACAGGATTTGGTGTGGTAGCAGTCAGATGCATCTGATGAACCACACTTTGTTTTAACTGAAATGTACAGCTGTTCTCCATCCAGAAAAGCAGGTTTTATGGTTTTCTGCAAGAGGAGTGTTGCATGGTTTTCTCTCCCCATTTTCCACCTAGACTGAGAGGTCTCTGAAGGTCAAGTGACTTCTCCAAGGTCTGGTACTGAGTAAAGAGCTAAAAATGGAACCATCATTCCCCTGGTTCCCATTCATCTGTGAGTCACTAGACTATATGATGTCTAGGAAAAGCATGTGGGGCCGAATCCCCTTCACCTCAGCCCTCAGGCTGAGGGGGGAATTTCGGGTGAGATGCCCTCATGGAGATGGATTTCTTCCAAGCATCCAAGGAGCGGCAGAAGTTAGACACTAATGATCCATGGAGGGGTTGATGTTTATTTTTTTTTCTGAACTGGGAAAAAAAATAGTCTAGAGAGTCCTGTGGTCCTGTTCTGGGTCTTGAATGCCTGAACCCATTGCCCTGCCACTTGGTGCCACTGCAGTGTTATAGCCATTGTGCCATAGCTTTGCTTTCCAGCCTGAAAGCAACACAGATGGCAGAGGCTGGAAAACCTGGTGCAGCTCAAGGCAAATAGTATTACTTGCTTGTCTTCTGGGACTGGTCATTTTTTCTCCAGAAAAGACCATCTACCTGTGTTTAGCATTTGTTTACTGACATTCCCTATCTAACTCCTCCAGGTATACAAGATATACCTTGTGCACACATAGTTGGATGTATGTATGTCTTGAAGACATCTATGTACTTGCTTTAGAGCCACTGGTGCCCTTTGCAGAGATCTGCCTATTTTTGTGTTTTGTTCATTCTTCAAAAAATACCTCTTAATGAGCATACAATTTGATAACAGTATCATCTGAGCAGTATTTCCATGATGATGTGACCCAGGCCTGGGATGTCAAGAAGCACTCCTGCTCAACCTGCTGTGGACAGAAATGTACAGCCCAGGTTACGTAACACATCAAAACCTGCCTCTTCCCAAGGCATGAAAAATCATAGTCATTTGGAAATGACTTGAAATTATGATAATCCTCATCCATGCTTGGATGTGCAATAATTAAATCCCAGATCCAGAACTGCAATAGGATAAGTTCCTGCTTTTTTATTGGACTCTTTCTGTCTCTCTCTAGTTATGACAGATGCTCCAGCATTGTGAAGGAAAGCAGGTTTTCTAGTGTAAATTCCTTTCTCTGGCTTCCTACACTATTTACCTGGCATTTCATGCACATACTACTGTATCAACATGGAGTTTTTCTGAAAACCTGGAGGTTAATACAGCAAAACAATGAAGAGACACCACAGTTTCAAAAGGAGAGGTTTCAGTTGCCAGCTTTGGCTTAAGTCAGTCTCTAAGTAGCTTTAGAAAGACGGATGTAAGAAGGGTTCTTTCATTTTCTGTACAAGAACAGTTTTCCCCCTTTTTTCCATTGAGCTGCTGCTGAAGAAAAAAAAAAAAAAAAATCATGCTTTGTTCCAAAAATTAGGGTTTTTTTGCCAGACAGACACAGTCCTTTGTGAGTAACAGGATGTGTGTTGTGTGTGTAGATAAATAATCATCAGTACAGTCTGTAAATATGCAATATATACCCAGAGTTTGTCCTGATGTTTTTCTTACTGCTGCCAACTGAGCGTGCCTCAGTCTGGAACAAAAGCAGTGCTGTCCAACATGAGAAAGCTGCGGGGGCTGGACTGCTCTTCCTCAAAATGGAAGCTGTGATGCACTCAAGCACGCAGTGAACATGGCCTTTGCCACCTGCAGATCCCCAACATGTGCATCATGGTGGGTCTAGTAGGTGTTTAAGCTTTAGCTTACAATAAATTAGCAAGTATCAAACACAGTTGTTAACAGCTGGATTCTAGAATGAAGGTACTGCAGGGGTAGGAAGAGGGTGAACAAGGGTGGTTAGTCATGCCAAAAGCTTACAGGCTGGGTCTTTGGGGCCTAGAAATAATGAGGAGCTCACACGCATGGGTGTGGATCATAGAGATGTACTTGCATGCTGTGTGACTGGGTCACTGCTGCTCAAAAGCCACCTCACCTCTGTGGGGGCTCACTCTTTGCTGTCACTGGATCTGGGAAGGCAGATGGACCCTGAGAAAGACGTCTCTGCCCAAACACAGTGCCACACAGAGGATTAGTGCTGTTACATTCAGAGCAGTGAACTGCAGAGCTGCAACCCCTTCTCTTAACCTCTTCTGTACTGCAGAGGATTTTGAAAACAGTATCTCAGTGCACCAGTTACGCTCTGTAAGATGTAAGAACAAATGCTTAAAATTACCTATAAGGAAGGAGCATATCACTTTGCGTAGGGGATTACTAAATGACAAGCATCTTTCTCTTTTCCTGTGACATGCTCTCACTGCTTAGCTCACAGCCAAGTGGTACCCTGCATCTGTTGACTGCCTGTACCTGGAAACATGACGTGATTGAATGATGATGGGCACTTTTTCTAGCAGTCTAGAAAGTCTAACCATCAGGTTAAGCTTACTTCCAAAAACACTGTTTTGCTCTACTAGACTGATCAGAGGCATAAGCATTTCCTGAGCAGGAGAACTCTTGGTGTGGTGTGGCACATGGTGATTTACTTGTTCAGAGGCCTTGATCAGTGGGATATAAAGAAAAGGTTAGAGAGGGATGCTCCAGAGAGGTTAGAAATGGTTCCTTTCTTTGTCACTGTTCAGCTGTCTTTTTCCTCAGAGTATTGACTCAAAAAATCAGAAATTGCCATGTTCAGAAGTATTTGCTCATGTCAGGTATCCAGCTGCTCCTCTGTTTGATCTCTGTCTGTGTCTGTCTAGGTTCCTGTATCACTTTCATTGCTATTATCCCTGCAGATAAATGAACAAATGCAGTTGCAACTTCCATTTCTCTTGCAAGGAAATAATAACTAAAATTTCTCCCTTTGTCTGATAGCTGCAGCTGGAAAAATTGTTGGAAAGGGCCACCCTGGACAACACATGTTTCCAGCTCAGACAGGGATGCTTCTTAGCTCTGAGAGAATACTACATCACTGATCTATTCTCTTTTGTGACTCTTCTCAATCAATGTTAGGCTTGTTTTGCTCAAAATGGCTCAAGATGCGTAAAAACAGCCTCCATTTCTATTACAATAATTGTATTTGTAACTGGAAAGATGGAGAATAGAAATACTTGCTGGAAAATATGAGCCTTTGAGAAGCAGTTGTTGGCTTTTTATTTTAGAAAATCTATGAGATCAAGGGGAAGACAAGTTATTTCCAATGGCCTTCAGATGTAGCTGTAAGCATCACACTGGAAAATGTGTGTGTTTTTTCCATCTATATCCAGCATTGATCTGAGAAGGAGCAACATCCTTTGAACATATCTCCCATCACCAGCTAAGAAGGCACTATATGTTTATCATCCCATGTTTTAGTGATGAGTGATGTTTCAGGCAATCAGTGCCAAAGAGTGCAAAGAGTAAAGCAAACCAACCCAGCTGCTCTCTGCTCTAGTGGGCACAAAAAGTCTTTTGGACTAGATAAAACACTAAAAACATCTGTATGTGTTTTCTTACATAGGGTTCTCCATTCCTGAACAATCACTCTTCCCTAGGCTGCCAGGAAGTTATGTCTTCTCTGTAGCCTACCTCTACATTAGTCTTCCTCCTGCCTGGATCTGCATTGCACTTATGTAGACATTGCTGCAGGCATTGGCCCATGCCTTGGTGCCCCGACAGAGACTTCTTTGCTTACAGTCCTCTTTCAGCTGTTCTAGGGGAACTGGGGCACTCCAGAATTCCACAGCCCTCTCATCAGGCATCCTGTGGCTCTGTTGTTTCCTCTTCAGCATTTAAACTAAGGCTGTTCACAGGTCTTGCATATAAAAAGATAACAAACATTCAACAGCTCTTCTATGCTTGTCAAGTGAAATAATCTCCTTGGAAGCATCCTGTGAGCTTTCCTTGAGACAAGGGATAAAGACCAATGATTCCCACCGCCCCCTTGCTGAACACCGTATGTGCAGAGTGGCACAGGCACGTGCTCACAAACCCACCAAGATGATGGCTTTCTCCCGTTGCCAGCAAGAACTGTCTCACCTGACTCCAGGCTGAAATTTCATGTGCTTCAGCCATGGGCTGCTTGTCTTTCTCTGAGCAGCCCATGTGGAAAAGCCAAATGGGTGTGGAAAACTCAAACTGGAGAAAACTCGCATGGGATCTGGGGTCCCTACCAGACCTAAGGGCTTTGAGAAACTAGCAAGCTGTAAAAACCTTGGAGGCTGGGGATAAGGGGGTGAGAAGCAGGGTTTGCCAGAGAAAAGAGTTGATTTTGTATGTACTTGAGTGAATGTGAACTGTTCAGTTTCAGAGATGACAAATGAGGCTAAAAAAATTCTTGTTTCCTGTGGAGGTGGCATTAGTGTTCACTGGGAGTCTTTAATTCCCTTCGTGTTGAGAAGGGCAAGCTTAGGGTTGAAAGTGTAGAGGAATGGTTCAAAGGGAAAGGTCTATTTTCAAGTGGCATGACAGGGAGCCGAAATCCTGGGGACCACAATCATCTGTTTGCAGAAAGCGTCCTCACAGTCTATGCAGCTAGATTTCTGCCTTCATAAATATTGTCCTTTCAGGATATGTTTGCTAAATCCTGTCCAGTTCACCGTAATTTGCCAGCCTTGTTTAACTTAATTAGCTCTCTGGCCCAGTTCATATTGTTTAAAATGCATAGTGTTTCTTGGGAATGGCATATATGAAATTATGCAAACTGTTTAGAATAGCTTCACCCCAAGCGTTTAGCATGGGCGTGTTAAAAGGAATTTGAGAGAACTCCATTGCACTGACATGTTTCATTAAGGTCAGCAATTAAGTAATGTGTGTGCAGGAATCCATGAGTTTGACAATAAGAGAAGCAGACGGTAGCAAGCACCCTGGCTCCTACTGGAGTGTAGCCATGTAGGGCCAGGTTTCTTGCTGCAGTGCTGCCTGATTTGACAGAGTTCAAGCAGAGCAGAATTTGCTCTTTTTTGTTTCTTGTAGCAGTGTCAGACATATATGCATGTACTGAGCACATAGCCACACTGCAACATCAGAGGGCCATCTACAATTTGAGCAAAATCAGCAGGGCTGTACCTGTTGATGCCAGGTCTGATCTGACCAAATATTCAACAGATGTTGCATATTATCCTTTGGGAGGGGGGTTGTGTGTTTATTTTTTACTTTTCCAGACTACCCTGAATTTACCCCCTCCCCAGCAGTATCAGAACGGTACTGCATATCTATTTTACCAATGTAGAGGAAGCAAAGATTTTATGAAAAAAAAAAATAAAATTTGCCAGGCTAGCATTTTGGTGGACACTGCATGCATTGCCCTTTGCTGCATGGGGAAGACTGGCTGCTCAAGTCTGACCCTGACCACTGTCAGGGCTTAAGCAGAGCTCAGGCTGTGTGAACAGCATTACCTGGCTCTTTTCCCACTTCTGGGCCCAAGGAATAATTGCTGTGGTGGTTTGTTCTCTTAAAAATACAGCAGAGAACTGTGCTTGGCTTTTAAACAGTGGAAGTGCTGCTCTGACCTTAGCAAGGTACAGATCACATCACCACTCTTGTGAGCTGGAATGCCTTCTGAGTCAGCAGCTCCTGCTGAATCCACTAATTGTTATATATATGTAATTACCTTCTAAACTCTTTCTCTCTCTCTTTTTCCATTCCTTTTAGCACATTCTTTGCTTCTGTTTTACTAATCCAGGCACCTACTCGCATGGGAGTGATTCAATCTGTTCCCAGATTGAGTATCTCCCTGCAACTTGCACTAAGTTGTTCCAGAGGGTAAGGCTTACAGTAACAGACTGTATTCTTCCAGAAGGGGTGTGTTTTAGGTCAAAGGATAAGCATGTTATTGTATAGACTGCTGAATCGTGATTAAAAACATTGGGAAATTCATTGTTTATTCAGTGAAGTGGAAGACTGCTGGATTCCCTGGTGAGACAGCAACAGGTCAAGTCACCACGGTGTGATCTGATTGCTCTCCTTCCCCTAAAGCCTAAGTGCCAGCCAGGGCCATGGTGTGAGACTGTCCCAGGCTCCAGGGAGCCAGGGCAGGGTGAATTGCCTGCTCCTAATAATGGGATCTGACAGTGGGTTGGGAAGTGCCATACCATTTCCAGGCTATTTTGCCATCCTGAGGGGTTTGTTACCTAGAAAAGCCCTGGCTGAAACAGCGCGGTTCCCTCTGCAAAGCTACGCAAGCTGGTGTTCAGAATAGGGGACTCCCCTATTCTGGGAGGTGCAACTTAGCCCTAAATAGTTTCATATTCCATGAACTCTTCATCCCCTAGTCCCTTTTTTTCTGAAGTTCTCCGATTCTGTGCATTTCATTTGGGGTGGTGCTGGTAACGGGGACACATTCTGTGGTTTACCACTTTTTCTCAGCTCATTGTGTTTAGGAAGATGCTGATGGTTCTGCACAAAAGGCCCCACTTACATTTCAGTCGTCTGCCAACACGTGAAATGTTTTGGACTCCTTCTGTCAGTGTTTTACAAAGCAATAAATGAAATAAAAATAATGAAGAAACCATCACAAATGCCCATTCCACATCTCTCTCTCTGGCTGTCTCTCACACTTTATTGGTATAATTATAGCTTGTCTGCTCATGTTCCCTTAGCAACAGATGAGGAGGTGGCTGGCTGCCTGTCCATGCTGCTGCCTCACTCAGAGGACATGGTGAGTGTTGCTGCTCAGCCTCCTGCCCCATGGTGGGATGCTGCTGGAAGGGGAGCTCCTATGGGAAGACTCTCAGTCATAAGTACTTGGAGATACTGGTTTGAAATCCCAGATGGGACTCAGGCAGATTTTTCAGATGATACACTGACATTCTCTCAGTGATTTTTTTGAATTTTTTAAGAAACATACTGGCAACGTTGCCAGGTCCAGCACACCTTACTGTATGATTGTGCTCCTGATCAGAATGATTTGTTTTTAAAACCTGCCGGTGCGAGCACAAGAGCCTGGCTAGGTCAGCTGCAGAGAGGCCAGCAGTTTCTCACTCCTCCTCCCAACAGAAGGCAGCAGCTGTGCTCACTTGTTGGGCCACTTCAGCTACCAAAATATGGCAGTCCTGATTCCAGCTCATCAAACACCTCCTCCCTGGTGGGTGGTGGTCTAGGGCTGTGACTGCTTGCTTCTGCAGCATCCCTGCCTGGCAAGGCTGCTGGCAGAGGGCTGCTGGACTCTGCAACAAATCTGGCCCCCAGGGATCACAAAGATGGAGGTGTCTCACTGCCTTTGAATAAAATAGTATTTTCTACATCTCATCATGCAGGAGTGAATTAGAAACATCAATATCAGAGTCCACCTGCATTTGTAAAAGTCCCATCTGCAGCATGCTTGTGCTGCCACAGATGTCCTGGCAGAGCTTGACCTCTATCTGTGTTTTATGCTCTTTGCTACAGATAGCAAGGAAAATTGTGAAGTGACAAACAAACTGACTCAATGCTATCTATGCTGTTCAAGCTAAAGGGAGACAGAAAAAGGCTAGCAGAGCAGGTAGACACCAGCCATCTTACCATCTTTCCAGGCCCCTCACCGGCATGTCCCTCTCTGTTGTCATCTTTGGGAGCAGGAGTTTGGTCATCCCACCTGCACTGTCATAGCTGCATCACAGAATCACAGAATCACAGAATGTTAGGGGTTGGAAGGGACCTCTGGAGATATCTATTCCAACCCCCCTGCCAGAGCAGGTTCACGTAGAGCAGGTTGCACAGGAGGGCATCCAGGCAGGTTTTGAGTGTCTCCAGAGACAGAGACTCCACAACCACTCTGGGCATCCTGTTCCAGTGCTCTGCCACCCTCAAAGTAGAGAAGTTGCATCCACTCTGAGATGTGCAGGCCAGGGAGAAAGCTGTTAGGCTTAGGAATAGAAAGTAGATGTGAAATGATGCCCCATTGCCTTATACCCTGTGCAATCTATAGGTGACATCTGCCTGTGGCTGAGTTCTGCTCAGGACAGGAGAGGAAGGGCCATCTGAGACTCATATACAGCTCTGTCTGTGCACCCAGCATGGCCATGGTCTATACTGCCTGTAGCTTCCTGTGACATCTGAGGGGAGAGGTCCATCCTGCAGGTCCCATTATCCTCCACTGCCCTGGAAGCTCCTGGCATGTGGGAAATTCCCAGCTGGCTGAATAGAGCCAAAACTTGGCTCCTCTGCACCTGCACCAGACTGGGCTGAGGCTTGGCCACTCTCCAGCCAGTGTCCCCTTGGCTAGAGCTCCTGACACTGGCTGAGGGCTGCACTGATTTACATGCTAAATGCTCTGTCCAAGATATTTGTTTGGTCTCAGACAGGGCATAAAATGATATGGGATTAGTTACAATAAGCTGTGGATCCAAGTCACTTCTTTCTACTTCTGCTCTTCTGAGAGACGCATTGAATGTGTCCATTCATCTTCCTGCCTTTTCACCACCAGCCCCTAAACTCAACTAGTGCTGAGCAACTAGATCCCACCATACAGTCACACTGAATGACAGAAACACCATGGAGCTTGCTGCCCTTGGGACAGCCTCCCTGTTCCCCAGGGAGGCTCAGAGACCAAATGAAAGGTATCGTGGGCTTTCACCAGCCAGCTGCACTGACAGAGGGGCCAGTTTGTAGTGCTTAGAATTGGAAGTGGGTGGAAATCAAGTTATCTCCTAGAGGGCTGGACCATCTGCCCCCTTGATGCTAAGCAACCCTCACACTCCACTCTGAAAAGTGCTCCAGGGCACTAAAAGACAGTCCTCATCCCTTTCCAGGCTGTGTCAGCATTTACATAAACACTTTGTCTACATTTTGGGAGGCAAAATATTTCCTGGGTTCAGACATAATTCTTCTCTGTACCCACCCTCAGATCTTCTGAGAGACTGGGGCCATAGATTTAGGAAGTATTTGAAAATGACTTTTTAACTGCTCTAGGTGCTAACAGAATCTACTTCAGGGACTTAATTTGAGAGTGGTGTTAAGATCCTGTGGGAGCCCCAACCCTAAAGTGAGTTAAACGGGCAAACTGTAGTGAAAAGTATGTATTTCTGCACCTGCAGAATTGTATCCAGCTTTTCAGAATAACGCTGATCCCTTTTAGACATCTCAAATGCAGAGCAATGTTGCAAACTTTGGTCCTCCAATTTTAAACCTCATGTTGGCTCGAGATGTGTCTGACTGCTTAGGCTAGAGAATATTTGAGGAAAAGGATTACCCTGGCTAAGATGATTTTTAGACTATTTTCTAAGCATCCACAAACAACCGCTCCTGAATATAACCTCTGGTTTTGATGAACTTTGTTCTCTTCTGCTGCTATTGTCTTATGCACAGTTAACCAAAGTCACTGACCTTGCTTATGATGAACAAACTGTTTCAACTGAATTTTATGCAGGATCAGATAGACCTAATTTGACTAAATAAAGCACAAGCTGGTCTAGAGTTATCTATGTCAGCAGTGCCCGAAGCAACAGCTGTTCTCAATATGGTAACTACTGAAATGCTTTGGCCTATCTTGTATTATAGGGCCAAATTATAGGCCACAGAAGGAGGCTGGAGAAAACCTGAGGTTGTGACATTCTTCAGTATGAGGAGACCTTAATAAACCTGGAGGTCTTTAATTTAGTCCCTCCCTGCAAACAATATCCCACCACAGCCTAAGTGGGATATGAAGTAGTTTCCTTTGACCTCAGCCAATACAAGTACTTCCTTATGCATTCTGCAGGCAACAAAAAAAAATACCTGCAATTTTCTAACCCCCATTTGTGTGTGTCAATGTCCGTATGCCTTCTAAGAGCCATTGCAATCACTGAATTATGCCTATTCTTTAATGTGATAATTAGAAAGTCAGCCTTCCAGACTGTCTTGTCCCCTTCCTTGTTCTCTGATCAGGTGAAAAAATATGAGGAATGGAGTCATCAGGATTGTATTTTAAAATAGTCTTCAAATGTCTCTTTGTTACTATGGCTGCACCTGGGGCAATGCTAGATATACCTTAAAAGTCTGCTTGAAATTAAAATGAGTATTGCATGTATCATAGGTCATAACTATGGATGGCTGGCATTCACACAAAAAGGCCAGCTCTCTGGGCTATCAAGTCTCTGAGATGGATAAAAAATGACTGGTTATATTAGTCAGTATGAAGTAAAAGCTCTGCTTTCTACCTTTGTGCATTGTTTATACTAGAGGACCTATGTATTAATGCTAGCAATATTGGATTTGTTGTAGGGTTTGCCTCTTCTCAGCTTCTCTTTGCTTCCCTGTCTACTGGCTGCCCCCACCTCAAGAGCACTGGTTCATGCAGTGCATGGTTAGGAAAAGGAAAAAAGAGGTAGACTCATTTACCCTTGACTGACTGATGCTTTGTTTAGGTATTCTCATTTCAAAGATGGGCTGGAATGATACTTCTGTCAAAAAAGGTAGTGGTAGCCATATAGGAAAACTAAGTCTTAAAGCTACATGGATATTCTTGAAACTAGGGAGGCCATGTCAATTTGCTAAATTTCAGTTTCCTACAAGGCATGGAATCACTTCTAAAAAGTCATCATAGTTTTTTTTCTTCTGCTCTGAAGTAAGCAAAGGTCCTTATTTTAATCACCCATCCCAGAAACAGCCAGACTGTTCTAAGCAAAGCTTGCAAAACAAGCAACTGTGTAGCTTGAGACACTGAATCCAGATGGAAAACTTCAGCTAAAAACTCAGGAGAGGTTCATAAACTAGTAAGAGCACATGATCTAATGCTACAGTAATGACTTTTCAAGGGCAGGAACTGGTGAAATAGTTAAGATTTCAAACTATAAATGGCCAGTCACTGTTGGTATTAGGGTAATGAGTGGAGGGCAGATAGCATGGCCAACTTCCATCATTTTGCCTTTTGTGAGTCAAGAACTCTTTTTTTTTTTCTGAAATGATGAAATAAGTTCTATTCTGCTGATAGACAGAATCTCTCTACAATCAAGCCTAAATAATCTGCAGAGATGTGCACTGCACATAGCAGTTTGTGTTGTTGTATTAACAGTATTTGTGTATATACTTCCCTGTGTTATACCTGCTTACTGGCAATGGTCCGCTGTAATTAGCCTCCCTAAGAATCTTAATTCCTGAAGCAGTCTTTAATTTCAGCTCATCCTTTTTCCAATGTATGTACACATGCACACATGCACATACACAAATACAATGTTCAGCTGCCAGAGATGTGTGTCTGAGTTCACATTCACAACACTTGACATCTGTTTTGAGAGTGTTACTAATAAAGGATATAATAACCATCAAGATCAGGAACAAGATCAACTAGTATTTCTGAGCTGCTCTTTAACTTCTCACCCTGTAATTTATCTAGTCATTTTTAAAATGACCGTAGTGTGTGCCTGTCTTGCTAAGGTTATAAGGGATTTCTCATGGATACCAGTGTATAAGCAGCTCTTTGTCTGGGTCAATGTGAATTTCTTCGGAGCAGCTATGGAATCCCCATGTACCCTGCAAGAGTTGATGCACTGTGGCTAATGGATTTGTCCCTTCCAAATTTGTAGCTTTTAAATTCAGTCTGCATGTGATGAAAGTCATGCCACATCCTGTCTTTGAGCTCAATTCCCTCTTCAGCCTACTTTCTCAGTCTGTACTTGTGAGACATCAATTTTCCTCCTGTCTTTTTGGCAGATTAGAACTTTGTGATTAATATGTAAATTAATTTTTTTTCTTTTTATTAGCTTTATGTGAATTATGTTTAACCTATTGACATTTTCCATATTTCCAAACATGTCATACTCATCCATTTCAAGGATGTAGGGTATTTGCTGACAGAATAATCAACCCACACCACTATGTAATAAGAGTAAGTGAAGGGAAGGATGTGATTATGTGACTGGGGTGAACTATCACGGCTTCAGTCTCTCAGAAATGTTCTCCTAGATTTGGCAGTACAATGTAAGGTTTTCCTTTGCGTTTCTCAAGCAGCCCTTGGGAAGGAGCTCACTGCTGTCATTGCAGCTGTTCCATGGATAGTTCCAGTTGTTCTGTTATTTATTTTGTATTCTCTTCCCCAACAGTCAAGGCAGCATAGGGAGACCAACATGACAAGTCTGCGTTTCTAAGGGAAGACATAAGATGGGCACTGCCAACTGGTTTCTCCTCCGCTGCTCCCCTCACCATCTCTTGTATTAGCTAATTCTTTCTCAGCCTAAACCATTAGCTAGCAGAAAATGGTCAAGCAACACATGCTGTGTCTCTGTGATGAACTCATGGCCCAGGAGCCACTCAGGATACATGAATGACCATTCTGCATCAGACCAAAGGGGCTCCTACCCCAGCCTGGATATTTTCATGGCAGCAGATGCCAACAGAGAGCAATAACCACATTCAGCATAGACATCCCCATCTGAGTTAGTAATTTAGGTTCCCTCCAGAGAAAAAATTTCACCCATATGAATGTTTGATTCACCTACCCTAGAGCAAATGCTTAAAATAGGGCTAATGAATTGCTCACTGAAATGTGCTTGTTCCCCTCAGCGGAGCATGAAGGGAACTGGGGTGAGTGGGTCTGCTGCCAATATCTCTATTAGCAGTGTCTGAAGTTGAGCAGCATAATTCCCACTCACAGAATGTTTTAAGACAAAAAAAATAGATTTTTCTAGGGGTCAGTCATGAGGGAGGAAACAAAGGAAAGAAAATCAGACTATTAGTTGAGTAAAAATAGTAAATGCATGGGAAAAAAATGGAATTAACATCTTTGACATGACTGTGCCCATTATTCTACCTATGGTCTCTGCAATCCTCTGTCTTTCTTAAGTATTTAAGGTGTAGGTTTTGGAGGCATGGGCTGCATGCTGCTGTGTTTATACACTGACAGAGCCAGCAGAGGTTCATTTGTATTGGTCTTCTTTTAGGGCTCGAGGAATGTGTATGTTTTATTCCAGCAAGCTACTCTACAGAGAGGGTTGTTACCCAAAAAACAAACATAGCCTGGAAGAAATAAGGTTTTGCAATGATATTTCTCTGCTGAAGCTATTTTTAGGCATCTATGTATAGAGAATATATAATGGCCCATCTCTGCTTAAGATACTTGTCTTCGTGATGAAAGGCAGGAGGGATAATTCAAGCCTGGTGTCTGGTTTCTATTAATTGAATTAAAAATAATAAGCTAAAATATTGTGTTTTTTACCAGCTGTCCCTGAAGTATCAATCCACATATATATAGCTGTCTAGGTGCTGAAGTTCAAGTAATACAGAAAAAAAAAAAAAAACAGTGGAAAAAAAAAAAGTAAAAGAAAAAGAAAAAAAAACACAACAAAAATAATTGAAAGCTTTTTTTTTTTTTTTTTAAATTAATCTGAATTTAATTTTTTTAAACAAACTTCCATGAGATAATACAGGGGATGGGATATTCAGGGCATTTTAGTTTTAGGAGAGGGATTCTCAATTTCCACTTCTGTGTTACTGTCCTAATACCAGAGGGAAAGATGATGCTGCCACCAGTAATTAGGTGGTGTAGGATTTACATGGTAAAGCTGCTTCTGATCCTGGTTTTAGCACTGAGACAAGTCATCCAAGAAATTGATCACAGAGTCACAGAGTGGTCAGGGTTGGAAGGGACCTCTGAAGATCATCTAGTCCAACCCCCTTGCTAGAGCAGGATCACCTACAGTAGACCACACAGGAACACATCCAGATGGGTTTTGAATGTCTTCCAGAGAAGGAGACTCCACAACCTCTCTGGGCAGCCTGTTCCAGTGCTCTGTTACTCTCAGAGTAAGAAGTTTTTCCATATGTTTAACTTGAACCTTCTGTGCTCCAGCTTGTGCCCATTGCCCCTCATTCTGGGGCAATGATGGGCAAAAAACCTATGAATGAAGGATAATTCTTGGTTGTTCTTTCTTAATCTCTTTTTCTCATAGACAGGAGAACAGGACAAACTGAAAACCACAGGCCACTGGGACAGCCACTGCAACACTCAAAACAACCATGCTACTGCAACTAGTATAAAAAATAGGAAGTTAATAAATTATTTTCATTGTTTAAAGAGTAGTAATGTATTTTTTTAAGCTCCTGTGAATTTTTATTTTTATTTTTGGAGTAATGCTGCAACACGAAAAGCCTATTTCAGTTTCCTAATTCTGGCAAAGACCTAGGAAATGAATGATGAAAATCAAAGAGATCAAGTATGACTTGGAAGACATGGTCTGTCTGAATTCCCTGTAGAAGTGCTTTGCAGCAGCCACCTCTGAGTGGTTTGACATAGCGTGAAAGTTACAGCAGCTTTGCTCTAATTCCACGAAGTAGGTGTAGAGAAAAAAATTTGGCTACAATGTTGCAGGCCAACCAATAAAAAGAAAGTCAGTCCTTGGAATGTGTTATGAGAAGACAGTGTTATGACCAAGGATTTTTATTTTAACTTGCTCCAAGACAGCAAAGCCAAGTATTTTCTCTTACATCTAGTTTCCTGAATTAATGGTCACCAAAGGCTTTTGAAGGAGCATGAGTCAGTGGTTTCACTTGAGGGCACTAGACTCATTCAAAGTAGAAGTGAAGGGAAACTGTTTTTTTTAATATGCTTTGGGGAAAAATACAAACTAAAAGGAAAATTCATGCTCATCCAGCCATCAGCTTCAAACTGAAATATAAACAAGAAATGTCAGCCTTTGCACTCTTCAACTTTAATATGAATCTGTAATATTAGCATGTGCATCACAGTTGTGTCTATACAGGCACACACACATAAATAACAAATGTATAAAATATGTACTTCATGGATATATATGTACGTGTGTGTGAAAATATATATAAATATATATATAAATATATAAATATATATATAAATATATATAAATATATATATCTATAAACTGCATTGATCACTTTTTACATGCTAACTTACAAATAATCCTCACAGAGTCTACCAGTACTCCACCTAAAACATTCATTGTGTTTACTTTGAATCAGCATGAATGCATAAAGAGGCTTGGAAATCTAAATGAGTGAATGATCAACTGCCACTGAATGACAACTGTCTTGTGATCTATGACAATTGGATGAAACTAATGGAAGACCAAAGAACTAGTAATTCAGATGGAAATTTTTTTAAAAAAGGAAAAAAAAAAAGCTTAATCGAGACTGTAAACTGCAAAATCGGGGTGTTGTTCTTAAAATCTGTCTGCACTTTTATAAAATAATCCTATTAGCAAAGCACATCTGGAATCCATCTTCTGGGACTTTAATGCAATCAGAGATAGAAACAGTATTTCATGCAGCTCAGATCTCTAAATCTGCTTGTCGTCTAGAACTGTATGAACACCACATAATATTTATGGTCTGTGCCACGTTAGTAACAAGAGTTAATTATATCTTATTATTGCTGAGTGGTGAACCTTTTCATTGTGATAAAACATTGAGCAAGCTATTAAAAAGAAAATAATGGTTTATAGTAATCTTACCCACTGTAATGCTTTGCAGTGGCTATAAAGCTATCCACCTCCCATCTATCAGTGAGCCTGGTGATTACTTATCAATATCAACTGAGCTGCAAACTTCTTCCTGGGGATGAATAGAAACCTGTGGAGACCTGATGATTCATATCAGCCTATTTACTGTGGTGAGCCAGTGGGTTTTCAGACATAGGGCTCACCACAGCCAACACTGTGGTTACCAGGAGGGAAAAGGGAGAAAGAGGTGTGCAGGAACGTGTGCCACACAGGTGGCAGTTTTGAAGCTCCAGCCAATATTATGTTGATACTGTTTAGGCCCCCATTTGGCAAGGAACTTAAGCATGTGTTTAACTTCAAGCAAATAAGTAACATATTTTCGGCCCAAATCATGATGTTATTAGAAAGCCCCATAAGCATCTCATCATTCCCAGGCATCTTGGCAGAATTTATTATATTTTCTGAATTTTCTTAATATATACTTTCTTTGTATATTCTTTGCCTCTTAAACTTCAGCAAGCAAGTACAAGTTTTGCAAAACCAGGATCTCTGCAGCTGGATGTCCCCTGCACTAATTATTGCTAATTTGTCAGCTTAGTGAATTATTTTGTTGCCACTCAACACACACTTGAATGTACAGTCCTCTGTTCCAGCTTTTAGGAGAGTCTAGTTAGCCTTTTTCTTCCTTTCATTGTGACACACCCTCTCTTTCTATATAATAATTTCATAAATTCTTTTCCTTCTATTATTTAGAAGAAACTTCTTTTTATACTTCAAAATTTCAGATGTGAAAGCCTGAAGGAAATTGCCCAGTGAAGTTAAGTATATTTTTGAACCTCCTGTTTTTGAAGATTTTAGTATTCTGCTCTGACATGGTTCCTGGGCATCAGTATGAGTCACACTTTCAAGTCACTAATGATTTCCTAAATTAAGCTGATACAAATAAATTTCCCATTATTGTTAGCCACGAGTATCTGTTTTCTACATGGCTGGATTTGGATGGGGAAAAAATGTCCATTGTAAAGTCACCACCACAAAAAAATTGTCCATCTATGAGAATTAGTTTTCCTTTCTGTTCTTCTTATAATAACTCCTGTGTGATACAGTACTGCTAGCCATGCCTCCTTTTGGAAAAATAAGCCTCCAGTGAAATGCAAGTCAGGGTGGCTGATGGAAATACTTATTTGCAATCTCTTGTTTGCTTCCCTGCATGGCTGTGGATGCAGGCTGCTCTGAGAAGTGCCAGGGCAGGAGAATGGAAAATCAGAGAGGGAAGCAGAAGACCTGGTGACTAACCAGTGCTGGGGAAGTCCCTCACCACAGTGTTAGGACAGCACAGGCTGCTTCTCCTCCTAGCACAAACAATTGGGTGATGAGCATGTCTGTTTCTGGTGCTGGCCTCCTGGATGAAGCTTTCCTATTTCTACAGATTTGCAGTTCCACCTGTCCTTTGGGAAAGATGTGTGTTGGTTGCGTCACTAGTTTCGTAACAAACCTGATGTGTTTGGAAGAAATGCCCTTCTGGGAGCAGCTGGAGTGCATTGGCTCAGGGCAGAGATTACAGCCCTGGCCTCAGTGAGCAGCCCAGGAGTCCAAGCTGGGGAAGGAGTGGGCAAGGGCAGACAAATGACAGATACAATCCAAGAAAGCTCACAAATCACAAACAGGTAATAAACTGGTAGGTTTGCCACTATAATCAAATTCCCTTGACTTACACAGAAAACACTTTTCCAGGGCTCTGGTTACTAGGTACTTGGAAACTGGACCAATTGAAAGTAAAAGAAAACTCTGAATGGAAAAAATATGGTTTTTTTTTAAATGTACATTTTTACAAATGCATTTGGTAACATTCATTACAAGTGACAAGCAAAGTACATACAATCTTTTTTTGCAAATACCCAGCACATTCTCTTTTGCATATAAAATTTCATTCCATATTTTTGTAAAGAGACTGGAAAAATCATAATATTCCTTTTGGTTTTTTCCTAAGGCAAAAGAGTTCCACTTTTCTCTCCTTCTTTCTGTTGTGGACAGAATCTCACTCCCCAGGGGATGTGAAAGCACAGATATCATCATGAATGTGTTACAAATTCCACCTCAGGACATGTTCCACTTCTAGAAAAGGAGTTATAATATGAAATGTTTCTTCAAATAAAAGTGCATGTCATGTCATTTTAGATGTCCTTAGAGTTTTGAGCAGCTGTATGAATGGGGGAAGTGCCAAGACATAAAGCATCCTAAACACCTCTTCAGTGCGGGCTTGTGTAAGGGGAACCTGTAGTTACCTGTGGGTGTGGATGAGGAAACAGTTGCTAGAAAACAGTAGGTTCAGGGGAGGAAACATGGGCTGAGGAGGGTGTGAAAGCCCTGGACACTGGTGGTCCTGCTGAATCTGCAAGAACTGAGAAACTCAGGACCCCCAGAGTCACCTGACAGTGTCCAAGGCCACCCCACATGCCAGCTGTGTGGCTCAGGCTGCCTCCACAGAAGTGGCAGCTGACATATGCAGGCAAAGACCACGTATACACCTGATGTGAGTAGGCAGCCCTGGAGGGGTTGCTTGGACAAATCTGTACCATGTCTCTATGAGCCCCTTCTCCTCAGTAAAGCTCTGGGACTCATGCATCCCCACTCATGCCCCAACCATGTACATGGAGGCGTCATCCATAAGAGGGGGAACAAAAGTGAGCATGCTTGGATTCCATCAGTGATAGCAGTTTCATTAGTGAAAGTTATTCTACAACTATTTGTTGGGATCTGACTCCCCTGACTCAGTCCCTAGGAGTGACAACAAAAGGGCAGTATGTACAGCACCCACACAGGTCGGGTCCTTCACCATGTCCTTCTAAAGTCCTCCTCAAGGATCCACATCCCTCCTCTGGCACCAGGAAAGAGCCCCACAATCACGCATGAAATCACTGACAGAGCTAAGGACAAAAGCAGTTTATAGGAGCCTTAGTCATTCAACTCCTTTTCCTGCTGAAGATAGAGGAGTTGGTAGGGATGAGAACTGAACTTTAAGACAAGCAAAGCCTGTGTTTTAATTTTGGCACCAAATTTGTGCCCTGACATGAGGCTTTCATAGGCAGAGATCCAATGCTGAACTCAAGCAAAAGTATAGGCTTTACTGCCACTTAAAAATATCCCACTGTGTACAAGAGAGAGCCCCAGCTCTAGGGAACTTACAGAATAAATAGACAAGACAGAAGGATGCTGCCAGGGAAACCATAGCAGGCAGGGAAAGATTTGCTCAAGATCACAAACATGGCAGGTCCTTTGCAGGGCAAGTGCACTAACCTCAATTGCGAGGCCAGGCCATATCCAGTAAAATGTCCTTCCCTGTCTCTGTAGTTTTATGACAATAATAGAACCACCAGCATTTCTTCTTCATTTATCTTTTAGCTTCACCTGACTATTTAAAATTAAAATAAGGAGGACTTTTTTTTTTTTTTAATTGCTTTAAAGCAGTTCTAGACACCAGAGACTGAAGCCACCACCAGTTATGGGCCATAACCCAGCATTTCAGGCATGGAGTAATCCTCAAAAGTATCTGAGCAAGACCTAAAAGTTACCCAGCTTTGTCTCCCTATCTTGTTGTGGGAGAATTATAATTGCTGTTTCTTCCAGGGAAAATAATGGTGCTGAAGAAAAGTATTCATGCACAGGACTTCTATTTATAATGAATGTGTCTAAATGGGAAAGCTGTTTACTGCTTTGGAGTACCTTCACTTGAAAATATATTGAGACAACTACAATGATGGGGTTTTTGATGAGCACAGTTGAGAACATGTATCATTCATAATTCAACATCTGCAGTTGAAACCTTATTTATTATCTCCTTTTAATTCCATTTACTTGTAAGTATGGGAGCTTAAATCACACTTTTACTGCTTAGGCAAAACATAATGCATATGAGAACATAATGCAAATGAAAACCTAATCAAAAAGATGGCAGCAGTCTAAAACTATTGTGCTGGGTAAAACACAAACAGTCAAAGTGTAAAAGTGAAGAGGTGTGCTAGAAGCTGTAACACCCGTACAAAGTGTGTGGTAGGTTTGTTTTGGGTAACAGTTGTTTATGGCTCAGTTGGGCTGGGTGCTGATCTGCCTTGGCAAAGGGTTGTTTAAGCAATGCTCAGATAGAAACATGTTCTTAATATCACTCTCTTTAAGGATATTCAGAACTTACACTCAAGAACTTGCTTAATGCTCTACTTATTGCTGTCTGGGTTAATTGGGGTATCTGCAGCTCCAGCTGCTCCCAAATTGCTGTGTTGGTTCCCTACTTCAACCCCTCTTAAAAGACCTTGCACTTGAGGTATGACCAGGCCTGTCCCTTCCTACCCTCACACAAATGCCAAAATGTCTGAGCATGGAGTGCAGGCAGAGGAGGGAAGATGGGGAAGGGACAACCAAAAACTAGTGGCTGCTAGCTCCCATCCTTCCCCAGATAGATGCTACCTATCTCCAGAAAGAGATTCACTACTCCAAAGGGATTCAGACCTGCAAAAATGGGGCTTCTGGTGTGTGGTTAAAGGACACACTTTGCACTTATTTGCAAGAGAAGTAATTTTTTCCTGGTATTTATAACAAGGTAGGATGTAGCTGCACCTGGTCTTTCCTTGTCTAGCTCCTGCTTTCATGTGGGCTAGTGTTATACTAAAAACGATCCAGACATGATTTCTGAATGTCAGTCTGTTCATCTGAGGAGTTTTAATTTCCTAACCAAGACAAGAAGCTTGAAAACTGATATCCCAGAGGGAAATTGGCTGAAATGGTGTAAACTACAGACTGTGCTAAAAGAAAGCCACCTACAGAGAAATATATCAGCACTGAACATATGTTTAAAATTGACTTTTAAAATAGATGTAACTGGGGATTAACTACTGTCATTGTACTGGCAACTCAGCGCCAGTGTCTGCAAAGAAAGCGTGGGGATTTTAATCAGCTCATTCATTCATGTCAAACCTCTTTAGCTTATGTAAAAAAAAAAAAAAACAAACACAACGAAAAAACCCCTCTTTCATATGTCCCTAAATGCCCCTGACAGCTGACTATGATTTGATCAAAATACCTCTTCTTCTGAGTGCAACTTCCTCTTCCTTTGAAAATGAACAGTTTTAAAGCATCGGACCTCCTCTAACTTATTTCCATTGCCTTTTTAAAAAAAACCTTAACGTAACTCATTAGCTAAATTTGTTTCTGATTTTGTTCCTGCAAGCTGAAATAAATGAATGCATACAATGAAATTAAAAGAACAGCATTAAACATTTATATTCTTGAATATTGATGCTCTGGCTGAAGAGAATTTATGTTCAGTTATTTATTACTGATTAGACTCTCCATTGGTGAGCAAAGCATTTATTACAGACTGAACCTACTCAATCAGCTGCTCAGGACTTTTGACACTTAGTGGAAAACACCCTCAGAATGACTGATTAGTCCTTTTGCATGAGCATCAACTATTCAGGGGTAAACAATCGGGCCAGGTTTCATGGCACAAGAATAGGATTTGCGAAGAAATGTCAAGGAGTTGATCATTGAAGTTTCCTGTGGCAATCAGTGGGGATCTGACGATTTCAGCTCATAGGGAAAGATAAGTAAGAAGATATTTGGAGGAAATGCTGTTTGTGGTTATGTGGATTTAGCCTCTCCAGTCATCAGGACAAATAATGAGCCCAGGTCTTGTAACTGCAGGAGTCTTGCCAGTTCAGCTGTGCATGGCAGAAATCACATCGGGCACAGATGAAAAACTGGCATAATCCCTATGTATCCGTCCAGCTTGCCCATGCAGAGACCACCAAGCCAGTTACACCATAGGCTAAAACATCGCTGTAGAAAAGGTGTCATATTCAGCTGCATTGTATATTTTAGGGAGGTCAGTCCCTTTAAGGACTCCTGTGGTAATGAGGAAACCTCTACAGTTTTCTCACTGGAGAGATGGGGGAGGTAGGTAGCTCTGAACTTATTATAGGTACTTCAAAACATGTATATGGCTTTACTATCCTCATCACACAGAATCACAGAATTATTGAGGCTGGAAAAGACCTCGGAGATCATCAAGTCCAGCCTATGACCTAACACCACCCTATCAGCTAGACCATGGCACTAAGTGCCACATCCAGTCTTTTCTTAAACACCTCCAGGGATGGTGACTACACCACTTCCCTGGGCAGTCCATTCCCAGAGGTAAGTGGAAAACTCCATGTGATTCTATTACCTGCAATATTAAATATTGCCCCCCAAAAGAGCATGACCTAGCAAGACATACATACACAGACATACCAGCCTTTGAGATACAGCACTCTGCAGTAAAGTGATCAAATTGCCAGGACATCAGTCTGCCCAGGCAGTATAACATCTCAATCTCCATTATTAGTGTCTTTTACTGCAAGAAGTAAAATAATTGGTGCCTAATGCATTCTCCTGCTTTTATTATGCTTGCCAACATTGATAGTGACTCACAGTCAAACCAAAGTAACACTTGACATCCTTCACAAACTCCCACTCATCAATTAGAGACCATAAAGCTTCAACGTTTCGATGTGGAAATCAGTGAGTTTCAATGCTGGCTTGTGTGGCTAATGTACATCCTTCAGCACTTAATTGACTCAGTGCTAATAAGTTAGAAGGGCTTGGCTGTGGCCAGTCCTGCTCAGGCAGCAGCTTATTCTAGAAAGCTGCTATTTTCGGAACAGCTGAACCATTTAAAGACTTAAGAGGTTAACTCCCAAATGGGTTTCAGTTCCCAAATGTCCATGGATGGTGCTTGTGCAGGAGAACAGTGAGACGACCATATCAAAGCTGGCCACAGTGATTTGGGAAATCTCTCTGTCTGCATAACCTTTGCATGGAGGCTGAGGTGATGGAGCTTCCAAGCCATGTCTGCCGTATGCTGTCCGGGTGGTGTATACATCCTTCTGAGCAGGGCTGGTGGAGGGTGGTTAAACCATGCTTGGCTGCCCTTCCAAAGGAGACCTGGGCACAGCAAGCCAGGACAAGTCCAGGCGAGACACATTTTCCTCATGTCCTCTGCAAGCAGAGGAAATATAAAGAGTGAGAAATCTGGGCTCAGGAGGATGAGAAGTACCTTGAACTTGCAAGGTATGAGTTAAAAGAAGAAGCAGGGAGCAGGAGGACAGGAGCAGAGTGTATGTTTTTGTAGCTGGGTGAAGCGTGTTGTTTAACTGTTGAACAACCAAAAGTTCAGGACACCAGCTGCACACAAGACAAGGATATCCTCTGCCTCTAAAGGGAAACCACACAAATGCCCGTCACTGCACAGGTGGTGTTGTTACAAGCCCGACATTCAGCAAGCCCAGATATGCTCAAGAGCTCTGGCAGAGCATCTCAGAGCCCATTCAGCCCTTGCTGGTGGCTTCTGGTGTGGGCACAGGGCTGACGGAGCTGCCTTGCTGTGCTGGTTTGATTTGGCAGGTTTTTTTAGTAGTTGGGGAAGTGCCCTATGGGTGGCTCCAGTAAGAAGCTGAGAAGGGCCCCCAGCTCCAAAACCAGATAGCCAAGGAGCCATTAGAGAGAGACAATAGATGTGCCTCTGCGATTAACATACGAAAGAACTGATATAAGACCTGAGCAGAGAGCAAGCAGTAGGAGAGAGCTGAGCTGGACAGGTGGAGCAGTGCCTAGATGAAGATCCTATGGTTGGTGAGGAAGAAAGGGGAAGAAGGTGCCCAAGCAGAAGTTTCCCTGCAACCTATGGTGAGATGGCAGGTTGTCCCCCTGCATTCATGGAGGAACGTGGTGGATCATTCCCTGAAAGCACCAGGAGGGGTGAATGTGGATTTGCTGCCAGTGGACTTGGATCATGCAGCCACAGAAGACCCTACACCAGGGGATGTGACTGTTCCTGAAACAGCCCGTGACTCTGTGGGAAGCCCACGCTGGAGCAGCTTGCTCCTGAGAGAGGGACTGTACCTTGTGAGAAGGATTCATGAAGGACAGGTTTGTGGAGGACTCCCTCCCATGGGAGGGACCCTATAGGGAAGCACGGAGGACTGTAAGGAAGGAACAGCAGGAACCACTAGACTCTAAACTGACTCTAAACCCTGTCCCCCTGTGCCACTGGGAGGAAGGAGGTAGAGAAATTAGGAACAAAGTAATTTGGGCCGGGGAAGAAGGGAGGGGTGGGGTAACGTATGTAAGCCCTGCTCTTTGTGTTGTCTGTGTCCTGTGTGTATTTGATTAGTGTGAAATGAAATTATTATTTTTCCCCAAGTTGAGTTTGTTTTGACTGTGACCTCAATCGGTGAAGAACCCTCCTTGTCCTTTGTCTCGACCCATGAGTTTCTAGTTGGCCTTTGTCCTCCCCATCCCACAGTGTTTGTGTGTGTGGGGAATTGAGTGAGGGGCCATGTGGCGGGTTCTTTGTTGTCATGTTAGGCCCAAACTACAACACTTGCTTTGCCTGGCATGTACTGAGCCAGATCCTGTGTGTTCACATGGTGTTTTTGCTGTGCAGCAGCTGGGATCAGGGCAGAGGAGGCTTTCTACACCTGTGGCATGGATGTATGCAGGAACATTTCTCATGGTCCTCAGTAGTGGCCTAGCAGACACTTTGCCCCTGGTGGCACAAGCTGTGCTGGCAGAGGGGATGGGGCTAGAGGTCAGTGTCCATCTGCGTGAGGTCTTAGGACCTCTTAGGAGGAGTTTGTCATGCTCATCTTTGTGCTTTCCTATTTGGTGGCAGTGTTCAAGATGAAACACAAGTTTATTTGGGAAACCATTGCCAAAATCTGGCTGCATCACCGCCAAACATTTGGGGTTTGCCTTTACCCCACCTGTAGGTGTCTTGGCACAACCCAGCACCATGTCTTGCTTGTTGCCCCTGACAGCCAGTACCATCACACAGCCTTAAAAAGGCATTTCTGTGCCTGTCCTCTGAGAGTTTCTCGTGCCTCCTGCCTTTCCTTGGAGGCTGAGTGGAGAGGGACCGTGGCAAGCGCTGCTGGCAGAGAGCAAGCTGGCAGGGCAGAGATCTGTGAAATCATGCTCCCTGTGTGTGCCTGCAGAAAGATGTGTTCACCCCTCAACTACATGCGTGCCAGAACATGGCTGTTTTCCAGGGCACCACCTCAAAACAACATCTGGCTAGCAGAACTCCAGCACAGTGGATGCCACCCAGGCAAACAGAGCTTGCTGGCTGGAGCCATATGTGAAGGCACTGAAAAGCAGCCATTGGCTTGCCATAGCCCTCAGACCTCAGGGATGTGCCCACTGAGTTGAAACTGCTCTTTATCCTCTCAGAAGTGAAATCTTTGAGGCAGCTCATGGGTTGGCTCTATGGGAGGACTTGCACTAAGTGACAACTCTCTTTTCACGTCAGTGCAACCAGGTGACATCTGTGTAATCCCCCATGGAGATGAGTCCCAATCCCTGGCCCCAAAATCCAAGAGCAAACTTGCTGCACCAGCATCATGTCCTGGTCTTCCCGCCCTCTTGTCCCTCTTCCCTGGCTGTACAGCAGCCTCTCCACGTGGCAGCTTGGACACGGCCCCAAGGCATGCCAGCAGCTTTTCTGTGCCAGAGATGTTTGTGTAGCAATACGTATGAATGCGTCCCACCAGCTGCACAAGGGTGCACTTGCATCTCCACTCCCTCCTGCTGCAGCAGCTTCTCATGCAAATGAGTTTTAGGACTGGTAAAGCAAGGCAGAACAGTGAGCACAGCATGATGTCTGAGACACATCGTCTGCCCAGGCACATGAGTAGACACAGTAAACCTCTCACTGATGTTTGCCCAAAATACTTCCGTCGTGTCTCTGAATCGCATTCCTTGATGATGCACTGCTGCACAAGACAGCCTCCACTGCAGGATCAACAGGTATTTCTTGAGCAAAAAGAAAGCTTTCACCCCCTTACAATGCCTCTCACTCAAAATGAAGGAAGCTGCTGTCACCTAAAAGGCTTCTTTTTCCATCAGGAGATTTATCTCTCCGTGCTGCCCTCCAGCTCCAGAGGCATTTCAATAAAAACTGAACTGCTGGCTATGTTTTCCAAGGAAAGCTGGGTCTGAAGCCATGAATAATGGAGCTGCTAAGGTTCCTCAAGATAACATTTCATTTACAGTCTTTATCCTGCTGTCTGTTTTTCTTCAATTGAATTAAGGAGTTACTGATTTCATTGGAAGTGCAGAAAGAAAATCTTCCAGCCTGCCTTTTGTGCTAGATGCAGAAGAGTTTTGGCTTTTCTCTTGTCAAAGGTTCCTGTGGAGCACTATGCCAGATTTCCATCCTCTCTTGTTTTCTCTGGGTAAAGTCAGGCCCTCTACTCTTTGCCCCACCTCTCATTAGTGTTGTTCCCAGCTTTTCAGCTCCTCCCCAGGCAGCTTCTAGCTGCCTCTTTTGCTGTCATTGTTCTTCTTTACCCTACATGCCCAAAAATCCATAATGACTAGTTAAATTTCTAAAAAGATATTTTAAAAGCTAGTCTTAGTAGTACATTTTCATTTCACGTACCCATCACTCAGCAGTGGAGAAATCCAAAGTGTAAAGACATGCTTTATAGAACAGTTGCAAGTAATTGGTGCTGTAAAGATATTTTTGAATGAATCCATGCAAAAGTGACCTGGTTTAAAGTTTCACTATAAAATTTACTAATTTAGGGTGAAATGGTTCAGTTGTGAGTTAGAAGTTTGGATTATGGGGTTGTGTTTTTTTTTGTTTGGAGGGACCTGACAAAGCTCAGCATTTTCACATGGTTTTGACATGAGATCAGACAAATCTGTAAAGCCAGTAGGTTCAGAGCAGTTACAGTTTGAAGGTTTGGGAGCTATAAAAAAGCCTATAGTAACTGCCAAGTAGATTTCTGGAGGTGTGAAGTACGCAAACTGAAACAGTAAGAGTCTCTGCTGCACCTGCAAGCTGAGGGCAGGCTGCACTGCAGTGCTTTGCTGCCTTCTTGGCCTCACTGCTGCCAGCTGAGGGGCAGGAAAGGAGGGCAATGGCTCCTCTTCAGTCTGGCACAGTGGTGGTGTGATGGCAGGAGAGCAGGGGTTGGCAAACATCACACCCATGGGCTACATCAGTGATACGCTGTGGCATCCTAGGGCACCACCAGCATCTTGGGCTTGGAGCTTGTTGTGGAGCTGCAGGGGAACAGTGAGGATGAGTGGGCAGGGGTGAGGTCCTAGGGCAGGCTGGGGTCTGCAGTCCCCTCCAGTGCTCCTGTCTGGCTGCATATTCCTCATAACAAAGTTTAGCAGGGATAGTATTGTCGTTCCTCCACATCTCCTTTTCCTCATGCTGATACACATCTCAATCCTTGTTGATGCTGAGGGGCTGTGTGAGGAGGATAGGGCACCAGGGCCCAAGGGGCAGTGCTGCCATCCCTGTTGGTCTTCTCATGGGCTCCCCATGGACAGTGTGGCACACATCTCAGTTGCTCAGGGTGCAGCCGAGATGCAGCTGAGATGCTCAGCACTTCGGCTTTGAGAGTTATGTTCAGGTGTAAGTGTGGCCTTAGCCTTGCTCCCATCTTGCCTGTGTCCTTGTGCTTGGGAAGACTTCAGGTGGAAAGAGAAGCTGTGACACCTTCCAGGATGAGCAATGGCACTACTATTTCTTGTTCTAAGGTGAAAAACAGGATTGAAAACCTGGTAGATCTGGGCTGTCTGCTCTTTCCTTTCCTTGTTACCTTCATCATCCCTGATAATGAGCCCTAACATCTTGCAGCAAACTGCAGGGTCATCCCCTACTTTGAATGCTCATAGTGCATGACACAACTGGCCTGGCCCTGATTGCACTTTTTAGTTGCTACTTTAGCACATCTCCACATAGTAAGGAAAAAAAAAAAAGGATTGTATCAAGACAGTGGCTGGGGATGTCATGTGAAATGCTGTTTTCCCTCTTATGTAAGCTAACATAAACATCATGTAAGACAATGTAACAAGATGTGACATAAAAAAATGTAGCAGAACTATATATATGCACCTTTAATGTATAAAAACCTCTCCTTACCCTGTGTTGCACTGGAAGCAGAGTCACAGGGAAGAGGCTTTTTTTGCTCTGAATACCAGCTAAATGCTGGGTACCTGCACTTTCTGTTCACTGCCACCACCAAGTCTCTTAGAACCAGTGTGCTCTGCAGTGAGAAGTTATCTGTGGCACTACAGTTCCCTCCCCAGGGCATAGGAGAAAGCAGTTTTACTTGTGAGTAGTTTGCTGTTCTCTTTCCCCTTGCATTGCTGCTGCCCAGATTCAGCAAGACTTACTTCTGTTTTTAAGGCTTCCTGGGCAAGGAGGGAATGTTACTTTGTGTATGTGAGAAGATAGCTTTGGTTAATTTAGGTGCATGAAGTTTGTCTGCCACTGTCATTTCACTTGTATATCATAAGATATTAGAGGACAAATGAGCAATAAGAATAAATAAAGCTAGATTAATTGAACGTGACAACTAGAAGCACCTTAAAGCATCTAAGCACCATGCCAAATGGTTTTCCCCTGTTAACCTTACCGCAGTGCAGCTCCAGCTGTGTGCCGTGAGCAGAGCAGTATCACCACTTGCCTTTCATCTGCTGCTGGTTCTCCTCTTCCTCACCAACAGCCTGTTCAAGTGAAGCAGAGGGATGATGAAATCTTGATCTCCTATGAGGCACCAGCAGCATCTCCTGCCTACCTTTCAAGTACAGATGTAGACAAGGAGGACTCCATGGTGACTTGTGTTTGTGCTTAAGGAAAGAAACTCTCATCTGACGTCTACCAGAAAGAGACTGCCACCAAAGTGGGAAGGAAGAGTGAAGACAAACATGTATCAGAGGGAAGAAAGGGAATGGAAATATGATGGAGAAATAAGCAGACAAATAAAAAAGAAAAGCAGAACAGAGCAAAAAAGCAGTTGCAGTACAAGGAAAGTTCCTATCTTTATTTCATCTGTGCTCACTCCAATCCAAGTGTAGGAGTTCCCAGAAGGTGATCTCTCACATTTTAGTGGGCTGTAAATTGCAACAGTAGAAAAAAAGCAGTATTAATCTCTTTTCTTTGCAAGGGGAGGTGTGAAAGATGAGTCCTGCAACCAGGATACCTTTCCATCCAGTGGCCAGTCCAAGCCGAGGTGTGTCTGAAGCTGGAGTAGGCAAAAGGACAAACCCTTTTTCTTTGTATGAAATCTAGTAAATACACTCTCCCTTTTTAATTTTGGGAGATTTCAAGGTCCCCCTGATGTAGTGCCTCTGCTATGCAGTATCAGGAAGATGTTTATCTGTTATGGTTTTGGGACATGTGCGAATGATACATCCAGCTCCAAGATTCAAGCCTGAGCAGGACTGGAAGCGGTATGTGGCCCTGAATGCTCATTGTGGGGTAGAGAAATGTGAGCTTCGCCTTTGTTCATCCCTAAATATCAGCCTGAGAGGAAGCTGGGCTGGGCTAGATTCCTCAAAGGTGAGTGACTTTCGTGTTTTACATAATACACATTTTCAAAAAAATGCCCTTGGGGTTGGACCATTGCCACCTGCCATGAAAAACCCCTGGAAAACTTGCTGTGACTCAGCAAGGGAAGACCATATTGGATATTGTCAGTGTCTTAAAATCCTCCCGATGTGGAGGCAAGAGGGAGAAGACTCTTGGCAAAGCTGTTGCTCATTTCAGCTAAGGAACTTGGTAAATGAGGCTCTGAATAATTGCACCTCTGAGAAGGGATTTGAGATGAAAATATGAGGAGATTCATCAAAAGAGAAACAAAGTTTATATGCATGAGAATAAATACATTCAACTTTGCTGAGCCTAAGGTCTGGGATGCATGGCACGTTGTTTGAAGCCCTGTCAGAGGAGATTAGTTTTTTCATATAGTAATCATTACTAGCATCTTAATGGATTAAAAACACCTCACTCACCTTCATGATGGAATTCTTTTTCTTTTGATCAACCTGACTTGCCCTGGAATAACTCAGCCCAGGGCCCTCACATTGCTCTGTCAGACATGCAGCATGCCCTGTAAGGGGTAAAACCTGCCCATGTCTCCTACCTCCAAGAACAATTAAACAAAAATAACACCAAAGAGGGAGAACTGAACCGAAGCAGCTCTTTGAAATATCTGCCAACTCAGACGTCAACTCTCCAGATAAATTACTATAAATGAGTGAGTGTGACTCGTCAGTGTGATAGCTGGGGCAATTTCTGTGAGTGATGCCCATCAGGAATATAATGCTGTTGAAAGTAAAGGTGTCAGGGCACTGACATACCTGTGGACCAAGGTTAAGGAGATACAACTTCCCTCCCCCTGTAAGTCCTGCTGTCCTTCCCCTCAAAGTCAGAATTTTTTTCCCAATAGATATGTCTGTTGCCATGTCAATGTTGCAGATTTAGCAAAGTTAAAATAATTCACTGTGATCCAGATATTGTTAGTAGTAATGCATTGCACTTCTTATTGTACAGCATGGAACAAAATCTTTCCCTTTTTTGCCCAGTGAGGCTGCTATAAGACCTGCAGAGCTGTGCTGCTTGTAAAAAGCCGCCCCTAGTCCCCACAAGATAGCTGGTGGAACCCCGGGTTCACCATCCTTCCTGGTCATCTGGAAGCACAGTCAGTGACAGCTGTGCCACAGCCAAAGCACCTGGCATCTGTAAGCTGGTGTAAAGTTATTTGAAATCATTTGGCTTAGTGTGCAGAAAGGTTTCTGCTAGGCAACGAGATGAGCTTAGGGGCTGGCACAGGCTGATCAGGCTCTTTGGCTTGATGCCACTGCTGGAGGGCACAGGACCACACTTCCCATGGGACCCAGGCACCTAGCTTTCCTGCCTCCCATGCTGCAAAGCTGCACTGATCCCTCTGATGAAGACAGAGTGAAGGTAATCTTTGCACAAATAAAATGGATAAACACATATTTATAAATTGCATTCTATTGTATTTGTATTTCTGCCTCTATCTCTCCCTCATGCTCTGTTTGATATGGCTTTGGTGTAGTATACTGTCCTCTCATGCCAGCTTTCTAAACACATCCAATCAGTTTTAAAACTCTGTGGAGGGAAATCTAGTATATCTGCTTGCCAGGGGAGAGCAGCAGCTTATCATAAGTTTACTTTTTTGCAAGTTGCATTCTTCGGTGTCTGGCCAGCTGTTTTATACCAGATGCACACAGACTTTTGAAAGGGTCCTGGTGGGATTTGTGCTGGACAGCACCTGGGAAAACAGAGTTCAGCTCAGGAAAGAAATCACATGCATCAACTTCAGCATCTCCAGGCCAATTGTCTGACTAGGAATCTGATTCATTTTTCAGCTGTTCATATCCTGAACAATTTTGATTTTGATCTTGAAAGTACCTTTCAGGTTTCTTCCTCTAAGAACAAAATTGCTATATAATGTATAGGATTTTGAGAGATAATGCAAGGAAATGCTCCTGTTGTCATTTCCTCTGTCTGGTTGTGTGTTGTCTCAGCAAAGGTGTAAAAACACCATGGAGTTTAAAGCTTGATTTCACAACCGTGGAGAGACTTTGAGGTGCTCTGGCACAGGTTTTAAAAGACTGACCTTGTTCTTTGAATGGTTTTATGTTATAGGTATGCAAAACAGTTCATGGTTACAAATTTTGTAATATTTAAAATGTGCTCCTAGTACACTGATGTCCCAAGCTTTGAGCTGACAGCCTGCAAGTACAGAAGAGCTCCATGGATTAATATCCCTCACTGTTCTGAGGGCACATGAGAAACTGTTTTTCTTGTTATTTACTTGGCATGTGGCACTCTTTAGGCCAGAAAATGGGTTTAGAGATGCATAGTTTCACTTTGCAAATGCAGATTGGGTCATTTTTATGTTTGACTGATCAATTCATACAACTGTATCAGCAATCCAGCATAAGCCTGTTTGAAATGTGTCCCTGGCAGTCAACTGGGCATTTCTAATCAAGCCTGACTCTGAAGCTACTTCCATACTCCAAAGGGATTACACTGTCACAAATCACTGGGTACCATTTCCAAATGGCATAATTGCTGAACAGCAGCTGGAGGAAATGCTGCCTGCTTCCTAATTTATAAAGATTGAAAAGTCATTTGTTTAAATGAGAATTAGCTCTTAATCATCTGGAAAAAGAAAGTATTATATGGTAATCTAAATATGTCAGAGAAGTAATGCATCGACATGAAGCAAGGCAGAAAATGCTAGGAATCTGAGAAGACTTACCTGATGTTTTCAGCTTCATACAGATTTTCTGTGGGTCCTAGAACAAGACTGGTCCCTTTGGTTTGCCATCTATAAAATGCCTATGATGTTATATTTTTACCTTCTTTTGAGGTCTGTTGGAAGGCTTTATCCTTTAGTGTTTGCAAAATATTTTTATACTCCCAATGGAATATGTTCCATCAATGTAAAATAATGCATTATTCGTCGTCCCCTTTTAAACACTGAGTTCTGACTTCAGGAGCAAAAGATTATCTTACAAGCAAAATGCAGTGAAAATTTATTTTAAACTAATATTCATGCTTTTCACAAGACCAAAAACCCGACAGACTTTATTATTTTCAGATTTTGATGTGTTTTCATTTTTTTAAGGTCCAGTTAATTCAGATTTTTCAGAAATGGCTCCTCAATCAACTCTGGATGAGCTAGCTGCACTGGATATAGATCCATTCGTGTGGATATTCGCCCAATCAATTTGGTATTTGACTTACTAGGAAGACTGTTAGCCTAGATTAATACGTTCAGCTGACTGAAACCAGCTCTTTGCAGGGCCAGATGGGGTATCTCTGCTCAATGACCCCACTGTGCTCTGTGAACTGATTTTGCATGGAGTCAGCTCAGGTCTGGAAGGACTTACTCATCATCACTTGGCCCAGGCTCTGTGTGCTCCAAGCTAGTTACTGCTTTCTCCCACCCATCAGTCTCAGGGAAGCTTATGAGCCCAGGTACAGCACAGCACAGTGGGAGTGTCAAATATGGTTTTGCACCTAAATAAACAAGCCAGCTCTGAGCTCTCTCTGCCAGGGCTGGAATGCAGAAACACTCCAGAATCGGTGTTCATAACAGCCTGCATCTGCCAAGGTTTCTGGCTCCTTGCCGCCTTGGGGACATGCTGCCTGGGTGGCTTCCCAGCATTGTACAGTTGGGATGCACCAGAGCTGACACTGTTGTCCTGAATTGCAGAGGATCAAATTCTCAGCTGCTGTAAATTGAGGCAGCGCCTCTGACACCAGGGCAAACTGCAACAGTTTGCATCAGACAGCAACTAGCACAGTGCCTAGAACTCACACAACCTTCAGTAAATGTTGACTGATCCCAGAAAGAAAGAAAGGGTAAAAGAGAGACAAGCTGCTTACGCATTTTCTCATCTGTAATGACTTGCTATGCTGGAAAAGAGGACAAAGCCACCACATGCATCTCTAAAATAATTTATGGATTACTGAGTGGGAAGTTCATCGTGCCACGGGTCTTGCTGAACTTGGCAGCATTACAAGTTTATCTTTTCACATCCAGTTGTTTCTTAATGGCCTCACAGGCAAGCCATAGTGGCTTGGTGCTCACCCTCCCAGCCTTCATTAGGTATTCAGGTGTTCTGCTTGGCAGGAGACCAGGACCAAGGAAATAGACTGTTCCTTTGTCTTCTGGAAATGCTGCCCTCCCAGCACCAAATCCTGTTTTTCATCTAAAAGGCAACCCACTCCTTCCTCCTAAAAAATGCTTTCAACTGTAAATGCAGGTAGGGTTGCCAACTTGGAGGCAGGCTCACCAGTAGATCTGAACTCCTTTGCAAGTCCTTCAAATAGATCAAGAGAGGGGTACACCGAGTTTATTTTTCCAGGAGACCCAGGGCAACAGCTGTCCTGATCTGTTGAATTATTACTTAGAGAATGTGGTCCATTAGTTTTCATCCACTGGACTGTCCTGGGTCCCCTTCAGAGCTTCCTTGGGAAAGTCTGGCAGGGAACTTGCACAGAAGGAGAAAATCAGTCAAGGTATGAAGGTTGAAGACAAGGAATGACAGGAAACTTCAAGTCCTAAAATTCAGCTTCCAAGACAAGTAAAAGCTAAGAAGAACGCAGTCTATAAACTGTGTGGTGGCTAGCAGGCATTTAGGAGAAATTCAGCATCATAACCCAACAAGCAGCTAGTCTGTAGCAGAGAGCACCAAGAATGAAGAGAACAATTAATATGTTCTGCAGTCTTCTCTACTTATGATCTGAGGATGAATAAAACCAACATCAGAGAAAAGAGGAAGCACTTGGGTCTTAAAAGAAAAGAGTGGGCTTAGGTAAATTAGCTGCTTTGGGATTGTCTTGTCCTGACAACATTCACCTCAGAGTGGTGGAGGAGGTTGCATTTCCACAGAACCTTAGTCCAGTTTTGAAGCTGCCCAGTGGCAAAATCTCTTGGGTACTCATCTCTGTCCCCTACACTGCAGTTCAGCCTTCCCTTAGATATGATCTACAAAGTGGGCTGCTGATATACCTTGGGTAGAAATAATCCTTCAAGGATGAGGATGGAAGTGTTGTTTTCTAACTGGCAAAATTACGGTACAACAATTTTACTTATGCAGATGGGGACTGTGGGTAAAGGATGGTTTCAAGGCAAGAAAAAGTGATGAAGAGACAGGATGGAGAGAGATACGAAGGCATGAGACGTGTTGGGGGTGGGAGACAGGAATTTCTCCCACTACTTTCTGCCAAACCCGACACAGTAAGGTGCAAGGCAGTTTCAGAGGAATTAACATTTATCATTGAAAAGTTGTGGTGGACAGAATAGATTGCTGAAACTGGAAAGCAGAAACCTTATCCTGTACACTTTAAAAGGGAAAAGGAAAGCTGAGTAAGCTATAGATCTACCAGCTTACATTTAATTTCTGGAGTAAACTGAGAAAGAAGCTATCTCTTAAGCACCAAGAAGCCACAACCAATTTATTTTTTCAAGGATTAACATTCCATAGTTACTTTATTTTCTTCCTAGGCAGCACCAAGGGCCTGATGGAAAAGAGAAAAGCAAGAAATGTCATAGAGTCATATAATCATAGAATGTCTTGGGTTGGGAGGGACCTCTAAAAGTCATCTAGTCCAACCCCCTACAATAAGCAGGGAAATCTCAGACTAGAACAAACTGCTTAGAGTCCATCAAGCCCGACCTTGAATGTCTCCTGGGATGGGCCCCCAACACACACACACCATGGCAACCCATTCCAGTGATCCACCACTCGCATAGTAAATAACTTTTTCCTAATGTCCAACCTAAATCTACATTCTCTAGCTTGAAACCATTACCCCTTGTCCTGTCGTTACATGCCCTAGTGAACAGGTCTTCCCCAGCCTTCTGATAGGCTCCTTTCAGGTATTGGAAGGTCACTGTAAGATCCCCCTGGAGTCTTCTCTTCTTCAGGCAGAACAACCCCAACTCCTTCAGCCTGTCTTCATAAGAGAGGTGCTCCAGCCCTCTCATAATTTTTGTTGCCCTCCTCTGGACACACTCCAACAGGTCCACATCCTTCTTGTGTTGGGAGCTCCAGAGCTGGATGCAGTTCTCCAGGTGAGGGCAGAGTAGAGGGGCAGAATCACCTCTCTAGATCTGCTGGCCACACTTCTTTTGGTGCAGCCCAGGATGCAGCTGGCCTTCTGGGCTGCAATTGCACATTGGTGGCTCATGTCCAGCTTTTGATCCATTAGTACCCCCAGGTCTTTCTCTACAGAGCTGCTCTCTAGCACGTCTTCCCCCAGCCTGTATTCGTATCTCTGGTTGCTTTGGCCCAGGTGCAGAACCCTGCACTCGGCCTTGTTGAACCTCATGAGGTTCACCTGGGCCCACTTCTCCAGCTTGTCCAGGTTCCTCTGGATGGCATCCCATCCCTCTGGCATATCGACTGCACTGCCCAGCTTGGTGTCATCTGCAAACTTGCTGAGGGTGCTCTCAGTGCCACTGTTGATATCATTAATGAAGATATAACAAGACTGGTCCCAGTACAGACCCCCGAGGGACACCATTTGTCACCATTTTCCATCTGCACATCGAGCCATTGACCACCACTACCCTCTGGATGAGACCATCCAGCCAATTCCTTATCCACTGAACGAACAGTCCACCCATCAAACCTGTATCTCTTCAACTTAGAGAGAAGGATATTGAGGGCGACTGTGTCAAAGGCCTTGCAGAAGTCCAGATAAATGACATCCATAGGTCTTCCCTTGTCCACTGATGCAGTCACTCCACTGTAGAAAGCCACTAGGTTGGTCAGGCAGGATTTGCCTCTAGTAAAGCCATGCTGGCTGTCCTGAATCATCTCCCTGTCTTCCATGTCCCTTAACATGTCTTCTAGGAGGATCTGTTCCATGATCTTCCCAGGCACAAGGTGAGGCTGACAGGTCAGTAGTTCCCACGGTCCTCCTTTCCACCTTTTTTAAAAATGGGCGTAATGTTTCCTTTCTTCCAGTCATCAGGGACTTCACCTGATTGCCATGACTTTTCAAATATCATGGAGAGTGGCTTGGCAACTACATCAGCCAATTCCTTCAGGACTCTGGGATGCATCTCATCAGGTCCCATGGACTTGTGTATGTTCAGGTTCCTCAGATGGTCATGAACCTTGTCTTCGCTTACAGTAGGAGGGACTTTGTCTCCCTGGTCTCTGTCCTGTGGGCCATCAACTTGGAAGCCATGAGGAGAGGGGTTGCCAGTGAAGACTGAGACAAAGAAGTTGTTGAGAATCTCAGCCTTCTCCTCGTCTGTTGTTACTAGCTCCCCACTGATGCTCATCGGGGGGTGATGCTTTCTTTAACCTTCCTTTTCTGGTTGACATACCTGTAGAAGCCCTTCTTGTTTTTCTTTACTTCCCCTGCCAAGTTCAGCTCCAGCTGCACCTTGGCCTTCCTGATTTCATCCCTACACAACCAGGCAATGTCCCTATACTCTTCCCAGGATACCTGTCCCCACTTCCACTGCCTGTGTAGTTCCATTTTGCCTTTTAGTTTGACCAGGAGGTCTCGACTCAGCCATGCTGGTCTCTTGCCTTCCTTGCCTGATTTCCTACACTTGGGATTGAGATCTCTTGCACTCTATAGAAAGCATCCTTAAAGATCTGCCAGCTTTCTTCTGCTTGTCCCTGAGGGCTTTTTCCCATGGGGTCCTACTTACTAATTCCTTGAAGAGCTAGAAGTTTGCTATCCTAAAATTTAGAGTCCTAATTATGCTTTTCATCTGCCTCACACCCCTTAGGACAGTGGACTGTACTAGGGTGTGATCACTGCAGCCCAGGCTGCCTTCAACTTTGACATCCCTGATGAGTTCACTTGCATTTGTGACCATCAGGTCCAATAACGCATCCCCTCAGGTAGGGCTGTGAGTGTAGTAGGGATTTTGACCCCATATTTCCCCTGACATTTTTTAAAAGCAGGCTATAGGAACATGCTCTTGGAGCAACTGGAAGGTTGCTGCCCAAATTATTGAAAACCCACTCTCAAGAAATAATTATCAGAGGTTTAGTGTCAAGCCAGAAAGCATATCAAATGGGGGTCCAGAGGTCTGTCCAACGTCCAGGGCACATCAGTATTTTCTACAGTGCTTGAGATGCTGTAAAATGGAGAATCTGTACTAATAGGTAGCTGGTGAGGAGCCAGGAGGAGCTAGGAGCACTACGAAGGCAAGCCTTGGACTTCAATATGAGCATGACAAATGGGAGAAATGGTCTGGAAAAGTAGGAAGAATTCTGTAAGAAGTGCAAAGTCAGATGAACATGCGTCAGCAATGGTTTACACGGAGGTGAGTTGACTTGGGCCTGCAGGGATGGCCAGGTGACCTACCAGGGTCCCACACAGCTTTTTCTTTTCAGTAATAAGACATTTTAAGATGGGGAAAAAATAAGGAAATGGAAAAGCAGTTTGCAATATTTAGTGCTTGCCTGAGCTGTGTCTGATCCTAGTAACTGCAACCAATCTCTTGCAGTACACCCACTAGTATTACCTAAATAGAGTAAATTTTAAAAGAAACAGTCAAGTGAATCCTGCACCATTTGAAAGTCACTTGAATTTTGCTATGTAAATCCATGCAAAATTTGGTCCAAAGCACTCAGCATGGATTAGCTTCACATCCAACAGCCAGCAGGAAATCCAAGTATAGGGAAAGACCAAAAGACACAATATTTTTAAGCTCAACAATTTTTCTCCATATTTTCAAGCAAAACATGAAGGAATTAGGAAATCTCAAAGTAAGGTTAGGTAAAGTGCAATTCTTAGTAATGAGCATGACTTTCCTGCACCAATGTTACACCTTAGAATAGATTAAGTAAAGTCAGAGAAAAAAACTGACCAAGCTTTCTCTTCTGCTGCACCTACAATATAGAAAGGACTGTTTTCAGGATTATGCATGGTGGAAGCACATAGATATGCACAACTGAGCTTGGGAGGAGGTGGGGAATGTGCCAGATGCTATACAGACCCTCCCCAGGGATAGTCCTGTTCCCAAAGTGTTAAAAGTCAATACAGAAGAGAGAGACAGGTATGAAATTGATCCTGCCGGAGGGCAAGGCTCGAAACATTAGCCAGGTCTCCTAAACCTTTGTCTACCACTTCACCTATTGATGAATCACGTTGGACTAATGGAGGTTTAGACTGGCATTTAATCCAGTGCATACCTGGTGGATAGTCTCTGCAACACTGACATCTCTGCTAACTGCTATAGGTGGCAATAAACACAAAAAGACCCATAAAATATATGGGAATAATGCTTGCCCACTCACAAAATAATGAGGTACAATGCACATGCCACTTGCTTACTGGTCTAGCAACTCACTGATGTTGTACATAGGGCCAGCACAGGGCTGTGGGACTTCAGGGCACCAAGTCCTTCATGGGCATTGGAGACAGTTTCTGATACCCTGCGTTTTCCTGTCTTAGTTCTAGCTTGTAGAATTAAGTGCCACATAACAAATTACATTGTCAGAGCAGACTGAGAAGAAATGAATCTTTCCAGCCTCATTCAGTTAATCCAGAATAAATAATGTGATATTTCTCAGTCTGTTGCACAGAGAACAGACTATGCCAACTGATTTCTTCTCCCTAACTGAGAAGAAATGGCCAGTTAACATAGCTGGGAGAGAAACAGAGAGGTCTGGCACTTCCAGCACTGCAGAGGAAGGTCTCTGAAAACTCTTTTGCTTGGTGATGTGTCAGAAGCAGCCTTCCCCTTTTGAGTATAGCAAAAAAGGGGCATTTCTAAGCAGACCTTACAGATTTTATGTTACACTGATTGACTGCAGCAAAGAAGAGCAGCCTAGATGTCAAAGCAGCCCAGTTAATCACTGGGGTTAATTAGTCCCCTGCAGCCATGAATGGCCACAGGTGCCACATTACTCTCTTCATTGTACTGAGAAAGGAATTGCACACATCACTTACAGAGTAATATAAGTGCTTTGTGTTTTCCTTCACTGCTGACTGCAATATAAAAGAAAAATACAGCTTAGCTACAAATGCCCATAGGGCTGGAATTGTTGACTGCCTTCAGTGGACTATTTTGCCTGCTGAAAATCTGTTCCTTTCCTGATTGCTTGTGGTTATCAGTGCTTTCAAAATGGATTTATTTCTGAGGGTCCAGTTACAGTAGTTGTCTGTGCTGTCTTCTTCTCCCGGTGATGTTTGGAGGCAGGCACCAAGAGGTGGACCCAGCCCAAGAACAGACTTTCCACCTATGATGAACAACCATTGCACAGTTATTCTACTTTGAGGAGGGGACAATATACCACATCTCTTCTGCAGCTATTATAATGTAGCTTGCTGCAGAGTGAACAGATGATGGCCTAAGATTAAAGGTGGAGCTTGCTAGTCACACGTGTGTTCACAAGAGAAATGACATTGTCTGTTACTCCACAGGTTTTCTGAATGAGAAACAGTTTTGTGACAGAAACAAGATCTACAGCCTTCACTTTCCAAGTGCTTACTAAGTCGGAAATTGAACAAATCCAGGATATTATTTCTAAGGTCCTGTAATTTCAAGAAATAAAACGTAAGGAACAACATGGGTGAAACATACACCATTTTTCCAGTAAATCCGGTGCTGATACTGTGCTCATCAGCAGTTTACTATCCCAGTATGCTCAGTGTCTGTGTTTACACAGCTAGCAAAGACACTTCAGAAGCCAATCGTACTGAGAAGGAATGTGCATCTGTAGGCATCAGTCATGGGTACACCCTGTCGATCATGTTCCTGGGGTTTGGGTTTTGCTGAGCTGCAGTTCATGCAAGGCTAATGATAGGAGAAGGAGGCTCTCAGCCAACTTCACGTTCCCAGAACTCAGACTGATTTGATCCTTATCTTAAAAATAATCTGTGGCCATCTCCAGCTAGCGCTTTCCTTCTCAAGGGCCTGTTTTGGAGGGAGGGCTTTGAGTGCATCAGCAGGGCTGGAGCCAAAACTCGTCTTCCCCATGGCACACCTCAGTGTTTGCCACAACAGCAGTCTAAAGTCTGACGAATGTTAGGGCTTTCAAGTGTGACCATAAAAGTGAGATCAATACAGCTAAAGAAAATGGTTCATATAAAACTGACTTGTTTGTTTTGGGCTGGTCTACTCCTTGCACATTTTTTTAAGGTGTACATTGAAGGACACATTGTAAGTAGGGTCCATGGTGCATCAGCTACACTACCACGGTGTGCATCTGCCTGGCCAGTACCAGCCCAGTATGAATCACTGAGTGTAGTGGTGGACATTGGTGTGGTCTCAGTATCAGGTGCTCAGCACAGGTGGAAACACGCCCATCTGAAATAAATTCCTTGGCTTTAATGCACACACTGATAAATGACTTAGCTTTGCCTGTCTCTGGCAGAGGTGGATGACTGTCTCATGTCAGCTTCTAATATCACTGTATTATGTCTTACTTCTATTGTGTCTGAAACCCAAAAATCTCTCTTCACCCTTCACTAATCTCTCCAAATTTAGGATATTCTGGTATCTTTTGGGCTTTCCACCCATTGCCGATAACCATCTTCGCAAAAATAAGGTCCTGCCTCAGGGAACACTTCAGTGCTTTAGGAAGGCAGGTATGGACTCTGATGGAGTGTGATGGGTGATGAGGCTGCTACTTGATGTGTATTAGGACAATTTACTTTCCATAACATAGTTTTCCAATGCATAGAGCCAACTTGGAAAATACATGATGATTTGAATAATAAAATAAGAATGACTGGATTTCATTCTTTATTTAAAGCAATTGTTTAGCTGTAACAAGCACAGAATGTTTAATACAGAAAATAAAATAAATGTTCCACTCAGAACTAACCAGAAGTTGTCAATAATGATTTTACAAAAAAAAAAAAAAAATTATTATACATTAATAGAATATATCCAGTGTCACACAATAGAAGAAAATGTTACTAGTAGTTAAAAACTTACATAAAATGACATGTCTATATATATGGTTTTCAAAATGAAAATTTCGATTTGAAATAATTTCAAGTTCTCCTGAGGCACCCCTTCCACTGAGCAGGTTATTTTTAAGGCTTTCTGTTGCAGGGGAAGTTTGCTTCTCCAACGCAGAGCACACCCGGAGGTCAGATGCTGGGCTCCCTGAGATGTTGAGCTTTGGGGCTCTGAGGGTGCCCACAGGTGACATGGTGGGCAGAAAGCATTTATGGAGAGCTATGAATGGCACATACCCCACTAGTGAGTGTGTCCATGGGATGAGGGGAGCCTTGCCCAAAGCTTCTTGCTCACACTGCTTGGCTTGGGGGGCTCAGCACCTCTGCAAGCTGTGAACAAGTCATTCCGAGCTAAGCACCAAAAGACACAAGCTACCGTTGTAACACCTTTCTTCTGTCCTTGCAGTCTTTTGATGGCTGACAGACAGGGGATGCAGGTGTCCCTGCCACCAACGAAGCTGCTGGGCCCTCTTCCCTGGGCATCCCCAGCTTGCTGAAGCTGCACCTTGCCTCCAGTGCAAGCCCCAGCTTGCGGCAGCCATGAGATTTCCAGTGTGTGTTTAGCCTCTGGGGTTTTCCCCGTGCCAAATAGAATCAGTCCCCACAATTTGTTTACTCACATGTCAAGTTGAACACCACTATAAGCAGCTAACTTAGAGAGCAGAGAGAGCTCAGAGGGTGCATATAAGGGATGGGCCTTTAAAAGCATTTGGCAAGGCTCTCGGATGTATTTTGATAGTAACCACAAAACGCAGATGAAGATGAAATAGAAAGTGAATGTGGCAGCAAAAACAGACCCAGCAGAAAACATTAATTCAATTCTCACTCATCTTTTGACAGTTCTCTTATAAAACATATAGCTGATCAAAAATCTATGGAGTCAGTTCAGAAAGGTAACTTTTGAAATGTGACCCCTTTTCTTCAAAACTAAACTGTTTAATAATCAACTAGAAAAAAATACAGTTGCCAGCTCTGAGAACTTTACTTCACTTACAGCCATAGTTAAGGATGATGTAGTTTTGACTCAACACTGGACTTGTATGTGGATGTGCAAGTGTGTGTTTGTTTATATGGCTTCAGCATAAAGTCAACAGAAGAAGTCAACACATGGCTGACAAGGTGTGTTATATTTTGTGCACAAAACCCCATGAAAATATCAACACAAACAATCTGGGTCAGATCTAAGTAATATAACAAATAGGGACGGGGAAAACAAAGTTGGTCATGAAGTTGAGTTCAGAACACTCCACAACACAGGTCACTTGAAGAAAGGTTTGAAGTGATGCTAGGTCAGGAATCATGACTCTCAGCTCATCAAGAAGGAGTGCTCTAGGAAACAGGCATGAAACGGGAAGATAAATTGTGTAGCAATCTTTCTTGTTATGTGGAAGAGAAAGGAGAAAATATCAGCAAGCTTGCATTATTTGGGAGACATTACATTTTTAAATGACAACTGTGAACCCCAGGAAAGTTAAAGATGATGCCATATTTTATCAAAACATGTTTTCAGTTTCTATGAATTAATTAATCAATTAGTGCTTTCATGTGCTGATGAAGAATTCATGCTTTTGATACAGATTTTTTTTATTATTATTATAAATTACACTGAAACCAACAGCAGAAAAATCAAAACAAGTAACATGTGAAAGCTTTGCAAAGACATGAAGGGCAAAGGGTTTCTGAGGTCTGATTTATTTTTACTAGTCTGTGCTGCTTTGAAAGAAATCCTGAGCAAATTATTCAGCTGGGTTATCTGAGGAAACAGGCCACCAGAAGAAGAGGTGTCTTGTTCAGTTTTTTTACAGTTTGTCTTTTGCCTGTCTCTGCTCTTCACTGAAACCCAGTTAAACAAATTTAAAATGGACAGATGAAGAAATTAAGCTAAATGATGGTTTAAAAGGTACCATGTTGTAACAGGAACACCAGAAGAGGACTGGCTACAAGAATATGCCCCTCAGCATTTTTCCTGAAGTGAGACATCATGGTGAAGCAGGCACTCAAAGTGTTAATATCATTTCTATAGGCTCAGTTTTATCTTGGCTGTAATCCCATCCCTTAAACACTCTCTAATCCGGAGAAAAGGTATCACCACTGTCAGGCAGAACATATTTTTAACCAAAGCAACAACATTTTTTTTGCATTATTGCTTTTACCTTTGCTGTCCTTTTCTCCCATCTGACCACAGACTTTAATGTCCCATTTCCTCCGAGTCTGGGGCAGTGAGGTGTCCTCTGCAGAGGAGCTTAGGGCAGAGCTGAACCTCTGGGGCAGAAGGACATCCTTTCAAAACCTGCACTGCTTGGCAGCTCTACTACCCTTTGCCCCAGGGAGTTGAAAGCTGCAGGCCCAACTGCACATGGGAAGGGTTTTGGTGACATTACACAATAGTTTGCAAAACATCTTCATGCCCAGTGCCTGGAACCCAAGACCAAAGAACTTGTGCTGGATTTCCTGTGTTAAATTTGGGATTTAAAGACATAAGCATGCAGGTGTGCTCTAAAGATGAGCTAGCTGTGTCAGATCAAGGCAAACAGGTAGAAAAGTACAGCTGAAACAAAGACAGTTGCCTCTCTCACAGATGCTTTGACCAGATCTTCCTTAATTAGGTGTCTTTTGGGGATCACTTTCAGCAAATGGGCTGTCACAGGTATATTTTAATATACAGGCAAGTTCCTAGCCTTAATATAGAGACAAGTATGTCAGAGTTAGCAGGTCACTGGGCACTGGGGCTAAATTCAGCTACAAGATTGGGTGACTTGTCTGCAGGCAAGAGGTTAATGTCAGCACTGTCCTTAGGAAAGACTGACTCTTAAAATATCACATCTGAATATATGCTCTTCTCAAGCTACAAAAATCTGTCAGGCCCATTGCCAAGAGGAATTGGGTTGCAGATGCTGTGGCTTTGGTTCCTTGGTGTTCCTGCAGGATGATCTACACACACATACATTTCCAAATCCAGGACACAGATTTTATCTTTAGATAGGAGTAGGTGCCAAGGCACCCTCCCCCAGCAATCATAGACCCTTTGGATGAACCTGACATGGTTTCCATGGGGCTGAGACATTAAGGAGGAAAATTCCTGATTAATAAAATCCACGGCTCACTCTCCTATCTGCTCTGTGCAGCAGCCTGCAAACGTGTTCCTGAGCACTCATTCTGCAAGGCTTCAAACTCACTGTACTGTGTGTGAGAGTTATTTTTATGTGTTTTGAAGCCTAAACTCTTGGTACATAACTTCAGGCAGTCAGCTGAGGCACCTGAGGCAGGAGCAATATCCACCTTGGGCTTCCTCTGCAGCGAGGAGAGAGCCAACCCACCAGAGGCTGATTTGGATCCTATTTGCAAACCCATCCTATTTACACAAGAAAAAAATGTGTGTGTGTGCTTCTGTGGGTGTGCAAAGAGGTGCATGTAAGTGTACTCACATCCTCACAGTTTTACAGGACAGTGTGGTGCTGTCTGAAAGTGCAGCCTAAGGTATTTAAAAGCAAAGAGCATAATCCATGGAGAGGAATACAGTATCCTGCTAAAAATGTTATATGTCTGATCTGGGAATACTTAAGGTTTAAGTGGACTATAAATGAATACTTAACTACTTTAGTGCTGTGAAGTGATGACCCTTACGTGGCCTTGGGACATGCTGCACAGCCTCCTTTAGCTGTCACTCCACTGAAAATAAAAGGAGCGTGCACAGCAGAGCCAGCCTGGAGGGCAAGACTGCCTCTGGGACAACCAGAGAGTCTTCTGCCTGATAGAATGTCCTAATGTTTCCAAAACAATGTAATCCTGCTATCCTAGATGCAATAAATGCTATTTATTAATTCCAAATCAAAAGCACATGTAGGCTGAGCCCCACATTTTAATACCTGGAATAGTACTGCTGTAGATATACAAATCATAAACCATTTTTGTAAGAAAGAGATGAATTTTGATCATTTAGTACATAAATCATTTTAGGATAGTATGGTTGTGTGGCAGAAAAAAAAATTAAATTTTTAACAAATAGAAGTGCAAAGTTTGGCTTATTCCAATTAATGTAATTTCTATTTGGACAATTCCTGCTCATTTGTTTTGTCCTTGTGAGCACTGCTAATTTTAGCATGAATGATCCTTCATGTAAGAATTCATGCCTGAAATTAAATGCTTCACCATTTGTTATTCTCTTCTCATAAATATTTGTTACCCAGTCACAAGAGGGAAAGCACAGAGTGACTTATGCAGCTCCCTGTGGAGCACAAATAGTGGCAAGAGGCATTCAGCCACTTTTGGAGATGAACTAAATCAGTCCAAGCTAATATTAGACACTAAGTCCTCTTCATTCCTTTCATGCTTCACCAAACAATGTCATCTCCAACCCAGAACAGCTCAGTTCTACCCAGGTCCATCACTGAGCTTCCTGGAGTTGATGGCAGGATTAAACATCCCACAGCCTCTTCCCAGCTCAGCTGTGAGGGAGCAGAGCATGGAAGAAGGACTTCAGGCTCTCCTGCCTGCATTCCCCCATGCCTGTTTTTCCCTTGGCTTGTCAGGTGCCATTGGTGTTGGCTTGCATCTTCCACCCAGCACCAAACAAACAGCAGGAATTTAAAAATCAAAAATGAAAACCACATCAGGTTCTTCAACAAAAGTCCAGGTGGGCATAGTCAAGACTCAACATCTGCTAGGACCAACTAAAACAGAGCACTGCAATCAGGTCTTTGTGCTCCCCAGCAGTGTCCATGTTCATATGCACCAGTGCTCCACCACTCTTTTCCATCAAAGAGTGCCTGTGGTGGTGCCTCCCTCCCTGTCCTTTTCAGTTCAGCAAATCTGACACTGACAGTGTCCATTTATCATGAGAGGATTCAGAAATCTGGATTCACAGCATCCTGTGTAGTGTATTACATTACCAATCAACTTCACCACTGCAAGAAAAGTGCAAAGTAGAGGGCAGTCTGCAGCCCTCGAACTGGAGCAGCTGGGAAATGTGTGCTTATAACATGAGTATGTTCACCTAAATGCAGAAGTGGTAAGTGCAATCAGCATAAAGCCACCAATTCCTCCAGAAAAGCTTCAAACTGGTTATGATTTCCTCTCCATCTCCCGCAAGAGTTTAATTCTGTGTCCTAACAGAACTTCTCCTTCTCTTATAGTCTACATTTTCAGTCCTAGTAATGTCCTCTTTCTTCTAGTGGGAATCTCCTTAGTAGCAGTGCCTGCTCATAATCTTTTCTACTGCCAGCTCCACGTCCTAGAACATTTGGTATGAAGGCCTTTTTTTATGTGATACATTGATCCTATCTTTTTTCCCCCAACATAAAATAATCTGTCTAGATCCTGTTGAGCAAGCTGTGCATGTATGTCTAGGACAGATCACAGCTAGTATAGCCAAAAAAGGCCAAAGATATAAAAAAAGTTTCACAGGGAAAAAAAGCCCTGAATTTCAAAGTCCCTCAATTGGGAGAAAAGGTATATTTGCATGTTGAATAAGAAATAAACAACAGTATGAATGAATGATTCAGGATTTAATTCAGTATTGGAATTATTGTTAATTCTGCTACCCAAAAAATAAACCTGTAATTAAAGATAATACAATTAATTGCCACCAATTACCATCCCAAGCAACTGAGAAGGAAAGAAGGCGAGGCATAGCTCACGCTGCGGTTCACACCACAGCAGCCCACTGCCCTGGCCTTGGCTGAAACCTCCCATGCCATGTAAATAATTATATACTTAAATTGCCTTTGTGACTGGAGGTTTAAAGGTGCACATAATAATAGGAGGTGCTTTCAAAATGAGTAGTTCTGCGCCTGTAGAGCTGTGGCTGGAGCGACTGCTGATTTTCAAGTGCCTCAGTTGCCATATGAGACTGCGTTAGTGCTCCCTTGTGGTGTCACCACCAAGTGGGTGGGGGATGTTGGGTAGCACACTCCTCCACTGAATATCACTGTGCAAGACCTCTCCCTGCTCATGTTTTGTGCACCAGTAGGTTGACTTCCCTCTGCCTTTGCTTCCTTGCACTCCAGGAAAAGTGGCTCTGAAAAAAGCGATCAATAAAGTAGCAGAAATACAATCAACATTTCTCTTTTATATTAAGGTGATGCAAATGTCCATGATTGGCCTTTAAGGCAGTTTGCAAAGGGCAGAAAGCATAAAAAAAAAACCTGTGCTAGCAAAATTTTGGTAGCTTTGGGCTATGCTTTGCTAGAGGTTTCCTAGGCTTGTAAGCACATTTGAATCTCACACACCGATCAATTCCACTCAACAAGTTTCTCTCCTTGGTACTTTAATCTCAGTTTATTGGCTTATGGTTGCCTTGCACTTGCTTTGATTCACCTGTGTGCTAGTCATTATCCTTCCCTGGTAAAGGTGTATTTCTGCTAACTAGCCCCCATCTCTTGTTTTTTCAATGCTATGTGCTTCTAATTACATCTCCTGCCAAATGTGACCTAAATTCATCATGTATTGCACTGGCCTGCCTTGGAGAGAGCAGTTCAGAGGGCAGCAGATAACACTACTCATAATTTCCATCACTGCATCAGTTTTGTTCCTTTTCATTTGTAAATTTGAAATCAGTGAGATTTTCTCAAGGTTTCAGTGCCTTACATAAATAGTCCTTAGTGTGAACCACCTCATTCTAAAACAAAGACAGCAAATAACAGGCTTAATCATTTGGAAAGAGCCATTTGTTAAAGAGAGCAGAACACTCACCTTACTTTTGGTCCATCTTTATTACTTCCAGAAGGGAACAATCTCAGGAAATATTTCATGGGCAGATGTTCAGCTTTTCCAGCTGTTGAAATATTTTTGGAAGGACCATCAGTCAAGATAAAATTACAGGTCACTGGGGATACACACTGACCTTTTCAGGAAGTGGGTGGTTTGGCTCCTAGACAGGCTGTCCCAGCCAAAAGACTGCAGGGAGGTGAGTTCTGTGACATCTCTAATTGGACCTCATTATTCAGTCTAATGGCCTTGCTCAAGTCAGGGTGTTACCCCAGAGTACAGGACAGCAGAATCAGAGTCTGGCAAGACCTGGTATTTTCAAGCCTAGCAAAGCAGCAACTAATTTATGCACTGATTGTTACCACGTGATTAACATCACCTACTGATGTTAACAGATTTCCTAACAAATAGGTTGCTAGAAACTCTTTCCTGCAGACAACCATCCACTTCCCCCAGCCTGGACACCTGGTGCTTAGGCAGGCTCCTACCTATTGACACCCAGATGCAGGTTCCTTCATCTGGAGTTGAATCTCAGTCCTGGTTTTCCAGAGCCAAGTTCTATTAAATGTTTCCAAGCAGTAATGCCTTTGGTCAGCTTCTCAGATTTAGCATGGGACATAAAAGGTTCTGCAAGGAGCTATGACTTTAAATATCTGGGCATTTAGTTAGTCATCATTAAAGGTATCAGTGTGTAGTTGAAAACTGCAACCCCATGGGGACAATGTACAAAATCTGATTATAAGATCTTTAACTACTTTATTGTTCTTTGCCATCTTTTTATTTGGGAAGTAAGAGTCAGTTAGAAGAAATCACAAATTAGGTCTAAACTGAAATAGCAGATTTGGTAATTGATTAAAACTGTCACTGCTTTTAACTATTCATTCATTCAATTGTAATACTAAGGTGAAGCATCCAGCACAGTTAGATTAAGCTCTCACAACCAGCATAAATTGGCCTAAGCAGAAGCTGACCCTGGAAGACGTGATGCCAGCTGCTTGTGCCCTCCTGTTCCAGCAGCAGTGTCCTTGCAGCTGTGATATGGACCAAGTCAGGGAATTTTCATCTGAAAAGGAGTTTTGCTGGGTTTTATACTTGGTTATTTCTCAGCCAAATGTGGCCCAGCCAGAGACTTCACAGACTGTAATGCTGGCACACGAGAGAGATGGGAACAAGTGTAGATGGATCAGCTTAAACCTGTTATGAAACCACAATCTGGAAAATTATCTAAAAAATTTTGAACTTGTGGTCTGAGGAAATGAAGACATTCTGCAACACTCGGACGAGATGAAAACTATTAATAGCTTAAACGGTAAAGCCTTTGTTTTTTCTGCAAAGCAGCAGTGACTGATCAGCAGTCACTCTTGCATGCTGATCTTACAAATCTAAGTGTCTTTTCCCCACTGCTGAGTGAGTCCCAGATGGTTCATATAGCTATTTGTCCCACATACTTAAAAGGCTCCGTTATCGGGATAGCTGACTTGTGCCGCAAAGGATTTTCTGACCGAGAATTTCTTCTCCGTGCTCTGTGCTACAGTTTTCAGGCATGCACGCAATATTTTAATTGATATATTTATTATTTATGATGGAGTCATTCCTTTGGAAAAAACCTCATTGCAAAAAAAAAAAAAAAAAGAGTACAGTTAATGCTGCAATCGGAATAAAGTGCGGATTGAGGTCGTTTCACTGCCACAGGGCCAGAAATTTTGCAGCTGAGATTGTCAAAAACAAAGCACCTGCCTAGTTCACTTTTGGATGTTCATGCCAGTGATGCTAATCTTGCAGATCTAAAAAGCAGACCTGATGAAAAAAGGCAGGAGCTGTCTGACGGTTTGCAGGGCAGGGCAAGGTTGCAGGAAAAGATTATGCTTGCACCAAGGAAAAAGTAGAGCGCTTTTTATTTTTTGCAAGCAGTCCAGCAGTTTATCTAGTTGATAGCCTTGTCATTCAGATGTTTTTTAGGAAGACCGGTGGGAATGGTAGGATGCATTTCTCTAAAGGAGGAGCGACTATCCTCTTTAAGAAAAAACCCTGTCGAGCCACAAGTCACCAGTTTTACCTTCCAAAGCAGCAGTTGGTAGAAGCTGTAACTGCACTGCAGGATGGCAGTGAGGGATTGCCTGTAGAGCCCCCTGGCCCTGCTACACCCCCTCGGGGAACAACAACCCTACCTGAGCAGGGGACACTGGTACAAACAGAGGGGAGATGAGACATCCATCTTTGAGACCTAGAAGCAGCTATGTGGGGTGGAGAGAAGTTGTTATCACCTCTGTGCATCTCTGGTCTAGGCAAGGGCATACAAGGGTGACTGGGGTGTCCTCTCTAGCTCATGGAGGCTGCCCCAAGGCTGGAGAAATGTCCTCTTCCAGCAAGCCAGCTCAGCTCACCTAATTTCCCCTAAATGTAAGGGGAAAAGTGATGGAGAACAGTGGGTAAGGCCTTGCTTCAGGAGCACTGTTCCTGCTGAGCTGCCCTGAGCTGGGCAGTACCTCTTTGCAGACCTCTCTTTCCACTCCACATAAGCTGAGCAAAGGCATTGTGCCTGCCAGCTGCTACACAGCTCACCTCCATTCTCAAAATATTCCTTAGATTGGGGTATTCTTGTACTGACTTGGGAACACGCTGAAATAATGGCAGCAGTTCATAAAGAAAGGACAGCATGTGTGCCCAGATTGCTTTTCACCCTTTGTTATGCTCTGTGGGTGGGTAGAAACCCAGCTGGAGTATCTGTGCCTGCCAGCACAGGACTGGATTCCCCATTGGCATGACACAGTGCCCCACAAGAGACATAACTCTTATGTGTGCTAAAGCAGCTTTACAGCATCTTGCCTGCAACTGGCTCACACACCTGGCCTGGCCTGGCCTGGCCGTAACCAACACACCCATGGACTGCATGCTCCATGGCATGAGCATCATATTTTTTTTCCAATAAATGTGAAGCACCTATAGGAAAGCAACAGTCCAAGCCAGGGGTTTTTGTGTGTTACAGTAACACAAAATGTAGTACACAAACTCCATGTAGGAAAAATAAACAAGGTGGCATTGCTGAAATTAAGGCTGGTTGCAGCATTGACCTGCTCTTTGCAGAGCCATCTTCACCTTGGCAAAGGGGAGCTCAGCTATCATTTGGAAATGTAGTACAGCCATTTTTCTGAATCACAGAGATCCTCATCACCCCTTGCAAATGTTTAGAAACAGGCACCACAACCTCTCATCATGTGCATAAGTCATGGGCCCAGCCACTGCAAGAACATTATAAGGAAAAGATGCAACTGCAGCAGGTGCAACAGCTGCTCAACAATGGGTTTTTCTTCTCCTTTTCTGAACATATTCACTGTTTGTTGAACTTTATACTGGCTCTCAGAGTACTGGCAGGTTTTCTGGCTTGGCATGCCTTTGAATTATACAGGAATTCTGAACTCCCTCTCAAATCCATTTAAACCCCTTATTAGCACAGTACTCCTGCTTAGACAAGTCTAAAAAACCAAACCAAAACACAAAACCAATAATGAATGTTGAAAATTCGCTTTGCCATTGCCCTAACATCTACACAGTCACTTGGCACCTGCCTTCATAAATCAGCTTACAGTCCAGCCAAGAAGAGCTTCTTCAGAATAGCCTTTTATTACTTCACAGGGTATTAAGCTTTTTGCCTTCACAGACTCAAAACAGACCTGTGCTTCCTGGAACTGCTTGGACTCCGTGCCCTCTTCTACTTCCAAAACAGAAACTTGTTTTACAAACACTGTGCTAGTTCATACTACAGCACCACCAAAGGCAAGCAGCTGATAGACAAGAAAAGGCATGAAGCAGCTGAGCAAAAATTAAGGTAGTAGAGGGACATAATCTAGGTCTTAAGGTGAAAGAAAAACAACATGTCCACAGTTCCTAGGCTAAGAGAGAGGAATAGTCCTTCAGAGAATGACAGAGCCACAGAATCATAGAATCATAGAATAGTTTGGGTTGGAAGGGACCTTAAAGATCACCTAATTTCCACCCCCCTGCATGGGCAGGGACACCTCCCACTACACCAAGTTGCTCAAAGCCCCCTCCAACCTGGTCTTGAACACTTCCAGGGAAGGGGCATCCACCACTTCCCTGGGGAACCTGTTCCAGTGCCTCACCAACTTCACAGAAAATAATTTATTCTTAATTTCTAAACTAAATCTACCCTCTTCCAGTTGAAAATCATTCCTCCTTGTCCTATCACTACATGGCCTTGTAAAAAGTCCCTCCCCAGCTTTCTGGTAGCCCTTTCAGGTACTGGAAGGCCACTATAAGGTCTCCCCAGAACCTTCTCTTCTCCAGGCTGAACAAGCCCAACTCCCTCAGCCTGTTTTAAATAGGAGAGGTGCTCCAGACCTCTGGTCATCTTTATGGCCCTCTTCTGGACTCACTCCGACAGATCCATGTCCTTATGTTGAGGGCTCCAGAACTGTACTCCAGGTGGAGTCTTTTATAGACTTTAGTGGTTGCCAGTAATTGCCCATTTTGGAAAAAAGGTGCTATTCCCAAAGAAATCCTGGCAATGTTGATTGTATTGATGTGCACAAAATGTACCTGGAAGGAGACATGCTTCTGGCAACAAGGCACTGAGACAGTCCCAGCCTAGTTGTGCAGACTATCAGGTGCATTCTTAACATCAGCAGAAGAAGCAGATTAGAAGCTGTACTGAGTCCCTTTGTAATACACTGAGATGGCTCACTGGGAGCAGGTGATGTTGGAGGAGGACTACAGACACTCAAAATTAATCTGTTTATCAAAATCCTCGTGCTGTGCTTGGTGCATACTGACAAAAGTCTGGTTCAGCACATATTGATGATGCTAGGTCAAGAAGAACATCCCAGATCTAGTGTTTGTGGGGAGTTAATTTTGCTGCATACATTCCCTTGATTTGAATTTAAAATGCTCTAGTAAGAATCTGCCTATGAGGAACAAGGGAGTCTGTAGCAGCTCTAGTTAACTTCATGACATTTTTTGTCTTTTGGCTTCTGCCAGCAGCTTGGCTCAAGGTGGCAGAGTACTTCTAATGTGCACAGACTTCAGTTTCTTGCTTTCTTAATTGTATGAGGACAGGAAGACTAAAATGTCCACATTTATTAATCTACATGAGAGCTGGGTGTCTAAGGTCCCCAAAATGGAGAACTCGTCAATACAGTTGGTGCCTGTCCATGCCATTGAAGAGTCCCAGTTTTGGCAAACCAAATTACTGGTTTTGGGAAGTTAAGCTGGTTGCTGACATGTGCTGAGTGCCAGATTAGGTGCTCCAAGGCATTCTTCCAGGCTTTCATGTGCTGCACTGGGAGGTCCTGAATTGCATCTGCCACCTCTGTGCTGATGTTTCATAATCCTGATAGCAACATGAGAAGTCTCTGCAGAGGCAACTGAACCGCGCTCTGAGTTCAGGTGTCAATATCTCTATGCAAACACTTCAGTGTAGATACTCCAGTGTTGAGCTGAATCTTCCCTAACACAGCTGTGTGGCAGTTAACACAGCCAGTCTGCACAACAAGGCTTTGCTGCACCTCCCCATACTTGTGTGTGGTGGGACAGCCAAGCCCCACAGCACCACATTTAGCCTGCAGCCTGCATGCTTTTGTCTCTTCATCCCTTCTGCTCAATAGGGAAGTTCTTGCTCTTTTAATTTGTGCAAGAGCCTTGTCCAGACTTCTGGGCCTTGCTGCTGATGTAGCTGAATGGGTTTTGTTGTAGGTTATCCCAAACTAGCCTTACATATGGGGCTGATTTGATCTTTCATTATGTTAGTGATGCTATTAAATTTGTGACCCATGGTAGGAAATGGAAACATTTTGCCCACAGCTGACAATGGTCCCACTGCTGATATTACAACTCTGCGATGTACCTATTTTACCAAAAGTTCCCTGGGCCCCCTACCACACTCCCCTGCCCCTCTCCCTTCATCCTCCAGCTCTGAGGGAGTTGTGCTAACAGCATTTTCTGAAAATGTGTGCACCCAGCATGCCTTCAAAAACAGAATTCCCAAGACAAAGGGGAAACCACAGTAGGACAATCTCCCTAGGGCTGGCCAGAAGACACTAGATTCCTGTAATCTCTTTTTCCTTAATCCTACTGATTGACACCATTGGGCATTGTTTCATTCAATGACATCTTAGGAAAAGATGTTCCGATCAGAATTTTTTATAAGGGGAAGAAAAAAAAAATAAAAAAGAGAAGGATATAAGGAATATAAGGATATGATCAATCCTGAATAAGGAAGCTGTTGAATAATAACATTCCTGAAAGATTTCTGCTGAATGTTAAACTCCAGAACCAAAAAGCAGGTATAAACATGAATGCAACTGGTGAGTTTACCAATCCCATTCCAAGTTACCATCTTTTAAATGTATTTATAAGAGACAAATTGATGGACAACCACCAAATCTCCATTTTTTTGCCAACCATGTAGCCTCACCAAGACTTTTTTTTCTATTTCTGAAAATCTCGTTGAAAGTCATGTTTAAACATGTTTCTGGGGTTTATTTGCTACCCACCTTTTGCAGTTTCACAGGCAGTAGGAGGCCTGTGGCTCTAGAGCCAGTGATGCCAGCAGGCTCAATCTCTGTAAATGGCTGAAGTGAGGATGTCTCAGCACCCACAATCCATGCTGGGCTTAAGCAATCCATGGTGCTGGTCCAGGAGGTGAGCACGGCTCACTACCTGCCCTGGGAAGAGCGATGCCATAGGGCAGTGTCACTCCTCCCTCCACTCTCCTGAGGCAGGCAAGTGCCTGGTGGCACACCAAAATGCCCAGGCAGGTGTTGCACCTGTGTGAGTCACACCACACTGACACTTGTACCCTCTGCATGAAGTAACACGGGCAGGAATGCCTCCTCCACTGACACACACAAATACTCTGTACTAACAGCAGCTTCTTCCATTTTATTTCCTCACTGAGCTTCTCAGAATATTTTTTGTTTGGTTTGTTTTCATTGATTTAAAATGCAGAGAAAGAAAGCAAAACAGGTTTTTGCTCAGCAACGGTCCAGATGAATCAAGTTTAAAAAATAAGATAAAATTTAAATAACCAAGCTATGGCTTGTCATTTGGAATGATGCCTAATATATGAAATTTATAATTACTGTCATGTGTAACTGTTTTTTGTAACTTAAATAAAATGAAAGACAAAATAAAATGCTTTCTTCATTGTTTCTTTCTGATTCACTGCCTGCAAACCTGCAGTGCTTGAAGAGCACGTCAAAACAAGAGCTGGATCGGAACTTTTCAATTAAATGTTTTTCACCAGAAAATGCTGTTTCATTGAAACCACAACTTTTCAAGGAAATCTATATCTGTAGTTGAAACTTTTGTTAGAAAGGTTTTGGGGTTCAAAATAACATTTCTGATTAGCAGGAGAAAGAGACAGACAGACAGGCAGTCTTAATGTACAAGACCAAGGATCACCTGGGTTTGATTCCCCTCATCAGGTGAATAAGTGAATTGCTGCCTTAAGAAACACTTTTTTTTTTTTTTTCTGACAAATTTCAACAGCCTTTTGATCATCAGTGTAACTAAAATAACTGTTCAAACCTCAAAAAATTTTGCAAGCAAGAGTTCTCGTTTCTAGCTAGGCCAAACAATAACCAAATGTATGAGTCCTTTTGGTATGTCTGTTCAGCTCCAGTTCCAGAAAGCTTTAAATCTATGAAAGATTAAAATAAAAGCATAAACCAGAGAAATTTCCAGAGGGAACATCAGATATAAGTTCTTGGAGCAGGTGACTCAAAGAGTGGCTAAATTCTGTTCTCCGTTTTTGGAAATGTCCAAAACTGACCTTTGTCAAGTAGTTACCCAATGGCTGGTTTTGGGCAGGTGATAAAGTATACTGGACTTGGGAGCCAGAAAGTAGCAACACAAGCTGCTAGCAAACAAACTCAGAGAGCTCTTCCTGGGCTCAGGAAGAAAGCACCACTGATGGGAGACGAGTATTGTGCACCTAGTCACCAGAGCCTGTGGCCCTGAGCAGTGAAAGCCATCCAACCACCACTGTGGTAATTTTAAAAGTGATCAGGATTGCATGTGTCTGTGCATCTTCCATGGTTGGCTTCCTGTATTCTTTTTTCCTAAAGAAATAAAATGCAAAAACGCACACAGCAAAAGCAGGAGGTTTAAGATACCAAAGACCAGGATAATACTTAAGCCAGTTACTTGTAGCTTCATGATCTGACAAATCTCTTTTCCCAGACTGGGAATCCTGACTTAGGAAATCCTGTGACTGTGGCGATATGGACCTTGAAGAACACTGGAGAAAAATTCTCTCTTACATACACACTGATACTTTCAGGAAATTCAGCAGCTTTATCCATTATCAAAAACTACAGAGCTTTGGTAAGCTTTAGCTGAATTTGTCTGTATTTGCAAGGGAGTTGTCTGCAGAGGGGGTGACAAAGTTTGACCCAACACTCCTATGTTGCCTTTGGTCACCTCTTGCATTAGACAAACAGAATGGCATATCTCTGCAGGACTCAGCTGTTGAAGGATCTATATCCAGGAAATCAACCCTCAGTTTAATGCAAGCCCCTTGCAGCTAGCTTGCCAGTGGCAGTAGGCAGGTAAGTAGAATATCATGATCGATGATCACAACGGCTGGTGATAGACTGGGGAGACCTAACATTGACATGGGACATGAGGCTGTTATCCATCACGGATCCGACTGCTGTCTTCTGATTACGAAGGGGCTGAATAATTGAGCAGACCTAATTCATGGCAGGCTGCCACTTGCGTTGCTGGGAAGGGCGAATGTAATAAGAAACAAATGCCTCGACTAGAGTTTTGTATTGTATCCAAGTCTCTCCCATTGTGCTTCCCTGCTGAGTAAAAGAAAAAAAAAAAAAGGCAAGGGGGGAGGTTTAACTGCATGCTGAATGGCTTTGCGTGGCAGTGACAGGTATTCAGAGCCAGGAAGACTGTCTCTAAAGAACCAGCATCAAAAAAGTGTTAAGCCAGTGGGAATGCAGCACCTTTGAAAAGAAGAAGGCTCACCAAAAAGTTTGGCAGGATCAAATCCTCTATTATAGTCCTCTCTTCACCCCCCAAAACTCTCGGACAAAGAACATGAACCTCTGAGACTATAACTGAATGTAAAATCATCAGCAAAAGCATGCTCTAGTCAAATAATTTATTTGGATGTGCGTCAGTGCAGAAACTGGCACTTGCCCCATCTATGTTCATAGTCCAACTTCTCTGCCACAGGGAGCCAGGATCCATGATTTTCAGTCCAAGGGCATTTTGGACATTCCAACGTTTCACCACAAAATCAGAAATAAAAGCTCAGGCTTTCAAGGTCCCTCCCCTAGAGGAGCATGTCTCGGCAGGAAGACAAGGTGGATACAGTGGTACTGGTGATGGAGGAGGGAGTTGCCCATGGGACATGGAGCAGTGCTTGCCTCCAGCTCCAGGCCACATGCTGGGCACTGCCACCATGCCAGGGACCCTGAGGTGGACAGGACTGCAAATGCAGTGTAGAGAAGGACGTGCCAGGAAAGCGCAGCCCCACTACACCCTCCTGCAGTCTGGCCTTTGACTTTTTGAGTTCTTTTCCAGTTACATGAATCAAGTGTGATCAGAAGTATATGTGATCAAACAACTGATTCATAAATGTTCATCTGATCTTTTAAGAGAGGGTGAAATAAAATTCTTTTCATCAAATTTGTGTAAGTAAACTAGCAATGGGGAAATACCATCTCTGAGTCAGCACTGAAAGAAATAATTGTCTCAGTTATTTCTTCCTATAAAATTGACTCAATTCTGGTCCCTCTTTATGCAAAGTGCCTATAAATTTGCTTTGGATAAGAAAGGAAGCAGTAACAAAACCAGCTACACACTATGAAATAATGTTTTGTATTTTAAGAAGTTCCTAATGGAAAAACCCATTTCCTTCTATTCAGGGACGTTTTCAATTATCTTCAAAAGTGAGATCCTTGAATGGTGCACAACTTTGCCCTCAACGATGCTGACACAGTGTCATTAAAGTCAATGAGATTACACGTGTTTGAATGATGGCAGAATACAGCCCTGAATGTTTACTGCAAAGGCATTTGTAAAATGTATTCCAAAGAATAAAAAATTCATAAATAAATGCAGCCTATGTAAATATCAGAATTTTTACTGAATGGATGTATGTGTTTCTAAATAAATTCTTGAAAACATAAGTGGATTTCTGGCTTTTTCATTCACTTTGCAAATTTGCCTGGCCAGGCCATATGTCCCAGTCTTCCACCTGTAGCTTCAGCAAAATATGTGAAAGAAACCTCCTGTAAAATTTCAGTAATACCACCATTATGTTAACTGTGTATACATTTCTATTTTGTGAAGAAAAAGCTTTTTGTATTTTGATTAATTGCCTTTGACAGACTAATCTAGGAGCATGAATAGGTTGTATTATAGGCTATTAACTCCCTAGCAGTACCAGTGCTGGGAGTGTTTCTAGGGAGGCAAATGTCCTTTTGATCCTACCAGATCTTAATGATACTGTTCATATTAATATTAGCAGTGGCATTTAAAAAAAATCAGTATTAATTGAATCTTGATTTCCTCATTATTTTCTGCATATTGCACTTTTCTATGAGAATCACAACTCATGCCATCAAAAGCCTAGAGAAATATCTTCACCTTGTAAGCTACCAGCTACATTCTACCATCCAGTTAATTTATGGCAGCAATTTGGAAGTCAGCTAGATGCAGCTGGGTGGCAATGAGTGCAGTGTTATTAAATATGAGCAACATCTGACATTAATCTCAAATTAATTTTTGAGAGAGAATGCAATCAAATTGCAATAACTGATAATAAGGAAGTAAAATAAAACTATGCAATATGAATTTTCAAAAGTTCAGTTCTGTAGCAGGTTTATTCACGTTAATTGATTAGTCCCAATTTTATTCAGTGATTGACTGAAGTATATAAGAGACCAGGAGACAGATCTAACTATTGGATGTACCAGGTACTCCTTTGCTTGGAGCTGACCAGAAGGGTTGGATAACCATGATGATAACTCCATGTAGCCAGCTGCAGAAATGCCTTTGAGGAGCTGAGGCAGGTTGTTGATGTTGCAGGTGTCATTTTGTTAAACCCACGAAAACCACAAACTGTCAGGTCTATGCCAGGACTTCACCTTGAACAATCTTGTGTAAAGGCTTTGCCTCTGCAAAGTGCTGGCTGGGGTTTCCTAACACACTCTCCCAGATGGGGAATACAGAGGTCGCACTGTATCAGGAAGAAAGAGTTTCTGCAGAAGGGTCTGACAATAAAATGAACAGGTTTTTAATGAGAATTTTCCATAGGAAACATTGCCTTTTCATGAAAAAGTCCGTACATTCAAAATGTTTAAAAGCCATTTACTTTTTCTAGCAGCTGGTAACCATTTTTCCTCACCAAAATCTGCTGAAATTTTGGGGGGTTTCTAGCATCACTGTTTCAATGAAAAGCAATGATGTTCAAAGAAAAGACATTTTCTGCAAGATTGCACTTAAATAAAGTTCCAGTTTATCTTCAAAAAATAATGCTTTTGATGGAAATCTTTTAGTTGCCCTTTTGCAGAGCATAAGTCTTGCTGGAAGGTGGCAAAGTAAATCCCCTACAAAACACTGTTAGGAAACGGAAATCGAAATCACTGCAAGTCAGCCTCTACATATTTGTAAGATTTTCTGTGTGTCATCCTTGTGAAAGCCCTACCTAGCACATTGTAAAGTTTTGATAAGAGCTGCACATCTGACAGCTCAAGCCTGAGCAGTCAGAAGCATCAAAAGGCACCTTAGACTGGCTTGTATGGGAAGCCATGGGGACAGGCTGTGTGGGATGCAATTTTCTTCCATGCTGGCTGTAGAAGACTGGGTGGTCTGTGAGTTAGGTGCTGTTTTTTTAATTTACAGAAATCCACAGAACATCCTAGAAGGAGAAATTTGTTTTCACGTGAATGGTACCATGTCCAGTTACTGTAAATCACAGGTTTTTCAGCAGTTCCCCAGAACCTGCAATCCCCAGACTTTTGCTTGGGTACAGTACCCTCTATGGACACTAAACACAGCCAGTTCAGGGAGAAATTGCACATAAAACGTTGCATATTCTGCAAACTCTGGCTTCACAGTCCTCTAGCTGGTGCTGCTGCAGAAGCAGGGGACCCTGCCTTCCCAGGGAGACCATGAGAAAAGCAGCCTTAGTGTCTCATCTGGTCAGGCTCAGGGACTTCCATGTCCATCTCATCACTTCACATGCAAAATGTGGTTTTGTGCCTATTTTTCAGGCTGCCTACCCCACAGTCAATTTGCAGCGGGGCTACAAAGACAGGTTGATGTCTGCTATCACCATAGATTTTACCCAAAACTGTGCCAGTGTGTGCTTCTGTAGTCTGCCCTGCATGAGACCTGGCCTCTCACTCACCTTCAGCAGTTCTAGGCAGATGTATCTGAGGTGTGAAGTGGTTAAGGATAAAGACAAGGACAAGAAAACCCAGCTCACTCCCCCTGGCTGCTTGAGATAAATGCTGTGGTTGATTAAGATGCGCCAGCGTGTCAGTCTGCAGGCAGAGAAGACTTTGCTTATGGAATGAGTAACAAGAAATTATTTATCATTGCCATTATTTATTGACTAAATATAAGTTGACCATCTCTATAGGCTGATCTTCAGCTCTTCAGAGCCCACTCTAATCAGAGATGTGTGTAACTGACATTTCCTGAGCATCACTTGGGTGCATTTTGCTTAGGAGTTCCCTCTCTGACCCTTCATCTCTGATCCCTTGCTTTGCAAGGGGCTAATTTCTTCTTAACAGCCAATGATGACCTTCTCACACAAAGCCTGGCTTCATTTGCTGGTGAGCTGGGAGAGTGACACAGGCTCTCCATCAATCCCATGCTCCCCAATCATTCCCATACTCTCCATCAGTCAGGGTACATAGAGCCTGCCCTGATCCCTGCACAAGTCTCCTATGGAAAACTGTGGTTTCTTTGTATGGGGCAGCAGGTCTGGTGGCAATCTCAAGCTCAGAAAGGCATGGAGAGGACACAGAGAGGATAAAAAACAGTCTGCAATGGGGCCAGAAACCAGTCCATCACTTCTGCACTCACATGCATGGTGCCAGTGTGGGGACTGCATGCTCTGTCCCCTGCCCAGGGCTGGAGGGTGGAGCTCTCCTCCCAGAGCCCCAAATTCTCCTTACTTTTGGCTACATGCAGTGCACAGTCCTCACAATATCCCATCTGAAACAATTTCAGTCAGGAGAAAAAGGCACAGAACAAAGTGCTGATATGGTTTGTTCACAGTCTGCGAAGCCTCAGTTACAGAGTGCTGGATCTTTTGTAATTTTTGCCATCTTAAAATTAAAGACTGTTTTCCACCATTAAGTATGCTAGGCATAGCTCCTGCTCTACTCCTACATCCACATTCCCAGGCAAACAAAGCTTACATCTATCCTGTTGGTCAGTGTGTTTCTCACTGTTGGTTTCCTACTAATTTTAGCACTCATGGCCAATTTAATACAGATTTGATGACGGGCAAAACCTTCATGAAACACAAGGGCTTGGAAGATATGAAAAACTATATTAGGCCCCATCAAAAAGGAGTTAGATACCAGGGAGAGCTGTGGTGGTCACCAGCCTTCACTAGTGGCGCTGCCAGTGAAATGGCCTGAGGTATTTCTTATCCCACATCCAGGTTGCCTGGCAGGTACCTCATGGCCAAACAGGCATTTCAGTTTTCTCCCAGCTCAGCCTCATGATGTGAGTGTTCACAAAAGCTGCTTGATTAGAACAGGAAAATTGCTGAAGAGAAGAAATCATCTGCTGAAAAATACTGACAGAGAAAAAGCGGCCAGCCTGGGACTGCCAGCCAGGGGACGGGACTTGCGAAACAGAAACTTCCTTGAAAAGTGAAACTGGGCTACCTGGAAACCAGACATATAATGTGCAAAACATGTGCAAAAACAAGGGACTATAATGGCAATTTATTGTCTGAGAAGGTGGAAAACAGTCTGGGAAAATAAAATTACTCTGAAAGAACAGAAAACATCATCATGTATTGGCTGTTACAAGTCAAAAATAGAAATTAACAGCATCTATTGGCTGCTCACAGTAGGATGTCCTATATCCTCTTACCTTCCTATGTTATAAAAATAATGTAATTTTTATCCAAAATGGAGCCCCTCTCTCTCTCAGAGCTTCCTGGTGGAATCCCACAGGAACTTTCTACAGGATATCAAACTCTCACTGAGGACCCCTGGCTGACTCTAGATTCCATGAAGTGAGAATCTCTCTGTTACCTTGCTGGTTGAGTCTGTTGTCCCCTCTTTTGGGGATGGCTGAGTGTGTTGTCCCCACCCTGGATTGGCTTTTCCCCCTCTTTTGGGATGGTTTGGCTCCTTTTGAAATCTGTCCAATTCACTTCATATTGATATTATATATATTCACATAGGTAATCTATCATTAGTATATCTGCTGTTATGTTGTTACCAAGTTTGCTTTGCTGATGATAATTTGTAGTAATCATTAATAGGACATAACTACTTGGTAATTGCTGATATTTGTTGCCCTACAATACTAATAGATTGTATTATTGTTTGATACCATATTGTTGATTGATACTATATGATTGATTGCTGCTAATAATTTGTATCTTGATAAATATATACTAATTCATATTCAATTTATTAATCATAGGTATATTTGCTAGCAGTGATTTTTATATACTCATGGTAATCTGTCATTAAATAGATTTAGAGGCCAGAGCCTCCATGTCCTGTGTATTACAGAATCCTACAAACCCACAATCACAATCTCTGCACTAACCCCTTAGGTCATGATACTTAGTCAGGATCCCATGTTTCCTCCCCATGGGGGATGTGCCATGTGTGCACTGAGCAGGTGAGGTCTCAGCCTCTGGGTTCCCCATGGGGCAGGGCTGGAGAGGCAGCTGTTGTGTATCCCCCATCCTGTGTCCCCTCCTCCCCCAGGTTTGGAATTCTGCAAAGGGAAGAAAAGCAATTCAATGTTTTCAGATTTACCCAAGAAATGACTGCCCAGAAGGTGACGTTTTTCTATGGGCAACAACATTCTTCAAGGGGAGGCAAAGAGAAATATCTTTTTTTTCTTCTTTTTCAAGAGGTTCCTTTTTTTGAGTGGTAGAAGTGGTGGCCACAGATGAAAGCAGACTCTGTGATACACTGCAGATGATCCACCATCCTTTGAAATACACTTATTTGGGATGAGTGCTGCTGGATACATGACAATTTTATTCCCTTTGGGTGTTATAGAAATCTATTAATAGTAACGATAATATTTTCCCTAGACCTTCATTGCAGTTTCCAGTCATCATGAGGGGCTGGGGAGCTTTGCCCCTGAAATCCCAAAGCAGAGGCACTGGATTGCTGTGCAGAGGGGACTGGTGTGCTCCATGCAGAAACACAGGTGAACCAGGCTCTGCTCTTATCCCTCACTTTTCAGATGATCTCTTGCAATGCCCTTGTGGATATGCCACAAGCCTGAGCAGTCATTTGTGAGGGTTTTCCCTCTGTGCTCAATCCTTGATGAGTCTTTCTACTTGGCAACTGTAGCATGTAAATGCTGAAGTCAACAACGAGGCAAGCAGGTGGTGTTTTCTCCCAGTTTACTCTATCCACGTGATTTTCTCAGCCATTCTTGCATGAGCACAGGATCAAAGAGGGGGGGAAAAAATAATAAAAGCTGTGTGCATAGGCAGGAAAAGCTGCCTGAAAGCAAAAATAATCTTAATTCCTCTAACATGAGAGTTTGATATTAAGAAATGCTGGGCATCTACAGCTTCAAAACTTCTGAACTCAGCAGTAGCTGCCAGTGCTTGACAGCTCCCTAAACCAAATGCTCCCAATGGGAATATACTGTGGTTCTGCGGGGACTTCTGCTGAAAGACTCTAGACAAGTACAAGGGTTGGTTAGCAGCTGGCCAGGCTGTGCTGATTTTAGAAAGCTGGAAACATACACCCTTGCAGCCAAGGGTGACAAATTTACTCTTGGATGAATCGTGGATAAACGTATCAGGCTTTCAGAAGCCTGTTGGTGCAAGCTCGCTCACCTGCATGCAACTGCCACAAAATGGCCTGTAGTGGGCTCATCAGTGACAGATATATCAAGATGTGAAACGGAGTGATCTTGTGATCAAGTCCTGTGCTGGGCAAGGTCTTTTTGCCTTGGGCTACATGACAGAGATGTGGTGGCTGCTGAAGAGCCAATGACACATCTCCCTGATCCCCAGGCTCATGTCTCTGCTCTCCAGGCTTGTGCTCAGAAGGGAAGGGGTGGCCCAGCCCTGGCAAAGTGACACCACAACAAGTGGGGAGGAAACCTCAGTCCTGCAACACTGGCGTTCTGCTGAGATACCAAAGTAAAGCTAACTTGCTTTCACAGCACCTTGGGGCACTGATTTATGCAGATATAAATCCTAAGGTCTCAGCTTAACTGAGTTCTATTCTGACTTGCCATGAATGGTATGAGAATGAGGAAGAGGAGGGACAGTGCAAGATCTGTTGTCCTGCAGTAAGCAGAGATATGCAACTCTGGACTGCAGTCATGAAAACCAGAAATAAATAAATAAAGGAACCCACATCCAGTTCAAGAAATAGCAGCAAGTGCTACCTAAAGGCCAGTAGTTGCTTAAAGGGATTTTTCTGGAAGAAAGAATAATGTGTCATACCATGGCTAAATCCACGGTACCTTAACTGATGAAGATGCTCTTGTCGTATGACAGGTGCTGCCAATATATACTTTTATTTTTTTTAAGGCCCACAGCTTTACTAGATTTGCTTCCAAACCCTAACAAAACAGTTCATCTTTTCTATTATTTGTTTAACTGGAATTTATTAACAATGATTACTGCTGGTAAGTTAAAAAATAAGCTGATTTAACTAGGGCAGGGCTCCCATTAGCTTTTTACTTGCATTTTCTACCCTGTTAAACATTGCAGCTGCAGTTAAATCAACTGGCACCATCTGTCCATATGCCTATTTTCAGCTGCCTATCTAATGTTTTCTCTCAGGCTTTAGCCTACCAGTGGCTGCATACGGTATTTCCAATTCCTTTTTCAAAATGTAAGCATGAAACAAAAAAACTGAATGGAGGACTCCAGCAAGAGTTTGTGGTTTTTTTCCCTAAAGGAACCAACAGCAGCAGAGCAGACCTGTGCCCTGTGAGATGCTCTGCATTACCCACAGAGCTGGGTGCAGTGAGAGTAGCCTGTGCACCTCCAGAGGAGAAGCAGCTCTTGTCTTGGGGTATGGTGGGCCGTGTGGGTCAGTGTGGAAGGATGGAGAACAGAAGTGAAGTTTTCCACATGATGAAGTAAAGGCAAATTTTACATTACCTGTGAGACAGCCAAAATGTTATGCATTTGTTTTTCCAGAGGTACTAACTGCTGAAGCCAGAGGACATGAAGGCACAGAGAACCTCAGCAAATGAGGCCCAAAGAGCATCATTACAGAGAAAGCATCTGTGCAGGCACTGAGCAGGGAGATAAACTGCGGTGAGCACAGGAGTTGCCACCCTCTTCCAGCTAACCATCTTCCAGCCCCATACAAAAGATCGGTCTGTGTTTATTCCAAGATGCCTAGGGAGAGCTGCTTCCCATCCAGCCAAGAGAAAGTGCATCCACAAAGCTCTCCTGGCCTCAAATGAGCAGTGCATGCTTGTTTCCTCAGCCTCCTGCCTGCCTAGAGACCTCACAGACACCTGCAGGGTACATCCCACCAGGGTGTCCTCTGCTCTACCCCAGTGTGCTAATAGGGCATTAAATCCACAGCTGACCTCCAGCTCAGTGCCTGCTGCAATCCTGCAGGGCAGCTTTGCTTTATGCCATATTTAAAGAACAATTTGAATATTGAGGCTGCTCTTGGAGCAGTGCCAGGACCTTCTGCCACCTTGTACCTGTTCCTCTCATGGGCCTCCTCTCCTGCGAACCCCCTCAGGGCAGGACATAACTTCTGTCTGCATAGCAACCAGCACAGGGAGACATGAAGTGGTCCTAGAGCTCATCAGGCATGTCATGTAACGACTTTGTACGATGTGGTCTTACAATTTAATAGATTCTAGCAAGCAGATTGGACATACACTGTTAGGAGAAGCCTCAGGCAGGGTAGAATACAGCTGATTCTTGCTGCATGGTGAGGTCTTGGTGAGCTGCACAAGGAGGCCCAGCAGTCTGACAGCACTTCCTGTTTTTTCTACAGGTTTTGCAGAGAAAGTCTTTTTTTTTACAAAATTACACTTAAACAGAAGTGTTACTAACTCAAATTGCAAGTCCTTGTTTTTACAGGGAACTTCCTGAGAAACAGAGCAGCACTGGATTGAACAGAAGGAAAAAAAAAATAAATTAAAAGCCTAAATCTTCCCCGTGGCCCTGAGAGCAAGTGACAGAAATCACCAGCTCCTGCTGAAGGTGAGCAGAATTGATTTGCAACCAGAGGAAACTGCTTCACTGTGCATGAAACGCTCGATCCTGCTGTGCTGACTCAGGCAAATCTGCTGCTTAAACATGCAGCCCAACACTTCAGATAAGGTATTTTTCCAGTGCTCAGGTTCTCTGTTCAAAATCGGAACAGTGACTCTGTACCCTGCACTTACCAACATGCGCAAGTGTCCGTGGTGGAGCAGAAGTGAGCTTCTCCCAGCTGTGGGAGGGCTGCACAGCAGGTGGTCTGGCTTTTTAAAGGCATGTGCCTGTAGTCATATTCACGTGCGCAATTAAAACATATCCACTGAGCTTTTGAAAGCTGCCTGAAAAATCGAAGTCAGCCATTTCACTATGCCCTCAGACACCGGGACAGTTCCCTCTGAGCAGGATTCCACCATATGCTAAGGCAACCCAGACACTGCCCTCAAACCCATACCCCGTGATAAAAATTGGCTGCCCAGAACTTCAGAAATTAGGGGACGAAGGCAGAGTGGTTACTTTTCCTAATGGAAAGACCATTAGGAAATGGTCCCATCTGTGGAACCCCAGGGATGTTTCCTGGGACTTGTTGTTTCTGAAATGTCAAGTGATCATGAGAGGTGAAGGAATGGGTGGCAAAACCAACTGCCCAGGGAAGTGGTTGTCATCATCCATGGAGGTATTAAAAAGATGCCTAGATGTGGTGCTGAGGGACATGGTTTAGTGGTGGACTTGGCAGTGCTAGGTTAACTCTTGGACTTGATGATCTTGAAGGTCTTTTCCAACAAACACAGTTCTGTGATTCCATGATTCTATGATTCTATGACTCTATGATTCCATGATTCTATGATTATTCCATGATTCTATGATTCTTCTATGATTCTATGAAAAGTTGCAGATGACACCAAATTATTCAGGATACTTGAACCTGAAGCTGACTTTGGAGACCTGCAAAAATATTTCAGGGTGCTGAGGGACAGATTAGTAAGCAAAAAAACTGATAAACTGATAAGCAATAAAAAAGCTGATAAACACCAAGCAATGTACTTAGGACAAAAAAAGATACACAGGATGACAGGCCTTAACCACTACTGCTCAGGAAAGTGGCTTTGACATCACTGTGAAATTTCTCTGACGATTTCTGTCAACACCCAGAAGCAGCTATAACGCACATTGAATGTTAAGTCTTATTAAGAAAAATGTAGCTCACAAAACGGTGCACATCATTTTGCCAGTGAATAAATCCATGGTGAGTGTGTGCCTCAAATACTTTGTGCAGCCCTGGTAATGCCATCTCCCCTGCCACAAAATAAAATAAATTAAAAAAAAAAAAAAAAAAAAAAAGGAAAAAGAGGATCACTGGAAGTATCCTACAGAGGTGTAGGGTGGCTTTCACTGATGGAGGGCTAAAGCTTCAGAGCCTCCTCAGTCTGTAAAAGCAACAATCATGGCAGAGGCCTGCAGACACAAGTGGTATTGAGCAAGGGATGGGATTATTTTCCCTGTCACTGGGTGCTGTGGGAGCCACAAGTGCACAGATGTTGCTTCAGGGCAAGACAAATTTATGAAGGTTTGGTCCTGTATATGACTGTCAAGGTGCAGCTCTGGCTCTGGGGTGTCCCACATCCCTGACTGCTGGAGGCTACATGAGATTTTTCTGTCCTTTCCTCGTTTCTGTTCTCTCAGATAGGCTTCTGCTCATGGCTGTTTTCACAGGTGAGATGCTCTCCAGGTGGACCCTTGAGGTCACCTCCCCTGGCTCTTCTTCTGTTACACATTCTTGTGTTGAGCTTATCTGGACAGGGAAAGTTATTGATATTTATGGATGTGACCTAATAAAGTCTAAGCAAACAAAAGACAAATCTTGCTTGTGGTCTCTTAACCTAAATGTATCTGCTGAAGATAATCCTGTTTCCTCAAGGATTCATCACAGAACTGCCAGATTCGTAGTATTTTATTTGTCATAATTTATTAATGAGCTAAGAAGTGGTTGATCTAGTAATTGTTTGCAACACCATTACAGACACCTCACTTTGGTGGCTTCTTTCTGGCCAAAATTCAAGTTAACATAGAATATAAATTATTGTATTTTGCCTCAAAGACTTCCTATTCTGATTTTTTTCTTTTCCCTTTCACAGTCTAGAGGGTTTTCAAGACTGTAGCAGCATGTGAATGAAGGTGTAACAGTGCAGTCTTTGATGACATTCATATGAAGTCTCAGCAGGAGACTCTGAACTATTTCCCTGAACTAATTTTTGTTACTACATTACCTTATTCAAAAGTTTATGGAGACCCATTTCTACCCTGATCAATCATCACTGGTACCTTTAACCAGAACTGAAGAAGCACGAGACACCCTGATACTTAGGGAGCACGGAAGTCCTTCACTTCAGCACATAGGGTAGAATCTGCTCTGATTCACAAGAGCTCTAGAGCCAAGTTTGTCAGCTCCTGCTGGTACCTGCCAGTATTTTACTCCACAGATAGTCTGTCTGTCTCTGGAAGTGCACAGGGATAAAAATCCAGTCATGGACGGGAGTCTTCATGGAAGATGTTGCTGACTGCACATATGATATCCCCCTGAAGGTAACTGAGCTACCCCATGGGTGATCATCGCTACCTCATTGAGTGCCTGTTGTTGATAAAATTGTTGTCTACTTATTTAACCAACCTGTTGGTTTTTGTTTGAAATCTGTTTTGCTTATTTGAAATAACAGCATGGATGCCCATAAAATTGCCACTATTTTGTGTTTGAAAGGTATGTTTTTCTTATTTTTTTCCCCTAATGCTTTCGGGTGGCATTTTTAATGCTGCAGGTTTCAATAAACTGTGTAAATGTAGCTGACAACAAAAGAGCTCTGCTTGTTTCATTTTTTATTTAATGCTGCTAGTTTATTGATATGGACAGAGAAGCTCATTGCTCTTTTGCACCAAAATACACAAAGAAAAAAATGACATTGGAGAGTATAAACAGCACTGTCTTCCACATGTAGACTCAGCGAGAGGCGGTGGTGTGCAGTGAGCCTCCACATCCCAGTGCCCTCCTGCTCCATGTGCTTTGCCTGCCGGGAAGGGCAGCCTGCATGTAAAATCGACTTCAGCTGAGAGCAAGCTATTTTCAGTAAAAAAGCACTCTGAGCACCCTCCTGTTCATTTTCCTCATGTGACTTCAGGAGCAGAAGGCTGTTCGTTGCTGGTCGGGAGTGTGGTGTTGCTCATTGCTCATGTGTCAGCTCATTGCCAGCTACAGCTGGGGTGGGAAAACCTCTAAAATATGGCATCTTTGGTCAGGAGGTGCCTGGCCTGCTTCAGAAAGTGCTGTTGTCACTCTCTAGTTCCTTACCTTTCTCAGCAGTAGCCCACATACATCCTCCCTGCTAGTGCAATAACTGTTCCCTTAGAAAAAATAATTTTAATAATTTTATATATCAAGTGCTACGGGCTGCAACCTCTCCATCTCCCCTGAGAGGGATTGCACTGGGCTGTAGCAGAGCAAGCAGCAAGAGGTCATCACAGTGGAAACTACTCCTATGTGAAAGTGGTTACTGAAAGTCTAAGTGAGTTGGGTCCTCAACACATGCTCCTGGATTTCCTGCAGGCAGGTATTCTTAAGAAAGATTGCTCATGGCTTTCAGAAGAATATACTGTGTAAAACCCTTGCCATGTTTAAAGTGCTTAATGAGTGGAAGATATTATGTGGGCATTGGGTAAGTCATCTGACATGTGGGTTTATGCAAATAGAGCATGAAGTGTGGTGCAGCGCTCGTAAGAGTGGACCAGGGCTGGCAGATGTTTGTCACTTTAATCCTCTTGCTTTGGGTGTACTAAGTTCAGCCACCAAAGCTTTTAGAAGCTATCTCTCATACCTTCCCATCACTGTACCCACATGTTACCAAATGCCTCAGCATGTCTTTCCTGCTCTAGGCCCAAACATTAAACCAAAAATGTGTTGGGTGCGTGTGGTGACATCTTACTCATAGGAAAATGCCGATGAGCCCAGGAAACATGCAACGTCAAAAAATGGAAAGGTGACAGGAGACACATGAACAACTCCCCACATCACTCCACCTCTTCTTATCACAGGAGAAGAAAAACGCTTCAAACAAGACAACGTGCTTCCAAAGGGCTCACTGCAATGTGTAAAGGAAAAGACAACTGGGTATGGTGGAGCCAGGCAGACGATGTGAACACCATGGGGGCTGGGGTGAGGGAGGGTGGAGGGGGGTCACTGTCAGAAAGGCACCGTGTGTGCATCCCTCTGTCCACAGATCTGGAGAGGGGAGCCCATCAGAAAAGCCGCAGGGGCTGCTTTGAGCTCACCATGCCCCAGAACACAAAAAATTTTGCTAGAAGCTTCATGCAATGACTCATCCCCCACATGCACTTTATTCTTGGGTTCTTGTCCATGTGACAGTGGGTGGCACAGGGAGCCTGTGCTGGTAGAACCAGAGATGTCTGTGCATCCCAGCAGACAGCAGTGGATTGAGGTGACATGAGAAGCCAACAGCCCCATGAGAGCAGCCAGACCATTTGTTGTGCTAGGCAGGGGGTCCACACTGCTGCCTCCATGACACTTGCCACAGAACAAGGCAGAGCTAACAGAAGAGTGAGACCAAACATCCTGGGACACAAGGCAAGAGTGGCCCCCTGGAGGCCACCAGCCCACCCCACCACCATGGCTGTGCCCAGCCCGAGGCTTGCATCACGGCCCAGTGAGGCTGGGAGTGGGGGTTAAGAGACAGTCAAGTTGTTCAGACGTTGGAATAAATGTGATCTCCTGAGTGCAAAGGCTGGCTGGCCCTGTAACCCTGGGCTTGTGCTTGGCCATCAAAAACATCAAGGAGCAACATGGAGCCACAAGCCCCCACTGGCTTCCATGGGTGTCTTTCAAAATTTTGTAGGCCGGAGTGTTTATGGAATTCAAAACCTGAACTTGGACTGAAGCTGGGATGTTGTGGTTCTTCTTTCTGTGCTTTTGGAAGAGGACTTCTCATTCTTTTTATTCATTGAACTGCTAAATCGTAGAATCGTAGAATGCTTTGTGTTGGAAGGCACATTTAAAGGTCATCTAGTCCAACCCCCCCCTGTAGTGAGCAGGGACATCTTCAACTAGATCAGGTTGCTCAGAGCCCCATCCAATCTGTCCTTGAACACTTCCAGGGAGGGGGCATCCACAACTGGGCAACTTGTTCCAGAGGCTCACCACCCTCATGATATAAACATTCTTCCTTATATCTAGTCTAAATCTACACTCTTTTAGTTTAAAACCATTACACGTTTTTCCTGTCACTACAGGCCCTGCTAAAAAGTTTGTCCTTTCTTGTAGGTCCTCTTTAAGTATTAAAAGTACACAGTAAGGTCTCCCCAGAGCTTTCTCTTCTCCAGGCTGAACAACACCAACTGTCTCAGCCATCCTTCACAGGAGAGGTGCTTCAGCCCTCTGATCATTTTTGTGGCCCTCCTCTACACACACTCCAATAGGCCCATGTCTGTCTTCTGCTGAGGACTCCAGATTTGGACACAGTACTCCAGGTGAGGTCTCACCAGAGCAGAGTAGAGGGAGAGAATCACCTCCCTCAGACTGCTGGCCGCTCTTGGCTTTCTGGGCTGTGAGTGCACATTGCTGATGCATGTCCAGCTTCTCATCCACCAGTGCCCCCAAGCTCTTCTCTGCAGGACTGCTCTCAATCCCTTCATTCCCCAGCCTGTATTCACACTGGGGATTGCCCCAACCCTGGAATTTACAGGAAATTCTAATTTACTCACACACAGCCCCCCCTCCCATTTATTTAACTGTGCTTTGTGAATTGTAGACAGTGACCCACAAACTGGCAAAACAGAGAGAGGATGCTGGCCAGTTCAGCACCTTCAGCATGTGAGTGCTCTTTGCAGGGCCATAATCCCTGCCCAGCTCTTCTTCTGAGGTGACATCTGCCAAGGTAATTAGGGCTGCCTGGTGCCAAGCACCAGTCTGCCCTATCTCACCAAGGGTTCCTCCAGATAATGAACTTGACCAGGCTGTTAAGAGACATGCTTTCCCACCAAGCTTTCAAGAATTAATGGAGGAGAAATTAGTGTTTCCTAGCTAACATTAGAGAAAGAAATGGTATTTTCTCATTTTATCAGTCACGGATTCTGTGCTGACTGTAGGGAGACCAAGCTGGTATTAACATTGGCGGTGAAAAAAGCCACTGGGAGCCTTACAAACCAGTGGTGGAAAGGGAAACTCCTGGTTTTACTTTTCTGTTCCAAGTCTGAATTCACATTTAGAGTAGCCTCTGATGCGGCTGGTTGAGAATTTTCTCTTGGAATGACTTCTCTCCAAATGCGCAATTTTTTTTATAAGCTGTCAGAGAAATGGAAGCAGCGGCTGCTCGGCTGCATATCCCAGCGCCTGTCTCTGAGCTGGCATGGGCAACCTCTCCCAAGCTCTCTTCCCCATGACAGCACATCATCCCCAGGTTGTGGGGATAAGAGGCAGCTCCCAGTGTGCAGGCAGAGCAGAGGGACGTGCAAGAACCCCCAGTATCCATGGGAAAGCCGGTTCCACTGCTCAGCTTTCCACAAGGAGATGTGGCTGCCTTGCAATGAGTTGGGAAGGTGGCAGCAAACCCAGGGTTGCCAGTCCCAGCCCGGAGGCAGTCCAAAAGTTGGGCAAACTGGGAGAGCAGCAGCTGCCTCTTGCTCTCCTTGTAGTGATGCTGGTCCTGGTGGCCAGCTCCCCAGACACATGGCTGTCTGAAGGGGAATTTCTTCTTTATATTTTGTGGGTTTCTCCCACTCCAGAGAACCTCACAGAAAGGAACTTTTGAGCTTTCCTCAGTTTAAGGAAAACATGCCTAGAAAATCAGGGAGGAAATCATACATAGCTATTTTCAACTTGCTTCAGTTTATTTTACTCTAGATTTTGAGCAAAAGCTCAGGTCATTCGTTTCACCCTAAGCTGCTGATGTGCCAAAATACCACAAAAAGTCTATCAGCATCCCTGAAAGCAGAAAGTAGCAGAAATTTCTGGAGTGGGATTGATCTAATGACCATCCAGAATCAGCTCTGCAGATTCAACAGTATGAAGTCCACAAACAGTTCAAATATTTCTTGAACAATTTTCTAGGGTGAACCTCCACAGCATTTGCCATTTACTCACTGCTAGGTTTTTGTAGCACACGGTGTGTCAGCTGCCTTTTTATCTTACATTCTTTGGTTATCCTCACCTCATGCAGTAGCATATCCTGATCTCAACCTGGATCCATACTCCTATTTACAAGGGTATCTAGTCCCAAAACTCAGAAACTCAAGGGGTCAAACACATAACAGGTCTCCCAGGCTTATCTATAGTTCATTCCTCAGGACAGTGAGGATGCTTTATTCCTGAACAACCTCTAAGTTATCAGCTGGTAGGAGGGATGGAAATACACAGGCTGTGGGGTTTGGTATGCTCAAGTCCTGGCTGTATAGATGTCTTCCCTATTTATCTCAGTGTTTGTGGTGAGGACCTTCCAAGCAGTGACTCTTAAAAATATCTAGAGGGGCTTTTTTTTTCCCCCCAGGAATGGCAGAAAGAAGGGAGAAGAAATGCCTCCATGGAAAGGAAATCTGTTGAGGAAAATACTGGATATACAGGTACTCCTGGAGCTTAAGAGAAGAGCTGTGTTGTTAATAGCCATTTTCCTGACAGTTCATGCCCCTGTGCCCAGCCATAGTCCAGCAGGCTGATTACTGGGGTTCATCTGGGACAGATGGCACTGGAGTACTTCAGGTTCAATGCTACTTTCCATATTCCTTGGCACTGATCAGTCTATTTTGAGTCCTGCAGCATCTTAGGCAATGAGCAGGACAACAATATTTGGCTTTGGAAAACTTGGGTTAAACTAAGCATTCGAGTGGACCATCTCCAGGCATGGACACATGCAGATTATCACTGAATCCTTTGCTTATTCTTGATCATAGATAGATGGATTTCCATTTGCCATAGCCAGATAGTTCACCTCAGAGAATCACTGTCAGTTTCGTATAATTCCCCTGAATGGAATGCTAGCCTTCGGTTCTATGTTAATGTATGTTTTGGCTAACATGATTTGTTCATATTAAAAATAAGGTTGGGAAAAACATTCCCTACTTTGCCATTATGAGATAAAAATCCAGGGGGGGCTTTATGAGTTCTGCTATCTTGTGGTTTGCAGTGGAAACAGAAAGCAGGCTTGTGACTGAAGGTCACCAAATCTCAACCTGGGAAAGTTGATACATTTTCTGTTTACTATTGTTTTTTGTTTGTTTCATATATCAGAAATTAGAAATGGCCAGGATTTAGGTTTTCTGTCAGCTTAATTTTTTTAATTTCTCTGCCTTCTTCTCCCATCAGCATGTCACACATACTCTTGTCCTTAATTACAGGATCACATACTATTTTTCTTCACTCACCCTGGAGTTACTAAGTATATAATTCTGTCACTAATGTCTATTTCTTACTCCATGAGCATGGATGGACTGAAGTATGTGACGGAGATGACTGCGATTCAGAAAGTCGTGACTTTCGGCTTTGCACCAATATACTTCTTTTCTTTTTTTCTTTTTTTTTTCTTGAAACTAAATTCCTTGTGTTACATATTCAACAGTTTTGTTTTTCTGCTTCCTATAACTATGATTTTTATTTTTTTTTTAACTGTTCATCTTCTCATACTTGATGTTAGAGCAGAGTTTAAATAGTTCACAAAAGTTAATCTGAAAATGCTGCCAGTGGTGCATCAGGGCTCCTGACTACTGGTAACCTTTGAAGATCCCAGCTCTGGATATAATTATTTATTTACTCATTCTAAATTGTAAAACCACTCAGTTCCTGTTTTGGATATAAATAACAGCTAACTTATCTGAAAATCACCCTTAATCAACCAGCTTCTGAGAAAGCTACCTAGTACTTGCCTGTTGATCCTTTCATTCAGAAAATTTCTACCAGAGTTCAAAAGTGTGGTCACCTGTGTCCTGGGTTGAGCCAAACCTTGACAACCTGTTAAGAAGGTGCTTGGCCCTTCAGTGGTGGCCACAACGTTAATTATGAAAACCACAAAGAAGTGGAAATAGTGGAGCAGAGAAAAGCAAACTCTTCACTAAGCTGAGGACACAGTGTAAAGCAAGTCTTGTTAGGACAATTTCCCACTTATCTGGATATTAGGAAAAATTTATTCACAGAAAGGGTTGTCAAGCACTGGAATGGGCTACCAAGGGAAGAGGTGGAGTCACTATCCCTGGACATGTTTAAAAGTAATATAGATGTGGTGCTTAGGGACATGGTTTAGCAGTGAACCTAATGGAGTTAGGCTAATGGCTGGACTTGATGATCTTAAAGGTCTTTTCAAACCTAAACAATTCTGTGATTCTATGATTGATCTGGTAGCTAATTGCCGGAAATAAACTCCACAAATTCATTTATACCTCTGTGGCTAAGACAAGACAGTCATCAGGGAAGAATCACTCACGATCCCTGAGTGTTTCTTCTGTTCAGAGGACAAGCGTGTTACAGTTGGGTATCTTTGATACACATTGCCCAAAACACAGGAAGAGGCAACTCTTTTCCAACCAGCACTTACCCTAAAAGGTTTCTCTTGGGGTTTTCCTCTGTGTCACCCCCTTGCCTGCTGGGGTGGTGTGTAATGCTGCCTTTTCTCCTGCTTCTAGAGTGCTTCTTCTCCTTCCTCATTTCCCAGGTAGTGATGTTTTTTCATCCATCACGCTCAAGATGTGAGTGGCTTTGTCCGCCTGCTTAACTTTGAGAAGTGACTATTGCTTCAGTTTAGTTTTAGAGATCAGGTTTTCGTCATTAATTTGCCTTCCCTTGGCATGACCTGGGACATTTAGACTAGTTCATCAGGCTGTTATGACAGTGATTATACAACTAAATGCATTGATGGACCAGACCACTTTCTTCAGACACTGCCTTTTCAATGAACTACTAGATGTTTTCCTCATCCTTTCAAGTCTATACTTTTCACTGGAGTAATTGCTGCCTACATATCCATCCAATTCTTGTTTGTACAGTAAAACAATCTGGGAAGATGTTAAATGTACGAAAGCACAAAATATTAGGTAAGAATATTTTGATCAAGTTTTTGTTGCTTTTCTTTCATCCTTCTAATGTTAAGAACAGTTATTTCTGCCTTAGGAAAAAAGCCTTAAAGAAAACCCCAGGGCCCGGGGAAGAAACCCTAAAAAAAACATGCAAAGAAAACGAAAACCACAAAAACAAAACACCAAACAAACCCAGAAAACTACAGAAAGGGAAACAGGAATAGAACACTTAGAGAACGCCAAAGACCTGTTTTATCACAAGAGGGCAGTGCATATTAACAAGTGTGGAAGTAATCCACGTTTCGCAGGAGGCTCATCGCTTTTTTTAAACATTTCCAAAAGCTTTGTTGCAAGTGCTAAAGAAAAAAAAAAAAAAAAAAAAGGGCAGAAAACTCTTAGTATGCAATGGCCAACAGTGCCTTGTGAAGTTTGTTGTTCACTGGGTCTATAGGAGTTTGTGCCTGGTGCCACAAGTTGTGTTTTGTAAGAGAAGTGAGAAAGCTCTAGGAGGCACAGGAGCCACTAGTTATCCCTGTTCTGCTGTTCTCCTGGCAGACAGTGATGCCACCTGGCGAATGATCGTTTTGCTTGTGTACCACAACAGCGGCAGAATGACGGCTCTCACATCAGGCGTATTTATCCTGGCAACAAAGAAAGAAATTATATTCCCCTCTCAGAAAGGATTGCAAGCACAGGCGTACTGCAGCAAGGTGCCTACTTCTCCAATGGCCAAGCTGTGCTTTAATTCGAAGTGCCTGTTTTTCTTAAAGGAAAAAATACGTTGATTTTACCTCTGAAAAATGACAACATGCTTATAGTGCCAGAAGGATGAAACTTCCACTGTGTGCAGGCTTTTTTTTTCAAGGCACTGCAGCAGCCATTTATTTACTCCAGAAACCATTAATGTTGAAAACAGTGAATTTGGCTGGAAGAAGGAGGTGTCCAGATTCCTGTCCCATGATGTGCTTCCAGACACTTCTGTCTGAAGGTCAGATGCCCATGCTCAGAAATGTGAATGATGCTCCTAGCATAACACATAATCAGAAAAAATCCCCAGTGCCAGCAATGCTTATACGACACCTGCAAGCTGTCCATTCAGTTCTTTTTCCAGCATAGAGCCTTAAACCCTTCTGCCCTGAAAGATCTTGAGGTTTAACTGCACTTGTACAGTTTAACTTCCAGGCACAAGATGGGGAGAACCCTCGCCCTCTCACTGGGAACTGTCAGCTTTCACCCATTGCCTGCAGAGCTGAAAGCCCTGTGCTGGCGCCTGCTGGTGACCCTGTAGTGTGAGTGTGTTGCTGCTGCTGCCAGAAAGCACTGGGATTCAGCTCACGGAAGTCGCCTCTCTTCAAGTGTGAAGTAACCCATACAGTACTTTTGGGGAGAGAAGAACATTTCAAGGAACTACAGAAAAGCATAGGTGCCAGCACCTCTTCAGGGGCCAGACAACTCTGCTATTGACCCGTTATAGACAGTTACCTCTATTTGCCCAGGAATAGCAAACTTCTGATGTGAAGAACTCGGCACTCAAGAGGCTGTTACTGGGAAAAGTTGCCACTATTTCCCACACTCATGCAGAAGGCACCATCACAAGGCAAACACCCAGTGCCATGGCCAGCCACATCTGGAACCTGAGAGTCTGCAGCTGTGCAGGACTCAATGAATTGGCTCACTTCAGCCCTTCTCATTTTGGATTTTGGAGATTTTCTGTATTTGGCTGTAAAACAGGATGGGTGCAGTACAGAGTGTTGTGCTTAGTCCAGCATGAAACATCCACAAACTTGCACCAAGGAGACGATTTCTTAAACTGTTTATCAACAAGAAAACAAATACAAACCCAAGAGCAGATTTTTTTTCCTTAGAAAGGCAGCGTCTCTGTTAAATAAAGTTGTGTAAGTGGAATTGCAGAGGCAAAAGAATATACATTCATCTGTTCAGAGACTGTTCTCTCACTTATTCTAACTCGATGTGGCTCAGTTTCAAGACCTAAAAGGCAACTCTGTGTGCCATGGGACCACAGACTGCTGCCAGCTTCTGGCTGATGGGTACCATTGTCCTCTTTTGGGGAATGAACATCCTACATCAGTTGCATGCTGCAGTGCAGCCAGCAGAAATATCTTTATGGCTTCCACTGGGCTAAAAGAACTTTTACTGGCCTCTGTTTTGAAAGTGACATTCCTGATAATGTAATTTATGCCAAAATGGTATCTTTAAACATTTTCAGATATTTTCTGCTTCAGTGATGCAGTGATGCTCCTCTAAGGAGCATTAAAAAATAAAGTATATATTTGAAAAGCAGGCAAAAGAAAGCATGTAGCAGTCAACACAAACTAAAGCTATTAAGATTTAGAGAGTAAGGGAAGCTAAAGAGAATCTGGCAGACTCCAATACAAGAAAAGATGTAAGTATTAATATGAAATTAAACAAAGTAGCTGATGGAGATAGTAAAGTAGGAAATTATAAAGCAAAGGGAAAACTCAATCAATATTTGTTATAGTTCAATATGGAAGACATGGTGCACTTGAGTACATGAGGATGATGAAGCATTTTCCAGTCCATAAATACCTAATGAAGAGAAGTTTTCTGGAAAAAACATCTGTACCACTGACAATAATTTTTGAAAAATACTGTAATAATCTAGTGAGTTACAACAGAGCACTGGTAAAGTGTCAGTTTTGTGTTAATGCTGAAAAAAGGCAGAGAAGAATGTGTGAGATAACTGGAGTATAACTCTATTCCTGAGCAAAACAATTGAAAAGCTCATAAGGGATTCAATTGACAAACCCTTAAAAATGAGGATGCAATTAATTCCAGTCAATTTATGGAGAATAGAGCCTATTAAGCAAACCCTAAGCGTTTGGCTTAGTATTGCTTGCTATTTTAAATAAAAAATAGCTCTATAAATTGAATTAGTAAATTGCACTGACTGGAAAGAGGACTGACTTAAAATATGATTGTCCACAAGGAGTTATCTTCTAATGTAAATGCAAAAGCAGTCTTATACCCAGACTGCTATTCAGACTAAATAATCCAGGCAGCCATATATAAAGTTGGTGTTAATAATGGAGGCCTATTTAAGTCAAATGCTTTTTAATACAGCCAATATAAAGCTCTACATCTACACTAAGAAATTTAGACCTACAGAGAAATTACTGCACACTGAAATGTGATAACCAAAAACAACCAAATTCGCGAAATGACAGTTCAGTATAAATTTCCAGTGTGATAACATGGAGAGAAAATCAGATCACAGATTTTCTAAATGAAAAATTAGCAATAAAATGAAAGGAAGTGGTTTTATTTCCAGATGAGATGAGATGTTGATATGACTGAATATGTTCCCCACAATTTTTTATTGAGAAGTTGAAAAGAACCATCACAGATACTCAAAATGTGGGGAGAACTTCTTTGAGTGAGAGAATCAGAGTACAAAATCTGCTTAGATTATCAAAACTAAACTGAGAAGTGTCTCTGTTAAAGATAAGTAAGAATATTCTCAGGCAAAAAATGAGTAATTAAGGTCTCGCTCACACAGAAGATGGCCAAGAGAGACAGTCCGGTGGTTTATCTGGCTTTACAGACTCTGAATATATAAACTTTCAACTTCTGTGGCAGAATCTGTTTGTTCTCACTGCAGCTATTTTTTTGCCAAGTAACGTGGCTAGTCTAAGTTCTTTGGATTCCTGCACAATTAGTATGTAAGTATCCATTAAAGAATATTTGTTTCCCCTCTTAGGCAGCTGTTGCAGGACAGGATGAATCACTGGTGTAGATTTCTCTACAATGTAGATACTGCATTGATTGTAGTTTCATTGACGATTCACTGTGGACTCAGTGTAGATTAATCTGCACTGTGGAAGGCCAACACCACACATATGGTGAATCATGGCCTCATGTGCTGTCAGCAGCACTTCAGGACAGCTACTGGACAGAGCAGGACCCTCTCTCTGCAGGGTGCCATGGGATTTGAAGAATTCCTCTAAGGAAGCACAACCAAAAAGACGAACCAGCCCTTGCTGGCAGATTAGCCAGATGAAATCTGTAGACCACAGGAGCATTCTGACCCCACTGAGATGATGATCCTTTGCTGGAGGACATCTGAGAATAAAGCAGAAAGGGCATGGTGAAAAGTATGAACAAAATGTAGTGGGAACAAATTTTTTAGAAGTCACAGGGACATTTCTGAAAGGGACTGGGAATTCTAGATGTCTCAGCCTTTGGGCAGCCAACTTTGAGATGCATGCTAGAAAATCATGCCATAGAAGTGAAACCAGCTTTGCATAGACTGGTTGAGTCAAATCCCTGCCTAGTTTAGGATCAAAAAGTATCTGTTGATTTGGTTCTATTCCTTTTTCAACATTAATGTGACTGAACGAAGGATTATTTTAACGATAATTGCTTTGATAATTAAATAACTGAGTATACTATCTGAATCTGATGGATTGCTTATGCTCTGAGCGTTAACAATTCTAATGTCAACACTGGTGAAGATCTTCAAACCACACACTGCTCTATGGTGTATTGGCATATAAAAGTGGTGTTTGTTTTAGAAAAACCCACATTTCCTATGTAAGCATGCTGAGGATTACCTCTTAGCAATTTGTTCATTTGCAGAAAGTTCTTTTAATCATCTTTGCATTACTGATCATAGAGTTCAGTTGCTAATTATTACAGAGGCTCTTTTCAGGAGAAGGGCAGAGGAGGAGACAAGCTTTCCATGTCTCTGCTCTACATTAAAGATTTCTGCATTTGTAATATAGAGCTTATTTAGCCGCTGCTTCTCCTCAAAGATCTCAAAGGAAATGCTAATACTTGTTAGATCATTTTACCCCATGGAGAGGAACTATGATTTCTACTTTAAATAAGATGAGAGGTACTTAAAATTTACACCAGATCTAACATTAAACTATTGGAAGAAATTTGAATAATATTAATGGATTTTGAAAAACACTCATCTGTTCAAATCCCTGATCTTTATCTCCTGAGTAATTAACATAAATATATATTTACCTGCTTATTCTTTTCATTCCAGCAACATATTGCAAGTCCAAAAGCATTGCTCCTAGGTTCTTGTTCTGCCCAGGAAAGCTCTCAAATTGTACTACTATGCATTCAGTCCTTGCAGACTGGCAGTTGATTGGATTAAATATTGATTAAATGTTAAAAGAGGATGTTCTTTTTGAATTTTGTTTTTATTTTGAATTTACTAATACTCATCAAGGTAAACACTTACACCTTGTTCTGGCATAGTCACCTAATTTACACAAATATGTTCACAAGTGGTGGTGCCACATTGTCCATTGAAAATTCAACCATATGATGAAGCGCATGAGCTAAATTTGGGCTTCCTTCCACCAGTGGTCTTCCATTTTTAATAAAGTACTGTGAAGACTAGGACCCTGTTTGAATCCTGACTCAAATGACTAGATGACATCAGTAGGAAAAATGTATTTTATCTGAAGTTTATCTGAAACTTTTTATTTCTTCCTGCCTGAGAGCCAGGCCATTTTCCCTCTGCTGCTGGATTTCTGTGATTTATTATAGCTAGAGCTGAAACAAACTTGAAACACAAAATGTGGATGTCTGTGTCCTCCCTGCTTTAGGACTCCTCATGAGATCCAGGGAAAAGTGTCTTCACTGACTCCCAGTCATTACTGAGGGCCAGCTGAATGATACAACCCTAATTTCCAAGTGCTAATCAGATCAAGCCCCATCTTTCTCAAAGGCTGAAACAGAGTGCAGCTGCCACCACAAGAGCTGTGTTGCTCTGCTCCATGACAGAACACAGAAACCCAGGCCAAAATGCCTGAAAGCTATGGAAGAAACATTTTTTTTTTAATTGAAACTTGCACGGATAATTGAATTAACATCTTTAGAATAAGGGTTTTGGCATTATTTTAAAACTTACATCCAGAAACAAGTTGTTATAAAGGAAGTAGACAACCAAACAATAAAAATTTAAAATGCAATTAAAAAAAAAAAAAAAGCTGATTCCTCTTTGCACACACACACTCACACACATGCATGCTATTCCTAAATGGAGCTTTTCCCTAAAAAAAGTTGCATGGTTTCCAGGGAGACTTCTTCATGCACTGGCTGTCTAAGTGTTTGCTGCTGCTACATATTTTTAGTCAGAAGGTATTCAGATACCATCACAATTGGTTGGAGAATAAAACCCTGAGGCAGATGGGAGAGAGAGATAATGTACGTAACACAGGACATGGTTTGCTGAGGTGAAGCATGGTTATTTGTTGTCTAAAAAAGTTATACTTGACCTAGTTTGATTAACTGTGGGTTGCGGTTCAGCATTTGAATATTGGTTACTAAGAAATTATACTGCTTTTAAAAAGCCACTATAAAACAATCCTTTTTGTGGTTTGTTCTCAAAGGAGCAGCAAAGATTAAGCCACTCAACCATGTGTGCTGTATTTCCTTAAAGGTAGCAATGCTGAAAATGCAGGTGGTTTAATACTAGAGTTTAACAAGAAGGTGTTATCTATATGTCACTCAGGCCATGAGAGCAAATGTCTCTCTAAAGCAGGTGGCATTTGAGCACAGTTTTCTTCTTCATGGGTAAACTCTCTTTTCACACCTACATGAGCGTCTAATGTAGTTGATGAAAGAAAGTGTTTATTTAGATCTTCATTTTACAAAAGTCAACTTCAAAGTTATGCTTATAGACAGGTTTAGCTAACAAAGTGCTTTAATTAGTGCAAGTGACTTCCAATATGAAATATATGTGTGACTGGTCACAAGACACAACCCTTTAAAGAAACAACAGCATCTTTGGATCATTTCCAGTGTGGCTCAGATGTTGACTAACAACAACTCTGTGTCTGAGCCATGCTGGCAATGATAAGAACTTGAGGCAGCAACAGATTGTTTTGGTGGTCTTTGTTAAGGACATTAAAGAAAAGAGTCACTTCATGAGCTACTTACATCTAAGTGGTCACAGCAGATGTGGGTCTTGGCTCTGAAGACTGAAAGGACATGGAAGGGGACAGTCAATGAGATGAGGAATCTCAGGGGATTTATTTTGTAGGGGTGGGATTTGCTCCCCCAGAAAACAAGACCCTCTTCAAATTATCTCCCTTTCAACTCCCTTCTGAAATCTTTGAAGGGTCTGGAAGAGTTTAAAAAAAATGGGTTCTAATTCTTGTTGATTATGGTGAGGCCCATACAAGAAAACAGCAGGAAGAAATGGCAAGCCCTTTCGAACACATCAGACACCTTCTCTGAAACTTAAAACAGTTGGTTGCTGCCTGATATTAATCACTTTCTCTAGATGCCATTATGTGACACTTAATTCTGAACCTGTAATATTAGAAGACTTGGTTGGTTGCTTCCCTGAGGTCATTTATAGCTATAGACTAACTCTGTACCCTCCATTGAGTCAGCAAGTTTGCTTAGCCCTAGTTGTATTTTCCCTTTCCATAGCTATGAAAGACAGAACATGTCATTATGATCAAGAATGTCATATCTCTTATCCACCATAGCAAATGTAATTTGAAACCTTATTTTGGATATGGATGAAATGAGAGGCTTTTCTGTGAAGTCTGCAGTAGACTAAAATAGTTCTTCTACGATAAGGTCCAAATGCAGTTTCAAGATACGAAACTCCTTAGTGAGATAAGGCTGCAACAAAATACATACTGGTATTAGATCAAAAGTAACTGCTTACTCATTTCTGAAAGCTTAGTTCTAATCACAGAGGCATAATACACTTTCCTGTGGGTCTCTCAACTAAAACAACAGAGGGTGAGGTGTGTTTGTAATCAGCAGGTTTTGGAAGGTATAGAACAGTACACACCACTGAATAATCTGATGTGGATAATTGTCTTTTGCCATATTAAATAAAATCCAATTTGTAATAACTTGGCCTCAGCAACACTCAAGCACTACTTTGTTTTCATATCCTCTCCATTTTTATGGTATGTTAGCAAACCTAAAGCATGAGGCTGTCTGCACTTGTATTAGTTTCTATGTTTATGCTCTGTTTTTCTTTTTAATTCCTACTAGATGCATTTAACTATGATGCTATTTCGAAAGTTTCATATGGTTTAGGAGCCCAAAATAGAAATGTTGTTTCTTACTGCAAGAGAGCAATGCTTTGCAAAGGTGCAAAGTGTAACTCTGCAGTTGTGGATTTGTTGTACAGAGCTTCTGGATGTGTAATACAGAGCTTCTGGATTAATCTTCAAATGTATTTAATCTTCAAACTGGAAAAACCTTAAGATAACTCATGCAGTTCCCATTACAGCTCTTGGAGCCCTTCCAGGACATGCAACAACTCAGGCTTGCCTTGGGATGAGGGAACAAAGGGGGCATCCACTGACTCCTCGCTGTGGGGCCCAAACCTGATTAGCTGCATGGGTGCATCCTTCCTCTGTCCCCTCACAACCACCTCCTTCTCCTCCCCACATCTCTGGGCAATGGCACTCCCCAAGCTCAGCTCCCTCACCCACCTGCCCAGCTGGTGGTTCCAGCCTGCAGGAACAGCTCCCTCCAGCACTCACTTTCCTGTGACGGAGTGAGGGTATGATGGAGCCAACTTGCACTTGCTAAGAAACACAGAAATATATGGGCTAGGGATTTTGTCTTTTTTGTTAAATTTAATTTGAAAATATGCTTAGTGTGCTGTTCTGTTTGCACATGTGGTTCTTAATGCAGATGTTTGTGTATATATATGTACACATCCGTATCTATACACACACACTTACCTATGACAAGACTGCTTAACTGCTAAGTTTTTAAATTTTATTTTGTTGACAAAGGTGAGCTTTGCCTTTTTGGTAAAGTTTTTATCTTTTCACAGCTTCTGACAAAGACAAGGTGGAACCTGTTTAAGCAGGAGGTATGGTCCTTTCCAGCTGGTTGTAAGACTGTCAGAGGGCAAAAGCCTGAAATACTCCACATTGCCTTGTGAATTTATGTTGAGAAGAAAAAACATTTCTCATCACCTTCTCCTGGTTTTATGAAGCTGAACTGCTCCTTCTCATGTGAATTTGGCTTGTATAGTATCAATCACCACACAAAGGTTTTGGTTTTCATTATTTTCCTTTGCTCCCCTTCTACCTAGATGCAGTACATTTTTCTCATGGTACCTCACCTGAGGAGGAGTGAGATTTCACTCTTGACAATTTTGGCCAGTGTTACTACACTTTCATTTGCCAGTATATTCATAACAAATACAACACTTCTGTTAGCTAGATCTTAAACCAAACCTGTGACCATCTGTGTGCAATAAATAGCTTAACCCGGACACTTTCCACCTGACTGATTCTTTTGTTGGAAGAAGAAATTTTAACCTTTTTTTCCTCCTTCTCCCTTCAAATACCTCTCTTATGAGAGCTTTTTCCCTCCCTCCCTCCTTCCCTCCCTCCCTCCTTCAGGGAACCTGGGCAGGCTCCAGAGAGATTAACTTCTGCCCCCCAAAATATCAGGTAAGTAATAACGTCTCTTCAAAACTTCAGATCTGTTAAGCTCTGGGGCCCTTCCTCTGGGGAAGCTGCAGAGGCAGAGGGGCAGCAAGCTTTCCACATGCCCTGCACATGTGCACTGCTGTCCTGCATTGGGATGGCAAATATTAGTCCCTGTGTCATGGGGCTGCGGCACATGCTGAGTGGGACAGGATGGTTCTTCAGAGAAACAAGGATGAACGCAGTGGAGCTGCAGTGGTACAGATCCCTCAGACATCTCCACTGCAGCATCAGGGTGGGGAGTTATAAGGTTTTGGATACTACCACACTGTGCCTGAAACTGGGTCTCAAGTCTGGTGAAGAAATTTCTCTCCTGCCAGAGGATGTGGTCATGGGGCCCTGGTCCAGTTCTCCAAGGTAGAAATGATGAGAAGTTCTTGGACATTGACTAACTTAGTCTTTTACTTTGTCTATTAAAAAAAATAATAATTCTTGCAATGCATTATAATGAATCCAAGTAATCTGAATCAATGTCTGAAAACTCCTCCATGTATTTTTCTCTATGGCCTGATGGAAAATCAATATTAAGATTTTACTTAACTGAAAGTTTATTTCAGCTGGGCAGCATTTGCTGAAGCAAGAGGTCACCTCTGAAACATGTTTTGTGTCATAGACAGAGTAACTTCAGCAACTTCTTAAAGATAAAAATGGTGCTCAAAATGTGCTCAACAGCCAAGCCAAACCTTTGCTCTCATACTTCACTGTAACTTCATTCAGCAACAATCTCAAGTCTAAACAGTATTTCAGGCAGGGGACAATAGCTTCAACTTTTAAATCAGACAAAACTTCCCCAGAATTGGCAGTATTTCTGTATATGTGGGGCATTTTTATTTTGAAACTATTATAGATGAACTCAACAGTGCTTTAGATAACGGACTGCATATGTTGCCTCATCAAGCATTTAGCAATACAGTGTGAATGGCAAGTGCACACTGTGACAAAATGAAGCTCTAAAGAATATGCATAACTAGTTTTAGAGCAAGCCATAAAGCTCCAAAATTTTATTTTTGAGCAAATACCTTGAAGCATTTATGGACTGATTAAAGCAAGCTGAAAATTTGGGAAGAAGAAGGCATCAGGACTCAAAGGTTTCATCCAGAGGGTAGTGGTGGTCAATGGCTCAATGTCCAGATGGAAAACGGTGACAAATGGTGTCCCTCGGGGGTCTGTACTGGGACCAGTCTTCTTAATATCTTCATTAATTATATTGACAGTGGCAATGAGAGCACCCTCAGCAAGTTTGCAGATGACACCAAGCTGGATGGTGCAGTCGATATGCCAGAGGGACAGGATGCCTTCCAGAGAGACCTGGACTAGCTGGAGAAGTGAGCACAGGTGAACCTCATGAGGTTCAACAAGGCCAAGTGCAGGGTCCTGCACCTGGGCAGGGGCAACCAGAGATATGAATACAGGCTGGGGGAAGACATGCTAGAGAGCAGCCCTATGGAAAAACACCTGGTGGTACTAGTGGATCAAAAGCTGGACATGAGCCACCAGTGTGCAATTGCAGCCCAGAAGGACAGCTGCATCCTGGGCTGTATCAAAAGAAGTGTGGACAGCAGATCAAGAGAGGTGATTCTGACCCTCTGCTCTGCCCTGGTGAGGCCTCCCCTGGAGTTCTGCACCCACCTCTGGAGACTCCAACTCAAGAAAGATGTGAACCTGTTGGAGAGTGTCCAGAGGAGGGCAATGAAAATGATCGAAGGGCTGGAGCACCTCTCTTATGGAGACAGGCTGAGGGAGTTGGGGTTGTTCAGCCTGAACACTAGGACAAGGGGTAATGGTTTCAAGCTAGAGAAGGGTAGGTTTAGGTTTGACATTAGGAAAAAGTTCTTTAATATGAGAGTGGTGGATCACTGGAATGGGTTGCCTAGAAAGGTGGTAGGGGCCCAGTCCCTGGAGACATTCAAAGTCAGGCTTCATGGGGCTCTGAGCAATCTAGTGTGAGATGTTCCTGCTTATTGTAGCAGTGTTGGATTAGATGACCTTTAGAAGTCCCTTCCAACCCAACACATTATATGAGCCTATGATTCTATGACATTTTTAGCCAACTTCTGCACATACCCTCTAGATATTTCACACACATCAAGGAGATGATTGAAGCTCACACTAGAAACAAAGTTGCATTTACACTTTCTTGGGATATAGTAAACATTTTTCTACATCTCTTAAAAGTTTCACATTGAAGTACCATATTTTGAATTTTTAAAAAAACAACTCATCTCTGATTTTATTAGGGGCTGGAGGGGTTTGACTTGAAAAAATCTATCAGTTCAATAATCATTTGGACTTACATGCAGCCATGGTTCAAGTGTGTCATTCGCTCTGCACTGATCTCCAGGCACTTTCTGATATCAATAAAAAGCTTTGAGATTGCTTTCCTCCTTTTACTCAGGGAACTACAGCAGGCTTTCCCAACATAAAGCCTACCACAAGACTTGTTGACAAATTGAAAAGCTAACATAATATTTATAACCTGTGTTATGGCATTTTGGTTTATATTGTAATATTTTAATATATTTTATCATTTGTTTGTTTAGTCATCAAAGTTATTTCTCATTCATGTTGCAACAGACTTGAAGCAGGTCAAAAGAAAAAATTACTCCATCAAGAATTTTAAACCCGAATTATCCTTCTACCTCTTCATTTCTTACATTCTTTCCCCAACAAGTATTTCACTGTGCTATTGTCGCTTTCGTGGGAAAGACAAGGTGCTTAGATCATTGCTAGAAGTTTGGTTGAAGGACATCAAAAAGTCTGGTTTGCATTCTGAAGCCAAGGAAAAGCAGATTTCCCATGGCCATCAGGTTTAATGAAGTGAAATTGATGGGTTTTGGCCAGCCTTCATGAGGATTGATTCATGTGGCAGAGGTGTCAGTATCCAGAGGCTCTAGCTCTGTTCAGCTCCTCTCTTAAGAGCTTTAGGGGCTGTGTAGGAGACACTCTTAAGTTTGGGATTGCTTTAAGTTAATTTATTTTCTTAAAATCCTCAGAAACTTCAAATATCAAACTAAAAGAAAGTTGCCTTGTAATGAAGCCAGATTGCCAAGCATAGAAAATGCTACAGCTCAGGACACCCACATTTGCCTCCATTCTGTGTATATATAATGATCATTTTTCTTTAGATGACAGCCCATTTTAATCTTCCTATCCACAGGACACAGGTCAAGTGGGGCAGAGGAGGAATGCTGTGCAGAGGAAGACTCTGAGTTGTCTGAGTTGCATAGTAGACACTTCTGCTTGTGAGAACTCTCCTTCCCTTGCAATGAAAGTTGGAAAACATGCGGCGTATGGAGAAAAAAGGATTTCAGAAAGAGAAAGAGCCTAATTTAGGCCATAGCACACTACCCTTAAGATATCCCCCTACCAGAGATGTCCATTTAGATGGCAAGAAAGCAGCAGAGAGCTCTACAGATAGTGGTGAACTCTGGGCTGTTCTTTTAGCAGAGCTTTCTCTTTTACTGTCCATAAAGAGCATTCACACGCAACGATGCAGCGGAGCACAGTGATTTCATAGATTTGTAGAAGATAAAGCTTTGTAGGTTCCAAGCAACACAGAAACATCCAGAAAGCCACAAGTTACTAAAAAAATATAGCAGGAGGTAATTTACAAATTATAGCTGTAACCACAGATATTAGATAATTATATTGAAACAAAGGTATTCTAGAGTATGTGTCACACGTACCAAGTGAGATTGATTTCATTTTCTGTTTTCAGTGAAACACAGTATGAATAAAGAAAGCATGAATCAGTGAAGCTCTAACTTTTCAAATTATTTTTTCAGGCTGCAAATTTTGTAACAGTTTACAAGCTTTCTCTCTAATATTTTTAGCTCATCATCGTACTCAGTTACCATTAGTACCATGAAAAACAGTAATCTGTTTTTTTCCTGCAAGGAAACAGATTATTATAACCTATATAATCTACATAACCTATATAATCTAGGTGATCAATATAATCTGTATATAAACTTACATAGATCTATGAATATCTTTATTAATCTAAAACAAATAAGGATGTTTTTCAAACTAAAGAAAAATCAGTCCACCTTCCTTCTGTAATGTTCTATGTGTGGTCAAACGATTGTGCTGTTTCACTGCTTTTGGGACAGGAAAACTTGCTTCCCAAAGTCTAGCTAGCAGGATAGAATATTCTCCATCTAGTACAGGGTCTATGCACCATTCCTTATGGTGTGTCTGGTAACTTGGTCTGGGTAAAATATAGTAACTGTGTTTTCAACAAATGGGAAACTTTCCAAGTTTTTAAATGAAAAATGCAAATGTTGCTTTTCTATTGGCTGTTCCCACTCCTAGAACCTCTGTGTGTTTCCAACTTCCCAGCTGCTTGGCTTGCAATAAATACCTTGATGCTGCTCTGCCTGCACCTGGCTCTGGGTTTCTCAGCACTGAAAGCAAATCTGGTCACTGTGAAGAGGACTTCTGGGACATGGGTGAGTAGTGATAGGAGGAAGCTCACACTGAAGGGAGCAAAGACCCTTGAGTAGAAGGTGTAAAGAATGGTTCACATCCTACTGGGTCCATACAGCTACTTCAATTTTTTTTTAAAGCATCCTGGAACTCAGCAAATTACTCAGGTTTTCTCTTCATTAAAATGTGATCTCAGGTTAACCCAGTCCTATCCCTTAGGAAGACCTGGAAATCCTGTATTGATTTGAAGCCCTCCTGTTCAAGGCCAGGTTGGATGGGGGTCTGAACAACATTATCTAGTGGGAGATGTCCCTGCCCATGCAGGGTGTTCGGAATTAGCTAATCTTTAAGGTCCCTTACAGCCCAAACCATTCTGTGATGATTCTATGATTCTACAATTTTCATCAAGAAATGAAACAGGTTATGCTGTGCTTCTTCATGGCTTAGGAAGTCTTACTCTGTTTTAATATGACAGATCATTACTCTTTTTTTTTTTTTTGCTTAAAAGAATTTAATCATTAAGCCTCCAGTAATTCTTAAGAGTAAACCCATGCCTGTTTCCACTGAAATGACTGACTATCTTTTTATCACACAGGGCAGTATCAGTCCCTTTATTTGTCATAGAGAATTAGGCACTTTTTTTTTTCTTGTTTTGGTTGTTACTGTGTATCCATGCAAAAGAATGAAGGGAAGAGATAGAAATGGCATCACAAATTAATATGCCAAAATCCAGGCTAGTGTGTCAAATAGCAAGGAAGCTGATGATGCAGACATCACAAGGGATGTGCTTTCCCCTCTAAATGCAAAACACTGTGCATCTCTTTTTCATTTAATGTGCAACACGTTCTAAAAGACAGCAACTGACCATCATCGCTAGATCACAGCAGACACATGTACTGCTCTTTCTGAACTATCTTTCTTCTCACCTCCAAATGGGTCTGTCATGAAAATGATGGGAAAAAAGACTTGTGCAGAAATTTGGGCAGTGAATTGTAAAAGGAAGCTTGGCAAACTGAGCTGAGATGTCAGGATGCTTGCAAGTTCAAAAGTGCTTCTGGCCCCTCCTGACACTGAAATATGGGACACATTCAGAGTTCTCTTCAAGCTCTTTTCCCATACCACCATTCCCTAACACAAAAAAGGGAAACATCACACACATTCCTTGAAAGGGTTTGAAAAGAAGAACCCTGGGAAGTACCCACCAGCCTAAACTCTGTGCTCAGTAAAACCACGGAACAGATCCTCCTGGAAGGTATTTCGAGGCAGAGGGGTGAGAGGGAGGTGATTAGAGACAGCCAATGTGGCTTCACCAAAGGCAAATCATGCCTGACTCCTCTGGTGGCCATCCACAGTGGAGTGACTGCAGCAGTGGACAAGGAAAGAGCTACCAGTGTCATCTACTTGGCCTTCTGTAAAGCCTTTGACATGGTCCCCAAAAATATTCTTGGCACTAAAGTGGAGAGATACGGGTTTGGGGGATGGACTATTTGATGGGTAAGGAATTGTCTGGATGGCCACATCCAAAGATGTGGTCAATGGCTCAATGTCCAAGTGAAATTCAATAACAAGTGGTGCTCCTCAGGGGTCTGTACTGGGATAGCTACTGTTCCATATATTTTTTAATGACAGAGACAGTGGGACTGAGCGCACCCTCAGGAAGTTTGCCAACAGCACCAATCTGAGTGGTGCAGCTGATACACTAGAGGGAGAGGATGCCACCTAGAAAAGAAGGCTGTTGGGAGAACTTATTGCAGATTTTCAATATATAAAGGGATCTTATAAGAAAGATGGAGAAAGACTTTTTACCAAGGCCTGTGGTGACAGGACAAGCGGCAACAATTTCAAACTGGAAGAGGGTAGATTTAGATATGGTATTAGGAAAAAATTCTTTACAATTGAGGTGGTGAGACACTGGAACAAGTTGCCCAGGGAAGTTGTGGATGCCCCCTCCCTGGATGTGTTCAAGGCCAGGTTGGATGTGGCTTTGAGCAACCTGGTGTACTGGGAAGTGTCTCTGCCAATGCAGAGGGTGGGACTAGGTGATCTTTAAGTCCGTTCCAACCCAAACCAATCTATGATTCAGTGTTTCTATGTTTCTAACTCTTGCTGGAGAATACTCATCCAGTCATGCTGATGCAGAGTTTAAGCTCTAATGATGGACAAGAAAATTATTTTTAAAGAACATTAGCCAAGCATTAAAAACCTAGGAAGAGGCAGAATTAAAATTGCCTGTGCAAGCTAAGCTTGCTGGATAGTCAATGGGGTGCAGTAAACGATCATATGTGTACCACATGTCCCATTTACACTGCTGGAGTTGTGGTGCTCATCTGAAATGTAATCAGTAGTCTCTTTGATGCTTAATATAGTCTTACAACACTTTAGTTCTGCTCTAAAAACACTGTTCCTAACTTCTTTGTGGGCTTTTACTTGCCCATGAGAAAAGAATATGATATTAACCCTGAAGATAATGAAATTAAAACATATTTCAACCCAGGGCAGTTGTTGACTGCTATCCTTTGCATGGGACACAAGGCAGACATCTTATTTACAGGCTCCACAGCAACTTTCTGACAGCACAGGACCACCTCAAATGCAGGAAGTCAGTATCTGCACCAGGTCGGAGGGGGACATGGCATTGTGTGCTAGTCCAGTCACTTCTGCAGACCAATTGCCAGCTAGGACCAGTGAGCTCACCAGACAGATGAGCAGCCCTTCAGTTATATCCCAGCTCCGAACTGTGGACCTGTTGGTGGTTTTCACTCAGATTGTTAAAGATTTTCTAACAGAGGCAAAACAACATGTCCAAAAAAACATTTTTCTGAAATCTCCATTATTAAGACAGAATAAAGAAAGCAAAGAAATCCTTTCTGGGCCTAGTGTCTCTGATGAGATAATCTGGATCAGAAAGTAAAGTCTGCAAGAACTGAAAGACTATGCACCAAAAAGCCTTATGGCAAAGTGTTGTGGGGTCATCTTTGCACTGAAGGCATTTCAAGCTTTATTGCATAATGCATTAACATGATAAATAGCATTGCCATGCATGACAGAATCATAAAAATGCTACAGTACCCAGAGGTCAGGCCTTTTTTCTGGGCAAAAAAAAAAGCTGACTCACTTCATCTCAGCCCCATTACCAAAAGGATTCTTCCAGGAAAGCCAAGCTTTTGGAGGGGAGCAGCAGCTACAGGAACAGAGACTGGACTTTAGCAGTCAGTATGCTATTAATATCTGACTAACAGCAGCATATGAAATAGCTGCCTGACACCATATCTTGCCTGATACCATGTATTGCACGAACGGAGATACTGTTTTAAGGGAGAAACTGTTCCAGGAAGTGTTTTGCCTCTGTTTTATCTTGGTGCTTTCACAAGTGTATTGGTATGATGCCAGGGTGATTTTGATTTCCTTGGAACATAACAGTGAGAAGGAGAAAGAATACCTTTTCCATACCAGATAATCATTGAGTCCTATGATCTGTAATCCATAAAGGACAAGGAAGAAATACAAGTGACCTCAGTTTACACTGAGCTCAGGGCATGGGTAGGAGGGGAATGCAAACGCCTGACCCCTCGCTGTTGCATGAGGCTCAACATAGCCACTAGGATAAAAGTCTTTAAGGTATTCAGGCAGATCCTTAGATACTTTTCTCCAGATGAAGAAAATTCTGTCTTTTTACTGAGTAAACTGAGGCTCACAGGTGTGATTCATGTTTTTAGTCTCTCTCCTTCTCAGGCTAATTCTGCCCTCAAATGCAGCTCCTGCAATCAGAGGTTGCACAGGCTGAGTGTGGTGCTGGCTTCTCCCCAACAGCTCCAGTATCCCTATCTCGGGCATCAACTGAACTGTGCAGAAACCCGGCCCCCTCCATACATGGGGGAGGCGGCTGAGAATGGCCCTCATCAGCACTTCACAGCCCATTTTTTCAGATTAATGATGAGATAGGTAGTTTTGGCTCATCATGTCTCCAGTTAGCCCCAGTGAAAACAGCTCTGCACATCTCTTTGGGCTTACAAAGTTTCCTGGTCCATGTACAAAACTCAATAACACGGCAGTACAAGCCATCCCCGCACGGGAAGGCATGGACCACACTCATTTTGTGACTGGGATTCCCATGGATCACATATTTCATGTAAACAACTTGAACAGACAATAGAGAAAGGTTCTTTGAAGATAATGGGTGCAACACGAGTTGCCTAAGCAGTTTTGGTAATAATGAATAATGAATAATAATTTGTGAAAGCGAAGTTTTTTCACCATTCTGGGTACAATGGTGGTTTTGAACATTTGTGTAGTGTGTAGATGCAAATAATGTCTAGCACTTCAAAACATTTTGTAATTGGCCCACAAACTGCCAGGAAAAGAAAAATCTTAAAAAAGGAACATACTGAAAATGACAGCACAGGGACAAACCATATATGCAAAATGGAAAATGAAAATGAGTGTTGGGAAATAGCACGCTATAGTTTGCGATATTAATCATCTCAGGATCTAATATTTCCTATTTAAGAGATCTTTTGCCTTCTACTACTACCAAACCTTTGGAATCTGTGTTTTAGAATGCTAAAGTCTACCAAGTGACAAAGCTTAACTTTAATCCAATATTTTAACCAAGTGTATATTATAAGTTTTAATGTATTTCACACCTTTTCTATCAAAGTAGTTGTCTTTGCCTCATGTACACACACATACTCATAGTAACCTGCTCAAAAATCCCCAGCCTTAAGAAACTGCATATCAAGCAGAACGTAAGTAAAGGTTAGAAATCTTCCCTTCTTCAAAGACCACAGAACAGCTATTGTTAGCTGCCTTGTACTTATTTTCTTACTGTACATACAAATGTATTATTGGCAGTTTCTGGATTATTATGTTTTATTTGAACAAAAAAAGCCAGTTTTATGCCAAATCGGTCGGTTGCCATAAAGTTCCAGTTCCCAGTAAAGGAATATTATTAAAACCTCTTTACATTTTTCCATTTAAAAATGCAGGAATCACATGTGTGACAAAGATGCTACACTTAAGGCAGAGCAAGTTGTACTATCATATGTTTACACTGTTGGACTCTTCCCAAGAGAATACCTTTTTAATAGTTAATAGTCCTGTTAGACTTAAACCATTCAGATTTTTCATGCAAGAAATCCAATCCAGGATTGTTTTTTTGTTTTGGTTTTTGGTTTTGTGTTTGTGGGGTTTTTTTTATTTCCCCAAAACCTATTTAAGAACTTCCAAGAAAATGCTAGGGGAAAAAATTTCGTTGCTATGCTAGTGTTAAAGGAACCTGCTGAGCTTTCTGACAGATGAAACCTAGTAGTAGGTTCACAGTGTCAGGAGTCTTTTCTCCTGTTCAAGAAGCTGCGGTTTACAAATAGTCAAGAGAGTGCAGTTTGCTCCTACTTTAGGAAATTTTCATTTTAGTAGACGAAAGATCTGATGGGCCTTCCTCCAACTGGAGCGCTCTGCAACTTCTTAGTCCTTCCAGCTCTAAGCAAGCCATACATTTACCTTCTCAGACCTTTTGCAGGTGGTGGGACTGGAGGTGTGCCAGCCTCACAATGCAGTGAAGCGGGTTTCTCCCGGTTATGGCTCAAAAAACAGTGGCAGGATGTTCCCTGTAAGAGTTGTTTCCAGCCTCTAAGCTAGAACAAAGCTCAATACTAAAAGTTCCCCCAGCTGAAACTCTGCGTTTATTGGAAATAGACTAGTGAAACAAGGAGTTTTGGCAGAAATGTTTCAAATATTCAAGTTAAAATATTTTGCAGAACAATTCATCTTCCACAAATTTGCAGGGGAACTTAGAAGATATTCCAACAGGATCTGTGAGATGTCCACCAAAAATGAACCAGCTTCCCTGCCACCCACTGCTCCCATGCTGTCCCCTCATTTGTAGCAACTGAGTGAGGATCCCTGCAGGTTGCTCTGCTCCTCAGTCTTACAGACTGCAGCCTACTCCACTTCCAAGCACCCTGGGCAGGAGTCTGGTCCTATCCCTGATAAACCACCCCTCAGATTTATACGGTGCTGGAGACTCCAAAAATCATGGTAAATTATGACTAAAAGTAATTTTTCTCTTTTCGTTTTCCTTGTTCCTCATGACTGCTAAAATTGAGTGGACTATTCTAACTTGACAAGAAGATCCTTGTCACTGGCTCTGCTCCAGCCAACCAGGGATGAAGTTTATTTTGGGAACAGCAGCAGGGACACCTCTGAAATGTGTGGGCTTCTATTTAGTCAGCATTGTCATGTGCTTGGCTTTCTACTCTGATTCTAAATGACCTCTGTTTCTGAAAACCCAGCTTTTCACCACCAAAATGAAGTTTTCCATGAGCTGGGGTGGTCGACTCAGCAGAGTGGAAGCAAAAGGAGCAAAAGCCGGAAGAGGAGAGAGAGAAAGAGTAGCTAGATAAGCAGTACAGTGAGGTGGGGAAAGGGGGCCAAAGCCATCAGATGTACAGCAAGGAGAGGGCAGGTAGGAGAAGAGAAGATCAGAACTGTTGTGCAAGGAGGAAACCAGAAAGAGAAGGAGTTAATTGGGCATGAAGCCTGAGACTGCAAGGAACTGCAGGATGACACTAAGGTTTGGTGAGGAAAGGTTGATCGGAGAGAGAAAATAGGAGGCAAATTATGGAGAACAGGAAATAGTGAGGAGAAGGGGACATACAAGAGGACAATAGAAACCAGCTGGATGAGGGGAGCAGGAGAGTGAGATATTGTGGGAGGGGACAGAGTGAGATTCAGACAGTGACATCTGTGAGAGTCCAACAAGTAAGATGACTGGAAATGGGCTGGCTCTGAAAATGAGCACAGGAAAGAAAGCCACCTATGAGGGACACCAGGAAAGACAAGGAGGTGATACTCCTGTTTCTGGGACAAAGCTTGGGAGAAGCAGGCAGAGCAGCCTATGAGACCACACATCCCCACAAAGTCCCTCCCTAAACTCTCTGGCAGAGGTATGCTCTGTCCCCTCTAACCTTGCTTCACTCAGAAGATGGCAGTGCACTGTCACCATCAGTCACACCATTAGCTCTACCAGCAGAGGTCTGGCTGTGGACCAAAACAGAACTACAGCTCCCTTTGCGGCCCTCACCTGTGTGCTTACTCCCACTGAAGACTGGAGCGGGACCTCCAAACCCATCACAACCTAACCAGTTAAAAGGCAAATGCTGGATTTGCCAGGCCAACATGGTCCCCTGCCTTCCAGTGATGGAAGTGATGAATGGGGAGACAGGAAAGAGCTCAGCTTTCTTTTTGATAAACAATGCTAGAAAAATACATTCTTCTTTTTAAGCTACCTGGTTAAAAGCACAGACTGAACACCTTAAAATCAAAGGTTAGCAAGTACCCAGGGTAGGGTTGTGTTTGACTTTTCTCCTTGACTGCACAAAGGAACCTATTTGAGGTTAATCAGGATTGTGTAGGGAAGGAGACATATGGACACAGGAACTCCATCTTGGTACAGAATTAGGAAGGTAGCTGAGGGATTTGTGAGCTTAGAGAAAAAATTAAAGAAAAAATTAATTTTTCATTCAGCAGGTAAAAGGCATCACAGTGCACAGAGTTGTATCCTTCTGCATCTCTGCTGGAGAGGTTCCTGTGTGATTTTAGACATGTCACTTAAACCAGATTTGTCACAGTTGGTCACTAGTTGTGTTTCTCCTTTTCATGTGTGCTGGACTTGGTGTTTGGTGGGGCAATCTGTGGAAGCACCACTCATCCCTATTGGCAGTTTTACAGCTGCACTCCAGGAGAGAGGGGTTCAAACATGTAAGGAGCTACTGGATAGTACTTTGTAATCCAGAGGTAAGGTGACTCCAAACTGGGCAGCCAAAATTATCATAAAGTCTCTTGGCCTCAAATTCCAATCTGTAAGATACAGGGACAACTCACCTTTTATCTACATCACAGAGCAACTGTGACGATTTATTAGTTTGTTATTATGTATGTGTGACATGCCTTCAGTGATGCAGCCACAGAGAAAAGGACTGAAAGCAGTTCTGTGGTCTGGCATTGCTGGGTGCATTGTGCCAAGGGGAGGAAAAGGGATGCTGACAGCATTCCTGACTGTTCCTGGCATGAGCATTGCCCTGGGCTGGCAGAAGGAGATGGGCCAGACCCAGTGATGCCAAGATTAGGGGGTAAGGGGGTGAGTGCCCATCCAGCACAATAGGTGATAGTCCCACTGCCTGGGACTGACCAGGGAGGCTGCTGTCAGTCCCCTGGCTCCCTACATCCTTCCTGGGACCTTGTGTTTGCATGGAGCATGATGTGGGTCCATGGGTGCTGCAGTCCCTAGCCCTGCCTCAGGGAAGCAGTGGGAGAAGAGAGCTGCACAGACCAACCTGCACCTCAGCAGGGGGTTTTGATGAAAAAATTAAAAATAGCAACCAAGCAGTCTCCTTTTCCTCTTATTCAGAAGCAGGTAACAATGATTTGAGTCATATGTTCCAGATATGGAAAAGCACATCCGCCACTTGCCTTTAGCAGCTCAAGGTTGAGTTTGCAATGTTTTTGGTATCTTCACCTTAAAAATAACCAGAGTGGCGCTCAGGAGTTCATTTAAAAATCTGAAGTCCTTCAGAAGGGTGGTCTGCACTGAAAAGTAGCTCTCACGTGCAACTGTTAGCTTTCTTCCAAGATTATACATCCTTGGTGCCAAAAGAGGTGACAGCAGTTTATCATATTGAAGTCACTACCTAAGCACTATTTGCTGTCAGACGTCATTTCTAACATCTGTCCCCCACTAGTTTTATCAGTAAACACTGTGAAGTGTTAACATTTATCTCCTTTCAGGTCCAGCTGACTTGCCATGGGCCAGATTATACCTTACCCACACTGCTGTCCACCATTTTTGAAAGACTTAAGGACTTGTCCATTCCCCACAGACTCCTACGCCAAGTATTTGTTGTTCTGCATTATTTGTAATGGGCAGCATTAGTGCATCAAATCATGTTACTTTTAGGTTAGGCCCTAACCTAACTAGAGGTTTCCCTTAACTGAAATAGCACGGAATTAGTGCAGGCTCCAGCAGCTGCCCACACGCAGCAGCCCTGCCAGGCTGCAGCAGTGGTTCTGTTACCTTTAAAAGCTTGTTATAGGCAAACAGGAAATTCAGTCTATGTGTAAAGGTGAGAAATTATAGTAGTGTAATTGAAATGTTAACAACATAATCAACATATCAGTATTAGGATAGATACTATGGGAAAAGAGAGAAAAAATAAATTAAGAGAAAAATTCTGTTACAGAGTTTGAGTAAAAACTACATACTTAACATTCTTATGTACATATATCCTGACTGGTAGCACTTTCTCTGGAGTTGTGCTCAGTTTTCCACTGCCCTTCAGAGTCTTAATGTTGATGGCTTCCTTCCAGGGGATGGGAAAGCATATGGTAAGTCATCCACAGTCCTGGTCCGTTGCAGGGAGAAACACAGTCCTAGTGTCTATGGCTTATTGTTCCTCACTCAACAATCTGCTTGGAGTAATTTTCATATTCTATTCTATTGCTCTTTCTTCATGGGACTCCAAGTCCACATTAAATCTGACTTTATTACACATGGTGTGTTCTACATGTGTTAGATGCCTTTTGTTGATGTTCTTGCTTGTCTTGGTTATGCCTAAAGCCAGTTTTGCTCAGCTCCAGGTCTGCATTTCTTTATCTGACCATTAGTAAGTTGTTTCCAACAATGGTGTTATTGCCCAGTCCTGAACTCCTCACCACTTTGTCCTATATTCTCACTTTCCCACAACTCACAGGTCATACCAGGTCCGTGTTTCTCCACACAACATCAATATGTAAGTCACAAATACCCCATTCTTCACAAAATAACTCCATGTAACTACTGCCTTTAAGTACTGTCTGTATATAAAATGATGATTTTATCATCTGAAGATAAGCAAATTAAAATAAATTTCAGGCACAGAATCATAGCATCCTACAATGGTTACATTGGAAGGGACATTTTAAGATCATCTAGTCCAAATCTCCTGCCATGGGCAGGGATATCTTTCACTAGATCAGGTTGCTCAAAACCCATCCAACCTGGCCTTGAACACTTCCAGGGAGGGGGCATCCACAGCTTCCCTGGGCAACTTGTTCCAGAGTCTCACCACCCTCACACTAAAGAATTTCTTCCTTACATGCAATCTAAATCTACCTTCTTGTAGTTATCTCATGTTCTGCCACTACAAACCCTAGTAAAAAGTATTTCTCTGTCTTTCTTATAAGGCCCCTCTATATATTGAAAGGCCACAACAAGGTCTCCCTGCACCATTCTCTTCTTCAGGCTGAACAACCCCAACTTGCTTAGATTTCTTCTTAGGACAGACGTTACAGTCTCTCCTACCATTTTTTGTGGTCATCCTCTGGACCTGCTCTAATAGATCTGTATCTTTTTTGCTCTGGGGGCCCCAGAGCTGGATGCAGTACTCCAGGTGGAATGTCACCAGAGCAGAGGGAGAATCACCTCCCTTGAACTACTGGCAATGCTTCTATTTATGCAGCTCAGGGTATGATTGGCTTTTTCAGCTGCAAGCACACATTGCTGGCTCATGCCCAATTTATAATCCACCAATATCTGCAATCCCTTCTTTGCACAGCTTCTCCCAATCCATTCTTCCCCTAGTCTGTATTGATACCTTGACCAAGGTGCAGGCCTTCACGCTTGGCCATGTTGAACTTCTTGAGGTTCATACGGGCCCAATCCTCATGCTTGTCAAGGTCCCTTTAGGTGGCATCCTCTCCCTCTAGTGTATCAGCTGCACCACTCAGATTGGTGCTGTTGGCAAACTTCCTGAGGGTGCACTCAGTCCCACTGTCTCTGTCATTAAAAAATATATGGAACAGTAGCTATCCCAGTACAGACCCCTGAGGAGCACCACTTGTTATTGAACTTCACTTGGACATTGAGCCATTGACCACATCTTTGGATGTGGCCATCCAGACAATTCCTTACCCATCAAATAGTCCATCCCCCAAACCCGTATCTCTCCACTTTAGTGCCAAGAATATTTTTGGGGACCATGTCAAAGGCTTTACAGAAGGCCAAGTAGATGACATTGGTAGCTCTTTCCTTGTCCACTGATGCAATCACTCCACTGTGGATGGCCACCAGAGGAGTCAGGCATGATTTGCCTTTGGTGACGCCACATTGGCTGTCTCTAATCACCTCCCTCTCACCCCTCTGCCTCGAAATACCTTCCAGGAGGATCTGTTCCGTGGTTTTACTGAGCACAGAGTTTAGGCTGGTGGGTACTTCCCAGGGTTCTTCTTTTCAAACCCTTTCAAGGAATGTGTGTGATGTTTCCCTTTTTTGTGTTAGGGAATGGTGGTATGGGAAAAGAGCTTGAAGAGAACTCTGAATGTGTCCCATATTTCAATGTCAGGAGGGGCCAGAAGCACTTTTGAACTTGCAAGCATCCTGACATCTCAGCTCAGTTTGCCAAGCTTCCTTTTACAATTCACTGCCCAAATTTCTGCACAACCCTTTTTCCCCATCATTTTCATGAAAGACCCATTTGGAGGTGAGAAGAAAGATAGTTCAGAAAGAGCAGTGCATGTGTCTGCTGTGATCTAGCGATGATGGTCAGTTGCTGTCTTTTAGAATGTGTTGCACGTTAAATGAAAAAGAGATGCACAGTGTTTTGCATTTAGAGGGGAAAGCACATCCCTTGTGATGTCTGCATCATCAGCTTCCTTGCTATTTGACACACTAACCTGGATTTTGGATATTCCAGTTACTGGGGACTGCACCTGACTGTCATGATTTTTCAAATATGGTGGAGAGTGGCTTAGCAACTGCATTTGCCAGTTGCCTCAGGACCTTGGGATGCACCTCATGGAGTCCTGTGGACTTCTGTGTGTGTTCAGGTTCCTCAGATGGAATCAAATCTCACCTTTTCTTATGATGCGTGGGTCCTCATTACCCTGGTCCCTGCCTTGAGATTCAGAAGCTCAGGAGGTGTGGAAAGAGAAATTTCCATTGAAAACTGAGGCAAAAAGAATTGCTGAGTACATAACCACCTAATTAGAAAGAAATTGCTGTTACAGATAAAACAAGTGAAAATGGAGTTTCAAGCAGGTCAAGACAAGGTCAGACAAAGGAAGTCCTGTTCCTAGGAGTGGGACTACTGTGTGTGCAAGCCTGCAGGGCTACACTAAAACAGGGGTCTGTGTTACATGGCCAGATGGAAATTATTTCCTCATGCAACCAGGAATGTCCAGAGAGCCTTTTTTGCTGTTGCACCATTGCCTGAGAAGATCCATTTCTAACCCACCCCAAATGTCCATTCAGAAGGCAAACTGAAGTAAGCAGAAAAAATAGCCATTAATCTCAGCTGACTTTGTGTAGTTTTTTATTCTTGGTACAATAAGCCATGAGAGTGAGAAGTGAATCTTTGGGGCAGGAATGTGCCTCCTACACATGAGATGCTTCCTTGTGCCAATAGAGCAGAGGTTGTACAAGAGCTTAGAAAGCTGTGCTGCCCACAGGACACATCCTGCCCCTATCCAAAGCAAAGCAAGAAAATTCAGGTACAGGTATGTAAAAATAACAACAATAATGGTGATGATGACAGCAACTATCAGAGTATTTTCATTTTGCAGTAAACTATTGTCTTTCTACAAAGATGAGTTCTGCAGGTGCTAATCTGGGGGTAGCTTTAGTCCAAAGCCTTTGAATTTATGGTGAGTAATTTTATTATGATGATGAGGCAGGAACTCGTTTTCAGTGAAACAGATGATGAGTAAGCTGACACAAGGCAGTTTTCAAGGAAATACCTCAGTCATACATGACCTGGTGCAGCCACGGAGGTAGAAATTACTTTTCTGGGCTTCTCAACAAAGAGAAATGCATAACCACAGGAAGCAAGCACCCCATTTCGTGTTAAGAGTTTATTCTTTCTGTGCCCAAGTACTTCTGCAAAGAAGGGACACACAGGGAAAAACAGAGGGTAGCCTTTTCGCAGGGGGTTTTATTCTACAGTAAAGAAGAAATAAGAAGTCTCAACCCCAGCAGAATTTCTATGGAAAGCAAAGACCCTGCCTTTGTGCCTTTAGCTGCTGTTAGTAACACTTACTGCTTATTCCTCTGCTGTTAACAGGAGTGAGAGCATTTAACAATACGCAAAGTAGCAACACAGAAAAGTTGCAGAAGGAAATTATTTTGTAATCTCCACATTTTTTACACAAATGTGCATTTTTAAAGGAAAATAAGGGTGTTGTCTGTTTAAAGCCTGTGGTGCCGATTTCTAGTTACACACTCGCACAGGGAGCTTCTGAAACTAATTTCCTCAGATCAAGACCTCACAATCAGCACATTAAATCTTCAGGTCCTTTCCCCAGTGTGGGGGAACAAAACCTACCAGCAGCTGCTGTTTCAGAGGGGATGTTGTGTAGTCTGTTTAAATAATCCTTGCCACCTCCCCATCCCTGCCTGCCATCCGTCAGCAGACACTTGCCCTTGCACTCACACAACTGCAGCACCAGGTGACAACCCTGGACTGAGACTGCTCGGCTGCCTCTTGTCTTTCACTAACTGCCTGCTGCTCAGCTTTCAATCCCCCCTAAGTGTATTTCACTGTCATTTTACAGCTATTTGAGGTTGAAATTTATTAGCTGCTTTCTGTCATTCAGATGTTTGTTGTATGGCTGTAACATTCTGGTAGCAAAAAGAAGCAACATCTTAAATCAAGTAGTGAGATTCTCCTGTGATGACCTAGCTGTCACACTGGCAAAGATGAGGGGGGTTTTTCCAACAGTAAAATACTTGCTCAGAAAATCTGCTATCAGTGGCCTGTGAAAAGGCTTGCCTGATGGTCAGCCAAGCTTTTCAGCATTGCCCACTCCTGACATCTCATTTGCAATGTCACCACCTCCTGCAAAGGAGACCGCAGATAGGAAAGGCAGAGGAAGTCTTTTTGGTGAATTCCTGAATATGGGAGATACGAGGATGCTTTGCCCATGCTCTGTGCTCCAGGCTTTTCAGAGGGTGCCCAGGGTGGCAGATGAGGGCCACCCTGCTGGGTGCTGTGCTCAGCCCTCTCTGCACACGCAGGCTCTGCACTGACAGAACACAGATCAATGGCTTTGGAGCAGTTCCTTCAAAGCTTTTTCATACATTTTGAGGTGAATTTGCCTGTGCATGTGCCTTTAGCAGTTCAGCTTAATCTCATTTTTTAATCTGTGTTCTCCTTTCCTAAAATACCCTTCATAAAATCATATGAGAAAAATCTCCCCCAAAGCTTTAAGAAATTTTGCAGAAGCTAATAAATTACACAGCAAGAAGACATGCCTTCACTTGTTTTCCTTCCAGAGGAGCCAGAGAGCTTAAAATGAAAGTAAATGCAGCTGGTGAGGTACGTTTCCAACTTTCCCTTTCCCTCCTAAAGAGGGAGCTAGAAAGCTGGGTGGAGTTTTTTTGTTTGTTGTATGCTTTTTGTTGGTTTGTTTGGTGGTTTCTTCTTTTTTTCCAACTAGCCTCATAACTGCTGCACTCCATTACTTCAGTTAATTTTCTATGAATTCTTTAAAATAATGAGGGTGGAAATAATTTTACTTGCATTCAGTGGTTCCTTTAATTAAGTTTTAGGCTATCAGAAAAAGAGCTGAGTCACAAAGAGCCAATAGAAAAAAACCTAATTAATAGATATTTGATTTGTCTCCAGATGTGGCTTAATGTGGCTTATGTGGTTTACTGTAGCTATTTTTTATGGGTTTTGCCTCTTAAAAATAATAAGTAGAAACAAGGGAAGCTTTCCTAAGTGCCATGCCAATATTCCCACATGGACGTTGTGGGTCAGATACTGTACTTCTGCAGTAATACCCCTGTTTCTCCACACATCAATGACTCCCAGTCTCCAAGGTGTCAACTCATTGCCAGAAAAATGAAAATAATAGTGGCCTCTTGTCTTGAACACTACGTACAGTTCCAAACATGCAATTCTGAGAAAGACATATTGAAATGGTAGTATGTTCAGAGAATAACAATCTATGTGCGTTGTTCATTGTGTGTGAGCATCAGGGAGGGAAAAGTATTATTTAAGGTAAGGAAAGTCCTGGCTGAAGAACAAATGGGTAGGAATTGTTGTTAAATGTAGTTACGTTAAAAGATAATTCCTAAAGATAAGAGCAGCGTTCAGCTGAACAGGAGAGACAAGAAAGTCATTACTTCCAGAAACAACTATCAGACTGTATAATCATTTATTAGACAGTTAGGTGTGATTTCCACCAAAACAGGCACTAGATACAGTTACATCAGAAAGGGCTTCTAATCCCTATTCCTCAAAAGAGGAATTTGTAAAAAAATTAATGCTAACATTGAAGTAAATTGTCAAAACATTTGACTACCTAGCAGTACAGATATCTTTCAACCCTTTATGCAGAAGACTGGTGGTAACAGTACATGCCAGAGATGAGTCCATCTTGGCCTTCTAGGATAGATTATTATTTCTGCACAGACATTTCTTCCCTGAATTTGAAATGAAGCTTATTTAAAAACAGTATGAAGCCACTTTATTTATTAGTCTTAATATACTTATATCCTGAGGAATTAAAGTGAACTAAGTTTTCCTCTGCTATTTTGGTGGAGACCTTGGCTTTCATTAATATAGACATCTAACAGGGAGGAACCTGAAGAAGGCTAATAAAAATATCATCAATATTTATTTGTCAGTATTGATGTTGATAACATCAGCAAGTCCGCTGACATGTTCTGTGTTTTCCTCTATGCCTTTTGCCAATTATTTTATCCTTTTCTGTTTCTATTTCTCCTTCTAAAATTGAAATAATAGCCCCTGCCATCTCCTGTAAAATGCTGTGAAACCTGGCAAAGCAAACTGCAGTGTCTGAATGAGAAGTTTCTATTTCCTCGAGCAGTCTGTTTAAAGAAAATCCCACCTGTCAGATGCTGTAGATTTAGCACCTGATAAGGAATGGTCAGAAGTCTTTGGGAATTTTTATGTGGTTCACCTTGAAAGAAAGTGGCAGTAAAATCAACCACATTTTTATGTTTCTTGAATACAACAGTTAAAATATCCTCTTTCAGGGATGAACTATGAACCTATTCTACTGTCTACAAGAATCTTCACACCTTACCCTAAAGAAAGATGTTTCAAGTGCTTACCTTTCCTGTTGAAATAGCATGACTTATGCAAGTGTTAATTCAGCCTATCCACAATCACTTTTGGACAACTTCCTATTAGCCTGTTGTGGTTTTTGCATGCTGGAAGGTCAGCTGGGGAGTTTTAAAACAGATTTGAAAGTAAATGAAGGAAGTTCAATGCCCTGGTGAAAGATGAGTTTGTATACTTTATATGTTCCTCTAGAATTAAGGTATTATGGAGAATTATTGAAAAAAATATTACAAAAGCACTGGGAATAATCTGAAAAATACACTTGCAATCTTCCAACAACTCTTCTAGCTTCTATAATGATTTGTCTGGCAGGCTTTGCTCTCTGTAAATCTGTTTGTGCTGTTAGATTTTGTTTACATTTGATTCACTGAAGAGGATATTTCTCTCAGAAAAGCAATATCCTAACATAAAACAACACACTGCCCAAAAACGTATTGCTTTACTTGACTGGAGAGAAGCAATTTGTAGGTCTAGGCATAGAATTTATTTTCCCCTATGTCTGTGACACCGATAATACAGCTTTTAGATTTACAAACCAGAAGACAATTTCTTTTCCATTTTACTATTTTAGTGTCCCTGTTGCATCCTCATTCTGGGCCTCATGCAAAGCTTACAGAAGGGCATTGCTAGCCACTGAATTCAGGAGATACCAAGTTGGCCCCTAGTAGATTTAAAAGAGGTACAAGTCTCTTTAGCAATGTTCAGCAAACCTAAGTAGCTGCAATATGTGCCTTTTTGTGGTTAATCAGCACACACTCTTGCTGCCACAAAGGTTGCTTGAGATGAAGTCTTGTTTTTTTCTCTTTGACAGACAAGTTCCTACATTGTAACCTGAAACTCTACATGAAGGTATTGGATGAGATTTTCCAGCTGCAGTTAACATGCCCATCTGAAGCAAAGAACACAGGGAATTTAGTCTTCTGTTTTAGAAATTATCACTCATTTACAGCTAAACTTCTCTCCAGTGAAGCATAATATTATTTATATAGTACAATGCACTACCTCATACTAGTAAACAATGAGAAAAAAAAAACCCTACTTGCTGGTACAACTATTGGAAAAAGCAAAGTAATGGCATTCCAATTCTTTTTGTGTATATGAGCTGTCTCAAAAAGCTTTTTTTGGACATTTAGGGGTTTTTAGGTATTTACATTTAAATATCTTCAGATGTTTAGGAGGCAGGAACACTGAGCTCACTTACAAAGGAAGAGAAAATTGTAAATGATGGAGGAATATCCCCAAAGATTCAGTCATTTTAGAAAATGTTACCCTTAGTGTTTCTCATTCCCTTTGGCTGGCAAAACTTGTTCCTCTGATCAGGTGTTAGCTGTGGTAAGTTTGACATTTATACTATTTTCTTATGTTTTCCTCAGGAGTATCTTGGAATCGAGCCATCTTACCCAGCTAAAAAAATTAGTGCCTGCCTTCACATGGCATGTCCCCCTCTAGTCACTCTGACCTCCTGCAGGCCCTATACATCTCAGTCTGTTGTATGCACCATATGATGGCTCAGCTAATCATATGTCAGGTCCTTACAACCATCGTAACATTCATCTTCATGTTTTGCCGAAGTCAGGCCTGCTGTTGTTCTTTGGTGCATTAAGGTTATGGTTTTTCCACAGAGCCAGTGGAAAAATGCTTTGAAATGGATGGTAGTTAGGTGAACTGGATTCCACCTGGAAAAGTGGAGATATAACTGTCAAGAAATCCTGTTTTCCACAGAAGGCAATGGGATAAATTACTGGACATTATGAGTAACCAAAACAGGCTGTTGGGATTTTTTGGAGGGGCTGGATTCTCATAGTCCACAATGGTTTCATGTGGCAGCTTCTGGGATCTTGAGGTTGCCTTTGGCTGAAGACTTAATGGTTTTTCATGCCAAAATCCATCAGCCCCACGCTTGCTGGTGTCATCCAACTGGATCAGAAGTTCTAGCTGACCAAAACTCTGAAGGGAAACCTTTCATGCCCCTTCCCTCTGCCCTGAGCTGGAAGTCCTTTTCGGGGACTCATATCCTGCACACCAGTTCCTGAATTACCTTGTCTTCTCTGGTTGCACTAAAATTCCTGCCTCTTCAAAGACAGGTGTGGAAGGGCAGGGACAGGCTGGTCATCAAAGGGAGTTAGCCGGAGCTGTCTTGCAACATGTAGTACCAAATTTATTTGGGGGGAAATTAAACTTAAGTTTTTTCTCTGACATTGTTAATTGTGTGGGGTTTTGGTTTTTTTTGCTGTTGGTTGTTGGTTTTGGGGTGGGTTTTTTTGGTGTTTTTTTTTGGTGAGCATTATTTTTTTTTATTGCAAACTGAATTAATAATCTTTGCCCTCATAAATATTCTCATCATGAAATCCCAAAATACTATGTGCAGAGGTCCTGCAGGCCATCACTGGAGAAGTAAGCAAACTAGCAATCCTTAAGGATGGGTGATAGGCAATTCATTTTCACACCTCGCTTCCCCATTCGATTAGGAAACCATGTGCTCCAGGGTGTTCAGCCTGTGTTTTTCATTACTCAGGCTGGTTATAGATCTGAGTTTCAGCTATACAAGCACATGCAGCTTCTAACTTAGGATCAGGTCTTCGAGGACCCTGTACAGTTTGTGAGATTTGAGAAACTGTGTGTACATAACTGGTCTGCTTTCCTCCCTTTCCTTGCTCTGTTTTTATCAGCCAAAAAAGTAAGAGAAGCTCTCTGCCCCAGATACTTTCCCTTGGTGTAACACTGGGAAAAATACATGAGGGTGGACATGACCAAACAGGAATGTAGGCACATATGGACAACATCACCTGCAGCACTGAGAACTGCATAGGAACTATCTTTGTATACATATATGCAAGTGGAATGTTTCAGTGTTTGTGTCTCAGGAAAGGGCACTTCCCTGATTTCCCATAAAACTAGTCTCACAGAATTGCTTCCTTGTAGTGTGTAGAATGTCCCAGGAGTCACCTGGCTAGGTGTACTGATGGGCTTTGCTCATCACGGGCTTCCTACACCCGTGGGGACACAGCCTGAGCGTGTTGTGACACGAGTGAGTAGAGGGACAAGAAGTGCATAATGGATGGGGAGCTAGAAGAAGGAGAAATGATCAGGCAGGAGGAGGTGTCCAGTAGTTATCGAGCAACCACTTTACCCCAGGGGCTGGGAGCAGTGTGTGTGTCTGGAGAGAGTCCAGAGACAAAGAAAAATAAAGAAGGAAATTAATTTGAGGAGCATATGGGAGGATACTGAGCACTTGGTACATAAGAAGACAGACTGTGTCAGACATAGAAAACTATGTGAGGGGAAAGAGGCAGCACAAAAAAACATCTTCACCCTGCTGGAGGGGAAGGAGTGCCCCTAGCTCAACTTTTTGCTTCATGTGCCAGTAGTAGGTCCCTCAGAGCAGTACGCTATAAGGTAACAAACCAAAAGCATCATTTTCCCTGCAGTTTAACTTTTACTACCATAAGTCTTTTTCCTTGTGGGAATTTCGTTAGAACACATGGTGTTCTTTAGAGGTATAGGACACATTTTTTCTGAGATTCACAGGCTTAAAAACCTGTGGTAGCGTCAGGCAGGTTTGTTTCCTGTCATCTACTGCCCTGCTAGTACGAACACTTACATTTTTTCTAAAGCATGCATCTTGTGGTCAGCTGCATCTGGCGCTAATACACAATTACCGTAAATTTACATTTTACCAGCTGAAATTTCCTGTAAGCCTTCTGTGGGCTCGCAATACAAAATGAAACCAAGCAAGCTCGTTCTAACAAATAAGAAACATTATTATGTTTTATTTATTTTTATTTGTGGGATTATGGGGTTTTTTTTCATAACAGTAGCTGGACTGGCTGCTCTTCTACCACAGCTTGTATGAAGCATGAAACAAGCATATGGCAATTAGTCATTTTTAAGATAGGTACAGACATTTTCTTCTGCCATGATAAACCTTGCTACTCTGCAGGGCTTGATGGGTGGGGATGTTTCTAGTGATCACTCAGCTCTGAAGGAGCTTGCAAAAGATCTGGTTTGCTCTGTGTATCATTCTAAGCTATACTTAAGAACTTTGTATTTTCCTACTTGCTATCTCTCATTGAGTTGTGCAGCTCCTAGAGGCATAGTCCCCAGGGCCAAAGGGGTTTGTTTTACATGACTTAAATAGAAGTGGCTGGAGTCACTGGTTATAGTTAGAATAAGGTATGAATAAGCATTAGACAGTACATGTAGCTGAACCTTTATTCTGTAGTGTTTAAATTGTGACTGAAGATTCCCTTCTGTGACACATATAATGAATAATGCTGGTGATGGAAATTCATTTTTTTTCTCCTTTCCAAAGGTAGAAGGAAGGTGATAAGAGCTAGCAGCATCCATATTAGTTGGTCAAGCCTATATAAAATGCTTTCCTGTATCCCCATGTTCACCATCCAGAATAGAGGAGGATTCAATTTGTTGAACCCTTTGCTCTCCATTGACTAGAGAAGCTAAGAAATGTGCAAAATCTCATTCCTCAGCTAGCAGTATTTCCTCAAGCTGATCATTCGTGATCAGGCAGATGAAGATAAGCACTTACTGTGCTGATCTGGTATGGAGGCAGAAACTACTGAACCCTGCAGCCACTGGGCTAGCTGAGAATCTCACCTGCCTGGAGGGCTGAATCTGAACAGCAACCACCTCAATTCAGTTTGTGCCCAGCTGGCTGATGTACAGAAGTTTGAGGACTCACCATTTGATCTTGCTTGGTGCTTTGTGCTATGCTTGGCCAAAGTGTGTGGGATGTGTTGATTCAATACTCACATGTGTGGGCTTCACCTTGTCATTGCATGGGTGGGTGAAGAAACAAACTCTGTGTGTGGTGGTCTATAGCTCCACATCTCTGCTGAGCTGTTTGCTTTTGCTCAGAGGAAACAGTTTTTGCAGTGTGAAGGTACCTGGGAACACTGATTGCTTTTAATGGTGTTGCCTTGTGGCCTAGGATAGCAGAAAGTCACGTGGTGAAGGCACTGGCGACCTTTTGAACAGGCTGACAAAAAGCAGAAAGCAAGAAAAACATTCAAAACACCTTTTTCTTGGGTGTATTTGCTTGTGTTTTAGATATTTTTCCAACCTGACCTTTTGAAAACCATCTGTTTACCCATCCCACATACAGCTAGATCAGCGGTGTGAGGCAGTGAGGGATGGGAGTAGAAATGCAGAGCCAAGAGGGGTATAACCACCCCACTTGCACCACACCAGCTATGTGTGCCCTCTGCCCAGCATCTGCAGCTGGGTGCCAGGGCCAACCCAGGCCCAGGAGATGGCAGGGCTCCTGCACCCTCCTTGGGGCTAGTGTAGAGGCTGTTACTACATGGGAATGTAGTCTGGCCTTCATCATTTTCCAGAAATTCCCAGCTCCTGAGAGTGACACATCAGTGTCCCATGGGTTAGATCAGTCATCAAAGGGCTCTTGGTTGTCAAGAGCTGTGAATGGTTTGCAGCTGTGCCAGGATGAGGGGGCAGCAGGACAGTGCGACAGATGTCCTCCCCGGTGTGTGACTCTGTGAGCCTTTCTGCTCCAGGTGACCTGGAGCGTATGTCTTTTCATGACCATTTTCTGCACCTTGACTGTACTGGAAACCGTGGGAGAAAGAGCTACACTGGCTTGGTCCTTAACAGGAATTTATGGCTGCATGTTACTATAGTTGTATATTACAAAGAACAGATTCATAAAGTGATGAATACAAAGGCATGGTAACCTGGCTTGGGTGAGGATAGAGCTGCCTCCAAAGTCTCCTTGAGCTGCAGGTTCTTTGTTTTCCTCATCCCAAGGTGCAACTTGTCAGTGTACAATTAACCTGAAGAGAGACTTTTTTTGTTTGGGAGGAAAGGGGAGGCTTCTCTGACAAATTCATTGGAAAAGATAAATTAGGTGAGAGTACTTTCAGAAGTTCATACCATATTTAACAACACACCAGGGGGACCTGGCCTTGGAAGGCGAAGCAGAAGATGCATCGCTATTAAAGCAGAATGGCAGGGTGGCCTGTGAGCAGAGATGAGAGCTGGTAGCCATCCATTGGCCTCCAAAGTTGGTGGAGACCACAAAACAGCATATAAGAGTTCAGTGGTCCCTTCTCTAGCATTTTGTACACAAACATGAAAAGGACTCAGTGGAGGCTGATGTGCATGAGTGATTTGCATTGCACTTGTTCTGGTTTGAGCCAGGATGAAGCTAATTTTTCCTTTACTGATTTTTTTTTTTCCTTCAGTAAGCTGTCTTTTAACTAGCAGCAAGTGTTCCAGCTAGTGGGCTGATAACACTGGAATGTTTATGTTTCTGCTGAGACTCCAAGGTCGCTTCTTAGCTCTGCTGCTACAGAGGCTACTGGGGCAGGAGAATTATATCTATGACCTCTCCATAGGGGAGCTGGACTAGACAGACAGCAAAACTGACCAAAGGTATTCCATTCCATGTATCTACGTAAGCTCCGAGGAAGGTCAGAGATCACAGAAGACAACTTCCTTCCTGCTTCTTCTTCCCTTCTCTTCCATCCATGGCCAGCATCCGGGGAGGACTCCATCCATCCATCCATCACCATCGACCCCCAGGCTCTGACCTCATAACCCTCCTAACCCAGCCCCTGTCTGCTCTGCCTTATCTCCTACCTGTGGGCTGAGACATTTCGGGACTGCTCACAGCTCAGGAGAGAGTCAGGGGAGCTGCTGGGGGTGGGGGGGAGGCAAGAGGCTTTTGCACATTTCTGAAAATATTTGTATATAATTGTACATATAATTAAAGCTGTCTAGTTTAGTTTTCAATCCAGCTAAGTCTCTCTCCTTAGTTCTCTCTCTCCTTCCCTACCTGGGTGGAAGGGGGAGGGGATCGAGAGCATTGTTTGTCTCTGGTTTATTTGCTGATCCTGAGTCAAACCGTGACAGCACTTTATCAAGTCTCAAAGGAATGAATTAATGGTTTCATACCACACCAACAATTCCCACATAACACAATTTGATATTTAGCATTAAATCTGAAAGCACACCTCTATAGTTTGCATGTAGAGCTACAATTTAGAGTAACCTGATTCAAGATCTAGCAAGGTCTTTGTGCCACAGGCTAAATGTGCAATATCAGACCGACCCTTATGCAGAATTAAAAAATGTGAAATCTGATTTCACCCATTCTGCATTTCAAAGGCTTTATCCTTCCTCATTTAGCTTTCATTTTCACTCACCTCAGTTGATGGTTATCATTCATTCTTAGATTCTCTTTATCTGATATTTCCTCAGTCATACTTTGTATGTTGTTTCATGACATATCAGTTGAATTCCTTGAGGGTTGATAAGTCTGGCTTCAGATTTTCACAAAAAATACATCTGAAGAGATGATCCTACCCACATATAGAACCACTGGTTTGCTTTGAAAATGTCCTCTTTTCCGAATGATAGATATATCTTCTGCTTCCTATACTTTACTGCAGTAGCTGTTCCCAGTCTTTCCTGACTTCTCCCTGACCAGACTCCTAGTCAGTATCACGAACTCATCTAACAGTTACCTGCCATTTTTTGTCTCAATATCTTGGGGTTTTTTATACTTTCTTTCACTATCTATAGCTTCATCAGTTTGTTTAGACTGAGGATCTTCATCTTCACCTGCTCCAACTTGCTGTGGTGGTTTCTCAACCTATGTTATGGATTCCTGTTCTTGCTCTTTTCGTAGTTTATAGCCTTCACTCTAGTTCCTTAATAATCTTATTCACAGGCAGACATTCAGCTTTCTCTCTGTGCTGAGGAAAATCCACTCTACCCCTTGAACTTGTTTTTTTCTACCCAAACTAAAGTCCCTTTGGTGTCCCTATGAATGACCAACACCAACTTCAGTTCACTATGGTTAAATGGCGTCACACTTTTCTTCCTAAGTTGCTTCCTTCTAGAACCAAACTAGCAACCTTTCCTCAGGTCTGTAAGTCAGGTATCTCATTCAGGTCAGCTCTCTTTGAGTCCTCACATCCTAGTTGTCACAGGGTCTTCCAAGTACTACAGAATCCACAAAACACACCAGCACCAAACACAACACTACTTCCACCTTCATAGTTAAAAATTAACAGCCAAGTTTTTATTGAATCTTTATTTTCATTCTTGTTCTACTCCAGCATCCTTTTTTCTGGCCTTGAGCAAAGCCAGAAAAGCATCTTGACAGTCTTCTTGTCTATCCTGGTTCAAGACGTTTGAATCTCAATTTTCTCAGTGTGTGACAGTAGCCAAGTTGCTATCCCCACTGCATCCCTCAGCAGATTTCCCTTTCTCCCTTGTGTCAAAATCTACCTGTATGTATTGTCATGGCTTCTTACCCTACCTCTCATCTTCTATGCATTGTAGAGATGTCTTCTATCTAGAGACTGATCTGCTGCTGCTTCACACATTGAACTGTATTATGGTAATCTATAATTTCTAAGAAAAGGTCTGAGTTGTTTTAGAAACTAATTATGTCCAGTTTCCAGCAGTATGAGAAAGAGGACAGGAGATTCCACACTCACCTACTCATCTGCTGGCTTGGTGCCCATTATCAGCAAATACTGGTTTTACTTTGGGGATAAAAGCCTTACAGGACCACACGTTGCTTCATACTGGTCTTCTAAACTCACTAATACCATGTTTCAGGCAAAAGTTGTTGAGACAAATGTGTACACGCAAGCGAGACCTACCAGACTGTCCTGGTTTGAGTTGGGATGAAGCCAATTTTCCTTTTACTGATTTTTTTCCTTTAGAGATCTCTCTTTTAACTAGCAGCAAGTTTTCCAGTCCACTAGTTTATCAGTCCACTAGGACTGATAACGCTGGAATGTTTATGTTACTGCTGAGGCTCCAAGGTCGTTTCGCTCTGCCGCTTCAGATGCTGCAGGGAGCAGAAGAGTCATTATCTGCAGCCATCCCTAAGGGACGAGTGGACTAGATGGACAGCAAAATTGACCAGTTTTCCATTCCATATATCTACATAAGCTCGGTGTGAGGTCAGAGGTCACGGAAGTCAACTTCCTTCCTGCTTCTTCTTCCCTTCTCTTCCGCCCATGGCCGGCGTCAGGGGAATACTCTGTCTATCCATCAGCATTGATCCCTAGGCTTGTGCATTCCTGACACTCACAACTCTCCCCTCAGCTCCTGTCTGCTCTGCTGCTCTCTCTGGCAGAGCTCCGGGACATTTCGGGACTGCTCACAGCTCAGGAGAGTGCCGGGGGAGTTGCTGGGGGTGGGGGGAGGCAGTAGGGTTTTGCACATTCCTGAACACATTTGTATATAATTGTACGTATTTTCTTATTTTTAGTATTTAATTAAAGTTGTTTACTTTAGTTTTCAACCCGGAAAGTCTCTCTCCCTTTATTATCTCTCTCCTTTCCCTGCCTGGGGGAGGGGGGAGGGGATCAAGAGCATTACTGTCGCTGGTTCAACTGCCAACCCTGAGTCAAACCATGACACAAACATACCATTTTTTCATATATTTTCTTGAAATTTTTGGTAGCAACTCCCTGGGAAAAGAGGCAGTTGTGCTTGTAACACAAAGTCAGCATTGGCCTCTTGTATGTACCTTTGACCCCACAGCCTACTGTATGTGCAAGAGTCAGGAGAAGCCTGTGGTTTCACTAGGTATTTTGTTCTAGCAGAAAAACCCCTTGCAGAACTGCAGCCTCTGCTATGGGTAAATTGGTTAGCCTCATATGGCACACCCTGATCATGTTTCCCAATAGCGTAAAGCTGAGGCAGAATACCAAGAGATTTAACAGCTTCTAGCTGGAAAGTCCTGTGTTTAAGAGCGGAGGACATGAAGTCAGCGTGTTTTCTTCAGGAATTCAAAAAGTACTATGAGAAATGGAAATTTTCCAGCCAACAGAAATAACCAATTTAGTAAATTCGTAGTATTTTCCACAATGTTTCATTAAGAGGGGAGTGGAGAAGTGAAATGCAAACCTCCCAAGGTTGATTTTGTTACTACGAATTTCTCTTGTCAATGATGCCACCAGCCTTGTTTGCTTCACTTTGAGACATCTACCTTGCCATCTGTCTCAAGAATTATATGAGTGTAATATTATGTATCTAATCCTACTGCATAAGCAACTTGGAACAAAAGAACGTATGAAAAAAGCTCCCTTTTAATTTTCACCCTTCCCAAAAAATGATAATATTTAAACACTGTCACCCAGGGCTCCAGATGGGAAACTCCGAATTCCATGTTAAACAAAAGTGCACGGTTCTTGCCACATAAACTCTGGCACAAAATCTAGCTTTTATACAATGTAAATTAACAAATTCTAAAATTCTGCAAGAGTAACAGAACTATTCCCACAGCTTCTGTAGTTTAGTTTGTTACCTTTTGGGAAGCCTGTTTGCTCAACAAATAGGTTCACTACAGGATGGTAACCCCAATGCTGCAGTGGTAACTGCTCAAGAATGTGAAAATGAGTCATTTCCAGCTGAAGTCATATGTATAATTACTGTTCCAACTTAACTGCAAATGAGTAAACCAGCCTAGAAAATATAGAATTAATTAAATTAAAGACATAAATGGCATTATTAGTGTAAGATATTAAAGATGAGCAAATCAATGTGTTTCCCCTTATGGAAAAATGTTATCTTCCTTGGAAAACAGCTGAGGGCAGGAGGGGAAGGCTTAAGGAGCTGGTTGGAAACATTCAATGGATTCAGCCTCTCCTGAGATAGCAGGCACCAAGTGTGGATGCTCTAATGCTCCACATGCTTACAAACACACCCTATCCTTAGCAGCAGCTCCTGAAGTTGGGTTGATTTACCCCTTGGCTGTGGAGCTGATGATTCACCTGTGGCATTAAAGGCCATCCCAGCAACTAGCCTGCATCAGGATGCAATCCCAGAGCTTTAGGCCACCATTGTCAGTCCTCCAGAGAGAGGACCACAGGCCTACTCCTTCACAGGTACCCATCCCTGGGTGCGCTCACTCAAGACATGCTCCACCATTCACACGCAGCTGTGAGCCAAACATTCACAATCACTTTGCACCTAAACACATTTCTCTCCAGCCACGTTTTCCTTCTCATTCTTCAGGTGAGGGAAGTCCTTTCCATAATGTTTGTCCTGTGTTTCTGTATCTGCAATGGAAGTGTGTCTGAGCAATTTTTAATTACCATGAGTGATATCACTTTTAATGTTTTTTTCTTTTTTATCTGATTTTTAAATCATATGAACAATTAAATTATTTTCTCGTAAAACATTATCAATCGACCGGTGATGCAGTTGCCCTCTATGCCTTTGTAGTAATAATCACCCTTGACTTGACATTAGCCACTCCTTTTCACTGTTTTCTTTACTATCTTGGAAAAGTAACCACAAATAAGTTGGGGTTTTTTGCCCATATTTTTTATTACTTTAATGTCACTTTGCTTTTATGACTCAGCCAGACAACTTGTTATATAGCTCTGTGACTAATTTAGTGCCTTTTTTTTCTACATACAGCTACACCAAAGGGCACTTAAGTAAGATGATTGAAGTGCAACTTTAATGCATTTCGTTTGAACTCTTTGCTCCTTTGCTGTAAGCTGTGCTCGCTGCTTAGCTTTGACCACAACTGAGTAAGATCACAGTGGGATTAATTCCTCTTCTTAATAAAAGTTTGTTCACCTCAAAATTGTTAACAGTTGGCTAGACCATCTCTGCTTGCAAGCGGTCCAGCAAGAGCAGGTATGTAACACTATATGCTATATGCAGGGAATCCATGGCACCTTGGAGCCATACCTCACTGGGACCCATGGTAGCAGTTATCCTCCATTTCATGAGGTCTACGGTTGGTTTTTCTGTTGTTTTAGCCACCTGTGCAAGCTAAAGGCAGGCCAGGTTTGGAGCTGAGCTGCACACAATGTTCCTGGCAGATCCTTTGTTGCCCAGCCCAGGGGTAAATTTCTGTCCACACATCTCAGCACCTCTTAAAATTGCGTGTCTGGTGGAAAGAAAATTTGGCTTGCCTCTGGCAATGTGAGATAGATGTGGTGATACTAAGCCAGGCTATCAGATGGTGGTACTGCACCGGACCTTTTTTTCTGAATTTCATTACAGGCCTTCCCCTCACCACAGCCTTCTCAAAAACATGAAAGCTAGCTTTTCCTTTTCAACTATTTCATTTAGTGGTTAAACTCAAGTGTGTAGTCCAGGTGCTGAGAATAAACAAATTTATTCTGCTGCAGAAATGTTGTTTTCTGCACAAGTTGCATGACTGTGTGCATCTCTTTGTAAGATAAAATGTTGTGTGCCTGTAGTTTGGGGTGGCAAAGCAGGACGACAGTGAAAAGGAAATTAATCTTTCTTCTTGGGCTAACCTTAAATCAGACATTTTTAAACTCCAGGCCATCTGTGCCCTCTCAGTCCTCCCTGGAGTTGAAAAACAGTAACAGTGTTCATGCTGATATATCAGAATAGCAAAAGCTACTTTGATCCTCTGTTTATTGTACATGCCTTCGCTCTTCTAACTCTGAGACAAACTGACAATAACTACCAGGAAGAAAACAACAGCAGTGAAAAGGAGTAAAACCCACAGACTTTCCTATGAAGATGAAACCAATTAGCTACAGGTAAGAAATAGCCAGACAAGAAGTAAAACGCCTACACTTAATTGTTAGACTCATTATTTCTTATGTGGGTGAGCAGAATCTCTCCAATTAATGGATACCATAAAAGATGAAAGGGACAGAGCATAACAGTATCAGCTCAACTGAATTTATTAACACTGTTTTATCAGAGCTCATAAGTTTCATAAACCCAGTATGCAAGTGAGTGTGATAAAAAAGCATAAATAATAGAAAGAAAATGAGGATGGTCATAATAAAGGCAAATAATTATTTTTAGAAACTGCTAAAGTGCATGGCTGAATGTTGTGCAGTTTCTTAAGGTGTAGAGGCTGAGGGGGGAGAAAAGGTGGTTTGGGCTTTTCTGAAAATAGACACGCATGTATTAATACAAACACCCATCTGTTCATCTGATAGAGATTTCCTTTGTGCTCAGCCAGCATTATCTCATGGGAAGCAGTAAGTCCTGAAAAGAGATCTGTAAGAAGGGATGAGTTTTGGCCCTATTCATCAACTCAGGAAGGCTGAGCTCTGGAAAGGGCCAAGCAGGAAAAAAAACCCAACAGAGAACTTTCCTGGGAGTGGGAAAAAAACTGACCAGAGATATAAATACCTAGTTATAAAGAAGTCACAGAAAAGCAGGGTAAATTTGAAACTGAAACAAGGATTGAGGAGGAATATTAAAACCAGCATAAAACCTTGGCAATTTTCCTATCTAAACCACTAAGTGATTGCTCAGCTGTAGCTCATTCAGTCTGAATATGAGGCTGGAGAAGGTACTGAGGAGCACAGGTGCCAGTGGGAGCAGAGCTTTCCATGTGGGAAGAGGAGCAGGGCAGATGTATTTCATATTTTGTCCCACCTGGAGGCAAGTGACGACTCAGATGGAGGTACTGACTCAGATGTAGATCCTGACTTGGTACTTCCCAAGATCCCTGCCACATCACTGCATCACACATTCAGAAATGCCCCTCAGAGGAATGCACACAAGCACCTTGCCCTGGAAATGATCAGTCATCCTAACAAGTGAAAAACAAGTAGATCCAATATTACAAGTGCCTTCTTGAAAATTCTTCTTCTGTATTGTTGGCTGTTTTGTCATGTACTTTCAGAATGTTTATCAGAAAAGTCTCTCTGGTGTAGAGAAGAGCCTACCAAAACTGAAAATATGTGAATGGATGTTGTACATGGTCTACCAAAATAAAGAAAATGGGAAATGAGTGCTGTATGGTTAAAAAGAATGCCTAAAGCTATTGAATAGTTGTAGAAGGAGGACAGACGTTCACCCTAGAGCTATTCCTTGGCTCTAGTTAAGAGTCTAGAGGTCAGAAAGCCCATCCCATGTCCTCAAAGAGCACTTCTAGTTTGAGACAGGGCTTTCAGTAGGTGGGTTCCATGGGTAGTCAAATATAATTTTTGTAAAAAAAAATTTTGTAATAATATTTTTTACTGGTTTACTGGTTTACTGTGAAATGCTTATTGGGAAGCAACTTCTATCATTGGATAGAAACTACTTAGTCAAAGTGACTTTTACTTTTCATCTGAGACTGTTTTTCTTTGTGCAGGTTAAAAGATACTTATTTTGTCTATCTGTGTATAACTTATTTTGGAGATACAGGCAAAAATGCATCAGAATTTCTTCTCTTAACTGCTGTTCTTCCTCTAGAATGTGTTCATGTAGCATTTGTGTGGTTGATCTATAGGTAATTTTAGAATTCATAAGAACTCTCTGAAAATGAAGATCTAGCTTACTAAGACTGCTTCAAGGTTTTAAAATGAATAATTTTTTCCATTTCTATCCATATCACTAGCCACTTGTGATAAATACCATCTCAGATGCATACCAAGCTATTTTTTTGCAGTGTTCAAGAAGCAAATAATTTTTACAAAGTCTATGGAAAAAAACCCTGTTGATAGATAGGCAGCATGAACTTCACCAGCCGGGCCGCATAGATGGACTTTAATAATTTATTGTTTGTTTCAGATGAGAAATTTGTTAGTCCATTCACCATTTTTCTTAAACTTCTCTGTTAATCTACAAACTAAAAGAACAAGCACAAAAATGACATAGAGCAAATGACAGCATTTTACATATTTTTTACAAATCTCTCAAAAGTACTGTACACGTTTTTAATTCATTGTTTTCTGATATTTTATGTACCTTGAGAATTTTGTCATGTATCAATAAATTGTGACCCTTTCCTAAGTGCACATCGATTCTACTCCAAATTTTCTTCTCCTGGGCTAAATGAGGGAAAGGACTTTAGCATATTTATTTGTAATCAAAACCAAAAGAGTTTAGCTTTACAGCGAGTAATAAAATCTTTCCAGCATTAAGTCAAAAGTACTCCCTGAGTGTCTAAAGTGGCCAAAACAGGAGCATGATTCAGGAACCAAAGGACAGCAAGGCTGGACAGTCCAAATTAAATAGATCCCATGGTGTGTGGTAGGTTTCTGATGATGTGAAGCAATCCGCATTCTTCATACTCCATCAGCCTGTATACCAGGTGAAATTTGGGGAATTTTGAAACTAAAAGGGAAAATGTAGAGAAAAATTAAGAATATTCTCAGTAAATAGTGTGAGCACTGGTTTTTCTTTTTAATACAAAATCATGAAAGTGCAGGATCTATACTAAAGTCTCAGCCTCTTCTATACTTTTCTTTTAATTAAAGTCATTTTCCTGGGGCCCACAACTAAAGGTAAAAATTGAAAAAAGAAAGCCTTATATCATATATCCAGAACCCAATTACCCAATTCAAATAACTTATAAATCTAAAGGAATCTTTCCATTGATTTTGTGAATTTTTAAATCAATCAACCTGTAACAGAAATCTGTATAATTCCTCATGCAGTGTTATCACCTGCATGAAGAATTACATACTTCAAGTGAAAAGCATCCAACTGACTTTTCACTGGTGATAGTGAAGAAATGCACAGTCATTGCAATGAATTGGGAGAGACTGAGTTCTTTCGCATTTATTTAGCCTGGTAGCCGAATTTTCAATTCAGATAAGTATTTTAAATGTTAGTTGCACCACCCAATTTAGCATCATGGTTCTTTGAAATCGTGTAGTCAAGTAAATACAGCTTCAGTGGGGAGGAAATATTCTATAAATCCCAGAAAATATATTCAAATCGATAGAAAAGTATTATTTGCATAGTGTTTCCATTCAGTTGTCCTTCTAATGATGAAAATAAAGTGGGAAGTCTAAATTTGTACTTAAAAGAGCATAAATCATGGACACATACAGTCTTTGAGGATGCAGCCAGAAATCTGTGGAGGAGGACATAGGATGATAATGCAGGCAGACATGAAAGTGGACTGAGGACAAGACTTGTGCACGCCTTAGAGGGAGAGGAGCCAGTGAGCAACATCTGTTGTTTGACCTTCAGGAGCCTGTAAGGAGGGTGAGTGTGAGGGAATTTCCTTACAACTGGTGACATTAACAGCTTGAGGATAACAAAATCTTGAGTTGTGGAATGACTTTCTTTTAAAGTGTCATTGGCTTTGGGTTAATTGTATATGATGATACACTTTTCAAGAATACTTTTCTGTGGAAATGATTATGCAAATAGATATGGTTTATGACATTTTGTTTAATTACATAGATTCAATATGTGAAAAAGTATTAGGTGTCATTTACTCCCGTTAATAGCATCTTCCAGAAAACTGCCAGCTCCGTATGAGCACACTGGAAAGAATGGTGTCCAGCCATGAACACAGATAAATTCTCAGCCACCTTCAAACAATATATTCCTGTGTGTATCACTGACCAAAAACTGTATACTGCATTACATGTGCATGCTGTGTAGGCACTCATGTGCTCAGCAGATGAGTGACTTAAAAGGAGATCCAATTCTGTAGGGGACCTGATCTTGCAAAACACTAAGTGCAGCAACCAAAAGGTGTTGCAGTGGCAATAACTCACAGCCCTGGGCTTATTTAGAGACCAGGTTTACCTAACTGCCTCCCTTTCTGTCGTTCATCTTGCCTGTGAGGTAGCACTGAGCATGGCATGGTGCAGGAGATCCCTATCCACTTTGTGTGATGAGGAACTAAGCCCTCTTTCATTTTCATTTCCCTCTGGCATGATGTGACCGTATACAGCCACAGTTGGTCTTGCCATGGATAAAGGAATTCTGCAGGTAAATTTTTGATGTAGACCTTCCTTATTGCTTCCCAGGAAGAGTTTGCTCACTGTGAGAGGGAACATTCAAAAGAAAAGGAAAGAAAAATAGGAAGCTGGAAGATGGGTGGCCTGATTTTACTTGTCTTGCATCAGGACTAACTGCTACATAATTCACCCAGACGTTGTATTCGTTGCTGTTGCTAGACTGTTATCCACTCCTCACCTACTTCAGCAGACTACATACTTCCCTTGCAGTGCAGAACCTGCTGTTATCACTTCTCTGTCCCACACAAGACAGCAGATAGGTGAGAGTTTTTACATTAATAGCAATTTTGGGCTGAAAATTCCACAGCCATCTACAGGGTTTGTGTTTTTTCCGCCTCTAGACCTTTTTAGACTTTTCATTATTTCTGCTTCCCACTGAGAAAAATAGACCTCATGGTCACTTCTAGACTAGTGTAGGAAGATGGCCTCAAAGGCAGATTTGAGCTGACAACCTTCACCCAAAATTCCTGCAGGACTAGAGACTGTGAGGTGTGGGGGATATATAACATGCTCTTGAGTCTGCTACTACACTGGGGATGCACAAAGTGGCCCTATTGCCTGTTAAAATTTCTAAAAGGCCTCAGGGCAATTCCAGAACATTGCAAACCAGTAAAGCTGACATTCCTATCACACTATACCAAGACAATCAGCCCATGGATAAATGTGGTGCACGAGAGAATAGTAAAGATGACACTTGTGACAGGATATACCCCACCTCTTGGTTATACTAGAGTTTGCTGAAGAGCCAGTGAATATGCAGACAAGAGAAAACCAAAATAGTATCATGTCCTTGAATCTGCAGAAGAATCTCAGTTGAATCTCACAGTAAAGCTACCAAAGAAATTAAGCTGTTATGTGGTAAGAAAGTCCTCACATAAATATGGAACTGTTTAAAAGGTAACAAATTAGGAGTAGGAACCAGTGAATGGTTTTTGCAGTTAAGTGGATTCAGTGATGAGAGGGCTTGTCAGGAGCCTGTGTTGTTTAATGTGGCCATCAGTGATTTGGGAAACAGGGTGAGCTGTGAGATAGCAAAGTTTGCTGATGTACTATGTTACTCATATTAACTTAGTTGTGCATATTCATAATTAAGTTTGCTGATGTCTAAGCTATTCAGGATACCAGAAACGAGGTCTGGCTGCAAAGAACTATTAAAGGACTTCAAAATACTGAGTGAGAAGGCAATTCAGTGGTGGGTTACAATCAGGGCTGATAATATCCAGGAATAGAAAGCAAGGACACAATCAGTATGCTGCAGAGGTGATGCATAAACCTCAGTGATTTTCTGAGATGAGGCTGTCTTTTATTTTGATTTTTCTCCTGTCAAATTTCAACTATGAAATAGTAGATAATATCTTCTCATGCCCACGTGTGTGCATCTATTAACTCTGTTTTTCTGGCTACATAGCTGGAAAAAGTTGTGCTGACCTTCAGTAAAAACATCCAAAACTTTGTAAATATTTAGGGTAGCCATTAAAATTCATTTCCTTCTTAAATTTAGCTTAGCTGGAAATGCCTTCCTTGCTTGGATATAGGGAGGAATGACATAGAAGAGAAGGCAGACGACTCCCATGGATGTGAGAGAAGAGCTAACAGATTTTCCTGTTTAAAGTGATTCACCTCATTTGTATGGTATACAACTGAGGGGAAAAATTGTGGTCTTGTGGAGGCTGATTTTTATGATGTTCTTCTCTATCACTATGATCACATTAAGAGAGCAAAGCAAGGAATTAATAAGCTCAGCAGTTTCTCTTAGGCACCCCGAAGAAATGGGTCTCTCAGACTTACACTGGGTAGGGAGAACTCAGAGGGAGGCCAATATGAGAAACAAATTATTTGGATTCCTTTGAGTGATTAGGTAACTACTGCAGCACTGATGAATCTCTGCTATGTTGGTGTCGGATTCAATATGAAAGGTTTAAAGATGCTTTTAATATTTCAAAATGGAAATTAAAATACTTATAGGGGAAAAAAAACAAACCAAAAAACAAACAAACAACAACAAAAAATTAAAACCTGGCAAACAAAAAACCCAAATCACCAAAGTACTGAAATCAGCATGTACAAACACATTTTGCCAGCAGTGCTAGCTGCTACTCTAGCTCCCAGCTGCTTGTTCCCTCCCTACTTCTCTACCTCTGCTACCCAACACTAGGATGAGAAGAACCCAGGAAATTATGTGACTGAGCAATAGGCTCCCTAAAAAGCCCTGCTATTTTGAGCCAGATTTAATGGAGTGACAGCAGCAATGCATGGGATGGCACAGAAAATGGCATAGGCTTGGATACATGCAACTAAGGCAAGGTGGATGGGTAAATATATTCCTGCTGGATGTCTAGCGTGCTCTTTAATTGTTTTTCCACAGACCTCTTTGGAAAGGTGTGGAAGAACTGTAATTTTTTCAGTCTATAATCTAATAAAGTAGCTCCTGACCAGTCCTAGCTTTAAATTAAAAAAATAGAGCATTAGTTTAATCAGGCGCAGTGGGGAGACTCACTGTCCCACTGCCAATGGCTAGTGAAATTTTAACCTTCCCTGTTAGGCTTTCCATTTTCTCCTCTCCTCTCCTCTCCTCTCCTCTCCTCTCCTCTCCTCTCCTCTCCTCTCCTCTCCTCTCCTCTCCTCTCCTCTCCTCTCCTCTCCTCTTTTTCTCTTTCCTCTTTTCTTTTACCCTTTCTTTCTTTTTAGTTTTTTTTCTTTCCTCTTTTTTCCTTTTTTCTTTTTTTTTTAATACAAATTGCAACAGCTGGCTGACTAGTCTCTTTTAAGTGATACCTCAAGAAAGAAGACGTGTACAGAAGGACACATTGGCAAACTGCAGCTTCTCATGCTTAGTTCTGGAATGGGAGAAAATGGCATCTCACATGCATACATGTGTCTGTGATGAGGACAAACAAGAACTGTTCTCTTCAAAATCAGTTCAAGTCTCCAAGCTTACTGAGTCATTTTGCTATGTCTGTAAAATGAGGATATGAATGAAGGTATCTTACACCAGGAGAGACAGCTGGGCCCATGGGAGTAGGAAGGGCTGCAAGAATTCCAACTGAACTTGTTAGGCTTACTACAACTAAACTTCAGGCTCAGTGCAGTGCCATTTCTGGGATTTGCTGATTCAGCCAGAGTTCAAGGGGAAGCTGAACGTCCCATGTTGTTGGGAATTCCAAGGAAAATCTGCCTTATTCCCAGTCAGCCCAATGAATCTACCCCCAGATAATTTGCTTGGTAAACCTCTGAGGACCAGAGACTTTGGAAGCCCCATCAACTCCCCTCCTCAAGCCCAATCCCAGTCTTCTGGAACTGGCCAAAGCCTAAGCAGACCCAGGCCTCCAGCTTGTACCACTCACAAGACAGCCCAGCAGATGGATTGACCTTGATCTAGGCTCCATAACTTTGACTAGCAGAGAAATTTGAAAGTGTCTTTTATTTTATAAGGCTCTGTGAAGACCTTCTAGCAGCCCTCCAGTACCTGAAGGGGCCCTACAGGAAAGCTGGGGACGGACTTTTTACAAGGGCTTGTAGTGATAGAACAAGGGGGGATGGCTTTAAACTGGAAAAACGTAGATTTAGGTTGGACATTAGGAAGAAATTCTTTACTATGAGGGTGGTGAGACACTGGAACAGCTTGCCCAGGGAAGTTGTGGATTTGCCTTCCCTAGAAGTGTTCAAGGCCAGGTTGGATGGGGCTCTGAGAAACCTGGTTGAGAGGCAGGTGTCCCTACCCATGCAGAGGTTTGGAACTAGATGCTCTTTAAGGTCCCTTCCAACCCAAACCATTCTACAGTTCTATGATTCTATTCTTTTAAATCAGAGTAACAACAAATTTAAAATGGTCAACACCTTCTTATAAGCAAAATTGTATTTTCTTATACAGATGCAAGCAGAACTTGAAAACCTCAGGAAATTTAAACCCTTCTGCCAGATTTCTTCAAAAACGTTATTCATTCCCAAATTTTGGACAGGTAGAAGGAAATAAAATGTTTTTATATACCAGGGCAGGGCCACCTTCTGTGACAACATAGAGCAAGACTAGCTTTCTACTGTTCACAGAGATTCTAGTGAATAAATATGCAAGCATAGTTTAATTAATTATTTGTTTGTTTATTTTTGTGATATCCAAATTTCAAAAAGTTTCCACTGAGAAATCCAAAGTTTTAAATAATATTCTGGTACAAAAATATAGTCCTTGAGATAAAAAAAACTTCCATACTACTACTCAAAATAAATAAACTTACATCCAACACATTTAAATGATTCAGTCCAAAAAAATACAGAATTTCTCAAAATCAGTGAGTTCAACTTAAATCAGTGCAACAGTTAGTCACATTTTTTGGAGTTGCCACATAGCCTGGCCCCCTGGCAACTTCAGTGCATAATGACAATTACCAGCAATTAATCAGCCATCCCCTAGTTAAGAAAAGTGCTTCATCATTTGCTTACCTTTAAGCATGTCTATTCCCTTGACTTGGATTTAGATATGCTTAGAAGTAAGCAGATAGGAGTATGTTTTCCTGTGTACAGAAACTTCCCCTGTATTGGTACTTGCATCTCCATGCCAAATAGATGACTGATGAGAGTAATTTTATAACATCCCTCTCTCCAGATGGAAAGCTGGGTGTCATATCATGCAATTTCAGGATTTCCATATGGAAACTGGGTAAACATTGCTTCATTGTGTATTTGCAGGTCAACAAACATATAACAGACAGGATTTTAAGACAAAGTCACTTCTTATATAGTAGTAGGAGGTATAAATACTTTGGTTGGTATTTCTTTATAAATAATTATTTAAAATACTTAAATATTAATAAATAAATGTATAAAACCTCAATGAAAAGATTGAAATAAAAAAATGTGCATCATAACAAAACTTGCACAATAACTCAGTACAAAAGATCGGTCATGCGATGTCACCAGCATCTGCACTTCCTCTGAGACTGGCTCCTTTTCCTTTTGAGAGAAGCTGAAGTTTCCACCAGCTTTTGTAAGACGCTGAACAACTCATTCACAGCTTTACGTTGAATTTTCAAGTCACTCATCTGTTATAAGTAAGAAATAAATAGAATGAAGGTCATGACAACAGCTATAATTATTTACTGATCACATCCTACAGGCTACATTCCTACCAGGGTAAACCAGATGAACGTCTGCAGTTTCCAATTACTCTACTACCTTATTCCTACAACAAAGAGCCACTTTGTCATGGATTTTTGCTTTCCACTTTCTGTGTTGTTTTGTAACATGGCACAGACCAGACACATTCTGTGAGACAGAGCTATTCTGTTGTTGTTGTCAAGATGAATGAGTTACCCACAAGCAGCTAACTCCACCAGGGTACTGGCTGTGGACCTCTGCAATGGTTGGTGGTTCATGCCAGTGGCACTTGTTCGACAAGCCAAGTGCCTCCAAAGCCCACAGAAACAATGTGTAGCTGAGCACAACTTTTCTGACCAATTTCTAAACCACAAATAGCTGTGTCAGTGGCAGTTCTCGTGGGCAGGCAATGCGGCAGTGCTGCTGGCACCTCAGTGCCAGACTCCAGCAAGACTTGGGGGTGGCGGATGGCCCCCCACGCTGACACCACACACCGCAGACCCACAGCAACCCCTGCAGCTGGAAACATCAGGTTTGCCAGTGCCAACTGAGCCAGACGGGGGTTGCCAGACGGGTTACCAAAGCATTATTGGCTTGAGTCACATTCAAATCTCTACTGGAAAATATAGCGTCATGAGCCTTGGAGGCAGAGGAAGAGTCTTACCTGAAGCTTTTCCAGGTTCTTGAGATCTTCAATCTTCTCTGAGCCATCAAGAAGATGATTTTTCAGAGTAAAGAGCTCCTCAAAGATGTGCCTGACGTGTGCCTTTGACTTGTCAGTGTCTTTCAACATTTCCAAGTACTTGGAAACAATCTGGCTCAGGATGATCCTTTTTTCATTTCTCTGTTGAAAAGTAGTTAGAAAGAGAGGTCTGTGAGCACCCATCAGCAGGAAAATGAACAAAATTAAAATGCTGCATGCAGGTGTTCTCACTCTTGTTTGAAACAGGATGACAAAGAAGTTGCTGTAACTCATCTCCTGGACATGGCTGTAGCTCAGAATCTGTTCGTGATGCAGTATAAAGCACCTCAATGCTTATGAGAAGGATTTTTTAGGGGGATTGTTTTCTCATTTGCAAGCCACCGAAGTGGCCTCTGCTCGTGTTCCTTCTACCCCACCTGGTTACACTGGCCCTGGGAGTTGCTTTGTGCTAAATGTACCCCACAAAGCACCGGAGATGCTTTGTCGTATCTCGTTCTGACTCACCTCTGTCCAGTTTGACAGTTTCCCTGTAAAAATAGGTCCACCATCAGCAACGTCTGAATGACTTGAGTTCTGCAACAAAGAACAAACATATCTGTTATACAAACAATAGTTACCTGAAGGCAAATTTGTGCTCTGTATTCAAATGAGCAGTAAAAAACAGAGAGACGTGATTTTTGTACTACTGTCCTATATCTATTACAATGCTTCCACTTCTCTAAGCACTAAAGTGCTTTGGATGACTGCTTAGTACCAGAAAAGTCATTAGTCTGCTTTTCAATGTCTTCTCCTGCTATAACTCATCTGAATAGAGACATTTAGCACCATCTATTTTACCAAACACTCCTTGCAAGTTTTGGTACTGACAGCTGAAAATTAAACTTCATAAGCATAGCAAAGAGCTAGAAAATTGTCAGATCTGATCTTGGCATGTTTTCTGGTAATCGAAATCCACCAGTTTGTAGTCTGTGGCCTCGAATTTAGTCAGTCTTAGTAAAATCTCATATGCAAGAAGAAAAAATTAATTTTAGTATAAAACTACAGTTTGTAGAACTGGAGTGGGATATACAAAGTTAGTGGGCTACTTTAAGGCTTGCAGGGATGGAGTTTAACCATTAGATGTTAGCCACATACTGTGGCAGATTCTAGGAAACAAAGAGCAATACAATTCTCCTACCAAGGAAAGGTAAATTGAATCATTTCCTCTTCTGTGTGTCTTTTTTTTTTTTCTTTTTTTGTTTACAACAGTCACTATTTCCTTTTTTGTCTGCTCAGTAATTTAAATATAGTGAGAGCAAAGGGAAAACTTGCAGCCTGACAGAAACCTCATAGGCTGGCTGGCTCCCCATGCTGAGCACATCATTGCCAAACCTTGTTTTGCTCTTCTTCTGAAAGGTGGGAAGCACCTGCTGTGGACTGGAGTTTTTAATGTCAGTGCAAGAAGCTCACTATTGCTCAGGATCTCTCCAACAGAGTTATGTATATTCAAGTGAGAGTCTCTCTGATATATGCTAATGACAAATTGAAGATATAATGCCAATTTTACAGCCAGTTTCCTATGAATCTACAAACACGGAAGTATCACACTGGGCTTCTTTGTGCAATACTTCAGGGTGATTCTTTGACTACCAAATTTCAACTTTCATGTGCACAAAATTCTGACAAAATCAGAGCTGAAAATAGGAGCCTACTCTTGCAGCTGCTTTCATGCATTTAAGGAAAAAAATATTGAGAATACAAGCTGTTAATTAGAAGTGACTACATTGTAGATCTCTTATCTCTATTAACAATCCCAGCTGAAGTCAACTGTGGACTACTTTAATGCCTCCGGGATGAAGACAGGTGAATTAACTTTACAGTTATTAAGTTATCAAAAGTCTGCCTGAAAAAAAGTAGTGTCATGCCAGATAAAATTCCCATCCCACATCCTAGTCACAGATATGGAATTCCAAAAGAGTAAGCAGTAGGAACCACCTTTGGGTAACACACTACTACTACTACCAAGCATAATAACTGCCAGATGCACTACTTAAAGCAAAGGTTCTCCATTTTGTTTATATTGCTAACTAATACTAAATTCCCTATTAACATTACTAACCTAAAACTAAAAAAGTGTCAGTAGGTTGCATCCAAAAACAACTGAATCAAGAGTCATTCATTCATCATAAATTGCATTAAGATTTCTTGTTATAAAATATTCCATGTAATCAAAGGCTGAATGGAGCTAGGAGAAGCTCTTGTGAGAGTGAAAGAAATGCAACCTTAACTATGACTATTGAAAAACTGAATCATGTTAGTGAAAGACTCTCAGAAAACCAAAGAAATTGTCCATATTCTTGTTTAAAAAAAGGCATACCTGAAAAATTTGTTCCATGCTTATCCTCTGTTGGCACAGACTGAGTATGTCAAGCAGTGCTCAAGTCTGTACTATATCTAAAGCACAAGCAGAAGAGAAATGCAGTAGAAAATCATACTTACAAAGTCAGCTTTCAGTTTGTCTATATCATTTTGAAGTAGAGGAAGATTTAAGCTATTTCCAAAACGTCCAAAATAAGTCATGATGAGAGAAAGAACAAACAAACTGTAGGTATGGCAAGTCATTTTCTTGGTGATGGTTCAGTTAAAATGCTCAGATAAGTTCTGGGAGATGTCAGTTGTAAAAGCAGTGAGCTTCAGCTTCTAATAGTTAATTGTTCTATTAGAAGAAAGTAGACGAATGAACTTCATCTGCCTGTCAGTGGTATTTATACCTGGTCTTGAGAATTTTTATTTCGTCATCATAGGCTGTGTATATTTAGACAAGATAGTGTTAGATAAGAACCCTTCATTTTTGGCTAATCAAGGGAATCCCTCGAAAGCATCTTTCTTAAAGCATGGTCCTGGAAAAATTTTCAGTGGTTCATCAATGGGTAACATTTACGTGGCAGATTCTGAAGTTTCTTTCACACGTGGTTGGGGAAAAGGAGGAAATTATAATACTAATTGAGGAGTATGCATTGTGGCTTAAGCACATTCTTGCATGCTATCTGAAAGAAATCATATTGTGTGGTTAAAGGGTCAGTATAAGTCAACTCATTTCTGGTATTCTTTTAAAGTAACCAGAGATTGCCATGGCATTCTTCAGAGTCACTTAGAGATCTAAACGTTCTCCCTACTGCTGTCCTTTTGTGAAACATTATTTGCATTCTTTCCATGGCGTGCAGTGCATTTCTGACACTTTCTCATTCTTCACCTCCGAATTCAAAATAGACTCAGGGAAAATGAGGCTCCAGCATGGATACAATGATGCATCCTACTAACTTCCTCTGTGGTACTCAAGACACTAACTTCTTGCTTAGCAATAATTAAAGTTCCCAACCCGCCAATTAATTTGCACTTAGGTGTGTATGATAGGAAAACAGAAATAAATGGAAGAAAAAAAGCCCGGTTGAAGACAGACAGGATAGTGTCCAAGTGCATACAGACCCCTGAAACAACTGTATTGAGAATAGCTGGGGAAAACGTTCTTGTATTGGAGCTGAATTCTGCTTTGATGGATATCACAGGGAAGGAACTTACTGTGAAGAGTCTTATGAAGCAATCAGAGTTATTTTAGGCTGCAGTATATGAACGTGGGGTAGGCAGGAGCCTACAAGGGAAACAAAGAAGGAGCCCATAGGTAAAAGAAAAGGCAGAGGATCAGGACGAGCATGCTTGTGGTCTCAGTTCAACCAGGCTGCATCTTGTCAGAAACAGATGATTATTAAACTGGCCCCGAGGTATGATTTGAGCTCTCCAGCACAGCCCCAGATGGCTCTTTGAGTGTTCCTTGCAAGAAGCTGGCACCTTCCCCAGTGGCACCTTTTCTCTCAGCAAATTACCAGTAACACCATCAAATCTTTTTCACCTGCATCTTGAAAAAGAACCTCCATCTGTGCAATAGACCTAGTCTCCTTACTACTATTGCAAACAGGGAATTGCCATTTTGCAGCAACAAGAACTAGCAATCCCAGGCCCAAAAGCTGCATGCCAAAAATCCGTGGGAATAGCAGAGTAGACAGGTGACAAACATCTCACAACACAAAATTGTAATCTGCTTGGGGTAGTACTGCACTATGCAATGCCCATATTGATTTTTGTTTAGGAAATTAGAACAGGCTAAGCAATAACTGGACTGCTGGAAGTGTTGACATGGAGCTGAAGTAGTAATACTATTGAAGGATGTTTCAAAGCACTTCACAAAAAACACTAAGTTATCGTGCCTGTCCCTGGCAGAGGGATTGGACTAGACAATCTTCAAAGGTCCCTTCCAATCCAAAACCAAGCATATTTTACATGGTGGGAGACGTGCTGATGCAGGTCATCTGGCCATCAGCCTATAGAGTAATTCTTCGGTAAAGTGTTGGAAGGCAGATGTCAAGTGACAGAAGAAAAATCATTCCTGTTATATATGGCACTCTTTATGCTGTCAGAAACATACAACTGGAGGAGGGACTGGGTCATCAAGCCCAAGTTTTGACACTACAGGTCCTAATCTGACCAGTGTTTTTCTGTTGAACTACTAGAGAGTGTGAAAAGTAGAGCTGCAAATAAGTAGTTTAGTAGAGATTCTTTCCTCAAACAGCTGTTTTCTTAAGGTGTTGAGGACAAATCACAGCACAACTGAACACAACTAATTGCTGTAATTATCCAGCCAGGCAGAAGATATAATTCCAGAAGCTGAAAGATTAGGTCAAAGCCCTTCTCTATTCATCCAGAGTGACTGCGCTGGATTAGGCTGCCTTGTTAAACCTGTCAGATACACATCTCATCCACAGCAGGCTATACCTCTTAGGTGACCTCCCTTTGGTCTCCCATTGCTACTAAACTTCTAAGAATAAGAGGATGAAACATCACAAAGAAAGTGCTTTTCCAACTCATGTTTTGTAGATACTGGTTAAAGTCTGGGGGAGTTTTAAGACTAATTTTATCACTAGATCACCTCACCTTTCCAAGGAGGCAACTATCAAGCATCCAATTTTGCAGGTAAGAAGATGAAAGCACAAAGCAATGGGATAATTAATGATCATTCAGCATCTAGGAAAGGCAAACCTGGTAACACAAACAAGGTCTCTCAGACCCATTGTTGTCCTTTGCCCACTAAGAGGCCTACAGGTATTATATCATAAGCCAAAGCAAGAAATAAAGTGAAAAGAAAAGAAAAGAAAAGAAAAGAAAAGAAAAGAAAAGAAAAGAAAAGAAAAGAAAAGAAAAGAAAAGAAAAGAAAAGAAAAGAAAAGAAAAGAAAAGAAAAGAAAAGAAAAGAAAAGAAAAGAAAAGAAAAGAAAAGAAAAGAAAAGAAAAGAAAAGAAAAGAAAAGAAAAGAAAAGAAAAGAAAAGAAAAGAAAAGAAGAAGAAAGCCATGACATCTGGCTCTGTCATGCTTGGTTCAGAGTGCAGGTCTGACTTTCAGGTATCCTCTTCTGCCTGTGGAGACTAGATTCAGGCCTTCTAGTTGTCTCCACATTCAAATTCTCACAGAAAGGGTTGGATGACCTGTGGTAAATCACCAGCTGGAGAGAAATGTATTATAATACAGAAATATAGGATCCCTTTTCCAAATCCTTTACATTTAAATAAATGGCATCATGTTAATGTTGGCATGCTCATGTCATAATGTTCTTTTCTATTGACACACACCATCACATCTCTGCAAATCATTTTGAAACTAGGCAACAGCCTAGAGCAGAAGGTCAGAACATGAGGGTCCTTGAGTCCCAGAGGTCCTGCTTCCCTCCCAGCCCTGTTTTGCTTCCCATTCTTCCCAAAAGTGATGAAACAGATCACCATTTTCCAGTGTATGTCTTGTTGCCCTAAAACCACGAACAGTCAGGTTGTGAGAAAGACTCTGGTTCAGATGACTCCTCTGCACTGCCTTTCCTGAGCATCAACATGGCTACAAACAAAATCCAGGGTACTCTGCAAATATCTGCCCTTTACTAGACAGGGAAAAATGCCTAAGTGCATCCAATTTTTTATCCATGTTCCTTAGCAGATATCTATTGAGTGCAAACTGGAGCGGGAAATAAACTCAGCACTAACACAGGCTCTTTGCCTGAGCACAATTCCTAAGCTAGCTGAGAGAGATGCCTGAAGAGTATTGAAAAGTCTTGTGCTACATAGAGTTGGAGTGGTCCTCTATGAGGGTCCATAGTCACAGCTGGACTGTCATCAGTTCCAAACACAGTAGGAAATTAAACCAAGACATTTTTTCATTTTGCTGACTGGAAGTGATCTGACTCTTCATGCAAAGCAGAGGTTTCACACCCTTCTGTTCATACAACACCTTATACCAATTACCCAATGGTGTCCTTGCAAAGTCATGTCAGATGTCACTATGACCACTGACTAAAGGTTTTTCCCCTTTCATTTTTTGTTTTATGACTACTGCTCAGCATACTGGTTGAGTCATTAGTAAGGAATTGCCCTTACCAGCCCAGCAGATCTCTACTATACTTTCATTTCTCTAAAACTCACTGGCTTCTTCTGTTATCACAGCCCAAGGAAAGCAGCTCAGGGCTGGAAAACCCTCTCTGAGCTGTCATTCTGACCTTACATCACACCCCACCTCTTAGCCTCCCTTTCCTATACGGCAGCAGAAATAATTCCTGCGGTTCCTCCTTCACAATGCTGAGGGCGGGTAAAGGGTTGAAGTGATTAAAGTTTGTATATGCATTATACCAGTGCTATACAGCTACTAACTATTGTTAGCTCATGTTACTACTATCTGCAAAGTAGATGTCTGCATAATCAGGCTTTGTGACTTTGCAACTAACCCTTACGAACACACTATAAGGCTAATATTTTTCCCTACCACACAAAAAAACCCCACCACTGTCCTACGGACAGTATGGTTGGTGTTGCATGAAATACCTCCTGTGCTACAACCAGAGTGTCTATGGGTTTTGCCACATAAAATCTTTCATTTTCACTTGCTGTTCTTCATTCTTCCAAGAAAAATAAAACAGTTACTCTTGTAAGTTTTCTGTTTGCAGCACCATAATATCCTTTGGAGGTACTGCCAGTTCTGAGCGTTGTATCACTCATCTTACAGTTTTTATTTCCTTTCTAAAGACCCAGCTTCTTGTCTTATGTGATTTCATGACTCACAGGGTCTATTTTAGAGTTTTGGGGTTGGGATTTTTTTCTAATAATTTTTAAATCACCTTAGTTACAGGGAAAAGACTGAAAACAAGAACTTCTAAAAGTTCTTCTAAATAAGGCAAATACAAAAAAATTACAATGTAAAAGTGATTGTTTCAAGGTTCTTTCTAAAGATGTTTGAAATACTTCTGCCTAGGCTTTGTAGGTACTACCAGCACACAACATTCATACTGTTGATTTTTAATGTTAACTAGGAAATGTTATCAATCCAACACTATCAGTACAACATGACGACTTCAGGTAAGGCACTTTGGGGCTTGGTGGGTGTAAAGTCTTCTACAAAATAAAGATGCATTTTATTAAAATAGTTCTTCCCAGAGTGATCTTCTAAGGTTTTCTAATTCTTCACTAATAGCTGTGGTCCTTATAAGGCCAGCACGCTAGTATTTCCATAGCCTTTGCCAAAATAATTCCATTAGTTTGATGGCAACATTTTAATCTACTTTAAGAAAAATAAATCATTAAAAAACAATTCGACTGTAATTTGGCCTGACTGCATTATGTGGCTCTGACTTTCTGCCATTTCCTGTGAATATATACGCATACGTCTACCTTTGTTGCACATTAATAGATAGGAAAGCCATCACATGTTTTGCTCACAGTGTCTTTACCCAATTCCCAGTAAACAAGAGCATGCTTTACTCTATACATTAACTCTCCATCCAGAAAGACCTCTGTTACTTTCTCAGTTTGATACTCAGTTTCATTTTCATAGGCTCAGGTCCACCTTCAAAAGAAGCCAAAAAGCCATCTGCACTTCCAGGTACCTGCGATAACCTCATGGCCCTTTTTCAAGAGGACCATGTTATTCTTAGACATAGAAGACCAAATGATGCTGGTCTTGAATCAGTTGTCAGTTTCAGTACATGCTGGGTGAACCCAGTCAGAGGTCTCCATTGACCTAATCACAGCACAGCTTGCAACCTCCTGAAATAGCAAGGGACTGCTGAAAATTTGTTGCAGATTGAAAACATTCGAAATCATAGCCCTCCAATCAACACAATACTTCCCATTCACTTTCAATACTATATCCACATAGTACTTTTCAAACTTTCAACCCGTCGGTGAGGCAGCCCCACTCATCTCCCTCCCATTACATTTACCAAATGTTCTCCGCGTGTTGGGTTTTGTGATTCATTCCTTCTCCTTATGTTGATTTTCTACGTTGTGGGCTTTTATTTGCAATGGAGCTTTTTGGTCTAGTTTTTAGCAAGGAATTCACATGCCATACAAGTTTTCATTGTACAGTTCCGTTTCTTTTCACAGTTTAAGTACCTTTATCATACAGACACACTTATTGTTGGAAAGTAATACTCATGCTTCAATTTGGAAGAAAACACTAGTGAAAGCAATCCTGTAATGCTTTAATTCCTTACCGACATTTTTAAGTTGAAATGTAAGGATTTTGGGGAAAAAATCTCATCATCTTCACATGTTATCCTTTAGCAATTTGTAATAGTTAAATGTCACATATGCACATGCAAACACAAGTGTGTAGGTGTGGACATATGTTGGAGGCTAGCTCAATTATCTGTTTCAAGCATCACTAAGAAAATATTCATTCAATATTTCAAACCAGCCAAAAGAGTGGGCATTTTTTTGTCATAACCATTTGGAAACATCCACAGGAGGTTTCCTAGCAGAAATCTGCTGAGTGATGCAATCCTTTCTTCTAAAACAATCCAGGAGACAATTTGGTGGGGATTCCCCTTGCCCATCATCTCTTTAGTGCCATTCATGATTGTGTGACTAAGCAAGCCAGTCATCTTTACTCACAGGAAAAAAAGCAAGTATGCAGAGCTGGTCCTACCTGTTTCTGTCTTGCCTCCAGACCACTTATGAGCACACCAGAAAATAAGGCATACAAGCAATCCATCCACAGATGACTTTTTACTTAGAACTGCACTTCTTGAGAGTAATTTTCTTGCAAAGACTTTCCATTTAGATTCAGAATTTAAAGTGAAAGTAGGAATATGCAAGACCTTTGCTTTTTAGTAGTTAAAAAATGAAGCAATGCTTCACACCCTAGAGTACATTTCCTCTTCATCTCCACAGGAAATAAGGCTGCCTATAGAAGAGCAACTGTGGGTCGAGTGTAGATGCACTTTATTTTAAAGTCACATATCTTCTTTTTTCAAAGGTCGGGACCACAGCTATGAAGTTCTCTGAATGGTTACCCTCTATTCAACTTTGGCCAATGTAAAGACTTAATTAGCTAGTAATAAATATTTAAAAGACGAAGAAATGAGATAACTAAATTTCTGTTGCTTTTTTTGAAGAGGCTAATGAGTCTCCATCCCCAAACTAAAATACAGCAAGCTTCTACAAAGACAATAAAACAAAAAAAGGTTGGAGAAGAACAAAAAACATTCTTGATAGCATATTTTAAAGTAATCAAAATGTAGGTACTGTGGCAGGTTGTGTTGCTCATCTTTTTTCCTAAGGAAGTGAAGCTCAAGCAGTTTCTCTAGCTGTCAGTTCCTTCCTAGTCAGTAAGTTTGGAGCAGAGTCAGCAATTTAAACCTAATTAGAGAGAATTAGAAGTGTTACAGCTAATTTAGCCCCTGACACTTTCATTAGAATTGGCAGCTAAGCAACAGCAAGGTTGTTCTACTGATCATGGACCACGTTTTGATATTTTAAAGTGTCTGTATGATTTAATTACCGTAAGGAGGGGAATAGCTTTCCTATCACAGCTATTTGATTGTTGTGAAAGCATTTTCATTCCATCAATTACTCAAGAGATAGTTAATATCCAGGCAAGTCTATATGGCAGTTCTGAAAAACTTCCAAAACTTATGAAAAAGAGTTACAAAAGGAGCCTTACCCTCCCATTTAAACTAATCTTGTTGTTTCATATAAATATGTACAGGCCTCTGGATTCATACTTCATCCTTTTTCAGTACCTCTGGTTTGCCTCATCAACCTATTCTGTGCATATCTGTGCAGCAAAAGTGGAGGAGAAACTGTAGCACGTCTTGCCATAGCCAGAGTTGTTTTAATCTAGTTAGTATGGGTATCAGTAGCAGAGGAGCTATGATACACCAGGCTTTAGCTGTGGTGTACACAGGGGTGGTCTGTGTCCACATACACAGGCAAAGTACAGCTGCTCTTTCACAGCTTTGAAAAAGCAGATATGCAAGTTGAATTTCAATTGGGAAGGGCTCAGAGTTCAGAAACACCAACTCTGGTTTCCATCAGCACCCTTGAAACGCTCTCCTCTTTGCCTGATTTTTCTTTTGGAAAACCAGCAATTATGGTTCAACAGTTGCTCAAAAGATACCCAAAGCAATTTTAGATGAGCTAAATTTTTTTACCTCCCATATAAGGTAAACTTATAAACTATCAATGAGATGTTCTACATTAGTGTGCCATTTGTTGCATACATGGGAATTTAAAACCAGCCTTTCAGACATCCCCACTCACAGTACTTTGAGTTTTGCGTTTTTGAGAGCACTCTTGAGCACTCTTGGAGCCTGCAGAAATGATTTTTTTTTTCAGATAAAATAAAGCAGGAATATGTTTTCAGAAACTCACTTGATATTCTCCAGTTCTTAACAGGTGTCCAGGCCATGGGACCAGACTAGAGCTAGTTGAAAATAAATGCAAAACAAACACAGTGTAGAAGCTGGGTTCTCAATGCCAGTATTTTTAACTTACAGATCAGCTCCTATATTATTGCCCCTTTTGCTAATGAGGATGTAAGATACCTTGCAACAATTTCTGATGTCTTATTTGAAAGGTTTAAGAGCCAAAGTTGGATGGTCTAAGCAATGGGAAACAGGAAAATAAAATGTTGCTTGTACAAGACCCTGAACCAGAATAATTGGGTAAAAGTAGACAAATAAGCGTACAGAAATATGTATTTGTGGAAGAAGCAATTAAGTATTTAAAAGTCTTCATTAATCTTCTCATACCTGGGTACACATGGAAAACTATTAAAAAACCCTAGAATTTCTGGCATTGCATCTTGAATTACCCTCAGAAGAGGCTGTGGTGGGATGCATCACTTCTTCCTTTGCTTCCAAGGAAGACTTTGCAGGAACCGCATGTCAAGGAGTCAGTGATAAAGAGGTGTAGATTGGCTGAAGAAGGAATGGATTCAGGTTTTTCTAGTCACCTCAAATCACAAGGTTATGCTTTGTTCATACTAACAGGCTTCGGAAGTCTGTAGGTCTTAGAGTACCTCCAGAAGTACTGCAGAAAGAATGAAAATGAAATAGTGAAGTATTCAACATGACTAGAGCACAGACAACAAAGTTAAGGAAACGCAGAAGTAAAAAGAGGGGTGATGAAGACATTTTGTATGTCACAGAAGGAAGCAAAAGTCAGAATGTATGAAGGAATGTCTTGGACAAAACATAATGGGGCTGGGTAAAATACCATAGTAAAACATATTCCTCTGTAGTTATGTAATGTGTCTGCCATCCAGTCCCCTGGTTGGATAAAGATAAAACATAATAAAATGCAACTTGACTGAGAAGGTAAGTACTACTGGGAAATGTATCACTATGGTAGATGTTAATTCTCTAAATAAGTCTGGATGTTGTTACATGAGCTGTAACTTTTCAGTCAAACAATGATATTTCATTTCAAAAAGAAATCTTTTGAGAAGCTAGAGCAACTAATCACTGGGTCCAAAGACAAAGGTAAACATGAAGCAAGACTGGAGTTTCTGAAAGCCAGAAGTGCAAAATTATTTAGAATTAGCCTCAAAAGTAAAGAAGAAAAATATCGCAGACAGGAGCATAGGTCTGCTGAAGAGGACTTGGAAGTGCTGGTGGACAGCTGGATTTCATCTTTGCAGCAGTGAAGGCAAACGGTATCCTGGGTTGCATCAGCAAACCTACAGCCAGCAGGTCCTGGGATGTTCTCTCTCCAACTTTGCTTGGCACTTGTCAGGCCACACCCAGTACAGTGCATCCAGCTTTGGTCCCCCCAGCTCAAGAGAGACACTGAAAAATGGGAAAAGATTCATCCAATGGCCTCCAGTGTGACTAGAGGGTTGGAGACCTCTACCTATGAAGAAAGACTGAAGGAATTGGGTTTGTCCAGCTACAAGGTGAGAAGGTTCAGGGGTATCTAACCACAGTCTTCCACGACCCAAAAGGTAGTTACAGAGAAGATGGAAGTATTCTTTTCACACATGCATGGTGAAAGGTCAAGGTGCAACAGGCTTAAATTGCTTCTGTAGGATCTTCAGCATGAGAAAAATTAAACATCAGAGTAGGTTGCCCAAAGAAGTAGTGGAATCTACTTTCAGTTGTTCAACACTGTGCTTGACAGGGCCCTATATAACTTTACCCAAGACCCCAGGTACAGCAGAAGGTTGGACCAGGTATCTCCAGGGCTCCCTTTCAACCCTGCCTTTTCTGTGATCCTATTCTGATGAAAGTAGCCAACCCAATCACCTCCTCAAGAATATCAGCCCTGGGGACAGAAGAAAGGACTGATGAGCAGTGATAACTGCACCTTGGATGTCTAAAAGGGGTGTGAAAGAGGAAAGAAGTGATGTTGGTACAGGGTAAGGCTGTGCTGGATGTTTGCATACCTTGTAGCCCAAAAATTAAATAGACAATTCATCTTGATTTTCAGTATGGACAGGGACATTAAGAAGCACTGGTGAATGTAGTAGGTGAGCAAGATAATTTTGAGAGCTGCTGACATAGAACGCAGAAACAAAGTCAAGATGACCGATAGTGACAGGAATGGGAATAATAAGGCAAAAACAGAAGTGAGAAGGTAAAGTTAAAGGTTCTCTCATCAAGGAAACAGACTGAAAAATGGGCATATAAAAATGCAGTTGCAGTAGTGAGAAATTTTAATCAATCTATCAAGTGAGCTGTAGCACTTTCAGACTGGAGAACTGCAAATGCAATAGCTGTCATTAAGAAAGGGGAAAATTACATGCAAGGCAGAAAAACACGTTATCTGAAAAGAGTGGTGTGCAAGGCTTAAGAGCAAATTATGAAATAACCAACCATGAAAGACAAGGAAGGGAAAGAATAAAATACAGCCTGGGTTCAGTCAAAGGCAGATTGATGACAGAAGAACTTGAATTATTTGAGGATGGAATTATTAAATTGGGAGAAATGCAACTGTGTAAATGCCAATCCAGGTGTGTGGCTTCTAGTCAGAAGAAGTTGGGCGGGCACCCTTTGGAGGAAGAGAACAATCCTATGTTGCCACTACTCATCACAGGAACCATAAAGGCAATGCTTGCAATGGAAATGGACTCTGTGAAGCTTAACTGAGCAACGTATTTGCAGAAGTTAGAGGTAGGGGATAATGCCAATGTACAGTTGTGGATTAACCCTGTGCTATATAAATCAGTTCAAACTAGAAATGGTCCAGACAACAAGTAGAGAGTTCCTGTTTTGTAAAAGGAGTCTAGAAGAGTTTGTTTCGTTCAGCTTCAGAAAAACAAAGGCTGAGAGAAGACATAATTGTTATCTGAACTACATTAGAATGGGAAAACAGCAAATTCAAGAAGTCATGTAAGCCAACAGAATAAACTGATACTAGACATAGTATGACTATAAACTGGTCATGAGTAAATTTAGACCAAAAGATGGAAGACTTCTGGGAACCAGAGTATAAGATTCTGCAACAGCCTTCCTAAAAGAGTAGGGAAAGGTTCATAGGTCCAAAACTTCTTTGAAGCATCACATTCCACCCTTGAGTTCAGTAACTGGTGGATCCAACTCATAAAAAAATGTACCATTTCCATTTACAGTCTTAAAAGTGAACTTGTATACCAGTTGATCTGGTGAATGGTTGTCTTATTGCTAGTTCCAGGCAAACTGGATTTCCTGATTTTAGTACTGAAGAGTAAAACTTTGCTGTCCTTTTTTCCATCTGACTGGAGGAAACTTCTTTCTTATGAAGTCACTTTTGTAGGTGAACTGCAATCTAGTTGATCTTTCCTCTCATGGATGGGATTGAACTGGTATCTTTAATGTCTTGTTTTTACCACAGGGCACATTTTCTTATTACTCTCCTTTAAATCTTTTGCAATTTACCAGTGTTTCAAAGAAACACTCCAAAAAAGAAAGTCTTTCAAAGAAAGACTCCTAAAATCAAGAGTAAAACCACATGCAGAAGTTACAATATATTTCTGCTTTTTCTCAGTAGTCCTCATTCATGGATGATCTGAGCATCTATATTCACTCTTTTTGCCATAGGACAACGTTAGTAACAATTATTAAGTTTTTTTACAGTTACTAAAACACTCGCCCTAGAGCCTAAGTCTGGGAAATACTCTGCTAGATTGTAGCCCCTCAGCACATCAGTGTGGCCTCTTCCCTTCCATCTATAAAAACCTCCCCCAAAAATTCACTTGGTTTTTCTCTATACAGAGGAAGAAGCACCAGGATCTTGTGTTCCATGAAAATCAGATTGTGCTGAACAAATCTATTAGATGAGCATGGCTCGTATTACCAAGATATTCACCTCAATCATTGTTTGGTATCAGCAGACCTTTTTGGGAGTACAGGCCAGGTTGCTGGTCTTGGAGAGGCTGATCCACTGCCTCAAATCACAGCCCTGCACCCAATGCTACACCCCTTTGCAAAACTGCAATTTTCTCCAAGCTTTGAATGCCTTGGGCTTTGCTCAAGTGGAATGGGAATTTTTTCTAAACACCAACAATTTCTCCAACATTTCATAGAGCTAGAAATCTGCTTCCACTCCTGCAATGACATCAAAATTGCCACAAAACACCAGAAATAGACTGAAACTGAGTAGCTGCACAGCCACTCCATTGCCATCCAACTTGCAGGTTCCCTCTGTGCAGGGAAGTCTCCCAGGAGCAGGGGCAATGACTGGTAACCACCCGAGACACTCCCAGTTCACAGCTGACGTGGGCTGCCCTTCTCCAGCCACAGTTGTCCACCAACCTGGGATTCTCATCTGCCAGCCCTCTCAGGACGGCAGCGTAAGTGAAACACTCTTTCCCCTGCTGCGGGTAGAAAAACAGAAAACAGGCTGCCTTTTCCACTGACAGCATGTGGTTTCTCATTCACAAAAAAAAAAATCTTTTTTCCTCACATCTAGGAGGCTCGATTGTAAATAGTTTTATCAAGTGACTAATTTACCGTGCCTGTGGTTTATCTCTGTAGTTTTCTTCACTGCTTGGAAAGACCTACTGGTTATTCCCTAATGGTTATACAGGAACAGAGAAAACATTGACACTGACATGAAAAAATCTGTCTAGGAGACATCAGTGCGTTCTTCACTTGTGGTTAGGGACCATGATTTTCTGGGCTGGCACAAACCAATTCTTTCATGTGAAGAGGGAGAAAACAGGAAATAATTGATGATGTTTTATCAATGACTGACACTAGCTACAGAGCTTCACCTGCAACGATAAAACCACTGTGATCTACTTTGCTGTTCATTAAAGCTTTAGGAGAAACAAGCAAACAAAAAACCCTTTCTGCACCTTTGCTTCTTCAAGGAAGTTATTTCTTTCTCATCAGCTTGGTTGAAAGAATGGTTACACCATGAATACCAAAATGACTTAAATGAGCAGCACTGGGGGAAAGAAGAAGGAAAAGCATCAATCAGTTACCAAGGGATGCACACAATAATCCTAGACTCTGTTATCATGTCTTGCATGCACAGGCCTTTTTGAGGCCTTAAAGAGAATAAAAATATGATCATTGACTAAAAGGCTGTTTGAAAAGCAAAACCAAACCTGTACACACCTCAAAGGAAAATTAAATTTTGCGTACCCAGGTGACACTGACCCATTGGTGATCACCAGTTCACTGATTAAGCTGCAGATAAAATGTTTGCAGCATTCAGCATTTCAGCTGGGGTTTTGGTAGATTTGGAGACATGGCAAACCACCCACCTCCACAACCTGTTGCAGAAATTTGGCTGGTGATGGGATCTGAGGCCAAAGCAGGCAGATAACACAGCTGTGGACCTTCAGGCCAGGTAGCATCCTAGGGAAGTTTGCTTTTTCTGTTTCTCAGGCCATCATGCCCAGTGATACTGGGGAGAGTGTTGGAAGGAGCAGTGTTTGCTGCTGCTGCAGAAGCACTGAGTGTGGCCCAAGGGGCTTTGCTCTGCAGTGTCTTTGGTCTGAAAGAAAAGTTTCAGCTTCCACTGTGATATCTGTGAAAACTTTATTGACAGCTCCAGAGAAGCTCCTTAAAAAAAGTCCTTTAGTTTTTCTTCAATGGCAGAGCCACCTTTCAGATTTCAACTCTTTTGATACCACCCCTTCAGCTCTGTGGCATACTGCATCTGAGCATGTGCTTCAGAACAGTCAAACTACATGATCTTCCTCCAAACTTAACAGCAACTTTTGTGTGTGGTTCAGGTAGGATGAATTGTCATTGATGAACTCATTTCTGAGATAATTAAAAGAACACCAAGTGAATCCAGGTATTTCCAGAATCAGAAGGGACTGCAGAAATGGAAACAATCTCCCCAGAATGTCCCTCAGATTTATTTAATGGAAATTATTTTTATTCTTTTTGTAAGAAATATTATATTGCCCCTCACTATTTGAAAATTGCAGGACCTGCCCCTACCTCTATCACAATTATAGACTATTCTGGACACTGTTTTTACACCAGTAATGAAATTAGTATCTATAGACAACCTCATTCATAATCTCTAATTGAATTTCATTGTATTTTTCTGCAACTCCAGCTGCTGGAAGCTCCACTCCCTGCTGTCTTTAAAAAGATTTTCTAATGTGCAAAATGTATTAACACACTGAGGCTAAGGCTGAGAGCCAAACTCCCCAGGTTACTCTACTCACCCATCATCACCCTTCTGCTTCCTCACTCCCATACCAGCTTCTGCTAGTTCCCTCTCCCTTTCCACACCTTCTCTTATTAAACCATGTTAAATGTAGATTTTTTCAGGTTTTTATCTCTGAGAATTCAAAAATCAGGGGATGGTAATCAAGTAGCTATTACTACTTAAATATTTTAGCATGGCATGTTCTGCTGCTGCTGCTTTGCCAGGTCACTGAGCCAAAAAGCTGGTTTCCAAAGAGGTGACACATCTCTAAGAAAGGTATCATGACCCATGGCAAGGATGGGAGGCACTCTTGGACAAGCCAGAGTCAGCGGCCAAGGAGCAGGGATATATGTGTGACCCTTTTTATGGGCTACAGAAGGAAAAGCTCCGTGATGGTGCCTATGCAGCACAGATACAAGCAGGGGGAGGAGCAGGCTGGTTTCCACCCCAGGACCTTGGACCACCCACGACCGCAAGCCCCACTCTGAGGGGAGGTCAGAGTGCTTTCCTTGGTTTCGAGCCTACTCTCACACGCATAGCAGCCTTGGCCTGCAGGGTCCCCAAGGATGTGTCCCATGTCTCCACATTTCTGTTCATTTCAGATGAAAACCAACAGTCTCACTGTCACTGGCAAGGGGCCTGCAATCTTCTTCAGAAATAACTTACCAAAAGAGAAATGTCTGTGATTTCTCATCTGTCTTAATTCTATTTCAAACTTCATTTGATCCTTTCCTTTTGCAGGACTTGATGCTCTCCTGCAGTTTGTCATTCACCTTGCACCATGTTTTGTGGCCAGACAGCTGCTCATAATTTTACTTTCTGCTATGGAAACAAAGCCCCTTGTCCTTCCACTGCCCTTTTCACAGAGGCACTGACCACAAACAGTCACCATGGGACTATATTTGTTTTATTTATATCTTGACACAGAGATGGGTTTGCCAGGACAAACTGGGGGGGACTGCTGGGTGTGACGTGCATGCACACTGCACAGTCCCACTGCTCACACTGTGGCTGCATCCAGCTCCATAACGCTTTACCCTGTCCAGAAATGATGCACTTGCCCTTCAAAGTCAAATTTCTATGCCTCCTACCAAAGACCTTCAAGACCCATATACATAATGCCTTGGGCAGCCTGGTCCAGCCTCCTGGTGGACTCTGCTTCGAGCAGAAGGTCAGACCAGAGGCCTCCAGAGCCCTCAGCCAGCCTCATTTACCCTGTGGCTTTACAATTTTTGTTGCCTTTCAGAACTGCAAACCCATCTACAGGACTGAAAAAGCATTCTCCATAATGTTCTGCAATTCAGCATTCAAACCTACTGCTGACATATGTCACGAGCATCTTTATTCCACAATGGCCTCCAGCTCCACTTGACAGTATTATATTTCCATTACCTCCTTTTTCTCTCTGGCAATGCTCCTCAGACCTGCCTTCCTTTACATTTCCTCATCTCTCTTCCACTGGAGCCAACAGAATAGGAATACCAAGCTAGATACTGATTTTTAAATGAAAACGGAATTAAGTAAGCCTATTCTCCACATGTGTTCCTGGAGAGTGAGCTTGTGAGTCCCACAGCTCAGCAGCTCCTGTCGGTTTTCCAGAGCAGGTACTCCCTTGGCAGTCACAATTTACAATACAAAGAAGCTTGGCTAGAGATGGGGGAAGCTGCAGGGCCAGGCCAGCACAGCTGTAACCTTTCTGTTCCCGTAACAGCACTGCCTGCCCAGGCACCCTTTATCTTCGCAGCCATCTCTCACCCAATGCTCCGTAGATGCTACAGGTGAAGATCACTTGAGTCATACCTGGGCTCAGTAGCTGCAGAGGGCTATTTTGGGAAGCATCTTATGAATAACGAGACCAAAAATTTCACGCATTTCACCTTCGGCCACACATCTTTGCAGTGAGGAAGCTGCTATTGCAGTCTCTAGAAATTGGTGTGTGTTGTGGGCATGAAGAAACAGTGATAAAATGGCCAAATCCAGCACAACTTACATCACTGTCCAAATCCCATTCTCATTCCCATGTTTCAGGAAAAAATGTGTTCCTTCTAATGCTGCATGTGGAAAACTATCCTAGCATTTCCCAAGGCCTACATTGTAACATCACCTCAGGGCTCCAGCTGAGATCAGGAATCTGCTGTAGATGGTTCTGGTCACAGCAGGAATTACGTATAAAGGGATAGTCTCTGCTCTGAACATTTTGCAGTTCAGAGATAAAAAGCACTTCAGAGGAAAGAGAGAAAGCTTGTACATGGTCTTGTCTGTGATGGAAATTGTTGTCTTTGCTGACTGTTGCTGTATTATTTACATAACGCCAAAATTGCATGTGCAGCTGCCACTTTCCACTAGATCAGTGTTTTTAAGAACTTATGAGCTAGTGACAATTTTAATAAACAGCCACATATTTTTCACTCTTCTAGTTGCAGTGACAGTCATAAAATACCCTTTTTTCCATGTTCTAAGAGTCATTACTCCAAAAAGACTGAAACATTGTGATAAGACAAGCCACACTAAGCAATGGCAGCAATTAACACTACACAAGTATTAATTTTCTTCTGAGGATTTCTGTATGCAAAGCGAAGATAAATCAACTTAGGCATATAACCAAAAGACAATTTTTTCATTTGCCAAATAAGAACAGAACCTTCATGAAGCAACTGGCCTATGATCACATAGGAAGTCTGTAGTAAAACCAGGGACTGAATTTATATATGATTTCTAACCCTAGTTTTTGGTTATATGTTCATCTTTCTTCCCCCGCATTTTAAATTTCAATTCTAAGTTTGTGGCAATTGAAGTAAAAAGAAAAAAAAAACAACACACCCTTCTAATCCAACTGCATATCTATCTCAGTTTTCCACCTAAGGAAACTACCTACAAAACGTGCTCTAACACTTTCTCCATCAACTGAAGAGTCAGAAGCAAACTGGGACCAAGACTCTTGTTTTCTAAGAGTGACACCTAGAGTTTCCTCTGAAGAATTAAAAAGCTTTCTGTTTGTATTACTACTTCAAATCATCACTCAAATATATTTAGTACTAATTCTTTTGCTATATTTTTGTGAAAATACAAAACATTTGTTGTCAAGTGGCCTGTGCATGACATCTGTCATTTATTGCAAGACTTCTCTGTTGAATGATGACCTTTGTTTTGCAGATGCCATATTTTGCCTTTTGTTAAGGAGTGTTTAATTGCTTTGGAAATGTAATTTGCATTACTGCATTAAGGCATGCAACATGCCCAGAGATTGATCCCCAGGAATGCAGCGTGGCAGCCAGGCTTGACCTTCCTCACCCTTCCATGGCAGTCACCAGAGAAGAAGGTGCTAATTGTGGGTTGATGCATAATGAGACAAATTGCTCAAATCCATCTGGAATATGTAAAAAATAGCTATCTGATCCACTTAGACCAATTTCAAAATTCATCTGTGTCTTTGTATCTCACCTGTGTACCTCTGCAATCTCTTGGAAAAACAGGCAGCAGTGCTCATTTTGTGAAGTTATTTTCAGCCAAAAAGCTCATATCCATCTTCGCTCCTTAGCAGAGCAGAAAACAAAAATAATCCACAGGAATAATCCACATGCAATCCTTGTAGACCACTTTTGGAGTTTTTCTTTTCCAACTCTGAACATCCATGAGAGGAGAAAAAAGGGGGGGAAGGAAAAAAAAAAACAAAACACCCTGAAAATCCCATTGACCAGATATGGTAACTGAGCAAAAATTCCACAAGAAAAATTTTCAGCAACCTGAATCACCTGAAAATATTGCCCATGGATCCTCTGAATTAAACATGGGAGTTTTCCTGTTTGCAGGTGTCACTGGCTCCCTTCCAGGCTGGAGAAGCAGCAGCCCCTCCTGCAGCCATGGAGGATCCTGTGCTGAGTCCCCAGATTCCAGCTACTGCTCTCTGCCAACAGTGAGGACTGGATGGTGATGACTGATGAAGGCTGGGGAGGACATGCTCATGGTTAGTTTTCAATTCCATACACCAGAGTTTAGACAAAAACCATTAAAACAGAAAGCAAACCTAAATCTCAGAAACAAATGGATGAGCTGCGTGAACAAGCCCACAAAACAGGCCACCATGTTAAATGAAAATAAAGTTATATGCTCGAAAAACACCATGATGTTAAATATACCACCTTTGCCACTGCTCCTCTAATTAACCATTTTGGTTTTGATTGAAAAAAAATTATTTTAAGTTGCAACCCCCTTGTATCAGACATTTGCCCTGATCCTGCAAGCTGATGTTGAATACTGAGTCCGCAGGATGCTGGGAGTTCACGGCAATTACCCATCCACAGGGTGAATGTTTGAAATGGTGGAGTTATGCTCTTATGGGTGAGTAAGTGAACGTACCCTCAGCCAGTTATGTGTCCCTTTCCTTAGGTTCCTCCACTGTCCAGCTCACCCTGGAGCAAGCATGGCACCCCATGAAACCTTTGGGCTTCTGCTCCAGCCATGAGTGGCCAGGACAGGTCCTGCCCTTTTGGGTGGTGGAGTCCTATGTCTGCCCTAGTCAGCCTCTGCAACCTCCTGTTAATTGAAGCTCGGGGCTGGCTTGTTTTCCCTGAATGTACTACTTTAGCAACAACCAGTTTCATGAAATCTAAAAGAAAGAGTTGGAACTATGTTTTGGTCTCATTAGCCTTCTAGGTGTCATCTTACAACGTAAGGAGAGCTTTCCAAAACATCAAAAAAAGGAAATTCAGTAAGATCTAAATAATTTGAAGGTGATTCCTCAGAGACAGGAATGATATGTTTGGACTTATTTGTTTTATAATATAGTTCATGCAAATAAAATACAGTTGTCTGGTAAGGTACTGCAACAAAACTGGTGTGTCATACACTGCAACTCCCTCTAGTAATAAAACAACAAATAATGAAATAACATAAAACACTACTAATTAAATAGATAATTAAATCTGTGTCTCATTGGTAAACATGCGAGGCATTCATCTGGAGCTGGTATTCCTCTGGAATAAGGGACATGAGGCAGCTTTCCTTGCCTCACCTGTGCCTTTTATATATTACTACATGTGTGTTCTGGATTGGCAGGTCCTTGTCAAATTTAAAATCACCATAAGGATGGCATACTAGGTTTTCTGTTTTCCAGAGTAAGAAAGAACATGCATAAGATTATTTGTTGTTAGGCATATCCATTATCCTTCACATGGAACAGATTTGAATTTATACTGCCAAGCTTTTAGGAACAATTTTAGCAGATTATATAATCCTCACTGGTTGGGTTATTTTATGAGGTTGGGTTTTTTTGTTGGGTTTTTTTTTTGAGAATTAGATAACTGACTAGCTTTTATAGGACAGTTAGCAACTGAATTTATCCTACAAAATATTATCACTCTTCTCTTTACTCCTACTACGGTCATCTGGGTAGTCTGTTCCCAAGCTCTGTCCTTTCATGTCAATGGCTGAGGAAGCTGGAGATCAAAGATGATAAGAAAACGATACAGGTAAAAAAAAAGTGAACTCTGCATAGGGAAGCTTTCAGTCACTCTCTGACTAGTTCTGTGAAAGGTAACATCAATTTATTCATGTATTGTATTTCCTTTTGTCTGCGTAACTGATTTCCTATCTTCAGAAGAGTAACAAGAAATGGAATATACCTAAGAACTGTCCATGGAACAGACTGTTGGATTTTTTCCTCCTTTTAGATTTCTTCAAGTCAGTCCTTTGTTTTACCAAACCTGTGAGATATATACATAATCAGGTGAAATAATGGCAGTGGAAAAAAATTCTCAGCAAACACAAACTACCATGTACAAACATTTATGTAAAAAGTGTTAGACTAAAACATCTCCAGTATTTATCCTAACGCATTAACAGACAGGCCTAGTCATCTCCTCTGAACTGGAACATTTAATATGTGATGACTAAAGTTAACACAGGCACATTAAGAGGCCCCTGCAAAAGATGGGTACCAGTGCTGAACTCCAGAACACACTGAGCACATGAAATGCACACTGTTCTTGCTGTCCTGGGACCATAGCCAGTCAGTGGTATTTCCCAAGAGCACCCACCGTTGTATTTAAACTGAAAAATGTCCTATATTTCAACATGTAACTAATATAATTCCTAGATTATAATTGCTATAACACAAATCTAGAAAGCCAACAGCATGACAGGTCATTGTCTGTGCTGAAAGGCTCATGTCTTTATTCCACCGTTCTTCATATAAAATGCAGGTATAAATAAATTGCCTTGTGTTCTCATTGAAAATAAGCCTTTGCATTTCTCTGGGATCATTTGTTATCTGAAGCAGTAATGCTTAGAAATAGCACATTGTCATCACAAGCTGCTGTCATTGAGATTTGCTGAATGCTTTGGCAGGTTCCCAAAATTATGGGATCCTTCCTTATTTTTCTAATGAAGTAGAGGGTACTCATTAATAACTTGTGCATTGCAATTTAATATTGCTTTTCTTTGGCTTTCGCCACAAGTGACCAGTGCTGGTGCAATGTATTGCAAAGCTATGAAGAAACTGGAAGAAAAAGCCAACCACACTCCAGGTCTCTGAGGCATCAGGAAGGACAAATCCTGTGCAGTTTGTGGGCAGAGAGAGGTGAATTGGAGTTGTAAGGAGCTGCTGGAGTACAGGCTAGCACATAGCTCTATTCCCAGGAGAAGCACATCACAAGCTGGATCCACTAATAGCTTCGTGCTTCCTTCTCTCTAGGATGCTGGGCAGTGATTTGCAAGTTTAAAGAAGAGATGACGCTCTTCTCTCTCCTCAACTCTCACCAGCCACTAACAACTCACCTGGATGAAGATCGACAGATTTTGCAGAATCTCAGCCCCGTGGAAGTACAAACATGAAGACTGGGAATATTTTCATCACCTAGATAGTTTCTTCAGGTAAATCCTTTAAAATGCGAGAAAACTAGAACTCCATTTTCATTCTGCACTACATGAAAGATATTTTGGAAACCACCATTTGAGTAACAACTTCCCATAAATCTCTTATAAACCATTTTGCAATCCCAGTCAATAGTGATCCATTTATTGTGTTTTCTGTGTTGTGTGATCTCATGTAGAGCATGTGACATCTGAAGGTCATGCATGAGTCACAGACCAAAGTTTTGACATTAATTGGAGTACATTTATTAGGGATCAGTTATTACCTTAAATTATTAATAACGATAAGCAGTATATAATTAGTTTTCTTATTTATATGTAGAACAGCTTCTGTATACTGTTATATATCTATAACACACACACACACACAAAAAGTATATCTTAGGGGAGGGATTTTCAAAAGTGGCCCTCATTGCTTTGAATTGTAATCACACAGGGTGGCACAAGGCACAGCTAGCTCATTCCCACAGCACATGGGACATTGTGTCTGATCTGCACAGTAGCAGATTTCAAGTTATGCCCATGCAATGTGCCCAGGGGGTGCCTGCGAGGCAGGCGGCAGGCAGGCAGGACAGGAAGTGCATCGTGCTGTAACTGCTCCGGAGGCTGCTCTCGTACTGCAGGACAGGCGTAGCTGCTATGCCAGGCCAACCTTGAAGGCTCTTGAAAATCCCTCTTTATGCCACTGTACTATAGAGGCTCTCATTCCATGGGACAGAGTTACTGTCAGGCCCACTGTACGTCCAGCTCTCAGTTGATTTTCAGACCTTTTGTGTAAGGAGCCCAGAAGCAGCATGCTGTCTGTCACTTCTTCATTCTTCATAGGATGGCTTGTATGTAGGCCTGAATCCAAGGAAGGAGAATATCCAGTTCATGGATGGCCTTGTAGATTCCCTTCTCTCCAAGCTGTCAAGAAGATAAATACATTAGAAACTAAACCACCCACACCCCTTTAACAGTGCAGCTGGGAGCCAGTGCCTCCTCCTCTTACCTTAAGAAATGTATTCTTTAATTTTTTGACAGCAGACGTTAACTTTGTGGATGGAGCACATGGATGCTGAAGGGATGAGAAGAAACCAAAAGAGCTTGTTGCAGCAAAGATGCTAATGTAAAGACAGTGATGCGGAAGAGTCCAACCCACAGTATGGCACCACAGGAGTACTGGTAAAATGCATGAACTGAGCATCACTCCAGGATCTCCTGCTACTACAAATATGTTATTTTACCCATGTGCTTTCTGGAAAGTTGAGTTCACAGCACAAAAATAATGAAATATGAGAACCATTAAATCTTATCACCAAACACTTTCTATTTATCTCAGGGATCTTGAGTTACAGCTTTCATACAGTGCAGCCTAACTCTGAGATTCAAGGCCATTTAGCTCTGAATCTTCAGCAAAGGTGAGGCTAAGGGCCAAAGAGCATTGCAAAGCACAAAGAGCATTTTTGCATTTTTCTGCAAACTCACCAAATATGTTTATAAAGTTACTTTATGCTTCCCCTGGTTTTCCTGACAATTCTTCCACTGTCTGGCTAATTACAGGCTAATCCTGCACCCTTCTGTCAAATGAAGCTTTCCATTAAGATCACTGGGAGTTTTGCCAGCAAGACCCTAACCCAGCTCCCTGGCATCCCACCTGAATCAGTCAACAATGTCTCACTTGCAAGTGCTGGCATCCCTCTGCCCCGCGGCGGAATCAGAGACGCAGGACTTCGTTATCCCTGCAAGATGGCAGCTGGGAGCTGGATTTAGAAAGGAAAGCGTCGATCCCGTTCATCCTGCGCGGCCCGAGGGCTGCACCCCGAGTTTGACCCAGCCGGCCAGCCCAGCCGGTGAGGGCGGGCGGTGCTGGAGCGCGGCCGGCAGGGGGCGCCACACACCAGTGAGTGCCCGCCCCCAGAGCCGCACGGCACCTCCCGGCCCGGCCCCGGCCTCAGCAGCCGGGCCTGAGGGGCGCGGGGTGGCGCGGCACCTCCAGGTCGGCTGGGCTTTCTGGGGCTGCTGGAATGAGCTCTCCGAGCCGCACTGCTGGCTGGCTCCCTACCTCTCCCCGCTTTCCAAGGGCAAGGGGGATAGATTTTTCAAGGAAAAATGCAGAAAAATCAAACGTTTTCCATTCTACGAACAGGGACACCATGTGTGCAAAGGCAGAATTCCTGGGCACATATGAAGAGAGGTGACTCCACTGAAATCACTGAATGGTTTGGGTTGGAAGGGACCTTAAAGATCCTCTAGTTTCAACCCACCTGCATGGTCAAGGACACCTAGGCAAGGTTGCTCAAAGCCCCATCCAACCTGGCCTTGAACACTTCCAGTGATGGGGCATCCACAACTTCCCTGGGCAACCTGTGCCAGTGTCTCACCACCCTCATGGTGGAGAATTTATTCCTAATGTCTAACCTAAATCTACCTTCTTCCAGTTTAAATCCGTTACCCCTTGTCCTATTGCTACATGGTTAGACCTTCTTTCTACCTCTTACAGAGGTTTTTAAAATGAGCAACGAGCATTTGAAGTCACCTTTTGTGCTTCTTAAAGTCACCTTGCAGGATGAAAGTGGAAATAAAAGCTACTCTAACCTGTAAACCTTTAAAAATCTTCCAACTAAGGCAGTTATTTCTGACTTAGGGCTTTTTTTTTTTCTCCTTTTTTTTTCTTTTTTTTTTTAAGGTCAGCTTGTAGGGTGCAGATTTCCACAGAAAGAAGTCAGTAGCAGAACTGACCTTAAATGACTATGCTGGCTTGAGCGGTAATACACCTTATAAACACTGTTCTTCCTGCATAAAGAGCAAGCAAACAAATGTGCAAGCAAGTAAGCTTGCTCACTGTGCAAGCAATTGATGCTGCAATCTGCAGTCTCTGCTAGAAGCTTACAAGCTCTGCCTACAGTGGTAGAGCAATGATTAAAAATCCTGGAGTTAATATATTGTCTTTCTGCACCCCACTCAAATACGAGAAAAAGTTTCCATAATCTGCTACTGATGTAGGAATGTAAGTCCGACCTCAGGAGCATCTTCATACTGTTCTCAGCGATGCTGGTGTTTCAGTAGGGCACATGAGCAAGTAAACAGGTTTTTGCTGAGGCAAGTGGTGCTGCACGTGGATGCTCCCCATATTCATGGAAGAATATCTGCTCACTTTACCATGCGGTCATAACCTAAATAGAAGAGCCTGATTTCACTGCAGAAAAGGGATTTAGAGATTTTAGTATCTATGTGTTTTGAAAAACAAGACTTAAGATCCTAAATAATAGGAAAATAATGAAGTTTCCTTGCTTGGACAAGATCAAGAACTGGCAGGGTGAGAACCATAATAATAACATAGTACAAAGTCTTTGGAAGTGGTTTGGACACAAATATTGTTTATGTTTCTTAAATATCATGCCTGTCTTTAGCTGGCTGACTTAGAACCTGAGTTTACTACAGAATGTAGGGTGAATATGTGTATAAAAGTATCACTGTTTCCTTCAATTGTATAAAGAACTTTATCTTTGAAAGGTAACAATTTCATTATATTTCACCATTGCCATGGTAGAAATCCCTTCTGATAAACAACATATAACTCACCTAGATAATAAAAATTAAAGAGCTTATGCAGATGAATGAGTGAGATTGCCAGTTTATTGAGAAATAATATGATGGAGAAATCCCAAATTTGCTATTAGCAGAGGATCCACTACTTTCATTTTGATCACAGTTTCTATTATTCTTTCACATGGTTTTGTATTGGTGGCTTTGAATTAATACAAATACTTTAAAAAAAGTTAGTTTACAGAAACTAGATGTCTCCTAGAAAACCATGACAAGCCATAATTTCTTAAAGAGCTATTGTTTTTCTACTGCCAGAGGAATTATTTTCTCTCCTACCAGCATTTTTTAAGATCCAGAAATGTAAATTGTTATGTTTAGACTGGTGTTGGGTAGACCACTGGCACTGGCTTTGAAAATGAGTATAGGAGCTTTGAGAAATCTGCAGCATTTTGTCTCCATACAGCCAAGAAGCAAATGTATTACTAAGTTATACAGCAAGCTCAGTCACTGACAGTGTTTCAGAATAACTGATACTCTGAATTCAGCCACAGTTGACAGTCTGAACTCCTCAGTGGGTACTGGCACTTGCATAGAGTGCAATTGCTTTTCCAGAGAAGAATGAAATCTCTGTAAAGAATATTATGGCATACAATATCTGGAATTTTGACAGATACAGATAACCACAGCAATGTATTGGATGCTGTGAATAATGACTGTAAATTGCAACTGTTTAGCGTGGTTTAAAATGCAGAACCTGAAAGGTGCTGGAGTTTTCTTCCATTGAGATTTTAATCTTTTTACATTATACAATTAATCTCATTGTGTTACAAGCTCTAACTCTGCAAAGAGGTCACTGAAACTGCTTATTTTTGCATTGCAAATGTTTGTGTGCATGTAGAACCAATATCCTTTTCTATCATGCTACACACAATCTAGATTAGACAAAGTCTTCATTCATTAACATTTCATCAATTTCTTAACCTCCCCTCACTTTTTAAAATTACTATAGACATTTGGCTGGATATCCATGGCTACATTTCACCCTAAATCACTCTCCATTTTTTTGGGACATGTGATTTCTGAGGACTGCACATTTAGGGAAGAAAATAGCAATAGGGCATAAAGTTTTAAGTCACACCCTGTTGTTATTCACCTACCCTTAAGATGAGAAAATAAATTATCCACAAGTGATAGTTTTGTCTTAGCATCTGTCCTGGTTTGAGCCAGGGTGAAGCGAACTTCCTCTTTGCTGATTTTTTTTCTTTCAGTGAACTATTTTTTTAGCAGCACCAGTGGACTGATAATAACCAAGGTCACTTCTGACTGTCTGCAGCCTCCCCCCTACAGGGGAGCAGATTAGACTGCAGGCAGGATCAGCAAATCAGAATATTCCCTTCTCATCATATTTTCTCTATTTGGCTTTCAGTATAGGTTAAGACATCACAGAAGTCAAGCCTTTTGTTTCCTTTTCCACTCACTTTCCTGCTTACTGTCACTTCTATCACCCTCTCTTTGGCTCTCTTTTTTTCATTTTTCTTCCCAGCCGACACCCGAGGCCCCGTCCGTGCGCCCGGACACTCCCCCCTTCAGCTGGAGCCACCAGGGAGAAGAGTTGCTGTGAGAGTCGCTGGGGGAGGAGGGAGGGGATCGGGTGTTGCACATCCCTTTACAAATACATATATATATTCCCTTATCACTAATAATTAAAATCAACCTGTTTCACTTTTCAACCCAGAAAGCCTCTCTTTCTCATTTTTCTCCCTCTTACCCTACCTTGGGAGAGGGGGGTGGGACTGAGAACATTATTGTTATTGGTTTGACTGTCAACCCAGAGCCAAACCATGGTAGCATCATAGTGTGTTAGTATGCATATTTGCATGGACAAAATGTGCTTTATCTGCTGTCCTGCTGTTATTTACAGGGTGGGATGATGCCATGATGTTGGTAGAAGTGCCTTTTCCCAAGGACACATGAATCCACTCTAGGGACATTTTGCCAGTGAGCAGCATCGCTCCCTGACAACCTGCACTGACTGTGGGCATAGCTGACACATGGAAACTGCTCCAATGTGCTTGCTTCATAATTGCAGTCCCTGCGTGCTCATGAGACAGCACCAGCTCTTCCAAAATTCAGTATGGAGGAGAAGAGATGACATGCGAGTAAAGATTACACGTGTCCAGTGGGTACACTCTTGAAGGAAAGCATAACCACTGTTACATCACAGAAACCTGAGGAGCCACCTCTCTCCCTGTGATTAGCCTGACTCTTTGCAGCTTTGGTGCTGAGAGGACAGCGCAAGGCGACATCATCAGCAGGGAAGTGACTTGTCTCCATGGTATCTCCACCACCTTGCCCGCTCCCTGCGAGTTCACTCTGGGAGGAAATGAGCAGTGTTAAACTTCCCCGGCCCCAGTGGGGAAGCCCTTAGGAAGCTGGGTCCTCTGTGATGTGGTGCACACTGTGACTCTGAATCACCCTCTCTGTCTGCCGAAGAACTGAGATGAAGCCCTTCTCTAGCCTTTCAGCTGGACAAAGTGAGTTTGCTGTCAGGAATATACTCACACAGGCGTTCATGTTTGTTTGCAGGACCTCGAAGGCACTAATAACGTACAGCTTGTCACTTCCCACTCCAAGATGACTGAAAACATTTTTCACATAGAAGGAGAGGAGCTGATCTCGAACACTGCAGTTTGTCTGAAAACAAAGCAGGTAAAGAGTTGCCAGATGAAAACCTCTCAAATCAACTTTGGCCTAAAACTGCAGCCTCATAAAAATGTGTGTTTTATTTTTTACAATCAATAGAAACATTTTCATTAATTTTAGTATCCCATTGGATTGCTTCCTTCTTTTTTAAACAGCTCAATGTATCCCTATGGTTTCTGAAGAAAAGGCAGGAGGATGCTGAGCTGGCAGCCAAAGGAGTATTGGTAAGACCAACTGTGAGCAGAAGTGACAGCAATAAATCTATTTAACACAGAAAGAATAAATGGAAGATAAACTGGAGACTTTAAGTCAGACCATCTTGTCCAAATTGTCAGAGTCATTGTGGGTGTCGTTGTTCCATTCCTCCATGTCAGTATCCCCTACCATTTGAGATGCTGCAGGGTATCCCACCCATCCCTAAATACTGTTCCAGAAGAGACCAGTAACCCTGTACACCCTGTGTCGTATCTGCCTGGTCTGTGGGACACCTTGGATGCCCAAAGGTGTTTCAAATAGCTACATGCCTATTTCTAGGCACTTGGAACCAAGTAACCGGTGTGACATTTACACCAGGAGGGCAATTCGCTTGCAGATTAAGCCACCCAAATGCAGGTATCCGTGTGTAGGTCCCACAGGGAAGCAAGGAGTCTTCACTGTCGAGGTAATCAATGAGATCCAGGGGAGTTCAAAGGCCACTAGGTCTCTACTTCAGGATAAATCAGTTGGCCCTGCTGACTAGATCTCTGTGTTAAGGAAGCTAAAATTTCTCACACACTTGTAGTCACTTACAAATTGGTACCCCAAGTCTCTCTCCCATGCTGAATCACACTGGGGAACTCTGATCTCCCTCTTCCAGTGCACCTGTAGAGGTCAAAATCCAGGGGAGCTCCCTGGGTGTCCTGGATGCTCTGCAGCATCCCTGGGCTATCTTCAGTATCACACACCCTCAGCAGAAGGTTCCTCAGCTGTCGGGATAGTGGCTGTGGCCCTGGTGCTCATGTGAATGGGCTGGTGGCTGAAAGCGTTGCTGAGGAGGACCTCACACAGCCAGGTGCTCCCGGGAGGAGCAAGTGCTACCATGAGCACATTACTCCCTGACACAACAAACACCCTCACCCCAACTTTCCTGGCAGAACACCACTGCAACTGCCTAGAGAGAAGTGCCTCCAGCTAGGCTTTCCAAATCCACCTCTTTCTCCCCATACTGTGCTCAACTCTCCCCTCGTGTCCCAAGGGAATATCCCTTTCTATGGGGCAGAGACAACATACTTCCTCTAAGCAGAGGACTTGATTAAACATGTGGGTTTCATAAATATAATGTTCATCCCAATTAAAAACAAGTGATTTTTTGTGTTGGCTGTCATTTCTTTTCATCACACATTCCTATCTATACTGACCAAAGGAAAATCAAAGTAAGAAAACAGAAAACCAGTAGTATAAATCTTACCATAAACAGCACTTTTGTTGTCTTTTTAAGCAGTCTTGTGTTCTTGATGAGATCCTTCTGTAAAATATAATGTGTTAATATTACTTAACCTAAGCAGAGGAAGGGAGACAGAGTTTTGTCTGGTTTGTGCATAACTTAGTAGTAATAATAGAAATCATCATCATCTCTTTCAGATGTAGGATGAGGACTCAGCAAATCTGTTCCAGTCTCAGCCTAGCTACAAATTTCTTCCATGGCAAACTCCTTGGCAAACTCATCCCACCTCTCTATGTATTTTCTTTTTTCCCCATCTTTACAAAAGGAGTAACAGCATTACTCTGTCTCTCAGGGCTGTAGAGACTATTTGGCTTACTAAAATTTCCAGGTGCTCAGTACTGAAGCTGGTAAAGAAACATCTATAAACCATATAAACTTTTCAACTAGTGGGATCAACTTACAGGAACAGATGATTTTAAACTAGTTGCCTTGATATACAGGTTCTCTGTCACTTGGGAGAGGAGTCCTTTTCGGCAGGTATGCTTTCCTGTAGGTGACTTTTTTCCTTCCACAGAGAAAAGACAAAGCAGAACTAAAAAACACCCAGAACTGAAAATAGAATATACTTTCATCTTCTCTCCCAAATCTTCGTGCCTCTATGGTCACAGCAGCGTATGTGATACAGCAAGACTGGTGAGATGACAGAGGTTAACCTAATTTTGTTAACCCTCAAGCAGCTTCTGCACTGAGATGTTCACGTAGATAACCTATTGCTCGTATGTTGGCTGATCAGCATTGTCGCTGTGCTTTTTTATACATCTTGCTCCACTTTCAACAAATTTGACCGCAATCATCTGTGACGTTTTTCTAAATGATATCTCCATATTTACTGGCAGCTGGGTCAAGGTTTCCAAGAAAGAAGAACTTCCCTCTCATGTGAGAAATCTTCTTTCATTTAAGTGGTGGTCAAGTGAGGAAAAAGTAGTTGCGCTGGTTAGTTTGGTTTTGTAACAAAGTACACCAAATATGTGAATTTAAAAAAAAATAATTCTACAAAACCTTATGACAGCACTTTTTTGAAAGGTAATGGTCTGGAGAGAAAAAAAAAAAAAAAAAGTCTTTTCTACTTTACCCTAAAAAGGGTTAGAAAATCACTTATCTGTAAGGATTGCACTGCCTTAAAATTTTACTATCCAGTCTCTGAGAAGTGTTTTCTTCCAGGGGTATAGCAGCTGGTAGCAAAGGGTTTTGCTGCCTGTTTTAATGTCTGTCATCTTTTTAGCAAGGACCTGTTGCAACAGGTCCAGGAACAGTGTTTTCAAACTAAGAGAAAGTAGATTTAGGCTAGATATAAGGAAAACATTTTTTACATTGAGGGTGGGGAAACATTGGAACTGGTTGCCCAGGGAGGTGGTAGATGCCCCATCCCTGGAAACATTCAAGGGCAGGTTGATCTGGGCTCTGATCAACCTGATCTCATTGAAGATGTCCTTGTTCACTGTGGGAAAGGGAGGTTGTACTAAATGCCCTTTAAAGGTATTTTGTAATCCAGACTAATGAGCCCACCGAGAGACACAGGCACCGGGAGATAATGTGCAAGGTCCCAAAATACCCAACACACATGTGGTGAAAATAAAACCATGGAGTCAGATGGTTACAGCTGCTCAGAGATCAGTCATTCTATATCTCTGGCCTGCTTCTGAGACAGCCAAATTATGAGGTTTTCTCAGGTACCACTCCAGACATGCAAGGAATATCACACGAAGTATAGACTTGGAATGCGGTAGTGACACCAGCAATGTGAGGCTCTTAAGCCAAGGAAGGATGTAAGTTATATGTCAGGATCCCTGGGACTGGCTGAGGTGTACACAAGAAGAGGGAGAAAGCAGGGTTTGGTCCAGCATAGCAATACTTAAGCCTACAGTGATACCATTTTTGTTGGCAGTAAAAGCACGCTCTTGAAATGTTCACCTAGGAGGGAGTGAACTCCTTTAATGTTTCAAGAGCAACACAGAAGAGCTTCAACAGATCAGAGAAAATTATTTAGACTGCAACTGGTACCACTTAAAGGGACCTTGAGTTGCCAGAGCAAGCAGCAGAGTTGTATGCTCCTCTATGGCATGACCAGCACACCCATGCCAAGGGCATGAGCAGGCTTTGGGAGGAAGAAGGGTGATATGAGCTGGATAATAAAATCACCCAGCCTCGATCCCACTGGCCATTTGCACAAACATTCATGCAGCCTCCAGGCCAAACAGGACTCAAATCCAGCTTTAAGGATCCCACCCATATTGCTCTGGGAAATGCATTTTACCACAGGACCATCCACACATCCCAGTAGCTTCACTAGCACTGAGGTGCTGATGGGGACCAGGAACAAAGAGGACCAACAAAGGGAGGAGTGCTGAGACTTTTGGAAAGTGCAGATGATGGAGACCTGAGGCCCTATGTGCATTTTAGTGCTCGCTTGAACTGTGATCTGTACTTCAATGCTCTAAATGCTGTCAGGCTTGCCAGATGAGGTGCACCAAACCTCAGAGTACAAGGTATGTGGACAGCAGATCAGCCATTTATTCCTTGTTTGTTCCTAGAGTAGGATCTCGGGTGATAGCAAGAATAGAGTGCGGATGCCAAACTGCCTTGGGTTCCCCCAAGGTGTGGTACTCCCTGGAATAAATGGGTCACAAAGTCATTCTGTAGTGGCTTTTCACAAGAAAATCAATACTTTTCAATATCTCTGAAACTTCTGATGTTGCTGGAAAACCCTTGAGCCCACAAGTTTCATTTTGTCTGTTCTGTGAGCTCCTGCCAACGTGCTTAGAGGGCTGTAGCAGTGACACTGTGCATTGGGCTCTGGAGACCTCCACACATGAACCAGCAGACACCTTACTGAATTGGCTAACTTTTCAACTGACTGGTGTAAAAGGATGCAGATGGATGCAGATGCATGGTGACCATAATTATAAATTAATAGGAAATAGAGCTTTCCTATCGTTCCAGTCACAGAAGGAAAGTGGGTACCATTTAGTATCCAATCCTGTAAAATTGGTTACACTTCCACCTGTTTTTGATATGCTGTTTTAATTGCTAGTCAGAGAGTAGCCACTATTCTTTAACTTTCTCATCTGCTAATTGCTCAGAATGAAGATGATCTTTTCTTTTGGGGCCTCATGTAGCACTTTGTACACTGGATTTTAGTGCCACTTGGGCTCTCAGACAGAATTAGAGTATAAATAATATAGAATATCAAAGAACCGGTATTATTCAGTATTTTAAAGTTATATGAAGCAGAGGAAGAAATTAATTCAGGGATTCCAGCCCTTTTAGCCATGAAGACAGAAAAGATCTGCAAAGCTTTATATAAGCAGTGGAACTGATATATCCAGAGACACTCTGAGGACAGCAATAAACACACCACCAAGCATGTTGGCTTCCAGACCTAGTCTAGGATTTCATGGAGCTTGCCCCATAGGAAATGGGCTCTCTCCATATGGAAAATTTTAGATGTACAGTTTCAATGAATACTTAAGGAACAGTACAATACTGATAACACATGCAAAGTTCCTGTGTAACATTGACACAAAATGCGTAAAATTCACGATCATGAGAATAAAAGAAAAAGAAAAATAACTAAGAAAAACTAATATGAAAAACTATCAGAGTAGCCAACTTATTAGAGAAGAAAATCTTGCCTGATTTACCCTGGCTAGGGACTGTTTCAAAGAAGGCTGTGTGACCTGTGCTCCACATGAGCTCCTGAGACTGCCAGCCTGGAGAAGACCCTTTCTTCACAGTCTTGTTCTGCCATGGAACTGTCTTGATCTATATGAGTTAAGGAGATAAAATTAAATTATCTAGATCTATGTAGAATGAACAGATACATCTACCACTGCTGCAAAATTCCTTTAGTCTATTTAAGGTTACAATCATGTCTACTGGTTGGTTTGTGGCTTAACTGGCTTTCTGAACTCCATCCATAAAAGGTCTCATCTAGTTTCTTAATTCAGAATCTTCTCACCTTTCACATTTTCTGTTCATTTTATTTCCTGTTAGTATAACTAGAACTGAATTAGTCCTGTACTTCCTATAAACATTACTCATATTTGCTTCGCTGCTACTAATGTTATGCTATCTCTTAAGACTATTCTTCCCTACTCTTTCTTTTGTTCCCTTATCCTGTTTAATTCACTTTGATCTTCTGAAAAAATAAAAATAATTCTACATGAAGAACTGCAGTATTTGTGCTCAGAAATGTGATTTGATGAGTAACGGTGAACACTAGTGAGATTTTCCAAAAAGTGAGGGTGATAATCAATCATACTGTGGGACATTAAAAATTGAGATACCCTCATGCATCTGTTAGAGAGAGAAGTTTGGAGCAGAGCAGCTCCTAGCATCCAAAACTGATTCTGCAGTTTTCTGACTATGATTATAATGAACATAGCCACATAGGTAGGCACAAGTTAACCACCAGCGTTTAAATACCATTTCTTGGAAACTTCTATTATTATAATAGGAACTGTTGGAGCGGCTACAGATTTTGTCCAATTACTGAACAACTATTAGCCAATTTTTCAGACACAGGTACTTAAATTACCGATGCAAACATAGCACATAGGCACCCAAAGATTCACTGCCATCAGCTTCAATAGTCATAAAAGGCAGGCGGAAAACAGAATCATAGAATCATAGAATCCTAGGGGTTGGAAGGGACCTCGAAAGATCATCTAGACCAACCCCCCCTGCCAGAGCAGGGTCACCTAGAGCACATCACACAGGAACTTGTCCAGGCGGGTTTTGAATGTCTCCAGCGAAGGAGACTCCACAACCTCTCTGGGCAGCCTGTTCCAGTGCTCTGTCACTCTCACAGTAAAAAAGTTTTTTCTGATATTCACCTTGAACGTCCTGTGCTCCAATTTGCACCCATTGCCCCTTGTCCTATCACTGGTCACCACTGAGAAAAGCTTAACATAGCATGAATAGGTGATACTAGCAGCTCCTGCTTAAATATTGTACATAGAATGCTCTGGTTAGGAAAAAATCCTACATAACTGAAACTGGGACAGTGTCAAGAAGGCTAAAGACATTGGATGCCTAGGACTGGATCTCAGTCTAGTGCCTAACCATGAAAGTGCTACACTTTTTCCCACGGCACACCAACATTACATGATGCTTTTCCAGGTGCTCCTCAGCTGCCTTTGTTGAGAAGCAACAAAATTTAAGGTTGGAAAGGACCTCTGGAGGTCATCTTGTCCAAAGCCTCTGCTCAGGCAGGGCCACCCAGAGCCAGTTGCCCAGGGTTGTGTCCAGTCAGATTTTCAGTATCTACAAAGATGGGACTCTAAAACCTCTCTGGCAACCTGTGCCAATGTTTGGTCACCCTTACAATAAACAAGTGTCTTACGGTGTTCGAATGGAATTTCATGCAATTTAATTTGTGCATTTTGCCTCTTGTCCTGTCACTGGGGACCACTGAGGGGAGTCTGGCTGTCTTCTTTACTCCCCTCTTCAGGTATTTATACAAATTGATAAAATCTCCTTCCGCCTTCTCTTCTCCAGGCTGAACTGTCCCAAATCTTGCTGCCTCTCCACGGAAGAAGGATGCTTCAGTCCCTTAATTCCATCTGTGAGCCTTCAAGACCAGGGCCACATATCCACCACATCCAGAGTTTTTTCACTCTATATCTTAGACAAACTTGGTAAAAATTTTAAGGCATTAAGTAAAATAGAAATCAGACTGAAACCTAGACAAAGAAGACAAACCAAACCAAACCAAATTACATTTCCTCTGGGCATTTGTATAATTTTGCACTTTATGAGTAACATCTTTTGAGTAAGCCTCAAATGTAAATTGCTATAAAACATACTGGTAGTCTGCTCTCATGTTCAAGAAACAGCACCAACTGGTTCAAGTGATGGATCTCCCTGTGCTACTGGGTTTGTTCTGTTCTTCAGTTTATTGATGGATGGCCAACAGTTGTCTACAAAGCAAGTTTTGCTTCAGCCAACCGATAGGAAGGTCTCAACACACCCAGACTTTTCAGAGACAGATTACAGAGTATATTCAGGGTCCAGTTTGAAATCAACAATGTATTAAAACCAAAATTTTCCCTCTATGCACAGAGTACAAGCTTTCAAAGCAGTAGTAATTTTTACAATTAGCTACTTTGAACGAAGGCTCAGAACTCTCTGAATACCTTCAGGTGTCTCCAGCTGTGTAATTAAAATCACTAGTCACTTCATGGCTGGAGAAGGAACTGAATTTGACATAAACCTTTATGTATGTAGGCTTTACTAGTCACATTCTTGTAGTCTGATGGGTAGACTGTTATTTGAGAAAGGAGATTATTAAAGAAAGAGGTATGAAATAGTGTTGGAGCCCATTCACTTAATTCCCATCAACCAGTGATGTGGTCTCACTTAGCAACAGTGATTCAGTCCCCAAACTCTTTAGAAAACATCTGTCTGCTACCACCAAACTCACATTGGGAAATCCCTGTACAGCAATTTTACTGCAGTGTACAGATGTGCTCAGCAAGAACAGACAGCTCAGCTTGCCCAGGTAGGCAGGTGGCTATTCCAAACTGTTGTGACACAGATGAATGTTCGAGAGTCTGTGACCTGCTTTCTGTTGTAATTTCATCGTGGCTTTATAAAAAGGTTGTACTAAAATTATGAAAGGAAAAAAGCAAACCAGATCGAAAGCTGGGCCTGGTTCTGGGGGAGGAAGATACCCACAGTTGCTAGGCTGGTAGAAGTGGGTCAGTTTGCATGGCACCACCTTTCTACTGAAAGCCTTCTTTCTCCTTCTACCTTTGTGCAGTATTTTTCATTTTTCTCTCTTCCCCTGATTTTTTTACCCTTCTTGCTTGCTTCTCTTTTCACATTTTTAGAAGTTTTTTCGCCCTGTGTTCTCTTAACCCAGGACATCCCTGAGCACTTTGGCAATGCCAACACAGGGTGCCTGAACAGCTCCACGAGTAATGTCAACTGGGAGCTGGGCTGGAAGATTGTGAAGCTGCAGGAAGTACAACCTCCATCTCAGAAACATTTCTTAGTGTTGAACAAGGAAGTTATTTTAGACATTATTTGAGGAGACTGCTCAGAGGCAGCTGTGTCATTAATGTAAAATCCTGTGAGAAACAAATTTTGAAATTTAATTTAAAATAGTAATTAAATAGAATTTCTGGACAATTTTCAGAAACTACAGCAATAAGTTAGGACATGCAGAGGTATAAGTAGCCTAACCAGACACTGATGAGCAATACTGCCATTGAATCTTTCAGCTGGCTGTGTTAATGGCAGGCAGCAAAACAAAACACATTACAAAAAATCATAGTTAATCTTTATTGGCAAGAATAGTCTTTCATTTAAAAAAACCAAACAGGTAATAAATGTTTGCTTACAGTATATTTCTGTAGTTTTAGTAAAGAACTGAAGTCACCCATTTGGTTTGGAGCTAAAGAGCTTCTGTTTGCTGAAAGCTGGATCAGATTTAGCCTTTTGAACACCAGCAAAAACTTCTCCACCGTGAAATGGGAAATACTTGCCAAGCCATCTCTCAGGACACTTCTCTCTCTCTCTCAAGCGAGACTTGTGCCAAAATCCTGGCTGCTGTTGGACTGTCTGCTGCAGAATGACTGCAACCTTGATTCTTCAACAGTAGGACAAGAGAATAAAAGCGAGGGAAACAACAGCACAGTAGACAACAAGAGGCTGTTACAGAGTATTTTGCCATTGGAGTTCCCATTCTCCTGCAGGTGACCTTAAACCTATTGGTAATGGAGATGCTTCCTTTAGTGACGTTTCCCTGGGAAGTAGTCCTCAAACCCTGAGAAGTCTGTGACCTTCAGTAGGAGATTGCTGCTATGGTGCCATCTCCCCAGCTTTCATTCAGCAATGCCTCACATCTCCAGACTTCTCTCATTGTGTATCTGCCTTCTTCATGAAGTGCTCCTTTCAATGGATCTCATTGCTAAGGTCATTTTTTGTGGAAAATTTACCTATTTAATTATCAGATATGATCATACCTGGCACTTTTTTGCTAGAGGAGATACAGGAGCCGAATAAGGAATTACTTAAGAGAGGTTCATTTTCCAAAGCATGTAAAATCTTGTGGCACAGGCCACTAGAGAAGTACCTGAGGGTGCCGCAAAATCTGAGTTTCTTGTTGGCATTATTTCCAAAAAAGAGATCATACTGTAAAGATTCCTAAAAGTTATAGAAAAATAAAATATCACAAAATTTAAATAGCACTTAGAGAGAAAGAACAGATGCCACATATGTCAAAAAATGCATTGAGATTTTCATTTCATATCAAGGAAATTCTGAGGGTTCTTGACAATTAAAATTGTGGGGAAACTTTTTGTTGCCATCTAAAATGTAGCGTTGCTTAATGCAATTAATATAATTAAATCTTAATTGACTTATATAAACAATTATAGAAACCCTGGAGATAATAATGACATTCACATTTCCGACATTATTTGTAATTTATTCTAGAAACTTAAAAAAAAAGTAACATTCTGATTATATCTAACTTTGGAAAGCTGGCTTGTATGAAGTTTTACTCTTTAGCCTATTTTTTAGGCTTTACTTAGCCTGTAGCCCAATATGTAGAAACAGGCACAATATTTTAAATTACAGAAGAGATGTTTTACAAACATTTTTAAGAGCTTCTTAAACAAATCAGAACATTCAATCTCTTAATTTGTTCTTTTGTTTTCAGGAGAAACTCAACAATTACGTAGAAGAGCATCAGAAATATTAATTCCTTAACAAAAGCCATTTTCTACCCCCCAAAAAAAAGAATTCCAACATAAAAAAGCTTCCAGTCTTAATCAAAGCTTCAGAGCTACCATTTGGAAGAAGAAAAGGGGAAAAACATTCCTTTTGCCATCATCCTTCTGATTATTTGTATTTGTTACATAAGCAGAAAGAGGTTAAATCTATACCACTCTTTACGGGGTGGGGAAATCATGAGGCTTGATTTTCATTACTTTTTCCATCCTTAATAATGCTTCTGAAAAGCAAGCCTTTTATTTATTATGTACTCCTGTAACCACACAGAAAAGAACAGGAGCTAAATTATCAATCTGCAACCTCTCTCACATCTCGGTTCTGATAATGAGGTTACAGCATAAATCTAACACTTCCAGACAAAACTTTGTGCTGCAGCTCTAAGAAATTCTCTGGTTTACTTTTCAGAAGTGTAGAAAAGATGAGTTGCTCCCTTCTTCCTATTTTCAGAGAAACCTCATACGTTCACCTCACCTAAACACATTCTCTATTATTGATTCATTTCCAATGTCACTGGGTTAGCAACATAAACTGAAGTTCATAACCGCAAGTAGAGTAAAAGTACCAATGGAAAACAGTTAAGAAATTAATAACAAAATCTAAATTTACATTCTTACTGCCAAAAGGTTTCCAAAGTAAAACATCATAGAGAAAGATGCTTGTTTCTGGTTGTTTTTCTTGCGAAAGCTTCACCTGTGAGCAACACCCTGAAGTCCACGCCTAGGATTTGTTGTGCCCAACCATAGAGCACTGGAGGTTGGATGGCTAGGTCTTTGTTTAACATCTGGGGCTGATGGAGGGGACCAGGCCCTCAGAGGACACCTCCCCTCATCTGCCTATCATCCTTGCCACTGACAGAGCTAGAGACAGGCACTGTGGGGACCTGTGGGAAGTGCCTCAGAATTTGCTAGCTAACTTTCTGACACCAAAGCTGGGGCAGATGACTCATACAAGGCTATTATCAAAATGAGGAAATTTTGTGGTGTTCTACCTATTTGCAGGATCAGAGTCTTGGTTGCGGTTTGTGTGTGCGTGTGTGTTCCCAGTCATTGCCCAGAAGTCCTTGTCATGTAACAACTGAATCGTTAATAGATTAAAAATGAGAGCACGATGCCAAGGTTGAGCAGCTCCCTGTTCTGGAGGCTTCAACCTCACATGTCAAGTTAAACTAGACTTTCCATGTACAAGTAACTGTCTTGCATTTTCTGAGACCCATCAAACCAAGATGCTTTTCTAAACTTAATGAAACCTCTGTTACATGCAGGAGCAATGATCAGTGTTGAAGCTGACAAGTTAATGCCTTCAAAATAATCTTATTGTGTGCCAAATGCTGTGCTCCACAATCAATTTTTCTACATTTTTGATTTACCGGACTAAAAATGAGCATCAGAGTTGATAATCCCTACATCTGGTTTATCTACCTAAAACCTCAGTTATCCTTTTCCTTTTGTGATAAAATACACCCCCCATACCCCCCAAAAAAAAGAAAACACAAAAGAGAGAGAATCTGAATTTTCTTCTGCTATTCAAGACTGGCAGGAGTCACATTATAAAGAATAACTACTGAGAGAGAAAGGTTGGTCAAACCTCTTTCAGAGTCACGTTTGATAAAAAGTAATCACCAAAGCCTGGACAGCTTCAGACTAAAAAACAGGTCCCTGCAATGACAAGCAGTGTCTAATCTTTGTTTTGGAACCTCTGCTTCCCAAATAAGTGTCAATGCATTGGACTTTCTGGAACAAGCCTTTCACCAGAGCAGTCCAGTTCATCACTTCCATGTTAACATCAGTGTTGAAATCTTCCATCTTTTCTTTATAATACAATTAACTGGATACGTGCACAAACTACAAGCCTGATCTTATATTCTTTGCAGTCAATAGGAATTTTTTTTACATATTTGGTGGAGCAGGACCAGATACATGATGAGCTAATCAACTGGGGAGCTCTTCTGTGCCAAGGCCTGTTGCACGGACAAATCACAAAGTGAATCTTCACAGTTGCATAGCTTTTCGACTTTACCACAGATACATGAGTGCCCCACTTTTTCACATAATGAACATCATCATCACTCCTTAAATGTGCTGTAAAAGTCAGAAGCAACCCTCTTTTGGAAAACTATAGGACAAAATAAACTTTAAATCAGTGCACTTCTGCAGGTTTTGGAAAACAGTGTAATTTTGCATTCAGTCATTTGACACTAGGGTTATTGAAGAACCTTACTGGTTCTTACTGAAACAACCATACCACAATTTCTAGTCAGCCAGTCAAAAATGCATTTTCCAGTCTGCTTTTTCAAAATATTTCAATTAATGTTGCCCTGAGCAAAACAGAAACTGTTCTCAGTGTAGAAGATGTGCCCTTTCTCTTTATTCAGTCCTGGAGAAGAAAAATGGCCTGATCATGGAAATCTTTAATGCTGTGCCTTAATCCTTCATACTCAAAAATGTTTACATTTGGATCTCATTATTTAATTTGCTGAAGACAAATGAACAGTTCTTCTCAAGATTTTTAATTTCTCCTTAGAAGTGGAAAGGTGTAGGAGCATCATCTTTTCTAAACAATTCATCAGTGAATTCCGGATTAAATTATAGCAATTGTTGTCTCTGAATTTGGCCAGGGATTTGGAATTTAAAGGTTAATCAGAGAGAGTGATTTCCTAGACTTCAGGTGAAATCTTTTCACTTACATAGTTATCACTTTTGCTAGTGGTGAAAGTCTTACAGTTCATCTGATAAGGTCTGGAGCTGCGTGTTAACCAAGAAAAAGGTGTTACAAATGGGTAGCCCCAGAAATGCCAACAGCTTTAGCATAGTCTGTATTTTGTAATTTACCTCATCCAAATAATACTTTCTGCAAATTACTGAATAGCATAGAACCCTGGTCTGGATCCCCTGAGAGGTTGCATTACTTTCCATCCTAAATACGTTATAAGTAACATGGCATTGGGTAGCGGACTGCCAAAAACACCTTGGGCCCCACAGAATTGCATTGTAGGTTTTCCTTCTTTCCATGGTCATTACCTTCTTCCTGGCGACATCGTTCATAAGCCTGAGATTGACTGTAGTGTCTCTGCCAATCCTGCTTCACATTAGCAGGCCAGTTCTGCTCCAGATTACACCAATTTACAAACATCCAGTGGGTACTGATGGTGGCTGTGACTCAAGAGGTTATCAAGCATCTGCTGTTGTTCAGTGCTGTCCATCTCTTCTTCAAAGCAGCTAATTTTTTAGCTAATTGTGCTTTAAAGCACAGACTAACATAATCACATGCCACTGGTTTACCATCAGGATATCTTCAGCCCTTCGCTTTGTCTGGAATATGCTTTCAGCAGCAAATTGGAAATACCAAACCTCTAGTATTCTAGGTCACTTAAGGAGTATTCAGGCATGAAATTTGTAAATCTCATAACTGAGTAACACTCCATGCAATGTATTTAAGAGATGTTTTTTAAATTGTCACCAGTACTTACTCATCAGGATGTGGAAACTTCTATTCATTACTTGGGTTCCCCAGTCTTCACACTATGAAGTTTCAGAGCTAGTTTAAATATTTTCTAATTATCTGTGTAGAAAAAAAAAAAAAAAAAAAAAAGTGTCTGTTCTAGTCACCTAATATAAGCAAAGAGCCAACAAAATGCACAGTTGGCAGTAGGCGGCTCTGTCAATTTTCACTCAGAAATAGGTCCTGCAGCCTCTACAATGGAAGTGTCCTTGATGAAGGATGTGGAGCAAGTGCCTTCTCTAACAGCACTAGGTCGAGGACCTCTAGGAATTGCAAATAGTCCATGACTTAAAGGCAGGGTGAGGAAAGGAAAATAGGGCAACAGAAATTAGAAAAATGTGAACAAGAGAGTTTCTCTTTGGTGACCCAATCAAAAAATTAAACCAAAAAAACTCATTTGAGTCAGCACAAAGCACTTGTCCAAGTCAAAATGAAACAGCTTGGTTTGCTTTCAAATCTATTTTCAACCTTTGAAAGAAAATGTACATGGAATTCCAAACCAAAACACTGTTCTGAAGAGTGAAACGGAAATATTTTATTTAGAAAATGTCATGATGAAATATTTCATCATGACTTTCCTTTTTTGAGCTGTAGCTATTGACTGAATTGAAAACCAGCTTGCCTGACTGAAAGGACGTCTTTATTTTATTTTGGTCAGTAATGTCCCAGACATTTCCCCTGGTTGTAAGGGAAAATTCCTCTGACTTCTACTTCCTTTGTCTGTTCAAAACGGACCATCACCCACCATCCTTCACACAGCCACAAGTCACATGTGCTCTGCAAGAAAGCCTGTGAAGGAAATTCTGCACATTTTGCTGTGTGGCATTTCCAGGGCATGCAGCTCATGAGGTTTCCATGGTAGAGTCTTCTGGCTGGTGGTTTTCAAGCTTGGAGAAGTTAATAAATAGTTGACTTCATTGTTACATTTTTGTCAGTCCCAGCATGGAAGGCTTGAGACATTGATTTCACATGTCAGGGTAGGGCAGCTCAACAAGAACAATGTGGAAGAGGCCTTAAGGAAGTAGAAAAAGAAAATGAGTTATTTATCCATTTGTGAAGAGATTATATCAATGGGGAAAAGAATGTGTGGTTTCATGGTCTAGTCTTCATTTATAATCAAGGAAGAAAACAGGTGATGTTAGTGCAAAGTCATGTTATTTGGTCCAAAGGCACAATCTCTATAAACATCTAACATAGATTAGATGAATGACACATGGGTCATTCTTGTTACCCTCGACTGACTATAAAGGAAAACAAGTGTAGCTTGGGGATAGACTGTGTCTGTCCAAGGTCAGTGAGATGAATTCTCTATTTGGTGCTTAACCTCCCTCCCTTTGCTGTCAGCTGTCACAGGTTTGAGTGATAAGAGAAAGGATGTCAGCCAACATCTCTTGACAACATGATTGCTTATGCCACAAGAGGGAAAATAAATATCCTACTGAATATAGCAGAAGGTTAAACCCCAACACTCTGATGTAGTACTAAAGCTTGGTTGGCTGTCACTGTTGGGTCACTTATGCCTTGACTGTGAACAGGCAAGTAATTCACATGCTGAGAGATGCAAATAAGAGTGTGGAGCCAAGTAAACCATATTGATTCCATCTAGTTTGACAGGTAACAGGCATCCATCACCCAGATGGACTGTATGCCTCTCTCCTTCCTACAAGAAAGTGTTATAATTTTAGTTCACATAAACCTTGTTCAAATTAGGTATGGATGGACACTTCTATCTCAAAATTGCTCTGGTTCAGGGGCAACATGAAATAGTTTCATCCCACTTCAGTGACATCTAACTTCAACAGCTGATGTAAGACATGTTGAGACTGACTATTTTTGGACTAACTTTGATTTCTCTTTGAATTTAGAAGATTATTTCCTGCCAACATTTTTCCCATATTACAGTATCTATTCGTGGGGTGACTTCTAGGTATCCTTTTAGCAAGTATTTTTGCATATGAATGTCCCTGATATGCTATGTTTGCAGAACTTCACCCCCATCATCTGCACTGCTACCCCAAGTCCTTTATTTTACAACATTCACTGTTTTGTTTTTTCAGATGTGGACAGGATGCCTGTTGCCCTGATGAATATATGGCAAAGCCTTGCTCAGTAAGTTTTCACCAGTTGCTGACAATCTGCTACGACATAGTTCTCCTGGCTTGCTCACTTTTTGGATTCACTTCTTAAACCTTGGTCCAGCCACCAATGTCCCTGGCTGCACCAGAGCAACTCCTCTGTCTTTGCCCAGGGACATTACTGAAGGACAGTGATAATGATGGATTAAACTGCTTGTCAGTGGCTTGTTTGGGTTTGGTTTTTTTTCTGCCTGGGAGCTTGTATTGAGAGTAGGCACAAAGCACTTATCTTCTGAAGTGCTCTCAAATCCCCGATGCTGCAGAGCACTGTCTGTGCTTGGCATGCCTATGGGGCAGTGAGAACGTGGCACTCTGAGTTTTCAATAGCAACTCCTGTTTGTCACCATCTCATCTAACCCAGAGGGGACAGTTCGGGACTTTTCACCAGCAGCTGTTCAAGATGGGATCTTGTCTATGGACGTACTGAGGCAGAATCAATGAACCAAACCCATTATTCTCATGAATGATGCTATTTTTACCACCACCCCCCAACAAGAAAGGCTAATGCAGAAGCCCCCTGCTAAGCCCTGGCCTGTCATAAGTGGAAATTTCAGCCTTATGGTGAAGGAGCACATTCCCAGACCAAGCTTGCATCCTTTCTGGATACAAGAATGCAGCTGCTGGCCCAGCAGCCCCACAGGCACAATATGTGTCATCTCCTCTGAGTTTAAATAAAAGGTCTATAATGCAATGTTTGAGAACCAAGATATTTATTATAATAAATAAAAAATAAGCATTTATAAAATAATCAATCTGCATATAAATATCACACTGCAGTTTTAATTTCATAGTTCATTTAAAAGCCTTGAGTACAGCTTCATAAATACATTTCCTTGGATATTTTTCAATTAATCTATATAAATAAAAGTACTGTATAATTATTACTTTAAAATAAGTTATCATTAAATACGAATGACAAAAACAATTTCTGAATTAGTCTGAAATACCAACTTTTCAGGTAGAAGTCAGAAGGGGGCAACATACGCAAGAGAGATTTCCCAGTAAAAGGCTCAAAACATCCTGGCTAAGTATCACTGCCTACTTTGACCAAAGCTGATTCACAGGTGTCAAATCTCAGCATATACAAGACAGAATCAGTTGCCTTATTCCTATGGAGATGAGGAGGACAGGAGCCTTTGTTAGTGCCTTTGAAAATAACTAATGCCCTGCATTGAAATGGAGCTGCAAACACTGTCCTGGAGTTTTCATTTTCAAAGAAGACAGCATCCTGTCTGTGCCCTTATCATTTGCTATTTTGGGCACAAATTAAAATTAGACTGCATTTATGGCGGACAGGGGGGAGGTATGGTTCTAGAATAGTTAATCAGTCTGAATAATAGCAAGAGTTTTTCAGAGACACCTCTTCAAGCCTGATCGGAAATTCTTTCAGTTCTTCTTCTTGTGCCCTCCCTTCTTTGGGGCATCAGTACAGGCATTTTCTATGTATTCAAACAGTAAGTCCAGTTCTCCAATGGCTTTAGTCTTCCCATTTTCTCCCAGCTAAAAAAGAGCAGAATGTAAGTTTCAGGATATTTCTCATAAAATTGAAATTAGGCTTGTCACAGAAACTGAACTAAGAATTCATTCTCCTTATTCTCTCAAGTAGTTCTATTAGAGTCATACCATAAGGTATAAACTGGCTCATTCAAACCCAGAGTAGCATATACAATTACCTGCAACCTGACTTCTGAAGGACAATTTTAAATTACCACGACACATGCAGAGAGTTAACAGGATGAATGAAGGAGGTCTGGAAGTGTAAACATCACTAATCCCCTCTTTAATGGCCCTGTGGGCTTCACATCCTAAATAATCTCTGGAGTTTGTTTTATAATTAGGTCAGCCTTAATCCAACTAAATTACTGAAGTTTGGAAATGCACTCTTTGGTGTTGGGAAAAAATGTACCTGTTTCATTTTCATCTTCATTTCTTCAAGGTTCTTTTCAATGTGCTCTTTCTGTCCTGAGGATTCCTAAAAAAACCAAAAAAGCAAAAACATCCGGACAGCTGTATACAACAACATGCTTTTTTTTTTTTTCTTTTTCTTTTTTCACACCTTTCTATAAACATCGAGTATCTTTGATCTGAGGTTTCCTTTCATATCACTGCCTTTTGCCACTGTTCGCACCATTCTGAGATTCAGGAGCAGGTACAAGAGCCATGGCTCAGAGAAAGGAAAAAACCACAACACTACTCACACATTTGCTCAGCTCCTCAGAGGTCAGGGATGCCAAGAACTCTGTCACCTCCTTAGCCAATGGGTACTTGTCCTTGGCCTCGGTGAGGAGGACATCCTTCACTACAATCTCCACAACCCTCTTCATCATGTAGCAGCGGTTATTTTCCTATACGTGCAAATAAGAGGTCACGTGAAATCATGGCAAGAGATAGATGAGGGCTGCAGAAAGACACAGAGAGCAGCCTCCTGGTGTAAGGCCTACCTGGATGTTAACAAAGAGCTGCTGCCCAATGAGCCTGTTGTCTGTGTCTTGGTCCAAGACCCTGGCCTGAGAGGAAAAAGAAGAAATGTCAGGTGGGGGTGAGAGCCTTACCTAAAAAAATTAATAACCCTAAGGTTTTCATCAGTAGTAGTGCAGGTGAAACAAGGGAATGGACACCATACACAGCCTGGTACAGGTATATAAGCTTGGACATTGTGTCTGTTTCTCCCCTTAACTTGGTGATATTCAAAGTCCGTATCACTGGAAAATAAATAAGCAGAAGTCTGAATTCCTGCCCCCCCTCTTACATGTCAGATGTTGTAGTGGTTATGATGACTAAACTAGATGGTGCAGGTGGCAAACCTCGCATTGGCCCACAACACTGCTGGCAGGTGCTGCAGGACTCAATGGTGTACCCCAGGGGGGACCCACCCCTGGTAAGAGCAGCCAAGAAACCTGCCCAAGCAGAGCATGGTAAGATGCCTGAGGAGCTGCCTGGCCATGGCTGGAGTCTCAGGCAGTTCCAGCTCCAAATAGACTGAGCAAACAGTGACATTTAAGCTCATGTTTCATGATGTTCCAGTCAAGCAGAAGCTGCTAGAGAGAAAGAGCTGTGCTGTGCCAGGGGCTGCCTTTCCCTTGGAGAGCCAGAGGAGGAGAGGCAGCAGCTTCCCAAGGTACACAACCAGAGGAAAACAGACCCACCCCACATGCCCAAACTCTGCCTTACTGCAAATACCCATTTTTCTGGAGGAGGTAATGAGAAAGAGTGAAATGCTGAAGGTGAGAAGCCAGGGCAGTAGCAGAGCAGGAGGTCCTCAGATCCTGCCATGATGGACACATGGGTTACCGTACCATTTTAGCCAAGGTGTAGGTGCGATTCCTGATGTAGGGTGCCTGGAAGTGCGTCTTGAGCCTGCAGGCATGAAGGGTGGTAGAAGCCACCCCTGCCCCTTGTGGAGGTAGAGGACTGGTGAGAAAAAGAGGAAGACAGCAACAGCAGCAGAAGATGACCCATCCTGAGAGGCTCTTGGTCAAGGTTTGCAGGGAGGCCATGGCTCACAATCCAAAGTCGTCTGTCCCTGCAGGTTGCAGCTTCAGCACTGATGAGAGAGTAGTGTTAGCATCAGGGAGAGTGGGCAAGGCAAAGGGAGAGAGGCACAAAGTCTGCAAGCCTTACCTTTGTTGTGATTCTTGATGTGCTCTGCTGGAGGTGAGGTGCATCTTATATAGGGCCACCAACATCTCTCTCAGCTTTTTTTTTTTTCAGCTAGTGGTGGTGAATTAAAAATGACATCAGCAAGTCTCTTACTTTCCAGTATCCTCTTCTGAGAACTACCTAACCACTACAAAACCCACAAATACAACTTTGAGGCCATTGTAATCTTTAGTTTCTTATAAAATAAACCAAAGTTTTAATGCAGGGCAAAGCAGGGACTTTTACTGCATCAGGAATCCTGAATTCTTTTTGCATAAAAATACTTGAGAATCTCATGGGTTTGTGCCTTCTGTCCAGATCGTAACACACTAATTGGATTGGCAATTTGATGGCAGATATTATTTATATACATTTTTGGTGTATCTTTTGTGGTAGAAGACCGGTGCACCACTGGTGCTAACTGGTGTACACAAATGGCCAGACACCACATCAGACTCAAAGCCCTGACCACCTACGGTTCCTAACCTGTAAATACCCTTTCCCACACAGTGGCCCACGGGAGTCACCAGCCATCTGCCCATCACTATGCAATCCTGTCTGAGAGATCAGAAACTGTATAGGATCAAAACTGTGTTGGTCATCCCTGATCTCCAAATCCCCATTTTCCAAAAAACTGTCTGCATTCCAAGCTGTATCTTGTTGTAATGACCACAGCTGTGGTCATGAGTTTACTTATCCAGGTGATTTCCATGTTGCTGATCGTGTTCTGCCAATGTAAAGGCAAAGTTGCACCTTCAGCCTGAAATATTATGCAGGTCACTAAAGGGAAACTGTGCTCTCTTCAGAGAGTAATTTGCAACCCAGCTGAAATGGCAATACATGAGGATGCAGAACTGGTACAAATGCAAATTTTTGGTTGTCTAATGCCCACAGGGCACACAGGTGACAAATGCAAGAAATCTGACCTGGAAAAGCAAGGCTTCAGCTCTGCTTCTGCAAGTGAACAGGAGCATTCCAGGGGCTGGGATTCACCCATAATGGCTGAGGGTCTTGAGGCAAGAGCCAGAATCAGCTTTACCTTGTAGGCTGAGTTGCCTGGTTCCTTTCCTTAATATGAAAGGAAGAAGTTAAAGGCTGGCTGGATCCAGGTTTATGCTTCAGCCTCCCCTGATGCATCCACAGCACGAATTCATCTCTCCGTGCCTCAGTCCTACCTCAGTTGTCCTCAGATACCCACCACATCAGGTCTGCACAGCTCTCTGCCTCACATCCCTGCCCCTCTCACCCTGGAGACATAACACCATGTCCCTTTCCATGACCCTCTTCTCATGGTATCCCCCCCATTGCCATGCCCAGCCTCCAACACCATCCTAACTGCAGCGGGCAGCAGAAAGCAAGCCTGAACCCTGGATGTCAACACATAGTTCATATGCCGAATGTAGCACAAAGCTATTCAAGAACACATTTATTAACTCTTTTCCATAAATTTTTCATTTGCCAGGCTAATAGGCCCAGTGGGGGAGCAGGTTAATGAGAAGGTAGGAGGCTGAGTTATACTTAGCCAAAAGATAGACTTTAAAGACCAAACTGGGAGAAACCCGGAGAGGCGGTTTTGAAGGATTGGCCTCCCCTGAAGTGCCAGTGGATCTTATTCCTGTCCTCAACTACTCCAGAAAGGGCAGAAGGAAATTGGAGGCTTTTCTGCTGTAGTTGAGGAAGAATTTATCTTTCTTCTTGTTTGAGGAGGAAATAAAAGAAATCTCTGCAAAATAAGGCTTGAGCCAGCACTGAAGGTGAATCTCAGGGAAATTGCTTGCCTAGACACCTTTCCACAAATAGGCTGCTCTGAACTGTAGAGCTGGCAGAAAAGATGAGTGGAAGGAAAGCAAAGTGGGAAAAAAGCATCTCAAGAACATGACTTAAAAGAGCAGCCTTTCTCACCAATTCTTTCCTTTATCAACATTGTGAAGTATTCTAGCAAGTGGTAGGGGAATGGGTAATTCCTCTCTAAGCCAGAATTGCAGATTTCTTATGATACATGATAGTCTCAAGCTTTTCTTTATAAAACGATGTACTCTTGGGGAAAAAACCAACCAACCAACCAAAAACCAACACCAAACCAAACCAAAAACCACTTCTCCAAACTTGGGGGGGGGGGCAGGGAAGGGGGGAAGGAGCTAAAGAAATTTTCCTTTTTCGTTTATGGCTTTTTCTAGATTTAATGTTATTTTTAATATTTGAGGCAAATAACATGATTTCAAATACACAATTCTTACAAAAATATATCCCTGCTATGCCTTTATTTTAATTAAAAGCTACCGAAGACATCTGAGCTTCTATAAAGTACGTTCTGCATTGTTTTTCAAATATAATTTATTTTTTAAAAAAATCTGAAATTGTTCATGGGTTTTATTTTTCCCCCGGTGCTGTTCCAGGAGTTAACTGCTGTCCCAGTCCTACCACTGACCTCAGCAATAAACTTCTAAAGTGTAATTACATGGAGTTTCCCTAATTCATTAAGAAACCATAGCGGTTCAATCTTCTCGACAATGACTTCTTGACCCATATTGAAGACAGAATTTCTTGAGGAGGACTGGAACTCTGCATGCATCATGTCTGCCTCAAAAGCCACAGACACTTCCTTCTTACTTTGAATGAGGCCACAGGTAAATAACCAATACTGTACTTTTATGTTCATCTGTTGTGTACCATCACCACCACACTGGCATGTAAGAATTTTCTTGATCTTTAATACATTTTCAGTCAGCTAGAATTAGAATGCATTATTTGAAAGATCTCCACGATGGGACACTGGGCTTGGAACATTGTCATGAGTAGGCATGTGGAAGAGCAAGCCTGTCTATCATCCTCTTGGGTCTTTTACCTGGCGATGAAATTCTCCCTCCTTAAACCTCTATACAAATGGACCATAGGTCACAGTGCCTAAGACTGAACAGGCAATCTATCTGGAGGCATCCTCAACTTTCAGGTCATACTCATGACCTTCACTTTGTTCCAACACATTTGTGATCTAGTTCATTGTGTTTTAACTTGCTTCTTCTCTGCTTTTGCCTAGACTTTCAGGCTTGAAAAGATTAGAGCAGAATTAAAGCATGTTTCAGCTCAAGCTCCAGTGGAGCCTTATTTTGGTCGGCCCTCTGCCCAGCAATGAAAACATCAGCAATGGAAGCTGATTCTTCTTTATAAAACTTGGAAATTAGCTAGTACAGAGGCAAGTGTCTTCTGGGCATGATCATTAGGAAGGACAGAAGGGATACATTTTCTATGGAGGAAATTGTATCAACACAGATATTAAGAGATTATAAATTCACACTTTTATGATAGATTTGATGTTGAGTAAGACACTGTGAATCTTTTGGAAGGAGAACTAGTATTATTATTAAAGTTGCTTAGCCTGAGAGTGTTAGGTGACTTTGGAAGACTCGTGTCAGATCTCAGCACAGACACTGCTGACTCAAAATTTTTGCAGAGGATGTGCAATTCACCTACCTCCCCTGACAGTAACACTTTTGCTACACAACGAGTAACACATTTCCTCTGACAGGAACACTTTTGCTTATATATCTGATATTTCTTCAAGGGTCTTTGTTTCTGACCTTTACTTGGTTCTGTTACATAATTTCTGGGTCTCCTAAGTGGAAGATGCTCTATAGTAACCTTCATAAAATTGGTATTTCTTATAATAAAAAAATCTAAGTGGAAGAGAACCAGAATTCCATTTAACTACATTTAAATCAAGAATTACATTATTGGTTTAAGTAACTTTGTTCTTGCCTCAGAAACATTCATATAGTGGAGCTCCAAGTGAAAACCACCCAGAGACATGCTGAGACAACACTATACAGCTGCTACCAACGTTGCTACTGTTACACCAGGACCACTGCTGTGGTAACTGTTACTGTAGTACCAGGACGATTCAGTGATTAATATGGAAGCAAACAGACAAACAAAAACCAACCCATAGTGTCAATGGGAGTGCAATAGATGTTAGTCCAGTAGTCCTGCCTCTGCAGGAAACTGCTGCCAACATCAGTAAAGCATAAACAAGAGTTTAAACAAGTCTTGCTGGTAAGAGCCATCACTTAGCTCATGTAGAGGGGAGAAAAGGTAATTCAGACCACCTCAGTGCACGCAGCCTGATGCCATGAAAGGCACCACTATTAACCCTTCCATCAGATGGCTATATTTTTTAAATTCAGAGTGTAAAATCGTGCACATATTCTGAGACTGTCACTTTATATAGTGACCTACATATATCCAACTATGTCTTGTGAATAGTCAGATCAGGTGAACTGAAACTTCTGTGCTTCCTGTTAATGTGATGTGGTTGCACAGCAGTGACTCAGTGACATGGCAAAATGGAATTACTGACATAATGTATCTTAAAGAAAATCATTCTAACTTGGAACAGATTTTTGCAAGCTGGTTTATCATCCAAAATTCAGTGACAGTTACTCAGATTAAGAAATAGCCCCAGCATTACGCACCTTGATTTATCAGGTACCAGCTGCTCTATCATGTAATAAATACACACCATCTTGAGGAGTTGAATAAAGTTATTTTGAAGGGAAGCAACATTATTTAAGGTTGAAGTACTTGTGTCCAGACACTGCCCATACACCAGCCCTTGCACAGTGTCTCTGAGTTCAGCATCATCTCCTGAAAGTGAGTCCCGGGCTGCTCAATTACTCTGCATAACAGGGCTGCTAGAGAATGAGGTGACAGTTCCCATGTTGTAGCAAGTAGTCTTCTAGTTCATATCCATCCCTAGGAAGTCAACAGCCCATGCTGCAGCCCTTCCCCAGCACACAGTTATGCTATTGCCTCTCTCCCAGGAGAGCCTCTGATTCAGCAAGTTTCCTGTTGGAATGGGACAGTTGTCAAGAAAGTGAGATTTATGGGACCAAAGGAGACAAAACAAAACAGCTACAGCCTAGAAATTAGGATGCTGTTTTCCTGGGTTATCTGTTTTTAGCCACATGTGTAAGCTAAAATATATAAACAGACTGGAGCCAGCTTCCCACTGGAAACACAAAGAGCACACTTCTCACAAGAGCACTTTTCTGGGAACTCACAAGCCAAATCCAGCTGGGGGGCACCAAGCCTTGGCAGGTTTCCCCCATCTGCACAAGAGACCTCGGAGCCAGATCTGGGCACGCAGCTCTCCACAGCAGGGTGCATCCCACAGGTGCCTGTACATGTGTGTTGTGTCAATGAAGGGACCAAGGAAAGAAGAAATCCAGAAGTATGGGCTTTCTGGATACTGACAGCCATTCCTATTCTACTTCAGGTCTTAAAGTAGGTGCTTTGGAGAAACCCCAGCAGATGACAGTGTTAAACAAATTCACCTGGAGCAAAAAATATTTATACACACACATATATATACACAGAGACACATACAATGTGTGTGTATATCCAACATAAACACAGTTAAAAGGAAAAGATTTGAGGCCTGCTTGACACCTTCACAGATCACTGCCTTAGTTACCTCAGGAAAGGTAAACTGGCTTAAATGTAACTCAGCTGCATTTACAAAGCTGGTATGTGCTTTACCAGACAATTTTATCAAGACCTCTGAAGAAAGTGGAAAGAAGTAAGAAGCTTTGGTTGTCCTTTTCCCTTCCACTGAAGAACTGTCTGCATCAAAGATGATTTGCTGCCACGACTGTACCACCAAACTCCCCCTGCAAAGAGCAAGCCCATACCAGCAGATGAGTGCTTTCACTCCTGCAGTTTTAGTCCAGTCCCATGAATGGAACAAAAGATCCAACACAAGGTGTGTAAACTGTAAACACTATCAGGACACTGCCAGTCTCCAGGTGAATCTTCTGCAGGTCTCAGTCCTCCACCCTAACAAGACGCTGCAGAACCACCAAGCACCATCCTTCAGAGTTTCTTAGGACTCTTCCCACAGGCAGTATGTTCGGCACGCCAAGTTCCGAACTGCAGTAAATACCAGAATATTTAGGAAGCTCATTCGCATTTTTAACATGGAAACAGGTGTCTTTTTTCAACACAGTATTAAACTTGGATCAAAAAGCAAAACAAAACTTGGATTTCTATGAAACTGGAGTTTTCTGGTTAGGTAGCATCCACTGTCCGCTCTCTAGCTTTTGCTTTCAGTGTGATCACTGCTGTATGATTAACACTTTCCCACCAGGTTTCGATGCCAAACAAAGCCAAAGAACTGACTGCACCCTAAAGAGTTAACCACAGCTCTGCTGTCCTCCTCTCACTCCCTCAGCCTGCTGTCTGCAAAGGTTTGAATAGCTGCTGGAATCAGAACACTAATTTAGGTCGCTTCACATGAAAATTACCATTCAGCTTGTTTTCTTTATCACACATTCGTGTGCATCTGGGTAATGGAACAATTTTGCTTCAGGCTACGTTAAAAATTGGTCAAAGAGGGCACAGCAAAACTCCCACTTACATCAGATGGTGATGGGGCTCTTTGCTGACAAATTCTACCATACGGCAAGAAATGCTCTGATACCAGAACATGATGTGCCAACTCGGCCTTGGAAGAACAGGCAGATGTAATGAAGCAATATGGCAGTATGCAAATAATCACACACTAAATTGTTCAAAGAAGCTGTGCTTCCTCCCCCATCTTTAAGTACTACAAATTTGCCGATGGAGTATTACAGATAGTATTTGGAAATCCCTTTTACTTCCACTGCTGTCTGCCAGAGAGCGATGACACCAAGAGTCAGATAAGGAAAACATCTTAGTATCTGGACCCAAAGAGTGAGTGAAGGAGAAAGCTGATGGCTGGTAAGTAACTTTGCTTCCTTTCACTTTTCTGCAACATACACTGGGTTTCAGGCTGTGGCCCTTAGGCCCAGGGGGAACTCAGACTGCCTGCAAGGCATCAGTGAAGGCAAACCAGTTTTCAGGAGGTTGCTACTCACTACATAGGGATCCATGTGAGCCATACAGAAGACTTATGAATCTATTCATCAGAAAAAGGCTGAAAAATCCCTCTGTAGCAACATACCCATAGCAACTGAAGTATCACTGGAAGAGCACTGGGTAGCCTTGGAACTTCATCCAGAGCATATGTCCCAAAAACATGCTTTGTTGCATACACCTTCCTTAAAAGCAATCAAGTGCTGATGACCAAAAAAACTTGACTGTTGTGTTTTTAAGGTTAATGACATTTATATACTTCACATTATGTTTCAGAACTCCCCTGGGTAAGGCATTAAAATTTGAAAGTAACAAAAAAATATTTTTGCAAAACTAATGTATTTTGGCAGGATTTTTTTATTTGGATGGGACTTTCCACAGTCCCAGATGTTCTCTCAAATTCCCCCACAGAGCTGGAAAGCCTCAACTGATTCTTCCCAAAGTGTTCAATCCTGGGTTTAAGGGATAATTCCAGCATTTTAAGTAGAGAAGGCTGATGCATCATGAAAGGCACTGGAAATTGAGACTCTGAAAAGAAATGGAAACCCAGAGCCACAAAAGGATCCAAGTGCCTAAATACTACTTTGCTGCTACTGTAATCATTTAGCTAAATCCTCAAAACACTCCTCATACTCAGGGACTTCCAAACTTCCCTGGGGGAATTGCCTAAGTGCTGAGAAAGGTGCTGAAATCATTCCACAAATTATTTGGCCAGAGAGAGGAGGCGGAAGATGCTAGAGCTTTAGGAAGCGGGAGATCTTTGTTCCAACTCCCAGGCCACCAACCATTTTTAGCCAAAAAAAGATTCAGCAGAAGGAACCGAGACCTCGCTTCCCATTCCCACAGACAGTCAACTGGCTTATTGTCTGGCAAGATGGGAAGTTTTTGAGAAGTGACAGACTGGAATCAAGTCTGCTCGTTGTGGGCTGGCTGGGGCAGAATGCTTTATTGGCAGGAATACTGGGTACAGGAAGGCCCTTTCCTAGCTGGCAGCAGTCGCTGAGGAAGAGACAGCTTAGGTACTTGTACAAGTGGTGGAGAGCTGTGAACCCCCAGCAGTGAGACTCACCCAGCAGGTACACCCAACTTGGGAACAGCAGCTGAAGACATTAAATTCAACACTTACTGACTGGGTCCATTATTAATGCACTAGTTTTGTAAATCTTGACCTTAAGTTGACAAGCTCCCAAAGCTCTTTATTCCTTAGATTTATCTCCTATTGGCAACTGCCTTCCTCCTAGTTTATCTTCTTGGTCTCTCCACTTCAAGGCTTTTAAGATTTCCTTGACAGAAAACAATACACATTCACTGTACAGCACGCATTTGTAATTACTAATGAAGGGTGCACTTAAACTTTTTTCCATGTTCACCTTGCTAGAAAAAACAACAGGAAACATGTTTGAAAGCTGGCCTGAAATATTAAGAAAAACAGAACAAAAATCCTCTTGAACTAGGTAACAATAGCAGAAAGCAGTCATAATTTTGTCTGCCTTTAATACTACAGAAGAGCATCCTTCAGAAGCTTTGCACTAGCATTACTCAAAAGGCATCTTGTCCAAAGTAAATTCAATTGGAACATTTCAGGCAAAAGTTAAAATTTGTTCAGATGGGAAATAATGTCACGATAATTCACACATTTTCAGCAACATCGACAGTGGGATTGAGGGCAAGTTTGCTGATGACACCAAGCTGTGTAGTGCAGTCAACATGCTGGAGGGAAGGGATACCACCCAGAGGGACCTTGACAGCTTGAGGTGGGACTGTGCAAACTGTGTGAAGTTCAAAAAGTTCAAATGCAAGGTCCTGCACCTGGGTCAAGGCAAGCCCAAGAAAACATAAAGGTTGGGTGGGGAATAGATTGAAAACGGCCCTGAGGAGAAGGACTTAGGGGTGTTTCTTGATGAAAAGCTCAACATGAGCTGGCAATGTGCACTTGGAGCCCAGAACCATATCCTGGGCTGTATCAAAAGAAGCATGGCCAGCAGGTCAAGGCAGGTGATTCTCCCCCTCTATTCTGCTCTCATGAGACCCTGCCTGGAATATTGCATCCAGTTCTGGAGTCCCCAGCACAAGAAGGACATAAAGCTGTTGGAGCAAGTCCAGAGGAAGGACACAAAGATGATCAGAGGGCTGGAGCACCTCTACTATGGAGACAGGCTGCAACAGTTGGGGTTGTTCAGCCTGGAGAAGGCTCTGGGGAGATGTCATAGCAGCCTTCCAGTACCTGAAGGGGCTACAGGAAAGCTGAGGAGGAACTTTTTACAAGGGCTTGTAGTGAAAGGACAAGGGGTAATGGCTTAAAACTGGAAGAGAGTAGATTTAGGTTAGACATTAGGAGGAAATTCTTTACTGTGAAGGTGGTAAGACACTGGAACAGGTTGCCCAGGGAAGCTGTGGATGCCTCATTCCTGGAAGTGTTCAAGGCCAGGTTGGATGGGGCTTTCAGCAACCTGGTCTAGTGGGAGATGTCCCTGTACTTCTAGCAAACTCAGAGCTACCCAGAGGCATTAGACTCATGGTGCAATGCAAGCAAAATTGGCACTTATGTTGTATAGTATCTATGACTTACAGGCCTCAAAATCATGCCTGGACAAAAACTCTGACAGAGTTGTCAGATAGCCAGGAATCCCATGCAAACCTAGAAAAACCAAAATAAAATATTTTGAAAGAGGACATAGTTCATAGAACTCAAATTACAAAAGTTTTTTTTGCAGAGGAGATGCCATGAGAGTATGTTGACCCATATGAGGAATGTGGACAGGAGACACACAAATGAACCCACCCACAATACACTGCAGCAACATTCCCTTCTAAACAAAAACATTTCCATTTTTAGCCAATATGTTTGCCACTATAAACCTATCATTTTAAAGGAAAACTGGCAATTTTCATAAAGGCTGTTACACACAAATAAAGTTTCCCTTTCAGTAGAAACTTTTTAACCAATCATAACTTCTATATTAAGTGCATGACACAAAATAAACCCCAAAGGCCTTGAGATAAAAGACTTCGATTTGTTTCAAACAATTCTACTGGTAGGCAGTTACTGCAATGCACAATTTCTGGACAAGGTGTATGCTGTTTTCTAACGTGGTCAGTGCTGGATAGCACTCTTCAAATCAACACCTCATTTCTTGGGGACTGGCCTTTTTCAGGCACTGCCACCTTCCAGCCTGTGTAGCAGGCCATTCGTTCTGGGTCATGATTTCAAGTATCAACATATCTAGTACTCTTTCTGAAGATCAGTCCCGAGGTAACGTCTTTTGAAAGTCCACAGGTGTTCCAGCTGAAAGGTGAAACAGAACTAAACAGACGAGCACCAACATAATCAGCCCTATCAATTGATCTCACGTAATCAGAATAGAAATAAATCAAACAACCTTTTTTATTTTCAGTAATCCATGTACATAATTGTGTACAAAATCGAAATGTAAGCAAATGTGTACAAAATTCAAATTGTTCTTGTATAAAATTTCCAAATGATATAATATTAAAACTTGAAGCCACACAACAAGGCCCCAAATGCCTGCTATCCACCCATGTTCTCTACTTCACGTTAAGTCGCTTGTATCGCTTGGAAAGATAAAACAATCTCAGTGAACATTTTTCATTGTGACAATCCTAACAGTATGCCAGTCTCCCAGAAGTAAGCAACTAGGAGGAGAGGTAATCAAAATGTCAGAGTCAAGAAAAAAAACCCCACACATTCTCCTGAGTTTACTTTAAGAGAAATCAACTACTCCCGAATACCTGAGTTTGAAGTGGGGCAGTTTAAGGTGGCAGAGGTTGGTTTTCCAGAGAAGTTGAAATTAACACTAAATACAGGTCTTGCCTACAAAAGGAAAAATGTTCACATCAGTACCTCTAACAAACTGCAGTACTCTACACACTGAACTCTAATAGTCATCCTGGTCAAAATACTGCGGATAATGAACAAACCCTAAAGGTTAATGTCCTTTTCTCAAACTGCTGTCTGTTCCATGTTAGCTTCATTAAAAAATAGAAAGAATTTTTTAGTAAAAGGTTAAAAGCAGCAAGTGGACAAAGCAATTTTTTGTTACAGCACTGTGTTGTACTGACAATTCATAGAGTAACATAAACAAATATATCACAGTTGCTTTTAAGATAGCTGGTTAAAATCAAGCAACTGAGGTGTTCAGTGAATGATGGTATTGCCCCTGTATACTGTTCTCAAGTCACACTGCACAACTGCAGCAGAATACCTTGAAAATTAATACACAGGTTGCATACAAACATAATTGTCTCAGTTGCAAAAGGTACCACTGTAAAAAAACCAACAAACTCCACATGGCTGTTGTGACACAGTGATTTAAGACATAACTCTCAGATATAAAGGACCTACATTTTCAACAATGGTTTCAATACTGAAATTTTAAATTGAGATGGCAAGTACTTCCAGCTGGGCCATACTAGTGATAAGTGAAAGAATGCTGCATGATAGCTACAATTACAATTTTTTAAAATGTACACCACACACTATAAAAATAAATCATTTTACAAAACAGTATCTATACAACAGGTGGGAGAGATTATGTCTTGCCCCAGAAATCCTTCCTCTTCTGAGCTCGTTCCAGTATCTGAGATGCAAGTGAGCTAGATGCTGCCGAGCGAGCAGAAATCTGAGACAACCTGTCATCTGTGGGGAAAGCAACAAGGAAAAAACTAAATAGGAAGATCAGACATACATTTTTAAAACACAGTTGACATTCATGGCAGACTTTGAAAGCGCCAACAGTTTTATGCCCTCTTTCACAGTGGATGCTAAAATAATACCACAATACACTTTGATTCTGTTACTTGGTAACTGACATGCTGGAAAAGAATCTCCCTAGAAAGCTAATGGGATGCTAGGTAAGCTTAAGAGAGCTCCATGCCCAACTCAACAAACCACAGAATGAGATCCTGACTGTCACCTGGGAATTGCCCAATCCTCTCTGCCATCTTTACACTTACTCTCCTGTGTCAGAAGACCTCAGCAATAGTCCCTCTGCCACTGAACTCTATATAGATTAGACTGTCATAATAGCACGTTCACAGAATCAACCCACCACTTCAAACACAGCAGGCAGCCTTAGCATAATACATGACTAAATTATCAGAACCTGTTGCCAAAAGAGCCCTCCTGTGCCAAAACCAGTTCGTGTGCCACAAGCTGTTAGAAGAAATGTGTCTTCTGAAGAGAACAGGAAGTTTAACATAAAGACAACAAGAAGCATGCTTTAAAAACGTACTTTTGAAAGGTCTTATTTTTGAATACAGGGTCCACTTCACACCTAGCAGAACTCTTAGAATTAAGCAGCTTGGATGCTGCTTCTCTGATAAGTCACAACTTTATATTTCTTTAACATTATTAAAATGTTGCTACAGCTCTGTCAAGATTCTCTCTATGAAAAATGACCTAAATTACACCCATTCTCCTGCAATGCATTAGAAAGAACTGCATCACTACTTTCCAGCCCCCTCCCTCCCCCAACAAAAAACCAGCAAAAAACTCCACAACTCAATCCTAACAGGACCTGTACTTTGTCAGTGTTTCAATTAACTTTTCAGCAGCATTTCTAAATTCTTGAAATACAGTGATCAAAACAGCCTGTAATGGGCTTGCACACTATGCATAACAACTATATTCCCATGTATGAGAAAGCTGCCAGCTCCACTTCTGCAAACAGATGTGTAATTGGAGTAACTCCCAAGTTTGTATGTACATGGACTAATATGGGCATATGAAATATCTGTGAGCTGGCACATTGCACCTGTTTTTATCATTCAGCTCGTAGGGAAAAAAAAGAAAAAGAAACAGCAGTTACAGCATTTAATCTGTGTGCAGCAAGCTTGTGGGAAGCTGCAGAGTACTATAGGATTTTGCATGTTTCATGTAGATATACAGATGCTTGGCTGAGCCATCTGCACAACCCACACATTTTTCCAGCCAACTGTAATGAGTAAAACAGAGAATCAGCCTGAACCTTGGTTAAAACCAAGGAGCAAACAAGCATAAGGGGTATAGAAAAAGCTTTTGGTTGCTCTGAGGTATATTTATAAACAAACTGCAATCAGATATAAACTTGCTCTGTGAACCAAACACAGGTAATTGGACTAGCCCACACACCACGCTAAGAAATGAGGTATAGCAACTCAAGCTAAGGAGGCTACAGTGCCTTTGGCTGACTTACATCACTGACAGAAATTATTTGTGTCTACCCACAAAAGGGCCAAGATGATTCACTGGCTGTTCCCCCAGATTAACTTTATAGTAAACAGAAAGAAGGCCAAAAACAGTGATCAGAATAACAGGATGACATAAGTATCCCTAATACACCAAGCAGAGAAAGAGATGTGAAAATTCAAGCCAGAGGAATTATTTTATGCTGCATATATGGTGCTGAATTCCCACAAGCAAAATCTTAAGATAAAGATTTTTAGTTGCATCCGAAGTTTCTGCAGCTGCAATCTGGGCTGTGATCATTTTGCAGTTTGTTTCTGTTGCTGTCAACAAAAAGGCTTAAAAAAATGCGTGGGGAGGGAACTATTTTAGGTATGGAACTGAGCAAGCTATAGTAACCATATTGAGCCACAATGGGCTGTTTGACTTTCAACCACATTTAATGGCTTATTCATACTAGAATATACCTTTTAATATACCTAGATTACTAGAATGAATATTTTCAAATTTTCTTGACGAAACAATGCAGTAGTTATTCATGCAAACACATAAACCAGTATCACTGCATTCAGAAACCTCTCAGATTAGTGCAAAAGTTAATCTAGGTAATATACACACGATGTACAGTAATACTTACCTTCATCATTATAGTTTTTTTCCTGAAGGGCTAACTGGAAAGATCTCCTTGTTGGATTGCCAACATTCCCTAAGACAAAATGTCAAAGGCACAGTTTTGGACCATCTCAAAAAAGGATAGTATTTCAGTTTACAACATTTAAAAATGCTACAGCATTATTTCCAAAACATGAGTCTTATAAATAGCAAACATGCCAAAAACTCCACCAGACTCCTTTACTCTAAGCTGAGGTAAAATAAACACTGTATTCTTCTCAAGACTCCCACTTTTGGCACATGCTACAAGATACTTTGTGAACTGCACTCAAGGTGCAGCACCAATTCTAACCTCTTTCTGAGGAAATCTCTGGATTTCACCATCCCACTTAACCTGATAATTACTTGTTCCATTTTAGAATAGAAATTCTACTTCAGATTAGCTAATCTGTATAATAAAAGTAGCGAGAATTGTGGGACAGAAGCAGCTACAGAAAGTCTTTCTGGGATGGAGACTTTAGCACATAAACTTTATTTTGACTAAGGGGGGAAGGATTCTTTTCTTTATGAAATTTATGGCCCCAGCAACCTTAAACATTGTTAAAATTCCTTCCTCCTCAGCAAGAAATGGCTTTTCTCAATGTTCAATAAACCTTTTCTAGATAGCTTTTTTTCCCTGTATCCTGCAGAAATATTTAAGGAGCTTATCTCTCAGAAATCCACAACTCCTGCAAAATAATACCACACTACAGAAGTCCCCAGTTACACACCACTGTTGGTCATTCCATCTGGAAAAGTGTCACAGCATCCAGTTGTCACCTAATAATGAGCAAGTATTTACTGAAATGAATAAGGCAACATCAGACAACAGGCCACTAAAATACAATCATGTCAGTGGAATCTGAAACCAAGGGGGAGCTGTGCACATTTCCTCAGCAAGACTAAACAGAGTAGAAAAGCTTTTGCTTACAAACACATTTTTTGTAAGGCAGCAAGCTCTGCATGCTCTTGGCCTGAACACCGCATAGAAGCCATTTCCATCCTGCAACACTCTAACACCACCAGTTAATGCAAAAAACCCACCATTATGCTGGAATTCTGGATCCTTGAGAGTCCCTTGAATACGACGAGAGGGACTCCAGCAAGGCATAGAGTAGCTTTTGGCTGACTTCAGCACAGGAGGTGTAGAGGAACGCTCTTGATGAGCTGAAGTGTTAGGAGGCCACTGATCCTGCCTAAGTGGCAGAGGATCCAAGGTTCCCAGCCCAGCAGGTGCAGATGTAAGGAGTGAAACAGCTTCCACTTCCGCATCAGGCTAAACACAACAGAAAGAAGAACAAAAAAAAAACAAACAAAAAACAAAATAAAAACCAAACAAAAAACAAACCACCCAAACATCTCATATACAGCCTTCCAGTACAGATCCTCACATATGCAGCTTTACACTATCACACTTCTCATGAGGGTACTGGAAGAATACCTATTTCAAGTTTGCAAGACAGCTTAAAGAAAATCTGTTCCTAATAACAAGTGTTTAACATGGTCTGAAAGCAAGTCAGTTCACACCAAAAGCTGATTTTCTTCACAGCAAAAAAATCAGTGATCTTAGTTTTTAAACCAACACAACCAACTTCTCATGTAATTGTGTCTGCTTCTATTACAGAACTAGCTACAGAGAATGCATGTAGTGAAATGCTACCTGTCTTTTTACAGACTAAGCAGCACTTGACAAAAAACCTACAATTTTGAGAGGAAGACAGTTAAACAATTCCTAAATGTTTCTAATTTTCTTTTAGTAACTGTGCAAGCTGCAAGTAAAAGAAGCACAATAGTAAAGGGAGAATGAAACTACTATGGCACATTTGCCTATCTTGTACATAGGTACCCAACCTCTCCTTTCAAGTCAAGGAATTTGAAGCTGTGCCCTGTCAGTGGCAAGCTGCAGTAACATTAATGGGGAAATCAACAGCCCCTCTTGGCAACTTTTATTTTTTTATAAACAGAACCTGCGCATTTAGCAGAGAAAAAAAAAAAAATGGAGCTTACCCAATCTCACTCCAATAATCTAAACCCCTTTGCTTGATAACCCAAACATTTTTTTAACTCAGACTGGGCCTATTGTAGTCACAGATGCTGAAAATTTTAGAATAGTAAATGACAACTCAATAAAAATAATTATTAAATAAATTATTCACAATTAATTAAAAAGCACATTCCTAAAATGCATAATGGTAAGTCTCTTCTCTGGCTCACCTGAAAGGACCTTCTTTTTGAAGCTTCTATTGCAGCTTGCTTAGCTGAAGAAGGGACTGTTCCTAAACCTCGTGTTCTCTGCTGTGAAGATGAAGACTTGAATTTAGGAGGAGACACTAGAACCGCACCTCCTATTGTAGTGGAGAAGATGAAAAATGCTTTATTACCTTAAATAACCTACTAAGTTGATTAATACATGTCTTTTTTTTTTTTCTTTAGTTCTTTAAATACTGCTTTGCATTTAAAAGTTTTTACCAACAGCTGGAGTAGTGAGATCATGATGAGTCCTCTGAGCTCCACCAAGCACTCTCAGCTTAGGAGTAGGAAGCCTGCCACCTGTCCTCAAGGACACAGAAGAAGAATTTGACACAGCTGCAGAAGAATTCAATACTAAGGCATTCTCACTGCAAAAAATGAGAAATTATTAAAGGATTAGCTAAGGATCCTTGCACTCAAGCTTTTTGTTTCTAATACATTGCTACAATGAAGCATAAGGCAAGACCGTTAAGGCCATAAAATACCAACTGCCTGTAGCTAAAACATCTGCTTGCAATGAAGAGTCCTGGGTTCCAGCCCCCAAACCTTGGTTTCTGTATTTACTTTAATGTAACTGGATAAATACATAAACAGTCTCAAGCTGTAAATCCAGGCTCCCTCTGTCCCAATCAACATCACTGCTGCACAGCAGCAGAGACTCAACAGGAGGGCTGGAAAGAGTACTCACCGAGAAAAACTTTTAATCTGGTTGCAACCTTAGAGGTGGGAATGTGGGTTTGACTCTTTTTCAGTCAATGTGGTGGAACTGAAACCAAGTATCCCACATTTATGTAACCACTCTAGTCCCCAGGTTATTAAATAAATCAGCACTACCACTTCTGTCTTCTTCCTCCAGATGCATTTCAAAAGGAGGTGGCTTCACACCCACTCTGTGCAAGGAACTTGACCCTCTCACTGCAGGCTAGACATGCTCCCAGTACATCTACATAAAAAATGTCTCAGTTCTAGCTCTCAAGCAGGCTTAGATAACATGCAAGTGTTAAGCTGCTTTGCATGGCCAAGTCTAGAGCAGATGTCAGCACACACAGACACATGGAGGGTTAAGAGCAAATCTTCAGTGTCAAGCAGAGACACATCTGTGAAGTAGATAATCTCTAGAATTAAGTCAGAAACTTAAGAAGGTTTTCAGGATGATGGTTTTGAAAGTCTGCATTTAATTTCTATTTACGCCTAGCATGTCAACCTTTCTTTGCCTGGGTTTTGCATACAGGATATTATCTGCAAAGCAGACAATTGCAGTTCCTTCCCTTAGACCCATGCTGCAAGACCAAAGATAAAACCCAATGAGGAATATAAAATGCTTAGATGGTATGGTAACAAGGGTCAAAGTTATTCAGATTTAAATAGCTATCAAACGAAAATACTGTTCTACCAAAAAAAGTATGCAAATCTTGCACAAGGTAAAAGCCAGAGACTTCTGTAACTAGATACAATTAAGATCCTTCAAGTATCAAATGCAGTACTGTGCCCTGTACTATGCATATAACTGATCTTTCATTATTTGTAAACATCTCTCCACCTTTTTCCCACCTACCCTCAGAAACATAATCAACAATGACTACTGGATGCTAGTTATTTTTTTCTCCTAAGTCCTTTATCTTTGCCCATTGATTTTTTTTTTAAGAAAAACAGATGCTTAATCACAAGATTAGCAAGTATTCTATTATTTCAGTCCTATCAATCCTACGCTGCCAATTTGAAACTAATGGTGAGCTTTAATTTTCACTACACTTGGCTGCTGTGTTATTAACAGTCTGTCCTGAGAGGCTCATACTGCAAAGTTCAAGTTTTGGAAAAAAAAAAATTAGAATTGTTCATGCATCTACCAACTTCTATCTTGCAAGTTATAAATCTGGTATTCTCAATGAATCCATTTCCATGACTCAGTTCAATGTTTTGAACTTTCTCATTCCTTATCATACTGTTAAAAACAGAAGTAGCGTCACACCAGCTTATACCCTCTCAAGTAAATCTGATTTAAAAACCAAAATTAGTTACTCTACAAAATTCTGAGATGTTAGAGGGAAATATATATATATATACACCACAAAAATGTTCATTTTTACTTCTCAATTTTCTTATCTTCATTGGCATTCTCATTGTTTTCTTCTAAGTGCTGAGCCTCAACTGCAGCCTGTTCATCTTGGTTTTCTTTCTCTTCTGTTCTGTGCCGATTCTCCCTTTTTTCTGCACCTTCTTGTTTTCCCCAAGCTAAACGCTTTTTGACTGGAACAGCTAAAGCTTCTGACATGTCTTTCCTCTCAGTGCTGTCCTGGTGTGGCTGTTCTCTGGAGTCAGGTTGCTGCAGCATTTCAGGGTTTGGTGCAGTCTCGTTTTCAGAAACTCTAGGTAACAAAGAACATAGTGTTTCATACCATTGATCAGCATGATATACGTGTCTATGTACAACACATTAATCCAGATCAGTCCTTTCCCAAAAGTACAGCTCAGATATTAAACCAAGGTACAAGTTGACACAATGAATGGTTACATTTCCAATAAAATTTTAACATGTTTAAGCACAATCCATTTTCAAACTAGATACTACAAAAACTCTTTCTGGATTACCGCTTCCACAAATGCAGTGTAAAATCAAGGCTCTTTTTCCAATTTAAACAAGTCAGATTATCAGAAATGCTAAAAAAAAAAAAACTCGTTCCACACATAGGGACTGTCTAATGGCACAATTCTGAGTGCCGACCAATTTAGAAGACCCCTCTTTAGGCACAACTTTCAAAAGTCTTAAACTCTCAGCTGATCAAAGAAATCTGTGCAAACTAGATCCATCCACAGAAATTAGGTTAGTAAGAGGATCTGTATTTCACAGCCAAAAAACCCAAACCAGTAAACTAAAACCTTTACTTAGTATCACACATTATAGTGTAATAAATACTCTTTTACATGTAATCTCCCAAGACTTATTAGAGCTATAGTCACACCAATGGGTGTTGGAGCAAGTTCAGAGAAGAGTCACAAAAATGACCAGAGAGCTGCAGCACCTCTCCTATGCAGAAAGGCTCAAAGGGTTGGGGTTGTTCCGCCTGGAGAAGCCTTTCAATACTTAAAGGGGGCCTATAAGAAAGATGGGAACAAACTTCTTAGCAGGGCCTGTAGTGATAGGATAAGGGGTAATGGTTGTAAATTCAAAGAGGGTAGATTTAGACTAGATATAAGGAAGAAATTTTTTACAACGAGGGTGGTGAGTTCTGTTACAGGTTGCCCAGAGAGGTGGTAGATGCCCCATCCCTGGAAATACTTGAGATCAGGTTGGACGGGGCTCGGAGCAACCTGATCTAGTTGAAGATGTCCCTGCTCACTGCATCAGGGTTGGACTAGGTAACCTTTAAAGGTCCCTTCCAACCCCAACCATGCTATGATTCTACCATCTCTCCCATGCACACAACACAAGTAGTGCACATACAGCAGTCTAAGTGGACTGCAGACAGAGGCACTCAAGGCACTGTTTTTACATATCAGATCTCAGAAAATACTCAAATGGGTTTGTTTTTTTTCCTCTTTTCTTCAGCAATAGATGTCCATCCATTTTACTAAAATACTAATTCTGAATTTTCCTAGCAAGGGATCTACCAACTGCAAATTCTGATGGCCATCAAAGAGAGGAAGAAAATGGATGTACACCATTCCAGTTTCTGAGTCTTCATCTCAGAATAAACAGTGTATAAGACTAAACCACAAGACTAATTAGTCCTGACACAGACATTGATAACATCTAAGTAGGCAAAACATATTTAATATCATTCCAGAGTAAATAATATTACTGCAGTATGACTTGGTACAAAATTCCTCCAGACTTGATGGAAATAATGTTGCCACACCAAATATGCATTTCTGGAAAATTATAAAGGAGTAACTTATTCTTCTTTCAGAAGACTGGAAGGTGCCTCATTTGCAATTTGAGCACTGATCAACTGATGTTTCTGTGAAAAGGTAAATGCCCTCATCTGTTCTACATAATTTACATACCACAGAATTGCAGAACATCCCAGGTTGGAAAGGTCCTCAAAAGACTATCTAGTCCAACCTTTTGTGGTGAAAGGGAACCTAGATAAGATTACTGAGCACCTCGTCCAGTTGCACCTTAAATACAGTCAAACATCTAAGATCTCACAGCTATGCTAAGCTTATATTCAGCATTTTGCTCTATTTCAAAGCTGCAGAATAACAGGCAGGAATGACAACCTTACCCAGCAAGATCTAGTGCTCTGATGTTGTTGCTGGTGCTTTCTTCTGAACTGGAATTTGAAGACACATCCCAAAGACTGTTATTATCAGACAGGATCTGATTGAGATGGTATCGGGAGAAGTGCGTCCCCTCTACTCGTTGCCTGTAAGCCTTTGCTCTTTCTCGAAGTTCTCTCACCTGCACATGAAGGTTTCATAAGTTGCAAGTCTGTTTAAAGCTCACTAATAGGCTATTGTAAAGTATCTGCATTAGCTAATGGCAGCTGAAGGAGAAAGGCAAGTTACTCCTAATACAGGGCCACCCAGAGCACAAACATTGCATGCCGCAGAAAATGCAACAAAAGGAAAGCAAAAATAACAAAAGTGTATACTTAGTAAGCATGTTTGAGCCATAAAGCCAAAGCAAAATTGTCAATTACTCATTCAGTGAGCACAAAAAGTTATGCAGCAACTATGAGTAAGTTTAGTGCTGGGTTCTAGTTTTTCCATTTGCTCAGAGACACAGTGCTCCAAACATTGAAACAAGAACTTTGATGCAACCAACCTCCATATACCACATGGAATTTAGGGTGTTTTGAGATACCTAAGGAGAGGAATACAGAATTATTTAAAAATCTCTTCTTTTTTCTCAACACCGTATGGTTATTATCATCCCTGTAACTTTATTTCAGTCTAAGAAGTAAATAAATACCAAAAAACCTGTCAACATAGCTCTATGCTGCCCCCCTGAGATTCAGTAAAAAGCTGTAAAACAAATAAATCAGCACTGATATTTCACCAGTTTTTGCCAAGCTTCAGGAACTTTATTTAGGCTTCTAAGCCTTAACAACAAAAATGTATTCACCACACACCTACATATGATTATTGCAAACCAGCAGATCTATGTGTAACACTGAGTTTGTATGCTGTGAACACTGCAGCTGTCTCTAGATACATCAATCCTCTCTCTGATAACAGAAGAACTCTTGGTGCTATTTTATGTAAGACATGATACCAAAATAATTCCTTCTAGGCTATCACTAAGAATGAGATGTCAGGTGTAGGTTCTTAAAAGAATAAAAGTGATAAGCTCTCTCTTTAGACATCAGACTGCTGATTTTACACTATCATTTTTATGGTTTAAACTGTTTCAACACTCACACAGTCTTGTGTCCTTCACCCAAACACAATTAAAGTGAACGAAGAAAAGGTAACAACAAAACTTTTATGTTTGTATGATTAAAAATAACTTGGTGATATTGTTGTGTGAATCCTGGCTCACTAAAAAATGATTCACAGGAAGTAAGTATTTTGTCAAAGAACAGAAGAGTTATACTGACACTTCCTTTAGAACATTTTCATAGCTTTTCTTATTTATTCTTCTTTCATTATAGACTTCGCATCATTCTTCCTGCAAGGAATAGTTACATGGGCCAAATTCTGCTAAACCAGATGCAACAGATGAAAATCCACTTAGCCCACACCAGCTAACAACCCACACTTGGACCCACTAAACTTCCAAAGAATAGCCCATTAAAAATATATACTTGTCATTGTAAGGAGAGTTTGAAGTCTGAAGTGCAAGTGATCTACTGGATTATTCAGTTTAAGTAGAAGAATGAAAAATGAATTATGATAGCCACAGAAGAGGGAATATAAATCTAGAGCAACAGGACACTGCAGAGGGAGGAAGAATACTATGTCTCCAGTGAATTGTGAAGAAGTACAAAGGACAACTGTGTCTTTCAGTCACCCAGTGGGCAGCATTATCTCAGCAGGGCACAGGCCCCAGGGAGTCCTACTGTGATTATGAATTGCCCACATTAATTTTTCAAAAGCACAATTCAAAGAGATTTTTTTCATTAAAATAAATATTTTCACTGCTGAAAAGCAACCCTTAATAATATATTGTAGAGTGGCAGCCTAGGACAGATCACTATGGCTAAGGTCATACCAGGGTTCTATTAAGGTCTTTGCCTCCATGGGGCTGAGAACTTTAAAAAAATCTGCTTTGGAGCCAAAGTTATCCATGTGTGGTCCCAACTATGGGGGGAAACCAGACTGGATCAGTCAGAGCTTATCTAATCATTCAGACTAAGAGAGAGCTTCTGTAGGCACCTGCAGCAGGGGTGAGTCTCAACGATCAACCAGAGGTAGAGGTTAGATACAGTTTTGCAGGAGATTTCTCTTCCTGTCAGTGAAAAATACTGGAAACGGACATGGAATTGTTTAGAAACCAAAAGGACTGTTGAGCAGCCTGTATTGTAAATGGCCAAAGTACCTTTGTTGCTTTATTACAAAACCAATGTGCTTGACACTTTTTTCAAGTTATGCATACTTACATTAATCTGCTGTTAACATATTTTTCAAATGGCAAGATTCTTTCTTATGTCTCAATCATGAATTAAATCTTTTATTCAGTCCTACTATTTTAGCCATGCTGGACCCCACTCTGTAGTTATTGTAACAAAAAATATTGATGGATGCTACAAAAAAAAAGGCCTGGCCCACAATCATGTCAATCAGGATTTTTATTCTTGTATTAATAGAGGTTTTAAGAATTAACACTGGTTTTCTTCCAACCTGCCTAAAAGACTGGAAAATTCCAAGCTTTAACCTTGCTCTTTGCTTTCACTACACCCACAGAAAGCTTCTTTTTAAGAATTATTACTCTCAATGATACATATGGAAATACTAACAGGACAATAGCAAATTAAAAAAAAAACCTACATATAGAAAGAATCACACTGTAGTAACACATTTAGACAAGCAAAATATTATTCTTTGTGTACTAGCAAAACTATTTTGATACGCTGTACTGGTTTTATCTGGGATAGTAGCTCCTACAGTGCTATGTTTTGGATTTGTGCTGAAAGCAGAATTGACAACAAAGGATGTTTTCACTATTGCTGAGCAGTGCTGACACAGAGTCAAGGCCTTTTCTGTTTCTCACACCACCCTGCCAGCAAGGAGGCTGGGGGTGCACAAGAAGCTGGGAAGGGGACATAGCTGAGACAGCTGACCCCAAATGACCAAAGGGTATTTCATACCATATGATGTGCTCAGCAATAAAAGCTGGGGGAAAAGGGGGACATTTGGAGTGATGGCATTCGTTTTCCCAAGTAACTTTTAGGTGTGATGGAGCCCTGCTTTCCTGGAGATAGCTGAACACCTGCCTGCTGATGGGAAGTAGTGAATGATTGCTCACACAGTTTTTGCTTTACCTGTTAAATTGTCTTTATGCCAATCCATGAGCCATCCATTCCAGTTCTACCTTCCACATCAGCTGGGTCTCAACTGATGGCAAAACACACATTTTCAAGTATTTGCCACACATTTGGCAGCACACAGTGTCTCACAAAGGCTCCCTCTGTCAGCTGGGAGAAGCCTAAGTCAATTCAGTGAAATCTAACAGTTGTAGAACTAGCTCTAGCAGTTCCTTAGTGTGCTGCTAACAGTTTTGATTTACTTGACTAATTCAAGAAATCATACTCCATAATGCTGCTGAGAAACCCTATGTTCCTGAAGCCGTTCAGCACTTTCAGAGTTCTGCCAAATGAGTTCCAATGCAGTAAAATACTGATTGTGGTTACTGAACAAACTACAAGAAAATACTTAGATTGGCTGAAACTTGCAAGAGAAATTCTCAGTTTTATGTTGTTTCTGACTGAATTCAGCTGACTGATTTGAATGGATTCAGCATGGCAAGTTGAGAAACTGAGTCTGACTATCAAGCTGACCTAGGCTAATACGTATGTTGGCCTTTTCCTTTTAATCCCTTGAAATCTCCTGTCATCCAATTCTGCATTTTGAGAACTTCTGCTTGTTAATGCTGGGCTCAATATCAACGCTGAGATTATCTCCAGGAGACTCAGTTCTGAATTATTCTGATTGAAAAGGAAACAAAACTCCCCCTTCACTCTGGATGTCACATTAATATATTATTTCAGTCACACCATGTCTTATTTTTTCTTGCTATATATTACACTGACTCGTCAGAACCTAATCATCTTTGTATACTCACCTTGGGAGCTTGAGTTTCTAGGAGTACAATATCAAAATTGGATCTTACAAACACCACAATTCAAAGTTTTTTGCATCTAAAAATGAAAATACAAAGCATACTCAGGCTTCAGATTTTTTAAGAATACTCACCTGGTTGGGAACTTTACTCCTAATACGAGACCAAACTCCATCTTTGTAGAAATACTGGGCTGGAGACAAAAATTTTGACTTATATTCAGTGTTCACCTTCCTAAGAAATCAAGAATGAAACAGGTAAGAAAGACAGAAAGAGTAAAGCTTAATATCCAGAAGACTCTTTTAAGAGCACTTTTAACATTATATCAACAATCATAAATGTATTCATGTATTCATACTTAAATGCCAGGGCTGAGATGTGAAAAACACATGCTTTGAAACACAGTTCCACTGTAACAACACAACTAGGAAAGCCATGACAAAGCTCCTTCACAGTTGGTGCTCTTTAAGTAGGTAGCTATTCCTGTTGGTTTTTCCTCACAACCCTTCTGCCAAAAGCTTTGGCCCTGACAACCAAATCAGCAGAATGTAATACACACATAAACCTCAATTACTTCAAAGCAAAGTGCAGCATCTTGATTTAAGCACTGATGAAGGTGAGTTCAAGTAAAAATGCCTGGTTCCTTTAATGAACACCACTCTGAAGGCACTCTGTATATGGGTGGGGTGAACTGTTGGGGCTAAAAACATCTGACTACCAGAAGAATGGTCAGTATAATTCATCTAACTATGTCCTACTGCCTTTGATCTTCAAAAGGCCTCAGTACTTGAAAAGATGGATTCATTTTCCCTTCTGCCACACGCATACATACAGAGAAAAACTAACATCATCTAACCTAAAGCAGGCAATAAACAATACTTCCAAGTCCTTAAATACTAAACCGTGGATTTATCAGCTTGAATCCAAAGAGGTTTTTGTTTCTAATCTTGCTTGAGAACATTGCTAACTTTAATATACTCAGCACGGGGTGAAAAAGCCCTCATTTTCAGTCCTTCTTCAGAAATAGATCATAGAAGTCTTAAGTCAGATCATAAAATGAAAAAAAAACCCTTTATATTAAAAGTTTCTTTCCATATGTCCCTTTCTTTGAAACTGACATAATTCCTTCAGTTTTTGATTACAAAACTAATGGATTAGCTCAAAAAAAAAACATCACTGCTGTGCCTTGATCCCAGTCATTCTGCTACAAACGCAGGCCATGCAGTACAGCTTGCATACAAAATGACAGTCCTGTCTGCATACTGAGAACTTCCACATTTGGACAGCTATTTGCCCAGTGACTGTTTTGGAAACTTTTGTTTTGTGCTGCCACACTGAAGGCGTAAGAGGTAGAAATTTGTCCCTAAATGAAAAGAGTCATAGCAAATGACCAAGAATTTTACACACTACTCATTGCAAAACAGACTACAATGTACTGCGTCAAAGAGCTATGAAAACCAAGAGTTAAAGGTTTTAACTACACTATATCCACTTTTTCATAGAACTATTTTATTACATAGGATTTTGGATGATCATATTTGTCCCAATATCAAACATCATTCAGACCTAGGTAAGTCTCCTCTCCCATCTTTAATCTAATGTCTTAACACCGCTGGAAAGTCATGTAAGTGAAAGCAATCACTGGGACATACATTAAGCACAAAGACAGCAGAGATGTATTTAGTTATGCATTTTAAAACCTACATCCTTTCTAGGCTTTTCTTTCTCTTGGCATCTCTCAGATGCATAGAAAATGGAAACATGACATCAGTTCCTGCAATACAGGCATGTGGCAGAAGAAAAAGATACTTCGATAGTGCTCAGTAACATACAATTTCATTTTATTTCCATGCTTGTCAGATTATCCTAAATGGGACAGATTTATTTCCTTCCCTTTACCTCTTGTGTTTGCTTTTGTTACTCTGGGACAGAAGGTGGTACAGACTAGCAAAAGCAGACATCAAGTACAATCATCACAGTTTTAAGTCATGGAGAGCCAGCACAGGAGAGCAGCTTGACAGGCAACTACAACACCCAAAGAACTTGCTGAAAATTTAGCAGCAGTGTTGCACCAATTTCATTTTATTCATGTTAAAGATACTAATATTATTATTGCATCAGAAGGTTCAACTGAATGTGTGTGGTTACAAAGCTTCCCCTTCTGCTGCCCAGAGAACGGGATGGAAAAGAACACCAGATTTAGATGTACCCACAAGAAGCTCAATCCCAGCACTGCAAGGGGCCATGTGCAACTGCAACTGTAGCATGGTGTGGTTCAAGGTCCACTGTCCATCACTCTAAGTATTATGCTGCTGTCCACCTATTCACTAAGCTAGTTTATACATACCTACGACTTGTACGTAAAGAGAGAGGCTTTGGACTGATATGTTGCTTATTTTTTTGTTTGGGATGTTTCTGTTCTGATTTCCCTTGTTTTGCTGTATCTTCTGCTGGCTTTTGAAACGGTTCTTCCCTCTTACTCTAAGGCAAAGATAATTTAAAAAATACTACATTAGCTAATAATCTAAAAACCCTCATATTCCTTTTTACATCAAGCTTTTACAAAAAATTATTTTATTAATCTTAAAATTAATAAAATTAATTTTGTTTTAGTGGCAGATGTTTAATACAAACAAGAACATCACATTCCTTTGTTAATACAAAAATTAACTAGCAAAATGTCAAAGCTAAGATTTTGAGTGCAACACTCAGTTAGTTAGATGACGTGCTTTATGAGAGGAATTTAACATGAAACCCAGAAATAAAATACAATAAAATATCTGTGCATTCTAACTTGAGTTGCATAAAACTTATCTTATTTCTGGAATCTGTACTAAATTTAAAAAAAACTCCTAGCGTTATAGTCAAAGCAATATAAACCAATTTATAATAAAAGGCAAATTTTTAATTTGCTGCTATTCTAGTTTATAAAAGGTCCAGCTTGACTTGCTCAGTTTTCACATCAAAGGGAGGTTTTTTTCCTGCTTATTTTATCCTCTCAGAAATCTCACGCTCCATTTCTGATTCTGCTAGAGATCTTCACAGACACTGTTCAAATTTAAAAAAAAAAAAAAAGCAGCAAGCAAAAAAAACACCCACCAAAATCCCCCGTTTTCAAGATATTCATCAGAGAAGACATACCAGTATAATCAATCTAGACACTTTCACCAAAATTCCTTTCTCATGCCTTCTCTTCCTTCACTTTATTAGCTCTCTTGGAAAAACATAACCTGAATTTCTAATATTACAAACAAAGAAATGCTTCCTGAAAGCCTCAGGCCTTTCAAGCTTTCTTCGCACCCACTAAAAGAGGCAAAAGGGGATATAAAATTCCTCAATCCCAGATGAGATTTCAAGCACTGGGCAGGTCTGAGTTTTACATTATAAAGCCTCCAAGCTACTAACCATCTTAAAGAACCTCAAAAGTACCAACAGCTTAAAGTGAGCCACAGGCACTCTATGTTAAGTATGAGTTTTGCTCAGTAATGGTGCTGGTGAACATGTTTCTGACAATGGCTCTTCATGCTTTATCAAGGAAAACAGATGGGTACTGAAGAGACTCATGTGGTCCTTCTACCTGAAGGATGGTTAGCTAACCTGCAGGAATTCAGGCAACACTACTTGGCAGCTTGCTACAAAAACAGACATTTGTCAGTCCACCTTGCAAAATATGTTAGCTAAATTGCTCTCACCTATTTTTACAAAGTCTCAGTCTGAAACAATTCCTCTGAGTTATATGTATCTGGTAAAATGGCCATAGCCACGTTTCCTAAAAGTCCACCTAAGTTGGCCCAAGTCAACAACAAGACAAGGAAATGCAAGGCCTCAGACATTTTAATAATAAAAGACATTTTTATGTTTTAAACTGAGTAACAGAGCCTACATAGCCTACACAATGTCCTTGTTATAGCCTTGTGCTAAATACAGTAACTTACCTTTCAACTTGCCAAGGCAAAGGCAAATTAATTGTAACCCTTCCTCAATGTTTCTTCTAATTACAACTACTGAGTGAAAATCAATTCCAACTATGACATCTTCCATAGATAATTTTTTTTTTTAATTCATACTATGTCTCATTTATGAGATCCAAAAAGTTCCAGACCTCCCATGCAGCCCTCTTGTACACCAAGAGATTACACTGGTACCAATGAGAGTATGGACCAGAGATTTAGATTTCAGGAACTATCCTAATGACTAAACAAAGTTTCAATTTAAAAAAGAACAAGGAATAAAAGAGGACCCACTTGAAAACTCATAAATTAAGGTGGCACAAAAACACAGTTAAAATGTCACTGTAAACTGAGCAAATGCACTACAGAAACTACAGAACCCACTACAGAAACCACCAAAACAGAGCTGTACAGTGTTATTTTCAGTCTTTTATAGCAAAACCACCAAGTCCAGTGTCTTTAGCAACAGCCATAAAATGTAACTAAAAAATTTCAAAATAAACCCATTTCCCACATTATAGAAAAGAAGAGCAAAAATTATATAAGTATACTAAGGCCTTTCTTTTAGGGAAATATAAACTTGTTCACAAACCAGAAATTCTCTCTCTTCTGAACTACCTCTCTCTTCTTGTGGATCCTTAGCAGGAGGAGACCCTTTAAAATTTCTCTCATATGCAGTTTCAGTAGTAATTGCAGGAGATTTAAACGGAGGCGTGGATTTACTTGTGTTGCTAATAACCTTTGGGGAAAGAAAACCACAAAAAAAAAAAAAAGTGTGATTTGCTTACCTTAAGGCTAAGTTTTCAAAATCAGTTAACCATTCATGCAAATACACTCACATATGAACACAGAGACAGTCGAGAGTACAAATACAGCATGTGCAGACTAATTAACTTCTACAACAAATCAAAGAGAAACTTAAAAAGTGACCAAGTCAGACACAGTTAAGCCTGTGGTCAAACACTGTCCTTAGTGGAGTACACTAACAGAGGCTTGCTTTATTTGATAAAACAGTTCACCTTCAGAGTTGTACATAGGATCATATCTTTTAAATGTGTGCTATAAAAATTTTCTCAGAGTCCTCAGTACACATCCAGTCCATAAGCAACAGATAACTGTTCTGTGTGTTAGAACCAGATACTTAGAGCTTGGTAATCTGAGCTATCCACTGTTTTCCAATCAATACCATATTACAAACCAAGGCAGAGAATTTGCCTACTATGTGGTCAGGTATCATCTCCTCATGGGGTGCCTGAATTAAAAGACCACGTCAGATGTCACAAGAATACATTTTCCCCAGCTTTGCTATGAGAGTTTAGGTCTGACTTATAACCTAACTTGGATAACTTCGATATTTTCACATAATCTCTTCAAGGGAAAGGTATTGTCACTATTCAGTATTCAGGTATATTATCCATCATATCAAATCAGTTTGTTAATACATCTATTTTTTATCATTAAGCTCTAATCTTAAGTTTAGAATGTGCAAACACTTACACGTAAGTAGATTTTCTCTAAGTTCTATTTATCTAAGGATTTATAGTGCCTATGGACTTATTCTTATGGTTTCTTATTCTGTATAAGCTGTGCAAAAAAAAAGTTTGTTATTTTAGATTCCACAGTCTTTCTTCCAAAAAAAGCACAATGTTCACAAGCATCAATAATGAAATCAAACTGATTTCATCATTTCTAATAGAATCAAACTGAATTTTCTATCAAATTTTCCATAAGGTGACCTTCTGGGACCTGCCTCTTCCTCAAATGGTCTTTTGGATTCTATGCTATTGTCATGCATTTCAGTGAGTTTTCCTTGGATAAGGCATTGCTAGGAAACAGCTGTATTTAGGTAAGTCCACCATTCCAAGACAGAAAAAGACAGGAACAGTTTTTATAATAATTGATCCTAGTTATCAACCTTTATTGCCTCTGAAAGTTGTTACTGAATAAATGTGGTACTTGTGGGTGAAAACAGCACCATCTGCAACAATTCCATTAATGTATATGCTCCTAGTGAAGAAACAGAAGACAAAAATAAAAGTAGAAGTGCCTTTTTATACTGTAAAATGACCAAAAGGTGGACCAAGGCTCCCAAGTCTTGATCCCAGTAACAATGAATTTAAAACACACAGCTGTCTCACAGAGTTACTCTTTGTGGTCTGATTAGAAATAGCAGCATTTCCAATCCTACAAAGTCCAAAAGCCCATGCTATATACCAAAATGCCACAAGAGTATCTTAAAATCAGAAGATTCCACTTTCAAATATATGCAGTTCTCATGAAAGAAAAAACACCTCAAATATACACTTTAGGGCCAAGAAGGATACATGCACCAACTGAGAATTAGAAGCTGCAGTAACTGATAAAAGACCAAGAGAATAAATAGTGAAACCTGAATTATTTCAGAGGCAAGACTGGTTATTACAATACAGAACACCTGAACATTCATCTGTTTATTAGCTATATATTAGATAACATTAAAATGATAAAAATGAAGGGTAACATTGAGTAGGACCTTAGCGCTCCTACAGTAAATTAATGCAAACAGAAGATAATGGTCCTGTCAGAAAGGATGGAATACAACCAGGGAGAATGAGAACAAGTAATTTGGCCTGGCTACAGTAAAGAATCACAAGGAAACAAATCTAATTATACTGCACTTTTGTATATTGGAAAGAAGAAAAAAACACCATGTAACAGCATTGTTTGGACCCTTCCCACCCCCACCAAAGAGGAAGAAAGGAAATCTCGGAAAGTAAGCAACTTTGCTGACACGTAGTCTCGCCAGGGTTGGAAGGGACCTCTGAAGATCACCTAGTCCAACACCACTGCTAGGGCAGGATCACCTACTGCAGGTCACACAGGGACACATCCAGATGGGTTTTGAATGTCTCCAGAGAACGAGACTCCACAACCTCTCTGGGCAGACTGTTCCAGTGCTCTGTTACCCTCACAGTAAAGAAACTTTTCCTTATGTTTAACTTGAACTTCCTATGCTCCAGCTTGCGCCCACTGCCCCTTGTCCTGTCATTGGACACTGTGGAAAAGAGAGTGGACCCATTCTCCTGACACCTAGCCTCTAGATAAGCATTTATGAGAAGCCCCCTCCATCTCCTCTTCTCCAGGCTAAACAGACCCAGCTCTCTCAGCCTTTCCTCATAGGGCAGATGCTCCATTACTCTAATCATCTTTGTGGCCCTGCGCTGGACTCTTTCCAGTAGTTCCTTATCCCTTATGAACTGGGGAGCCCAGAATTGGACACAGTACTCCAGATGTGGCCTCACCACAGCAGAATAGAGGGGGAGGATAACCTCCCTTGACTTCCTGACTACACCCCTTTAAACGCACGCCAGGATGTCATCGGCCTTCTTGGCCGCAAGGGCACATTGTTGGCTCCTGGTCAGCCTCTTGTCTGCCAGGATCCCCAAAGTCCTCCTCCCCAGAGCTGCTCTCCAGCAGGTCAGGCCCCAACCTGTACTGATACACAGCGATGCTCTTCCCTAGACGCAGTACTTTACATTTGCTCTTTTTTAATTTAATTAAGTTTGTCCCTGCCCAACTCTCCAACCTGTCTAGGTCAAGCCGGATGGCAGCACAGCCTTCCGGTGTGTCAACCACCCCTCCCAGTTTTGTGTCATCAGGGAACTTGGTAATGATACACTCTATCCCTTCAACTAGGTCATTAATGATTATATTGAAAAGGGGGTGGACCCAGTACCAACACCTGAGGGACCCTATTAGACACAGGTCTCCAACTAGTCTCTGTCCCACTTACAACTCTCTGATACATAGAAGAAAGTATTCATTTATTTTTTGGATTCTTTAAAGTTACCTGTTCAGCTGCAAGTACCGGTGACTTTTCATGAGGACTCTTCCAAACGTATTGGCTTTGATATTCAGAATTTCTGGGGATAGTATTTATACGTGAAATATTCATGCCTGCTTTTCTCTGAAGGACTCCCTGAAGCTGATGACACACACACAAAAAAAATTATTATGCCCTTTCCTAAAATGTTTTGCAAGTCAAGTAACTTTAAATGCACACTTTCAAACCAATGGCTTGGAATTTGGTTGTATGAATTAAATGAACACAAAGTAGATTTTCTCATTATAGCCAACAACCCCAAAAAGTCTATATGTTATTGGCTAAATCCTTGTTTAACTGAAATCAATAGGGACAGCACGTGAAGGGCAAAATTCCTATTGACTTCAGTGGAACCAAAATCTGATCTCAAAAGTACTGTTCTCCCAACAGAGAAGTTACAACATAGAAGAACATCAAAATACAGAACTAAGGAGACAGTTAGACAACAGAGGCTGGTATAGGGTATTACTGTAAATACCAGATTAGTAGTTTTTATACTGGTCAATTAAAAAAAAATATGTATCTTCCCTTACCCCATTACCCATTTTTTCAGTTTCCTTTTTTGGAGATGCAAATGCTTCATTCTGATTTGGTGGAGCTGCAGAGGCTGATCCCCTCATGTTGTTTTCTGCAAGGGCAAGAGCTGCTTCACCTCTGGAATCTACCGAATTTAACTGAACTTTTGGGGGGAGTCTGGGTCCTTCTGGTGTTTCAATTTTTTCCTGATTCACATCGTTGTTGTTGTGGTCTGTGTGCAACTCTGCAGCCTTAGGAGCCTCAGTTTCAAGTGGGTCATTCGAATCACAATCTGCTGTCCATTCAAAGGACTTGGAAATCTGTGGGTGATGGTAAGGTACCCTTCTCTTGGAAATGAAGTTTGGTTCTCTTGTGATTCCTGAAAAAGACATAATAGGTTTAATAAAAAACAGTCTACTGAAGACATAAAGTCACTCAATTACAAGAACAAACTGAAGTCTATCATACAGCTGACTATTAGAAAAAACTATTTTAGTATCTCGGAGCAATGAGAGTCTATGAATTCTGGCCATGACTGTCAAAAGTCTGTCTTCTTTTCCTATCTGCAAATGCCTTTCCACTAAAGAGAGATAGTGCTCCAGGACCATGTTGTATAAAAAAAGCAAGTATGACCACAGGACAATCTTTTGCCACTTGATTCTGGGAGCTGAACAACAGCCAGTAAAAAGTGATCTCATAAACTATAGTAGTACCTAGAAAGTTTGGACTGGATGATCCTGGAAGTCCCTTCCAACCCGGCATTCTGTGATCTCAAAAGAACGTGGTTAATACAGATAGAAGCTAACCAACCTGCCCTGATAAAGAATGCCACAAACACTTCTCATTGCACATGCACAATACACCTTGCTAAACAGGTTCTCACAGATTGAGACAGGACAGTGACACATCCCTATCCATCTAATACAACTGTGATTTAAAACCATCTCAGATAGCTGGTGACTTTTTAACAGTACAAACACAAAAACATTTCCAAAATTGTAAAAAGACTACGTAACAAAAACAGATAGTAAGTTCATTTAAAGAATTGCTTGCTGTTCTACATGCAGATGAAAATAAAATTACCCAATCACTTTAAGATGAGGATTGAATGACTGAACACACTTAAAGTGAGAAATCATAATCCAACTCCAATGGAAAAAAATAAGTGGAGGCCCCTAACTGTCTGAAAGAAGCACTTTCCAGGGGAGGGAGAACTCCTACCTCATGAAAAAGCAACACAGAAAGAGAGAACAACCAACAGTGAAAGGTATGTAGAAGGTCTGGTTGTCTGACTACACGTACAGGCGGTAGGAAATAATTCCAGTGGAAAAACACTGGAAAAGTAGCTGGAAGAAACTCAGAGCATCTGCAGCTGTTAACTCTTTCGTGGTGATGTTCCACATCATTCTTAAAATTACCAATTTTGTGTTTCAACACGAAGAACCCTAAGTGAATTATCAAGAACATTCTGCAAGTCCAAAGAGGTGTCCAGAGTGACATTTGGAGATGTAGATGGTTAAATGGCCAAAAAAGAGGTGGGAGTGAAAACGAATGCAGAGATGTAGGAAATACGTAGGAAAACTAAACCAAGAACACATCAAAACACTGCTACGATAATGAGGAGATGGAGGAGAAACTGCTGTATTGCTAGCTCACAACTTTATTGGAAGTCTTGTAAAATTTGCAGTTTAGTTTGACTGGAAACAAAGCATAGATAACAATTTAAAAAATAAATTAATGAGCTTAGGTGTTTCAGAATTTGTGGAAGTTAAACTCTTCAACACAGGCACCAATACACAGAGCCACGTGCTAAAGAAAACAAGGTTAAAGGAATACATTCTTTGCAGTAATGGAAGAAAGCAGTAATAAATATAAAGCAAAATCTCTGGCAAGACTAAATTATTTATTAAAACATCTACTATCTTAACTGAAAACAAATCTTACTCCCAGGAGTTGGTTCTTAATTACTAGGCCATAATTTAGAACACTTATCATATTGTAGGAATTAACATATTGCACTCTAATTACAGACTGCATAGTATGACTGCACTCAACTGCACAGATTTGTTAATCTGTCTTGGGTCACTACAATAATTCCTATTTTTTTATTACTCCTTTTCACACACTGCAGTTGTCATCACTCTCCACCTGACTCCTATTCCTCAACTCCCTAAAGGCCTTCTAATCCAGATGCTATTTCCTTTGTCTTCTGCTTCCCAACCCCCCATTCTCCTGCCATGGTAACATCTACAACCCCTAACTCCTAGACTACAGCATCACAAGCTTTTCCCTTTAATGCTCATCTTTTTTTTCAGTTAGCTGTCCCTGTAAGTCTTCGTAGCAACTTTACTTCGTATCAAACTTTGCCCCAAGACAGTCTCCTCTTAAATACGGAATTTTACTTACTGTTTCCATGCCCCACAGATAACCCACTGCCTCCTTCTACACACCATGTGGGTTAACACTGCATCTGTGCTTCATGTTTGGGACTCAGCTTAGCCTACATGTCAGAAACCTTATCTTTTTCAGATTTTATATAAATAGCACTAACATTAAAATAAAGTTTTGGTATAGCCAGAAATAATATGGCATTCAAAAATATATTCTAAATTATGACCAAGAATATACTTTTAGCTGTATTAAGTGTACAAACTACAAACACTACCAGTTCGCTGGGGTCAGGCACTCAGTCACTGCAAACCTCTCTAGACCACCTGAAGCCCAGGCTTATCCTCACCAGGGCCAGCTTGGGCAGCACAGGGGTTTGCAGTCCAGGGTGCAGCTCTCAGGGGCGCTTACCAAATTGATCCGACCGAAGTCCTGCCCACAAAGGTTTCTGCTGTTGGGACGGGCTACACAACTCTGGGGTTTTCCATTTGAAGTTTCTCTTATATTCGCTCAGACCCTGCAGCAAATAGAGAGGTGTGTGTCAAGCGACTGGTGCACAACCTGCTTCGCTGCTGCTGGCAACAGATCTCCAAGGGGAAAACCACCAAGGCCGCTGCAGGATTCAGCTAAGTAAGGTCCAAACCCACCCCCACCGAAGAGCAAAAACTACTCGATTATTCTCTGAATAGCAGGAAACAGCATCGAAAAATTTCATACACCAAAAAGGACGCAAAAACTTATTTATATTTAAGCTAATAACATTTCAAGAACAAATACAGCCTGAACCCTCTGTCACCCACACGACTGCGCCCTGTCTTTATTAGCCAGCGCTCCTCAGGGCAAGTGTCTCCCCTTTCCCGCTTTGCCGGAGGCTCCCTGGAAAAGGCTGTACCCCCTCCTTCTGACGGCTTCACGGGCCCCCCGCCAGCTCCCGTGACCCGCCCGCCCAGAGTTCGGCCCCACACCGCACCCCCCCCCGCCACGGCCGCTGCCCGGGCGCCCCCGCGCCGCCTCACCCTGAAGCGCACAGGCATGGTAGAGTGCGGGCTGTCGGGCCGCGGCCCTAAACAACGCCGTTCCCCTGACAAAGCCGCCCGGCCCGCGTCGGCCCGCCTCATCTCGCCGGGCGCCTGCGCGGCGGCCGCCCATATGGGGCGGGGAGCAGCGCGGCCAACGAACTGCCACCGCGGCCTCCCCTCACGGTACTGGCCCCGGGGGCCATGTTGGCAGCAAGCCGCTGTTGCCTCCGCTCACGGCGCTGCCCTTGGCAGCTGCGTTCTTCGGGAGCGGCCGCCGTATTATCCATATTAAAAGCCTTGCCTCTGCCTGCGGGAGGATAACGGTGCTATATCGCCAGTGCTACATATCTGGGGAAGGGCAATGGGAAGGCGTATGAGCCCACCAGCGTATCAGTTAGTAGCGTGGGGCACTTGACGCTAATGTAGCACAAAGCCAGGCGAATATTGGGCGCCTGGGACACACGCCCCCGCTGGCAACATCATATTGCTACAAAAATAGCGTTTAGAGAAAGGAAAAGTAAGTTCCGTTACCTTTCAGAAGCCTGTGCAATGGCGTGCCAGCTGCCGATCCTCCTTTGCCACCTCACCCGACCTTGCTGCGTGGTCAGGAGATCCTAATCCACCTTCTTGTCCAGATCTTCCCTCAGGGCTCACTTTTTCGACTGCCTTGCCACTGCTAATCTCCATCTTGACTCTTCAACTGTATCGAATGAAATAAGAACTGAGATGGTGGTAAAAAAGAGGGTAAGATAGATAATGCTAACCAAAATGCCTTAGGCAGGCCTTGAGATCCTCCTGCCCATGGCTGCTGACCCTCCCTGTCTTTTTTCTTAGTAGGGCCTGTCACTTGTTGCTGATGTCTCTAGTGCAGCTTAAACTTCTTGAGCAAGGGCCTTGTCACCTCTGTCTCTGCAAAACACCCTGCCAGACATGGGAGGAATGATTCGGTGCCAGTCCCACTAACTTGGGCAGAGTTTAGGTCCAGTTGGACCCTGTATAAAAGGTAAGCAGTATTTTACCATCGGTGCAAGTGAGAAAACAGCACCAATCTGTAATGAAAGGCTTGCGAGGAAAGTAAAATGTTCTTCTGTAACATAAATGGGGGGGGAGGGGGGGAGGAAGAAAAATGCTACATTGCCAGTGTTTCCAAGTTTCACACATCTTAATTAATCAATTTCAAGATCAAGACAATGTTTTTGTTATAATTTGCTTGCCAATTACACTTGAAACTGCTAGGTCCAGTTTGGTTTGTTATTACAGTGGTTTATTTCACAATGTTCAATCATGTCTACTTTGGTATATTTTCTAAAGTAATATGTTAACTTGTTATAGAATGTGAAAAGCCAGCTGGCAAGCTCCTTGTTCAAAATACAGATTCCAAGTTTGCCAGGAATCTCTCCTCTTTGATATGTATGGAAACCAGGCCAAACATAATTTCAGGGTGTTTTCCAATTAACCAAACTACAGTAACACCTTTCTAGATGGTTTGCAGCTGTCTGGATTCAGGGTTGGGTCTGATTCTTTAATGCAGAAACATAGCATGACACCACGCTGTCCTGAAATGCAGGATATTACATTTCTTAACAACGTCTTTCCTTTTTTTTTTTTTTAAGATAAAGCAAAATAAATCATCCTGAAACAATGGAATTCACATTCCTCTATATGCACAGATTAATTTAAATTACATTTTAAATCTTCTTGTAGCTGAGAGATAGGAATAGCTGATGTGGAGGAAGCACTTTGGTAAATGTGTCAACCACTGTGCTACTAGGATCTTTACCTCATGCTCTGTCTCTGCTGATGTATACTAGCTACTTCAAGTTCAATGTACATACATTACTGAACACGCAGTTATTTGAGGTAATATGATGTATGAATGCTAAAATGCATAGGCTGGTAAGAATATTTTCATATGAATGCTGAATACATAATGAAATATTAAAAAAAAAAAGATCCAGGTGTAGAAACAGTGTATTTGCAAACTCATGGTCCTGAAAAGAGGGGAAAGATTGTTTCCAGTTTTCTGGAAAATAAACTAGCTGGGACTGATGTACATGTGCATCCCTCAGTAACAGGTCTGTATTATTAATTGGATCCCATTGTTTAAAAAAATAAGCATTTAAAGCTCTTGTTGTTACATAACACATGTTAATAGTTTGAGTTCAAGTCACTTCACATTTCAATAACACTTGACAGGTTGACCATCTTCCTCCTTTATTTCTTAAAAAGCAAATGTAAGTATTTTCCTTTGCATTACTGATACTTGCTCCAGATTTAGATCTACTTGTTGCTGCTCTTAAAATGAATCAACAGATGTGGTTTCTCTTGCTAAACCACATATGAAAATTCTTAATATTTTTTATGTGTATAATTTGAAATGGATAATTTGTCACCCATGTATTTACCTTTTCACATTGTTTGTTGCCTGTTAGCTTCACTACATCTTGCTGCGTATTCTGACCTTTATATTTGACCTTCTCTGCCTCTTGACCCCAGCCCTCTTTGAGTCCTGACAAGTGCTTGATTAAGTTAGATTTTCCCTGACCACCTTTCACTTGGCCATCAGCCTGTGAATACCTAACTCTCTATTATATCTTACTAAATGGGGACCTTTTCATGACCTGTTTCTCATGCTGCTTGTAAACTTGTATACCATAGGCAACCCTGCCTTAAAGAGTTGGTAACCTCAAGTCTCATTTTGTTGCTTCAGCATTGATGGTGTCTCCTGCCAAAACACAAAGCATGATGTATCAGCAATCCTCCCTCCAGCCAAAGCAGGCTAGACACAGCTTGCTGTGGAGGCTGTCAACTCCACTCCATGTGTCAGCCTGAGGGAATCAAGTGAGAGCAATGAAACGTGTTTTCTACCTCCAGAGTCTGTAGCCTCTGGCACCTACTGGTACGGGAGCAAAGGAGGCACAGTAGCACAGCTGCCCTGGCTCAAGTCCCATGGTTTTACTCTTCATAGCAAATGTTTCTCGTGCAGACTTGTTCCAGAGTATTTTACAACTCATTTAGAAACTGCAGTGTTAAACCTACTTTAATTTTAGTACTCATTTTGATCCCTTTTTCAAGTTACAGAGCTGATCCAGCAGTCATTAAAGGGCAGCGTTTTGTGGCTTGCAGGGTTCTGAATTCAAAGATATCCTGGTTTCATGCCTCAGTAATGGCTTTTGAGCTTGGCAAAGGCATTAACTGTTATCATCTTAAACTAGTCTGTTCCTCTGTTACAATTTCACTCTGAATTGCAGAGAAGTCTATGTACTTCATCTTTCTAGCCATAAAAGAAGTCTTAAAATGAACATGAAATGTGGATAGAGAGGTCCAACTCAGCGCACCATCCACTTTTTTGTGCATTGTGCGCTATCTCCTAGGGCAAAACTGTCAAAAGTGACTGCTGTCTTTGAGAACTTCATCTTCTATCCACCTAAGGCCAGACACATACAGAAGAGCTTTCCATCACCAAGGGCTACCAGCCTCTGTGGCAATCCAGAGTGATCTTGAAATTCCAGAGTGTGTCAGATCAGGTAATTTTTGAAATCAGTATCCTTGGTCTTTCTGTTATTCCTCCCTCTCTAAAGTGAGAATAATAAGGCATTCCTCACCATAGTTTGGTATCTGCTAATCATGAGCTTGTTTTGATGAAAAAACACAAGATAGTTTTTTTTAAAGATGTAGAATTCAGGTTCAGAAACAGAACAAAGTATCTCAAATGCGTGTAGCTGATGCAAGGGCAACAGCGGCTAACTGCATTTCTTACTTTAGAAGAAAAAGGAAAGTAGGAGAGCATGTGTCATTTTGATCTAATTTTGATCTAATGTTTGCCTGAAGAGCACAGTGAAACCACAGCTGCTCATCCTTTAGCAAAGAAGTGTACACTCAACTGGTAGCTATAAACAACAGTAATCTCTGTTTCTGTTTCACAGGGCATTACTTTGTGATATTTGTGCAGCTCTACGTGCTCTTTCATTACCAGTCTACATGACTGTTCACAATGTAGAAATAATCTCCTTCCTGTTTTTAAAGGTGAGTAAGATTTATACACTGGAGTAGCAAAATTGTGCAATGCTGGCATAAATAATCTGTTATGACAACCCCTCAGGGAGTAACTCCTGTTGGCAGGATGTGTGTAATCCCGGGATAGTTTGATGCGTTGGTAACTGCACCATAACAATGGAAACATGAGCTGGGCCTCGGGTATCTCATGGCTCAGGTTGGCGAGCTCAGCTGTGGTGGCAAGGTAATGAAGTTCAACTTCAAAAAGTCACTGTATAGAACCATCTGCTAGACAGCCAGAACTCTCGTCATGTATTAAGAAATGGTTTTGTAAGAGACATACTGAACTTTCTGTTAAATGAAACTTTTGTTATTTTTCTTTTTATTTCTTACATTGTTGATGCTGTACACATAGATCAGTAACAGACCACACTTCCATGATGCTGACTCTAACAGACACATAGCCATTTAGAAAGGAAGGCTCATTAAGAGAGTGGGCATTACCCACACTATCTGCAGATTGTCCTTTACCTTTTGGAATCCAAATGTGAGCAGCTCTCCCTCTTCCCCAGCACTCCTGGTGGTGACTTTCAGGAAGTGGACAGACAGAAGTCTATTGCAACAGCCCTGTAGGACAGAGTGAAAATGTTCAAACAAGCTCAGGTTTTTAATGTCTAGGACAGCACAGAGGCAGATTTTTTTCATCTGGCAACATTGTGGTAAAGGAACTTGTAAAAAATTTTCTTGCTGTGGTATTAATGATCTATCAGTGCAGTTTGCCACAGTGTCTGTCATCTATGCTGATATCTGTATCTTATCTGTTCTCTATAGAAAATACGATTATGCAATAGGGTCATGTTTTCAAAAGAAGTATGTAAAACCACTACACTTTATAGTACAAATATTGAAAGAGATGTTATTAATAGCTTGAAATACACTACCAGTAGCTGTAAGTATTGAGGACAGACTGGCAAGGGAACAATATGATCAAAGGGGAAAAAAATTCAGCACCCAGCTGCAGGAAAAGCCATTAGTGGCATTTGCGTAGATCATCTATTCCTCGTCATTGTCATGAACTCATTCACTGCAGATACCAGGGTAGCTGGCTCCAGACAGACAGCTTGTTACCCCCTTTCTCCCTTACTGATGGCATCTGGAGAAGCTGCATATTCCTCTGTAATATGCATCTGGCCTTTGCCAATGTCTTGGGTCATTGCAGCAAATGCAATGGTGACATCTTTCTGTCACAGAGATGCACAGAATTGTATTTATAAAGTGGTAGTAGTTCTCAAGATTCTGAGTAATATAAACTTTTCTACCTGCCTTTTTATCCATTAAACCTCCAGTAACTGCAATGCAAATAAATGTCCATGTTCATCTTGTTTCACTTTTGTTAAACAAAATATCAGCAGATGGCAAGCCTTTGCTTTTACAGCTTGATAATATACCTATACTAAACACAGAGCAGACAGATTCTTCAGCCTTTTTCAATGGGTGCTTCTTCCCTCCTGACTCCTGCCAGCCCACAGGATTAAGAATAATGCTCCAGCAGTAACACAGACACACCTACATTTATCCACAAACTACAAAAATTGTTAGGTATTACTGTGCCAGCTACATCATGTCGAGGAAAACTAGATTTGATACACACAATTACTTGACTAGTTCCAGTGCCTTCTAATAAGGTGATTTGAAGGCACTGGTTATGGTAGTGTAGCAGAGAGGTTCCCAAACTGTGTTCATGTGTTCTCCTCAATGCAGCCAGGCACAAGACCTACTGTCAGTAGCAGTGGCTACCACCACTGCTGCCACCAAGGTCCCTGCCAGTGATGGTATGTGGCTTTAAAAGTTTGTGAAAGCCAGATTTAGAAACTTGTCTCCCTCAAAGACTGCCAGTAAATATAGTGAGCAGGACATCTGAACAAGCCCTGCTCTAGCTGCCCTCAGTAGAGAGCATCCAGCTGGCGTCCAGTGACCAGCGGTGTCCCCCAGGGATCAGTACTGGGCCCAGTCCTGTTCAATATCTTTATTGATGACCTGGATGTGGGGATTGAGTCCACCCTCAGTAAATTTGCAGATGTAGAGAGCCCAAAACAAATCTGCAGCAGGCAGGATTTCGTAGTCCTGGACTACTGGCAGCCTGAATAACTCCTTTTTCTCCTGGCATTTGTCTGCACTAGGCACACACAGCAGCTGATACATCTCTTAGCTGTATTTAGGTATTGCAAGGAATCTGACCGTGTACCTGGTTCTGACGGGCTGTTCACAAGGACAAGAGCTTCTGAACACCTTGCATAAGCCTTCAGTTACTGCAGCTCATTTTCAATTTGAATTATGTTAGGCAATACACAAGAATGTTTTATGGTACTGAATACTGCACCAAAACACTGAAGTCTTATGGTGCTACATGCCACAGGCACATTATTTGAATGTGCTAAAAAAATGTTCTAGTTTATATTGGTTTGTGTATATTCTGTCCATACCACACCAGTTTTAGGCCAGACTAGACACTGCCAGTTCCCCCAGACCATGTAAAGCCAGTATAGATACCAAATTGTGTACCCTGGGTAATTCACCAGAAGTGCCATCACATGTTCCTGCCCCATCCATTTGAACTGGTAGGTGATCCAGTGCCAGACAAATCAAATCTTAATGATCTTATCAGCATGTCCTTACTAAAACTGAAGTTCTTAATTGTCTCAGACTCTCTTCTGTCTGGCATACATGAGCACAGAGAAATCTAATAATTACCCGTGCAGCTGTTTCCTACATCCTTCCCTGTCTGTAGGACACCGGGACACCATTCTAATAGTATGTAAACAGCAGTTGGCAAAAATCCTGAAGTACCTTCTAGGGCAGATATGATGTCATTGTGACACAGGTGTCTCAAGTTTCTTCAGAAAATTAATTCCTCCAGATAATGTCCACCAGGAAACTGAGCAAGCTGAGGGTGTTCCTGGAGTACCTTATCCATCTCTGGCTGAAGATAGAGTCAGTCTTTGGGTTGGCTGCATGGGAGGCAGGCATGGAGCTATTGTCTGAGCCTGGTCCTACCCCTGGTGGTCCCAGGAAGGGGCCTGGTGGTCCCTGTTGCTCTTTGTGGACGTGCTAAGTGGGATTCACTGAATGCAAGGCTTGTGCGGTTGATCCTCACTCTGTGCTTTCCCAGCTAAAGGCAAGCCATCACATGGGGATGTGCTGAGGACAGACAGCAGCACAGTGGGAGCTGCTACTCAGGCAGGGACCAAGGAGGGTGGCCTCAGCTGGAACCAGCTCCCTGAGGCCAAGGGTAGGTCTCAGTTACAGCCTCCCTGCAGCACTGCCTGGGGGCCTCTCCCACTGGCTCTCTGTTGTCCCCAAGCCCTGGCAGCCAGACCTCCCAGTGCAGTGATGCTCTCAGGGCCCTTACAAAAAGGACACAGTGGGCTTTGCCATGTTTACAGCTGGTCTGCACAGGCACGATGCTTTGTAGTATTTTCTTTCAATCTGTAGCAAAATCTAAAACTACCAATATTGCCAGAAAGGAAAATACCACTCAACCAGCAATCTGCTCCTTATCGCAGCTGCTCAGTCTCAGTGCCCAAAAGTCAAGTTTCAATCAATTTAGTCTTGGATGCCTTTTCAGTTTCAGACAAACCAGAGCATTCAGTACTTAACAGCTTTTAGAAAATATATGCAATTAAATATGATACGTTGGATTCATTTCAAAATACCTGACTTGCAGTGGTACACTTCCAAAGATAATTTCATTAGGGTTTTTCTTTCCATGACAGTACCTGGAACCAAATCCTGCAATTTCTTTCTCGTAAGTAGCTCTCACTGAAAGCAATGGAGCAACCTCAGCAACCTCGTGGTCTGCTGAAGATCTCTCTTTTCTTTCCACAGACTAGATTAAATGATTTGTAGGCCAGATCTAGCCATAGGGTCATTGGCTGATCATCTCTGCTAAGAAATCCAAAAAGGATTATTTATTAAAACCTTTTATGTTCTGGTCAGTGGCTTGAACTTAGCCTGTGTGAGCAGTGGCTTGATGTCCTTCAGGGGAGCAGTATGTAGTTGTGAAATCTGGCAAAGCTTTTTCTGAAGTAAATAGACTGTCCCAGCTAAAATCTGAATAAATTTTGTATTTTTTTAATCTGAAATCTGGAACGCCAGCAAAAAGTTTTGAGATCAAAATGTATAAATCTCCACCTGCAGATGTGCTGGCTCTCACCATCATCATTTGGAGTGAGTATTCAAAATCCAGCCCTCGATTGCAATATCTGGTAAAGAGATAAAGTTGTAAATGTTATGTCCAGGAAGTCCCACTGACGTAAGGAACAACATTCCTGATTAACTCAAGAGGAGGAAGCACCGTTCTGTTCTGGAGACAGGGATGGTGAAAGCATTAGTGTAAAGAACAGTATCACAGTGAATTACAATCAACAGTGGTAGTACTTGAATGTTTTTATAGTTCAGGCAGGTGTTCCACCACTTCTGGTGGCATTACTGAGCTGAAATGCTCACAGCACAGCAAAGCAGTTCTTCATCTCCATTGGGATGTAAAAGTTGCAGGAAAGAAGCCTGCAGTAGGTAGATTTTTAAAAATAGATTTTTTATAAATAGATTTTTAAATATATAGAGTAGTAGGTAGATTTTTAAATATCCATTTCAAAATATAAATGCGTAGGAAAAAACTCATTCTTTTGGCTGACTTATTCTGGAAGCTCCTGTTTGATTTTGGATTTGCATGTGCAAAAAAGTAGAGTTAACATTTTCAGAATATCCCTTTGGTCCTCAGGTTTGTTTTTTTTTTAGTGTGAGAATACCTCCCTGACTGCACAGTCTCCCGTATAGCAGCATGGTAAAGACAGGCTATTTGTGACTAATTAACAACCATTTGCAAAACTGTTTGGGCCACCAAGGCAAGCAGAACACCATATCCCACATCATATTTGAAGAAAAGTGTCCAGGACAAAGCATTGCTGAGCAGTTGTAAATAGCTTTGTATCCACATGTAGCCTCTGGTGTGGCATTAAACTTCCATGGAGTATTTTCTCTGGTGGATACACTACTATGTGGAAATATTTGGAAGTTAAATATTTCATATGCAATCACCTGATGAAAAAAGTCTAAATTTTCCAATTGAAGAGCTTCAAATTTTTGAAAAACTTTACTTCTGTTGTTGGGGAAAAATTAAAGAAATATGAGAGTCTCGGGCTGTTCTGATTTTATCAGATGTTAGACTTGGTAGACATAATATCAGAAAGAAGTTTGAAAATCATTTGACATTTTAATTTGAACAGTAGCAACAGGATCCAAGAAGGCAATCCAGCTTAATTGCATTATCACAGCTGGTGTATTGGCCTTGCTTGAGAAAATGGGTATTTTTGGTTTTCTCTCCATTTTGGATCCCTCCTTTAAGCATGGCTCTTGCTGGCAGTCTCTGTGAAGTTGTTGCCTTTTCAAGTTTAGAAAAATTATTTGAGGGTTAATGTCTGATAATTTTTTTTTTCAGCTCATAGCATTATCTCCCTCCCAAACACAGTCATCATCAAATAAACAATTTGTTGTTAAAGAAGATGTTACATTCATTACTGTCATAACATGCTGTGTCTGCCCTCACTTTAACTTGAAAATGTAACTCTAATGCAGCAGCTCTTCAAGTGATTCTCCTCCTAAAATTTTTGCATCTGCACTTGCTCCACCCCTCATACTCACTGATGACTGACAGAACAGTATTAAGACAGCTTGAAGAAGACATCTTTCTCACAATAATTCTGTCTATACAATATTTAATCCTAAACCAATGATGCTTTTCTAATCCATTTTTTACATTCATGGAGAATTCATACTTCTCATTATATTTTGAATTGGATTATTTAAGAAGCAGTGATAAAATGTCTAAAAGCCTTTATTGGTTTTAAAAGGCAGAAGGGTTGCTGGAAGAAGGATGCATGGCAGAAAAAGAGACTGGGCACCTCACATCACACAAGAGAGCAGGAGCAGCTACTGAGGTGCTGGACTAAACATGTTAACAGAAGCTTTTATGAACAGTTTTTGTTAGAAGAACTGATAGGGGATCCCAGTATTCATTTAAAGCTAATCTCCTAACAGTTTCCAGAGAAGGGTGGCAGAAGCACCATATTTTTCACCAGGGCAAGCTGAATCTTTGATCTCTGAATGGGGATAATGCAGATTTTATGGCACGACAGTTTCTCTGAAGACTTGAGTGCTGACTTTCTCTTCAGCATTGGCTTGAATCCATTAAACTGCACACAAATGCACAATACAAGAAATTTTCCACTCCAATCTATTCATTAAAACTGCAGTCTGTTCTGTGGCTTTGCAGAAAGGTTGAAGTCAACAATTTCTTCTGTTGTGTTTTGGTCAATAAATCTGCTGGTCCAGATTCATTCCTGGTACAACTCCAATGCTACAGTGTGGATAGATGTTGTCTTTTTCCTCCCTCCCTGAATTAAATTGTACAACCAAAGAGATGAGAAATCTTCAATAGTACTTTGTTTAAGTGAGGCTGAAAATGTCATGGAACAAAGACAAATGGAGGAATTTTAATTTAAAATTTACTGCAAGTTTGCTGACAACTGGTTGTTAAGCTGATCTATTCCAGGTAAAGTTTAGACAATAATCATAAATCAAAGTGAAATACAAGATCAATTAAATAAAGCTGTTAAGAAACATTCATTTTTTTAAGATATACCTTTCAGGGCTTCCAGGCAATGCATGGACTGTTGACAACTGTATGATGGCAGATGAAGTGTCAATGAGTGAGAATTGCCTGAGTCAAGCATTTCTCTATTCTTCTGGTTTATTACTGCATTGCCTCTGGCTTCAAGACCCAGACAGAGGCCAGCTGGAGTGGGCAGGCAAATTTACAGATGTTGATGCTTGCCTTTGGCATTTTCTTTCACTGAAGTCTGGGATATCATCTGGAGTCTTGTAAGGACTGATGTGCAGTTTGGAGGTGAAAGACAAAACTTACCAGAGCATTCCGGATACCGATTAATAGTCTAGGATGTTGCGCTTTATCATTTGGAAGTATACTCTGATTATTACGGTTTTTCGTGAAGGGACGTGAAAACCATCTGCGTTACCGTTGGGACGCGGCAAGGTGGGACTGTCACCACTAGGTGGCACGAACCTGATGCCGCAGAGAACATATCAGAAAAAATGCTGAAACATTTAATGCTTTGCTGAATAGCTGCCATTCAGTAAGTTAAAAGACTGTCACCACCACGCTAGCCATCAGCAGAGTCGTCTGGAAAGCCCACTGCATTCTGGTTTGCACAACAGTCTTGTAGGTAGCGAGGGAAGGAGGATGTTTTTGAAGCAGAACCACTGCCTTGCCTACTCTCCCTGGGAAAAATGAAAATCCATTGCAACTAGTAAGTTGTGGGGTTTTTTTTCTGTATTTCTGCAGCCAGGTATTTAAAGCACACACTTTTTTTCCTCACTTGGAGCTGCAGTGATGTGGACAGCTAGGTCCGCCCCATAAAAATGTGGCTAGCTGGCTGCCACTGCTGTCCCATTCCCTCTGGCCATGGCTACGCAGCTCACTTGGTGCAACCTTGCTTTTAGACCTCAAGGTTGTAAATTGAAGTGTCTCAGCCTTGCTCTGCCTCCAGGCCAGCGCTGACACTGCACTGCAGGTCTGGGAGGAGCTGCTCTCACTGTGTCCTCAGGGTGGGATGTCCATCTGGAAGCCTCCGGTGGCTCTCCAAGTAGGTATTAGAGATCCCAAAATACTTCCAATTAAAACAAGTGATCCTCAAGATTTCTGTAGGGATATGCATTCTAATATACTGTGGATTTTTAATTCAGATATGCTAATACCTAATCCATTACTTTAAGCAGCATTTTAAGATAGTTATTATATTGATCTCTGTTAAAATATAGAAAAGCTGGCCTTGCTGTTTACAGCAAAGGAGACTGAGAGCTACAGAAATGTGTTCTGGTTAGGCTTACAACTCTTGGTTAAGCTTTTGTAGCAAGTTTTTATTTGTACAGCATCATAGATGTGGAAAACCCTTTAAAGAGAGAGGATATGTGTTTTAAATATGGTATCATGTATGCAGAGGCACTCAAAATAAAGAAAATGGAAGGTCCTTGTACTAAAGCACCTATGCTTTAAATAAGATTAAGTGCAGGATAAGATGACAATAAACAAAGGGCTGGATGAAAGGCTGGCAATGGTGAACAGTCAGACTTAATTATATGACCATATCTTGTTTCCTCCTCAGATTTTTTTAATACAGTAAATTTATTGTAATAGGATTTCTGGACAGCATCCACTTTGAAAGCCTGCACAGAGATTAGCAATAAAAGATTGGCTGAAAAATAATTGAGGCTTGTCAAAGGATTTTAAGGGAGTCTGAAGTTGCAGGGAGTGAAAGATCAGAGACTGCTTCTTTAAAAATACTTTTAACAATTCCCATTTCTTACATAGACAGCATGTTTTGATACATTACTCTTAGATAAGTTCCTGAGTCATTCATGTCAAATGTGAATTTGCTTTGGTTTCCTGGAAGTGTGATGCTACACTCAGATACTACAGTGACAGAGGTTATACACACGAAGCCAGTCAGAAACTACTTGCTATGTTAAGAAAGAGTTTCCTTACAGGAAACTTGATTTTTGGCAGAAAACAAAGTTCTCAATTTGGGCGAATGAGTTAAAAAAGGGGGAAGTGTTCTTTTTTATATAACATAGAAGAAAGCAAACTATTTCTGACAAAATCTTTATTTTGCCAAAACCTGATTTGTCATCAGCACAAGTTTCAGTCAACAGCTCTCAAACTTTTCTGAAGCACTTACATGAATTCCCACACAGTAAGTCCCTTGCCTGAGAAGGACTGCAGTTGACTTGCACTTGTCAATTATATGCAATTTAACTATGGCAGGGCACTTAGAAACACATGATAATAGCCACAGAAGCCCTGGAGCTAAAAGCTTGCACAGGGGCAGGAGCTTGTTCAGGGATCTTTGCTTGGAGCAGGCTTTCTGCTCAGACAGAGGTGCTTTGCCATGCTTTTCTCCTGTTTTGTGGAGCCAGAGCTTGTTCTCACCCTATTTCCCATTGGCAGCTCCCAGCCCTTGGGAGGCACGGGGCTGCAGTGGCCCCGTGGCAGTTACAGGGGCACAGACAATGCAGGAGAACAGCCCAGGAAGCAAACCTTGAAACAGTACCTGAAAAGGCAGAGAGTGAATTATTTAGGCTCAGTATTTGCCAAATAAACCAGAATGGGCCTACCAGCGCACATCAGGGACATATGATCAAAACTCTGCAAATTCAAAACATCCAGTATTCATAGAATCATACAATAGTTTAGCTTAGAAGGAACCTTAAACATCATCTAGTTCCAACCCTCCTGCCAAGGGCAGGGGCACCATCCACTAGACCAAGGTGCTCAAATCCAACCTGGCCTTGAACACTTTCAGGAGTGAGGCATCCACAACTTCCCTGGGTAACCAGTGCCAGCATCTCACCACCCCCACAGTAAATAATTTCTTCCTAATATCTAATCTAACTACCTTATTTCAGTTTAAAACTGTTTGCCCCTCATCCTATCACTGCATGCCCTTGTGAAAAGTCCCTCCCCAGCTTTCCTGTAGGCTCCCTTCAGGTACTGGAAGGCTGCTAGAAGGTCTCCCCAGAGCCTTCTGCAGGCTGAATGACCCCAGCTCTCTCAGCCTGTCTTCCTGGAAGAGGTAGTCCAGCATATCCATGCTCTTACTTTCTGAAGAGAGGCTGGAATTTGGGCCATTTCACAGACAATTGGTGTATGCTATTTCAGAGGCCAAAAAAGTCAGGGAGAGGAACTCATCATTGCAGCTAGAGCCCAACAAGCTCATCTCTGGACTTCCTCATAAAAATCTGCTTTGCCCAGCCCTTCACATGCCCCCACCCAGAGTGCAAAAAGATAACAGTGTTTCTTTTCTGCACAGCTTTCCTGAGCAACACGGCTTGTTTGGTAGTGATGGGTCTGTTGCATATGGATCTGTGCTACAATCAAAGGAATTAATATTGACCAAATCTTCCTGTGAGAATCTCCCAGCTGTTAGATCTTTTTCTGTAAGGTCTGTTCCTTCTAAAAATGTTATCTAGAGATCAGCAACTGGAAATCTGTTGTCCTAGTAGCAGCAGTTGAATTATTAGTATGCTATTTTCCTGAAGGAAAGTGTTTTCTTATGTCAAAACATTGAATGATAGTGCTGTCTGAGGTGCTACGCAAAACATCTGTACTCATTTCCATCAACTAGTGCGCTGGATCAATATTCAAACGCGGTCGTTTGTTCTCGGTGATAACACCAGGCATCTGAAAACTGACTCTAAAAACTGGGTGGTTAATGTGAACCAGGCATTTTTAAATAGATCAGCCAGCCCACCCATGATTATAAACCTGAACATAAGGGAGCATGTTTTACAAGGTCAATTCCAATTAAAGCTTCTCTCCCAACCCAAATATCTTTACTCTCCAAAGACTACTTGTATGTATCATTTCACTTATGTAAGTCCATTTTGTGATTACTTCCAATTACTTCTCTGCCCACATAGCTTTCTCACCGTCATCCACCCCAGTTACGAGCACACATGTAAAGATTAAACTGGCCCTAGTGTACTACAGCTGCTTTCCTCAGGTGCTTTTTTGTAGAGCAGCCTTTGTGTTGCTCTATGATACTTGGGAATGAGCTGGCACGTGGTGGAAGGAGAAAGAACCACTCAGATGATGATGCTTAGTAGATCACGTCCCTGCTAATTTAGTTACTGGTTTTACTTTTTACTCTGCAGTTTATACATGAGCATAAAGTTGCAAAGATGATGAGATCATGAGGTTTCCTTGATAGCAGAAATAGAATGAAATTCTAGTGTTAAACATAGATCAGAGTCAAAACTTCTGATCTAAACTGGAGGCAGGCTCAAATGTCAAGGGCAGATCTTGATTTTAACTCTCTGCATGGAAATGTGAAGTCACTACACTTTGTCAAGTGTAGTGTTTTGTTGGAAACCTCACTGAGAGCACAGTTTGAATCAAAATGTGTGTGTGTTTTCTCTTCAATGTTTTGATTTGGGTTGCAAAAGAAACTCACTTGTGAACTCTGGCGCAATCCAGGACCGAGAATGGAAATTTGTTCCAGCCCGTTTTAATTAAAAAATATGTTTTAAAAATGTTAATACTGCAAAGGTCAGTCAGGACACAGACCACAGACCAAACTATTGTTTGAATGGAGCAGAAAGGCATCTTTCTCCAAACTCTACCAAAATATATAGATTTCTTTTTTGCTTTTCAGCAGGCGTAAGAACCAATGGGCTTCTGCAACACTTTTATGCCAGGAAAGGGGAGTGATTCCATCTGGTTCAATACTTGCTTCCCTCCTTTGCATCACCCCAGTAGTACAAAGGGAGGTGGGAAACAGCTGGTCTCCTGAGCTGACTGCCCTCTCCCAGGGGAGCTCCCAGCCGGCACCAAGCTGCCACGTACCCGTCGGTGCATGGGAAGAGGAAAGGCGGGGACGGAGGTGGCTGAGTCTGCAGTACTCCCATCCTGTCCCATCCTGTCCCATCCCCAGCTGCCGTCCAGTTTGGAGAGTGGAGCAGCTCGGGCTATGACTGGCTTTTCCGAGATATCTCTTCCAAGCTCAGGCGTGCCAGCAAAACAGGCCCAGTGGAGTTACACCAGTATGCGCAAGAGCAAATTAGGGCCCTGGCTTTTTAGCTTCATTGTTTCATGTTGATGATGCAACATGACTAATTTGTTAGGAATAATAGCACTGCACTCAAATATGCCCCTCTCAGAAATAGCTTCCCTGCAGGCTCATTAAGAGTAACCTTTTTAAAAAAAAAAACCAGATGCATATGCCTTTGCTCCTCAGAGCAGAATGGCTCTCTAAAGTCACAGATACTCCTTTCGAACTATACAATCTTGCTGATGTATTATATAAAAGTACTAGGTGGCACCATGCTGCATTTGAATGGGGGTTTTGGACAGGCTGTTTCTTCACCCCCTCAAAAAGAAAAATCTAAAAACCTATTTTTTAACATAAAATGGTCTCCTTTCTACCAGACATTTCCCCCAGTACCAAGGCTTGGGGTTTGCTGGTTGTGGGACTGTCACTGCACAGAATGCTGATAGTGCCAAGACCTTGTACTAAAGGTCTGAATTAAAGACAGCAGATATTTACCTGAAAGGAGATCCCAAGCATACACAGAACATTTCTAGCCAGTGTCCATCAATACAACTGATGATAAAGGAATCCTGCTTTTGAACTGATTGCTTCAATCAGATTTGGTTTTAATTGAGTTCAGATGTAAATGTTTTCTAAAAAGGAAGCTATACCGTAGAAATAATTGGGGTTTGTCTAATGCCAGTTGGGTGGTAAATTCCTCTTCTATTTCTCTCTGATGATTGTGTGAAGTATGTGAATTTCTAGCATATTTTTCTTTCTTTGGCACAGGAAGATGAGAATATCTGTATTAGTCGACCTCACCCAAAACACAAGGGGCCAGAAAAGGCTTTACACATGAGTGTCCTCCTACAGATTTAGTCTCCATGATTTCTGCAGGTCTGGTAGATCTAATGCCAAGTGTTAAGCGTAGGTTTCCTAAGAAAGCAAGGGATTGGATGAACATGAATAAAAATGGCATAAAATGGCAAATGTTCTGGTACAATATCAGCTTCAAGATAAAAGGAATTCCTTTGAACATGGAATTATCTAGGGAATGCCTGAGAAGTTTTTCATTGCCCACATAACAGTTAATCTGCCTCACTGCTTCCCACCATATTTCAATTTGAAAAATTTATAAGGTCATATGAAAAGACAAGAGGTACTAGGAAAGATACCTTATTAAACTGGTATATTCTAGTCTAGTGTAGTCTAGTCTAGTCTATTTATTACATACGCCTACAAAATGAGTTTAGGTTTTGAGGAGGAAAAGAATAAATGTATACATTTAAATGAAGCGGTATAGCATCCATTTATCAGCAAAGTTAGCTACAGTAAGCATGTCTTTTCTACTTACAGAACATCTCCCAGACAAGTCTGATCTTTGCAGAACTTACTACAGTAAGTGGGTTAGCAGGCAAACTGTACCTGGAATGTTATTCTCAATAAGCACACTTGACAGGATGTCTGTGCTCACTTTTTGCAGGAGCTACCCAAGTTCTGAGGAGTCAGGAGTTACACCTGTTTTAACTTTGGAGCAGATGTTTTATTGATCAGATTTCTAGGACACACATCATTGTAGTGTCCAAGTCACCTTAGGCAGCATATTTCAGAACTATGTATAAAGAATATTGATTTTTCGATGTCTATTTCTAAATGGAGAAAATGCAACATCTGCATCTTTCTTCTCCCTGAACTTGCACCTTCCAATTCTTTCTGTGCAGACTGGCTGTAAAACACTTTCTTGTATCACCCCCTCTGCATATTTCTAATACCTAATCCCACTGAAGTCAACAGCAGCCATCTTCATGTGGACAAGATCAAACCTTGAAGATGTAGATTAAGACCAAGGTGAAGGAGAGAGGCATGCACTACTTCTGCTTCATCATTTCACACTGTAAAAGTGCCTTTCTGCTAGTAAACTGTATCTAGTTCTTTGTCCAGATAAAAGACTTCGGAAGAAGCCATGCTGTTGCAAAGGATCAGTCAGCAAACATCTGCCCTTCACCCATTACCCTACCCACTTATCCTTAACTGATTCCCAGATCAGGAAGTGGGGCATCATCATAGAAACAGACAACACAATGAAACAAAATAACGGTCCTGTGAGAAGAAAGGAGATGTGCACAGCCCAATCACAGAACCCAAGGCAGAAGCAAAGGGTTATGCTATTATTGGTACCCTTGTCACCTTGGCCACCAATATTCAAGAAGGCCTGCCTGAAAATTATTCTCTTCTCACATTTTTGCAAGTGCAACTTGCCAGTGCAAGGAAAAACATGACCACAGAACAAGTTGCAGTTTAAATTAGCACAAACTCTTGTGGAGTGGACACTGTTGTTACATGATGGTGCTCAGTCCCTCTTGTGAATTAAGATGGTCCCTGTAGGGAGCAAACATTGCACATGGCTGCATGTAACACACTGTGCTCTGCTTCTGTAAGCGACATAGGCATGGACAGCCTAAGTCCAAAGAGTGGGCCCAGCTCACCACTCAGAGGCATATAGCATGTTTAAAGTTGCATCTCAAATTTTTAGTCAGTGTTGAGCACTTTAGACAAGCTGCTCTTGTAAGCTACACTGATAGATACAAGGGACTTGCATTAAATCTTGGCCTCGTTGACAAATATCAGCTATTAAAAATGTCTTGCGTTAGTAGCGCTGGAGCTAGATGATGTATGACTAAATCAGGTGATTATGGAGAGAGAGTCTTTATACTAATTGATTGGTTATGTTCTCTATTAATGTAGGAAGCTCATCCACTATGCTTTAGCTAGACATATGGAAGGTTTTAAAAGTGCCTGTGGCATTAGGAGCTAATATGAAATATATTGCAACATAATGTTATTTCAGAAAATCTAGGCCTGTGTATCACAGTGAGGTTAGGAAGTCAGTAAGGACTATTTTTGTCAGCAAAAGTTTCAGAATTTGGCCCAATATTTTATATACTGCCTGAATGGATCTATGCAATTGCTGCTGCATTTTTTTCTGTTTGTAACTAAAAGCAAGTTGCTTTTAGTGAGAATTTGAATTGTGCCCTGTGTGTTATTCACATGTGTTGAAAGAAGCGTTGATGTACGATAGGAGCCAGTATGAGACTGTATCAGGGGAAAGCTATTAAAACATATACATGCTGAACTCATTAGCTAAATTTATCTTGTATTATTTTTAGAAAAAGTCCAGATGACTCTGTATCCCCGTTACATTTCCCTGGGCTTGTAAATGATCCATTTGTAAAAAAAAAAAAAAAAAAAAAAAAAGGCTTAATATATAAATTTATCAAGTTACCTTTCTTTCAGAAACAGGTTTTCATCCACAATCCAGCACAACCCTGTGGGGCCAGGGGCCACAGGGGCTGCCTCTGTAACTTAGTGGTTTCAGCAGCAGGAAGACCCCCATCAAATCCCACCTTCAGCCTGCATATCCTGCCTCCCCAGCTGAGTGCCCTTAATTAAGGCGCAGTTACGCTGTGTGTAAGGGAACCTCTGCAGTTGAGGGGGCAGTGCAGTAAAATACGTTGAAACCTGGTGTCTTGCTGGTCTCCAGCAGAGGAGGTGTAGAGTTAAGCATCCTCCAGCAGTGGAAGATGTCCAGCCTGCATTCACCACATCTTAGGCATATTTCTCTTCAGGACAAATACAGGCAGCAAAGATGATGCAGCAAGAAATCCTGAGTGGTAGCTTTGTACATTTGTATTGCTGAGTCCCTTAGAAGGAGAGACTCCCTAGCCACAGTGGCTTTTATAGCTCCCCTGGCTAGGACCTTATTGTCCCCTAGCTCCATGCAGTGCTGTGGCTCAGAGCTGTGGCTCTAAGAGGTGACAGCTGATAATTTACAAAGCATTTAATCTTGGCCAATGGCAAGGATTTTTCCATACTGTAGTGAAAGTCAAAACTCAGTTTTAATGAGAACACCATTAATTTCTACCCAGACCTCCCAGATGAACAAAGCCTTCTGCAACAGTACTCGCTCCACCCTGGCATTACACTTTTCATGCTTGTCTTCCCCACTGCTAGAGTGTGAAGCACCCTCAGGATGCTGACAAACAAACATCTTCTTCCAGCACCCTTTTCAGATACTGTTCACTACATGTGATTCAAAACCAAAACAGGCAACAAGAGCACCCTGGCTAATTATGCTTTGTCCCACTGGCTCCTGACGTCTTTACTCTTGGCAAACAATGAGACTGTGGCTGGGGAAACTGGGACCTGCTGGAGGAGTTATACAGCAATTATATCTATTTCAGGATAATTCAGACACACCTCATTACTTCTGGTGTACCATTGATTTCACTGCAATTAAATCCTGGAGGTTTCACACTTGTTTGAAATGTCAAATATAAATTTAAAAAATGGATGCTTTGTGGAGATGCTTTAGCAACACTTCATGCCTCTCCCCCTTTCGGATCACTAGCTCAAATAAACTCCAAACAGGGATCTTCCTCTGATAGTGTCAAAATGTTGGCCAGAATGGCTGGAAATTATTAATACTTCAATGTTACCAGCTAAATTCATACACATTAGCCAGGGAGAGAGGTAGGTTACCAGTGAACATCAAGGACAACATGGAAATGAGAAAAAATAGTGCTATCGTATGGGAGCCACTGCAAGGTCAAATTAAAATACATAGTGGGAGATGCTTCTCAAGAGTCAAGTAAGTTTTGACACAGAGAAAAACATAAGATAGCTGAGATGATGCATTTCTATCCCTCCTGACTAGAGCTGGTGTCTCGTGACTGGCCCCATCCAAGCTCATTAGACCAGCTGTGTTGACTTAATGCAAAAAGCCGTGTTGGCTGGTGCTAAAGCCAAGGTCTGGGCTGGAGGTTCCCGTAGTCCTGTTTCCACTCCCCTGACTTTCCTGTGTCGGGTGGGCACATCATCCAGACCCTTCACTAGGCATTAGATCAGTTTATTGTGTTTACTTACCCAAGAAGAGCTCATTATACCAACACCACTATCATGCTCACACAAGAGAATTTGTGTTTTTTCCAGTGCTACAAATCCCATTTGCATTTTGGCCACATCCTAGGAATAGCTTCCCTTCCTCCTTCTGCTCCTGCAGTAGAGAGGGAAAGAGAGAAACAGAATTTTCGTAAAGGACATGATAAACATCACTGATTACATTCGAGAGATCTAGAGAGTGAGCGTTTAAAATATGGTGCTCATTTTGTTAGACACTGTCTGAAAACACTCTAGATGGGGATTAATGAAAACCAATAGTTTACTAGCTATGTTTATTGTTTTCTCATTTAATTAGGGACTTAGCTCTACATTTTAGTGTCAACAGAGCCAGCAAATATTTAAATGAGATTGGGATACTAATTTCTTCATTGTTTTGCATTCAGGGGAGGGGGCACTTTGCTCTCTGTCTCTCCATTTAATATTTTATTATGAAGCAACAAAGTATTTTTCCATCATCCAAATCTGTATGTTGAAAAGAAGAGGGGTAGAAAGCAAGGCAACAGACACTACTTGGGAAGCTAAAACACCTTGTCTCTGCATTGTATAGGAACACAGCTGGATTATGGCAAACTGATGCCCTAGGCAAAATACGACAGAGTTCCCCAAGGCTTTCTCTGCTCCCCCAAGGACATACTGTGTCTCACCGTTACATGGAGCAGCATTGACAGGGGAGTTTGCTTCTCTGACAGGCAGAGACTTGCCTTCCAGCCACTCCTGGCACCATGCTAGAAGCCAGGGGGACATCTGACAGCATTTCCAATGCCTGGGTGAGGTTGCCTGAGATGTCACACTTTTCCAGCAACACCTTCTAGCTGGAGTGCAGGCACTCTAGGCTTTTACGGTTTGCACTCTAATTTGCCTTGGGTTAGTCTTCCAGGTGCCAGCGGGCTCAGGCATCACTGAATCTATTACACACTCAGCACCCTTCAAAGAATTTCCACCTGACCACGAGATCTAGAAACATGTATGAGCTTATGTTCAGATGCAATCACAGGCACAGAAACCAAGGCTGAGACTTAAAGTACAGCTCCTAGAACCACATCTAGCATGGGAGCAGCTGGGAGCATTTGCTGTGGACCTGTTTCACACAGGGTGAGATGTACTCCAGGTGTGAACAGAAAGTACAGACAGCAGCACTGGCAGACCAATGCAAGGCTGGGCTTTTTTCCTTCAAGCCAGCATGCCCCTGGCATGCTGAAAGACTGGGAATGGAAGACTGCTTCAGATGTAAAGGTAGCATCCATTTGTATTTAATAGCTAACATTGATTTCCAATTTCATATCTGCTGAACAGTAGCCACAGGACACATTAAAATTCATCATTGTCTTCACCTCACCTTCCAATTCAGACTCTACCACCATCCTTAATGAATCAATCCATGTCAGCATACAATGCATATGTTTTTAACTATTCTTGGTGACTATATGAAGTTAATTCAGCTGGACCCTGAACGGCCTGATTTTAGTTCAGGGGGCTACAAGAAAGATTTAAATATAAAACACTCAAGCAATTGGATGACATATTCAATCTGCATTGAAAAACTTAGCATTAGGCTACTCTCTGTCTTTAAACCACACATGTTTAATGCATAATAGTGTTTATCCATCATCATGAAACTTTACTGCTCCTTAAAGCAACATGGAACACATCGGATCAGCTGTGTTATTCTTTGCCAGTATTGAAGACCAGCTCTCTGCATGGCTCACCCTGGGCACAACACAAGCACAAACCAGCACGATTTTCCTGGGGGCTGGGTATTTTGGAAGGAGGAGGGGATCCCAGCTTTTGTCCTTCAATCAAGAAAGGGAAATTAATATTTTATTTCTGGCTTTGTAGCCAATGGTAAGATTTGTTCCTCATGAGAGGGTTACAGGACCTGCTATCCGGTGGCCTTGCTGGTAACACCCGTGGAAATGCTGGAAATGGCAGCAGTGCAGATGATGGAAACCTGAGGCTTTTCCATCCTGCAAACTGAAATGTAGCATCTTCAGCCCAGGAATCAATACAGGCTGCTGCCTGCTTTGTTTCACATGACCTGGAGCCACTCCGCTTTTGTCACCTTATTACAGGACAGCACTGAAGTGCATGTTAATATGTGGTGTCCTCAAAAGCCTGTGTAGCCCTGTGTAAGGAAGAGGCATGAAGCGTTAGTGCAAAGGCTTGTGTAACCCTTTGAAAACTGACAGCAGCAAACTGCTGTGATTGCTTGGTGTCACATTCAAATGTTTTTTTTTGCCTGGAGAAGGGCAGCTCTACTTGTATCATGTTCTCCTTCAAGAGATTAGTTCTCCCAAGACCTAATGTTAGTGCAGCGAGTCCAGGGATATTACTCATAAATTAAAAATTCTATAAAAATAAGCTGTCATTACCATAATCCTTCATACTGGGAAATGTGGAGCTGAGAGCCTTACCATCCTGGCCTCTGACAAAAGCCCCAAAGACTCGCCGGCTGTGGTGTTAATCGTTTGGTGTCATTTATAAGTAATCTAACAATCCTGAATAATTTATTTTGCAGTGACATATGCTGAAAATACACAGCTGCACAGATATGTGCACAGCTTCAGAAGAAATGGTGCTAAACAGGGTGTAAGGCACAGATGAAGATTCAGTGATCTCCTTAGGAGCACTTTCTCATGTGCTCTGCTCTCCGGAGCTTTTATTACAGCAGAAGTATATAGATCTGACAATAGGAGTGTATAGATTTGGGTGGTCCAGACATACAGGCTCGATATTCTCTTTCGCAGCAGGTTACTCATAATGAATTTTAAAAGTGAAGAAGGTGGATGTGGAGCAGGAAATGTACAGCTCTGAGGCCTTGCCGAGCCACAGTAAAAATTGACCGCTGTGTTTCCACAACAAGGATGCTGATGATGGGAAAAAGTCTAACCATTTAATCTCTCTCCAGTCAAAATGGAATAAAAATCCTTGCCATTCAGTGACTGCTAGTAGGTTTTCCAGAGGTCACCTAGTAGGGAGTGACTCTCATTAATCCACATTGTTTTTACAACTGCATGAGCAGCCCCAGCTGATACACTTTGAAATCTAGAGGAATCACCCCAGAGAGCCAGAAAGATTGAAGAGGCTTGTGCTCAAAGCCAACTCTCTTCCCTTATGGATGCACAAATTAAAAGTTCATGTGAGCCCTCATTTGCTCAGGCAAAGCTGCCACTAAAGTTACTGGCTGATGACCTGGGACTGTTGCAAGTCCACGTCACCCCTCGCTCAGGGTGAATCCCATCCCCACAGGCCAAACCCTGCTCCTTTTTGGTTCTCTGAAGTGCAGAAAGCTTTTGCCTAATTCCGTTTTACTGGAACGATTAACTGCATCGCTGGGAGTTGCTTTGAAAAATGTTCATGTGCTTTGTAACTGAAAAGCCCAAGCCAACACAAGTTTTTAAAATAACATGGAAATCAACCCCAAAACATGCATGATGAAAGGACGGGCTCCTTACGGCATTGTTTCTGTGCTGTCATACCAACTTTTAAAAGTAGAGAATTATATTCTTGTGACCTGATTCATGTGACTAGTCTAAAATTGCTTTTCTACAAAATGTCTTATTTTAACAAGTGTTGCAGGGTGGGGTATTTATTTCAGAACATTAGTTTTTGAAGTGAGGTGATCATGCAGAAATCCTAACTTTCATTTCACAAAGTTTTTAGTTCTCCAATCTGCTCCTGGAATGGAGCCTAAAAATACAACCAAATATAGCTAAATGCTTCAGAAACTAGAATGGCAGAAAAAAAAAAGCATGCAAACCTTTATTTTAAACCTCTTATTTTTTCCCCTCCCTCCCAACTTTGACCTTGTTTTGGGGCCTGGAATGGTGATCCTTCTAACCCTGAGCATGATGAGGTCTGCCTTCTCTGTGGGACTTTTCCATCTGCATGGTGTTTCCAGAGGGGAATGCTGAATGCAGGCAGCAGATCCCATCTTGCTCCAGAGAAGTCAACAGCAAAGCTCCCCTGACTTCAGTAAGTGCTGGATGATATCCAAAGAGAGCAAGGGCAGGAGGGAATATACTTGTTTTCATTATTCATGTTAGTTGTGTAAACAGCGCTCACTTCTGACAGAGAAATATGTGACTTTATTTCTATCATTTTTAGAAAAAGCATTTACCAAGAAAATAATCATTACTGCACGCTGATTGCTCATTTTTTCCATTGCTCTGCACGTCAGAGCACGCATTGGTACAAATACAACTGATCTGGTTAAGTGTTTTAATACACAGGGGAGTAAATTGTTTGGGATGAAAGAAATTCATTATCCACAGTTTGCAGGGCTGAAAGTCTGGCTGTTTTAATGTTACTGCTGAGTAAAAAATGTAAGAGTGCATGCTGTGACAAGCTGAATACGTCTTGAGATTCTATTCTAGTACAGTAAGCATATTAATTAGATTATTGTTCATTCTTTCAGTACTGCTGAACCCAAACACTGCTAGTAGGATAACTAAAGGTAATCAGCCAAAGAATACCCAGTTTTCCCTGGATTCTTTTCTCATCAATTTAATTTGCAATGGGAAAAACTCCTGATTGCCTCCTGAGACAGGGATGGGGAAAGCCTAAGAAGTCACACATGAATCCAAGAAATAATGTATTTGCACAGAGAGGCAGAAGAGAGTGTTGGGCTGCAGATAGCAGTGCTCCCACTCCAGGCTATACAGATTAGAGCCTCTCCTCCCCCCTGTACACAGCAAGCACAGCCAGGCCTTCCACACACCTCTGCTATTTGGACAAGAGATTGTGTGATAAAATTAAAGGATCTTCTCAACTAGGGTTTCACATCAGCGTTTTTCTATAGGACCTTTATTTTTGTCCACACTACCCTCCAGCTTGTACATGATAAAGGAGAGAGAGGACACCTTTATTTACTTAGTTATTTTTTTGTATTTCACCCCTATTTGGGCAGTTTCATGATCCATAAACTGAAGCAATGACTGAAGCAATTCCCCTTCATGTATACCATAGGAGTAACATCTTGGGAAATTAAATGTTTCCCGCCAAGGCTTTTGTATGCAGCTGCTGCCAGATCCCCCTTTCAGCCCTGAGGTCAAGACATTAAAGAGAAATCATTTCCAATTCATTGAAAAGCTTTGTGGAGTGGGCTGGTCCATGGTTCAGCATAAAGCTCTTTACAAAAAGTTAGGTTTGCAACTGCTGAGTTAATTGGCTTCAAAAGAAGTTACCTTCTAGGATTATTTTTTTAAAATAGCCTCAGTCTGCCTTTTTAGAAAATATATTTAGATTGTATGTCTAAAAAGCTATAGCGTCACTGTGCATGACATGCACTACAGATGAGATATAAACCTTAGAAGACCCACATAAGGTTTTTGACTGCCTTGGAAAAACTATACTGCTCTTGAAAAAGTCCCAGACTACAAGTCCCCCCTCCAACTCCTCCGTGAGTAGTTGCCTCTGGTGCTGGGAGCTGAAGCAGCAGGGAAGGAGAGTCGCTCCATGCTGACAGCAGCTGACAGCAGTCCCAAGGGGCCCGGGGTGGCAGAGGGGAGCAGGAACAGCCCCGAGGGGATGAAGACAGGAGTGGAGAGCAGGGCGCCCCCCGGCTTGGCAGTCACTGCTCCCCCCCCCACCAACATCAGCTCTGCACTGGAGGCAACTGCTTGTGTTGCTGCAGAGAGTCTGCCTGCATCTCAGCTGCCCCAGTTTGCAGGCTGGTGTGTAGCACAAGCCGTGGATGAAGATAAATTAGCAGCACCACATCCAGAGACGTACCTGCAGCGCCGGCTCACTCTGCTGCCCTTCCCAGGCTGCCATCCTGCCTGGCTCCTCAGGTTTACCCTGGCTCAGGGCCCAAGCAACTGCAGATCTGCAGCAGCAAAACAAAAACTAAGCACCCTACAGATATTCCTAGCAGCCCCCAACTACCATTTTCTTTTTAGGCAGACCCTGCATTTGATAAATAGCTCAGTCATGCTGCCAGGGGCTCAGCATCTCCCACCGAGTCAAGCCCTTCCCTGCATCACAGCAGAGCTCACACAAGCTTGTTAATCCCTGCAGCTCAAGGAACCCCGGCAAAGGTGCTGCAAGGACCTTCACTATGAATTCATGGCGTTTCCTTGTGCTGCTTCAGAGCCACTGCCAGTACCACTGTCTGGCTCTGTACTGGGCTGCACACTCACGTGAAAAGTGCCAGACCTTGGGAGTGGGACCCAGGTGGTGGACAGAGAATATGTACCTATCTCATTGATACTTGAGTTTCCCACCTCTTTCACTCCCTTTCTGATTCAGGGATTGTTTCACACTTGTGCAGAAAATTACTTACGTGGAAAGCCTAAAAATCAACAGGTGCAGAAGTGTTTCACATGTATGCCTTGGACAGATCTCTTAGGCCCGTCCTGAAAAACTAGCTTTGGGCTAGCAGGGGCAGAGGAGGAAGGGTGTACTTTCTCTGTTCCTGCAGTGTGTGCTCTAAACTGTGCTTTTCTGTCTGCCTCTCATCTGTGTACCGAAAAATACAGCAACCGCTGTAATTTTGGTGCCCTGACCTGATACCACTGGCAGTTTTATCTCCCCCCCTTGCCCCAAAGGCTTTGGCATTTGCCTGTGCCAAAGGGTGACAGTCCTGTCCTCTTCCCCTGGTCCATCCAGCTGGACAGAAAGGTGCAGGATTTGTTCCTCCCTGAAAAAAAATAGAGAGTTCAAAATGCAGAGTGCAGTTGCTCTCTGAGTGCCAGCATGGCCCCAAACCTTTCACACTGCAGAGCCCTGTGGCAGTCCCTCAGCCAGGAGCTGCAGCCCTGGCCCTTATCAGGTAGTGACTATCTAGGAGGACAACAGCAAAAGGAATTTTGTTTGCTCAAGTAATGACAGACTTCATTATAGAACAACTGTACCATACCAAACATATTTAATAATTAATCAATGAGATATGACAAGAGGCAAATTCCAGCACAGGGTTATATGATAAGGCCAAAGGCCAAGGAATTTTCATCAGAGAACCAACCTATTTAGCATTTGAATCACCTATTCTGTCTAGTTTCCTGCACTCTATACAACAACACTGATATTCTATCATAAATATTGTAAGCATAAAATTTCTCATGGTCTGAGACCTCGGAATCTATTCTCCAAATGATATATGTGTATCACCAGCATGCAAAACAGTGGAATACACCCCTTTGTCCATGATTAAGTCTGGAATCGATTTTCAGACCGCAGTTACAGGTCTGAAAAACAGGCTTGCTGATAGAATTGCTGACAGATTAGCTATGTTGATGCAAGGGACATCACCTCAGTGCCATGGTTGCTCTCAAATATTTCTCCTTATGCCATAAAAAAAAAAAAAGATAAAAACTTGAGATTTCAAGACAATGCTTTTTTTTATCTGCTGCAAGTTTGATATGAGTTTTGTTTGCTTCATGCTTGTGTCTCTCCTTTAGAATTTGAGTCCATTATTATGAAATGCAATAATTTCCACACTAATGCAGCATCAACTCTGAGACTTCAATTCTGCAAAAATCAGGTGAAGCCAGAGTGAAGATTCTCAGAAAAAATCTACAACAAGCTCTTTGTGGTATGGTTTGCAAGGACTTTCTTTACGCAGAAAACATAATACTAGGCAGTGTGACGTGCTGTACAGCAAATATTTATTTTTGAGATAAGCTCAGAGGCTTGAAAGGTCTAATGAGCTAATTGAAATAAATAAGGCTCTGCTGGAATTCAGGGCCGGATGTGTGTGGCGGTGATGGGGAAGCTGCCCAGCTGCTCTACCACTCCTTCTCTCAAGACCAAACTGCTGGTGGGCAAGATACTATAGTTTTAGGCTGCTGACCCCTCCCCAGCTCTGCTCTGGGGAACGCATACCTGCAGGAGTAATAAAGCCATTCCTGACATTAATAGGCATACTGATATTTAAGAGAGTGCATACTTGATCAGGCCAATTAAAAGTAGAATCTTGCTCTTTGTAAGGGCTAGAACATGTTGTTCAGGGGAAAAAAAGAGCAAACCTAAAAGTTAAATGTTGAATATTCTGTAATATAGTTGTATGTCTGTAACGTTCATTAGGGATACCAAAAATGTCATTGCCATTCCTGCCCTCAAAAGCTTCTGCTTCAGAGTGACCTGAAGTTCAGGGTGCGCTGGAGACCAAGCCCGCAGGAGTAACAGGCAACCTCGTCCCAAGGCAGAGAGCCATCATGCATGGACTGACTATGGCCGTGTGGTAGGGTAGGCAGAGTCAGACCAAACAGTTAAAAGCTGGGTGGTCACCAAGTGTTGCCTCAAGGCTGCTCTTCAACATAGAGTTGATGAAGATCTGATTACAATACAGAGAGGCAAGGGTGAGGAAAGAAGGCATCAATTAAGATGTGATCATCTGGCTGTATGGTTAGGTATTTGCACATCTTCCTGTGTGCTCAGCCAGCTGTGTGTGTGCAACATCTGGAGTTAGGAGGGGGAGTACAGCTGGGACACAGTCCTTTCCTGGTTTCTGCAGATTATCAGCTTTTGCCCTGAGGCACTACACTTTGCTAACCATCTTCTTCAAATCCAATTTTAAATGGAGTGCAAGATCACACTGTAACACTGGGTGGCCAGTACAGCATATAAATGCACAAACTCCAGGTATGACCTGTATGTTACAACGCATTCCAGGCTCTGGGAAAGTGCAGAAAGAAATCCATTACATTAAAAAAGACAACAGCTTGGTTTCTACGTGGCTATTCTTTTTATTATATTAGCTACCTAGTTTTTTACCATTTTCCTGAAGAAGTAAGGGCTGTTTCACAGAAGCTTCAGGGAAATGGCTGCATTTTAATACGGTCTAATTGACTTTTATGGTTATCTCTGAGGAGTCCTGGTCATAAAAGCTAATTAAATTATACTGATCTACATATTCAAGAACCATTCTATTTCTCACCCTTGGAAAAGAAAAAAAAAAAGAAAAAACTGGAAGCTCATCGTCATGATTAGGACATGCAACAATCTCCAGACACCCCTCCTTGTGCAGTTTTGCTCAGTGTTGCAGGATATATTTAACCTTCCTGAACAAGTGACTGTCCTTACCAGTTTTAAGAATGCTGGTTACATTATTTCAGATGTATCATTCTGCAAATGTGTAGAAAGATGTATATACTCAATTTACAATTCTACATTCATCTAAAACAAACAAGCCTAAAGGAAATCATCTGAATCTGCGTGACAGGGGCTTCATAAAGTAGACTTGCATTTTCCTTATTTTCTTTTTTTTTTTTTAGGTGGCCATTTTTTGTTTCTGCTTTTTAGCTCCATGCACCCTGTTAGAGATTCTGACTCTGTTATACTAACAGTTTAACAGCATGCCAATCCTGACATTCACAGAATCATGGAATCACAGAATGTCCTGGGTTGGAAAGGACCTCCAAAGGTCATCTAATGCAACTGCCCTACAATAAGCAGGAACATCTCCAGCTAGAACAGATTGCTCAGAGCCCCATCAAGCCTGACTGTGAATGTCTCCAGGGATGGGGCCTCCACCAGCTCTCTAGGCAACCCATTCCAGTGATCCACCACCCTTGTATTAAAGAACTTTTTCCTAATGTCCAACATAAATCTACCCTTCTCTAGCTTAAAACCATTACCTCTTGTCCTATTGTTACATGCTCATGTGAACACATTTTTCTTGCTTTTTTAATAAAAAACAATGTTGCTGCTTTTTAATCTGAACTCCCATTATATTCCTGTATTTACTACCCCCATAGTGCCAGTTTTCCAAGGTATTTAAGTGTCAAACAAATCAGACATGTGCCAAGTAAAATTTTATGAAGCAGACAATACTTCTGAAAGTCTTACTAGAGGTCTAACTCTATCTTTCAGCACCTAAATACCTTTCAAAACCTGGCCCAAGGCAATAACCAAAATTCCCACTTAGAGTTATGGCCATTTGCCCTGACAAAGATTGCAGAAACCTGTTCCTCTAGAGTTAGTATCAGCATCTTTCAAACAATTTTTTAAAAGGCTTTCTGACACACTGCACCATACCAATCTCTATCCAAGTGCCTTAATCCAGCCAGCACATTGCGCACTAAATAATTACTGAGAATCGCCCAGCAGCAGCTCCGAGTCCAGCAGGCTCCCTCACACTTGTACCCTCCGTGACAGGGGATATGAAGTGCTCTAGATGCCAGAAGTGAAGTGGTAACATCCACTTTTTACTGTTCTATTATGGAGCAACTGAGCAGCTGTGGCCACCTCTTTCACCCTCTACCTGCCTGTCTCTCCTCTCAGCTTCTTTGGATTCAAGTACCCTGGGGTCAGTTGTTAAGATCCTCTGGGCTGTGTCTGAGAATTACCTGACAATGCAATGAGTAAGCACCGTCCCATCCACCACTTCTCCTTACTGCTGATCCACTCTTTTTTTCCCAGCTCCAAGAATCTATTAAAAACACCCATAACATTATTTGTTAAAAGTTCATTTACTAAACATAAAGAGCTAGGAGAAGATATCAAGGAAACAATGCAATTGGTACCTGTAAGTATAAGCACCAGCAAATCCCTCTGAGAATACCCTCGGTACTTGTGGGAGCTTGTAATGAACATGAAAATCTAAAGGTCACTTCCAACTGGAACAAAAGAAAAAGAGAAGCTGATTTGTCAAAAACCCTTACCTTTTTCTACAAAGTAATACATAAATTTGCCAGAGCTTGGCAAAATGTCATGAACTTACATAGGAAAAAGAGGTAGGACTTCAGGCTAATTTAACCAAATTGGGAAAGGGACTGGTGAAGGACTAGCCTCAAGATTGGTCACTGCCTACTCTGTAAGGCTACTTAGCAACAGGAGCCACTTCATTGTGTCAGGAGCTGTTAACCAGCTATTAGCCACGTTAGGCAGAAGAGCTGGAGGTCTCTGCTTCTTCAGTGAGGACAGACCAGTAACAAAGCTTCATTGTGCTGGTGCCTCATAGTCCTGTGTTGTGTGATGGAGAGGTTTCGATGCCAAGCTCCTGGCTAAGGATCAGATTGCAAAAGAGAAAATCCCTTTGGGGAGAGAGCCTGTGCAAAGCAGGGGCATTGTGAGACAAAGAATAAGGGCTCCCATCGAAACTGGCACTTCTCACGTTCTAGTCGGCATGCACGTACAGCACCTCAGTGAAACCAGAGCCAGGTGCTCTGCACTGCTTTTTCAACTTTGAATGACACAAAATTCAGGGTCCTGTGCATTGTCTGGGATATTATTGGCACAACCAGACCCCTGCAGATGCAAGAGCTCCCTGTTGACAAAGATCCTACCCAGCAATGTTTCCCTGAGTGTAGCTGCAATCAAGCAGAGGTTTCATGGTCCTGTGCTTCTGGCCAGGACTTCACCAGGCTGCTGCATGGGCCAGCACCTCCCTGGGGGCCAGAAGTGCAGGGGCTCACCAGAGGGACAGGCAGGGCCGTTCCTCACTCCAAGAATGAAGCAGGTCAGCTGGGACAGCTTAATTCAACCAAGAGTCCAAATCATTGGGCACCTCTGTGGTGGTGAGGTAGGTCCAAGGTCAAGTCAGAAAGCTAGTCCACAGGCCAGGATCAAGAGGGTCCATGACTCCATGCTAGAGACTGGTACCCCAACATCACAGCTGAAATGGTTTCTAAAGGCCTGAGCCAAAATAGGGTCCATGAGCAGAGGTTTGATCCCTGGTGGGACTGGGCAGGGCCAGTGAGGCTATTAGTACACCCAAGACCCAGTCTTGCTTACTCAGCTGTTTTCAAGGATTCGAGGATTTTCCTGTGGCCTTCAGGCCTTTCCTGTCTTTGCAGTTTTTCTGTGGTCTTTCTTGCTGCATTCCCTGAGCGCACAAGGAGGCACCACTGAGGTTCTCTCCTGCACTGTCCTCTTGCATTGGCATCCCCTTGAGCAGTCCCACTCCAGCTCCACCATGACTTTTATAGGGGTAGGGGTCCCTCCCATTCCAGATCAGCTGGTGACTTTTTTAGATTTAACCTGAAGGGAAAGCAGCTGATACACTCACAAAGTTTAACCCAATTAAAAAAAATATATTAGCAGGGACCAGGCAGTCTTCAGGTAGTCTTACTTCTGTTTGCATAACACCAAACTCCTCAGGTACTAATAAACAGTAACATTTCAAGGGTCAGGTTTCAGTGGTGAGTTTGTGCACATAAAAGAAAGGATATTAGCTTTGCAAGGGGTCTGGTAATCTGGAACATCTTTGTTTTTACCTGGGAAATCTGACCCCCCAGCTTTGTACCTGGCAGGGCCAGGCTGCAGGTGCTGCTGACGCGGCAGCAGTGTGCGCAGGGCCTCTCAAGCAACTCCCAGAGACCTGACCAGGCAGGTCAGTAAATAGGGCTGATATCTTTTAGATTAGTAGTTTCACAGGCCAGTTACATCCTTGTTTGTAGATGGATTGCTAGGGTAGAGATTCAAAACTTTTCTTATTAAAAATGTCTGGAGCTGTTTGCTGCTACTGGCACAACTCAGAGGGGAACTGCCCCAGCTGGACCGTTTTCTTTTTAGCAAAGCCACTCATCTGTATGTGTGTTTGGTCTAAGGACAGTTATATTGTATTAGCCTGTAGTATCTGATAAGCAGGTTGGACAATAAGATTAGAGCCTATGGTGTTGACAGAAACATGGTCCATCCAACAAAACCTGCACAGTGCTTAGTGAGGACTCAGGGAATCTGTTCCCCTGTGATCATAGCCTGTTTCTACCTCCCACCCACCCTCACCTACCGTTCTGTTTCGCTGTAGTCTCCTTCCTACACAGCACCACAGTTGCTGTAACTATTGACTTTTATGACTCAAATGCTTTTCTAAATGCAAAGCTGTGTTGCAGAAGAACTGGTGAGGCAACCACAGCCAATTCTTTGGCTTCTTCTAGAGGCATCTTCCAATGCACCACTCAGAAGAAGGGGAGGTGTACTCTTTTAGCACAAGGGCTATCATGTAACTATGAAGTCTTTTAGTCTTTTAGGAAAACTGTATATTATCCATTAATGAAAGTGATGCTAAACCTTAAGTTTCTGTCTGACTGTACTATGCCTGAGAGACCAGGGAGTACCAGTTTCTTTAAAAATAACTCCTGTTTGGTAGCCTTCCTTCCTATTGGAATTAGGGTATATTGGTCACTTAAACAGGAGTTACAAGCCTAAATGCTATTTAGGGTCTAGTCCTCAACCTTCTTCTTAGATGATGGCCTGCCCACAGGGGTGCATGGGTTTGCCACTAAATTAATTGATCCTGAAGCTGGATACGTAGGTGATGAGCAGGATTCTATGCAAGACAGACCTGTTTTCTGCATCATCAAGGCTATTATGAGTACATCAAACAATGGTTCATCTCTTCTCTGGACCTTAGTAGGCCTTATTAAGACACTGGCCTTGATCTTATGGATGTTTCTAAGTATAGATCTCAATCCAGCAAAAACTAATATAATAGATGAACAACTGAGCCAGAGTAGTTGTATTTTTCTGGCAAGCCAAGACGTGTCCATGCCAGGAACGGCAGTCTTTATATGAGGCCTTGTTTAAATACTACATCAGAAGACCATTCTGTCCTCCAAAAACTTACAGTTTAAGGTTAGGAAAAGATGCAGCAGATAGGCAGAAAAGTAGAGAAGAAAACAAGCCTAAGGAAGTGATAAAAGAAATATTTGTTGATCTAATAGGTCTCATGCAAACTCATGGAGGTAATGCGGCAAAAGAAGAGTTTAAGCGAGGACTGAAGAAAGATTATGAGGCTGCTCTGCAGATGTTTACAGAGAGCTTCTTCTGAGTGTTGGGGGCAGCATGAGACAGAACATGGAGGCACATGTCCAAAAAGCTAGCAGGAGGCAATGGACATTGATACAGTGGGCTGGTCAAAGACAGAAGTCAGCTTCTCAGCTCTGAAGGAGATGGTAGATAGGATGAGGATAAGCCATGCTTCTCCCTCCATCCCCAGTCAGGCATGGAGGGAAGGCACCTGCAGAGGCACTCCCTTAGAGCTTTACACTGTCTGTCAACAATCAGAAAGCCCCCCTGCTTTTTGACCTGCCGTGAGTCAAATATAACTATAAAGCTGAAATGAAATCAAACAGCTGGATAGTTGCTGAGGAAAAGGACTTCATAAAAGCAGTATAAACATGCACACAGTGCTTTTTAGTGCTTTTCAAACAGTTTTTTTCTGCAGTTACAATTCAATAAGAAGATACTGGAGATACTTTCTTTTGTTAGTGAAGAGTTATCCACCTTATGAGAGCAAAGTCTTATTCCCTTACTTAGGCTTTGGCTGGTTTGTACTTATTTTTATAGGTCTTCCTTAGCACACTGATTGTACTTGCTAACATTCAGCAACCACTTCTTGCTTCAGCTGCACTTTTCTCATGGTCTTTTGGTGTTTTTTCTCTTTGTTTGGATTAAGAAAAGAGGGACTTGCACTTGCAATCCCACCAATTGCTACTTGAATATTTACCAGTACCTACTTGTAAATTCCTGAAAGTTTTTGTGAGTTTTGCATAATTGTTCTGATTATTATCTCTATTGTCCCTTATAAAGGAATACTTGTGCCAGAGTCACCACTATTCTGCATTCTTCCAGCTCTAGAAACAACCCTAAAGTCAGAGCCAACAGATGCCTGGATTTAACTCTGCGAGCCTGGGTATTGGCATCTTTGCCAGGTGTCCAGTTTAGAGCATAGCCCAGACCATTAGAAGTGAAATTAGGAGGGAACGAGAGTTGCAACCCTAGCCTGTTACGTTAGGCACACCCTGTTCAGTAAGTATTTCCACCACTCTCACAGAAACAGAAGCAACCTTCTACCTGACATCACCAAGGTCTGTGCTTGCTCTGTAGGGGCGAGACTCAGACTATCCTGAAAAAAATTGTGTTGAAGTTCAGGCTGTCCTGCCTACTGCATTGTTACCTTCCACACAAAGATTGCTGGCCCTTTTTTCTCTTTGTTCTTCTGTTTATTATAGTCACCTTAAAAGACTGTTGGAATGTGCAAGCAAAAAAATCCCAAATTATCATTAAAACTTGTTCCTTCGTGACTCTTTTGGACTAACTGATGTCTACCATCTGTGCACTGCACAGATATTTTTAGCAACTGTAAACTACAGTGATGGGCCAGAAAAATGCAGCTTAGTACATTTCAGTCAGAATCTGAAATTGTGCCATTTGGGTCAATCCCATGCAATATGAGTATTTTTGTAATGTCACCTATATCAACAGTGTATTTGTCCTCTACTAACAATTGTATTATGTAAATTAAAGTACCACAGTTCCCTTTTCTTTTATTTCCTGTTCTATAATTATGGTGACATGACCATCAGAAGTCAGGGGCAGTGCAGTAGGTCAGGAGGTTGACCACTACAAGCTCTATTCCGTTAGTTGACCATAAATGGGCTGTAGGAACTCAGTGGGAAATACACATCAAAAAAGAGCCCACTCTTACCATTCTGTGTTTGGGTACTTACATTTAGCTAACATTTCTTTAACTACAGAGTAAACATTTCATGGGGTAGTATTTTAAAATGGCTCAGTCACTTCATGTTTTTTGTCCTATTGACTGTGCTTTATGTACAATCTACAAATATGCAAAAGGAGAAAACTCAGGGTTCAAAAGTAGGTGACAGCAAGATCCTTAACCACCTTTCAGTCCCCTCATGCCAAACACAGGACTGACAGCACAACTAAAGAGGTCCACAAAATTGGCAGCAGCAAATATTCCTTTTGTTAATGCACTGCTGAAGACAATAGTAAAACCTGAACACTTGTGCAAATACAGCCATAGGGGAATGCCATGAAGGGGACGGGTGAGGAGACAAAATGCACCAGGGCCGAGGGTGGCTCTTGGTTGTGTTGTGGTAATTGGGTTTAAGCTACAATACCTTTGAAAAGCCCAGTACATGCCACTGATGGTGTACAATCATTATGTCACTTATATCTCCTGGAGATGCAAGCACAGAATTTTACCTCCACATTTTGGAAACCACTGCTATATAAAATTGATGAGCAGCTGAATTATTTGTTACAAACGATGAGGAAGAAAATGATCCAGCTGTTATCAACATGGGACTGGGAGTCAGGATGGCTGGGTTATGTCCTGGCTCTGTCTTTAAAACAGCTGTTTAATTGTATAATTACTTTAACATACATGCACATTGTCATGTCCATCTTCTAAATAATAATGCTTGTCTGCTGAGAAGCTTATATAATTTCTAAGAAAGTAATTTAGATACTTGGCTGACAGGGGCTATGAGCATGCATTGCATTAGTACTGGCCCGTGTGGTCTGAGGCTATCTTCACTGAAATATTAAGCAATGATCTGATTGATTGTTCTTAGGACTTCTGGAACTGAGCCATTACCCAGACTTTGATGTCTTCTTTGATGATTTGACAAGAAGTCTTGGAGAGGGTCCCGGGTGTCTCTTCCTTCCAAAGACCTCAAAAAGACCCATTTTCATGACTAGAGGTTTACCAAACAATAAGTCACCATTTTGCTGCCCGTGGGTAAAAGAACAGATCTCCATGCTAGGCTCTTCTCAGAGCTTGTTCAAGCATTGTCTTTGCCTTTTTTTTAATCTCCGTCTCTATCACTTTGTTGCTGGTCTGCTAGAGGGTTGTCACTACTTCTATCTGTCAAACATATTTATGTTCCAAAAATGTTATCCACTAGGTGCACATCAGCACCTTTCTTGTAGGTAATGATCTCCTGACTTTTTTTTTTCATTTGTAGAAAGTCCTGTTTCTTAAGTTCTCCAGCTTCAGTGAGGTGCAGCCTTACACACAATGTTTGTTCAATAGAGTGAAAAGCCTGTTTTTTCCCTTGCAGTGTTCCCACTGACATCAGCAATAATCTCACTGCAAACTGAGATCAAAATTAGCTCTGCATTTGGGGGTGCCCTGACTTAGCTGCTAGCAGAGCTACCATTTTTCAAATAAATATTTACCTTTGTGTTTTATTTGTGGTTCAGTCTATGGGGAACAACTAAATAGGTTCTTTTCCCAACTGAATCTGAATGATTCATATTTGGGGCTAAAGAGTTCACTGTGCGATTTTTACTTGCTTTGCTATATTTTTGTTGCTGAATTTGTTATGTTGAAGAATCATGTGTGTCAGAAGTAGTCAGCAGGCAACCTAATTAGTCATGAGTATACATTTCTGAATGTCACATGGATCGTTCAAAAGAAAGCACAAACAGCATCAGAAGAAAGCCAGCAGCATCAGAAAATGTTCCTCTAAACAACTGGGAACTTTCAGGACAGATAAAGGCTTTTTATACTTAAAAATAACCTCCTAGATAATCGTTCTGTCCATATGTTGAAGGGCTGCTGCTTTGTCATTTCCTTGTGTTTGTTTAGTTTATATGTTAGTATATGCAGTGTGTAGATAGATTATGGATTGTTTTCCTGACTTCAAAACTCTGACGTTTCACCTAGAATATAAAAGGGAATATTGAAGTTATTTTAAATGAGAAACTACTTTATACTGAACAGTATGGGCTTTCATGCTGCTGGCTCCAAGTGAATGCAGAAATCATTAGACAAGCCACTCTTAATGTTGTGAGTTTCTTGATGGTCACAGTGATCCCATGAAAGCAGAAAAGTAAAGTGCATCATCATTATATAAAGTTAGCTACAGGAAAGTGCAGTTCAAGGAACACACACACACAATCTAAACACCTCACTTACTGTTCTTGTGCCAAGATCCTGCTGAGGCAGCGGGAAACTCCTGTGCAGAGAAATCTAGCAGGTGTGGGCCTTGTCTTAGTGCCTTCAGTACATCAACTCCCTTTTTCCAGTTGCAGATGCTTTTGCCTCCCTGAAATTTTTCTGTTGAACTACTACTACTATTTGTAGATACATTTCCTATTTGAAAGTGTAACATTTTGTATTTGCATCTCTCTTCTACAATTCCTTACTCTTGGTACAAGAAATACAGTTTTAAATGGATATTCCATTGACCACCTAAGCAATCAAGGCTTTCATTCTGCTTTCAGAGAAGTTTCAGTTTTCAACAGACACAAGACCAGATCTGCATTCATTGCTGCTATTTATAATTAAACCAAAAAGAGAGAAGCTGCCATTAATGTAATGCAGTTTTCCAAATCAATATTGTGGCTTCTTCCTCCCTGATCTGCTGAAATACAATTTCAGAAATGCAGAGCGTGTCACCGCAGAGTACCTCACGTTCCCTCACTGGCTGGAAAAGTAACATTTAAGTTGGTGGACCTTAAAGAAGAGAGGCCAAGGGGAGCTGGTGGAGTTAAGCAGTTTTACAAAGCAAAGGACATCAGCTTAAGCCACTGTTGTGCCTGTGCTGGTTCCCTGCAGGGGGAAGGTATTATCAACCTCCTCCTTGCTTCCTCGTTATTTTTGGCTCCAGACGAGTCCTTCATTCCTCTTTACCAAGAATACTAGACTTCCGTCACCAACATAAGAAGAACAACAGCAGCAAAACAATGTGCATGTCTGGGTGTGCTCCAAAGAATGAAGCTCAAGGATAGAGACTGTTGTGACATTTAACAGAATAAAGAGGGTTTGTAATTTAGCAACTGCTTTTATGTAATAAAATGCTATACTGGCAAAGATACAAACACTTCGTAAATACACTTTCCAACCTTTCCCCAAGTCAGCTGTTGCTGCACATAGCTCATCTTGTCACTAGGGTATCTTGTAAAATTCAAGAAGTAATATTAATGTTTCTGAAAAAGTAAGGCCTGACATGGCCAAGTACAGAGGGTTAGAGAAACCTGCAGGGGACTGTATTCCATCAGAGGACCAAGTTCTACCAAACACTGCAAAATTGCATCAACTTCACCTATTTCTTGCTTGTTTCTTTTTAAAAGAGAGAGAACACTGTGATAAAACAAAAATTCAATTAAATATTTCAATAAAAATAAGGTTTTCAGAAAATACTTTGAATTATTAGTGCATTTTTTTTTCTACAAGAACGAAACATCCAAACTCTGTGGAATTCTTACCATGCATCTGCACTTTTGAACATTCTCAGCATCCTCTAGGTCCAGAAATCTCACCCATAGGTGGAGTTCTTCTGAACATTCATGTCTACATTGAGGATGTTTTCATCTGGATTAGTCATCTAAGCTTTCTGCATAGCCAATCCCAACAGGAGAAACAGACCCTTCTAAAAAAGCCGTAATCTTATCCCAGACTAGACATCTAAAATAGACCTAATAAATCAAGCCATTTTAAAGTGTCTTTCTATCTGTTGAAGGTAAAGATAGCCCAAGGTGCCTAGCTCAGATGTAGATGTTTGAATTGTAGATGACTCAAGTTAAGTGAGATGAATTCTGCCCCATACATCTTCTTGATTTTACAGGCTCTCTTGGAAGCAGACTCTGGAGTAGGCAGTGAAAATACTGATGCATTTTTGTTCCATAAACCAGAAAGTTTGTGTCCCCCAGGCAGGTCTACTCACCATATGTCTTTACATTTGTTCTGTATCACAAAATTGACTTCTTGTTGCTTGGTTAAATACAACATTTTTAAGAAGCTAACATATGGCAATATTGCACCACTTTTCAGATCTAGGATGCTAAGGAGAGAAATGGGGAATTCTGTTTAAAAATTGGTGTTAAGAGCTATCCTCAACAAATGTCTGCTAAATGGGGAAAAAGTGAAGGTTGTTTTTTTTACCAAAAGTAACTCTTCCTAAAATATAGATAAGTTACTTAATCTACTATGAGTTAGTTGTATCTGAAAATAGTTATGGCAGTTGTTGAGTATTGCTCTGAGGATTTGATTCTGTGCATCCAAATGCATGAAAATTCTTTACACATAAACAGATGTTTAAGATGGAAATACGTTAGAGCTGAACCTGTCAAGTCTAAAAAAATCTTCTTTGCTTGCTGTTTTCTACATCTTTCAAGTAACATTCATTTAATTATTATTTTTGTGTTCCAGAGTAAGGAGTAAATAATGTAATGGCAACCAGCTGTCTCACTGGCACCAATCTCCCTGCCCCCTGAGGTGTTGATACAGTCAGGATGTGTCCCCCGCTGTGAGAGCCAGCAGAAGAGAGACTGGAGGCAGGAGAGAGAATCAGGAGGAAAAATGTCTCTCTGGTTCAGCTTCAGCATGCTTTGGGCCAAATTCTTGCCCTGAAGGTACAGTAGGTGGATCTCCAGACCTGTGGTGCTACCCAAGTGCAATCCAGGTGTAGGGCAATGGCAATAATGGGGATGGTGTCAACACAGCTCCAAAAGGATGAGGGTATTTTACAGAAGCTTTTGGAGCGTCGCCGTGTCCCTCTGAACTAGGTCACACAGGTCACACTGAACCACATCCAGGGTTAACATGGTAGGAAACATCAACAAAGCTTCTTGTTCCTGTGGTATAATACTGCCTACACCTAATATTTCATATAACTAGTGTCATCTTCAGAGCCTTCCACCCACAGCCTTAACCTCCCTACATCTGAGCTGAGGAAGTCTCAGCCGCAGGACTCTCTGTCTGCACCAATCACACCAGACCTTGTGTTCAGAGTACCCGATCTTGTTTCACACAAGCTCCCAAAGCTCTGCTGGCATGCCAGCAGCACCTCTGAATCACCAACATGTCTTAGTCAGCCTTCTTAAAATGGCACAGTTCTGAATTGTCTGGTTGCCTCCTCCAGACTGCATCTGACCTTCTGCCAATCCTGCTCGCTCATTGTACTGGCCTTATCTCTGAATTTGCACCCCCACGCTCCTTGAGACATCTGAGCTCCAAAGGCTGTGAGACCACCCGCAGCCCCTTCCACTGATGAGGTACTAGGGCTTTCCTCCATTAGCACTATCAGACCATCAACCCTTCAGGGCAAGGGCTTATTACGTGTTAGGTGCTGAACTCTTCCTGTACCACATCATGTACACTTACAGCACTATCAATTATTTAAAATAGCTCTGCCTTCAGTTCAGCCACATGCTGAGTTAAGCTCCGTAGCCTTTGGGTAGTTTGCAGCAATTTTATTTTTCTTCCTCAACATTTCACAAATTGCTTGCCGCTCTGTAGCACTTGTTACTATTTGCTAAGGGAGATGATATGGCATATTATCACTGGAGAGAAGTGTTTTTGTGGAGATAGTGTTAGCTTTCTTCCCAAAAATTCAGCTATGCCTGCCTAGAAATGGAAGCCCAGACCCTACCCCCAGAGGGGCCTTGACTTCATTAGCACTTTCATTTAGCTCAGATAAGTAATTATTAATATCGACATCCAATTCTAGCAAACCTAGCTGGATGTGCCACAAGGTGACAAGATGTAATAAACATAAAACAATATAGACTTAGAAGTAGGGAAAATGTTCCTTTCAGTTAACAAGGGACAGACAAGACAGCAACAGCAACGAACAGTGATGCACATAAGTAGTTTCATATTTTGCTACTTAATCTTGCTCCCATATACTAAGTTAATTTTTTCATGCTTTTTCCCTTGAAGTATTGGGGACAATTTTAATTATTTACTCAAGTTAATGAAGAAATTAAGCTCTGCCTCCTGAAATATAAATACCAGGATGTTAGATGACACAAATGCTATTTTTATTTCGCTCAGGAATAGCTAGAGACAAATGCACAGGACACAGGGCAGTGCTCTGGTAGGCTGCTGCAGTCAGCTCTGGCCCCACATCCACTTCATAGGCTCTCACACTTCCAGGTCACTTTACAGCCTCAGGAACTTCACCTCTCCTGGCAGCCATTCAGCTCAATGACTAAAGCCCATTGGGGCACATCCGTCCTGCTTTTCCACTGACTCCTTACCTTTTCCTGCATAGGGCTGTCAAAGCCCCACCTGGAAGGTGATACCTCCCCTCCTCAAGGGGAGCAGCCCTCACCATCTTCCCTCCAGTGTGTGCTCAGGGCTAAACCAGGAACAACAGGGTCAGGGTACCCAAGGACATGGCAAAAGCCTGACAGGATGAGAGAGAGCTTTCTTGCACTTGACTCAGTGTATGCATGTGTTTGTGTATACATGTGTGGCAATGTCCAAAAAAAGGAATCTATGAGCAAGGTTTTTACCAGGGAACCATGTCATCAAATGTCTCATGTCACAGCCATGAAGAGTCATAAAAACCTATTGTTCCTGTTTTACTCTCTTCACTCAGGCCTGGACCTCTAGATAACTATTTGTTTTAGCCACTGTGCCAGACAGCAGATTGGTTAGTATAATATATGGCAATCCACCTTTTAATGGGAAAGCTAGAGGGAAAAGAAATCACAACCACTTCCCATGGCCTGCAAGTCTGTGCCCAGCTTCCAGCAGTCTCACAGAACTGCGTCTGTTGGGTAGCTGGCCTTGGAGATAGCCCAAGGAGGTCTGCAAAGATTGTCCTTACAGGAATGCCTGTGCTGAACATGATCAGCTATAGCTCAGTCACTCCCAAACCCATTAAACTCAAGGACAGGAAGAGGAAGGGACAAAATCCTAAAGCATAGTTCCCAAATTTTGCTTAGATGTCAAAACCTCTTATGTTTGGCAAATTCATACCAGGAATTACAGAGAAGAGTTTCTCTCTCCCTCTTTCATCCTTCCTCTAGGATGTGGCAAAGCTGAGGTGGCTCAGGGCAGAGCTTTCTGGGGTGTTGGTGACCAACACCAGCTGTGACACTGCTTGGCTGCATCCTTAAAAGGAGCACAGAGCAGAGGAAGAGCCTGAGAAATGAGAGGGCTAAGCCAGCTACTTGAATGCTGCTCCTCAAGTCTTCTCTCTGTTTCTTTAGGCCTTTGGCCAGCAGAAGCCCTTGTGCCATATGTGAAAGGATGTCACTAGTAGGAGTGTTTTCATATATCCGTCCAAGAAAAAAATCCTTCCCATTTCTTCTTGTCTAACTGATATACTTTACACTTACATTCTGAAAGGGATTTCTTTTTTCTCTTGTATGTCAAATATTTCAAAAGTCTTTTTAAATTTTCATCCTCTCCTCCAGTGTACTAACAGTCCATCTTCAAATGGCGTTGTCTTCAAATTTTCTAAGCTGTTTCATCATCTGAGTTGTTAATGAAGACATCGAATAGTACCAGACCCAGAGAGGCCCCTGTCCAACCTACTGCATACCTCTGTACAGTCTGTTGGTGAACTATCGATTACCACTTTCCAGACATGGTTAGACAATAAATCTGACTAATCATGTCATGTACCACATTCAGGGTCCCAAATAACTTCACAGCCAGTCCAGGGAGGTGACTCAAGTAAAGACTCCTTGCCAGCTTTCAGGGTCACTCCCCATTCCTCACAAACTCATCATGCTTTTGCTGCTTTCCACACTTCCTACCATCCATCAAATCCCTGCCAGAGTCATCACAACAGGAGGATGGTTATTGCCAGTGCCCCTCTGAGGAGCAGCTGTTAGGTAGTGGAGCCACACACAGAAGACCCTATGGCACCAGACGGGAGAACTCAGGCAAGTTCTCAGCTCTACATTTTTTCTGGGGAAAAATGTAAAGTCCTGGAGAAATAATTAAGAACAGAGTAAGTTTTTACACTTTCACCCCAGGAATCTGACTCTGGGACCCTATGGTGAAATGCCCAGAAGAGGAACTTAAGGAAAAACAGGCCAGAGACTGCAAATGCTTAATGAGGAGGAAATGATTCTGAAAATTTTGCATGTCCACAAAGCATATTTTAAAAGATACAGAAGCACAGGAGTAACAAGGCCTCTAAAGGCAACACTATAAAACTGTATCCTTCATTTGACCCATGGCTCAGAGTTTAGGCAGCCTGCATGGAGAACAGCACGGCATTCTTGTCCAAGTTTAAGTAATTGTCATGGTGCATTTGCCATTCTTCCTGTGGCTGGCCAAAAAATCCAGTTAAATCTGCCCACATCTTTTTAAAATTGTTTTTAATCCTTTATTCAGTGAAGCCAAGATTTTACTCATAGTCCCGTAGTTCAAAAAAGAGAAGCAGTAGAGGAAGAGCAAAGAAGTATAAGCTTATGGCTTATGTAGATGGCTGGTCCTCTATGTATTCCTCAAATCTCTTTTACTTCCCTGTTATTCACAGAATGGCTTCTTACTTGCCTCCTAAAAGACATACATTTCAATGAGGAATTTGAGCGAAGGGAACAGTGGCCTTAGTGACTCCTTAAGGCAATAGCAGCAATAATCTTCTCAGAAGAGAAAATACACATACATATAACTTGATTAATATTCTGCAGCATAATGTATTACTACTTTTAAGGCGACTTCTTACGTGAATAGCTGAGCATCCTCTAACATTCAAAGTGGTTTCGTGCTAAAAGCAGTGTGCGAGGCAAGTAGCATGACCTTGTAGAGCACAATCCAGTTACTGGGAGTACTGCTGTGAAATGCACGCAATATCAACACTCACGTGAGCAAACCTGCCCCTTATGGGTAAAGTCGTGTGCCTAAGGCAGTTGCTGGGTATAGCCCCATAACTGCAGCCACTGTGGAAGTTGTTTTATAGCCTGTCTTTCCTACAGAATTAATAAGCTTTTCCAAGAATAAAATGCTACAAGCACTGCGTCTTTGCTATTAAATGTAGGATAACAAAATAATGCTTCTCTGAGGTATAATGTGAGGATAATCATGTGCTGGGAATACTTTCCTCAAGCACAGAGTCATCCTTTCTCCTGATTCGGGGCCCATTCAGAAACAACTGGTTTTCAGTGACTCCAAGAACCAGACAATTGCATCCCTTGTACCAGAACATACTCTTCAGATGTATTTCTTTTTTCCTATGTTCCTCTTCAGGCAGCATGATTTTACAATGAGTAAGCACATCCAGACTAGCATTAAGCTAGTTAGCAAGCGTAACGAAAAGGGGTGGCATGGGCAAGCCACTAGTATGTGTGCCCAGGCTGCCTGGACTCCAGTTGACAGCCTGTGCTGTCATATCTTAACTGCTGCTGTTACCTGCATGAAGTACATTAAAACTAACAAGGGTAGCTCATAGGCATGTCAAATCTGCCTTGAGCAAGTATTTATAGTCTGTGTAGACATATCCACCTCGAAAGCCAAAAAAAAAGTGGAACAAATGTCTATAAAGATGCACTTTTCCTACATTTCTTTCTTTTTTGCATATTAGCAAAACAAGCTTCCTTTGTGGAAGTTCTTATTATAGTCTTACTTAGAATAGACTGGCAAGCCACAGGCTGAGTCATATTGGGTTTGATCTCCCTTATACAGCAGCAAAACAGGAGTCACTCTGCTGAAGTTCATTGGAATAAAACTAGGCTAGGTGGCATCAGAATCTGGCTCACAAACTTGTGCAAGGGTGTTGTAGGTGCTGCTGCTGATACACATGTTTTGGAGTTAACCTTCCCCTAATTCATCAACATCACAGTGAAAATAAAAGTTGTGGTAATGGAACGGGAATCCAAATCCACACAAAGAATACACAGCCAAATTATCCACAGCCTGGGAAACAAGTTTTGGTTTAACATATGATATATGAGAGTCTCTCAAACACACGCTTGATGATACTTGCATCCCATGATGGTGAGACTAAAAGCATAAGTAAGGGTTACAAGATAATCCCTGACATAATTTTACTAATGCCTTACACTCATTTTTTTTTCCAACCCTCTAGGCTGTCCTATAACTAAGTATTGAAAACTACCGGGGGATTCCTTGCGATTTAGCTCTAAAAGCTGGTTCATGAATCTGGTGATCTGACTAGCTTAAAAGGCCAGTTGTTCCCTGATGTGTAAATGACATTATAACAACATTAAACAGCAAATCATCTCATCTTCAGACAATTACTGAGCATTTATTATTGCTCAATTGCTATAAGTTTTGTTAGCAAAGACTGTACCAACTACTTTCTATGGCATATTCATTTCCAACCATTTATATTGTGGTTCCTGCTGTTCTTCTTCATTATTTTTATCCTCTATGGACTGTGTACCACTTTGCTGAATCCAAAGTCTTTTTCTTAAAAGACAGTTTTCCTTCCTAAGCGGTTAATTTTTTTTTTTCTGCTGGCTTTGATGTCTTTCTTCGGTTTCCCAGTGCATTTTCAGAACGCCAATTCATTTCAGGCTTTTATTTCTGTTGATGCCTGCTCTTTAATTTACTTCTACATGTACCAGCAATTTACAACTGTCTGATTTCTTTAAATTGAATTTTTCACACCATAATAAATAAGACACCAAGTCGATGTAGCGCTATCAACCTAAGGTGAAAAAATGAAAAAAAGGGAACATACAAAACATCTTCAGTTGCTTTATGATTCTAAGCCTTCAATGGCATTTTTGGTCTTCTAATCTAAAGGAAAGGACAAAGATATGCAAATTACAAACAACAACAGAAGCAACCCCGAAGGAAAGTCCAGTGTATTTGAAAACATAATGGAGTTTAGCAATGAAGCTAATGTACTCACTTTTTTTCAAAAGGTATTCTAAATTTCAAGCCAAAATGCCCAAGGCCATTTGAAACTCACTTTCAATAATTGTTTGACAGTGAACTGCTCTACTGGTATAAAAACCCCAACCCAACCATGCAGTGCTTTCGCAGGGCCAACGTTACACCCTTCATGGGGGTTACAGTATGGGGAGAAGGAGAAGAAAAAAGTAGAGGATGGAGGAAGGAGGAAACAAAGGCTTACAGAATTACCCCGCAGCTTCTTAAGTGCTGCCCCAGAATACAGGCTAGATCTCACCGCTCCTCTTTTAGGTCACTATAGGGCACAGAAAGATAATTAATCTGTGCTTTGTAGTTCACCTTTAAGACCTTGCCCTCCTGAAGTTAACCTCCTTATAAAGCTCCGACATACAGAATCACTCTGCATAGATCACACGGAACAGGCTTCTATTTTATGTTGATGTAAACTATAAGGGCAGCATTTTGTGTATGTGGTTGAAACATGGAGAATCTAGCATGCCTAAATTCACAGTGAGAAAACCTGAACATACTTCTAATAGAAGAAAAATGTCAGACACCATTCTCCTTGTCATGTTCATAAAACTATAATTTCTGTGTGATTTCTTTTAAGTTCAAAGCACTGAGGTTTTTTTAGTAAATGAGAGGAGGGGAAATGGTGAAAGCAGTTTCCCTGAGGAAATCTATTCCCCAGTTCTTAAAAAGTTTGAACAAATTGAAACCTTAGGGAGATGAAAGCATTCTCCATTATATTTGTGCTTTTCCTCTTTGGTTTTTTTTTAATTATTTTTGCAGAACATAGCATGGCGAGAAAGAAAGGAATAGATAATTCAGATCCATAAACCAGCTCTTGCTTTGGCTGACACCAGCCTCTTCCTTCTCACAGCGTTTTGAAAGGTTTCCCACCATTTTCAGTGGTGTGGCGTAGTACCTTTTATGATGCCCACATTGGGCCCTCATTCAGCTGTTTCAGGGCTTTGTAGGTGCTTTGTGCCTGGAAGAAAATTCAGCACAAAAGAAAGAGCTAAGAATAGAATAGAATAGAATAGAATAGAATAGAATAGAATAGAATAGAATAGAATAGAATAGAATAGAATAGAATAGAATAGAATAGAATAGATATTATCCATCTATTTTACATATATTTCCATCTGAAATACTCTGAAAATCCCTATGTATAGCAATAAACTGACAAAAAGCAGGCAGAAGGGACCTCGGGAGGTCCTCTAGTCCATCACATTACCCACAATAGGATGAACCATACCTATGCCTCATCTCCAACTTCCTCTTAAAGGTCTCTAGAACTTAAGACATTTGCTTTCTGGGACATATATTCTAGTTCTTCACTATCCTTACCATCAATAATCACTAATACCCAAATTGCATGTTGCGCTTGCATTATCCCCCTTAGCACATTTTTTCTGGTCTTATCCAATATCAACACAGAGGTCAGACCATTTCCCATTCTCTCCCTGGCAGGCCTCGATGTGTCTGAAAAAACATTTTTGAAGGCTGACATCATGTCACTCCTCTCTCTTCATTTCTCCACAGAAAATAACCTCAGTTCCTCCTGTCTTTCCTCAGAGTCTGTGCCCCCCTGATTATCTCTTGAGCTCTGATCATTCTTGTTGCTTTTCTCATGAAACTCTGCCATTAGGCCCCCGCTCTTCTGAAGGAGGATATAAAAAAAATTTATTCTGTATGGATGAGAAATAGATCCCACTCTTGTCAGACCCTGCCTCTCCAACTCAGTATAGAATATCAATATGGAAAAGCTACATCAGCCGCAGTAGAAACAAATAGTATTTAAGGGTCTATTAAGCTCAGCTTTCAGGAAATTGCAATTTGGCCTCATTGTGTCATTTGCAAGCATTAACAGGCATTAAGGCAAGTACCACATACACTAGTATAAGTGAATACGCATCCAGAGGGAAGGAAAGATACAGATGCTGATGGATCCAGATGTGGAGTTCCCCTAACTGCCATGTAAGGCCCTCCATCACAGCATCCCACTACTAAAGGTCATTGCCTTCCTCACATAGGAAAAAAAGAGATGCAGAAAATCTGTGAGGAGAGGGAGGAAGTGCTGCCCTGCTGTAACTCAATCAGTGTCAGTACAAAATGACACTTGAATAGCAAGATCATATCTTCATTCTTTCCTTCTTTTACAAAACTCAGTCTGGTTCACCCTCAATCAGTATAAAGTTTGCTGGAAACTAACTTTCAGAGCTAATCTCCCAAGAGACTGGTCAGTAGCTTTAACAACAAGAAACCTTGTGCTGTGCTGCTGCCCAGGGATTCTCTGGTGTAGTATTTAGGATTCCATTCAAGAGCAGTTCCCCTTTGTCTGCCGCCTTCATAAATAATGGATACATCTTGCATTAGAGATTAGCTAAGATTGTTAAGCTTCCTTTTTTTGGCACGTGTAAGATTTGGTAGCTTTTGAAATATTGATATAGTTGTGTAATTTGGTGCACCTATTATATTTTTAAGCAAGAATTTTAAAAAAAAAAAAAAAGAGCAGAGGAGAGAAAGATTATGGTAAATCTGAAGAAGCAGATCTGTGACACTGAAAAACATCAGCAAACATGATCCTTCCATTTTTAAGTGTATTGAAAAATAGTTGAGTTACTAACTTTTGTAATATCCTTTTAAGAAGACTCTGCAGAGATTGCTGAAGGTTTCGAAGCAATTACAGTAGGAGGTTGTGAAAAGCCTTCAGGAAAATCTGCCAAGGTACTGCACCATGTACAAGGAAGAACACAGTGCTGGAAACTTTTCAGATCTGATTGAGAGTAGACAAAGGAAGACAAATTTTCAAAGTCCTCTTTACTCTTTTCACTGATTTTATTTTTGATGTAATACTTTACAACTACATCTTTAATCTGAAAACACTTCCATGTTTAGCCTTGGTATTCCCTTTTGGAAAAAAAAATAAACCCAGATAATTCACTGCATGTTTTGGTAGGAACCAGCTTTATCAAGACTGATGACTTGTGTTTTTTCTTTTGTCTGCATGCTGCCGAGTTTAACTGTCTAAGCAGTGACATTGTACTTGTTATTGTGGTTCTTTGTATGCAATGAAGTCCTATTTCCAGCTCTCTGGCCCATCCCTTCCACATATCCCACAGACAGGACTCCTAAGTGCAGCTTATTACAGGGATGAGTTAACTGGTAATTTCATTGTGCTCCATGGCCAGGATCCTGAAATGCAGGCTGCCTAGCCCAAAAATAAATGGGTGGACAAAAACTGAAAGACTGCATTAAATAACCATAAAAGTTATAGGATCTGATAATACATCCAGTTATGGCAAAATCATTGCTTTCATGCTGTGGCCAGCTTGCCATTATCCAGAGCTACAGGAGAGGAGGAGAGGAATAAAGGCCTGAAATAACCTGGCTAATGGAAAATTGCAAGCAATATGGTACTGAGCAACCTGGTGCCAAGGCATTTGAGTGAAGGCAGCCAGGATGGCTGGTGCCACATTAGTGCTAATATGCTCTTCTGGAACATGTTGATTCCTTCAGGACCACACAAGTGTAGCCTTTTGTCCAGGCTCCACGTTGCAGGGATGCTCAGAGCTGGCTGAGGAGCACAGTGCAGTTGTATTCAGGGCTCTGCAGGAGTTAGCTTAGGTCCAGCTGGACTAAAGACCTCAAACTTAGTGCCAGAGATGCTAAACTGAGGCTGGCTTCGTGCAAAGCCACCTTAAGCCATGGGGTGCTTGGACACTCAGGCTGCCTCTGTGCAGACCAAGCTTCAATCTGGTGGGATTAAATAGTTCAGTGTACAAAATATACTAAATTGGCTGAGCTTCCTCAGAGACAAACTTACTTTCGGTATGGTATGGCTGTCCGTGCAATACTGCCCAAACTACCAAGTCTGGCCAGATCCAAACTGCCTCTGTAATCATAATATAATTCAGCCTGGAACCACAGGTCACTGAGAATAGGCTGCTTTAAAGACAGATCATCTGAGACACGCAAAAGATAAGAAATTTATGCAAAGTCTTGCTGCATGTCAGTAAGAAGCTGACATCTGCTAACTGTATCAACCATTTCCCAAACTTTAGGTCTTAGTCCAGGCTACTTTATGAAAACAAGGCTGGAGTCCCTGTCCTTACCTTACCTTCCCCAACCACAGGGAAAGGCAGGGGAAGGAACTCCTAACTTGTGAAATGGAAACTGCAAAACTGGCCATTCGGCAGATGGAGAGTGGAAATAAGAGGACTGAGTCAAAGGGGACTGAAATATTCAGCTCTCATCACCACACAGGGATACTACAAAAGCAATCAAGGAAACAAAGCTATTTGCAAGTTGGAGAGCGGGGACGGGTACTTTATACCCAAATGGATTAGCTAAGGCATGGCTGACTAGGATTACACGTGCCTTTTAAAATTACCTATTTAGCAGCGCTTAGGAATGTGAAAAAAGCAAGAGAGACCGACCACATTGTTTTCTTTTGACTCTGAGGCAGCCTGTTTGGGCTGGAAGAGGATCAGAACTTGCAACAAGCTCTTCATTCTTTTAAGATTCATCAGGTTACATACAGTGCATCTTAAAGTGGATTAGCCTCTCCTCACATCATAAATACGTTATGGAAGAGGAGTGGGAAAATACATAGAGAAATGACAATATTTGGAACTTTGCTCTCTTTCAGTTTTCCTCTTGGTGACCTCTATTCACATTCCTCTATGAGTTATCATTTGATTACTCTCTCGCTTCCTCCAGATTTTCCTATGAAGAAATGTGAAATAATCCACATAAATCTTTAAAAGCATAGAAACAAGGACACCAAGTCAGGGAACATCAGCACAGCCTTATATCCTGTCTCTAACAGTGGGAAGCAACAAAGCCCTAGAAGAGAATTTAGGAACACAGCAAGTGCATGATGATGTTTCCAGAATATCTACTGAGCACACAGCAATTTGTGGTTCAGAGGATTCTAGAACCAGACATGGTGATTTTGCATTTAATAGTCACCAATGGATTTATCTTTCATGAAGTTGCCTGGTCACTTTGGAACCCATGCTAATTTTACTCATCTACAACATTTTGCGGTGTGGGGGGGAGATCACATTGTCAGCATTCTTGTCCTCCATGTTGTTGCTTAAGATTCTTGTTTTTGACATTTGAAGGGGCTATTTCAGGAAATATGTCAAGAACTGACAAAACTAGGATTGATCTTTGACCTTGAGGTGAAGAGAGGAGATGTGACGCTCCTTCAGAAGATCAGACAAATGGACCTCTACCTTTAAACAAACAAAAAATCCGAACTGAGCACAACAGTAGCATATGTTTTTACACAGTGAAAGTACTTGAATCTGGTTTCAGGTGCAAGCCTTTTGTCATGCACAGTTGAATCCATTAGAAAAGTTCTCAAAAAGTAATCTAAACTTGGCTGCATAGTGGAACTGTGCAGATGCATTGCTTTTTGATAAGTATTGAACTGAATTTATGCTGCAGTGTGGCTAGACAGATTAACTCCCATGGAGTTTCATAAGCAGTATCTTCTATTTTCCACCATTCTTTCCTGCCAAAGTTCCCTGTGCAATTCCTCACAATGTTCAAAGGGATTCACAACAGAAGTGTGAATTCTATTGTATACTGAGAAAAAACAGATCCTTTGTGCCATAAGGTAATAGAGCATATCTAAAATAATACAGCACAAGCATTAAGCTCAGCAAGAAAAATTCTGTTCTGTTACCACTAGCTTATTGACAGCAAATGAAGCTGAAAAATTTGGCCAAGCATACTTCTGTATTTTCTTCACGCCTGGTTGTTGTGTTCAAACAAAGGCCTTCCCTTTTCTACACAATGTAAGTGCTCCTTGTTCAAATCTAGAGTTCATAACTTAAGAATTTGTTCCTAGGCAAATTGTTTTATTGTTGTTACTAGTGCTACTGAGAAGAAAAAAAAACAACAAAACAAAACAAAACAAAAAAAAAAAACTTTACTAAAGCATTTAGGATTCCGTAATATATTAATACAGACAGAAGGAGGGGAAACACAAAAGCAGTGAGATGACTTTGGACAGCTTGGCTGACAGCAGCCACTGCACCCTGCTGGCATGTTCAGTTTGACCTGTCCTCAGCTGGGAATTGCCACAGAGCAAGGTGCTGGGATTTGGACAGAAGGTTCTGGCAGAGAGGTGGAAGTTCGAGATACCTACAGGGATATGTCACCTGTTTTTGTGTGGTCTGGTAAGATTATGTTGGGCAGATTATGGTGGACAGGGAGAAGGAAAGACCGGGACGAATTTGCCCATAGGATCTGTACCAAAATCTGGAAAAGGGAAAGGAAGAGCTTCAACAAAAAATGCTAGAAGAGGAGCTGGAAGGAGCAGAAAGAGAAGTTAATATGAGAGGAGACATTCAGTATGATATGACCCAGCATGGGACCAACTAGGAGCAGAAAGTGGTGGGAAAGGAATCCAAAATCCTTTCTAAACTCCAAAATTACTTCTTTGAAGATGTGAGTTGAGAAATATAGTAATAAATTAGAGGGTCAAAGACTCATACTTTCAACTCTAATATATGCAAGTATGCTCCCCTATACAAAAGTCTGTCTTCCAGTGTATTGCTGTTTGCTGCAGTGGTGAATAAATTCTGCTTTTGCAGTTCAGGGAGGGTAAGATCTGCTTTCTGCTTCCCTCCAAGGACACCAAGGGCCCAGAAGCAGCTCGACAGTGAACACCACTGGTGCAAGCAGGACAGGGAACAGAATGGCTCCATGGATTACTATGGTCCAGCAAGCAGGATTGTGCTGAGGATGAGTGGGCAACCAGACCATAGGGCTGTTGTTCAGCCAACTGTGACTGCTGCTCAGCAAGGCAATGCAAGGTGGGAGTTGCAAGCAGCCACAGGGCCACAACAACCCAGAGGGAGAACTAGAACATCCCATGTCTCTGTGAAGTCCACATGGAAAGGAGACAAAATGCCTTCAACTCCTGCATTCCCAGGCATCCCACCTGGGCTTCTGGATCCTGCGACTGAGTAGATA